>JAWHQI010000040.1:10115000-11418750 GCA_033032865.1 Dactylorhiza incarnata
GGACAGAAGGTGTTGATAGTAGCCTAAAAGTGGACATTCCCAATCCACTGCCCATGTTTTCCTCAATGTGGTACCTGAGTTGACACACTCAAACAGAGGGAGCTTAAAAGGTCTGTATGTACAGAGTCGAGTGGGTGAGTTGCATAGCATGACATATCATAATTTCATAAGCAAGACCTCATCGTGTAAATTTGTATGGTATCTTTTATACGATGAGTTTACCTTAGTGCCAGATCCCTTAACTTATATGTTTGTATATGCATTCATATAAGTTAAGGTTACTTTTATAGCCGTTTTTACCTTACTTAAATTGCTACTATGCTTACTACTTGCCATTCTTTACTTATTTCTCTTACGTTGCTTGAGTTATATATAGAACTGCTAATATAGCTCTTATCCTATACTAGTATATCTATAATGGTTTATATATGCACATGCTTGCTAGTTAGTTCCATGTCACCTATTTTGTATATTGCTTGTTGTCCTCCTTTTTCATCCTCTCGCTCGGTGCCTAGGAGTCGTGGGGGAGGCAAGGATATAATGACTTAGTCTTTTTGACTAACGGTAGGATGTGGCCGTAGCACCAGGGGTTCGAGGAGCTGGAGCAGCAGTATGACCAGCAGGACATGATGGAAAGACTTGAGGAGCAGTTGCCACGCACAACTAATACTACCCGATGATAGGTTAATGAGAATTTTGTTAGCTTCTAAATAGATCAGAGTGAGAGAGTGTGCTATTATTTTATTTTGGATATGTACCGAGCATAAGCCATTACTCTCTTATTTATACTCATTGTTGGACATGTATCACTTTTGATTCATATATATATGTTTGTGATTTGTGGACTTGGTTTATTATAATTTTATTTCCTTCCATTGTTGGTTGGTTGATTATTCTTGTCGGCAGGATTGGAATCTTAAGGTGGCGACTAACACGTGTGTTGATGTTAGTTACTATAAGGCAACAGTTCTGGGCATAAGATCTGGAAACTCTCTTACAAGTAGGAGAGGGATCTTACACCTGATCAACCAAATCTAGTTATATCTACCATCTCTTCTACCTCTTTCACAATACCCCTTCAATGTCTCACAAGAGTCCTTCACTAAGCTCAGCCTTCCGATGAGCGAGGTCGTTCAGATTCTTCAGAAACAGCCTTTCTACAAAAGGCCGCCACCCATGCAATCTGAGCCTAAGTATAGAAACCCTTCCCTCTACTACGAGCATCATAGGGAGAGGGGTCATCTGACAGAGAATTGTCAGGCTCTCCATATGTTGGTGGAGAAGCTTCTGAAGGAGGGGAAGTTGCAAGATCTAGTCCTGAAGAGTGATTCTTCAAAGGCTACAACCTCAAAGAGCAAGGAAGCAGCGGAAGCTCATTTGGAATGCAAGGATGTGAACTACGTTGGCATCCTGCGTAACATCGGTTATCAGAATGAATGCATAGAGGCTAATGATGAAGGCTCCTTAGGTTACCTATTCTGTATTCATGGAGGGGAAGGGCTTGAATCATCACGAAAGGCTAGTCTTTCAAGAGTTTTCTGATTAGAGGTTGTTAAAACCCCCTCTTCTGCTCCTGTAAAGGGATCATCACCTTTGGGCAAGATGACCTTCCTCCAACCACCAACCCATTAAATGATGTTGTGGTCATCAAGACGGTGATCAAAAACTACATGGTGGAAATAGTCCTGTTCGACACCGGTAGTTATGTAAACCTCCTCTTCAAACCAACTTATGAGGCCATAAAGACGGGAAGACTCTCCTTTCCACTGAATGGTCACTCTTTGGTTTTTTTGGAGAGAAGAAGGAGGTAAAGGGATGTGTCACACTCTCCATGACACTTAGTGAGATCACTAAGCTAGTTCAATTTATAGTTGTTGATGCTCCAAGTAGCTACAACGCTATATTTTGAAGGCCAATACTTAATGCATATCAGGCAGTGGTCTCGACCTTCCATCTAGCTGTCAAGTTCGCCCTCAATGGAAAGAAATATCGGATGAGGAGCGATCCCAAGAAGCCTCAAGAATATTATTTCAAGATGGTCAATGTGACCGAATCTTCTCCTCTCCCTAAGGTGGTTGAGACCTTTCCAACGCATCAAGATGCAGATCATCCTGAAGTTGTAGAAGAATCAATGGAGAAAGATGCTAGAGAAGGAGCTTGTCTGTAGCCTGCCCAAATGACTCAAGTTGTTTCTATTGATAAGAGGGATGAATGCAAAATGCTCTCCATCAATGCAGAGCTGTCCGAAGAAGAGAAGAGTCAGCTTGTCTATGTCTCCCGTCTCATGAAAAATCTAGATGTCTTTGCCTGGTCAGCAGATGACATGATATGAGTTGATCCTAATGTCGCTTTACTTTACCTCAACATCAACACGAGCTTCACTCCAGTCAAGCAGAAGAAGAGGGAGGTGGCGGTAACTCTTGCTCAGCCCATCAGGGAGGAGGTGAATAAGCTCCTCAAGGAAAAATTCATTCAAGAGATTCAATAACCTGATTGGGTTTCAAAAGTTGTAATGGTAAAAAAGGCAGGAGGTAAATGGAGAATGTATGTAGATTTCACAAAACTTAATAAAGTTAGCACAAAAGATTTCTACCCCTTGCCTCAGATAGATTTTGTAGTTGATTCTGCGATAGGGTACTCATGCATGAGCTTCTTAGATGCATTCTCAGGTTATCACAAAATTAGAATGCATAAGCCCAACATTCCTTATACCTCTTCGATCACGAACGACAGATTCTTCTGTTATTGCGTGATGCCTTTCAGGCTAAACAATGTCGGCGCGACGTATCAAAGAATGATGGATACAATATTCAAAAATCAAAAAGGGAGAAATTTGGAAGTGTATGTCGATGACCTCCTAAAAAAACTAAAGCCTTTTCTACTCATCTCATTAATCTCAATCAGACATTTGCAACCCTTCGAGCATTTAACATGAGATTAAATCATCTGAAGTGCGTTTTCGGAGCAAGCAAAAGGAAGTTCCTTGGTCACCTCCTCACCCAGAAGGGTTGGGGCCAAATCCTGACAAAGTAAAAGCGATCTTAGATATGACACCTCCGAGATCGCCTAAGAAAGTTTAGTAACTAGGCGGAAGGATGATAGGTCTGAGTCGAATTTTATTTCCTTCAGGAGATAAGAGTGCTACATTCTTCAAAACTCTGCGTGGGGAGCAAAATTTGAATGGACTAAGGAGTGTGAAAACGCATTTGAACAGTTTAAGAATTAGTTAACATCAAATCCTTTGATTCAGATCCCTCGAGAAGGTGAGGATCTCGTCCTTTACCCTAGAGTTGGTTCTGATGCAATAAGCTCAATTTTGGTAAGAGAAGAAAAGACAATTCCCGGTCTATTATGTTAGCAGAATACTTAAAAATGCATTAACCTGACACCGATTCTTGAGAAGTTAGCACTGATGCTTGTCACCTCAGGTCACAGGCTTCGACCATACTTTCAAGCTCATTCTATTCAGGTGGTGGCAAATCTTCCACTGAAAAATATGCTAGAAAAGCTAGAGCATTCATGAAGGTTAGCAAAATGGGCAATAAAGCTTAGTGAGTTCGACATTACATATGTGCCCAGAATGGCAATCAAAGCTTAAGTGTTGGCAGATTTTTTGGTCCATACAGCAGAAAGTAGCTCATAAAAAGAGATCAGAGAGCCTTTAGCTTGGACAATCTTTGTTGATGGAGCTTCAAGTAGAAACTCCTTAGAAGCAGGAGTTGTTCTAATGAATCCCAATGGAGTTTTATTGGATCAAGCTTTGAAATTATATTTCCCCACTATAAATAATCAAGCTTAATATGAAGCACTGCTGGAAGGGCTCCAATTCGCAAGAGAACTGGGAATTGAGGATGTAGAAGTAAAAACGGATTCACTGATGATGGCTTCCCAAGTAAATGGAACTTATAAAACTAGAGATTCCATTCTAAGGCAATACTATATGCTGGTAAAAACCGAGATTAGCAAGTTCAAAAGCTTCACTATCCAGCACATTGCACGCTCAGAGAACGCAGAGGCAAATGAGTTAACAAAGTTTGGTCTTCTTTCAGGAAGAACTACCTCATAATTATTTCATCCTGCTATTGAAGACGGTGAGGTCATGCAGATAGATCAACATCCATCTTGGGTAGACCCGTTCACCCTCTATCTTTCGACCAGGGAGTTCCATCCATCTATAAAAGACAAGAAGAGGTTTAAGTTAAAGACAACTCATTACTATCTCATCACAGGAGTTCTATACAGAAAAAATTCTCTCACCACTAGCAAGGTGTGTTTCCGAGAAAGAGGTTCCAGTTATGCTCTAGGAAGTTCATTCAGGAGAATGTTGCGGCCATTTAGGTGCTAGAACACTGTAGAAAAGAATTCTGAGGCAAGGATATTTTTTGGCCTCAAATGAGGAAAGATGTTGAAAAGTTCGCAAGGAGATGTGTGCAATATCAGAAATTTTCCCTTTTGCAACATTAACCAGCTCAGCAGCTAAGGTCGATAGCAAATCCTTTGCCATTTGTTGTTTGGGGAATGGATCTTATCGAACCTTTTCCTATGGAAAGTGGACAATGTCTTTTTATTCTCGTAATGATTGACTATTTTGGCAAGTGGATCAAAGCAAAGGCATTAGCTAAAACAACCATACAGATTGTGAAATCATTTGCAAACCCAACGTTCCAATGGTCCTAATCATTGATAATGGTCCAGAATTCAATAACTCTAACCTGATAAATTTATGTGGTCAAATAGGAACTGAGCTGCGATTCACATTAATACAACATCCAAGAAGTAATGGGCAGGTAGAAGCATCAAATAAGTTAGTTTTAAATATCCTGAAGAAGATAGTTGAAATCTTTGAGGCAACTAGGCAGAACAGTTGTCCTCGGCACTCTGGGCCTTAAGAACAACTCCAACCTCAGCTGCTGGTGAAACTCATTTTAAACTGTCTCATGGCTCAGAAGCTCTTATTCCAGTTGAATTTATGGTTATGAGTCAAAGGGTGTTATTATAAAAGCAGAACAGAGATGTATGGATGAAAGTAAACGATGAAGAGCTGAAGTGCATTCCTGACTTCATCAAAGAACTATGAGATACAGCGACAATCAGGCAAGAAGAAGTGAAATGAAGAATGTCTAAGTACTAGGACAAAAATGTTAGGATAAAAGAGTTCGGCGTTGGTGTTTTAGTTCTAAAGAAAGTAGATGCAACAACAAGGTCTGGTCCAGTTGGAAAGCTGATTCCTAATTGGGCAGGGTCATTCATCGTTAAAGAAGTGCTTAAGAACGGTGCTTATTGAAAATGCACAATTAACCTCACTAGAATTCTCTAGAGGGGGGGAGAATAGAGATTTAAAAATATTTTGTGCAAAGTTAATAAATATATATATGTGTAATATTCACAGATTTAAGCTTCCCACACACCAACAAGAATTAAGCAAATAAAGAAAGAAATAGCAAAAAGAAAATCACAGCACAACACAAAGAAATATAGTGGTTCACCAAACTTTGGTTAGTCCACTCTTCTACCCCCTTGGTAGGAATTCACTATCTTGCACTGAGTCTTTTGATAAGGAGACTCTTAGAACCACTACAACGGAATTTTTTGAAGAGAGATTCTTAAGACTCTTTTTCACAATTTGAAAATGGAATAAGAATAAGAAGAAGTAGAAGAAAAAACAATTTAAGCAAGAAAGAATCTTCTTCCTAGCAAGAAGATTAGAAGCACAAGTATAGTGAATGAAATCTCTCTTCTATAATGAGAAGGATATTGTAGGCCTTTCTCTCTTTTGGTGAGAGCTTTCAGAAATTTGCAGTAGTATGACTTCAGAAGGTAGTAGAAGAAGAAGAAGGCTTTTTCTTGCTGCAACACTCTTTCACTTTTCTCAAATTTCTCTTCTCTCTTTGGAGCTTTTCCTCTTTTTTCAGAAATGGAGTGGATCACTTGTACTTATTCTTTGTCGACCTCCTTCTGTATTTATAGCTCTGTTTATTCAAAAATATTGCTATAGGAGAATAATCAATTAGTAGTCAGAGAAAGAAAAGTTTCCATAATCATTATATCTGTAGAAGGAAAGAGATCATTCTATTTTCAAATAATGTCCATAATAATCTTAATCAAATTAGCCAAGAATCATTTAGAAGGAAAGACTGATTCAGAACGGCTAGAAAAGAATAATATAATTCCATAAAATTCAGATCTACAGAAAGAAGGAAAGAGATCTGGCGAGTTTTTGAATCTATCACAGAAATTGACGTGCGTCGATTACTCTTCGACATAAGCATCGATTTCAGCATGGCTAGACGCCGAGAAGAAAATATGGAAGGAGCGTCGACTGAGGTGCGTCGACATTACTGGGTGCGTCGACTAGAAATCAAAGTTACATCGACTTTGGTTATGTCGAATTCTGTTTAGAGTTACTTCGACTCATTCTGAGAGGTACGTCGACTACACTTCGACGTTGCGTCGATTACTATTCGACGCATATGTACTTAAACTAATTTTTCACTCTGAGAATACATATTCTACTCATTTCTAGGGGTTAAGATAAATCATTTCCCCAACAATCTCCCCCTATTTGTCTTAACTCTATTCAGAGAGAAATTTTATCAGCTTTTAATCAACACATCAAAGCATATTTATAGAAAAGAGATATATTAGGTAATCAGAAGAAAATGGAAAAAGAAATCATCAGCACTTAAGCATTAATAGAGTATATCAAAATTGTTCAACATATCACTCAGGAGGAGTAGGAGGAGTTTTTCTCTTCCTGGAGAATACTAAAGGGAGATCAGGTCTTTTTATAGAGGTTGTAGCAGGATGTTCATTCAGCTCCCTCTGAGTCAAAGCAATTTGCTCCTTAGATGGAACTTCCTTTATACCTTCTATTTCTGCTTCTTCAGCTTCTTTCCCAGCTCCAGCTTCAGCTATGACACCATCTGGCTCCCCCTAAGCCTCAGCTTCTTTGTCTTTCTCACTTTCAGCCACTCCTTCAGCCTCAGCTTCCTTTTCAACTTCAACTTCCTTTTCAACTTCTTTCTCTACTCTGCTTGCCTCCCCTTGAAAGAGAACTACTTGTTGTTCAGCTTCTCTTGCTATAGAGAGTACATCTGTTATCTGTTCTTTAGTATGTAGCTCAGGTACTATTTCATTCCCAATGGTCTTAAGCAGAGCAAGACTATCAGATTTTGATGTTTGAGAGGAGTTGTGTAAGTGAGATTTGTGACAGGAGAGCTGCTCCTCATCTAACTTCTCTCCCTTCTTGACCTTCTTAGCCAAGGAGGTTAAGAATGAGTTAGTAACCTTAGATGAAGACACAGAGGTTTTGAGTACTTGAACAGAGGCATTTACCCCATCCAACTGGGTTTGCATGTGCCTGATAGAGGAGTGAATTTGAAGGCAGTGTCCATCCAGCATTTCTTGAAATCTTTGGGTTGCTGACTGGATACACTGAGTGTTGAGAGTTTCAGTGGATGGAGATGGTTCAGGGTGTGTTGGTGGAGGGGATTAATGTGGAGAAGTTATTGTTGATATATGAGGTATGGGAGATGATGTAAGTAGAGAGGATGTGATAGTAGGAGGAGGAAGAGGTGGTGATTGAATTGGTGTATGTGAAGATGTAGTTAAGGTAGGAGGTGTGAGGGTAGTGGAAACAATTGGTGTGGATGATGTTGGTAGGGAAGAGATGTCTGTATGTGGAGGAGGAGGTGAAGATGGATGTACAGGAGAATTAGGAGGAGAGGGAGTCCTTTCAGGAATGGAACCAGGCTTGGGGATTTGCCTGGTCCATTTTAAAAAGAGGGCTATGGATATCCTTTTTTCAGGAGGAATGGGAATTTCTTTTGACCTACATAGGTCAGGGAAGGAGTGAAGGAAAACCTGACTCATGATCCTCATGTAGGCATTCTCTCTATGAGAATATTTGTAGCCTATCATCTTCAGTAAGCAGCTGGCCCAGTCTATCTTCTTTTTTAGTACAAGGGCCCCCATAATGTTCAGTTGCTGCTTGGGCACTGCATCATGGGCAGAGATTTTGCATAGTAGTATTTTTCCTACTATGTCTGCCAAGAGCCTATATTCATCAGAGAAGTCTATTTTTTTCAAGTTGATTGGTCTATCTCTGGAGAATTTCATGGTGATTAATAAGTTTTTGATTTCCTCAGGGGTGAGTTCCACAGGTTCACTACCTGATAAGGGAATGATGATGGAGATTCATTTAGTACTCTTAGAAAATAATTTGCTTTCCCTTTTTTATTTGAACAAGGATAGTGTTGGTGTGTACCTGATGGAAGATCAAAGGTGTCCCTAAGATGTTCTGCAGAGATTGAGACAGGTGGTTCATGGATTGTTCCTGTAATCTCTCCTTGTTCAGATATCTGAACATGATTCATCAACTCAGTGAGTTCTATTTCCAGGAGTCTGCATCTTATTGAAATGAGTTTGTTTAGACCGTCTTCAGTGAAAAGAGCTATGATGCTCTTGTAGTTTTCGGCGGCGGCTTGGAAGGAATCAAGATCAATATCGAAACCATAGTTGATCTTGGGAGCCATTTTGGTCAGTGAAAGAGAGAGGAAGAGATGGCTAGACTAAGAAGTGAGAAGGATGAGAGATGCAGAGAGCATGCAGATTTCTAACTGAAGAGTTTATTTAAGTCAGGTGAAACGTCGAAACGAGACACAACTCGAGGTTTATTCGGTACTACTGTAGATGTGACCAAAAATATTTTAGTATTGCCGCTCTTTTTCATGAAGTTGACGTTGCGTCGAGTGGAAGTCGACGTATGCGTCGGTACAGTCTGAATTGAGATGTTAGGGTTTCCTATCGACGATGCGTTGATTAAGAAATCGACGTGACGTTTATTTTGTCTTGAAAATTCTAAGTTTTTCTTGAGAGATTATTTCTTCCTAATCCTAAGGTTTTCTAAGTCAGCCTTGGACTAATTTTATAGACAATTGGATTGATTGTGCCAACATTGTTTGACAATGTGGCCAGTTTTATTACAGATATAACACCTGATTGTCTTTAGATTATGGGAATTTGAGTTTAGAGAGTGATAGAGGTGTTGATTAGGATAGAGTTGTTGACTAGGATAAAAGTTTTGATTAGGATAGAAATTTTGATCAGGATGAATGGGTCCTAAATGGGGGTTAATATAGAAAATTTTTGAAGGATAGATATGCCCTGTATTTAAGTTGCTCTGAGGTTGTATGCATCGATATCTATTCGATGTATGTTGAGAGTTGCATCGATATATATTCGGCGCTTTCTCTAGATTGCGTTGATCTGGAATCGATGCATGGAAGTAGTTGCGTCGATTGTAAGTCGATGTAATTTTATTCATGCGTCGATTTGAGGTCGAAGCATCTGAGAGATTGCGTCGAGTAGAATTCGACGTACTATCATTCATACGTCGATATGAAGTCGACACAATTGTGTCTTCACAGATTTTATTTTTCCCTTTTTCTGGTTGGAGATTTATTTCTTTATGAATTGTTTCTTTTGGCCTAGTTGCCTTCTCAGAAGGAGTTTGAGCGTCTTCATCTGAATAGTATGATGTTTCATCAAAATGGTTTATCTCCTTGAAGGTGAAGTCTTCTTCTTTATTTTGTGAGTCTTCTTCTAAGTTTGTTGATTTGATGGGTTTAGTAAATTTAACAGGGCTCATCCAAGAAGGTTTGGTAGATGGTATTGAACTGGTTGAAGGATCAGCCCCTAGCCCCAGATTCTTATGTCTGATTGTTTGTTTTTCAGTGATTTCTTTAAGTGTTTGGCTCCTGACTTTTATAGATTCTTCAAAAGCTTTTGCCTGGGATACCTTATTCTTAAGGAGTTGATTTTCTATTTTAGCACTTTTTATTTCCTTTTCTGTTTTATAGATTTCACACCTTAGTTCATAATTTTTTGAACATGTATCCTCTATTTTTCTCATATTGATTTGTTCTTTTCGATCCTTAATTTCTTGTTTAGCTTTTAGTTGAACTAAACAGAATCCTTTAAAATCATTTTTGAAATCATCACATAGAAAATATATTTCATCAAAAATGCTTACCTCATCCTTATCCTCAGATTCCTCTATGAGAATAAGGCTATTTGCTTTTGTTGTTGAACTTTCTTTTTCAACTTCAGAAGAGATGCTTCCTTCTGATCCTGTTTCACTCCATGATTTAGCAGCATATTCTTCCTTTAAGCTTTCAAGAGCCATTAAGCATAGGTCTTCTTGCTTAGACTCTTCATTGTCAGTTTTAGATGAGGTGCTGTCCTCAGAATCTGTTTCACTCCAAGCTTCTGCAATGAAGCCTCTTTCTTTCTTCTTCCCTTTTTTCTTGAGATCTTTCTTTTTCAGATCTTTCTTTTTCAACAAATAATTTCTTTGGAAGGGGTCTTATCATACCTTGGTTTTGACTCTCTCCTTCTAGACCCATCTGTCCTGACCCATTTCTCGAATCTTCTGGCTAGGAGGCTGAATAATTCTTCTTCAGTAATTGGGGTTTCTTCTTCTGTTGCTTTTACTGCAATGTTTCTATATTTTGAGGAGGTTTGAGTGTTTTCCCTTCTTTCCTTCTCTTCTCTGGTTTTCAGTAGTTGCTCATAGGATTTGAGTTTTCCTAAGAGGGCATCTATTGAGATTTCCTTTTGTCCTCTAGTATCTCTTATTGCCCATATTCTTGAGTCCCATGAACTTGGGAGACTCATTAATAATTTGTCAATGATCTCTGTGAGAGAGATCTCTCTATCCAAGCTCCTTAATTGATTGATGATCAGACTGAATCTGTCATACATCTCAGATATGCTTTCTTCATGCTTCTTTTGAAAGTTCTCATATTGGGAGATCAATAGAGCCTTTCTATCTTTCCTTTCATCAGCACTTCCTTCTACTATCTTTGTAAGAGCCTCCCAGATTTCTTTGGCTGATTCACAGTCAACAACCTTTTGAAAGATTTCATCTGAGAGGGTTGAGACAAGAATGTTCACAGCTTTTGCATCACATGCTCCTGCCTTCTTCTCATCATCTGTCCACTCAGCCCTTGGGACAAGTGTTTGAGTCACTTTACCACTTGAGACCTTTCTATAAGGCTTGGGAGGACCTGTCAAAATAACATTAAATAATTCTTCATCAATAGAATTCATATAGATCCTAATTCTTGTTTTCCAAAGTGCAAACTTTTCAAGATTGCACATTGGTGGTCTGGTGGAAGCATAATCTTTGATTTGTGCCATGAAAAAAAGTTTTTAAAAAAATATATATATGAGGTAGGATCTTTTTGATCAAGGAGTTACCCCTTTTTGATCAACCTGGCTTTGATACCAATTGAAAGTGCACAGTTAACCTCACTAGAATTCTCTAGAGGGGGGGGGGGGGTGAATAGAGATTTAAAAATATTTTGTACAAAGTTAATAAATATATATATATATATATATGTGTGTAATATTCACAGATTTAAGTTTCCCACACACCAACAAGAATTAAGCAAAAAAAGAAAGAAATAGCAAAAAGAAAATCACAGCACAACACAAAGAAATATAGTGGTTCCCCAAACTTTGGGTAGTCCACTCTTCTACCCCCTGGTAGGAATTCACTATCTTGCACTGATTCTTTTGATAAGGAGACTCTTAGAACCAGCCTGATTCTTTTGATAAGAAGACTCTTAGAATCACTACAACTGAATTTTTTGAAGAGAGATTCTTAAAACTCTTTTTCACAATTTGAAAATGGAATAAGAATAAGAAGAAGAAGTAGAAGAAAAAACAATTGAAGCAAGAAAGAATCTTCTTCCTAGTAAGAAGATTAGAAGCACAAGTATAGTGAATGAAATCTCTCTTCTATAGTGAGAAGGAGATTGTAGGCCATTCTCTCTTTCGGTGAGAGCTTTCAGAAATTTGCAGCAGTGTGACTTCAGAAGGTAGTAGAAGAAGAAGAAGGCTTTTTCTTGCTGCAGCACTCTTTCACTTTTCTCAATTTTCTCTTCTCTCTTTGTAGCTTTTCCTCTTTTTTTAGAAATGGAGTGGATCACTTGTACTTATTCTTTGCCGACCTCCAACTGTATTTATAGCTCTGTTTATTCAAAAATATTGCTATAGGAGAATAATCAATTAGCAGTCAGAGAAAGAAAAGTTTCCATAATCATTATATCTGTAGAAAGAAAGAGATCGTTCTATTTTCAAATAATGTTCATAATAATCTTAATCAAATTAGTCAAGAATCATTTAGAAGGAAAGACTGATTCAGAACGGCTAGAAAAGAATAATATAATTCCATAAAATTCAGATCTACAGAAAGAAGGAAAGAGATCTGGCGAGTTTTTGAATCTGTCACAGAAATCGACGTGCGTCGATTACTCTTCGACGTAAGCGTCGATTTCAGCCTGGCTAGATGGCGAGAAGAAAATATGGAAGGAGCGTTGACTGAGGTGCGTCGACTTTTCTGGGTGCGTCGACTAGAAATCAGAGTTACGTCGACTTTGGTTACATCGAATTATGTTTAGAGTTACTTCGACTCATTCTGAGAGGTACGCCGACTACACTTCGACGTTGCATCGATTACTATTCGACGCATATGTACTTAAATTAATTTTTTACTCTGAGAATACATATTCTACTCATTTCTAGGGGTTAAGATAAATCATTTCCCCAAAACTTATCTTCTTCAAACCTATGTAGGGGAAGAAATACCTCACACTTGGAGTGGGGATTGTTGGAACACGGTTTTCTGCATCCCTTTGGTTTGAGAATAACAAATCTACTTGTATTTGATCTAGTTTGCCATTGTGTTTTTAGCATGCAGGTTTGAACAAAAATGACACTAGGATGTTGTAGTGTTGGTCTGGACAGGCTCCCAAGCTGAAAAGAAGAATGTGTTATAACGCCAGGCATTAGGACTTAACAACGGCGTTGACTTTCGTTCCCACCAAGATGAAAATGACATGGAGGGAAGCAACCGTTATTGCAGGAGCATTTTTGGAATGATTTGGTTAACGTCAGGCGTTAGCCTCAACGCCAGCGTTAAGGTTGCCTAAAATGAATGTTTCCAAAGATGAAGATGCAGAATCTCCTTCCTGATTTGAAGATTCGAGCCATTAAGTTATTTCTATACAGAGTCAACGCCTAGCATTAGCCTTAACACTGGCATTAGCTTCCTTTCCTATAAATAGGTGGGATTCGTTCTCTTCAATCATCCATGCCAAGGAGCCCTACTCCAGCACTTTAGAAGATCTGTGAGGGCCGTATTTCCTGATCACCATCTCCCACCCAAATTCAAGAGAACAACTCGAAGGAGTATCAGATCAGTGCTAACCCAATATGAAGAACGCACGCTTCGACTTCAATGATATTCAACGACTCTTCTACATCTCCTTCAGAATTCTTATAGGGAGTTTTACTTTTAAATTTTGTTGTAACTATGTCTTTTGTGATTGTTTAGTGAATTCGCTGTGGTTGTTGGCGACTAGGTCCGTGTGCGGCTTAGGGGGAATTCGCCGCGGTTGTTGGCGACTAGGTCTAGGGCATAGATATAGGGGGTGCTCGAGGCCTTTCCAGGGATAGAAAGGCTAGAGCGGCTTGAGGCCGTATCTGGGGAGAGATCGACTAAAGCCAATCGGTTCTTAGTGAGAAGAGTCAGTATAGAAAATCAAAGAGTCTTTTATATTCGCCTTTGATTTCTAGCATCATAGAAATCCTTTTTTGTAATCAATTTTATAAATGATAATCATGTCTTTTCTAATTCAATAAAAGTGATTTCTTGCTCTTTTTTTTATTAAATTTACTTCATATAAAATATCAAAAGTTTTTCTTAAAAATCCTAAATTTTTCAAACACCCTTATTCATCCCCCCCCCCCCCCCTCTAAGGGCGCCTAAAGATCCAAAAGGGAAGGCTTAATGCTTTTTTTCTCTTGATATTTCTTTCATTAAATCTTTCTTGTAAATATCCTATCAATGTAGTTACCTATACTGTTTTCTGTGTTTTGTAAGGGAAGTATTAAGATGGATTACTTGCAAGGCTAAAATCCTACCAGGAGAGATTTCAACGGATCCTACTTATTTCCCCATGACTTGAAGCTTGAGATGTAAAACCTAGAATGACCACAAATAGCGGGGAGATTTCACATCTGTGTAGTAGTAGCTCGCCAAGCTTGCGTGGTGAATCTTTAGGATGTCGGGTCCTTGCTGACATCTAAAACACCTCTACATCAAGGGAGGTGTAGGTGAATATACAGCTCTGTCATGCATTTTAGGACATTATTACATCTTTGATGATCTCTCTAAGGAAAGTAATGCCAGTCGCTTTTCTGCACGACACCTTCCCTATCTTGGTCTGTGACCCTTGAACACTCATTGGCTAAGTGATAGATAAGTTTTGTGAGAGGGGCGGTCAAGAGCATCTTTGGCCGTAGCCTGAGCCCAAGAGCGGCTAGTAATTCTGACCGCTGAGGTTATTTTCTCTTCTTAGGGTGTTACAACCATTATGATCTCTCCGCAGAAAGCAATGTTGGTCTCTCTTTAGCACGACACATGCCCTATTGATCATCTTGGTATGTACACCTCTCTTCTTGACCTCCAAGGTTGCTCTTCTTCTTAGGGTGGTAACAATCATTATGATCTCTCTAAGGAAAGCAATGTCGGTCGCTTTTTAGCATGGCACCTGCCCTATTGATCATGTTGGTCTGTACATCTCTTCTTGACCATCAAGGTCGCTCTCGAGTATTTTATTAAGGGGCAGCCTGGAGCATCTGAGACCGCCTAATGTGCTTTTGGTATCAAAATATTCTATTATGGGGTGGTCTGGAGCATCTAAGACCCCCGCCTGTGGTTTTATAAAATAAGTATTTAATTAAGGGATGGCCTGGAGCATCTGAGACTGTTGCCTTTGATTTTCATATCAAGTATTTTATTAAGGGGCGGTCTTGAGCTTCTGAGACCGGCGCCTATGTTTTCTGATCTAAATATTCTATTAAGGGACGATTCAGATCATCTGAGAATGTCGCCTATTATTTTCAATTCAAGTATTTTATTGAGGGGCGGTCTGGAGCATCTGAGACTACCGCCTATGGTTTTCTGATATAATTATTTAATTAAAGGATGGTCTGGAGTATCTAAGACTATCGCCTGTGATTTTCGTATCAAGTATTTTATTGAGGGGATGTTTGGAGCTTCTGAGACCGCCGCATGTGGTTTTCTGATATAAGTATTTAATTATAGGATGGTATGGAGCATCTAAGACCATCGCCTGTGATTTTTGTATCAAGTATTTTATTTAGGGTCGCTCTTGAGCATCTGAGACTAACGCCTGTGTTTTCTGATCTAAATATTGTATTAAGAGACGCTTTGGAGCATTTGGGACCGTCGCCTGTGATTTTCATATCAAGTATTTTATTGAGGGACGGTCTGGAGCTTCTGAGACCGCTGTCTATGGTTTTCTGATATAAGAATTTATTTAAGGGGTGGTATGGAGCATCTTATACCATCGCTTGTGATTTTTTATCAAGTATTTTATTGAGGGGGGGGGGGGGGGGTGTTCTGGAGCATTTGAGACTCCCTCCTGTGGTTTTCTGATATAAATATTCTATTAAAGGACGGTTTGGAGCATCTGAGACTGTCGTCAGTGATTTTTGAATCAAGTATTTTATTAAGTGGCTGTCTGGAGCATCCGAGACCGCCGCCTGTGGTTTTCTGATATAAGTATTTAATTATGGGACAGTCTGAGCATCTGATGTTGTTGCCTGTGATTTTCGTATTAAGTATTTTATTAAGGGGGCGGTCTAGAGCATCTGAGACAACTGCATGTGGTTTTCTGAAATAAGTATTTAATTAAGGGACAGTTTGGAGCATCTGAGATCGTTGCCTGTTATTTTTCTATCGAGTATTTTACTGAGGGGCGGTTTGGAACATCTGAGACCGCTGCTCGGTTTTCTGATATAAGTATTTTATTAAGGGATGGTCTGGAGAATCTACGACCGTCGCCTGTGATTTTTGTATCAAGTATTTTATTAAGGGGCGGTCTGGAGCATCTGAGACCGCTGCTTGTGTTTTATGATCTAAATATTCTATTAAGGGACGGTCTGGAACATCTGAGATTGTCATTAGTGGTTGTAATATTAAGCTTTATCATAAAAAGTCTCAAGTAACTGAGATCGCTGTCTATGAGATATTATCCTTAAAATTATCATCAAGACCACATGCATTTTTTTGAAGGGGCGGTCTTGAGTGTTTGAGATAAGCTCTTGTGAATTGTTATATGGTGAGGCAATCTAGTATTCCGGAGATTGCTATCTTTGGTTGTTCTTATTTTTCAAGATGAATGGATTCTTATTATAAGATCAAGAGTCGTCGAGCTCTCTTATTAAGTTGGTTATTTTAGCTCAATTACTTCAAAGCAAGTGATCGATCATACATGATGCTTTTTAGCATGTGTGGACGCGTATATTAAAGACATATTATCTCTTATTCAAGATCTGGTAATCAATTTATTTTAAATACTGAGATTGACTTCACCTCATGAAGAGTTATGATGTGATCGCATGGTATGAGCAAATCATCAAATGTTGTGAGATCGATGAGATCGTATTCATTGTAAGTATTAAGTTCATTCATTCTCATAAAACACAGAAAACAGATACAGAAGAGGTACGCAAAATTTTCTTCATTTCATTTCTGTAGTACAAATATCACACGGTCTCAAAACAACCGTTGATTACAATTTTAGCATATAAAAGGAAAATCATTTAAGACTGATATTTATTGATTGCTCTTGGATGTCTTTGACGATCGCTCTTTTGATGTGGACTAGGTTTCGCCTGAGGATTCTTCTAAGATCTCAGGTGAGACCGGAGACCCAGAGCTTGAGGTCTCAACCAAACTCAACTCGTCGCCTGGAGCATATTGAGTCCCGCTCAACTGAGTTGATTCATTCTTCCTATGGCCCTTTGATGAGTACATTTCATATAGTGTTTTAGGCTCTATTCTAGCTTGCTTTTCCATTGATATCGCTCATCTATTTGTAGTCTTCATCACAAAATCTGTTATATTCGAATTGTATGTCATGTGAGCATTTTGTAGCTATTTAGAGCATGTTAGCTTTCATTTTCATGCATGAGGGAGACCTCTTCTCCCTCTCATTTCATTTATAACTTAGATTTGAGTTATGTGGATGCATTATTCTGGTGGCTATGGCTGTTTTTCATGCAGATACAGACTTGTGATGAATTTCTGGGAAGTTTCGGCCCCATTTCATATTGTTGGCCATTGATCGTGCATTTTCCTTCACACACAATCAGTGGACTCTTCGTGCATGACAAGTGGTCGTGTGTGCTATTTGGCCAAAATTTTCCAGTAAGACGCACGAGTACTGGCACATTTCATGCACAATCAGTGTATTTCTTCGCGCACGACTAGTGGTCGTGCCTTAAAAATCTCCTCGACTCTTCTCAACGTTTTTGCCTCTCACCAATGCTTCTCGATGAAAGTTTCTTCGCGTACGCGTAGAGGACATTCCTTAGCGCACGACCAGTGGTCATGCGCCTACTCATGCGTGCTTATTTTTCTGACAATTTTTGTACAGGTTCCTTTGTGCATGAGTACTGGACTTTCCTTCACGAACGACCACTGGTCGTGCACCTACTCATGCTCATTCAAAATTCTGTGCGGCCTGTAAATATCCTGTTTCGCAATTTCTTCCGGGGCCCTATTTTCTGTTAGATTTTCCAACGCCGTTTTGCCATTTTCACCCCTCCAATCTAGGGCTTGCCCCTAGGATCCTCCCCATCACCAAAGCTTCAAGGAATAAGACTTCCTCCAAGGATTCAAGCTCTATTGAAGGTGATTTTGTTTATTTCAATGTGATCGCTGCATTCCATCGAGAAGACGGGTTAGAGGGTGTGAAAACTTCAAGGACCCCTGACGACAACCAAGGATCGTGCTAGGAGCCTTGCAACCTCCTTCACTTCCGAGGAAGAGACTCGGGTAGCGTTTGTATTGATTTTCTAATTCTCATCCTATTTAGGTTTGTTTCTGTGGATTTCTTCATAAATGTGATGGTGGAGTTTGTATGAACATAACAAGCACTTATATTCATTTATATGTTTAATCTTAATTGAAAACTATTATTGTTCTGTCCATGAGTCTTGGCTTGGAGGTGGCATTGTGTTGATGTGCTTATGGTTGTGTTGAGCATTGCAATGACAATGAGAGAAGCGGAGAAGGTGACACATAGAAGTGTGAAGCGGAGGCTTGCGACCCACAGAAGAGCGAAGCGGAGGTCGGCAATCCGTGAAGGAGAGAAGCGGTGAAGGAAACCCGCATCGTTAATTAGTTTACTTTTATTGCAAGTAGTTGTTAGTACCAAATCAAAACCCCTAGCAAAACTCCAACATAAAAGACTTCTTATTGGAACATGGTCTTCCGCATCTTCTAGATTTGAGAATAACAAATCCTATGTGTATTTGATCTTGTGTGTTTATGTGTGCAGGAAATAATGTCATGTGACTTAAGGATAACATAAGAAGGTTGCCACAAAGTTTGAAGCCAAAACTCCAGCATGGACACTAGCACAGGCAGTAGACACTAGCACAGGCGCTAGACCTGATTAGAGAAATTCCGGGAAGTTGTTATAGAAGGTGTTAGCGCAGGCGGTAGCGGCTATCGCGGGCAATAGCTCAACGCACAAGAGGAATTTTGGCAGGGTTTCCTTGGAATGAAAGATACACACGCGCAGAATATTTCCTAAATCAACCTAGCATCGGTGGTAGCGATAGAGCATGCGCTAGCTCGCTCTCCTATAAAAGGAGCCCTCTTCCCTCGTTTTCAACACACATGCAAGAGAGAAGTTGAGTGCCTAAATTCCAGAGCCGTATTCTGTCGAGAATTGATCTCCCACCAAAAGTTCTGTGAGTTTCTGAAGGAGGACTTCTTCACGCCGCATCCGACCGACGATCGCTTCAACCACGCATATTCTACAGCGATCTCTTGTCTCCAACTTCAGAAGTTCTTTAGAGGGAGTTTTTCACATTGTTGTTATTTATTTCATATCTTTACTCTTGTAATCATGTATTGAATTCGCCTCGTATTGGCGAATAGGTCTGGGTAGGACTTAGGGAGGAATTCGCCTTGTGTTGGTGACTAGATCTAGAGTTGGTCTAGGGGGTGCTCGAGGCCGTATCCGGGGGAGGATTGGCTAGAGCATCTTGAGGCCGTATCTGGGGGAGCATAGGCTAAATCCACCGGTTCGTGGCAATACGAGTAGGGATAGAAAAGAAAAAGACTATTTACTTTTCGCCTTCGATTTCTAGAGTCATAAGAAATCAAGTCTTGTAATCTTATATTTCAAATTAATAAAATCATGTCTCTATTTTATTTCACTTGATTTGTTTGGTTTTTCTCCAATTTGATATCTTGGTTTTTCAGTGGGTTAGGGTGTTAGTAGACCACCTCTTTTTAAAATCCTTATCCCCCCCCCCCCCTAAGGGCGCCTATAGATCCAATAAGTGACATCAGAGCGGTTTATTGCAAATAGTCTAACAACCAGAAATAAATGGCGTCTTATGATCTCGCTTTTCCAGTGGGTTAGGGTGTTAGTAGACCACCTCTTTTTAATGGGTCAGTTTTCAACTACTGGAAATCTAGGATGATGTGTTTTCTTATGACCATGGATATAGAAGTATGGAACATGGTGGAAGTTCGAAACTCTCCTCCTATAGTGGTAGTAGGAGAGGTTACAGTAGAAAAAGCTAAGGATAGATGGGATGATAACGATAAACTCAAGTGCAAAAAATAATACTAAGGCAATAAATGCTTTATATTGTGCATTAAATAAACCTGAATTTAATAGAATTTCTGCATGTGTAACTGCTTATAATATTTGGAACCAATTGGAAGTTACTCATGAAGGTACATCGTAGGTGAAGGATGCAAAGCTATTCCAACTGGAGTCAAAATATGAAAAGTTCAGGATGGATGATGAATAAGACATTAACTCGATGTACACACGCTTCACCAAGATCATCAACACTTCAAAAGCTCTTGGAATGATCTACTCTGATGGCGACTTGGTCAGAAAGATTCTTCGCTCTCTACCTCTGAGGTTCAATCCAAAGGTGACGACCATCTTGGAGTCACACAACTTAAGAATGCTCCAAATTGAGAACCTCATTGGGAATCTCAAAACCCATGAGGTAGAACTCCAGATTCAACACGATGAATACAATAAGTAGCCAAAGAAAAAGGCGCTGGCACTGAAGGCAAAGAAGGAGAGCAATGTAGATGATGATGAAGATGAAGAAGGTCTCCTGGTTAAGAACTTCAGAAAATTCATTAGAAATCCAGAAAGAAGGAACACCTTCCGGAAATACTTCCAGAAGGATGCTCGACGAAAAGGGTCTTCCTCTTCTTCAAAGAAAGAAAAGGAAAGTGACGACGAAGAAGAAAGACCACCACCGAAGTGCTATCACTGCGGGAAGACCAGACACATTTGGAGTCAGTGCCCGAAGTATCTAAAGGAGCAAAAAGAAAAATGATACAAAGTGAAGGAGAAAAATAAGGTGTTGAATGCCGCAACATGGGATGATTCATCCTCTGAAGAATAATGCGGATCTGAGTCAAGCAGCGAGGAGGAAGCAAACATATGCTTCATGGAAAAAGGCAATGATGATGACACCAGTGTTCTTAGTGACAATGAGGTAACTCTTCCCACCTTCGAAGAAGTTTATGATGAATTTGTTCAAACCTGTAAAGCCTATGATAAAAGTATAGAAGATAATATTATTTTAAATCATGAAAATGAATCTCTTATCAAAGAAAATCATAAGCTTACTAAAAAATTAATTTCACTAGAAAAGAGAAAGGTTTCATACCAAGAGTGTGAACACTCCTTATGTAAGGCAAAAGATCTTTAAGTTTCTCTTTCTAAGGCCCTCTCACAAAACAAAACTCTTACAAGAGAAAAGGTGGACTTAGAGAGAAAACTAAAAATCTCTCTCTTACAAATTGAAAATAATAAAAAAGGTTTTGAAAATAAATGTGTCTTGCTTGTAAAAGAAAACTCGTCTCTTAAAAAACAAACTCATGACCTCAATATAGCCATAAAAAAATTTGGAATCAGACAAAAATCTTTGGACATGATTTTGGGGAAACAATGTTATGGTTCTGGAAAATTTGGGCTCGGATATCAAAGTGACATCTACCGTCCAACGCTAGCCACTAATGTCGGCAGTAGCCCATCATATAAATAATCATTTATTTATTCCGAAAAACAAACTTCTTCCAGTAAGAGCAATGTAGAATTTCGAAAAAGGGTCTCAACCCCCTTTATTTCGTGTGCAAACTGTCATAGGTTTGGACACACGTCTAGCTCTTGCAGGAAAATAAAACATAGATTTCTAAAGCAAATCTTGGTACCTAAAGCATCCACTTATTCTATGGGTGGTACCTCTTGGGTGTCCTGATCTTTACTCTCATCTTCTTTCTATATTTGCAGGAAGGATATGGATATGGAGCACGTATGGTACTTGGACACGGGCTACTCTAAGCACATGACGGGCAATAAAGCAAAGTTCCTTAGCCTAGAAAAGAATACGGGAGGGATCGTAACTTTTAGAGACAACGATAAAGGAAGTATCATGGGAGTCGGTACAGTGGGTAACGAATCTTTTACTATCTCTAATGTTCTTTATGTAAATGGTTTAAAACATAACTTAATATCTATTAGTCAATTGTGTGATAAAAAATTAGATGTTTTATTTGAGTCATCTACAAATCTTTGCAAAATATTTAATCCTAACACAAAAGATGTTTTACTAAGTGCACATAGAACTCATAACGTATATGTAGTTTCCTTTCATGATCTTTCCAAATCATCCATAAAATGTTTTATAACAAAAAATGATGAGTTAGAACTATGGCATAGACGTTTAGGTCACGTTAGTACAAAGCTCATTTTAAAAATAGCCAAAAACGTATTGATTAGAGGATTGCCTAGATTAAATGGAAATTTATCTTCACTATGTTTTCCATGTCAAAAAGGAAAATTTACAAAACCTTTGCAATTAATTCATATGGATCTCTTTGGCCCCGTTAGCACCACATGTCTTGGTTGAAGAATATATACTTTTGTTCTAATATATGATTTCTCTAGATATTGTTGGACTTAATTTCTCTCTTCCAAACATGATGCGTTTTGCGAATTTTCAAAATTATGTACTCGTATTCAAAATGAACTAGATTTAAAAGTAAAATGCTTTCGCTCAGATCGTGGAGGAGAATTTGAAAATGAAAATTGTAACACTTCTTGCGAAATGTTAGGTATTAAACATGAGTTCTCTGCTCCATGCACACCTCAACAAAATGGTGTTGTAGAAAGAAAAAATAGGACAATTCAAGGTACTATGCTATCTGAGTATAAATTACCTAAGTCTTTTTGGGCCGAACCCGTAAGCACATCATGTTATGTAATGAATAGAGTTATGCTTCGTCCATCTTTAAATCTCACACTGTATGAACTATATTATCAAAAGAAACCTAACGTATTATATTTTAAAGTCTTTAGTTGTAAATGCTTTATTCTCAATACAAAAGATGCCTTAGGGAAGTTTGATAAAAAATGTGATGAAGGAATATTTCTTGGATACTCTTCAACTAGTAATGCTTATAGAATATTTAGCAAAAGAACGAGTAAGGTTGAAGAGTCTATTAATGTAAAATTTGATGAATTTATTCCTTGTGTTGAAAAACTTCCTACATGTACAAATTATGAACCCTTGCCACCTTTAGAGCACGACGAAGAGGAACCTTCCAAAGAGGAGGAGGGGGCCATGGAAGATGAATATGTGCCTCCAAGCATCTTAAACTTCTCAAAGAATCATCCAATGGAGCTAGTTATTAGGGAACCATCTATTGGGGTAAGAACTCGGTCTTCTCTTCATGAAACTTTTTCAAATATTTGCTTTGTTTCCAAAATTGAACCAAAAAACGTTTCAACCGCTTTAAATGATGAATTTTGGTTTTTGGCTATGAATGAAGAGTTAGATAAATTTGAAAGAAATAAAGTCTAGAATCTAGTAGAACGTCCATCTAATCATCCCGTTGTTGGCGTAAAATGGATTTTTAAAAATAAATTAGATGGTGAATCTAGAATTGCAAGAAATAAAGTTTGCTTAGTCGCTCAAGGTTTTTCTCCAATCGAGGGGGTAGATTTTTAAGAAACTTTTGCACCCGTTGCTCGCTTAGAATCTATACAAATTTTTTTGTCCTTTGCGAGTTTTACAAGAAAAAAATTATTTCAAATGGATGTTAAAAGTGCTTTTCTAAACGGGTTTATAAAACAAGAAGTTTATGTAGAACAACCCCTCGATTTTATAAATGAAAAATTTCCAAATAATGTTTATAAATTAGAAAAGGAGCTTTATGTTTTAAAACAAGCGCCCCGTGCATGGTATGAAAGACTTACATCATTTTTGTTAAAGCACGGTTATGTCATGGGAAGTGCCGACAACACACTCTTCATTAAGCATAATAATAATGATTTAATTATTTTACAAATATATGTTGATATTATAATTTTTGGCGCCACTAATGAAGATTTGTGTGTTGTTTATGGGGTGTCTACTTTATCACCTAGAGGGGGGTGAATAGGTTTTTTCAAATTTATTTCTTCCCCTTTTTGTTTTTGTTCGTTTCTGATTAATGGATCTATAAAATAAAGAGCAAATCACAGAAAGCACACAACGATCTATAGAGGTTCCTCAAGACCGGGTGTCTTGAGTAGTCCTCTCTCCCTCTACGCCTACCCAGCAGTGTGTTAAGCTCGGCAAATTCCGCCAAAAGCTTCAGGCCCTCAAGCCTTACAACACGGACCCGCAAGTCCCAACAGCCTAGGCCCGCAATCCCCTACTGCCCCCGAGCCCGCAAGCTCGACACTCAGGCCCTCAAGCCCTACAACACGGACCCAAAAGTCCCAACAGCCTAGGCCCTTAAGCCCCTATAGCCCCCGAGCCCTCAAGCTCGACAAATCGCACCCGCAAGTGCACTGCCCTGGCCCTCAAGCCTCACAGCTCTCCAGCCCTCAAGCTAGACGGTGTCGGACCCGCAAGTCAACTGCCATGGCCCTCAAGCCTCACAGCTCTCCAGCCCTCAAGCTAAACAAATAGGCCCACAAGCCTTTTTAATAGTTTACAGTAATAAAACCATTTCTTCTGCCGGATGAAGATTGGCGACTTTTGCCTGTTGATGATTGGCTTCTTACGATTGAAGAAGATTCTTCTGATTCAGATCTTTGGCAACGCAGTTCTTCTTCAATCTCTTCTTAGCCTGATGTTGAACGGCGACTTCTCAGTCAATGAAGATGACTGATTCTATTGAGAACTCTTTAATCTTGTTCTCGTTCTTCTCCGCTGGAAATACTATTTTATTGGAGAGCGGCGGGATTCTTTTTCTCGTTCTTTTTCTTGCACAGCAAGCCTCTCTTTTTCAAAAAAGTTAATTTCTAGGGCAACCACTGTTCCCTTTTATTGTTCCGAGAACAACCTCTCAACGGTCATGAAAAAGTGTCCTTTAATGTCAGACGCCCATCCTATAAGAGCACGCACTGATTGGACAATCAGGCTGCGGCATTAAATGCTGACAGCGCGTCTGTAACATTTGAATCATTCTCGACGATATTTCCATCATTACGACGTCATGGACGATATCTCGACGACAGGACTTTGTCGATGCCTTGGTCTTCTTACTTCTCCCACTGATGCTACTATCTCGACAATGCGAGACATTCTGGAGCTTCTGCATATACGATGATATGTTGTCTTGGACTGTGTCATCGTAATCACCTTGGCTTCTCGATGACAAGCCTTCTTTACAAAGATTTTTGTTCTTTCTTGACGACAAGCCCACTTTGGTGAAGTCGATGATACTGTGTCTTCTCTGCGTTCGACGATCTTGTCGAGTTTCAGCGGTCGACGATCTTCCTTCTCAGTTCGACGAGCTCGCTTCTGCGTTCGACGAACACGTCAAATCTCAGCGGTCGTCGATCTTCCTTTTGAGTTTGACGATCTTGCTTCTGCATTCGACGAACATGCTAAATCTCAGCGGTCGACGATCTTGCTTCTGCGTTCGACGAACACGCCAAATCTCAGTGGTCGACGATCTTGCTTCTGCGTTCGACGAACACGCCAAATCTCGGCGGTCGTCGATCTTCCTTCTGACTTCACTTTAATCAGTATCATGACGACAAACATGCTCTGTCGACGATATCTCCTATTCTTCTCGACGACATTTCTTTAACTTCCTGAGACTTTAAAGCTAGAGAAATAATCAAATACAAAGTGAAGTTTTCTTGACTTGGTGACTTCTTCAAATCAGGAATCATGTGGGCAAGATTCCCAACATTGTGTAATGAAGTAGTCTTAGTAATGAAAAATGAATTTGAAATGAGCCTTGTAGGAGAACTCACTTATTTTCTCGGTTTTCAAATTTCACAATAAAATGATGGTATTTTTATTTGCCAAATAAAATATGTTCATGAAATGCTTAAATGGTTTGGATTTGAAAATCTTAAACAAGCTTCTACACCTATGAGTGCTTCATTAAAACTAGGAAAAGATGAATCTGGAATTTCTATCGATCAAACTTTATATAGAGGTATGATCAGATCTCTTCTTTACTTAAGTGCTTCTAGACCAGATATAATGTTTGTAGTATGTTTATATGATTGCTTTCAAGCCAATGCAAAAGAATCTCATTTAAAAGCGGTAAAACATATTCTTAGATACATATTTGGGTCATCTAGATTAGGATTATGGTACCCGCACAGTGACTCATTTACACTACAAACGCTATTATTTTATGCATTTTTTCACTATCTAGACATCTGCAAACCTTCTGAAATTTCTGCATGAAACTAATCTTTGGACACATATTCAAGATAATAGAATTTTCAAAATCTTCATATTTTGTGTATTGTTTACCGCGCTAGCGCAAGCTCGCCTATCTGATTTTTGTGTTTTTAAATTTTTGCAAAATCTCTAAAAATATATTCTTTTATATGTACTACTTATTTTTGCATTTATGCCATTAATTGATTTTTTATAAATAAAAAAATAAATTACAAAAGCCAAATTACAAAAAATATTTTATTCTCTTTCTTTCTTTTTTTATTTGTTTGATGTCTACCTCTATATGCAAAAAAACAAATACAAAATTATAAAACAAAAAAACTTACCAAAAATTTTATTTTTGAACTTAACTTTTTCTATTTACATGTATCTTGCGAAAGGGAGGATCGGGTTGTCACCCCATCACATCTCCTAGTACCAGTGTGAACCCCTCACAGGGTAGTGTTGGAGTTTTCGAGATGATCTCAAAGCAATCAAGCAGTTAGTCTTGCTGCCAATGCAATATGAGCTTATAGGGTCGCACATAAAAGCGTTTGGAGAAGTTGGAGAAAGGATTGTGTTGGCCTTACTCATATTGGATATGAGTGGATGACCAATCCTATGACTGCTCGGAATTAAATTGAGAATGACTCAATGAGAAATAAGTACTCTTGAAGAATCGTCGAAATGGTTTCAACGAATTCTTTAGGACTTAGCAAATTCGTCGAAAGTGTTTCGACGAATGGATTTATATCGACGAATTCGTTGAAAGAGTTTAGACGAAAATATGTCAATTCGTTTATTCAAGTTCGTCAAAATTGTTTTGACGAATAAGATACAAATTCATCAAAAGTGTATAGTCAAAATTGTATCGACAAATTCGTCGAAGGTGTTTCGACGAAAATATGTTGATTCGTCAAAAGTGTTTAGACGAATTAACATATTCGACATATTTAAATTCTGGCGGAATTGTTTTGTTTTTCCCCGGGTCTGCGGATAATCTGTTTTTATGCCTTGCGTATAAAAAGGACGAGATTAGGTCTTCTAAAGATTGATCCCTTTTTATGACTTTAGAGACAGAAGCATTCCGACTCCTCGTCCCATCCGCCGACCTAGACATCGCCAACCGTCGCCGCCTCCTCTTCAACGGACCTAGCAGTTCATGGAGAGGCAGAGGAACTTTCTTCTCCGACCCATACCTTGTACGACAAGGCATTGGGGTTCTCCTTCCTTGTGTGGATCTGTACAGAGGGGCCGATCCATTTTGTTCCTTGGAACTCGATGTTCATCTACCGGATTTGTTCTTGGAGCACCTTAGTTGAGTATTAACTCAATCCCCTGAAGGTATATCGCATTTGCTTTCCTAATCTCGTGATTCATGAAATCCGCAAGATCCTTACTCTTTGGGTTATTCTTGTTGTCTCTTCCGCTGCACATATTTGATATGCTTTATCATTTAGGATGGAATATAGAAAACCCAACAGGTAGACCTCGGGAAGTCCAAGATAATTAATAATAGTTCAAACTTTAAAACAAAAATTTCTTTCAAAATATCAAAAAATTGTATGGACTTTCTTGTTAATTTCAAGCATGGTTTAAAATATCATTTAGCCCTTCTACAATGTTGGAATTCATCTTTTCAAACTACTTTGAACATTATTTTTTATCATGCTTTGATATATCTAAACACATGTGCATCAATTTGTATCATAAAAATTTTGTAGAACCAAGCTTAACATGCCTCTAAGTATGAGTAAATGTTTTATGATTGATAATTATATTTATTCACTCACTTATTTTAGCAAAGTCGACATGTGTTTTCAATATAAGAATGCTTGCTTACGTATTATAATTGTAGAATAAATTAAATTGCACAAGTATCTTACCTACACTACATTTATTTGCACTCTTAAAAACTAAGAAAAGTAGTTGTGCTTTCAAAATTACTTTTGTTTGTAAAACAAGTGTATTCGGAGATCTTTGTACAAAGCAAAAAAAATCATGAAATAAATTAATAAAGATAACTCCACCAAACACAACTTGAACCTCCTGATAAGTCTTAATAAGCGTTGTGAGGTTGAGCACCTTGCAATGAACAGTAAAGTGTCTTGCGCAAAACTTCAATTTCTTTTACACCACTTATTCTTAAGTACACCAGATCATAAAATTATGAATATTAAAAGTATAAATTGTGTGATCCCCCAAGCACTACTTTGCACCCTGATAAGTCTTCATGAGCATTATGTGTGCAGAGCACCTTGGTAGTTGTACATTTTGTTTATGTGTGTTGAAACCAGAGAACTGGTCTCGACGTCCGCAAGGGGGATGCAGCTAACCCTTACTTGACCTGAGCGATACCCTTGACCAGACACTAAGAACCAAAGAACCCTGCCCTTAGAGAGCACTTAAGTCCACAAACGTACCCCTTAAGCTGCAGCGTAGAGGTCCCACCACGTACCCGGAAGCTCTCAAGGAACTTCCCCTCCTAAGCCAATGCTGAGCATGGGCACCTTGGAGGGCACTAAAGATCACCTCACTGTCCACCTTCAATGACAGGGGGAGGGGAGGGGTAGTGCTTGCTCACAACACACATGAAAGGGAGGGGGGTATCAACAACCCTTCCTAAGGTGCCCATGGGGGTCTATTTATAGACTTCCCAAAAATTGGGCTGCAGATAGCCAAAAATCTACTATCCGCAGCCCAACAACCAACCCGAACGACCGAAACAGGAGGGGGCGAGTGAAGCTTGAGACGTCCACTCCTCCCCATGCCGGGGGTCAAATGAGTGGACCGGGGTCCACCATCCTGACTGGGTGAGTGGACCTTGCGGTCCGCTCCTCCCCCCAGGCGAGTGGACCCTAGGTCCACTCGCCCAGCTGCCCGGGCAAGTGGACCATAGGTCCACTCGCCCACGGGCTTGGTGGAGTGGACCCTAGGTCCACTCGCCCCCCACCTTGGGCGAGTGGACCCAAGGTCCACTCGCCCCTCCCCCCCACCCCCCCCACCCCCCCCCCCCCCCCGCCCCACTCGGGCGAGTGGAGCAAGGGTCCACTCGCCCGGGTCCTTGGGTGAGTGGACCAAGGGTTCACTCATCCGGGGCCTTGGGCAAGTGGACCCAAGATTCACTTGCCCAAGGAGATCTGCCCCCCGTGCCTTCTCTTGTTGGTCCTGACGACCTCCGTTGGTTTGTTCCGCTGCGCAACAGTCACCCTCTCTACCACGACCTCATCTGCGTCGGGTCACACTGACTCAGAAAATATGCGGGTTGTGCACAATCCCCGCTCTTTTCGAGCTTCCCTTAAGCTTGGAAAGAAAGTCCAACCCACCTATTTGACGAGGAGATGGGACCTTAGGGGAATCCACGAAGGGCCCTGCCAATGGGATACTCCCGCCAAGTTTTTCAGTTGAACATTACTTGAGGCGGAAGGCGAACCTTTCTCCACTTAACAACCCTCCTGTGAACCGGGCTCAACTGGAGGTGGAGAAAGCTCAACACCTTAGGTCGAATTAAACTTGTCCTGAGGTGGGAGGCGAGAACTCCACACCTACCAGGGAGCCGAGCTCACCTGGAGGGGGAGGGAACTCCACACCTACCAGGGAGCCGAGCTCACCTGGAGGGGGAGGGAACTCCACACCTACCAGGGAGCCGAGCTCACCTAGAGGGAGAGGGAACTCCACACCTACCAGGGAGCCGAGCTCACCTGGAAGGGGAGGGAACTCCACACCTACCAGGGAGCCGAGCTCACCTGGAGGGGGAGGGAACTCCACACCTACCAGGGAGCCGAGCTAACCTGGAGGGAGAGGGAACTCCACACCTACCAGGGAGCCGAGCTCAGCTGGAAGGGGAGGGAACTCCACACCTACCAGGGAGCCGAGCTCACCTGGAGGGGGAGGGAACTCCACACCTACCAGGTAGCCGAGCTCACCTGGAGGGGGAGGGAACTGCACACCTACCAGGGAGCCGAGCTCACCTGGAGGGGGAGGGAACTCCACACCTACCAGTGAGCCGAGCTAACCTGGAAGGGGAGGGAACTCCACACCTATCAGGGAGCCGAGCTCACCTGGAGGGGGAGGGAACTCCACACCTATCAGGGAGCCGAGCTCACCTGGAGGGGGAGGGAACTCCAAACCTACCAGGGAGTCGAGCTCACCTGGAGGGGGAGGGAACTCCACACCTACCAGGGAGACGAGCTCACCTGGAGGGGGAGGGAACTCCACACCTACCAGGGAGCCGAGCTCACCTGGAGGGGGAGGGAACTCCACACCTACCAGGGAGCCGAGCTCACCTGGAGGGGGAGGAAACTCCACACCTACCAGGGAGTCGAGCTCACCTGGAGGGGGAGGGAACTCCACACCTACTAGGGAGTCGAGCTCACCTGGAGGGGGATGGAACTCCACACCTTCCAGGGAGATGAGCTCGCCTGGAGGGGGAGGGAACTCCACACATACCAGGAAGCCAAGCTCACATGGAGGGGGAGGGAACTCCACGCCTACAAGGGAGTCGAGCTCACCTGGAGAGGGAGGGATCTCCACACCTACAAGGGAGCCGAGCTCACATGGAGGGGGAATGAACTCCACACCTACCAGGGAGCCGAGCTCACCTGGAGGGGGAGGGAACAAATAGTTTCCTGAACTATCCGGGGGTGGAGAACCAGTCCACGTCCCAAGTGCTTAGCTTCACCTAGAGACAGAGGAACTCAACCTCCTTATCAAAGCAACTGAGGCAGGGATCCAATCCACGTCCTAGGTGCTTACCTTCACCTGGAGACAGAGGAACTCAACCATTTATCAAAGAAACTGAGGCAGAGATCCAATCCACGTCCTAGGTGCTTAGCTTTCCTGGAGGTAGAGGAGTTCAACACCTTTCCGAACCAATTGGGGGCGGAGTACCCGTCCACGTCCTTGGGGCTTAGCTTGCCTGGAGGTATAATAGCCCAGCACCTTCCCAAACCAGTTGGGGGCGGGTACCCGTCTATGTCCTAGGGACCTAGCTTACCTGGAGGCAGAGGAACTCAACACTCTTCAAACCAACTGGAGGTGGAATGCCCATCCACGTCCTAGGGGCCTAGCTTACCTGGAGGTAGAGGAGCTCATCATCTCTCCAAGTCACTTACTCAACCAGCGAATCGACCCGATGAGTCTCCCATCTGCCGGCATGACTGAGCCCGGAGAATGGTCTCTAGTAAGGGATCTTACCAAATGGGGGCGGAGTACTCATCCACGTCCTAGTTGCTTACCTTCACCTGGAGGCAGAGGAACCCAACACCTTCCCAAGCCACTCCGCATGTGGTGAGTCGACCCGATGAGTCTCCCATCTACCGACATGACTGAGCCCGAAGAATGGTCTCTAGTCGAGGATATTACCAATCAATCGACCCGATAAGTCTCCCATTTGCCGACATGACTGAGCCCGGAGAATGGTCTCTAGTCGGAGATATTACCAATCAGTCGACCCGATAAGTCTCCCATCTATCGGCATGACTAAGCCCGGAGAATGGTCTCTAGTCAGGGATATTACCAATCAGTCGATCCGATGAGTCTCCCATCTGCCGGCGTGACTGAGCCCGGAGAACGGTCTCTAGTCGGGGATATTACCAATCAGTCGACCCGATAAGTCTCCCATCTGCCGGCATGACTAAGACCGAAGAATGGTCTCTTGTCGGGATATTACCAATCAGTCGACCCGATGAGTCTCCCATCTGCCGGCATGACTAAGCCTGGAGAATGGTCTCTAGTCCGGGATATTACCAACTGGGGGAGCGGATTACCCATCCACATCCTAGGTGCTTACCTTCACCTGGAGGCAGAGGAACCCAACACCTTCCCAGAGGCTTTACCTAAGGTTCTATCTCTACCTACTCTTTATTTAACATGGGGAGGTTACATATCTATTACAACGCGCCTTCTTGTGTCTACTCGGCCACATGCATCTCGGCCATCTCTTTTATTACCTCCTCCACTTTCTCTGCCTTCTCATTCCTTCTCTTTTTCTTGGTCCTTCCTACTTCCCTGGTCAACCTGGAGGTGGGAGACTTGCCTATGGAACCGATCTGCGTAGCTTCCTTGCGTCTCCCCATGATTTTGTTGAATCAGGCACAGGGACTCTGCCTCCTTCCCGGTGAGACGGAGGCATCCTCCCTACCCCCTCACTCGGGGCAGCTGGCCCCAGGAGAGCTGTTGAAGAGCACTTGCGCTTGGAGGCTCAAGCCTTCCTCCGAGGCTGGCCCCTTCCCTTTTCAACACGCTTGCTCTATCTCCATCAAAGACGGCGAGGCGAGCACAGGTGTTGGCGATGCCGAGCACTCGCCCTGAGGGGGGAGTGCAAACCGCAAGATTTCCTGGATTGACTTCCTGAGCTCCTCAAAGTCACCTTTCTTCATGCACTAGCCGGCAGGAGTGAGTCCCCCAGCTCATCGCTTCCAGCCATAAAACTTGCCTAGAGCTTTCCGAACTAGCTGCTTCCACGCTCACCGCACCATAATGTTGAAACCAGAGAACTGGTCTCGACGTTCGCAAGGGGGATGCAACTAACCCTTACTTGACCTGAGCGAGACCCTTGACCAGTCACTAAGAACCAAAGAACCATGCCTTTAGAGAACACCGAAGTCCACAAACGGACCCCTTAAGCTGTAGCATGTAGGTCGCACCACGCACCCAAAAGCTCTCAAGGAACTTCCCCTCCTAAGCCAATGCTGAGCTTGGGCACCTTGGAGGGCACTAAAGATCACCTCACCGTCCACCTTCAATGACAGGGGGAGGGGAGGGGTAGTGCTTGCTCACAACACACACGCAAGGGAGGGGGGTATCAACAACCCTTCCCAAGGTGCCCATGAGGGTCTATTTATAGACTTCCCAAAAATTGGGCTGCAGATAGCCAAAAATCTACTATCTGCAGCCCAACAACCAACCCAAACGACCGAAATAGGAGGGGGCGAGTGGAGCTTGAGACGTCCACTCCCCCCCCCCTTGCCGGGGTCGAATTAGTGGACTGGGGTCCACCATCCTGACTGGGTGAGTGGACCTTGCGGTATGTTCCACCCCCCTGGGCGAGTGGACCCTAGGTCCACTCGCCTAGCTGCCCGGACGAGTGGACCTATGGTCCACTCGTCCACGGGCTTGGGACGAGTGGACCCTATGTCCACTCGCCCCCCCCCCCCCCCACTCGGGTGAGTGGACCAAGGGTCCACTCGCCCGGGTCCTTGGGCGAGTGGACCAAGGGTTCACTCGCCCGGGGCCTTGGGCGAGTGGACCCAAGGTTCACTCGCCCAAGGAGATCTGCCTCCCCCCCGGGCCTTCTCTTGTTGTTCCTGACGACCTCCGTTTGTTTGTTCCGCTGCGCAACAGTCACCCTCTCTACCATGACCTCATCTGCGTTGGGTCACACTGACTCGGAAAATATGAGGGTTGTACAATGTGCATTAAAGTGTCTGGAAGTAAAATTATTTGGGTTTTATTGTGCACTTTACTCTCCATATGTCTTGTACTTTTTGATTAAATCATTTGTTTACTCTCTTCAAAATACACTTATGTACACATCATTTTCCTCTATAACACTTCTGAAAGAACTGAGGGGTTTAGATTAAATCACTTAGAAGGGGGGGTGAATAGGTTTTTCTTATTTCTTTTAAGCTTAGAGTTATTAGTAGCCTAATGAGCCTACACAACCAACATGAAATCATAGCCACACCACAAAGGATTTTATAGTGGTTCCCCAAGTGATGGGTAGTCCACTGTCCCCCTACACCCCTCTAACTCCAATGTTAGATATGGTCAAAGATACTCCTCCAAGTTACCTTCTCAGTTTTTGAGCTTACACCACAAGTTCCTCAGAATTTCTCAGATCACAGATGATCCTACCTCAGGACAATAGTCCCTACAGCTCAGAGCTATCACCAACTCCTACCTCAGGCACAACAGCCCAACAACTCAGAGGAATCCACCTCCTACAACTCAGACCACCTCCTGGTCCTACTTCAGGCAACAACCTATTACACTCTTCTCAGAGCTGAATAGCTCTTACAAAATAAATTAATGACAGAACAATAACCTTTACTACAGATTCAATCTGATTGGAAGCTTTGGAAAGGTATTAGTAGAATATCTTAGCAGATGCTGATCTTGAGCTGTTCCTGGACTGGTGGGTTCAGAGCAGCTCCACTGTCTCCTTCTTCAGAAGGAAGAAAGAAGACTCCTGTCTCTCTTGTGAATGAAAGCTTGAATCACTAATAGAGAGAACCACTGCTGTTCAAGGAAGAAGGCCTCTTGCAGCTTCAGGAAGATGCAGTCGGCTTTCTTGTACAGCTTGAACAACTTTTCAATAATCAAGGATGCCTCTCTTTGTTGCCCTAACTTTAGTTTTTATAGCACTGTACATCTTCAACGGCTATCTGCACGACCTCACTTGCCCATGCCGACAAAGGCATTACTTTATTACTTTTTGTGCCTTTATCAAACTCTGTCTCAGCAGATCCGCTGAGACGGCTCCTTGTCTCAGCGGATTAACAGCTGAGACATTCTTCTTCTCAGTGGTTGGCACAAGCTGAGACAGCTACTCCTTTTCAGTGGTTTCGTTGAGATGGCTCCTCGTCTCAGTGGATCTGACCCTTCGTCTCAGCGGTTCAGCTGAGACAAATCTCCATCACTTTGGAGTTGATTTCTCTTGATCATAGGTCATGATTGGCCCTTTCTCTTTGAGTCACCTAAGCCTGAATATCTTACAAAAACATGACTTTATCAAATACATTTTGTACTTAGCATTGCATAGTGACCCCTCTTCAAATCAAGGGAATTTGAGGGCAAATTCCCAACAATCTCCCCCTATTTGAAGAGGGCAAAACACATGCCAATGCTAAGTAGCTTCTTAACCAGAAATATGTCATTTTACTGAAATTGATTATATAAGTGGAGTTATGACATTTAATGACACATATAGCTTGAGTAAATTTCTGTTGACATTAATGGTTTCTTATTTAAGCATAACACATCACATATATGTTTATTATATAATGACTCAGCATTTCTTCATTACTATATGTCCTGTGCACAGGATATTTAGTAACTATTAAGGTTAAGCATAGATATTCAAATGCAACATACATACATAAACAACAAATGACACAAAATAATTTTCAGGGAATAAGTGATCATTTTATTCAATTGTCCAAAATAGATATACACTATTAGTTCAAATCACATTGTTACATCAAACATCCTAAGGAACTCCTAAGTGTAGAATTTTCTTGGATGATCCCTGGGTTGATGAGGAGCTTTCTCCTATTTCCATGGACTTCCTCTTCCTTGCTTCAGCAGCAGCCCTCATATTTTCCTTTCTTTTGAAGTACAGGAATGGCTTTGGAAGATATCCTGGGGGTATCCTCACAGGAGTTTCCCTCCTCACCTGATTTTCTTTGTAGATTCTTTCACTTAGTGACTCCCTCTCAAGATGCTTAATCCATTCATTGTTGGACATGTGTGTCACATCCCTTTGTTTGAGAATAAAAAATCCCAAATTGTATTTTATCTTGCTTGTCGTGTGTTTAGAGTGTGCAGGAACTATAGGTGCAATACTCTACAGGTAGAAAACAGATTGGAGACGACTCTCTGGAAAGTGTGCTAACGCTCGCGTTAGTTATTAACGCCTTGTGTTAACAACCGCTGAGAAGGAAACCGTTGAGAAGGAATCCATCGAGAAGAAATTCCATTGAGAACGAATCCGTTGAGAAGCCAGAGACAATGTCGGGCATTAGGTCTTAACGCTGGGCCCTAGCCGTTCGACAAAACTGCGTTCGACGAAAATGCCATTTGACGAAATGAGAAGGCCGCTCGACAAAAATGTCGTTCGACGAAATGAGAAGGCCGCTCGACGAAACTGCGTTCGACAAAAAGGCCGTTTGACGAACTTTGAAGGGGAACGAAACTCAACGCCAGCATTGACTCTTAACGCCCGCGTTGAATCCACAATCTGCCACTATCTTGACGGTTGCGCGATTTCAGCCACGATAGTGCATATTCACTAACGCTGGCATTATCCCTTAACGCCACCTGTTAGCTCCCGTGGTTATTTAAAGACCTGATTTCATTTTGCTCATTGTGGGGATTATTGAAGCTTTTATTCCAGAGATCTGAGAGAGCTTCCAGAGAGAATACTTATGCCAAAACTCAATTGTTGTTATGCTGCCGAAGATGGATCTCCCACAAAAAGCTTAAGGAGAATTCTGGAGGAGGACTACGTCACACTACATCCAAAGGACGATCGCTTCGACCTCGCTCATACTACAGCGATCAACTTCAGAAGAACTCATATAGGGAGTTTTTATAGTTGTTATCATTATTTACATTTCATTCCATTTTGTAACCGTATAGATAATTCGCCTTGTGTTGGCGACTAGGTCCTTGCGCAGCTTAGGGGGTAATTCGCCGCGTGAGTTGACGACTAGGTCTAGAAGATTAGATCTAGGGGTGCTCGAGGCCATATCCGGTAAAGGATTGGATAGAGCGGCTTGAGGCCATATCCAGGGAAGGATAGGCTAAAGCCAGCCGGTTTGTGGGGATACAAGTCGGTATAGAAAAGGAAAAATTGTTTTACTTTGTACGCCTCCGATTTCTAGCGATATTGAAATCGAATTTATATAAACACCCTTTTTATATAATATAATCATGTCTCTTTTTGTGTTTACTTGATTTCTATCATTTGGCATAAGTTATAAAATTGCAAATTACAATTGTTTCTTCCATTAAGTTAAATTGTTATTTCGTTCTAATTTACTCTAAACAATTTAGTAAATCGTCTAAAAATTTATAAAGAATTTTATTCCCTTATTCGCCCCCACTAAGGGCGCCAATCGATCCAACAAGTGGTATCAGAGCTAGGTTATTCCAAACAGTTTAAAAACTAGGAATAATGGCATCTTATGATCCCGCTTTTTCCGAGGGTCAGGGAATTAGTAGACCTCCACTATTTACCGGGTCAGATTATAATTACTGGAAAAATAGGATGAGATGTTTTCTTATGACCCTAGGTATTGAGGTATGAAATATGGTAGAAGAGGAATACTCTCCTCCTACAATTGAAGTTGGACAGACAACTTTAGATAAACAAAAAGATAATTGGGATGATAGGGATAAGCTAAAATGCAAGAATAACGCCAAGGCCGTGAATGCATTATTTTGTGCGTTAGATAGAAATGAATTTAATAGAATTTCTGCATGTACTACTGCATATGAAATTTGGAATCATTTGGAATTTACTCATGAAGGTACATCGTAGGTTAAAGATTCAAAGCTTTTCCAACTTGAGTCGGAATATGAAAAATTCCGGATGGATGAAAGTGAAGATGTTGATGCAATGTGCACGCGCTTCACCAAGATCGTCAATGCCTCCAAAGTTCTTGGAAATACATTCTCCAACGGCGACTTCGTCTGAAAGATTCTTCGTTCCCTTCAGCCAAAATTCAACCTGAAGGTGACGACCATTTCAGAATCGCATAATCTAAGAACGCTCCAAGTTGAGAGCCTCATTGGGAATCTAAAAACCCATGAGGTATAACTCAAAATCCAATATGATGAATACAATAAGGAGCCAAAGAAGAAGGCGTTGGAACTAAAATCAAAGAAGGAGTGCCATGAGGATGAGGATGAAGATGAAGAAAGCCTTTTGGTGAAGAACTTCTGATAGTTCATGCGAAATCCGGAAAGGAGAAACACTTTCCGAAAATTTATCCAAAAGGATGCAAGATGGAAAGGGTCATCCTCAAAGAAGGAAAAGGAGAGCGATGATGAAGAAGAGAGACCTCCACCGGAATGCTTTCATTGTAGGAAGACCGGGCACATTCGGAGCCAGTGCCCAAAGTTCTTGAAGGAGAAGAAGGAAAAGCGGCACAAAGGGAAGGAGAAGAGGAAGGTGCTAAAAGCTAGAACATGGGATGACTCCTCCTCCGAAGAAGAAGAATCAAGCGGGTCTTCATCAAGCAAAGATGAGGAAGTAAACATGTGCCTCGTGGGACATGGAAACGATGGTGAAGATACCAGTGTTCTTAGCGACACTGAGATGTGCAGGCAGGCTAAGGGCAATGAAGATGTGTGGTACTTGGATTCAGGATGCTCCAAGCACATGGTGGGAAATAAAGCAAAGTTCCTTAGCCTAGAAAAGAAGAAGGGAGGGATCGTGACGTTTGGTGACAACGGAAAAGGAAGGAACATGGGAGTTGGTATAGTTGGTAACAAATCCTTTACTATATCTAATGTTCTTTATGTGAAAGGATTAAAACACAATTTAATTTCTATTAGCCAATTATGTGATAAAGGATTATATGTGTTATTTGAATCTTCCACTAATCTATGCAAAATATCTAATCCTACTACAAAAGATATTTTACTAACTGCACCAAGAATACGTAATGTTTATCTAGTTTCTTTTCATGACCTTTCTAAATCATCTATAAAATGTTTTATCACTAAAAATGATGAATTAGAACTTTGGCATAGAAGAATAGGGCATGCTAGCACAAACCTAATTATAAAACTTGCCAAAAGTAATTTAATTAGAGGATTACCTAGGTTAAATGGAACTTTACCTTCACTTTGTTCACCATGTCAAAAAGGTAAATTTTCTAGATCCTCTTTCAAAAGTAAAAAATTTCATTTCTACTACAAGACCCTTGCAAATAATTCATATGGATCTTTTTGGTCCCGTTAGCACTACAAGTCTTGGTGGTAGATTATATTCATATGTTTTAATAGATGATTTTTCAAGATATTGTTGGACATTATTTCTCTCTTCCAAATCCGATGCGTTTTGTGAATTTGCAAAATTATGTACTTATATTCAAAATGAAAGTGATTTAAAAAATTAAATGCATTCGCTCGGATCATGGAGGAGAATTTGAAAATGAAAAATTTACATCCTTTTGTGATATGTTAGGCATTAAACATGAGTTCTTTGCACCACGCACACCACAACAAAATGGTGTTGTAGAAAGAAAGAATAGGACACTTCAAGAACTAGCACGCACTATGTTATGTGAATATAAATTACCTAAGTCCTTTTGGGTCGAAGCCGTAAATACATCATGTTATGTTATGAATAGAATCATGCTTCGCCCATCTCTTAATCTCACACCATATGAACTCTATTTTCAAAAGAAGCCTAATGTATCTTATTTCAAAGTTTTTGGTTGTAAATGTATTATTTTGAATACAAAAGATTGCTTGGGAAAGTTTGATGAAAAATGTGATGAAGGAACTTTTCTTGTGTACTCTTCAACTAGTAAAGCTTATAGAATTTTTAATAAAAGAACTAGTAGAGTTGAAGAGTCAATAATTGTAAAATTTGATGAGTTTGTTCCTTGTGTAGAAACACTTTCTGCAGGCAACGAGGATGATCTCTTACAACCTTTCGAGCATGGTGACGAGGAATCTTCCAAAGAAGAAGAAGAGGAGGCCAAGGAAGATGAATATGTACCTCCAAGTGCCTTGAAATTAACAAAGGATCATCCACGGGAATTAATAATTGGTGAACCATCCTTCGGGGTAAGAACTCGCTCTTCTCTTCATGAATCATATTCAAATATCTATTTTGTTTCCGAAATTGAACCAAAAACCATTTCTACCACTTTAAATGATGAATTTTGGTTTTAGGCTATGAATGAAGAGTTAGAACAATTTGAGCGACATAATATTTGGATATTAGTAGAAAGACCATCTAATCACCCGGTTGTAGGTGTAAAATGGATTTTTAAAAATAAATTAGATGGTGAGTCTAGAATCACTAGGAATAAGGCACGCTTAGTAGCACAAGGATATTCACAAATCGAGGGGATAGATTTTGATGAAACTTTTGCACCCGTTGCTAGGTTGGAATCCATTAGATTGTTTCTAGCATTTGCAAGCTTTAAAAGAATAAAACTATTTCAAATGGATGTAAAAAGTGCTTTTCTCAACGGGTTTGTAAAAGAAAAAGTTTATGTTGAACAACCCCCCGGTTTTATTAATGAAAAATTTCCCAATCATGTTTATAAACTAGAAAAGGCAATTTATGGTTTAAAACAAGCGCCACGTGCATGGTATGAAAGACTTACATCATTTTTAATAAAGCACGGTTATATTATGAGAAGTGCCGATAATACTCTCTTCATTAAACATAATAATGATGATTTAATTATTTTGCAAATATATGTTGATGATATAATCTTTAGATCAACTAATGAAGAGTTGTGTAATGAAGTTATTAAAGTGATGAAAAATGAATTTGAAATGAGTCTAGTAGGAGAACTTTCTTATTTTCTTGGTTTTCAAATATCACAAAGAAATGAAGATATTTATATATGTCAAACCAAATATGTCTATGATATGCTTAAGCGTTTTGAATTTGAAAACATTAAACATGCTTCTACACCAATGAATGCATCACTTAAATTAAGAAAAGATGAATCAGCAATTTCAATTGATCAAACCTTTTATAGAGGTATGATAAGATCCCTACTTTATCTTAGTGCAACTAGACCCCATATTAGGTTTGTTGTATGCTTATGTGCTCTATTTCAAGCCAATCCAAAAGAATCTCATTTAAAAACGGTAAAACAAATTTTTAGATATCTTATTGGGTCATCTAGATTAGGATTATGGTACCCGCACAATAATTCATTTACACCTCACGACTACTCTGATTCGGACTATGCTGGTTGTTCACTTGATAGAAAAAGCACTAGTGGTACTTGTCATTTCCTAGGACCTTCATTAGTTGCATTGTCTAGTAGGAAACAAAATTCTGTTGCACTCTCCACCACGGAGGCTGAATACATTGCATTAGGGAGTTGTTGTGCACAAGCTCTATGGATGAGCCAAACTTTAGAGAACTCTGGATTTAATCTAAAACTTATTGAATTAAAATGTGACAACAAAAGTGCTATTGATCTCACAAATAATCCGGTACACCACTCTAGATCCAAACATATAGATGTGTATCATCATTTCATAAGGGATCACATTAAAAAGGAAAATGTTAGGATAAGTTTCATTGGCACGGACTCTCTACTTGCTAATATATTTACTAAACCTCTTCCCGATGCAAGGTTTCAAATGTTAAGGTTGAATTAGGAGTCTTAGACATCTTAGGATGAATAACATGTAAAATGCTAATGTTTTATGCAATTTGAGCAATTAAGACATCTCCAAAAATTACAAAATTTCTGGATAAGAATACACTAAGGACACTTAAAAAATATCAAAAATCGGATTTTTCAAATTCTCAAAAAATTGTGTATTGTTTCCAGCGCTAGCCCTTACGCTGGCATTAGCGTGGGTGTTGGAATTTTTTGATTTTTAAATTTCTAAAAATCCTTAAAAAATATGTTAGTTTATATTTACAAATTTGTTTTTGAATTTCTGACATTTATTATCTTTGTTTTAATTTATATTTTAGAAAATCAACTACAAAAATTCAAAATTAAAAAATACAAAAATATACTTTTGTGATTTTTCTGTTTTTATTTCATTAAAATTTTTCAAAACAACCAAAAAACTGTATGATCTTTATTACTAATATCAAGCATGAATGAATTCTATTATTTAGAATTATTTACAAGGTTAACATTTATTCCTTCAAATTACTATGAACATTGTTTTGTTTATCATGCTTTGATATATCTATTTAAAGTGCATCAATTGTATTGAAAATATGTGTAGAACCAAGCTTAGCATGCCTCTAAGTATGAGTAAATGTATTATGATTGATAATGATACCTTTCACACACTTATTTTTGTAATCAACATGTGTGTTTTAATCTAAAAATGCTTGTTTGTGTATTGTATTTGTACAATAAATTAAAACTTGCATAAGGTTATTACCTACACTACATTTGAATTGCACTTATGAAATTTTGAAAAGTGGTTAAGTTTCAAAAAATTTGGGTTTGCAAAACAAGTGTATTCGGAGAATGTTGTCGCATAAATGTGAACAAAAAATTATATATGCAGACAAATATAACTCCACCAAGCACTACTTGAACCTCCTGATAAGTCTTCATAAGCATTGTGAGGTTGAGCACCTTGGAAAGAATAGTAAAGTGTCTTGTGCAACCCTTGATTAATACACCATTTTTTTATTAAATAATGTGCATTAAAGTGTGTGAAAGTTAATTTACTTGTGTTTTATTGTGCACTTTACTTTACATATGTCTTGTATTTTGTGATTTAAATCAATTGTTAACATTACCCAAAATACACTTATGTGCAAATCATTATCTTTCATAACACTTCTTCTCATGAGTATTGGATTCTAATGCTTTATCTATACTACTCTTTATATAACAAATGCACTAGATAACCTAGCATGATCTCTACAATATTTTGGTATCTCTTGAACTTAAAATTAAGTAACATTGTAGTATATTCCTTTTTGATATGTTCATTTTCATGCTTGGTATCTTTATGTAAAACTATGAGATTTCAAAAAGGTTAAAACATCTTTACATTTTGAACATAAAACTCATATTTTTTTCTTATTTTTTTCATGCTTACAAAAAGATGCTTCTTATAATCTTCCGCTTGCTTACAACTCTTATCTTTTTATTTGAAATCTCTTATATATATAATATGCTTTAAATCTTTATCATTATCTATATTACAAAAGTTCGATCATGCTTTATCATTTATAAGAAATGCCTCATTATTGCCCTCACCCTACCTTCTTTTGATAATACCAAAAGGGGGAGATTAATTGAAGAAATCTATATAGGAGAAATATAGAATTATAAAGGGGTAGACTAATTCATGTAATCAATCATTTAGGTGGAGTAAAACATTAATTGCATTTATGTAGGGGGCATTAAGATAGGGGGAGTATGCACATTATCATGCATATCAAATACTATAGTTGCACTATTATCTCGCTTATCATATTCTATAATCACCTTTAATGATTTCTTGCTAAGAGGATTTGTTATTATCAAAAGGGGGAGATTGTTGGACATGTGTGTCACATCCCTTTATTTGAGAATAACAAATCCCAAATTGAATTTGATCTTCCTTGTCGTGAGTTTAGAGTGTGCAGGAACTATAGGTGCAATACTCCACAGGTAGAAAATGGATTGGAGACGACTCTCTGGAAAGTGTGCTAACGCCCGCGTTAGTTGTTAACGCCCTCGTTAACAACCGCTGAGAAGGAAACCGTTGAGAAAGAATCCGTCGAGAAGAAATGACGTCGAGAATGAATCCATTGAGAAGCCAGAGACAACGTAAGGCATTAGGTATTAATGCTGGGCGCTAGCCGTTCGACGAAACTGAGTTCGACGAAAATGCCGTTCGACGAAATGAGAAAGCCGCTCGACGAAAATGTCGTTTGACAAAATAAGAAGGCCGCTCGACGAAACTGCATTCGACGAAAAGGCCGTTCGATGAACTTTGAAGGGGAACGAAACTCAACGCCAGCATTGACTCTTAACGCCCGCGTTGAATCCACAATCTGCCATGATCTTGATGGTTGCGCGATTTCAGCCACGACAGTGCACGTTCACTAACGCTGGCGTTATCCCTTAATGCCACGCGTTAGCTCCCATGTTTATTTAAAGACCTGATTTCGTTTTGCACATTGTGGGGATTATTAAAGCCTTTATTCCAGAGATCTGAGAGAGCTTCCAGAGAGAATACTTGTGCCAAAACTCCATTGTTGTTATGCTGCCGAAGATGGATCTCCCACACAAAGCTTAAGGAGAATTCTAGAGGAGGACTATGTCACGCTACATCCAAAGGATGATCGCTTAGACCTCGCTCATACTACAGCGATCAACTTCAGAAGATCTCATATAGTGAGTTTTTATAGTTGTTATCATTTTCATTCCATTTTGTAACTGTATAGATAATTCGTCTTGTGTTGGCGACTAGGTCCTTGCGCGGCTTAAGGGGTAATTCGCCGTGTGAGTTGGCGACTAGGTCTAGGAGATTAGATCTAGGGGTTCTCGAGGCCATATCTGGGGAAGGATTGGCTAGAGCGGCTTGAGGCCATATCTGAGGAAGGATAGGCTAAAGCCAACCGGTTTGTGGGGATACAAGTCGGTATAGAAAAGGAAAAATTGTTTTACTTTGTACGCCTCCGATTTATAGCGATATTGAAATCAAATTTATGTAAATACCCTTTTTATATAATATAATCATGTCTCTTTTTGTGTTTACTTGATTTCTACCATTCAGCATAAGTTATAAAATTGCAAATTACAATTATTTCATCCTTTAAGTTAAATTGTTATTTCATTCTAATTTACTCTAAATAATTTAGTAAATCGTCTAAAAAATTATAAAGAATTTTATTCCCTTATTCACCCCCCTCCCCCCCCCCCCCCCCCCCCCCCCCCCACCCTCTAAGGGCGCCAATCGATCCAACATTCAGCAGGTGAGTAGACATGGTCAATATCCTTGAGTGGATTGCCATGGCTAACCCAGGTGTTGACTACTATAGTATCCAGCTCTAGATTATCTTCCTTAGAAAATGGATCATCCACCCTTTCCATCCTTTTCTGGGCCATGTACTCTTCAACAGTATGAATGCCTTCTCTCCTTCTCCTCTTTGCTTCCCACTCATCTTCAATCTGTTCAGATTGATTTTGAAAATCAAAATCTTCAGGTCTGTCTGGGTTCAACACAGGAAGATTTAAGGCAATTCTGGTTCCTTGTAGCACCTTCAGACTAGTGGCCCTATGATCATCATTTACCATCTTAACATCTCTTAGAAGTTTGTCTTGAATTTCATTTGAGGCATTGTTGACTTCTTCCACCACTTTCTTGTAGGCTGCTTCCTGGTTAGTGTGTAGTTGTTGGTGGGCATTCTCCAGGTTGGTGTTCAACCTTATGTGAGCCTCCTCCAGGTTTGTACTTAGCTTGGCAACTTTTTCCTCCCCCTTTTTGCCCTCATCATATATCCTCTTTTCAATTTCAGAGTGTTGGTCAAGTATCGATTGGCAGAGAGTTTGGAAAGTACTATCTACATCATCCAGTATGTTTTCCTTGGTCTTATCAATGTGGGACATGACATTGCTACTAGTTTGTATTGTCCACTTGTACCATTCTGGCCACTGCCTTCTCCCAGACATTATCATTCTTATATACATGATGTTTTACATAGGCAATGTACCTTGTGGAGTCCCCTTGTTTGTCTGCAATTTGCTTCAGTATGGTGTGTTAGGTAGCAAAAGTGCTTTTAGCCATCTCAAACCATCTGCTTATCTGCTGGAGGATATAAGCAGATGTTGTGTTGACATCTTAGACCTGAGTATTCAGCTTAGTCCTTACTGCAGCCATCCTAGATTCCATTCTCTATTCACTGGCTTGGATCTCTTGAGTCAATGCTGCCCTTGTAGAATTTAGCTCATCTTTGAGTTGGGCAGTGGCACCATGAACTTTTGCTTCAATGTGCTCCTTGACAGACAACATCTGACCCTCAATAATGGATTTTATTGAGATTAGCAGGTCAGATGTGTCCAACACATCTGCTGGCCTTTCCTGTGCAATTTCCTTCTCCACTGCAGGTTCAGGTCTTGTCAGCTCATCAGAGGGGAGTAGAGAGTCTGGTTGGAACTCAACTTCCATGTTGTCAATTATCTTGTTGACCTCTTCCTCAATCTGAGCATTAGCTCTGCCAGCATCTGGGGTTTGCTCCCCCTCACTAGCATCCCCACCTTCTTCTTCGCAGTGTGAGCTTTGCTCCCCCTCACTCTTTATAGCATCATCTGGTGCTCCAGACCTGGAATCATGCTCCCCCTCACTTGGGGCATCCATGTGTGGAGGACTTGTCTTGGGGAACCTGAAAAGAAAGTGATGTATTAGTTAGACTCCTAGTCTCATCTATAGTCTGAGACTCTTCCTAGGGGTTCATTATCTACATTTGTCCTGGGGACATCTACATCTTCCACCCCTTCCATGTGGTCTTGATGTTCATCATCCTTCCTGGATTTCTCAGCACCTTCTGCTTCAGTCTTCTTTGCCTTTTTCTTCTCTTTCATCTCAGCCACTACAGAGGGTTGGCTCATGGGGATGACTCTAGTTGACCTATCCAATGTCCTGATATCCAATCTTTTTAGGTAGTGGATATTGACACCTTTGATGGAGGAGAAATGGCTTGGGTATGCCTTCAGTAGGTAGAGTGACAGGATCCTTCCTAAGTTAGGGACCTGAAGGAATTCCTTCAGTCTTAGATAAAGAACATTCCCCCACCTAGTTCTTTTCTTTAAGATGATTCTTGTAACCAGCTCAAACATTGGTTGAGAAATGGTGTCATGAGAGCCTGGTTTACACAGAAGAGCTTTCTCTACTATATCACATAGCAGATTGCCCTTTTGATTGAAGAACTTCTTTTTAAGAGATGAGGTCTTGGAGTCACTGTATTCACACCAGCTCAGGGCTTGCTCCTTGTCAGTATCTGACACCTCTCTTCTGCAAATTAGGGTAATTGCAGTACCTTCCCTAGTCTCTTAGGGGACAACTTCACCCATAACTCTCCAATTTTAGATGACAGACCATCCTTAGAAGATGACTGCTTAGCATTGGTATAAAACTCCAGCACTTCATTCTTGAATATCAAAGAAGGTTCAGATAGCAGTAACTCCAAACCAGCTTCAGTGATGAGGGTGATGACATTGAGAATCTCTGGTGAGGCATGGAGAAAGCCATCCCTCACCAACTCATATCCCTCAAGCAAATCCTTCACAGTCTTGGGCGCCATTTGTCGAAGAGAAGTGCGCTGGGACGATGGGTGTGGGGAGTCATTCCGTTGATTTGAGTGGCGCAGGTGAATGTGAAGAGTCTTTTATCATAATCGGCTAGTTATATAGGACTAAGAGTAGGTGAGTCTGGAAATGTTTCAGCAGTTCTAAGTGTTAATCTAGATGTCTCAGCAGTTCTGCTGAGACGGCAGGAGAACTCGCTGGGACGATATGCTACCATCTGTTGAGACGGGGCATTACTTATCCGCTGAGATGGTGTTTTGTCTCAGCGGTTCCACTGAGACAGTAGTGCCGTCTCAGCGGATTAGCTGAGAAGGTTCTCAGCTGAGGCCTTAGACTATTCTAGTCTATTTTGAAGCGACTTATCCGCTGAGACAGTGTGGTTGTCTCAGCTGATCAGATTTTCAAAGCATTTAACATTTTAGGGAGGTTATCTATCCTATCATGTGGACTATTCCTACTATTTAAATAAAGTTGATCAATTCAGATTTCAATTTTCATAACATTACATATTGTGAGAATTGTACAGTTGAATTTGTAAGCAATTTAACAGTGAGTATAGAATCATAAGTGAACTCATTCTAAATTCAACATTCCTAATCAATTTTGAAGGAATTGAACTTGGCCTCATCCAGATATTAGCTACTTGATTATCTGTGGGGACATATTCAAGTTTGATATCTTCACACTCTACATGCTCTCTAATAAAATGGTACTTAATTTCTATATGCTTGGTTCTGCTATGGGAGGCAGGATTTTTGGCAATAGAAATAGCACTGGATGAGTCACACAGTAAGGGAGATTGACTAACCTTGATGTTGTAATCCTCCAATTGATGTTGGATCTACAGAAGTTGAGCACAACAGCTGCATGCAGCAATGTACTCTAACTCAGCTGTGGATATAGCCATACTGGTTTGCTTTTTGCATCTCCAAGAGATCAGCCTCCTCCCTAGGAATTGACAAGTGTCACTTGTGCTTTTTCTGTCTTCTTTGCACCATGCAAAATCTGCATCTGAATAGCCTATCAGTTCAGAGTCATTGTTCCTAGGGTACCAAAGGCCAAGATTCAGGATGCCCTTGAGGTATCTCAAGATCCTCTTCACAGAGGTGTAGTGAGATTCCTAAGGACAAGCCTGATACCTAGCACAAACACATGTAGAATACATAATGTCTGGCCTACAAAGCAGTCAAATAGAACAAGGATCCAATGATACACCTGTACATGGATTCATCAAATGCCTTCCCCTTTTCATCCTTGTCTAGTGATACATTAGATCCCATGGGTGTTCTCATGGTGGAGGCTGACTCCATCCCTAATTTCTTGATGAGATCCTTGGTGTATTTAGTCTGGGAAATGAAAATTCCATCATCAAACTGTTTCACTTGGAGCCCAAGGAAATATTTGAGCTCATCCATACTACTCATCTCAAACTCCCCCTGCATTAGATTAGCAAATCTCTTGCAGAGGTTGTTATCAGTAGACCCAAATATTATGTCATCAACATAGATTTGGACTAAGAGACACTTGCCCCTTGTTTCCCTAAGAAACGATGTGTTATCTATCTTTCCCCTCAAGAATTTATTCTTGATGAGAAAATTAGACAAGGTCTCAAACCAAGCTCTTGGAGCTTGTTTGAGACCATAAAGAGCTTTCCTAAGGAAGTAAACATGAGATGTGAGAGTAGGATGAACAAAACCTGATGGCTGCTCTACATATACTTCCTCTTTCAGATTTGCATTTGGGAATGCTGATTTGACATCCATCTGGTACACTTTGAAGCCTTTGTGGGCTGCATAGGCAAGGAATAACCTTATGGCCTCCATCCTTGCAACTGGGGCAAAGGTTTGGTCAATGTCTATACCCTCCTCTTGCATATACCCTTTTGCAACAAGCCTTGCCTTGTTCTTGATGACTGTCCCATTTTCATCCATATTGTTTCAGAAGATCCATTTGGTGCCTATGATATTGTGTCCTTGTGGTCTTGGCACTAACTTCCATACTTTGCACCTCTTGAATTGCAAGAGTTCTTCCTGCATTGCCTGAATCCAGAATGGATCCATGTTGGCCTCTTCAAACTTCTTGGGCTCTACCTGTGACAGGAAACTAAGGAACAAGGCCTCATTGTGAGCCCTGCTCCTAGTTGTCACACATTGATGAACATCTCCAATGATCTGCTCCAAGGGATGATTTATGTCAACCCTTAGAGCAGGAGGCAATCTGGCAGCTACTATTTGCTGTTCATTCACTGCATCCTGCTGAACTTCTTCCAAAGCAGCAGTTTCTTCATGCAGCTGAGGATCATCATCTTGTGCAGCTTCTTCATGGTCATTTCCAGTTGAAGTTGGAGGCTGGCTTGTGCTTGGTCTATCATGAAGGCTCAATTCCTGCAATTTCTCTGAAATACCTGGACTTGGAGGTTGGCTAGACCATTCTTTATGAACAAGGTCAAATTCATCAAAGACTACATGCATGGTTTCTTCAACAACATGTGTTGTGTTGTTGAAGACCCTATAGGGTCTACTATCAGAGATGTATCCAATAAGGATACCCACCTTGCACTTCTCAGCGTACTTGGTGAGGGGTTGTTTCCCATTGATCAGGATGTAGCATTTACAACCAAAAATTCTAAAGTAAGAGATGGTTGGTTGTTTGCCCATGAGAATTTCAAATGGGGTGATACCAAAAGCCTTATTGATAGAGGACCTATTGAGGACATGGCAAGCTAAGCTGACAGCCTCAGCCCAGAAATATTCTGGGAGAGAGGAGTCACTCAACAATGTTCTGCCAGCCTCAATCAAAGTTCTGTTCCTTCTCACAGCCACTCAATTTTGTTGTGGAGTTTTGGGAAAGGAGAACTCTTGGGTGATACCAAGATCTTGGAACAAATTTTTCATGGCTTCAGACTGGAATTCTATGCCATGGTCTGATCTTATTCTGACCACTAAGCATAGTAATTCATTCTAAATCGCCTTGACAAATGTCTTGAAGACATCCAAGGTATCAAACTTCTTCTTTAGGAAGTACACCCTGGTATACTTTGAGTGATCATCAACAATCACCAAGGTATACCTCTTCCCATTTAAGCTCTCAATTGACAAAGGACCAAACAAGTCCATGTGCAATAGGTAGAGACACCTTTCAGTATCTTTGGAGCCAATACTTTTAAAAGTGGCCCTTGTTTGCTTTCTCATTTGGCAAGTATGACAAGTGCAGATTTTAATAAACTTGATCTTGGGACAGTCCCTCACAAAGTTTTTTGAAAAGAGCTTGTTCATTGTCTTGTAGTTTATGTGAGCAAGCCTCTTGTGCCATTGGACACAGAGAGACTCATTCTCATTAGCTACAAGGCAAACATGCATAGAGGAATCTATAATAATGAAGTCTAAACTATAGACATTACCATACCTAGTGCCTATGAGAATGACCTGGTTGTCACTCTTCCCTTTTATCAGACACTTCTCACTAGTGAATTCTACTACATGACCTAAGTCACATGATTGGCATATGAGCAACAGGATGTGTTTCAACTCATCAACATGAGCTATAATTGTGATAGAGATTATGCCATTAGAAATCATACCAAAACCTTTTTTTCTTCCCTGTTCAGAGCCTCCAAAGGTGACCTTTCTTCCTTTGAGTTCTGGAATGAAGTCCTTAAGTACCTTCCTTTTTCCAGTCATGTGCCTGGAACACCCACTGTCCAAGTACCAAATCATGTTGGCACTTGAACTATCCTGCAACCACAAAGTTAGTAAGCCTTAGGACCCCAATAAGGATTGGGTCCTAGGAAACAGTTAGTCATTGGGTAGTTGTATTTAATGGATGCACCTCTAGGAGGAAAACTATTCCTAGCACTTGGGGCACTTGAGTTGTGCCAACAATCTATGGCAAAGTGGCACACTTTACCATAGCACTGACATTCATGAATGTTGTATCTCCTTTTCTGAACCTTCCTGGAAGGAGCAGAAGTCTGCCTAGGTTCAGAGAAGGAGACAGCCTTCTTCTTAGGCTTTGCAGCTGGAGGAGGTGTGGCAGCTGTTTGGGGATTGTGCACATGAGAGGATTTCTTTATGTCACGAATAGATTTCAGCTTTTCAGCTCTCATACTATTGATTGCATCAGAAATGCTCTGATGTGGGTTTGCCCCAACTACAGCAGTCAACATTTTTCTCAGCTGGGCCAGTCTTGGAAGAGCTGGCTTCCTTTCCCTTGAGTGGGGGTGCTGAGGTACCAAAGACAAATGGTCCAGGTTGGACCATCTGAATTTCCTCATGGGGAGCTTTCATTGCACTTAACCCAAGTCCCTTTTCTCCTTACAATGTTTGAATCATTCAGATTACAAGGAGCCTTTTCATTTTGCCTCTGACCATATATGATTGCTTGGTCATACTGGTTAGAGGGCAGCCACACCTTTTGAAAGGTAGTTGTAAGACTAGCTGAAGCCTTTCCCATTCTATCATTCCCAGCCTTGGCTGCCTTATTATTGTGACCTAATCCCCTCTTACTAGATTGGGAGGAGAAGGTCCCAATAATGGGTAGAACAGTTTTGGGTTTGGAGAATTAGGCTACTAAGTTTTGTTCTTTGAGAAGTTGATTGTTAAGCTTCTTGATATACACCCACTTTTTTGTTTCTCATCAAGAAGATTATCAATCACCTTCTGGAGCTCTATGAACTTCTGTTCATTTTGATGGAGGATGTACATCTTGCATTGTAGCTCAGCCTTAAGTGGCCTTAGCTCTTTGAGCTCTGTAGCTTGTTCTTTAACAAGCTTTTTCTTCCTGCCCAAGGCATCAATGAGGTCCCCATATCTGTCAATCAGATGATCAACATCTATGTTTGATCTTGATCCATCCTCACCTCCAGCCCTTGAGGATGTATCAGAATCTGGGCTGCTTTCATACTCAGAATCTGAATGGGATAGGTTGAAACCTGGTACCTCTTCAGCATCAGATATTCTGCTTGAGGAGCCTTCAGATATGGCCATCAGACCACTGTACTCCTCTTCTTCATCCACCTCATCATCACTTTCAGAGTGAGATAAGGGGCCCTGATTGCAATCCTGCCAGCAGCAGGTTCTTCAACAGCAACCAGCCCAATGAGGGTTTCTTTCTTTTCAGATTCTGATGAGCTGGAGTCTGATTCACTCCAGCTCCTCTCCTTCTTATCTAGAAAGGATTTTTCTCCTTTCTTGCCTCTTGGTTGATGAGCCTTGTTCTCATCCCTCTCTCTTTTCTTGAATGGGCAGTAAGCAATGACATGCCCAGGCTTGCTGCAGCAATAGCAAATAACTTTAGAGGAATTAAATTTAGAGTTGGAGCCATACCTGCCACTTCTAGAGTAATGCTTTGACTCCTTGCTGTCCTCCTTGTTGTGATATGAGGAGGAAGGCTTGTTCTTGCATTGCTTCCTCCTCAGCAGCTTTTTGAAATGCCTTGTGAAGGCAGCAATTTCCTCATCAGAAGAGGAGCACCCTGATGATCTGGGCTCAGAAATTTCTGGTTCAGCAGATCTTCTGGGAGGTGAGTGACCCTTCTCCTTCCCTCTTCTTCAGATTTCAGCCTTGAAGGCCAGGGATTTCTCCCTGGTATTACTCCTTGCATTCAGCTCTTCTTCCTTCCTGGCAGTCAGCTGCATCTCATAGGAGAGTAGCTTTCCAAAGAGAGTATGGGGAGGAGTTTCAGCCAACTTAGCCATTTCCCTTATGGAACAGATTTTGTTGTCCCACTCTCTAGTAAGAGATCTCAGAAACTTGTCATTCAGTTCATAATTGCTGAACACTCTCTGATAGGTTCTTAACTCATTGACTATCTTAAAGAACCTTTCATAGCATACTGATATTCCCTCCATGTTCAGCTGCCTAAAGGCTTCATACTCCTGGTTAAGGAGTGACTTCCTGTCATCCCTAACTTCCTCAGTGCCCTCTATATAGACAATGAGGGTGTCCCACATCTCCTTGGCAGTTTGTCAATGGACAAGGTTCTGGAAGGTGGAATCATCAATAGCACTAACAATAATGTTTTGTGCCCTCTTGTCCATGCCAGCCAGGATAATCTCATCCTTGGTCAGTTCAGCATATGGCTTTGGCACCTGCACCACTGGCTCAATATTGTTAGACTTAGTGAAGGCAAAGGGACCTTCCACTACTATCACAAAAATCCTAGGTTCAGTTGCTTCCATATACAACCTGACCCTTTGCTTCCACATGCCAAAATACTCTATCCTACATATTGGCAACTTCATTGAACTCATCTCCTTTTGGTACCCAGCCATTGAAATAAACTTTTAATCTAACCCTTAGGATCTTGCTTGGTTGTTAAACCTTTTTAAGCAACCTAGCTTTGATACCACTTGAAAGAACTGAGGGGTTTAGATTAAATCACCTAAAGGGGGGTGACTAGGTTTTTCTTATTTCTTTTAAGCATAGAGCTAATAGTAGCCTAATGAGCCTACACAACCAACATAAAATCACAGCCACAACACAAAGGATTTTATAATGGTTCCCCAAGTGATGGGTTGTCCACTGTCCCCCTACACCCCTCTAACTCCAATGTTAGATAGGGTCAAAGATACTCCTCCAAGTTACCTTCTCAGTTTTTGAGCTTACACCACAAGTTCCTCAGAACTTCTCAGATCACAGATGATCCTACCTCAGGACAATAGTCCCTACAGCTCAGAGCTATCACCAACTCCTACCTCAGGCACAACCGCCCAACAACTCAGAGGAATCCACCTCCTACAACTCAGACCACCTCCTGGTCCTACTTCAGGCAACAGCCTATTACACTCTTCTCAGAGTTGAATAGCTCTTACAAAATAAATTAATGACAGAACAATAACCTTTACTACTGATTCAATCTGATTGGAAGCTTTGGAAAGGTATCAGTAGAATATCTCAGCAGATGCTGATCTTGAGCGGTTCCTGGCTGGTGGGTTCAGAGAAGCTCCACTGTCTCCTTCTTCAGAAGGAAGAAAGAAGACTCCTGTCTCTCTTGTGAATGAAAGCTTGAATCACTGATAGAGAGAACCACTGCTATTCAAGGCAAGAAGGATGTTGCAGCTTCAGGAAGATACAATCGGCTTTCTTTTACAGCTTGAACAACTTTTCAATAATCAAGGATGCCTCTTTTTATTACCCTAACTTTAGCTTTTATAGCACTGTACATCTTCAATGGCTATCTGCACGAGCTCCCTTGCCCATGCCGACAAAGGCATTACTTTATTACTTTTTGTGCCTTTCTCAAACTCTGGGCGGCGCCCGTCAATAGATAACATGCTTAAATCGTTCTCAGCGGATCCGCTGAGACGACTCCTTATCTCAGCGAATTAACAGCTGAGACATTCTTCTTCTCAGTGGTTGGCGCAAGCTGAGATAGCTACTCCTTTTCAGCGGTTCCACTGAGATGGCACCTCGTCTCAGCAGATCTGACCCTTCATCTCAGCGGTTTAGCTGAGACAAATCTCCATCTCTTTGGAGTTGATTTCTCCTGATCATAGGTCATGATTGTCTCTTTCTCTTTGAGTCACCTAAGCTTGTATATCTTACAAAAACATGACTTTATCAAGTACATTTTGTACTTAGAATTGCATAGTGACCCCTCTTTAAATCAAGGGAATTTGAGGGCAAATTCCCAACAACTTCTTCTCATGAGTATTGGATCCTAATGTTAATTCTATATTACTCTTTATATATAAATGCACTAGATAATCTAGCATGCTCTCTACAATGTTTGGTATGTCTTGAATTTGTAAATTAAAATAACATTGTAGTAGTCTGTTTTTGATATCTTTCTTTCATGTTTAGTTACTTTATTGTAAACCTTAACGATTTTAAAAGAAAAACGATTTACAAACACATCTTCTTATTTTGGAATTTAACTCATATTTCTTCTTATGAATCGTCATGATTACAAAAAGATGTTTCTTGTATTTCTATAATTCTTCCGCACTATTACCTTATAATTTTTACCTTGTGTTTTCATGCTTATATCAAGTCTTAAAATTCCTTTTTCTTCAACAAGTGGTAGACTTACTTGGTAAAATTTATATTTGGTGTTCTAAGTAGCTTATTATCTTTATGCTAAAAACTCTGATCTATTTCTATGAAACTTTTTATGTTAAAAACTCCTTATCATTTTATTTCCTCTTAAAGCTCGATCATGCCTTTTCTTTTACTCAAAACAACCTCTTTCTGTGTCTTTTGCTTTCTTAACCCACTTTTGCTAATAACAAAAGGGGGAGAACTAGCATGATAAATAATAAACGCTATCAAATGGGAAGAACTAACATGATTAATGATTAAGAAGATAGCCTACATATAAGGGGAGCATTCACATAGGAGGAGCATGCATTTAAGGGGAGCACTTCTAAATTCCAAAATCGACAATTATCATAAAGTCATCACACACACACACACAATTACGATTCGTCATGCTTTATGTATTAATGCTCTGATTTATCATTAATGGAATTGTTATTATCAAAAGGGGGAGTTTGTTGGAACATGGTCTTCCACATCTCCTAGGTTTGAGAACAACAAATCTAATATATATTTGATCTTGTGTGCTTAAGTGTGTAGGAAATAATGCCATATGACTTAAGGATAACATAAGAAGGTTGCCCCCAAGTTTGAAGCCAAAACACCAGCATGGCCACTAGCGCTGGCGGAAGCCACGAGTGCAGGCGCTAGACCTAATTAGAGCTATTCTGGGAAGCTGTTATAGAAGACGCTAGCACAGGCGGTAGCAGCTAGCATAGGTGGTAGCTCAACGCATAAGAGGAATTTCGGCAGGGTTTCCTTGGAATGAAAGATATGCACGCGCAGAATATTTCCTAAATCAACCTAGCGCCGGCGGTAGCGATAGTGCAGGCGCTAGCTCGCTCTCCTATAAAAGGAGCCTTCTTCTCTCGTTTTCAACACACATGCTAGAGTGAGGTTGAGTGCCTAAATTCTAGAGCCATATTCTTTCGAGAATTGATCTCCCACCAAAAGTTCTGTGAGTTTCTGAAGGAGGACTTCTTCACGCCGCATCCGACCGATGATCGTTTCAACCATGTTTATTCTACATCGATCTCTCGTCTCTAACTTCAAAAGTCCATTAAAGGGATTTTTTCATATTATTGTTATTTATTTCATATCTTTACTCTTGTAATCATGTAGTGAATTTGCCTCGTATTGGCGACTAGGTCTGGGTAGGACTTAGGGAGGAATTCTCCTCGTGTTGGCGACTAGATCTAGAGTTGGTCTAGGGGGTTCTCGAGGCCGTATCCGGGGGAGGATTGGCTAGAGCGGATTAAGGCCATATCCGGGAGAGGATAGGCTAAAGCCACCGGTTCATGGGGATACAAGTCGGGATAGAAAAGAAAAAGACTTTTTACTTTTCGCCTACAATTTCTAGCGTCATAAGAAATCAAGTTTTGTAATCTTATATTTCAATTTAACAAAATCATGCTCTATTTTATTTCACTTGATTTGTTTGGTTTTTCTCCAATTTGATATCTTAGTTTTTCAAGTAATTGAAAATATAACAAAAGTTTTTAAAACCTTATTCACCCCCCCTCTAAGGGCACCAATAGATCCAATACTTCCATCTCAAGTCTCGCCTCAATAGATTACTCCATCTTACCGTGTTCCTCGAGAGATTCGATATCCAGGATTTACTTCCACAAATTAATTACTTGACAATGACCGGTTCACTATCATTCGAGCTGCAGTCTTGCTCATGCCTATAGCGGTGCGGCGGGATGACGCGTCAAGTTTTTTGCATCGTTGCCAGGGAACATAATCGTGTGAGTTTCTAGAGAGCGAGTTGAGAGATAAAAGATTTTTTTTCATTTGTATAAACCATTTCTTTTGATTTTGTTCTTTTTACTGTCTTTCTTATTTTTAATTCTAATTAGGAGCTTTTAAATTTCTTTCTTATCTTGTTTTAAAATTTTAGCATGTGTTCATTAATTTAGAAATTCTTTGTGGGCAGTTAATTTTTGCAATGAATTTTTTTTCTATTTCTGCATCTAATTTATAATGTATACAAATATGATGCATGTGGTGTGGATCAACTGGTCATACTAGTGATATGTGTTATGTGGGAAGTGTTGAACATTAAGCATTTTGCATGCTATATGGGAGTCCGGCCCCTCGACCTATTAACTTTGTATCTCCCCTTCCAACATCTCCATCTAGCGCGCCAAATAATTATAACCATGTGCCCCCACGATTGACACCTTCTCAGTCTTATGACTCGGCTCCTTGAATTTCGACGAGTAAGGCAAAGAAGTGTTTATTTTGTCATAGTACAGATCATGCTTTGATGAATTGCATCGCTTTGAAATGACAAATGGAGGAATACGATGAACCGGCTATCTGGATTGTGTCTCCCTACCCTCTTGATTGCACTCCTTCAAATTCTGATTCATACTATGACAATGTGGAGTCATCTCTACATGCACATTCTTCTTCTCTTTTTGATCCCCCTGCGGAGGAACCTGATCTTATATTCTCTGATTGTGATATTACTGTTCATCCACTTTCTTTGCAAAATATTTCTACACCTATTTGTATTGATCCTGTCGAAGTTATTGAGTAGGGTGATGATCCAAAACCTGAGTTTGTGCCAAAGTGGGATGAGGATGTTGTTCTCTCTGATGGGAAGAATAACTACTTTGAGCACAATGGTGCACCGAAGTGGGATGAGGAGGATGCCATTTATAATGAGGAAATTTTCACTTCTTCATTGGACGAGGAGTTCCAACTCAACACTGAGGTCCTTGAGTTCTTGGGTCCCCCTCGCTATGATTCTTATGACACCGACAATGTTCTAACTTTAGATCCTGCTGGGAGTGAGACCGGGACCACTCCCCCGATTTCTGCTTATTTATGTTTTTCTTTTCTTTTATTTCCTAATCCCCCTTCAGTGTCTAATCCTGTGCAGGAGGATTTGTCACAGGTACTTCAGGAGTACATTGAGCATTGCGCTCAAGTGAATGAGGTGAGCATCCCCATATAAAAGGAGGTTGACCCCCCCCTCTCCCCCCCATAGTGGATGCTCCATTCATTGCTTTCTCCTCCTGTATCCTCACTGACGATGACACCTTGCTGGGCAAGGACATTCATTTTGGTAAGATTTGTGAAGAGGACTCCTCCTCCACTTCTTACTTTATGCTTCCTCTACATATGAAGACCAGATATTATTATTTAGGTAGAGGAGTAATTGTTCTATCGTCGTATCATTACACATTATCGACACGCATATTAGAACAATTACCTGTTCATTTTCTTTTCCATATGCCTATAAGCTAGAACTGTTAAAATTTTGAATAAGTCATGCTGGGAGGACAATAACCCCAGTAGTTATCTTAATTTCATTTGCATTTTATGTTGCTAATCTAGTTTAATTAGTTAAATTTCAGTTTTGTTTTAGTTTACATGTTTATTTTTCTTCTTTTGCAAATCTATATTTAGTTTTTTTTGTCGGCGCTAATCTTCTTACAGGATTCCGATGAAATCGCGGAAACCTTTTAGTCGAGTCGGAGCCGGGAGCAAAGTTCAGATCCAGATTTGGTAACTTCTGGAATGCCCCATTCTCGGGCATTGGTTAACGCATTTCTATCCTTCTTTATTTTCCAACATTCCTCATATTCATTCGCATATATATTTGCATTGAGGACAATGCATCATTTAAGTCTGGGGGATAGATTAGGTTATCTGATTGCTCGAGCACACACAATTTTGCATTCCGCTAGTGCTTGTTTTTTATTTTGCTCCAATTTTTAAATATTTATCGCTCAATGCATTTCATTTCTCGCACCCATTACGCTATAACTTTAATTATTGTTATTCTTGTATTTTCTAATATCTTTAGGTGTGTAGGTTGGATTAATTTATAATCAAAAAACAGAAATTGGGTAGTGAACCGTAGACTCGTGAAGTGCTCCTTGTCGAGTGCCCATGTTCTCGGATAGAAATAGATTCAAAGTTAATTTTTCTGCATATGTTAAATACGTTATATTTTTACTTACTATCATTGGTTGTATATCCACTCCTCGTTAGAATGCGATCGAGTCCGACGCTAGTGTAGAGTTGTGTGTAGTGTCGCTAGTGCTGTATTATAGGCTCACGACGAGGGGGTGCCCTTTCTCAGTGTCTAGAACTCGCCCCTAGCGATCATCGAAGCATATGCACTAAATAGTGATTACTTCTATGAAAATGATTTAGGCCTTCTTTTGAATAGTTTGAGCCTATGCATCCTAGCCTACATTCACTACCATTGCAAACACAATTTTGAGCCTATCACCAAATTTTTGTTGATTCACCCCCACCATTCTATCACCAAAGCTAAAATGCCAACCTAATTGCACACTTAAAAATCTGAGCTTATATTCTTATTTTTCTGGATATTTAAAATGGGATCCCATGTTGTGATGTGGTGGAATGCTAAAAATTATTATTATGTTTTGGTGCTGATTTGAAAAGAAATTGAAAATTTGAAATCAAAAATATGAAAAGAAAGGAGAAAAAGAGAAAAAAAATGTTTTGGTGTAGGTTATGCGAGAGTGACCCCATTTCAAAAAGCAAGTCTGGCGGTATCACTCTCTTCTTTTTGTGGTAGTCATTTTCTATGTTAAGCTCAAAACATTTTGTTTAAGTGTGAAAAACCATCATGTTTATCTTTGTTATATATCACCCTTAAACCTAAGCCTACAAGTCATCCTAATCCAAGTCCTAATGATTTATAGAGTTGGTTGATATTGATTGTAGTGGAGAAGGTGTGATCAGGCGAGCCTATGGTCATCGTCATTGATGGATTTCCTTGGAGGCCACCCTAGTAGTACTAAGTCCGTAATATCACACTCAGTCTTACTACTTTTTCCTATACTGTGCTTAGGACAGATTGTTTAGTTCATTCGATTAGGAGTGGATATAGATGTATGATAGTTTGTTTAAATGTAGTGTAATTAGATTATATGCTTAGAAATTTTCTTTAACATATTTTTAATTCCCCATAGACACGAGACTTCTCGGTCCACTTTCATATTTCATTTTTGGTTTGTAATTAGCCTTTCTTACTCCCCGTAGGTAGATGGATTGCTCAGGATGAGCAATAATTCAAGTCTGGGGGTATTTGATGAGCGCATTTCATATAGTGTTTTAGGCTCTATTCTAGCTTGCTTTTCTAATGATATTGCTCATCTATTTGTAGACTTCATCATAAAATCTATTATATTCGAATTGTATGTCATGTGAGTGTTTTGTAGCTATTTAGAGCATGTTGGCTTTCATTGTCATGCATGAGGGAGACCTCTTCTCCCTCGCATTTCATTTATATACTTAGATCTGAGTTGTGTGGATGCATTATTTTGGTGGTTATGACTGTTTTTCACTGAGACGTTTTTGCCTCCCACTAGTTCTTCTCGATGAATGTTTCTTCATGCATGAGTAGAGGACATTCCTTAGCGCATGCCCAGTGGTCATGCGCCTACTCTTGCGCACTTATTTTTCTGACAATTTTGGTACAGGTTCCTGTGCGCATGAGTACTGGACTTTCCTTCACGCATGACCACTGGTCGTGCACCTACTCGTGTGCATTCAAAATTTTGCGCGGCCTATAAATATCCTGTTTCACGATTTCTTCCGGGGCCCTATTTTCAGTTCAATTTTCTAGCGTCATTTCGCCATTTTTCACCACTCTAAGCTAGGGTTCGCTCCTAAGCTCCTCCCCATCTACAAAGCTTTAAGGAATAAGACTTCCTCCAAGGATTCATGCTCTATTGAAGGTGATTTTGTGGATTTCAACGTGATCACTGCATTCCATTGAGAAGACGGGTTAGAGGGTGTGACAACATCAAGGACCCAACACGACAGCCAAGGATCATGCTAGGAGCCTTGCTACCTCCTTCACTTCTGAGGAAGAGACTCTGGCAGCATTTGTATTACTTTTCTATTTCTCATCCTATTTAGGTTTGTTTCTTTGTGGATTTCTTCATAAATGTGATGGTGGAGTTTGTATGAACATAGCAAGCACTAATATTCATTTATATGGGTTTAATCTTAATTGAAAATTATTATTGTTGTGTTCATGAGTCTTGGCTTTGAGGTGGCATCGTGTTGATGTGCTTGTGGTTGTGTTGAGCATTACCACAACAACGAGAGAAGCGGAGAAGGCAACCCGTAGAAGTGCAAAGAGGAGGCTTGCAACCCGCGGATGTGTGAAGCGGAGGTCGGCGACCCGTGAAGGAGAGAGACGGTGAAGGCGACCTGAAGAGTTAATTAGTTTACATTTATTGCAAGTGGTTGTTCATACCAAATCAAAACCCCCGCAAAACTCCAACATAAAAAGACTTCTATCTCAAGTCTCGCCTCAATAGATTACTCCACCTTACTGTGTTCCTCGAGAGATTCGATATCCGGGGATTTACTTCCTCAAATTTATTACTTGATAATGATCGGTTCACAGCCATTCAGACCGCAGTCTCGCTCCCGCCTATAGCGGTGCGGCGGGACGACGCGTCACCCTTCGTAGTGGTCTCCTCCTCTTCATCACCTTCACCGGGTTTAAAAGCAGCGACAGACGATTCAGCGATCATCCTTGCCATCTTTGGAAACAAGTCCGCAAATTCCACCTCCATAAATTCAGGAGTTAGGCTGTCGCGTTCTCGTAACTGCTAAATTGACATGTTTCCCACACATTTCATGTGCTTTAGGATCGCCTTGCAGAAGTCTTGCTTCTCTATATCATATGCCTCTTCATTCATTTTTTGCAGAGGAGAATGAATAAGATTGGGTGGACAAAATGAAATAAAAATAACAGAACACAGGTGAGTTTTCTAACTTGAAGTGTATCAATATCACGCAGGGTCGTGCAAAGAGATCGACCCATATGATAACTCAGGGTCGCACTCCTAGCGTCTGCTTGTGCATTCATGTCAGGTAGCATCTCAGGGTCGATGGTGTAAAGCTACTTCGAATTACGCTCTCCATACAATACAAAAAGTAATCGCATTGGCATGACAAGATAGTTTCCCACTCTAAAGTGAGAGAGCATTGGATGCTTTCACAATTTTCCTCTTCTCATCCCACCTGAGAAGGGGTATTCCCTTGATGTATTTCATTTTTGTGCATAATTTGATCAAAGGAAAGGGCTCACTGGTCAAGATGGACTCTCGGGCGATCTCTTCCTTCTCCAACTTGAGCCCCATCTCACACTGGGTGAGAACTTCTTTCATATGCGGCACTAGTCTGATCGCTGACACCTCCAAGACCGCTGAAAAGGAAAAGAAAACATTAGAACATACAAACGAAGTAGAACATTAATGAAATCACAGGTATTCACTCAATCTTTTTAGGAGCGATCTCAGTGACCTCGGGCCAAAGGGCCAAGTAATAAAGTAGGTCGAGATGATTGTCAGCTAGTGAGGGTAGGATGTCGAGCTCCTTTTCCAATATTGGTTTTGGCTTTTTGAAGACCAATTCTTCTCGACGAGCTGGCTGTGTCCTCAGACCACCAAAATCTCGCTAAAAATTAGAAACCTTTTAGACCAGTTTGGGATCTTGTTTGGGAGGTTGAGGACTTTGATCCCATGGCATGAAAAGTACATCAAGCCTTTGATTCATCTTTCTTCTTTCCTTCCTTGAGGGACTCTAATGTCAAGGTGCAGCGGAACAAGTCCATGGTGAACTTGACCTTTGCTGATCTCAAATGGGAGATGAAAGCAGACATAAGAGCTATTGAGTTCGGCGGCAGAAGTCTGAGCACTACTCTATAGTATTCCAGCACTTCTAGGAACTCCCATGATAGAGGGAGCATAAAGCCGTAATCGAAGTGATTGATTGGGATCGCCAACCTATTCTTAAAACCAGTATTAATTCCTTCGTCCACCCGCGGAAGCCATGTGATATCTTGAGTTTAAATCATGTGGCGCTCTAGAAAGGATTTATATTCTAACTGTGAAATCATGCAAGGTTTGTGTTCGGCATTTATGAAATTATCAGCTGCAGCAGCCTGAGCGGACACCATTTCTTTGGATCGCTGAGACCGGTGCTTTGGTCGCATTCACCAAAGTATACATCTTAGGCTTTGAATACGACTATTTATAAGATTTCAAGAAAGCCCTAGTCATGATGAGAAAGCCAGTGATCACCTAGTCAACCTTGGAGACCGCTCGACCTGCATACTTAGTAAGAAATAATAGCAGCAAGATCAATCATAAAAAAAACATATCGCACCATCTCAAGCAGGTAGGCAAAAATATGCAAGGAATAGAAAAGAGGAAATAATAAACAATACACAATCACAATGATCGTCATCGCAACATTCAAGAGATCGCACAGGTAAAAAATAATATTAACATATTACAAAAAATTATTAATTGTCCAGGATCATAATGTATCTCGAACCGACGAAAAGAAAAAGAAAATTGGAATTCATTTCCTCGACTTGCATTTTCTCCCAATGAAGGCTGCAACATCATGTATTTAATCAACAACAGTCAAAGCGGCTGCCAAGATTTAATTTGCTGCCATCGCAGCTCAATGTATCTAAGTAACATCCCTGTCGACCCGCTCCAAAGGAACCACAAAGATCTATGAATTTGGTCTCTCTTCATGGTGACAGCTGGGAGCTCCCAAACGTAGGGTCATGTTAGCAGGACCAACCCTAAATTTGTCATTCTTGGTGTCAGGCCAGCGGTCCTGCCCCTATAGTACTCAACATCCTTTTCCACCTTGCGGAGGTTTTTTTGAAGTTTATTCTCCTATTCCACTGACTGCATCTGAAGCTCAGTGATCATCAGTTCACAGCCTTCAGATGCAGGATATACTTCACATCCAACCTCCTTATCGTGCAGCCTTCTCTCAAAGTCAGCGGTCAAGACACTTACTTGATCCTCCAGCATGTACTCCCAATACTACATGGATTGAACATCCTCAAAGATTGGCTGGAGAACCTCCACGAACTGATGTAGGATTGTCATCAGCTGGGGAATCTCTCCTTCTTCTGGGACTGTTTCGATCTCATCAGCATCTGTGGTCAAAAGAAGAACTATAAGCTTGATTATTGCTAACTATAAAGTAAGACACCGAGGAGATAATATTATACTCAGAGAGAAAAGAAGGTCGCGATCACGCATGGGATCCTTGACTTCTTTAGTGACCGAAGGATCTGCGGTCAGCAAAAGGAGATCTGAACCTCTTAAGCATTCAAGGTCAATTCTTTTCAGTTCTCGCTTCTGCGATCTCTCTCCTTCTCTTCTTCTCTTTTTTAAATCTTCATTGCTAAGAAGGATGTCATATGTTTGAATAATGATGATCTTGCGTCGCTCCTTTGGAGATGGAGGCTTGAAACAAAGCAGGGGGAGTGAAGTTAGTAGTCTCGTGATTGCTTTGGCCTTACCTGTTCAGAGAGCTAAAATAGCTTACGCGTGGTCTGTCGCCGCCTTCGTCAGCTTGTCATCTTGCTCAGCAGAAAGCACTGTCAAGTCGACGGACAGAGCGGTCTTCTCCTTCTCAAGATGTTTCCTCTTCTCTTCTATGATCCTCTTCTTCTCCTCTTCTTCGATCTTCTTATTCTCCTTCTCCTCTTTAATCTTCTTCTTTTTCTTCTCTTCAGCCTTCTTCTTCTTCTCCGCCTTCTTCTTCTTCTCCTTCTCTCTTCAGCCTTCTTCTTCTCCTCCTCTTCGCTCTTCTTCTTCACCTCTTCGATTTGATTCTCCTTCTATTTTTTGATCTTCTTCTGCTCCTCGAGATTCTTCTTCTAATCCTTGAGTTTTCTCTTCTTCTCTTCCTCCTCGATCTCATCCTTTTTCTCCTCTTCAGCTCGAAGTCGTTCTGCCTCAAAGGGATCAATCATTTTTTAGGTCGAACAAGATAGGTTGTTAGAAGAAAGATCATCAAGATAAGCTACTAACTCTGGGTCCTCCTCCCTCGAAGATGTCGAGATTGCGAGGAGGGTAATAGAGTTAACCCGGTCACCTACCCATGTAGATGCAGCCTTCTCAGGAGAATGCCAGAGTTTGCCTTCTCCATGCAGAGTATTTGGATTGACAGGATCAGTCTTGGCGATCAACTATTTCTTCTCATCTTTATTCTTCTTCCTCCGCTTAACATTTTTGGTGGAAGAGCCCGTCTCCTTCTTTTTCTTTGTTTTTGCAGCCTCCTACTGCTCCCCGATCTACTGCTTGAGTTTCTCAGTTGAGGACTTCTGTTGTTGGAGCCCGACCTTAATAACTTTGGTAGAAGTAGCCTGACTGAACTAAATACCAGTCTGACCAAGAGTTTCAATCTATTTCACATAGTCAAAGTTGATCGTGCCCTTAGGAAGCTTCAACTCGACCAGTCCTGAAGAAGTGGTCATAACATCAACCTGGTTTGAGACCGCTGAGGTTGTTCCACCTTTCTTTGCAGGTTCTTCAGGCTTGTTTAGCTGGGTCTCCTTAGCAGAAACATCAACGACCTCCTTGGTTGAAGCTTCTCCTTTAACTATCAACTTGGGGGGTTTGATCGTGACAGTTTTCTTGGAGGAAGTTGATGCTTTGCTTCCAGTCTTCTTTAAACATAAAAACCTAGGCAAAAATCGAGTCTTCGCCTCCTTATCAAGAGACAACATCAAGTCCACTTTTTTGAACGCAATGATCTGAAAAATGTTGATCGCAAAAGGGACTAGCTCATAATTCACTCCGAAGAAGTTCAAAATTCAAAAGTCTCTGAATGTATTTATAGTCATCCCAACATTTAAAGCGGACGCGATCTCCGCAGTCAAAGCAAACATTTCTGAAGCTCTAACAAAACTTAAAAATGTGTGGGGATCGTGTTTGCCTGGATGTTTGCGACCTCAGTTCTGGATCAAGACTACCGACCACAATGGTCACAATTATCGAAGACCGCCCAGACCTCCAGCTCCACTTCCAGCAGATATTCTAAGGCATCTATGATCTGGCCCCAGCGAGACCGCATGACCGAGTAGTCTAGAGTTTTTTCCTCTTTTTGCTATTTACACTCCATGCATCCTTTCTCCCCTGCCCCGATTCTCATGTACCCCGGGCATCCCATTATTTATAAACCTGCCCATTTGGGCAGGCCCTCGTGTCTATAAATAGAGGGGATGGTACTCATAAAGGACTTTTCATTCGATCCCCAAGCTTCTAACTTGTATAAATGGTCTCGAATTCAATCACTTTCCAGTCTCTCCTCCTAACCTATTTTACACTTCTCTGTAACCCTCTTTTCTATCAATTAGATCACTCGCGACAAGAGTTCCTGTTTAGAGAAGTCAAGCCTCATCGCTTAGCGACTCCCTTTTCTAGCAATCTCTAACCCAAGTAACCAACACTCCATAGACTTCCCCCGTCTCTTTGTAGTGTGAGTTTGGAGGTACAATTTATGTGCCAACAAATTAGACTTAGAATTAAATAAAAAAAATACTAATAAATTACTAAAAAGAAAACCTAAACTATGATAAATAAATATATATAATATGTATTATCAAATAACCTCATACTTAAGCTTTTGCTATTCCAGAGCAAAACTAATTCGTAAGTGTGAGAAGAATTCAGATGACATTTTAAAAAATTTTACTTCAAATTATGAACATTAAAATAATACATGACTCATTTCAAAATAATTTCTTGAGATAAAATTTAGATTAATAAGAAATAAGTCATAATTCACCAATTGATATGAGTAGATTAAATATTAGTTTAAAAATTCTCTAATTAAATTTTCATAAACAAGATTGTATTGAATTATGCAAAATAATCTAAAATTATAATTATAAATACTTTTAACAACATTTGAAAAAAAAAAAATTAGAATACTACAAGATATTAACTAAACTCTCTTATAAATATCGTGGATATGCAATTGATATTGGCTAAAGGGGTTGAAATTTGCATAGAAGAAAATATTAATATATGTTTTGAAAATGATGAATTTATCCTCTTATTTCTTCTTTTTAAACTTTCCAAATTGTATATGTTTATGAGTGATGAATTTTATTCCCTCGTCTCCATGAGATATAATCTTTTAAAACCTTAGGTGCATATGTTTAGAAATGATGATTTTATCCTTTTCTTTCATGACATATGATCATTTATTAATTTCTTTATATTGCCATCAATGGGTTAATACAAGGTAGGGAAGGGCTGGGGTTTAAAGGCTATAAAATTCCAAAAATATATGTTTGAGAGTATAGAAAATAAATTGAGAAATCTTAAGAATCCATGAGCTGTAGTTAATATAAGTAAAACCTAAAAATTATTAGCATAATTTCTACAAACTTATTTCATAATATTTTAAGGAGAGAAAGTAAAACTAAGAAATATTTTAAACAAATCAAAATAATGAAAAATTCCTTATATAAAATTCATCTAAAAGTTAAATCTAACAAATTATGAAGAGATATATAAAATAAAAATACATAGAAAGAAAACTATTTTAAAAATTCTATAGATAAAACCCATAATTTAAAATTAGTTAAACTCAATTAAAAATGAGGATGAATCTAATATTACAAGATTTATATTAGAAATATATATATATATATATGTTATATAAAAGATTTTATAAATTTTTCAAGTTTTTTTTGGATTTTATAATATTTTTTTATAAAACATAAATAAACTTTTTTTAAAATCTTGTACTTCCCAAGGCATATCCAATGACGGGCTCTCAAGGTACTGTATGGTTTTGTGGGATGAAAGCCCAACACGACCCTTTCGCAAGAAATTAGATTTTCTTAATTTTATAAATTTGTTGTATTTTAATTTGCTTAAAAAGAAAATAAGAAAGAAAATGAAAATTTTGAAACAAAATTAGCGAAAAACAATTTTTAATAAAAACAAATTTTTTCATGCGTAATTTTAAAGAAAGTTTTCTAATTTTTCTATTTTTATGGAAAATACATAACAAAAGAGAACACACCTCATATTTAAGAATAAACATTATTCCCAATATTTATAAACATGTAAAGAAAATAACAAGAAATGGACAAGAGATAAGCAAGGGGTTCCTCTCAAGAAATCTTTGTTTAACGTCTTTGAGCTAAACTTAAAAGTTAGCTAAAAGGATATTGATATGAAAAATGGACTGACAACCCCTTTCACGCTGAGGTGAATATGTTGAAATCTGTTGCCCGACGAATCCTCCGCAATAGTCTTGATTCTTTTGTTGACGATTGGATTGAAATTGTAAATCCAAATTACCAATACATACCTGAGGTAATTTGGGTTGATAGAGCTATGAGGCAAATGGGTATGTAATGACATTTGGTTGCAATGACTCATCATCTACATTGAAAATGTTAGAATAAAACGATCAAGATTAAGCGAGTCAAGAAAAATTTCACGAGGAGTTTCTTGTGAAAATACATAAGTAAGTGTGGGTTGTTGAATTTCAAAAGAAAAATCATTTTCTGAGAATTCTAGCTAAATACCAAGTGGAATAAATTCTTGGGACACAAATTTTCAAGAATTTCATTTTCAAAAGAATTATGTGGTGTTTTTGAAAATTCATGAAAAATAAAAGTAGATTTGGGCGGAGTAGGAGAAGAAACATATTCATCTTCTACTTCGCCCGGTGCACCAATTGTATTAATAATGTCTTAGTATAACACAATTTCTTGATCTTCGGTAAAAGTGACTATGGGGTACATGAAAAGTCATGCGCCTCTATAGATAAATTATTATGCGAAGTTGGAGAAATAAAGCTAGAATTATAAATGCTCTCATCTATATTTTGGGAGTTAATATCCAATTGATGTTGTGTGAACTCCCAAAAATTAGATGTCGAGCATTGTGGTCCTAAGGTGGAGGAATAAAAATTAGGATCAAATGAATTTTCTTCATCGCACCACAAACTATTCGGGGTATCTTGCCACCATGAATAATTCATATCGGAGCTAGATGAAAGTTCGTTGGAATTATATTTTAAATTATTTTCATAAAAAAAATTTAGAATAAAAACATTCCTCACTAAAGTGATTTGCACCACAAAAATTAAAAACAATTATACGCTTTGTTGTGGCTTCTAAAATATTATTTGTTAGTAAGCTCGACAACTTTAGCAGCTAAATGAGATAACATTATTTATAAAATAAAACAACTGTTACTAAATAGAATGAAATTAGAGGAGAAAAATGAAAAAGAGAATTTGAGGGTTGGGAAGAAAAAGAGAATAATAAAATTAATAAAATTTCTGCTTTCAAAATATCAACAAAAGTATCCCCGGCAATGATGCCAAAACTTAACACATCAAATTTAAGATATATTTTCTCCAAATTCTACGGACTATATGCAAGAGTAATTATCATTCATAATATAGAATATTTTAAAATAAAATACCAAGTGTCATATTCCACAGGGCTGTTGAGTACTTCTACTCAAGCAAATTATTATTATTTATAGGGTAAATAAAATTGAGTTTTGAGAATAAAATAATTAAAGATAGAAAACATTTGATCGAGAATCAATCTTAAGTAAAATAATTAGTAAATCTAAATTTCATAAGAAATTTATGAAAATAACTTGACCGTGGAGATTCCCAAATCATGATAGCACCTTTCTCGAGGAATACTACCAACTAACCATAGGTTGATCGATTAAGATATCTCGACCAGTCAAAATCCCTAAGCTTGCTTTATGAGGTGAACCCTATTATTGAATTTGACGCCAATCCGAAAGATTTATGTCATCCTCTCTCAAGGGGTGCATGCAACTCCTTTCACCGATGTGTGATCTTCTCGTATTCACGGATCTCTCGATCAGCTAGAATATAGATCTAGAATTGAAAATCATATGTCGACAATATGTAATCAATAAGATTATATGCAAAGGTAAATCAAGTTTTCTAAATCAAAAGCTATGAAAAAAAAATTAAATATTTATTTTTGATCAAAGGTGAAATAATTAGCTAGACATGATTAGAGAAAAGACAATTTTATAACTAAGAAAAGAAATTACAATTACAAGAAAAATAAATTCTAAACTAGGAATTGAAAATACAAGACTTAAAGGAAATTACATGAAAGGAAAATACATACAACTAAGCTACGAATGATCCAATCAATGCAAGGACTGGATGATGAACAACTTAACAGTGGTTGGCCGCTTTTTATTGTTGAAAATTTCAGGAGTCATGCACTCGGTCATGCCCATGACCAAGGGCCTGTATTTGAGAAAAAATGCCAAAATAAAGCCCGGGAATGTTGGGTGAAAAATAGCCAAAAAAAATCATAATTCGTTGGTCACGTCCATGTTCTATGTGTGTCTAGTGCGAAAAGAAATAGTCGTGAAACTGGTTATTTTCTGTGGTTTCTAGATAGGTCATGCCCAAGATCATGCTCATGTCCTAGGACGTGTAATTTTACAAACGTTTTCTAGATTTTTATAGATGTCGTCGTTCTCATTACAAAATAAGGTGGCACATTCTGTAACTCTTCATGGATTGAAAGTTATGATCATTTGAAAATTAAGCAATCAACACTGCCTTTTTGATATTTTCAGAGTGTACACGCCCTTGGGTCATGCCCATGACTTTATTACACACCCTTGTATGGATTAGGTGTGTATCTAGTTATTTTGGTAGCACTTGTTTGTGTTGATTATGCAGGGGATGAGGTAAAGCCGCACCCACATCATGTTGTTAGTGACGATGATTTGAGCAACGAGCACAAGCTGAATCGAACTCGCACCATGCAGTTCAGCTCGAGGTTAACCCTCTAGTAAGCTAACAAAATATGGGAGAGACTGGTTTAGGAGGGTATTCTCCGATAAACAAATGCTCTAACGATAACTAAGTTACATAGCTTAGTTTGGAAGTAGTACTCATGAGAGGGTACTCTGGAAGCATACCTTGAGTGCATGAAATGTGAGGTTATGAGTACCCAGGTTTGTGATGTGATGAATTGATGTTATGTTAGCATCATGCAGTTGTTAAGAAGGTTATGGGGATCCAGCGGCTGAACCCAACTAACATCATTTGCATTCTTAAGTTCCCCTTTCTTTGATGCTCAACCTGGAAGATTGATTGTGCTTGAAACCTCACCTTGTGTAGAGTAGATGCACTTTCTTTATTATATTACATATTGCATGTATGACTTGCTTGCAGGTAAGCGGTGCCCCACCCCGGAGCTAGCTAGAATGGTCGGGGGGTGAGATTGTTATGTGGTTTATGGTTAGCTCATTGATGACCCTCATTTACCTCTTATTTGTGGTTGGTGCTTGTGCTGGTGAGTCGAGAAGGATGTAGCGGGATGAAGCCCAAAACTATGCTAGCCATCATAGGCCAGTCTATTTACCTGCTTTTCATGTATTATCGGCATGCGTGCCAAACTATGCTTGTATGTTATTGAGTTTAAGATATTTGTTGAATGTAACGCCTTAAGGCCATAACTCTATTTGTAGACATTCCTAAGCAGAGGGACATTCTATTGTATTTTTGTCTATTCAAAGCTTCCAATAGTGCTTCTATACTCTCGTGTAGTAATGGTTATTTTGTTTATCATCTCATAACATCTAGTTAGTATGTTCAATATGGCATGGGACCCAAGTCGGACCTATTGTTATATTGTTTGTACTGGCATGGTGTTATAATTTGGTATCAGACTTTAGGAGATGATCTGTAGTTTGTAGAATTTGAGGCAGAATTCTTTCTAAGGAGTGGAGTGCACGTGATGTGCGTTCACCAAAAATGACAAAAAATAATAAGAATGTCCACTTAGGAATGAAAAATAAGCTTGTTTATCAAATTATTTGTGGAACCTGAGCGTTACTTGATTGATGTTTTGCTATGTTTTCAGCTCTAAATGGTGTATTGCACAATTATTGGGGACTAGGAGTGGTGCAGGGCAGTCTTAACACTGTAACACTATGGAAAGCTGTGCATCTACTGATGTGCCAACAATCACTCCCTCTGCTAAAATGGTTAGAATGGTCGTTAAAGCAGTCTTCGCTGTGATAAAGGCATAGCCTGACATGCTTATACAACCTACTGCTCGTACTCCTGATGTGGCCCCGATGTCAGTTGTTGCAGTGGAGCCTAGAGTGGATCCTATAGTGGAGCATAGAGTTGAGTCGGTAGCAGTGGGGCGAGCACATGACCAACAACTTAAGCACTTTCTTAGCTTCCATCCTCCAACTTTCTCGGGGATTGAATCCACAATGGAATTAGAGGACTAGTTGTCGAGAATAAAGAGAACCTTGACTGTGACATCAATAAAAGAAACTATGATGGTCACCTTAGCCACCTTCCTACTAAATGGTGAGTCAGTGCTCTGGTGGGAAGAAATAGAAGTGCATACGTTTTGTGGAAAAGAAATTACTAACATCTCGATGGGAGAGTTCTTGGAGTTGTTCCTCTAGAGATTTATTCCTTCTGCCGAGTGTATCGCATAACAAAACTAGTTTTTGTGTTTAACCCAGGGTGATCACTCGGTAGATGATTAATTGCATGAGTTCACCAGACTTGGATGCTATGCAGGATCTATGATAGAGGATGAGGAAACAAAGACGAATAAGTTCTACAATGGACTTCAAGATCACTTGAGGATGCTAATGGTAGTCCACATAATGTTTGGCATTCATGTCCTGATCTAGACTACTAGATCTTTGGAGATGGATATGCAGAGCGTTTAATGCAAGAAGAACTTTAAGACTAAGAAGTCAGTGTTCAGCGGGCTGACCTCTCATACAAAATTGAGTTCATGAAGAATAAGTGGAAGTATAGGTTCGCAAAACTGGCTCCCTCTAATGTGCCAGGAGCTACGATTGCACAGGGTCTAATAACTTGCTTCACTTGTGGAAAGGTGGGGCACAAATCCTGGGCATGTCAAAGTGGTCCCCCAAAGGAGGAGAACTAAGTAGTGGACTACGCTTGTAAGGCAGATTTTTCTTATGAGGAGAAAGGGAAGACAGCATAGTATTCTGCTTCCCAACATCCTCCAACCCAGCCGAGAATCTACTCGCTTGGCCAACAAGAAGACATTTGATAGTATGATTTCATCATAGGTATAAATTATAAGTTAGCTTTTATAGCTTAATGTTATTTATACTTCCTTTGCGACTATATGTTTTGTTTGTGTGTGCGTTTAAGCTTCGTCCTAATATTCAAATATCCGACGCGAGCTCTTTTTGATAGTGGAGCAGTGCACTCCTTTCTTTCTGAGGACTCTGTGGTGCATATTGGAGTGCCTTCTACCCTATCAAAGGATAGATTGGAGGTAGTGCTGCCCAATGGGTATCAAATGAGCACGGATATGAGAAGATGTGTAAAGGTGCAAATAGGGAATCATGATTTTTTACTTGGAAGCATCGTTACTACTATTTTCCGAATTTGATGTGATATTTGGCATGGACTAGCTCTCGAAGTAGCGTGCATGCATAGATTGCAATCTCAAGGAGATCACACTAGGAAAGAACATCGTAGATGAGACCACATTTGTTGGTATGCGAGTAGCGAGCAAGACGCTGATATCTGCTCTCCAAGTAGTTAAGGCGGTGCAGAAAGGCGGGGAGTTGTTCTTCACTTTGTTGGAGGCTTCAGAGCCCAAGCCCAATCTGAGTGATGTTCCAATAATAGCGGAGTATGCAATTGTGTTTCCAAATGAACTCCCTGAGCTCCGCCTCAGTGAGAGATTGATTTATGTACTAAGCTAATGTTGGGTGCCAAACCATTGTCATGCTCAATATACAATATAGCATCGAAGCAATTGGTGGAACTAAAGGTTTAACTATAAGAATTGCTAGAGCAAGGCTACATACATCAAAGTTCATCCCCTTGGAGTGCACCGGTCCTCTTTGTGAAAAATATGGATGAAAGTTTGCGTCTATGCATCGACTACTGCGAACTAAATAAGCTGACAGAGATGAACTGATATCCAATTCCGAGAATCGATGATTTGTTCGACCAATTGGTTGGGTCGATGGTGTATTCTAAACTAGACTTAAGGTCTGGTTACTACCAGCTGAGAATACGAGAACGAGACATTCTGAAAATAGTGCTCAGTACCCATTATGGGCACTATGAGTTCATGGTGATGCCACTCAAGCTCTCAAATGCGCCATCAATATTTATGGACTTGATGAATAGGATGTTCCAAGAGTACTTGGACCGATTTGTGATCGTCTTCATCGATGACAGATTGGTGTACTCTCAGTCCAAAGAGAAGCTTGCAGAGCATCTGCGTGCAGTTTTGAGCACCTTTAAGAGGAGTCAGTTGTATGCCAAGTTCTCCAAATGTGCGTTTTGGCTACCGTCTGTGGCATTCCTTGGTCATGTGGTTAGTGGGGAGGGCATAACAGTGGATCCGTCGAAGATAGTAGCAATCTGGGAGTGGCCTGTGTTGAAAAACATGGTGGAAGTCTGAAGTTTTTTGGGACTTATCGGCTACTATAGGCGCTTCATGGAAAACACCTTGAGGATCGCACTTCCTCCCACTATGTTGACTAGGAAACATCAGAAGTTCATTTGGTCTCCTAAGTAAGCATGAAATTTTGAGAATCTAAAGAGGCATCTGACTACGATGTCTATTTTATGTTTGCCATGTAGTACGGAAGGCTACGCAATTTATAGTGACACCTCAGAGAGCGGCGTGGGTTACATTTTATTTCAATTTGGAAAAGTGATTATGTACAGCTCACGCCAGTTGAAAGTGCATGAGAAGAACTAGCCAGTCCATGAATTGGAGTTGGCGATCATGGTGTTTGAACTTAAGCTTTGATGGCATTATGTGTATGACGTGAAGATCGACATCTTCACAGATCACAAGAGTTTGAAGTACTTGCTGAATCAAAAGTAGTTGAACATGCCACAAAGGAGGTGGATAGAGTTCCTCAGGTACTACACCGTCGATATTCATTAAACTCCTAGGAAGGGTAATGTTGTTACAAACGCATTGAGTTGGCATCCTCCCGCGCAAGAAAATTGAATTATGATGCATGATGAGCGTCTAATTCGTGATTTGGACTCCCTTGAGATCTCTTGTGTTGGTAGGAGAGCGTCTACTTCATCATGCTTGAACTGGGTGGAGGTTTAATAAGACCTTGTAGACTGAGTTCAATGAGCTTTGGAGCTTGACGAAAGAATGAAACCTTATACGGCGGAGACTGTGGGTGGGTCTAACACAAAATTCTCCTTTGAAGATGGTCTTCTATAGAAGAATGCTAGATTATGCATCCCCATTGTTGGCAAACTATGAGAGAAATTGATGTACGAGACTCACTATACCAAGTACTCGATCCACCTAGGGAGCACAAAAATATACATGGTTATGAAGAAACTCTATTGGTGGCCGATTTTGATGAAAGATATGGCCCTCTATGTGTCCAAGTGTCATACTTGCGCATTCGTGAAGGTTAAATATCAAAGACCTGGTGGGTTTCTAAAGTCTTTGCTGATTCCAAAATAGAAGTTCGACGATATATCAATGGATTTCGTGCACAGATTCCGAGATCACAACATGAAAACAATGTCATTAGGGTAATCATTGATTGTTTGACAAAGGTATCACACTTCATTCTGAACCAGAAGGATGATTCCATGTAAAAGTTAGAAAAGTTATATGTGGATAACATCATATGATTGCACGGAGTTCCCTGCAGCATTGTGAGTGATCGTGATGGGTGTTTCACAATGAAAGACTAGAAGCTAATCCACCAGCTATTTGGTACCAAGCTAAAACATAGCACAACATTCAACCCGCAAATGGATGGGCAGACCGAGAGAACCAATAGGACTATGAAGTATATACTTTGGATGTGCGCTTTTGATTTTGGAAAGAGATGGGAGGACCACCACCATATGATTGAATTTGCCTACAACAACAGCTACCAAGCGATAATTAAAATGGCGCTCTTCGAGTCCATATATGTTAGAAAGTGTTGTACACTTCTGGCTTGGGTAGAAACAGGCGACACAAAGTTGTTGAACCATAATGACGTTGATGAGGAAAATAGGTCAATCCGGGCAATACAAGAGAGGTTGTTAATTTCCCAAGATATACAGGTGAAGTACTACAATGCAAATCATCGGAACATCAAGTTTGCCGTTGGAGACTAGGTTTACTTGAGGATCAACCCATTCAAAGGAGTATCAATGATCTGACACTTGAAAAAGCTATGTCTGGGGTATTTGGGACCGTTTGAGACCTTGGAGCGCATTGGTGAAGCTTCTTATCTTCTTGCTCTATCTACAGAGCTAAGCGGTCTTCATGAAATATTTCATATTTTTGTATTGAGGAAGGCAGTGCAAGAGCCTACTTATATTGTTGTGGTCAACAAAGTGCTTGTTGATGGTTGGTTAACGACGAAAGTCAAGCCCGTTCGCATCGAAGACACTGAAGTTAGATAGTTGCAGACCAAATTAATCATGCTGGTAAAGGTCTGTTTGGACAATTGCGGGAGAGAGGAGCTCTCTTGGGAGTGAGAGCAAACGATGCTTGCGGAGTACTCAGAGCTATTTCTCTCAGCTACCAGTAAACTGTTTACTTTACTATTCTTGAAATTTTGAGACAATTCTTTTAAGAGAGGTAGATTTCTAACACCCAATTTCCCATTGGTAAGGAATCATTCAAAAATCGGTAGCAGATAGCTCATGTCGCGCGGTAGGAGTACCACTTGAGGTAGCTTATTAGCTAGACAGGGTTGCCTTGCCGACGAGAAGGTTGTGTGTATCGATGAATGCTAACACAGAGCGGTATCGGTACCGCCGGCGGTAACCATTTCTACTAGAAGGGTTATCTTTTTTGGCGAGAAGAGTCGACGATAAGAGTATCATTGAGAGCTAGTACATGACAGTAGGTCCTACTGCTGGTGGTAGCCTTTCTTACTGTATATTGTTGTGAGTTGTATCAGTGTGATCTGTATTGGCTAGAGATATCGCAGGTGGTATTGCTACCGCGACTGGTAGCTGATGGACATATATTCACGAAACAACGATCGTGGCAGTCAAATTCACTTGGGCTTTTGATCTAAGGGCTGGGACTTGTTCCAGAACTTATTAGGTCATTAGCAGTAGATGTTTATCCTCATTTATCTTATTCTTTTCACTCTCTAAGCTTGAAAAAGAAGAAAGCCAATGAGTAAGAAGAAGAGTCTTTCCGCCATTGTTGGAGCTTCGGAGCTCCAAATTGCGAGCCAATTCCAGATCCAAGGAAAGGAACCCGCAAGGGTCATTTCCATCTGAATCAAATCTTTGATTCATGGCACCAAAGAAATTGGCAAGGGTAACGATCCTTCCTCCTGGTCTTAGGACGTGTTTGGTCCTTCATACACTTTTTATATGCTTACATAGGGCATAAGGTTGTCTCTTTCACTAATTAGTGAAGTGCAAGACTCCCTTTGGTTCTTCGGAACTTCGGGTCGATTGTGTCCATCCCCAGCATATATTACCTGTAGAAATATTGTAGACATGTGGATTTAGGCATATTGTGTGAAGCCTACCCATGGTTGTTAGTCGGGATAGGTGATGCTTGATTGTGATGTTGCATTTAGGTTAAGCCTAGAATGTGTGCTGGAGAATGTCTCTATAGAATATGTCATATTTTTACGGGACTTGAGATTTAGGTGTCTCTTTGAGTACCTAATGGAATCCCAATGATTGTGATGTGGTTGAATGCAAACCTTCACCATATATTCGTAGTGGAGTTGACTTGGACCAGCTACGTTGATGGTGCTTGCGAAGCCTATGTCCTCTTATATGGATTAGGTGTGTAGCTAGTTTTTTTGGTAGCACTTGTATGTGTTGAACGTGCATGGGTCGAGGTAAAGTCGCACCTATGTCACAACCCACAATTTCTAAATATTTGCATAATATCAGAATAAGAGAAACTATGTGCCATGATGTCACGTCGTGCAGGGGACAACTGCAGACATTCAGGAAGAAAAACCATTCACTTATTTTTGTACAAAAACATATATTTAATGTTTGAAAACTTAATTTAAATTTAGATCTTAAGAAATCATGTCCCTCGATTTCAGTGGATCAACTAGTCCACCAGTAAGAAAATATATATGCAGCAAAAAAATACTTAATTCACTTCTTTTCATCTTACATGAGTGTGAGGACCCAACAATGCATGCTAATGATATGCAAGTTTCTAAATTTAGTATAAGTAAAGAAGGAGTTTATAATCCATAAAATAGAATGACATTCAATTGAAAGAGATGTTATGAGTCTAATCTAGAATGCAGTTTTTTATATTTAAAATACCTAACATGCAACCTATCATAAAATATTCCTAGAGAGCAAGCATATAAATGACTAGCGAATATCAGCAGAAAAAACAGCAAGTAGTCTAACACAAGCTATGGGCATCAACAAATTGGCACGAACCCATAGAAACAAAATACAAGCCTATCTAAGACAACACAGCAGCTACCTCACATGCTGCAACAACCACAGCTTGGGGTCATCAGCCCAAGCTCTCTAACTGCTACTGCTCCAAGCCTGAGGCATTCAAAAGAAAAGAACACCTAAGCAAGAGGATGCGCAAGAGGCAGCTAAAAAAATAAACATATACACCACATGTATATTTGATCAAGAATGACAATAAGGAGAAGCCTTGCACCGAGTGCGATAAAAAAAAATCTATCTCATAGCCATTGATTTGGCAAAGCAGAACAATAATAATAATAAATAAGAGACTGATCAGCTCAAAAAAGAGTGCATCATTAACACCAGGCAGAAAGCAATACTGAGGTGGCGGCTCTCTTTCCAACACAAACCTTCAGACTAAAATAGAGCAACCGGATGTAATGATTCACAAACAAGCGTTGTGGCGGCAGCTCTTTCCACTAACACCCACAGTCCAACAAATCATAAATAGGCATTTAGGTGGTGGCATCTTTCTCATTCAAACCAACTAGCCACCAAATTCCAGGAATTTGGAAAAAGAAAGAAAAGAAACAATATTATAGTTTCCAAGTAGATAAAGACTATATTCTATCATTTTGTCTAAGGATAGCATTAATCCCATACAAGAAGTACTTACTCAGCTTACTGGCACTGTACCAGACTCGGCAAATTCACGACGACAAGCCTACACGACAATATCGTCGAGTACACGCGATGATATGGACCGAAACCCGACGATATCATCGATACCTACACGACGATAACGTTGAGAGCATTACAAGGATATAGACCTGATCACGAAGATAGAGACCTGATTACGACGACATAACCTCTACACCTGACGGTATCGCTTTGTTCAGCCCACACAATGATATCGTCGAGTAAACACGATGATAGAGACCTGATCACGACGATATACCTACCCACAATGATATCGTCGTGACTACACGACAATATGAACCTAAATGATGATATAACCATAGCTTCCTGTTTCAACAGAAGAATACCTGACACCTGACAGCAAACACACCTGAACACAAAAATAAACTCCATAACAAGAATTTAGACCATTTCATGGGGGAAATAGACTTGATACTAAAGTTAGGAATGAAGATAAATGCATAAACACAAGCAATTCGGCAGAACTGGACTTTAAGAGGACATAAATCAAGGTTTTTTAGCTACAGGTCAGCATAAATTCATGAGAGTAAACTTCTAAACTCAGCCTTAGGATTTAGGCACAAAATTTATATATCTTAATAGGAATTATTTGGCTAAAACTGATGGAAATGAAAGAAGAAAACATAACATGTAAGAATTTCAAAAAAAGGCAAACAGGGGAAGCAAACCACCACTTGCCTCGATTCCTCCAGACTCCAAACGGAAGCGCGACAAGACGAACACGAACACGAAGAGCTCGCTGAGAGCATTTCGAATCCAAGATTCGACGAAGAAAAAAGCACCAAAGTTCTCGAGATGGAGGCCAGAAGGATCCCAGAGAATGGCTCTCCTCCTCTCACGACTCTCTGGTTGGGGCTTCATGGAAAAAGAGACAAGCTATGAAAAAGAAATTAATAGCTGGTCATTTAAGTCTCTAAGATAGTGGGGTCAGATTTCAAGAAAGCCATTAATTAAGCAATGCAATTAGAAAAAAACAAGGGTCTACAGAAGCCTATTAAATAAACAAATCTTTCGATTGAATTAATTTTACTAAGGTCAAAAGGGGACAAAAACATAATTTCCAACAAGAATGAAATTTGGTCGACTTGACCAAACGGACAAGAAAACATACTAACGACGGAGCAATGTTAACTCCGCGTTAACGTAATGCCCTTACGCCATTAATATGCCGATAAGAAACCTTAAAGAACACTATGTCCCCAACTGCGAACTCCAGATCAACCCTCCGCCGATTCGCATACTTCTCATAACGCTCCTGAGCTAAACGAAGCTTTTCACGAATCTGAGACACAGCAATACTCATCTCCTCCAGGGCCTCTGGACCTAACAACGACCTCTACCCAACCTTGGCGCTAAACAGGGGAGTCTGGCAATGCGTCCCATACAAGGCTTTGAAGGGGGCCATCTGCAAGCTCTCGTGGTGACTGTTATTGTAAGCAAATTCCATGAGTCCAAGTCGTTCATCCCAAGCCCCTCCATGATCCAGAACATAATATCAAGTCATATCCTCCACGATTTGATTTACCCTTTCTGTCTGCCCATTAGTTTGCGGATGATAAGTGGTAGAATATCTGAGATTGGTGCCTAAGTCTCCTTACAAACTCCGCCAAAAGTGAGGCATATATCTGGAATCCCGATATGACACAATGCTCACCGATACACCATACAATCTAATAACTTCTTTCAAATAAAGCGATGCAATCTTTTCCATAGAATAGCCAATATTATATGGAACGAAGTGAGCACACTTAGTTAACCTATCAACGATCACCCACACATCAACATGCCCTCGGGGGGACTTCGGTAGACCGGTAATGAAATCCATAGAAATACTCTCCCACTTCCAAGTCGGAATATCCAAAGGCGTCAACTTACCTCCAGGACTCTTATGACTTGCCTTGACGCACTAACAGGTATAACATTTAGACACGAACTTCACAATATCACTCCTCATACCTGACCATTAAATGATTTGCTTCAGATCGTGGTACATCTTCGTAGAACCAGGGTGGTAGGCAAGGATAGAATCATGAGCATCATCACAAACCTTTGCCCGAATCTCTTCAACAGTGGGAATGCAGAACCTACCAAGGTACTTCAAGGTACCTTCTTCATCGATAGAGAAATCTGACAACTCACCTTTCTCGGTCCTACCTCAAAGGTGCTGCAAATCCGGATCATCCTTCTGATACAACCTCATAAGGGTTATCCATGAAGGCTCTTCAACTTCTACACTTAACGGCCCAACATTGGACTTCACCGCTATATTCATCAAATAAAACTCCTCCACCAAAGACTGCACGGAAAGATTGAAGACACAAGCAGACTTTCTACTCAAGGCATCGGCCACTTCAATAGCTTTGCCTGGATGATAAATGATATCAACTTCATAATCTGCCACATATTCTATCCATCTGCTCTGACGCAAGTTAAGCACCTTCTGAGAAAAGAAATATATCAAACTCTTGTAGTACGAATAAATCTTGCACGACACTCCATACAAAAGATGTCTCCTCAAATTCAAGGCATAAATCACGGCTGTGAACTCCAAATCATGTGTAGGGTAATTCCTTTCATGAACCTTTAGTTGTCTGGACCCATAAGCAATCACTTTTCCTTCTTGCATCAGAACACAACCGAGTCCAACTTGAGATGCATCAACATAAACTGCAAACTCAACTCCCTTGGTAGGCAAAGCCAAGACTGGGGCAGAACATAACCACTTTTTCAGTTCTTGAAAAGCTTCTTCGCACTCATCGCTCCAAATAAAAGTCGCGCTCTTCTGCGTAATCTTTGTTAGAGGCGCAGCCAAAACAGAAAATATTTACACAAACCTCTTATAATAACCCGCCAACCCTAAGAAACTCCTTATTTATTTAGGCGATGTCGGTCTCTTCCAATCCAAAATAGCAGGAATCTTTGTTGTGTCCACAGATATTCCATATTTGCTTACATCGTGGCCCAGAAAAGACACTTGAGAAAGCCAAAATTTGCACTTGCTCAACTTTGCATACAACTTGTGCTCCTTCAATGTAGACAGCACCAAGCGCAAATGCAGAGCATGTAACATCCCGATTCGAGCTAGACCCCTTGTGCGCTTTTTTTGAGTCAAGCGAGTTGACTCGGGCTCGAGGTGTACTGAGGTCCAGGCTTACACCTGAGCCGGGGAAGTGCACTCGACGAACGCAGCGACTACCATTTCTATTCTTTGTCTCGATGTTTGCTGTATCGGGATCCGAGCTGTCCGGAGAGTATAATTTGAGCAATAAAACTCGAAGGAGGCGTGCCGCCTTGAAGGAATTATAGTGCGTACGTTAGCTCAAATAGCACGGTCTGCGAATATCATATTTGTCCAAAAGGCGATATGCAGCAGACGGTCTCGTTATTCACCCCAGTCAGTTTTGTTAGGCTTGTGAAGCCTATACGAGTTCAACAAAACTGTCCGCGCTCGATTCTGATGAGAATCGGCGAATTTATTAATGTGGTCTGCGAATAGCATATTTATCCAAAATGGTGAAATTGACCAAACGATCTCGCAATTGATCCCAGTCAGGTTTGTTAGACTCGTGAAGCCTGTACAAGTCCAACGAAACTGGCCGCGCTCGATTCTGATGAGATCGGCGAAATTATAATGTGGTCTGCGAATAACATATTTATCCAAAGTCGTGAAATAGGCGTAACGACCTCTCAGTCGACCACAATCAGTCTTGTTAGACTCGTCACAATAGTACGAGTTCAACGGATTTATCCGTTTGCGATTCCGACGCCGTTTGAAGGAGTTTTGACGTTTAAGTATATTAGGCCGTAAATGCACGGACAAGCATAAAATGAGCAAACGAACTCGGAACTGATCGTGAATCATTTCGATGGGTGCGTATCGACGAGACGGTCGTAATGAGCCTTTTCGGGACAAATTCCGAGTCCTCTAGAGTGTTATTCGAGCGATTAAATGATAATAATAGTAGTAATAACAATATTATTATCATTATTATTATTATATATAATTATTTATAAATATAACTTTATTTATGATATTATTATATATATACATGCGTAATGTTAGGTTAGAAAAGGAGAACCCCCCCCCCCCCCCCCCCGATCCCTTCCCTGTCCCTCTCTCTCTGACGGCGCTTCCCTCCTCTCCAGCCCGTGAAGTCAGCCGCCCCTCTTCTTCGCTTCATCTCCTTCGCTCCGACCAAGCTCCGGCCTCCGACGAGCTCTCCCTTCCAAACGAACCGAGCTGCCCCTCTACCAATGTCGGCAACCTCCGTGGCCGCCCCCTTTCAGATTTTCCTCTTCCTCACTCCGGCGCAGCTCTCCTTGCGGTCGGCGCCTCCCTCCCCTCTGGCACCGTCTCGGCTCCGGCAACTCTCTTTCCCGTGAGCCTCCTCCTCCAGAACTTACCTTTTTCCCCATTTCTCCATCTCTCTCTCTCTCTCTCTCTCTCTCTCTCTCTCTCTCTCTTACAGACCCTCCACCTCTCTCTCTCTTAGTTTTGCTGAATTTTTCTCCCTCTACTACAGAAATCTCACACCCGGCCTCCACCATCGCCCTACCTCACAACCATCTCTCTCCTCCTAGTTTTCTCTCAGATCTCCTCCATTTTTGGCGGTGAAACTTCAGAACGGCAAGCTCTCCTCCGGCAAAGTTTCAAAAACAGCGAGTTCTCGTCCGCGAGATTCGATTCGGCGAGATTCGACCATGACCGGGAGCGACGCGCAAACGCCGCATACGCAGCTATTGGGTAGCACGCATGGACACTCGGTGAGCATCCTCCCCTCTCCCTTGGTGCTAGTTTCCTAGATCACACTAGGTGAGATATCGATCTCAATAGAGTCGATTAGAGAGCAAGCCGTGAAGAGACGGCCTGAAATAAATGTTTCGGGTAAATGTTCCGGCCACTTCCGACCGCTAACACGTCACCCGTCGATGTACCTCAAAGCGAGGAAGGTGGTGGCGGTGTTAGTCGGTCGGTTTGGGGTTTTTGGTGGCCGACGAAGAGATGTGTTACATTTCAGGTTGGGCAGATCGCAGCCCTAGGCTGGAGGTGGACGATGAGGTGGTCGTCTGATGTGCTTAAGATGTGTGCTAGTAATTTTATTTTAATAACTGCAATTTTCTTTCACTCTTACATAGTCATGTTTAAAAAGAATTTTATGTACCCTAGGCCTACCCTGTGCCCAAATATTTGTATGTTTAGGGCACTTTTGTTATAGTTTTGATCATAGCTTAGAAAATTGACCTAAGAATAATTAGTGGGTGTAATCACCCCTAATGGCCACAAACTTTTGGTGGCATGTAGATATGTATATGAGTAGTCTCTGTTTCAAATTTGAGGACAATTGGAGTTCTTCTTAATGGTGAACCCCTAAGGGGTATTTTGATGCCCTAGGTTTGAAAACCACTTAGCCTTGGTGGCTTGTGGGTTTTGGAGCTTAGCCATAAGGGCTTATCCAAATCCAGTGGTAATAGGGCTTAGGGAATGTGTAGGGTCCTGCTCATCATCAATGGGTGATTGGAGCAATGGAGACCAAAAACCCTAGCCCATACCTCTAAATTACTTAATTGCCCTTTTGGGCCTTAATGAAGCAACTAGGACCTAAACACATATTTAGACAACCAAACTTCATCCCTAGGTAGGGAATAGTTCTATAGGGCTATGATAAGCATCATGAGACTTGTTAGAGGCACATAAGTACTTTTCTCCCTAATAAATGAAATCGCCACCTTTTCCTTAATAAAATAAAATGCAAGGTCATATGACCTCGTATGACTTTGATATACTATCAGTGGCTGAACTAGGGTGAAATAAGGATATGGTAATTTTGTTATGAGTTATGAAAGCATTATTCCTTGTATAGGAAGTTCTAAGTGATTGCTAGCTTAAGGGAATTTAATCTCTTAAAATGTCAAATCATGGGGCTATGATGTGATACTTGGTTATATGTAGTTTTAGGTTAATATATGCCCATGATAATTGTTTGGAAGCTTGTTGAATTTTATTTCTTGTACCCCATGTAGAAATTGATAATTGCCGCCTTTGGATGTTTAATCATTTTAAAATACCAGAACACATGGTAATGACACAATCTTTTGGCAGTGGACTCTAGGTCCCCATTTGGACACCTGGTAATTTTTGTAGATTTTTCAGAAGTGAATTACTATTTTTGCTAATTATAGTGGCATTGTGGTATTTATACAATTATGATGTTGTAGTAGGCCAAATGACATCCTAGGGTCATGATACTCAGTGAACCACCATGATATGGAATATTATCATACTGATAATTCTCATGAAGCATGAAGAAGCATTTGAGGGTAGATCATGTGTAATGTGACTTAAGGCCTTAACTACTTAAAATTATATTAAATACCAATTTAATATGGAAAATTATGGAAATTGGAACATTTCTTACTAAGGCCAGTGAGAGCCTAGGATAATTATTAGAGACTTTGGTGATGACTTTTTAGAAGGGTTCCCTTATGGGGTTGATGGTTAGTTCAAATTAGTGGTCTGCGTTTAGTAAAAATAGAATTTTGAGTTTTAGATAATTCAGACCACTAAGTAGTGTTTAGGAGTTGTATACAATCAGTAATTGAGTTATAGAACACAAGGACTCAAGGAGGGTCAATGCTAGGGTTACTTGAGGGGTGGTGCTAGAGTTAATGCAGAAGGAATGAAGGTACGTCCAACCTGATTGGGTGGAACGGGAAATGAGCTAAGTCACTTTAACTATATGAAATGATGAAGGGTGAACCAAATGTTAACCACCAACCAAAGTAATTGTCTTGAGGAGGATGGTGGGGTTGAGCCCATTTCGTCCCCTAGTACCGTAGTGAGCCCCTTACAGGGTAACCCTCGGGAAGTCCAAGATTAACCCTAAATTGCAATAACAATTAAAGTAGGCAAGAGTAGCCATAGTAGGGTAAGATTGGATTTATGTATCTCCTCCCAGTTGCGGGAGTGGCAGGATTGTGGTGCCCGGTTAGACGAGCGGGAACCTCGAGGGGATGATTATCCCGGTAACTTTCTCAGAAATGTGGCAGGTCTTCGGTACTAGGCAGGTCATCACTCCGACCGCGGTACGTTGACTTAGCGGGTGTGTAGGGGTCTAAGGGGCCAGCTTGGCTGCATGTCGGGATGACAGTTCCCCGAAGACACCTCTCACTTGGCTCACAGTCTGGTGGACTCCAGCAAAGAGTACGCAGAGCTCCGCGGTTGTTTAGCGTCGAGGCGTACGTGCGGTCTAGGCCTGGTAGAGTGTATACCCGCCTAGGAGTGGACAACCGGGTCCGCTACCACCGTGTGTCATAGCGGTTGGTACCCGAGAGGTTGGCTTCCTTTCAAACAGAGGGAACTACAAAGGTCTATGCACATAGAGTCGTGTGTGTGAGTTTCATTGCATAAAACATTCATGGCATAGCATAGCATACGCACTTGAAGATCCTCATCATATAAATTAGTCTGGGCTCTTTTATATGATGAGTTATAATTCCTAGAAATCCTAACTTATAAGTTTGTATGGGCATTCATATAAGTTAGTGTACGAGATTGATTACTTGTCGATACTGTTCTTACCGCCTCGCTTTACCTGCTTTACTTACTGTTTATTTACTGTTGTACACCTTTATTATACTCCTGCTTATACATGATTAGATTAGCCCTTTCACACTTGTGTAGCTTAGAATTTGTGTATATACTAGTTTACTTTCCCCCGTCACCTGCTTTGTATATCACTGTTATATTGCAGCTTTTCTTCCTTTCTTTCCGCCCGGTACCTTGGAGTCGCCGGGGGAGCGGATGGGAAGCCACTTAGTCTTTATGACTAACGGTTGTTGCACCCCTCTTTTTAGGAGCACACTTAGTTGGTATAGCAGCGTTCAACACAGGAGGTCAGCCTGGTCAGGTGTGCAGGGTTGGTGACTATGGTACTGATGAGTCCTGATCATATACACTTTTATGGACTCATCTGGGCCATCTATTTAGTCTTTTCACTGCACTTTAGCCCTGTTTTAGCTCATATTGGTCATTCTATGCTAGGTGCACTTATAGGCCCTATTTGGTGTAAATTCGTATCTTTCTTCGTTATTAGTTTTCTTGTGCTGATTAAGTTCCACTTTCAGTGGCTAGACTGGTGTCGTATGCTGGAACAGGAGTCGTGCAGGTATTCCCGGTACAATTCTGTACAGGAACACTGCGCACGATCACTGGTTCTATTGCGCACGACCACTGGTCGTGCGCCGCTGATCGTGTGCGCTTAACCTTATTTTTCTGAGTTCTGTTTCGAGCAGTGCGCACGACCACCTACGATAGTGCGCACGACCACCGGTCGTGCGCCACTGGTCGTGCGAACATGTTATTTTATAATTTCTGCCTTTGCAGGTTCCATCCAGGCAGAGCGCACGATCACCGAATTCTAGTGCGCACGACCACTGGTCGTACGCCAATGACCGTGCGCACTATTTACTCCAGCGCCTATAAAACGACCTGCTCGCAAATTAGGTCGGGATCCCAATTTTCTTCCGCCGTTTTCTCGCTCCAGGGCTCCGATTTCGCCCCTCCACCGCCGCCCACCATAAGGAGGTGCTCCGGGCTTGTTCTTCACGCCAATCTTGAGCCGGAGCTTCCTCTCGGCCTCCTCCTTCATCCAAGTGCTCCAAGGAAGGTTTAGCCTCCATCGCCATCAAGCAAGAGGAAGTTTGCAACCTCTACCGGATCGTGACACAAAGAAGACGGGCTCATTGGAGAGTAGTGACAGCTCTCTCTACCCCGGACGTAGTTGCGGACCGAGCTTGGACACAGATTGACAACCCGGCGATTCCAACTGTGAATCTACAATGAGACTTCGAATTCGGTCGATTTCTTGCCTTATTCTTCTCTTATTGATGTGTATGTAGCTAGAACCAACATTTTGATGAAGTATAATTTTACTTGTTAACATTAGTATGAAATCATGTCTATGTGATTGAGTAATCTTGTTATATTTTCATTTGAGGTGTGCCCCGTGGTGTGGATTGTTCATTGTGTTGTGCCGCCCTAACAATTGTTAGTGGTGTGCTTTGCGAAGAGGCGCTTACAACCCTCATTCCGTTAGCCTACTCGCCCATCCGCCTACCGAAGCATGGCATCGCGGCCCGTACTCCATCCCGCCTAACGAAGCAGCGCGCTCAAGGCCTGCATAGTTCGATCCGCTTGCCTACTCGTCCATCCGCCCTTACGAAGTAGCGCGTTCAAGGCCTACGTAGTCTTCCATCCCGCCGAGCGAAGCATTGCATAGCGGCATTGCATAGGAGTAGTTGTAGCTTTTTCTCTTTATTTTCCACAAACCAAATCAACCCCCGTGTCCGCAATTCATCCGACCCAAAGGACTTCGATCTCAAGTCCTTCCTCGAACGTTAACTCCACCTTACTGTGTTCCTTGAGTGATTCGATACTTGGGGATTTACTTCCTCATATTATTACTTGACAACGACCGGTTCACTGCCGTTCGGATCGCAGTCTCGCTACCGCCTATAACGGTGTACAGGATTTGCGCATCAAGTTTTTGGCGCTGTTGCCGGGTAACACAGTCGTGTGAGTTTTCTTGAGAGGGAGAGCTGAGAGAGAGAAGTTTCTTCCAGTGTTTATAGCCGTCTTTTTATTTTTGTTTACTTTTTAAATTTATATTGTTTGTTATTATTTCTTCTCTCCTATTTTAAAGTTTTAAGCAAGTTTCATCCAAGGAGTTTTATTAGTTTGTGTAGATTTCCTTGCAAAGAATTTCAGCCTCTTTATATCTGCTTTTATTATTGAAAATGTCTTCATGGGATATTTCTCCTGGCACTTACGACATGATGGACTATTATTTAGACCAAATGAATGAATTAAATGCTAGGCAGTGTAGGAACGTTGTTTGCTTGTTGTGTCGAGGAGAGGGTCATGAATTGAAGGACTGTCCTAGTCTTTTCAATCCTGACCGCCGCTCCTCCACTCATGACAACATTGTCCCTATCACTCATTCTTTACCCATGGAGGCAATTGTGCCCTCTACCCCCGAGCTTGTCTCGTGCGTGGACTCCTCACTCCCTGTGTATGGCTTCACTCCCAGTGATGAAGATCACTCATCTGTTGGGCAACAAGGAGAGGAATGGGAGCTCTTAGATGCACCTGAGCATGATGAGGAAAGTATTCTTTCCATCGGGGAGGCTTTAGCAGATCTTTTTGCGGAGGAACCAAATCTTTGTGTTCCTCCAGTTTCTTTGCAAGATTTTTCTACCCACATTTTATTTGATCCTATCGAAGTGAAGGAGTGGGGTGATGCCTCTGACTCGGAGGGTGCACCTCGGTGGGTTGAGGAGGATACTCTTTCTGATGAGGAGGTTTGCACTTCCTCATGGGACGAGGAGGTCCAACTCACCACCGAGGCCCTTGAGTTCTTGGGTTCCCCTCGCCATGATACTTACGATGATGATAGCGATCTATCCTTGGATCCTGCTGGGAGTGAGACCGGGACCACTCCCCCGATTTTAGATTATTTATGTTCTTCGTCTTCTTTATTTCTTGATCCCCTTCCTTCATCTGAGTTTGTGCAGGTTGAATCTTCACAGGTACTTCAGGAGGACTTGGAGCTGTTTGCTCAAGTCAATGATGAGAGCATCCTCTCATGTGAGGAGGTTTATTATCCCTCCGTAGAGGAAGCTCCACTCATTGCCTTCGCCTCCTGCTGCCTCCCTGTTGACGACTCCTTGCTAGGCAAGGATAGTTTTGGTGAGATGAGTGAGGACCAGGCCTCCTCCTCTTCTTACTTTCTTTTCCCGCTACCTGTGATGGGCAGGTTTTATTTATATTCGGGTAGAGGCATGACTGTTCTTTCTCCGTATAGGTACCCGCTACCTACACGCATATTAGAACAGTTACCTGTCCACTTTTCTTTTCATAGGCCCATTAGCTAGAACTGTACAAATGCCAAATAAGTCGTGCTGGGATGACAATAACCCCAGTAGTTATCTTTCTTTTCTGCATTTTTATTTCATCTAATCATGTTTAGTTAGTAATATTTCTTTTCAGTTTTCTATTTTCTTTTGTTTTTGCGGAGTTGACCCCTGCAGGTATCTTTTCTGGATGGCGGATGCTGCAGCTTCATTTTAACTTACACGCCAATCTTCTGGTGTGCTCATTTCTGAGCACTGGGTACTCTCTTTCCCTAGCCTTTCCTGATTTTCATGTCATATATTATGTGGATTGTTTAGTTTAAGTCTGGGGGAGAGTAGTTTTGTTTACCCGCTCACGTGCACTATTGCACTGCATACTAGAAGATTTCATTTAAATTGTTGTTCATTTTCATTGCACACCACCGCACCCACTTGAGCACGTACTCGCCTGTATGCATGCTCTGTAGTGAATTTAATTCTTCTGCTTATGTGGGAAAGTCTAGGTGATGGCTTAGGACTATGTAGCAGAGTAAAATGTTGACTCCCGTAGTGCTCCTAGTCGAGTGCTCGGTTGCATAGAAATTTGTGTAGATTAGATCTCTTTTTATACTATGGTTTTATATTTTTCTCTATTAGTGTAAATGTTGTTTACTCTACTCAAATGGTGAATCCGGTGTGAATCAAACGGTAGCGTAGGGATGTGTGTAAACGATCGCTAGACTCGTATTGCTTGAGTCGGGAGAAAGGAGAATCTTTCTCGGTGGCTAGAACTTGCCCCAAGCGATTCTTGAAGCATTGGCATAGGATAGTTCTAGTGCGTGAGAATGACGTAGGCCATTATTTTGGCTCGGTTGAACTTTTTATTTCATGTCTATCGTCTACCCTTGCTAGCCCCTTTGTGCCTACCCTTTTCTTGATTCAGCTCCACATTTATCTCACCAAAGCCTAAAAGCCTAGCCTAGTCACACACCCAAATCTGAGCTTTAGTTGTAGTTTCATTTACATTTTGGGGGGTGTTGATTGTGGTGTCTATTATATGAATCTGTGGATGTGCTCATTTGAAAATTTTGCTGAAAGGAAAAAAAGACAAGAAAAAGAAAGATAGAAAGAAAAATGAAAAAAAGAGAAGAAAGAAAAATGAGTTTTATTGAAAAATCATGTAGAAAAATTATGTATTGGGAGTAGGCGGAGCACACACCTATGTTGCAAAAGTACAAGTCTGGGGGTGTGGTGCACCTGCATTCGATTTTGGTGCGCGGGTAGTTATTTTAAAAGCTCAATTGGGTTATGTGTTTTAAGCCATTTTGTTTATCATTGTTTACCTCACCGTAACCCAAGCCTCAATTAAAACCTGAAAGTCCTACCGACTCACGCTATGGACCAATCTAGTGTCGTGGAGAGGATGTGACCGGGTGAGCTTATGGTCACCGACACTGATGGATTTCAGTGGAGTTTGTCCTGCATCCCGATCTTGAGCAATGCTCGTCTCAGCGTTTAGTTTACTTTCTCCGTATGCATGACCGAATGATTCACCGTTGTTCACCATTTTGAGTAGTTGTAATATGCTTTTACTCTTTTAGAAATATATAAACTGTTTTTATAATCAGAAATCTTTTCTACTATTTTTCTTATGCACGTGAGCATGCGACTTCGCATGGTACTCTGTAGTGTAATCATTAAGCCATCTACTGTTCTTTCCTAGTTCGCTTAGAATTTGTTTGCTCGGGACGCGCAAACAGTTAAGTCTGGGGGTGTGATGAGTCCTGATCATATACACTTTTATGGACTCATCTGGGCCATCTATTTAGTCTTTTCACTGCACTTTAGCCCTGTTTTAGCTCATATTGGTCATTCTATGCTAGGTGCACTTATAGGCCCTATTTGGTGTAAATTCGTATCTTTCTTCGTTATTAGTTTTCTTGTGCTGATTAAGTTCCACTTTCAGTGGCTAGACTGGTGTCGTATGCTGGAACAGGAGTCGTGCAGGTATTCCCGGTACAATTCTGTACAGGAACACTGCGCACGATCACTAGTTCTATTGCGCACGACCACTGGTCGTGCGCCGCTGATCGTGTGCGCTTAACCTTATTTTTCTGAGTTCTGTTTCGAGCAGTGCGCACGACCACCTACGATAGTGCGCACGACCACCGGTCGTGCGCCACTGGTCGTGCGAACATGTTATTTTATAATTTCTGCCTTTGCAGGTTCCGTCCAGGCAGAGCGCACGATCACCGAATTCTAGTGCGCACGACCACTGGTCGTGCGCCAATGACCGTGCGCACTGTTTACTCTAGCGCCTATAAAACGACCTGCTCGCGAATTAGGTCGGGATCCCAATTTTCTTCCGCCGTTTTCTCGCTCCAGGGCTCCGATTTCGCCCCTCCACCGCCGCCCACCATAAGGAGGTGCTCCGGGCTTGTTCTTCACGCCAATCTTGAGCCGGAGCTTCCTCTCGGCCTCCTCCTTCATCCAAGTGCTCCAAGGAAGGTTTAGCCGCCATCGCCATCAAGCAAGAGGAAGTTTGCAACCTCTACCGGATCGTGACACGAAGAAGACGGGCTCATTGGAGAGTAGTGACAGCTCTCTCTACCCCGGACGTAGTTGCGGACCGAGCTTGGAAACGGATTGACAACCCGGCGATTCCAACCGTGAATCTACAACGAGACTTCGGATTCGGTCGATTTCTTGCCTTATTCTTCTCTTATTGATGTGTATGTAGCTAGAACCAACATTTTGATGAAGTATATTTTTACTTGTTAACATTAGTATGAAATCATGTCTATGTGATTGAGTAATCTTTTTATATTTTCATTTGAGGTGTGCCCCGTGGTGTGGATTGTTCGTTGTGTTGTGTCGCCCTAACAATTGTTAGTGGTGTGCTTTGCGAAGAGGCGCTTACAACCCTCATTCCGTTAGCCTACTCGCCCATCCGCCTACCGAAGCGTGGCATCGCGGCCCGTACTCCATCCCGCTTAACGAAGCAGCGCGCTCAAGGCCTGCATAGTTCGATCCGCTTGCTTACTCGTCCATCCGCCCTTACGAAGTAGTGCGTTCAAGGCCTACGTAGTCTTCCATCCCGCCGAGCGAAGCATTGCATAGCGGCATTGCATTGGAGTAGTTGTAGCTTTTTCTCTTTATTTTCCACAAACCAAATCAACCCCCGTGTCCGCAATTCATCCGACCCAAAGGACTTCGATCTCAAGTCCTTCCTCGAACGTTAACTCCACCTTACTGTGTTCCTTGAGTGATTCGATACTTGGGGATTTACTTCCTCATATTATTACTTGACAACGACCGGTTCACTGCCGTTCGGATCGCAGTCTCGCTACCGCCTATAGCGGTGTACAGGATTTGCGCATCAGGTACCTTGGATGCCGTCAGTGGCAGAGGTGAGCGATTGGCTTGAGATGTAGCCCTCAGGGCATTTAGCTTGATACTCTGATGTTTTGCAGGAGCTTGTGTAGCTTTCTGCTTTTCTTTGTACTGCTCTGGACTTTATTACTTATTGTGAACCTATGACTTTAATGCTTTCTATTATTGATGGGTTGGCGCAGTTCAGTTGGTTTGGCCGGTAGGATAGGCGTCTTGTGGGGGAGGCTAGCTCGTGCGCTGGCGCTTCCGCAAGGCGGCTATTCTGGGCATAAGATTCCCCTCGGCCGTGTTTTGTGTTCCGGGAGGGGGATCTTACAAATGGTATCAGCTTGCAACGATCCTGAGATAAAGAAGTCCATTAGACCACTAGGCTACCCCTGCTAGCTAGATCAGTTTGAGGACAAACTGATGCAGCGGAAGCAGTGGTGTGCCCATGTGTAATTCACAATAAGTACGTCCGCTTTTTCCTATAGAAAGTGCCAACCTAAGCCAAACTTATACCCTTACATACAAATGCTGGCTCACTCCGAGACAGTAATTGGTATCCCCATTCCAACAATTAGAGTTGGTTTGGCATAGGATTGATGCCAACCTAACTAGGATACCATTTTGGTCGACTTAGCAGGATATGTCGGGACATACCCTAACCTTATACCGATCTCCGGGATGATGTGACCAAGCAATAAGTGACTTTGATTGACTAAGGGAAGAGTTTAACGTGAGTGTAGATGCTAGAGACTCACACCCTGAGATTTTTATCCCAGATATGGAGTAATATTATCATCTTACCCAAAAACTTTTAGGGAAATCTCAATGAGATTGGTGTCTGTAGTCCATTATCAGCTTAGTAAGAGACCACCAAGCATGCCTTTTATACTGTATGTCGTTACCTCTCACTTCTATTTATGTAGAAGGTTTCATACAAAGAAGATATGATAAGAATTCGGATCCAGAGAAGGCGCATTTTAGGACGAATGTGTTATATTGGTGGTAGAAGAAACTTAGTTAAAGAGATATGGGGGCTTATCTCTTCGTTTATTGGTCTAGTTATGTACCATCTTAGATCCCTTGAGAAATTAGAATCTTTGTAATTTTTGACATTGGAAGTTTTGATCCTTGAGAAGTTAGTTTACCTTAAGCAAAGCAGACTGCTAAGGCCATGTTTGGGTTGATATGAATTTTATTAGCGGAATAAGAGAGGAAAAGCACTTTTGAAGATGATCACTTTCTCTATATTGTTTTAAGATTATGTGGATAGGTAATGAGGAGAGTAGTAAATCTACACTTTGGGGATATGCAGCTATGTTGTGATAACATTATAACTGGGAAGTTGATGAAATTTTGTGCATGTATTGCGGGTATGATGATACACTACCCCTGAGTTTGGAAAATTCATGGTGAACATTCCCTTAGTGTTGTAATTATTTGATGTTGGGAAATTAATAAGTATTCGACGGTGGAGTCAACAAGATTAATATGACTTGATTGATGATCTAAAATCCAAAAAGTTTTTTATAAAATAAACATGCATGTCATGGATGATCATTGGCAGGGATGGTGGGGCGCTTGTAATGGATTTGATTTAGTTTATCATATCGTGAAGTATGCCCTACTTTTAGTAGTCTGCATAACTCGTGCCGAAGGGAAAATCATTCTGGGCCTTGCACCTTGGTTCATGAATAAGTTCAAACATATATAAATGTACCGGGTGATTGGATGTTATTGGTGCATGCTCTCATTACAATGAGATGCAGCTTGGTCGTCGCCGTAAAAATTTGAATTTCTACATCACGACTGATATATAAGTGCGTCGATTCGGGGATCTATACGGTAAGAACTCTAAGTCGAGGAAGGTATGCCCCTAAGGTTTGTGTCCATATGTGAGATGAATGTACCATATGGGTGGTGGAAGAAATTTAGTCCAAAAACGTATGGGGGCTAATCCTATTTCTTTGTTTATTGGCCTAGCTAATGGACCAACTGAGGTTTCACCGGGAGTAAAAAAAAAAATCTTTGCAGACTGCTTCACTTAGCCTTGCTATAATGGTGTTTTCTCATCTAAGTCATTACAAGTCGACGATATTAGAATTAGGTACTCCTTGATGAATGAGTCTTTTTAAGCAAGGTGGATGGTTAAACACCAAGTATCGGATTACGTTGAGTCCCCAACCAGAATAACAGAGGTGAGTACCTAAAGGATGGTTATGTCTTCGCTCTGATCGAAGGTTAAGCGGAGAAGTAGACCAAGGAGAAATGGTGATCTAAAACCTTTTGGGATATACAACGAGGTTGTCAAGTTTTCATACATGAACTCCTGGATAAATCATATAACTGGGTAATTGAGGATATGAATACATCCTGCTGTGTGTCTATTAGGACCTTTGTGGTTGACGTTGAGAAAAAAAATTTAGCATGGTTTTAGATGGATGTCAATACTATGTGAAGGATGCGATGATATCCTGATGTGATGGTAATGACTTGAGTTGGCAGTCCTCGAGTGCTGCTATGCACTAGTCAGATCCTGACAAGTGCTTGGATGACATAAGGACTTGGTGGTAGTCCTTGGGTTTTAATAGCATGAGTTCCATCATTAGAACCTTATGGGTGTAGTAAGTGAAATCGTGAATCCTCTTGATAGTGATGTAGTGCCTCTCAGTGATCAATGGTCGGTCCGACGACCGCGCGATAAATTTTGGGGGACGCCTTGAAATTTGTTGAGTTGGAGTTGTATTTGATTGTTGATCAATGAGGTGTGTTTAAAAGTGACATATTTAGGATAATTGGTTTAAATCGTAGCACTCATAGTGCTAAGGTTATACAACGTGGTTGTTAAGTTAACAAATTCACAACAGTGGTGTCTATGCACTGGTTTGCGTACATAGGTAATAATATTGTAAACTAAATAAAATTACCGAGGATGTGTGTTGGAGACTCATGACAAACAAGTATGATATTGATGCAAGACAACTGTTGATGACACTTGCTATAGAGTTATAATGTTTTGAGATCTAGTCCTGCAAGGTGTAAACGAGCTGGTGGATCGGCAGTCTTGATGGTTCATAGAACCTGTATAATGATATAGATGTTGGTAGTGGTGGCCAGTTGCTTCATGGTTATATAAATGAGTAACATGCTTGAAGTCATTCATACCAAGTCCTTGCTAAATGCTCCCTTGTATGTTGTGTGCTTGAGACTAAATCACAACATAATCAGTTAGACTGATGTAGCGATTATTGAAATAGTGTGTCATTATTACTTCGTATGACTTCACAAGGCAAGAGTGTGCATGCAATCTAGTTTCTATGTATAAACCGCAACAATTGAGAGTGCATACATACGCTTGAAATTATTATGGATGAAGTACCCACGAATGAATATGATGAGTATATTTTACTCTCATCCAGAAAACCCTCATAGCCTCAACCTAATATTTCGGGGACAAAATTATTTCTTCGTTTATTGGATTTGTAACATCCCGATTCGAGCTAGACCCCTTGTGCGCTTTTTTTGAGTCAAGCGAGTTGACTCGGGCTCGAGGTGTACTGAGGTCCAGGCTTACACCTGAGCCGGGGAAGTGCACTCGACGAACGCGGCGACTACCATTTCTATTCCTTGTCTCGATGTTTGCTGTATCGGGATCCGAGCTGTCCGGAGAGTATAATTTAAGCAATAAAACTCGAAGGAGGCGTGCCGCCTTGAAGGAATTATAGTGCGTACGTTAGCTCAAATTGCACGATCTGCGAATAGCATATTTGTCCAAAAGGCGATATGCAGCAGACGGTCTCGGTATTCACCCCAGTCAGTTTTGTTAGGCTCGTGAAGCCTATACGAGTTCAACAAAACTGTCCGCGCTCGATTCTGATGAGAATCGGCGAATTTATTAATGTGGTCTGCGAATGGCATATTTATCCAAAATGGTGAAATTGACCAAACGATCTCGCAATTGACCCCAGTCAGGTTTGTTAGACTCGTGAAGCCTGTACGAGTCCAACGAAACTGTCCGCGCTCGATTCTGATGAGATCGGCGAAATTATAATGTGGTCTGCGAATAACATATCTATCCAAAGTCGTGAAATAGGCATAACGACCTCTCAATCGACCACAATCAGTCTTGTTAGACTCGTCACAATAGTACGAGTTCAACGGATTTATCCATTTGCGATTCCGACACCGTTTGAAGGAGTTTTGACGTTTAAGTATATTAGGCTGTAAATGCACGGACAGGCATAAAATGAGCAAATGAACTCGGAACTGATCGTGAATCATTTCGATGGGTGCGTATCGACGAGACGGTCGTAACGAGCCTTTTCGGGACAAATTCCGAGTCCTCTAGAGTGATATTCGAGCGATTAAATGATAATAATAGTAGTAATAACAATATTATTATCATTAATATTATTATATATCATTATTTATAAATATAACTTTATTTATGATATTATTATATATATACATGCGTAATGTTAGGTTAGAAAAGGAGAACCCCCCCCCCCCCCTGATCCCTTCCCTGCTCCCTCTCTCTCTGACGGCGCTTCCCTCCTCTCCAGCCCGTGAAGTCAGCCGCCCCTCTTCTTCGCTTCATCTCCTTCGCTCCGACCATGCTCCGGCCTCTGATGAGCTCTCCCCTCCAAACGAACCGAGCAGCCCTCTACATCAGCCCCAACTCCGACGAGCTCTCCCCTCCAAACGAACCGAGATGCCCCTCTACCAATGCCGGCAACCTCCATGGCCGCCCACTTTCAGATTTTCCTCTTCCTCACTCCGGCGCAGCTCTCCTTGCGGTCGGCGCCTCCCTCCCCTTCGGCACTGTCTCGGCTCCGGCAACTCTCTTTCCCGTGAGCCTCCTCCTCCAGAACTTACCTTTTTCCCCATTTCTCCATCTCTCTCTCTCTCTCTCTCTCTCTCTCTCTCTCTCTCTCTCTCTCTCTCTCTCTTACAGACCCTCCACCTCACTCTCTTAGTTTTGCTGAATTTTTCTCCCTCTACTACAGAAATCTCACACCCAGCCTCCACCATCGCCCTACCTCACAACCATCTCTCTCCTCCTAGTTTTCTCTCAGATCTCCTCCATTTTTGGCGGTGAAACTTCAGAACGGAAAGCTCTCCTCTGGCGAAGTTTCAAAAACAGCGAGCTCTCGTCCGCGAGATTCGATTCGGTGAGATTCGACCATGACCGGGAGCGACGCGCAAACGTCGCATACGCGGCTATTGGGTAGCATGCATGGACACTCGGTGAGCTTCCTCCCCTCTCCCTTGGTGCTAGTTTCCTAGATCACACTAGGTGAGATATCGATCTCAATAGAGTCGATTGGAGAGCAAGCCGTGAAGAGACGGCCTGAAATAAATGTTCCGGGTAAATGTTCCGGCCACTTCCGACCGCTAACACGTCACCCGTCGATGTACCTCAAAGCGAGGAAGGTGGTGGCGGTGTTAGTCGGTCGGTTTGGGGTTTTTGGTGGCCGACGAAGAGATGTGTTACATTTCAGGTTGGGCAGATCGCAGCCCTAGGCTGGAGGTAGACGATGAGGTGGTTGTCTGATGTGCTTAAGATGTGTGCTAGAAATTTTATTTTAATAACTGCAATTTTCTTTTACTCTTACATAGCCGAGTTTAAAAAGAATTTTATGTACCCTAGGCCTACCCTGTGCCCAAATATTTGTATGTTTAGGGCACTTTTGTTATAGTTTTGATCATAGCTTAGAAAATTGACCTAAGAATAATTAGTGGGTGTAATCACCCCTAATGGCCCCAAAATTTTGGTGGCATGTAGATATGTATATGAGTAGCCTCTGTTTCAAATTTGAGGACAATTGGAGTTCATCTTAATGGTGAACCCCCAAGGGGTATTTTGATGCCCTAGGTTTGAAAACCACTTAGCCTTGGTGGCTTGTGGGTTTTGGAGCTTAGCCATAAGGGCTTATCCAAATCCAGTGGTAATAGGGCTTAGGGATTGTGTAGGGTCTTGCTCATCATCAATGGGTGATTGGAGCAATGGAGACCAAAAACCCTAGCCCATACCTCTAAATTACTTAATTGCCCTTTTGGGCCTTAATGAAGCAACTAGGACCTAAACACATATTTAGAAAACCAAACTTCATCCCTAGGTAGGGAATAGTGATATAGGGCTAGGATAAGCATCATGAGACTTGTTAGAGGCACATAAGTACTTTTCTCCCTAATAAATGAAATCGCCACCTTTTCCTTAATAAAATAAAATGCAAGGTCATATGACCTCGTATGACTTTGATATACTATCAGTGGCTGAACTAGGGTGAAATAAGGCTATGGTAATTTTGTTATGAGTTATGGAAGCATTATTCCTTGTATAGGAAGTTCTAAGTGATTGCTAGCTTAAGGGAATTTAATCTCTTAAAATGTCAAATCATGGGGCTATGATGTGATACATGGTTATCTGTAGTTTTAGGTTAATGTATGCCCATGATAATTGTTTGGAAGCTTGTTGAATTTTATTTCTGTACCCCATGTAGAAATTGATAATTGCTGCCTTTGGATGTTTAATCATTTTAAAATACTAGAACACATGGTAATGACACAATCTTTTGGCAGTGGACTCTAGGTCCCCATTTGGACACCTGGTAATTTTTGTAGATTTTTCAGAAGTGAATTACTATTTTTCCTAATTATAGTGGCATTGTGGTATTTATACAATTATGATGTTGTAGTAGGCCAAATGACATCCTAGGGTCATGATACTTAGTGAACCACCATGATATGGAATATTATCTTACTGATAATTCTCATGAAGCATGAAGAAGCATTTGAGGGTAGATCATGTGTAATGTGACTTAAGGCCTTAACTACTTAAAATTATATTAAATACCAATTTAATATGGGAAATTATGGAAATTGGAACATACCTTACTAAGGCCAGTGAGAGCCTAGGATAATTATTAGAGACCTTGGTGATGACTTTTTAGAAGGGTTCCCTTATGGGGTTGATGGTTAGTTCAAATTAGTGGTCTGCGTTTAGTAAAAACAGAATTTTGAGTTTTAGATAATTCAGACCACTAAGTAGTGTTTAGGAGTTGTATACAATCAGTAATTGATTTATAGAACACAAGGACTCAAGGAGGGTCAATCCTAGGGTTATTTGTGGGGTGGTGCTAGAGTTAATGCAGAAGGAATGAAGGTACGTCTAACCCGATTGGGTGGAACGGGAAATGAGCTAAGTCACTTTAACTATATGAAATGATGAAGGGTGAACCAAATGTTAACCACCAACAAAATTAATTGTCTTGAGGAGGATGGTGGAGTTGAGCCCATTGCGTCGCCTAGTACCGTAGCGAGCCCCTTATAGGGTAACCCTCGGGAAGTCCAAGATTAACCCTAAATTGCAATAACAATTAAAGTAGGCAAGAGTAGCCATAGTAGGGTAAGATTGGATTTATGTATCTCCTCCCAGTTGCGGGAGTGGCAGGATTGTGGTGCCCGGTTAGACGAGCGGGGACCTCGAGGGGATGATTATCCCGGTAACTTTCTCAGAAATGTGGCAGGTCTTCGGTACTAGGCAGGTCGTCACTCCGACCGCGGTACGTTGACTTAGCGGTTGTGTAGGGGTCTAAGGGACCAGCTTGGCTGCGTGTCGGGATGACAGTTCCCCGAAGACACCTCTCACTTGGCTCACAGTCTGGTGGACTCCAGCAAAGAGTACGCAGAGCTCCGCGGTTGTTTAGCGTCGAGGCGTACGTGCGGTCTAGGCCTGGTAGAGTGTATACCCGGCTAGGAGTGGACAGCCTGGTCCGCTACCACCGTGTATCACAGCGGTTGGTACCCGAGAGGTTGGCTTCCTTTCAAACAGAGGGAACTGCAAAGGTCTATGCGCATAGAGTCGTGTGTGTGAGTTTCACTGCATAAAACATTCATGGCATAGCATAGCATACGCACTTGCAGATCCTCATCATATAAATTAGTATGGGCTCTTTTATATGATGAGTTATAATTCCTGGAAATCCTAACTTATAAGTTTGTATGGGCATTCATATAAGTAAGGGTACGAGATTGATTACTTGTCGCTACTGTTCTTACCGCCTCGCTTTACCTGCTTTACTTACTGTGTATTTACTATTGTACACCTTTATTATACTCCTGCTTATACATGATTAGATTAGCCCTTTTACACTTGTGTAGCTTAGAATTTGTGTATATACTAGTTTACTTTCCCCCGTCACCTACTTTGTATATCACTGTTATATTGCAGCTTTTCTTCCTTTCCTTCTGCCCGGTGCCTTGGAGTCGCCGGGGGAGCGGATGGGAAGCCACTTAGTCTTTATGACTAACGGTTGTTGCACCCCTCTTTTTAGGTGCACACTTAGTTGGTATAGCAGCGTTCAACACAGGAGGTCAGCCTGGTCAGGTGTGCAGGGTTGGTGACTATGGTACCTTGGATGCCGTCAGTGGCAGTGGTAAGCGAGTGGCTTGAGATGTAGCCCTCGGGGCATTTAGCTTGATACTCTGATATTTTGCAGGAGCTTGTGTAGCTTTCTGCTTTTCTTTGTACTGTTCTGGACTTTATTACTTATTGTGAACCTATGGCTTTAATGCTTTCTATTATTGATGGGTTGGCGCTGTTCAATTGGTTTGGCCGACAGGATAGGCGTCTTGTGGGGGAGTCTAGCTCGTGCGCTGGCGCTTCCGCAAGGCGGCTATTCTAGGCATAAGATTCCCCTAGGCCGTGTTTTGTGTTCTGGGAGGGGGATCTTACAGAGCATGCTCTGGAGCTTTCCGAGAATACACCAGCACATCATCAATGAATAAAACCACAAACTGATCCAGATAATCCTTGAATACTCTGTTCATCATATCCATAAAAGCAGAGAGTGCATTAGTCAATCCAAAGGACATCACCAAGAATTCAAAGTGACCGTATCGGGAATGAAAAGCAATCCGTAGAACATCCGACTCACAGATATTCAACTGATGATAGCCTGAATGAAGGCCAATCTTTGAGAACACCGAACTACATCGCAACTGGTCAAACAAATTATTAATCTGAGGCAACAAATATCTGTTCTTGATAGTCACCTTGTTCAGCTCTCGATAATCTATACACAGCCTCATCGAACCATCTTTCTTCTTCACAAACAAGACAGGAGCACCCCAGGGCAAAGAACTGGGCCTGATAAAGCCACACTACAACAACTCATCCAACTGAGTGTGCAACTCCTCTAACTCATGCGGCGCCATGCGGTAAGGTGCCTTCGCAATAGGACAAGTACCTGGCTCAAGATCAATAATGAACTCCACCTCTCTCTTAGGAGGAAGTCCAGGAAGACTAGAAGGAAAAACATCTGGAAACTCTCGTACCACTGAAATGTCCTTGACACGCGGCACACCAAGAGCAGTTTCCAAAACAAAAATTGAAACAAGATAAGACTTACAGCCAGACTCTAAGAATTGATGCACGCACCGCATAGATGATTGGGGAGTCCTAACAAGGCAAGCCATACATGCTCAAGGGTTGGCCATTTCTCCAAATGCTAACCTTGCATTGGATGACAACATCATAACTGGACAACCAATCCATGCCCAAGATCATGTCAAAGTCCTCTAGAACTAACACCTTCAGATATGTGAATGCTAGGAAATCACCTAAAAAGATAGGGCACTTCTGAATACCCTGATTTGACATCACCAGATCTCCTGAAGGGAACATGACGTTAAGAGAATCATCTAACTTATCAAAAACCCAACGATGTCGGTCTACAGAACTCTTGGTTACAAATGAGTGAGTAGCACCCGAATCGAAGAGGATGCATGCCCACATATTCTTCAACTTAAATTTACCTATGAACATTCAGCGCAAAACTAAAATAACAGAAACTTAAATCCACTGTAAAAGATTGCTAGCTAGGTCAGAAACTAACCTGAGATCACCTAGGTAGATGGTTGAGCTTCTTCCTTGGTTAGCACATTCAGCTTCACCTTTCTCTTATATGCCTACTGCGGCGGCAGTAAATCCTGCAGTTGAACCGCCGGAAGTACGGGCTGGGATTGTGGACAATTAGCCTTCAAATGCCCTGCCTGACCACACTCCTAGCAAGCTCTAGCCTTCGTAAAGAAACGGGTGTAACACCCCACTTTTGAGAAATAAAGTTGAGTATGTAAGTCCATCCATAATTCGTCGAAAGGACTCAAGTGGTCTCGACGAATCGTCGAATGGACTCGGCAAAACATCAAATGATCTCAACAAATTGGACTGAGTTGGCGAATTCTGATGTCTTGACGGATCGTCGAAGGGTCTCGAGTGGTCTCGAGGAATCATCGAAAGGGTTTCCACGAATCGTCGAAAGGACTCGACGATTGTGACACACTCGATTAATTTACATCCTCACTCGATGAATCTAGACCGAATGTTGTTTATTCCTATTTCGATTTTGACGGACGCGTAAGTGCTGATCTTTCAGCGTAGCTGTCCAGATCCTTATGAAAAGTGAATCCTACGGCTAGGATCTTTTCGAAATCACTTAAAGGATGTTTGGGAGACAACTTTAGGGTTATTATGGTTTTAATTCCCTCTATCCAACGTGAGAAGTCAGAGAGCCCAAGGAAGAAGGACCTTTTCAGCCATTGACGGAGCTCCCAAGCTTTGAAATGCGAGACGTTTCCAGATCCACGAGAGCAGCCCAGCGTGGTTCTTTCCATCCGATTAAAATCTCGGATTCATGGCGCCAAAGAGAGCGGGAAGGGTAACGATCCGTCCTACCGGTCTTAGGACGTGTTTGGTCCTTTCATTCTTTTTCTATGCATATTAAGGTTGTCTCTTTCACTAATTAGTGAAGTGTAGGACTTCCTATAGTTCTTTGGAACTCCAGGTAGATTGGGTCTGTCCCCGATGTTGGATCTTACGGCACCCTTAGAGGGGGGTGAATAAGGGAATAAAAATCTTTGATAATTTTTACAAAATTTGTTTAGAGTGAATTAGAATGAAATAATCAATTTAACTTAAAGTAGGAAACAATTGTAATTTGCAATTTTATAAATTATGCCAAATGATAGAAATCAAGTAAACACAAAAAGAGACATGATTATATTATATGAAAAAAAAAGTGTTTACAAAAATTGATTTCAATAGCGCTTGAAATCGGAGGCGAATAAAGTAATACAATTTTTCCTTTTCTATACCAACTTGTATCCCCACAAACCGGTTGGCTTTAGCCTATCCTTCCCAGGATAAGGCCTCAAGCCGCTCTAGCCAATCCTTCCCCGGATATGGCCTCGAGCCCCCTAGATCTAATCACCTAGAACTAGTCGCCAACACAAGGCGAATTTCCCCCTAAGTCCTACCCAGACCTAGTCGCCAACACAAGGCGAATTAACTAAACGATTACAAAAGAATATGGAATGAAAATAAAATTAACAATAATGAAACTCCCTATATGAGATCTCTGAAGTTGAGGATGAAGGATCGTTGTAGCATAAGCGAGGTTAACGCGATCGTTCTTTGGATGCAGCATGGTGGCTTCCTTGTCCAGAAATCCTCTTTGAATTTGAGTGGGAGATGCACTTTCAGCAGAGTAGCAGCTCTGGAAATATGGCACAGGTAATCTCTTTGGAAGCACTAGGTCAAAACGAGAGAGAGCCCATCATTTTATAGAACTTGACGATAGCGCTTGCGGTAGCTCCTAGCGCCTGCGGTAGCATTCGTGTGGAGCGGTTGCGAAAATCGTCGGCGGCGTGACGCTGTGAACGAACTTGAGATAGCGCCAGGCGGTAGCGCTAGCGCTGGCAGTAGCATTCGCAAAACCGTCGGCGGCGTGGCAGAACAAACTTTTGTCGAACGAAATTTTTGTCGAACGGAGCTCGAAGTTCGTCGAACTGAATTTTTCGTCGAACGAAATTTTCGTCGAACGAAAATTTTTGTCGAACGGAGCTTCAAGTTCGTCGAACGAGCTAGCGCCTGGCGTTAGCGATAACGCTGGCGTTAGTGCTGCTCCTTTCAAAAGTTTGATTCCATGCTGCCTTCTACTTGTGGAGTATTGCACCTATAGTTCCTGCACACTATAAACACACTACAAGCAATATCAAATACAATATGGGATTTGTTATTCTCAAATAAAGGGATGTGATACACATGTCCAACAATCTCCCCCTTTTGATAATAACAAATCCTCTAAGCAAGAAATCAACAATAGTGTTTATAGTATATGATAAGCAAGATAATAGTGCAACTATAGTAAATGATAAGCATGATAATGTGCATACTCCCCCAATCTTAATGCTCCCCCTACATAAATGCAATTAATGTTTTACTCCCCCTAAATGATAGATTACATGAATTATTCTCCCCTTAATCTTCTATATTTCTCATATATAGATTTCTTCAATTAATCTCCCCCTTTTGGTATTATCAAAAGAAGGTGGGGTGAGGGTAGTAAGGAGGCATTTCTTATAAATGATAAAGCATGATCGAGCTTTTGTAATATAGATAATGATAAAGATTTTAAGCATTGTAAAGATTTCAAATAAAAAGATAAGAGTTGTAAGCAAGCGGAAGATTATAAGAAACATCTTTTTGTAAGCATGAAAAGCATAAGTAAAAATATGAGTTTTAGTTTAAAATTGAAAGATGTTTTAACCTTTTTGAAATATCAAAGTTTTTCATAAAGATACCAAGCATGAAATGAACATATCAAAGAAAGATTATACTATAATGTTACTTAATTTTAAGTTCAAGAAATACCAAAACATTGTAGAGATCATGCTAGGTTATCTAGTGCATTTATTATATAAAGAGTAGTATAGATAAAGCATTAGAATCCAATACTCATGAGAAGAAGTGGTATGAAAGATAATGATGTGCACAAAAGTGTATTTTTGGGTAATGTTAACAATTGATTTAAATCAACAAAATACAAGACATATGTAAAGTAGAGTGCACAATAAAACACAAGTAAATTACTTTCACACACTTTTAATGCACATAATTTTTAACAAAGTGGTGAATAACCAAGGTTTGCACAAGACACTTTACTATTCTTTCCAAGGTGCTCAACCTCACAATGCTTATGAAGACTTATCAGGAGGTTCAAGTAGTGCTTGGCGGAGTTATATTTGTCTACATATATAATTTTTTGTTCACATTTGAGAGACAACATTCTCCGAATACACTTGTTTTGCGAACCCCAAATTTATAAACTTAACCACTTTTCTAAATTTTATAAGTGCAATTCAAATGTAGTGTAGGCAATAAACTTATGCAAGTTTTAATTCATTGTACAAATATAATACACAAGCAAGCATTTTAGATTTAAACACACATGTTGATTACCAAAATAAGTGAGTGAAATGTATTATTATCAATCATAAAACATTTACTCATACTTAGAGACATGCTAAGCTTGGCTCTACACATTTTTCAATACAGTTGATGCACTTTAAATAGATATATCAAAGCATGATAAACCAAACAATGTTAATAGTAATTTCAAGGAAAAAATTTTAACATTGTAAATAATTCTAAATAATAGAATTCATACATGCTTGATGTTGGCAATAAAGATCATACAGTTTTTTTTAGTTTTATCATTTTTTTAAAGAAATAAAAAACAGAAAAAATCACACAAACATATTTTTGTATTTTTGAATTTTGAATTTTGTAGTTGATTTTTCATAATGCAAATAAAACAAAAATAAAATAGACAGAAACACAAAAATAAATTTGTACATATAAACTAACATATTTTTGTTGATTTTTAGAAATTTTAAAAAACAGAAAAATCACAAACCCACGCTAGCGCCGACGCTAGTGATAGAGCGGCAAATAGTACATGATTTTTTAAGAATTTTAATTTTTTGATTTTTGATATTGATTAGGGGTCTAAAGAGTAGTCTTATGCAGAAATTGTGTAATATTCAGAGATGTCTTGATTGCTCAAATTGCATAAAACATTAGCGTTTTACATGTTATTCATCCTAAGATGTCTAAGACTCCTAATTCCAACCTTAACATTTGAAACCTTGCATCGGGAAGAGGTTTAGTAAATATATCAGCAAGTTGAGAGTCTGTGCCAATGAAACTAATCCTTAGATTTCCTTTTTAATGTGATCCCTTATGAAATGATGACGCACATCTATATGTTTGGATCTAGAGTGGTGTATCGGATTATTTGTGAGATCAATGGCACTTTTGTTGTCACATTTTAATTCAATAAGTTTTAGATGAAAACCAAAGTCCTCTTAAGTTTGGCTCATCCACAGTGCTTGTGCACAACAACTCCCTAATGCAATGTATTCCGCCTCCGTGGTGGAGAGTGCAACCGAATTTTGTTTCCTACTAGACCATGCAACTAATGAAGGTCCTAGAAAATGACAAGTACCACTAGTGCTTTTTCTATCAAGTGAACAACCGGCATAGTCCAAATCGGAGTAGCCGTGAAGTGTAAATGAATTATTGTGTGAGTACCATAGTCCTAATCTAGATGACCCAATGAGATATCTAAAAATTTGTTTTACCACTTTTAAATGAGATTTTTTTGGATTGGCTTGAAATCGAGCACATAAGCATATGGTAAACATAATATCGGGTCTAGTTGCACTTAGATAAAGTAGAGATCCTATCATACCTCTATATAAAGTTTGATCTATAGAAATTCCTGATTCATCTTTTCCTAATTTTAGTGATGCACTCATTGGTGTAGAAGCATGTTTAAGGTTTTCAAATCCAAAATGTTTAAGCATATCATGGACATATTTAGTTTGACATACAAAGATACCATCAATTCTTTGTGATATTTGAAAACCAAGGAAATAAGAAAGTTCTCCTACAAGACTCATTTCAAATTCATTTTTCATCACTAAAATAACTTCTTTACACATCTCTTCATTAGAAGATCCAAAAATAATATCATCAACATATATTTGTAAAATAATTATATCATCATTGTTGTGCTTAATGAAGAGAGTATTATCCGCACTTCCCATAATATAACCGTGCTTTAACAAAAATGATGTAAGTCTTTCATACCATGCACGGGGCGCTTGTTTTAAACCATAAAGAGCTTTCTCTAATTTATAAACATGATTTGGAAATTTTTCACTAATAAAACCGGGGGGTTGTTCAACATAAACTTCTTCTTTTACAAACCCGTTTAGAAAAGCATTTTTCACATCCATTTGAAATAGTTTTATTCTTTTAAAGCTTGCAAATGCTAGAAAAATTCTTATAGACTCTAATCTTGCAACGGGTGCAAATGATTCATCAAAATATATCCCCTCGATTTGAGAATATCCTTGTGCTACTAATCATGCTTTATTTCTAGAGATTCTTGACTCACCATCTAATTTATTTTTAAAAATCCATTTTACACCTACAATCGGGTGATTAGATGGTCTTTCAACTAATTTCCAAACATTATGTCGCTCAAATTGTTCTAACTCTTCATTCATAGCCAAAAACCAAAATTCATCATTTAAAGTAGTAGAAACATTTTGTGGTTCTATTTCGGAAACAAAACAAATATTTGAAAATGATTCATGAAGAGAAGAGTGAGTTCATACCCCGATGGATGGTTCACCAACTATAAGTTCCCGTGGATGATCCTTTGTGAATTTTAAGACGCTTGGAGGTACATATTCATCTTTCTTGGCCTCCTCTTCTTCTTCTTTGGAAGGTTCTTCATCACCATGCTCCAAAGGAGGTAATAGATCATCCTCTATGCCTGCGGAAAGTCTTTCTATACAAGGAACAAGCTCATCAAATTTCACATTAATTGATTCTTCAACTTTTCTAGTTCTTTTATTAAAAACTCTATAAGCTTTATTAGTTGAAGAGTATCCAAGAAATGTTCCTTCATCACATTTTTTATCAAACTTTCTCAAGCTATCTTTTGTATTTAAAATAAAGCATTTACAACCAAAAACTTTGAAGTAAGATACATTAGGCTTCTTTTGAAAATAATGTTCATATGGTGTGAGATTTAAAGATGGGCGAAGCATGATTCTATTTATAACATAACATGATGTGTTTACGGCTTCGGCCCAAAAGGACTTAGGTAATTATTATTCACATAACATAGTGTGTGCTAGCTCTTGAAGTGTCCTATTCTTTCTTTCTACAACACCATTTTGTTGTGGTGTGCGTGGTGCGGAGAACTCATGCTTTATGCCTAACATATCACAATAAGATGTAAATTTTTCATTTTCAAATTCTCCTCCATGATCCGAGCGAATGCATTTAATTTTTAAATCACTTTCATTTTGAATGCGAGTACATAATTTTGAAAATTCACAAAACGCTTTGGATTTGGAAGAGAGAAATAATGTCCAACAATATCTTAAAAATCATCTATTAAGACATATGTATATAATCTACCACCAAGACTTGCGATGCTAACGGGACCAAAAAGATCCATATGAATTAATTGCAAAGGTCTTGCAGTAGAAATAACATTTTTACTTTTGAAAGAGGATCTAGTAATTTGACCTTTTTTACATTGTGAACAAAGTGAGGGTAAATTTCCATTTAATCTAGGCAATCCTCTAATAAAATCTCTTTTGGCAAGTTTTACAATAAGCTTTGTGCTAGCATGTCCTAGCCTTCTATGCCAAAGTTCAAGTTCATCATCTTTGGTAATAAAACATTTTAAAGATGATTTTGAAAGATCATGAAATGAAACTATATAAACATTGTGTATTCTTGGTGCAGTTAGTAAAATATTGTTTGTAATAGGATTAGATATTTTGCATAGATTAGTGGAAGATTCAAATAACACATCTAATCCTTTATCACATAATTGGCTAATATAAATTAAATTGTGTTTTAATCCTTTCACATAAAGAACATTAGATATAATAAAGGATTTGTTACCAACTGTACCAATTCCCATGATCCTTCCTTTTTCGTTATCACCAAACGTCACGATCCCTCCCTTCTTCTTTTTTAGGCTAAGGAACTTCGCTTTATTGCCCGTCAGGTGCTTGGAGCATCCTGAATCCAAGTACCACACGTCTTCATTGTCCTTAGCCTGCCTGCACATCTAGAAAGAAGATGAGAGTAAAGATCTGGATACCCAAGTGGTACCACCCATAGAATAAGTGGAAGCCTTAGGTACCCAGATTTTTTTTAAACCATTTTGTTTTATTATCCTGCAAGAACTTGATGTATGACCTAACCTATAACAGTTTGCACACGAAATAAAGGGGGTTGAGACCCTTTTCTGGAATATTTTCTTGCTGGAATAAGTTGGATTTACAGAAGAAAAACATTTTGAAAAAGAAAATTCAGGTTTCTGGTATGAGGTACTAGCGCCGGCGTTAGTGGCTAGCGCCGGGCGGTAGCCCTCACCTCGATATCCGAGCCCAAATTTTCCAGAACCATGGAACTGGTTCCCTAAGATCATTTCCAGAGATTTTTGGACTATTCCAATTTTTTAATGGCCATGGTGAGATCATGAACTTGTGCTTTAAGTGAAGAGTTTTCTTTCACAAGCATGACACACCTATTTTCAAAACCTTTTTTATTATTTTTGATTTGCAAAAGAGAGGCTTCTAATTTCCTTTCTAATTCTCCCTTCTCTTTTGTAAGAGTTTTGGCATAAGAGAGGGCTTTAGAAAGTGACACTTCAATATCTTTTGCCAATTTTGTGGAGTGATCACATTCTTGGCAAGAAACCTTTCTCTTTTCTAAAAAAATTACTTTTTTGGAAAGCTTTTGATTTTCTTTAATAAGAGATTCATTTTTACGATTTAATAAAATAATATCTTTCATATTTTTATCAAAAGCTTTGCAAGATTTAAGGAATTCATTAAACAATTCATCATAAGTGGGAGGAGTTACCTCAGTGTCACTAGGAACACGGTGTCGTCGCCGTTGTTTCCATGTCCCATTAGGCACATGTTTGCTTCCTCATCTTTGCTTGATGAAGACCCACTTGATTCTTCGAAGGAGGAGTAAGAGGAGTCATCCAATGTCTTTGCCTTTAGCACCTTCCTCTTTTCTTTCCCTTTGTGTCGTTTCTCCTTTTTCTCCTTCAAGAATTTTGGGCATTGGCTCCTTATGTGCCCCGTCTTTCTACAATGATAACATTCCGGTGGAGGTCTCTCTTCTTCATTGTCGCTCTCTTTTTCCTTCCTTGAAGATGACCCTTTCCATCTTTCACCCTTTTGAAAATATTTTCGAAAGGTGTTTCTCCTTTCCGGATTGCGCATGAATTTTCGGAAGTTCTTCACCAAAAGGCTTTCTTCATCTTCATCCTCATCCTCTTGGCACTCTTACTTTGATTTTAGTGCCAACACCTTCTTCTTTGGCTCCTTGTTGTATTCATCAAATTGGATTTTGAGTTCTACCTCATGGGTTTTGAGATTCCCAATGAGACTCTCAACTTGGAGCGTTCTTAAGTTGTGCGACTCCGAAATAGCCGTCACCTTCGGGTTGAATTTTGGAGGAAGAGAACGAAGGATCTTATGGACCAAGTCGCCATTTGAGAAGGTCTTTCCAAGAGCTTTTGAGGCATTGACGATCTTGGTGAAGCGTGTGTACATACCATCAACATCTTCGCTTTCATCCATTCAGAATTTTTCATATTCCGACTCCAGTTGGAAAAGCTTGGAATCTTTAACCTGCGATGTACCTTCATGAGTAACTTCCAAATGATTCCAAAATTCATAAGCAGTAGTACATGCAGAAATTCTATTAAATTCATTTCGATCTAACGCACAAAATAAAGCATTCATGGCCTTGGCGTTGTTTTTGCATTTTAGCTTATCCCTATCATCCCATTTATCTTTTGGTTTTTCTAAAGTTATCTCTCCAACTACACATGTAGGAGGAGAGTATTCCTCTTCGACCATATTCCATACCTCAATATCTATGGTCATAAGAAATAACGCATCCTATTTTTCCAATAATTATAATCTGACCAGGTAAAGAGTTGAGGTCTACTAATTCCCTTACCCTCGGAAAAAGCGAGATCATAAGATGCCATTATTCCTGGTTTTTATACCATTTGGAATAACCTACCTCTGATACCACTTGTTGGATCTTACGGCGCCCTTAGAGGGGGGTGAATTAGGGAATAAAAATCTTTGATAATTTTTACAAAATTTGTTTAGAGTGAATTAGAATGAAATAATCAATTTAACTTAAAGTAGGAAACAATTGTAATTTGCAATTTTATAAATTATGCCAAATGATAGAAATCAAGTAAACACAAAAAGAGACATGATTATATTATATGAAAAAAAGTGTTTACAAAAATTGATTTCAATAGCGCTTGAAATCGGAGGCAAATAAAGTAATACAATTTTTCCTTTTCTATACCGACTTGTATCCCCACAAACCGGTTGGCTTTAGCCTATCCTTCCACAGATAAGGCCTCAAGCCGCTCTAGCCAATCCTTCCCCGGATATGGCCTCGAGCCCCCTAGATCTAATCACCTAGAACTAGTCGCCAACACAAGGCGAATTTCCCCCTAAGTCCTAACCAGACCTAGTCGCCAACACAAGACGAATTAACTAAACGATTACAAAAGAATATGGAATGAAAATAAAATTAACAATAATGAAACTCCCTATATGATATCTTTGAAGTTGAGGATGAAGGATCGTTGTAGCATAATCGAGGTTGAAGCGATCGTTCTTCGGATGCAGCGTGGTGGCTTCCTTCTCCAGAAATCCTCTTTGAATTTGAGTGGGAGATGTACTTTCGGCAGAGTAGCAGCTTTGGAAAAATGGCACAGGTAATCTCTCTGGAAGCACTAGCTCAAAACGAGAGAGAGCCCATCATTTTATAGAACTTGACGATAGCGCCTGCGGTAGCTCCTAGTGCCTGCGGTAGCGTTCGTGTGGAGCGATTGTGAAAACCATCGGTGGCGTTGCCTGTGCACGAACTTGAGATAGCACCAGGCGGTAGCACTAGAACTGGCGGTAGCGTTCACGAAACCGTCGGCGGCGTGGCAGAACAACCTTTCGTCAAACGAAATTTTTGTCGAACGGAGCTCGAAGTTCGTCGAACGGAATTTTTCGTCAAACAAAATTTTCGTCGAACGAAAATTTTCGTAGAACGGAGCTTCAAGTTCGTCGAATGAGCTAGCGCCCGGTGTTAGCGATAGCGCTGGCGTTAGGGCTGCTCCTTTCAAAAGTTTGATTACATGCTGCCTTCTACCTGTGGAGTATTGCACATATAGTTCCTGCACACTATAAACACACTACAAGCAATATCAAATACAATATGGGATTTGTTATTCTCAAACAAAGGGATGTGACACACATGTCGAACACCCGACATGTATTGCATGTAGAAATCTGGTAGATGAATGGATTTATGCATTTTGTGTGAAGCCTACCCATGGTCGTTAGGCCAGATCGGTGATGCTTGATTGTGATGTGCATTTAGGTTAAGCCTACAATGCGTGCCGGAGAATGACTACATGAGAAATGGCATCGTAATGCATGACTTGAGATTTAGGTGTCTTTCAGAGAGCCTAACGCAAGCTCCGCGCTTGGAAGATGGCTGAATGTGAATCTTCTCCACAAGATTTGAAGTGGAGCTGTCTTGTACTTCCTTCATTGGATATTGTGTGTGAAGCCTAATTCCTCTCAGAAAGATTAGGTGCATAGCCATCAATTTGTTTAGCACTTGAATGTGTTAAACCTTTACGGTTGAGGTGAAGCCGTACCCGCATCATGGAGTAAGACCACGATGATTAGAACACGGGCAAAGCTGAACCGAACCCATTTACCTGTAGATCAGTGAGAGGTGCCAACCTCTAGGACACGCTGTGATCGTGGGAGAGGTCGTGGAAGGTGCTTACCTAGACTGTTCAAAAGCTCTTTTTCCCACCTAAGATCAGGTTGTTTAGGGTGGAGTGTTTGTGGATTGATGTTATGTTAGCCTCATGCGGTTGCTTAGGCGGTTGTGGGAATCCTCTAGGTGAACCCAACCAACATCATGCGCATACCTAGGTTCCCCTTACTTTGATGCTCAACCTAGAAGATTGATTGTGCTTAAAACCTCACCCTGTGTAGTGTAGTTGCACTTTCATTTATGATTACATATTGCATGTATGGCTTGCTTGCAGGATTAGTGATGACACGCCCCTGATCTGGCTAGATGGCCGAGGGGTTGGATCGTTACGTGGTTTGTGGTCAGCTCATATCTGACCCTCGTTTACCTCCTATTGGATGTTGGTGCGGGTGCTGGTGAGCCATGTGGAAAGTAGCTGGGTGAAGCCATATGATGTGTTGGCCCTTGAAAGTCAACCTCTCTTTTACTGCTTTCCTTATATTTTCGGCCTACGTGACGATGCATGTTTTGAGTTATAGGCATTACGTGAATGTAAGGCCTTAAGGTCGTAACTCTTTATCGTTTCATTCCTGGGTAGTGGACAATTCTGAAAGTGATGTGTTTAATGTTTTTGCTTATGTTTATGTTACTCGCGTGTAGTTATTTTCTGTTATCATCTTATTAACGTCTAGATAGTGTGATCAATATGGCATGAGGTCCCGGACGGACCTACTGTTATATAGTTCGTACTGGCAGGATGTTACAATTTGGTATCGGACTTTAGGAGTCGATCAATAGTTTAGCGAATTCGAGGCAGAATTCCTTTTAAGGGGTGGTGTGCACGTGATGTGCGTTCACCCAAAATGATACAAAAAACTAATAAGAATGTCCACTTAGGAATAAAAACATGCTTGTTTGCGAAACCTAAGCATTCCTTGCTTGTTTGTTGCTATGTTTTCGGTCAATAAATTGTGTATTGCAAGATTATAGGTGACTAGGAGTGGTGCGGGATAGTCTCGACCCCGTAACACTGCTGAAAGTAGAGCGTCCGCTGAAGTACTAGCAACCACTCCTGCTGAGATGATTAGATTAGTCGCCGAGGTGGTCTTTGCGATGATTAATAATCAGCCAGGACGTGGTACACAACCTACTACTCCGACTCCTGATGTGGCCCGGGTGCCTATTGCTATTGTGGAACCGAGAGCGGAACCCACGGTGGAGCCCAAGGTGGAACAAAAATTCAAACATGTAGCTGTGGGACGCGAACGTGACCAGCAGTTGATGCACTTTCTAAGCTTCAATCATCCATCCTTTTCAGGGACCAAACCCCCAATAGAAGCAGAGGACTGGCTGTCAAGAGTAAGGAAAACTCTGAGGGCGACATCAACTGAAGAGGCGATGATGGTCACCTTAGCCACTTTCCTTCTGAATGGAGAGGTGGCGCTTTGGTGGGGAGAACTAGAAGAGCACAAGTTGGTCGGAAGAGATATCACTGACGCCTCGATGGCAGAGTTTTCTAAAATGTTCGTCTAGAGGTTTATCCCCTAAGCCCAGTGCATCGCGTTGCAAAAATAGTTTTTGCGGCTAACACAAGGTGATCGTTCAGTAGATGACTACATGCATGAGTTTACCAGACTAAGTCGCTATGCGGGAGATTTGGTGGAAGATGAGGAGGCAAAGACGAAGAAGTTCTACGAAGGACTTCGAGATGAGTTAAGGCTGCTTCTAGCAGGCCAATGACATTTAGCCTTCATGTTCTGGTGCAAATGGCCAGATCATTGGAATTAGATATGCAGAGGGTGCAGTGCGCGAAAGGCCTCAATGCAAAGAATCCAGAGGTTCATGTGTAGATCTCTCAATCAAAGCTTGAGTTTAGAAGAAATAAGAGGAAGTCTAGGTTCGCGGAACCAGCTCCCTCTAATATATCGAAAGAAACTACTACGCGGGGCCCCATTATGTGTTTCACTTGTGGAAAGGTGGGACACAAAGCCCGAGTGTGTCAAAGTGGTCCTCTGAAGGCAGAAAACAGAGCAGTGGACTATGCCCATGCGGCGGGTCTATCTTATGCGGAGAAAGGAAAAGTTGCGGAGTCTTCTGCTTCCCAGCAACCTCTGACCCAGCCCAGAGTCTACTCGCTTGGCCAACAAGAAGCCATCGGGCAGAATGATGTCATCATAGGTATGAATTATTATTTAGCTTATACATCTTGACGTTATTTATACTTCATGTGCGACTAGACGTTTGTTGTTGTTATGCAATTAGGCTTCGTCCTAATTTTCAACTATACAGCGGGAGCTCTTTTCGATACTGGAGCATCACACTCCTTCTTGTCTAAGGACTTCGTGGTGCGAATCGGAGTACCATCTACCCTGGTAAAGTATATATTGGAGGTAGTGCTGCCCAATGGATATCTCATATGCGTGGATAGGTTGAGTCATGTAAAGGTGCGGATAGAGAATCAATACTTCGACTTTGAAGTGTCACTACTACCACTAGCTGAGTTTGACGTAATCTTTGGCATGGACTGGCTCTCGAAGCAGCAAGCATGCATTGATTGCAATTGGAAGGATATTACTCAGGGAAAGAACACCGGTGATGAGACCACGTTTGTTGGAATGTGAGGAGCGAGCGATGTCTGCTCTCCAGGTGGTCAAGGTGGTGAGAAAAGGCGTGGAGTTGTTCTTCACAATGTTGGAGGCTTAAAATCCTAAACCCAGTATAATCGATGTCCCGGTAGTGGTGGAGTATGTTGACATGTTTCCTAAGAACTCCCTGGTGCTCCCCCTCAACGAGAGATTGATTTTTGTATTGAGTTGGTGCCAGGTGCCAAGCTTGTTTCATGCTCACTGTACCGGATAACGCCAAAAGAATTGGCAGAGTTAAAGGTTCAGTTATAAGAATTGATCGAGAAAGGCTATGGACGTCCAAGATCATCCCCTTGGAGTGCACCAGTCTTCTTTGTGAAAAAGAAGGAAGGGAGCTTGCGTCTATGCATCGATTATAGAGAACTAAATAAGCTGACAGAGAAAACTGTTATCCGATTCTGAGAATTAATGACTTGTTCGACCAGCTGGTTGGGTCGACGGTGTATTCTAAGCTAGACTTAAGGTCCGACTACTATCAGCTGAGAATAAGAGAATGTGATATTCCAAAGACAGCATTCAGTGCCCTCTTTGGGCACTATGAATTCACGGTCATGCTGTTAGGTCTTTCCAACGCACCATCGGTATTTATGGACTTGATGAATAGAATATTCCAAGAGTACTTGGACCGTCGTCTTCATCGACGACATCTTGGTATATTCTCAGTCCGAAGAGGAGCATGCAAAGCACCTACATGCAGTTTTGAGCACTTTAAGGAGGAGTCAGTTATATGCCTAGTTCTCCAAATGCGGGTTTTATCTATCATTAGCAGCATTCCTAGGTCATGTCATTAGTGGTGAAGGAATCATGGTCGATCCATCGAAGATAGTGGCTATCCAAGATTGGCCTGTGTTGAAAAATGTGGCAGAAGTCCAAAGTTTCTTAGGACTTGCCGGCTACTATAGGCACTTCGTGGAGAACTTCTCGAGTATTGCACTTCCTCTCACTAAATTGACTAGGAATGATCAGAAATTTCTCTGGTCTCCCGAGTGCGCACGAGCTTTTTAGGAGCTAAAGATCCTTTTAACCACAACTCCCATTTTATGCTCGCAATGTGGAACGGAAGGATATGAAATATATAGCGATGTCGCATGGAGTGGCTTGGGTTGTGTCTTAGTGTAATTCGGGCAGGTAATTTCTTATGGATCCCGACAGTTGAAGGTACATGAGAGGAACTACCCGGTCCATGACTTAGAGTTAGCGGTCGTGGTATTTGTTGGTGCCAAAAATGGTACCAACTCCACGATCGCTCAAACTGAAGGATGGGGGGTAAGACTGTTGAAGGGCCGGTTACTTAGAGCTGTAGGAAAGGCTATTTTTATTGATATAAAGCTTGAGTTACAGCTGAGATTACAACAGGAAAGAATGAAAAAACATCATAAGACTTGAAGAAAAAGGGCCTGGAGGGAGACGGGGAGGTCTCCGGAAAGAGTGACGGGCGGTCTCGGCGGTCTCCAAAAACTGGGACCGCTCAAGTCCACGATTAGAGCTGGGAACTCTCCAAAGATCCTCCAACCGGTAACCCTACCCCTCTATTTATAGGCATGGGGTCTGCCCGTAAGGACAGATCTGAAAGGCAACGGGCTGCCCGGAACTGCTGAGATCGCCTGAGACCGCTGCTGAGACCGTCGAGATTGTCTGGACCAACTGAGACCGCCTGAGACAAGCTAAGATCGCTGAGATCGCCCGGGACATGCTGAGATCGCTGAGATCGCTTGGGACAAGCTGAGATCGCTGAGATTGCCCGGGACAAGCTGAGACCGCCTGGGATAAGCTGAGATCGCTGAGATCGTCTGAGCCTGCATCACCTGAACAGATCACACAAAACAGAATCAGTTCGGGACCGAGAACCTCTGAATTGAGGTCGCCGAGGAGAAGCGATCTCCACTTTTGAGATCGCCCAGGAGGGGCGATCTCCTCCCTACGAGGTCGCCCGGGAGGGGCGGCCTGCCCTGCTCGAGGTCGCCCGGAAGGTGCGACCTGCTCCTTTTGAGACCGCCCAGGAGAGGCGATCTCCTCCCGTCGCCCGGAAGGGGCGACCTGCTCCTTTTGAGACCGCCCAGGAGGGGCAATCTCCTCCCTGCGAGGTCACCCGGGAGGGGCGGCCTGCTCTGCTCGAGGTCTCCCGGAAGGGGCGACCTGATCCTTCTTGAGGTCGCCCAGGAAGGGGCGACCTCCCTCTGCTTGAGGTCGCCCAGGAAGGGGCGACCTCCCTCTTGTGCGAGACCGCTCGGGCTCGACGAGACCCCCCCCCCCCCCACCGGAGGAGCGAGATCGGCCCGGATCTCCAAACATACCAGGATAGCTGAAAAATGTTAGCTCGGAGGGGATCGCCGATTTCTGGGTAAACAGTATTCACTCTTAAGTTAAGGAGGCATTACTTATACGACGTGAAGATCGACATATTTATGAACCACAAAAGCCTCAAGTACCTGTTGGATCAAAAGGAGTTGAATATGCGACAAAGGAGGTAGATGGAGTTCCTTGGGGACTACACCTTTGACATACGTTACACTCCCGGGAAGGGAAACGTAGTTGTTGATGCATTGAGTCATCGGGCTCCCACACAAGCAAATTGGATATTGATGCATGATGAGCGTCTAATCCGTGATCTAGAATCCATGGGGATCACTTGTGTCGATAAGAGAGCGTCTACTTCAGCATGTTTGAACTGGATGGAGGTTCAATACGACCTTGCCGACCGAGTTAGACAAGCTTTAGAGCTAGATGAAAGCATGAAACGTTACAAGGCGGAGACTGTAGATGTGTCTAGCGCTGAATTCTCTTTCTACGATGGTCTTCTATCGAAATATGCTAGATTGTGCGTCCCGAAAGTGGCCAATCTATGGGAAGAATTGATGTACGAGGCTCACTTTACCAAGTACGCGATTCACCCTGGGAGCACAAAGATGTATATGGATATGAAGAAACTCTTCTGGTGGCCAGGAATGAAGAAAGAAATTGCTCTATACGTGGCAAAGTGTCATACTTGTGCATTAGTGAAGGTTGAATGTCAAAGGCCTGGTGGGTTTCTCAAGTCTTTACCGATTCTGGAATGGAAGTATGACGATATTTTAATGGATTTCGTGTACGGATTTAGGAGATCGCAGCATGGGAACGACGCCATTTGGGTGATCGTAGATCGGTTAACAAAAGTATCGCACTTTATTCCGAACCGGAAAGATGATTCCGTAGGAAAGCTGGCAAAGCTGTACGTGGATAGTATTGTACGTCTGCACGGTGTTCCCCATAGCATCATGAGTCATCGTGATGGACATTTCACGTCAAATGACTGGTAGCTGATCCACCAACTATTAGGAACGAAGCTAAAATTTAGCACGGCTTTCCACCCACAAATGGATGGGCAGACCGAAAGGACCAATAGGACGATGGAAGACATGCTCAGGATGTACATCCTAGATTTCAGGAAGAGATGGGAGGACCGCCTCTATATGATTGAGTTCGCCTACAACAACAGCTACCAGGCATGTATTAAAATGGCTCTATTCGAAGCCCTTTATGGTAGGAAGTGGTGTACGCCGTTGGCTTGGGCTGAAACGGGCCGCACAAAGTTATTAAAGCGCAGAGAAGTGGATGAAGCGAATACAACAATTCGGGCAATTCGAGAGCGGTTGCTCACTACCCAGGATAGGCAGGCAAAGTACGACAATGCAAATCACTAGAATGTTGAGTTTGTCTTTGGTGATTGGGAATATTTGAAGATCAAACTGTTCATGAGGGTATCAAGGATTCGACGCTTGAAAAAGCTGAGTCCAAGGTATGTAGGACCGTTTGAGATCTTGGAACGTATTGGCAAAGCTGCCTACCGGCTTGCTCTATCTGCGGAGCTAAGCGATTAATATAAAATATTTGATTTAGGATTTATATGAATTTAAGAGATTTGTTGTTGATGTTCTCCAATTCTATATCTGATGAAGGCAAGCGTACCGTATTGTCTTAGTATCGAATACTTAAGAAAAATATCGAGGTTGTATTAAACACGGGTCTGTCGAGTACTTCTACTTCGAGAAAACAAACTATTATTTTATCAGAAATAATATGAAAAAGAGTAATAATTAAAACTAAATAAAAGAGAACAAAAATAAATAAAGAAAACGAAACAAGATTAGAACTTGCTTTGAAATAAAAATAAAAAGATAAATATTATCATTCCAAACTATGCCTTGACCGTGGAGATTCCTAGCTTATGAACGCACCACTCTCGAGGAATACGCCCACCTGAGATTAAGTTGATCGGCCAGACTTTCATCCTATAACCGAAACGCCTAATACTCGCTTTGATGAGGTGAATCCCACTATAGGATTTGACTCCTATCCAAAAGATTTACGTCATCCTCTCTCGAGGGGTGCATGCAACTCTTTTTATTCTCGAGTGATCGATTCATATGCACAAGCCTCTCGGCTAACTAGAATACAAAAACCAATACCGAAATTCATAACCGGCATATGAACTCGATAACGTTATTTTTTTTTAGAATAAATCGAAGGAGAGAAGATACGATAATAAGGCGAAGAGATAATTTCAAATCAAAACTAGTAAAAACCAAGAACTAAATATTTGCTAAGAAAATAAAGAAGAGAGAATTAAGAAGGAAGGAAGAGATTTTTGCATAAATAAAAAGAAGCTTAAAATTTTCATTGCCATAATAAAAAAGGGATTACATTAAATAAAAGCTAAGTTACATTGCATGAAATAAACCTAAACTACCTTGCATGAAATAAAGAAGAACAAGACATGAAATTAAACTTAAGAAAAAGAAATTACATTAATTAAAAACTAAACATAAACATGAAAATAAAGAAAATCTATACAAGAAGAACCCAAATGGGCAGGGGGGAGGAGGAGCAATTGCTGGAAATGGGCTCCTGAATTTATAGGAGAAAATTTGAGGTTACACGCTCTCGGTCACAGGCGTGACCAAGAGCGTGTAATAATTGTTCTACAGTTGGGACAGCACCGTGGGCGATTGCGTGACGGCACGTCAAAAGGAGGACATGTCACGGCCGTGACATTTATGTCATGGCCATGTACTTGTATGGCTTCAATTAAAGCAGCGTGGGCTTAACTGAGGCGCGGCGGGGAGCAGAGATCACGTGCGAAAGTCACGGGCATGACCTATGGGTCACGGGCGTGACTTGCGTCAACTTCTCGTTTGCAACTCCTCGTCTCGACGGTAGATTGCTGGGAAGATTCTATGTTTACACGCCCTTGGTCACGGGCGCAACTTTGGGTCACTAGTGTGACCGAGGGCGTGACTTGTTATGGACTAGCTCAAACGCGCGGCAACAACTCTAGACTGATCTTATGATTACACGCCCTTGGTCACGGGCGTGACCTTGGGCGTGCAATGCAAATTTTGAGCAAAAACTCCAGAAAATCTGCAAAATAAAAATACAACTATATTTAGAACAGAAATTATAAAAGAAGTGATTTTAACTAAAAGATAAATAATATTTACAATTTTATATTAAACTTAATCTAAATATTATAATTAATATACACATAAATCCTACTCATCAGCGGTCTTCACGACGTGCTCCATATTTTAGTGTTTAGAAAGGCCGTGAAAGAGCCTTCATTTAATGTTGCAGTTGACGAACTGCCAATTGATGGTGGGCTAGAGACAAAAGTCATGCTTATACGCATCGAAGACACCAAGGTGAAGCAATTGCGGAACAAAGCCATCTGAATTGTAAAGATCCGTTGGAACAATTATGGGAGAGAGGAACTCTCTTGGGAAAGAGAGCAAACCATGCTTGCGGAGTACCCAGAGCTTTTCCTCTCAGGTATGATTTAAGGTTTTGTACCTTACTATTCATATAATTTCGGGTCGAAATTATTTTAAGGGAGGTGGAGTTGTAACACCCCACTTTTGAGAAATTGAGTTGAGTATGGAAGTACTGCCAGAATTCGTCGAAAGGATTCAAGTGGTCTCGATGAATCGTCGAATGGACTCGGCAAATCGTCGAATGATCTCGATAAATTGGACTTTGTCGGCGAATTCTGATGTCTCGACGGATCGTCGAAGGGTCTTGAGTGGTCTCGACAAATTGTCAAAAGGGTTTTGATGAATCGTCGAAAGGACTCGACAATTGTGACTCGCTCGGCAAATTTACATCCTCACTCGTTGAATCCAGACAGAACGTTGTTTATGCCTGTTTCGATTTTAATGGACGCTTAAGTGACGATCTTTCAGCGCAGCTGTCCAGATCTTTATGAAAAGTGAATCTGACGGCTACGATCTTTTTGAAATCTCATAAAGGATTTTTGGGAGACAACTTTAGGGTTATTATTGTTTTCATTATCTCTCTCCATTATGAGAAGTCTAAGAGCCCAAGGAAGAAGAAGAAGACCTTTTCAGCCATTGACGGAGCTCTGAAGCTCCAAAGCTCCAAATCGCGAGACATTTCCAGATCTATGGAGAGCAGTCCAGTGCGGTTCTTTCCATCCGACTGAAATCTCGGATTCATGGCACCGAAGAGAGCGGGAAGGGTAACGAACCTTCCTCCCGGTATTAGGATGTGTTTGGTCCTTTCATTCTTTTTCAATGCATATTGAGGTTGTCTCTTTCACTAATTAGTGAAGTGTAGGACTTCTTATAGTTCTTTGGAACTCCTGGTAGATTGTGTTCGTCCCCGACATGTATTGCATATAAAAATCTGGTAGACAAATGGATTTATGCATTTTGTGTGAAGCCTACCCGTGGTCGTTAGCCCGGATCGGTGATGCTTGATTGTGACGTGCATTTAGGTTTAGCCTAGAATGCGTGTCGGAGAATGACTCCAAGAGAAATGGCATCGTATTGCGGGACTTGAGATTTAGGTGTCTTTTGGAGAGCCCAACGGAAGCCCCGCACTTGGAAGGTGGTTGAATCCGAATCTTCACCATGAGATTTGAAGTGGAGCGGTCTTGTACCTCCTTCATGTTGGATCGGTAGGCGCCCTTAGAGGGGGGGGGGGTGAATAAGGGTTTTAAAGATTTTAAAACTATTTTGATTATTTTAGAAAAAAGCTTTGAATATGATAATAAAGAAGATCAAGACTAATCAAGTAAAGTAAGAATAGAGACATGATTTTATTAACTTGAGAGACATGATTAAAAAAACTTGATCTCTTATGAAAGCTAGAAATCAAAGCTAAATAGAAAAGAAACCTTTTGGTTTTATATCCCGACTCGCTTCCCCACGAACCGGTGGCCCTAGCCTTATCCTCCCCGGATTCGGCCTCAAGCCGCTCTAGCCAATCCCTCCCCGGATGTGGCCTCGAGCCCCCCTAGACCTAGCCTAGATCTAGTCGCCAACACGAGGCGATTTTCCCCCTAAGTCCTACACAGACCTAGTCGCCAACACGAGGCGATTTCACTAAGAGTTTACAAAGTGAAATATGAAATAATAATAAAGAAATAAGAACTCCCTCAAGATGGACTTCTGAAGTTGGAGACGAAGATCCGCCGTTGAATAAGCGTTGTAGAAGCGGACTTCGATCTGATCCGGCGTGACGAGATTCTCCTTCAGAAGTTTTGCAGAGCTTCGCTAGCACATCAACTTTCGGCCAAGAAACCCTCTGGAATTCTGACACTCAATATATCTCTCTGATGTGTGTCTGAAACGAGAGGACTTGGGTCCTTTTTATAGACTAGCGCTAGCGCCTGCGCTAGCCACTACCGCCGGCGCTATCTCATATTAGGAGACTTTTTGCGCGGCAGAATCTTCAATCCGAGGCAACAATTCCAGCATGCCTTCTGTGCATCGAGCTAGCACCGGCGCTATCCACTATCGCCTGCGCTAGTGATCAGTTTGGAGTTGATGGCTCAATTTCGGGGGCAACCACCATATGTAAACCTTGAGTCATTTTGACCTGTTATCCTGCACACTTAGATCACACAAGATTAAATACACACATAGGATTTGTTATTCTCAAACCTAGGAGATGCGGAAGACCGTGTTCCAACAAACTCCCCCTTTTGATAATAACAAATCCATTAATGATAAATCAGAGCATTAATCTAAATAAGCATGAAGAAACATATTTGTGTGTGTGTGAAAAGGATGACTTAGGATAAATAATGATTATAGCATTTTAGTATTGCTCCCCCTAAATACATGCTCCCCCTAAGTGAATGCTCTCCTAATATGTTCTTAACTGAATTAAGCATGTTAGATATGTTATCATGTTAGTTCTCCCCCTTTTGCATTTTATCATATTAGTTCTCCCCCTTTGTTATTAGCAAAAGCGGGTAGGGAAACAAAGCACAAAAGAATTTGTAAATAGAAGATAAGGCATGATCGAGCTTTTAACGCAAATGATAAGGAGTTTTATAATTGTTTTTCATTGAAAAGGATCAGAGTTATGACTTATTTTATCCCTTTTCTTTGTAGTTATCCCCCTTTTATAAATCAGAGTTTAGCAAAAAATAATGATTTCCCCTTAAAATAAGAGTTTTAAGCCTAAAAATAAGGATTTCCAAATAACCAATCTACCCAGACAATATGTCTACACCCTAGCCCCGTACTAAGTGACGGATGGGCATGAGGAGCTGCAAACACGTCATAGGTTGGGGTGTTAGTCCCATATGCAAACACTAGATAAAAACTTAACCTATCACTCTTTCCCCCCAGTGCCTCGCAAGGCCCCACTGGAACCCTCCCCGGTTAAGGACAAGACATGACTAGAGATAAGGTTATCTAATGTCTACAACCCTACGCCCCCGCTATGGTGAGAAATACAGTCAAGGATAGCAATTATTGGAAACAATAAGCATTTAAATCATATGGATTTTTATAGCATATGGGTTTATATTTGTCTTTATGAGAACACTCCCATAGCTATTTTGAAAATTGTAAATGAATCAGAGATTGAGCATTGTGGAAGATTTCGAAAAAGACACATCATAATAAGAGTTCAAAAAGTAGATGTGTTTTTGAGTTTCAAGCTTTTTAAAGATAAGAGTTAAAGCATTTTTGGAAGAAAGAAACAACATCCTTTTAGCAATTAGAAACACAGAAGTAAAGTTTGATTTGAAATTCAATAATAAGAGGATGTTTTATAAGCAATATTTCACTTGTTGGAGGAGTGTTTAGCATAAAAGTTTATATAGAGATAAATCAGAGTTTTTAGCATAAAAATGATATGCGTGTTTGAATAGCTAATATAAATTTTACCAAGCAAGTCTACTACTTGTTTTTAAGAAAATTTGAGATTTTAGACTTGATATAAGCATTAAAGCACAAGGTAAAAATTATATGGTGATGATGCGGAAGACTTGTAGAAATACATGAAACATCTTATTTTAATCAAGGATAATCCATAAAAAGATATATGAGTTAATTTCAAAAAGAAGATGTTTATGTAAATCATGTTTCAATGAAAATCTTTTATGGTTGACAAGAATAACCAAGCATGAAATAATACTATCACAAAGAGATTACTACAATGTTATTTCAATTCACAATTTCAAGTCATACCAAACATTGTAGAAATCATGCTAGGTTATCTAGTGCATTTCATAAGCAAGGAGTGATATAGAATTAGCATTAGGATCCAATACTCATGAGAAGAAGTGTTATGGAAGATAATGATGTGCACATAAGTGTATTTTTGAGTAGAGTAAACACATGCTTTAATCAAAAATACAAGTAATATGTAAAGTGAAAGCACAATGAAACACAAATAATTTTACTTCCACTCACTTCAATGCACAAAAAAATGTACAACTACCAAGGTGCTTTGCACACACAATGCTCATTAAGACTTATCAGGGTGCAAAGTAGTGCTTGGGGGATCACATAATTTTATTCTTGTTTTTTTTTATTGTGATCCGGTGTACTTAAGAATAAGTGGTTTTTATTTTGAAAGAAAGTAATGGTTTGCACAAGATACTTTACTATTCTTTCCAAGGTGCTCAACCTCACAATGCTTATTAAGACTTATCAGGAGGTTCAAGTAGTGCTTGGTGGAGATAACTTTGTTAAATTATTTCATGATTTTTTGTTTTGTGCAAAGTTCTCCGAATACACTTGTTTTGCAAACCAATATAATTTATAAGAAAGATAACCACTTTTCTTAATTTGTAAAAGTGCAAATAAAGGAGTGTAGGTAAGATACTTGTGCAAGTTTAATTCATTGTACTAATACATAAACATACACAAGCATTCTTAAATTAAACCGCATATGTAGACAATGCCAAAAAAAGTGAGTGAATAAATATCATTATCAACCATAAAACATTTCTCATACTTAGAGGCATGCTAAGCTTAGTCCTACACAACCTTTTCAATATAATTGATGCACATAATAATAGATTTATCAAAGCATGATAAAGACAATGTTCTATGTAATTTGAAAGAGTAGATTGTAACATTTTAGAAGTTCAAAATAATAGATTAAATCATGCTTGAATTCACAATAAAGTCCATACAGTATTTTTGATATATTTTTGAATTTTTTTTTTTAAATTAAAGTTCGGACTCTTATAATTTGATCTTGGACTTCCCGAGGACTACCCTGTGAGAGGTTCGCCCGGTACTAGGTGATATGATGGGATGATAGCACAAATCACCCTTTCGTAAGATATATGTAAATAGAAAAGTTTAGTTCAAATATTGATAATTTTGTTTTTATATTTTTGTATTTGATTTTTGCTTTTAGAAATAGAATTTAAACAAATAACAAAAACACTAAGGCAAAACATATAAATTTTTTTTTGTAATTTGATTTTTCTAATTTTCTATTTGATTTTTCAAAAATTTATTATAGGCAGAATTGCAAAAATGAGTAGTACATATAGATTAATATATTTTTAAGCAATTTTCAGAATTTTAAAATTTCAGAAAATTGGAGACACGAGCTAGCGCCGGCGTTAGGTATTGGCGCCTGTGCTAGCTCACAGAGAGTGCTTATTTTGATTGTATAGCCTTGATTTTCTTCGATTTTGCTTCTGATTTTTCTTAATTATGTTTTTACAATGTAAGGCCTGTCTAATGAAGTGATGAGATGAGAAGAAATCGCAAAAAGTTGCGAAAGTTAAAAATTAGTACATGAGTTTCATCTTCATTAGAGTTTCATATGTATTAAACCTTGATTATTGAGTTTTGCACAACATATGCATGAGGGAAATGATCATAAATAAGTGAAATAATATTCATGCAAATTTTCAATTTCGATTAAAACATAATTATGATTAAACATAGTTGGGGTAATTGAAAATGATGCAAATATATTAACTACCTAAGTAAAATTTGCGCATTTTATAAATTTAGCCTAATACCCCTAAAGATACACCTTTTAAATTCATTTTGACATTTATTTTATTTAGTCTTAATAACATCATATAACAAATTTAGTTTTTCAATTTTTATAAGACTTTTAGGAAATGGATTTAGAAGGATAGAAATAAAAAGGATGAGTAGATCACTTGAACAATGACATGACTATTTATTCAATATTATTCAATTTGATTTATTTATGAATTTTGGTTTACTATGATAAAGTCATATCACAAGTCATATAAAGTGATCATAGCATGATAGTTTAAAAACAATAAAAAGAAAGTTTAAGCATATCATGAAGTAGAGAAATGATATTTCATTTTAATTGATTTCTACTTCATGCAAGTGGTGGGATACTAATGAATAAGAGATTTAGGTATCCAAAGAGGACCGGGAGTGATGGTTCCTTTCGGTACCCAAATACATCGTGTTTTATTTTGGGGAGACATGGATGAATGGACCCTTTCATTTGACATTAATGCGTCATTCTTAGGTATGGGTCTCCATTCATACCATGGAAAAATATTCTTCTTATTATTTATCGGAAATTTATTTGCATTTAAATTTAAGTTGGGAAAGGATTGATATTGTAAATGATGAGGATAGTGTTTTGGAATTTCATTTACAAACTTTTTATATTCTTTAACTTTGGGTTTCCATTCGGACCTTGGTTTATTACTCTTATACATCAAATTTCTATTGAGATTTCCTTTATTTTGAAAATTGTGATTGATAGTATTGTTTATAGGAAATTTGTGTAATTTCAATTTTAAGTTTATGTTGGGAGAAAGATGTTTTTTTAAAAGATAATGATTTGGAATTTTATTTTGATATTTTTCATCTTCTTTGTTAGGTTTAGACATATTATGAGAATTCATATTTAACTTGCTTTTGGAGTTTGCTTGATATTGATAATTTTTCTTTAAGATTTCCTTAAGCAAGATAATTTTAGTTTCTAATTCATCATTTTTAGTTTTTATATTATGTCTAGCTTTATTATAAGCGATTGTGCTATTTTTAAGAGTGGTAGCAATTGATTCAATATGTTTTTCATATTCATCCCTATATTCATCAAATGTTTCATCCATCTCTTGAATTTCAATTTTATATTCTTTACATTTAGCACAGTTATTTATTAAAGATGAATTTTCTCCACATAATCTTTCATTTTGTTCTTTTATAAAAATAAGTTCCTTTTCAAGTTCCTTAAATTTTTCTTTAATACCATTATATTCTATACAAGGTATAATGTTTTCAACTAAGGAGCTATGTGTACAACTAGATAAATTAGAATTTGATTCTTCATTAATTTTTGCTTTTAAATTTTTATTTTCTACGCGCAAATATTTATTAGCCTTTTTTAATTTCTTAATTTTGCGATTTGTAGTTTGAAGTAATTGTAATGAAGAGATAGAAGTACAAAAGATGGGATTAGATTTCTTTACATTGCTTTCGGGAGAGGCATGATTTGAACATATTACATCTTTTTGGCACTCCTCTTCCGAAGACAGTACTTCTTCTTCTTTTTCATTTGAGGTGTGCTCCATTGATTCATCATGAGAGGAGCTTTCTTGAAGACTAGTGCACGCTTGCATATTCTCCGGTTCTTGTGATTGTTCCATACCTGTAGGAAGAGAATCATACATTTCTTCAAGAAAATTCCATACTTTGTAGGCACTAGAAAAACAATATACAAATTTGAAAATTTCATTTGATAGACCGCAAAATAAATAGTGTTTAGCTTTTGCATTTAATTGAAGTTCTTTTTTATTTGATTCATTTGCAGGTCTTATAATTGCTAAGTTCCATACTTCGATGTCTAAAGTTTTAATAAATTTTTCCATTAATAATTTCCACCCTTTATAATTTTTCCCTTCGAATAAAGGTGGTTTAGGAGATTTTTCTTCTTCATAGAAATTTACCCCACTAGTAGAAGCGAGATCATGAGACGCCATTATTCCCGGTTGTTAAGCCGATTGGAATAAAACCCCTCTGATACCACTTGTTGGATCGGTAGGCACCCTTAGAGGGGGGGTGAATAAGGGTTTTAAAGATTTTAAAACTATTTTGATTATTTTAGAAAAAAGCTTTGAATATGATAATAAAGAAGATCAAGACTAATCAAGTAAAGTAAGAATAGAGACATGATTTTATTAACTTGAGGGACATGATTACAAAAACTTGATCTCTTATGAAAGCTAGAAATCAAAGCTAAATAGAAAAGAAACCTTTTGGTTTTCTATCCCGACTCGCTTCCCCACGAACAGGTGGCCCTAGCCTTATCCTCCCCAGATTCGGCCTCAAGCCGCTCTAGCCAATCCCTCCCCGGATGTGGCCTCGAGCCCCCCTAGACCTAGCCTAGATCTAGTCGCCAACACGAGGCGATTTTCCCCCTAAGTCCTACACAGACCTAGTCGCCAACACGAGGCGATTTCACTAAGCGTTTACAAAGTGGAATATGAAATAATAATAAAGAAATAAGAACTCCCTCAAGATGGACTTCTGAAGTTGGAGACGAAGATCCGCCGTTGAATAAGCGTTGTAGAAGCGGACTTTGATCTGATCCGGCGTGACGAGATTCTCCTTCAGAAGTTTTGCAGAGCTTCGCTAGCACATCAACTTTCGGCCAAGATACCCTCTGGAATTCTGGCACTCAATATATCTCTCTGATGTGTGTCTGAAACGAGAGGACTTGGGTCCTTTTTATAGACTAGCGTTAGCGCCTGTGCTAGCCACTACCGTCGGCGCTATCTCATATTAGGAGACTTTTTGCGCGGCAGAATCTTCAATCCGAGGCAACAATTCCATCATGCCTTCTGTGCATCGAGCTAGCACCGGCGCTATCCACTATCGCCTGCGCTAGTGATCAGTTTGGAGTTGATGGCTCAATTTCGGGGGCAACCACCATATGTAAACCTTGAGTCATTTTGACCTGTTATCCTGCACACTTAGATCACACAAGATTAAATACACACATAGGATTTGTTATTCTCAAACCTAGGAGATGCGGAAGACCGTGTTCCAACACTTCATTCGATATTGTGTGTGAAGCCTAAGTCCTCTCGGAATGATTAGGTGTGTAGCCATCATTTTGTGTAGCACTTGAATGTGTTAAACCCGTATGGGCCGAGGCAAAGCCGTACCCATGTCGTGCAGTAAGACCACAATGATTAGAGCACAGGCAAAGCTGAACCTTGTTGGATCGGTAGGCGCCTTAGAGGGGGGGGGGGGTGAATAAGGGTTTTAAAACTTTTTCTTATATTTTGGAATACTTGAAATAATAAGATATCAAAATAGTGATTTTGAATAAAGATCTAAATTGTTTTATAATGAAAGAGATGATAATAAAAAATTTAGAGAAATGAAGATCAAATCAATTTTATTACGTAAAGAGAGACATGATTATTATTAATAAAATTTATTACAAAATTCGATTTCAATGATGCTAGAAATCAAGGAGAAATATGAAAGACCCATTTTTTTCTATACTGACTTGTATCCCCACGAACCGGTTGGCTTTAGCCGGTCCTTCCTCGGATACATCCGCAAGACGCTCTAGCCAATCCAACCCCGGATATGGCCTTGAGCACCCCATAGACCTAACCTAGATCTAGTCGCCAACACGAGGCGAATTTCAGCCCTAAGTCCTACCCAGACCTAGTCGCCAACACGAGGCGAATTCTCTAACGGTTTACGTGGAAAATGAAATGATAATAATAAAAAAACCTCTTGAAGAACTTCTAAAGTTGGAGACAAAGATCAGCTGTAGGATAAGCATTGATGAAGCGGACGTCATTTGGATTCGGCGTGAAGAGGCCCTCCTTCAGAAATTTGCAGAGATTTGATGGGAGATCAACATTCGGCAAAATCAGGCTCTGGAATTCTTGCACTCAACCTCTCTCTCTGATGGGTATACAAAACGAGAGAATAGGAGTCCTATTTATAGCCTCAGCGCTAGCACTACCACCAGCGCTATCCCGTATTAGGCATTATTCAGCGCGGGAGAATCTTCAATCCGAGGAAACATTTTCTTCTTGCCTTTTGTGCTCCGCGCTACCGCTTGCGCTATCCGCTACCGCCAGGCGCTAGCTACTTCTATAAGTGCTCCCAGAATTGCGCTAATCATCGCTAGCTTTGGGCGCTAGGTGCTACCGCCGGTGCTAGTGGACATGTTGGATTTGTTGGCTCAATTTTGGGGGCAACCTTCCTTTGTTATCCTTGAGTCATATGGACTTTGTTTCCTACACACTTGAACACACAAGATCAAATACACATAGGATTTGTTATTCTCAAACCTAGGAGATGCGGAAGACCATGTTCGAACAAACTTCCCCTTTTGATAATAACAAATCCATTAATGATAAATTAGAGCATTAATATATAAGCATGATGAAACCTACTTGTGTGTGTGTGGAAGTGATGACTTAGGATGTTTATTGATTTTAGAATTTTAGAATTGCTCCCCCTAAATACATGCTCCCCCTAAGTGAATGCTCCCCTAATATGTAAGCTATCATCTTAATTAATAATGTTAGTTTTTTATTTTGATAGCGGTTTTAATTTATCATGTTAGATCTCCCCCTTTTGTTATTAGCAAAAGTGGGTAAGGAAGCAAAACACATAAAAGTTTTGATTAGAAGTTAAAGTCATGATCGAGCTTTGAGAGAGAAAGAAATGATAAGGAGTTTTAGGATAATTTTTATAGAAATAAATCAGAGTTTGTAGCTTTAAATCATATAACATTTACCCAGGAAGTCTTCCATTTGGAAAACAATTTTGAGTTGGAAAGACTTGAGATAAGCATGAAAAGAAGACACTGTAAATGTAATATTGCGGAAGACTTATATAAATACAACAAACATCTTTTTATAAGATATGATGATTAAAAATAATGTGAGTGAATTGAAAAAAAAGTTTTTGTAAATCATTTTTATTTGAAATTCTTTACAGATTTGCATGAAGGAACCAAGCATGAAAGAGATGTATGAAATAATGAGACAACTACAATGTTATTCTAATTCATAAATTCAAAACATACCAAACATTGTAGAGAGCATGCATGGTTATCTAGTGCATTTCATATATAAAGAGAGTATAGAAATTTTAGCATTAGGATCCAATACTCATGAGAAGAAGTGTTATGAAAGATAATGATGTGCACATAAGTTAATTTTGAAAAGAGTAAACAAATGTTATAATCAAAAATACAAGACAAATGTAGAGTAAAGTGCATAATAAAACACAAATAAGATTACTTCCACGCACTTTTTATGCATGAAAAATGTACAACTACCAAGGTGCTTTGTACACACAATGCTCATTAAGACTTATCAGGGTGCAAAGCAGTGCTTGGGGGATCACACAATTTTATTTTTCAATGTCATTTTTTGATCTGGTGTACATAAGAATAAGTGGTTTCTTTTTTAAGAAATGAAGGTTTGCACAAGACACTTTACTAATCTTTCCAAGGTGCTCAACCTCACAACGCTTATTAAGACTTATCAGGAGATTCAAGTAGTGCTTGGTGGAGTTATCTTTGTCAATTTATTTCATGATTTTTTGTACAAAGTTCTCCGATTACACTTGCTTTGCAAACCAATTAGATTTTGAAAGTACAACCACTTTTCTTTATATTTAATAGTGCAAATAAATGTAGTGTAGGTAAGATACTTGTGCAAATTTAATTTATTGTACAATTACAATACACTAGCAAGCATATTTAAATTAAAAACATAAGTAGACTTTAGCCAAAAAGTGAGTGAAGAAATATCATTATCAACCATAAAACATTTACTCATACTTAGAGGCATGCTTAGCTAGGTTCTACACTACTTTTACAATATAATTGATGCACATATTAATAGATATATCAAAGCATGATAAGAACAATGTTCAAGGTAGATTGAAAAGATAAATTTGAACATTGTAGAAGTTCTAAAGATAGTTTCAAACATGCTTGATTTTCACAATAAAGTCCATAAAGTTTTTTTTGTTAGTTTTTGTGTTTTATATTTTTGTATTTGATTTTTGCATTTAGAAATAAAAGTCAAATAAACAAAGAGTAAAAGAAATATTTTTTGTAATTTGACCTTTTGTAATTTTTGTTGTTTTAATTTTTCAAAAATCAATTCAAAACAGAACTATAAAAACTAAGTAGTACATATAATAAAGAATAAATTTAGGTATTTTATAGAATTTAAAAAATACAAAAAATAGAAAGGTGCGATATCACCCGCGCTAGCGATAGTGCTGGCGCTAGCGCTGCTTTAGTTAAATCCCTTTTACCTTTTCATTTCAGCCATTGCCATTGAATCTCTCCCGAAAAACCCTAGAAGATAACGCATCCCACTCATAGATCTAAGGTAAATCTTCATCATTTTTTATGATTTTTGTTTTAAACTTTGATTTTGATGTTGAAAAAGAAGATATTTGAAGTTATCAATTGGTTTTAGATGTTAGATCTACAATGCTTGATTCTTTTATTTTTTAAGAGAGAGACTAGAGTAAATCTTCAATATTTTGATGATTTTTGTTCTAAATATTTGATTTTGATGTTTGCGATGAAGATTTATGAACCTATTTAAGAGAAACTTTTGATTGTGATGAAGATATATGAACAAAAACAAACTTTTTATTTTCATGATATATCTAGAATAAGGTTCGATCAAAAAAGGATCTTCACAATTTTTATGCCTTTTTATGAAGATTTTTAGTTTTGATTTTAGCTTAGATTATGTGGGTTTCTTTGATCTAAAAATTTCGGATTTGGAAATCTTTTATTTTAGAGAGATATTAACATTTCAGATCATAGAACTAGCGCTGGTGCTACGGCATGTGCTAGTGCTAGCGCTGGAGCTAGTGAATTTTGCATAATTTTAATTCCTCTTATTTATGTGGCAGATGGCTCCTGGATAAAAAGGAAAGAAACATGCTGGACTAGCCGTGGAGGTAGCAACAGTAGGTGTCACATGTTTCGTGGAGTTTGACATGCCTCGACACCACCACATCATACAACTGTTCATAACCTCCGAAGTGTTGAATGTGTTTCTTTCGGAAGGGTTTTCTTCAGAGTTAGTGTTGGAACAACCCTATTTCTGATTTGGGCTAGGATCATTATATGTTGACTAAGGACAAAGTTGACCCCAATGTATATTTTATGGGTCAAGAGATTAGGCTGTTAGAACTAGAGAATTCATTCAAATTCTGCGTTCGACGAACTCCACACTGCGTTCGACGAACGGCTATCTGCATTCGACGAACGGCATGCTCTCTGCGTTCGACGAACGGCTTGCTTCTATCTCAGCATCTCAGCGGTCGATGATCACGTCTCAGCGGTCGACAAACAGATTGTTTCAGCGGTCGACGATCCCGTCTCAGCGGTCGAAGAACTTATCCAGGCTCAGCGGTCGACGAATCCTTTCGTTCGACGAACTCCATTCTGTGTTCGACGAATAACTTCAGATCGACGAAAGTTCTCCCAGATCAACAAAATTAATTATTTCAGCAAGATTCATTTGAGGTCGATGAAGTAAATTTTGTGTTCGACGAAAATCTTGAGGTCGACGAATCTACGTTCGATGAATTTTACACAGATCGAAGAATTCTTATTTAAAGTTCAGAAATTTCAGAAGGATTATATTCATTTCATTCTCCGAACTCAGATCGACGACAGCAACGGCTCTTTCTATCAGACCAAGTAAGGAAAATATATTTCCTTTATTATTCCAAGTTTATAGCCGTTGACATTCCTCGTAAAAGGACATTTCGTGGAAAAGGAAAGAGATAAAACGGCGCAGCAGATTTGTGTTTTCAAAATAGCTTTTCAGATATATTTATTCCTTAATATAAGGGATCTGCAATTAATGTCTGTCAGAAATTTCAAAAGGGAAATAAGGAAGAAGATATAGCAGAATTTTTTTACAGCAGCTTACACGACAGCATCAATATATAGAACATTTTGCTGTACAGAAAATACAGAGAAAAAAAGAAAGAAAGAAATAGGAGAAAGGAAGAACAGAAGAACAACAGCTACACAGATCTTCATCTCCTTCCTCCTCCTCCAGCAGCTCTTACTTACTGAGAACATCTTCATCAATAATACTCTCTCAGTCATCAGTTGCAAGTACAGATCTTAAAAGAGCAACAAAAAAAATCTGAGAAGCATTCTTGTCTTTCAGATTTACCAGCTATAGGAAGATTATTACTTTCAAGAAAAGCTCCAGCCAATCTACTATCAAACAACTTCATATCAGACAGAGGAAGCTTTTCAACATACATCCATTAGAGTCTTCTCTCAGCATCTTGACAGAGAAGAATATCTAAACCCCTCTCTATCCCATCTTTTACAGGGTTAAAACTACCTTCAAAAGTTTACCTCTTGGTGGAAAGACACCTTATCAAAAAATCCTGCTCGGTTTTTGGGCACCTTATCAAAAGCTCATTGGTGTGAGGGCACTTGATCAAAAATCCTAGTGGATTCCTACCAAGGGTGGTAGAAGAGTAGACATACCCAAGTTTAGTGGGGAACTACTATAGCTCCTTGTGTCTTCTGTGTTTGTTTTACTTTTCTGTGTTTGTGCTGTGTGCCTTCTTTGTGTTTGTTTTTATTACTCACTCTCTATACACACATATATATATATATCACTATTTTTAATTCCGCAATAAAACTAAAGGAAAAAAGTTTTAAAACTCTATTCACCCCCCCCCCTCTAGAGTTAATTTAAGATCTAACCTCCACTTTCAGTTAGTACGAGAGTTCTATATGTACAACCCTGATATTCGCCAGGCAAGGAGACGCGGTTTAAGAAGGCAATAGGATGAAGGAGGTAATAAGGAAGAGAGGCCTTAGTGCCGAAGACCTTCCCTCTCGGAGAGCTCGCAGAAATGCGAGCGAGAAGAGTCGGCGAGATAAGCGCTCGCAGGCCGTTTGAGGAAGATTTCTGAGTTCGATGAAAGGAGTACCGCGTTCGACGAACTCTCCAGTGATCGTCGAGCTCACCTGACTTCGTCGAGCCCACCCCTGTTCGGCGAAATCATCAGAAGTCGGCGAAGTGTTCTATGCTCATTAAAACCAAAGGGACGGTCTTGCAATAGGAATTGCGAGATCCAGACCACGGCAGACATCTTCAGGAAACTTGGCCAAGCGAAATGTGTTCGGCGCGCGGCAAAGTCAACAGGCAACCTCGCAGGAAGGCTCGCGAGTTTAGAGCAACAGCGTCCAGCGAGCTCAATCCTGCGCTCGACGAATGACGAACGGAGCTCAGCATTCATCGGGCGACACACGACGAACAAAATATATTTCATAGCAGCGGTCGACGTTCTGCGTTTGTCGAGCTCGTCTACGATCGGCGAAGCGTTCGACAAAATGAGTGTTGAGTTCGACAAAGTCAGGAGGCGGTCTCGCAGGAATGTTCGCGAGACCGGACCTCAGCAGATACCGCCAGAATGGGCCAGCGAGGTCCTCGCAGGGCGATCGCCTAGGAAAGACATCACGAGCAGGACTCGCGAGAAGGCCTGTGAGAGCTCCGGCAGCAAGGTCCTCGCAGTTCCTTGCCTATAGGTTGATGGGGCCAAATTACCCTTTTACCCTTGGTGGTCTACTTTTAGCCTCTCCGAACAGCGGAGTTTGGTTGTTAGCAGACCCATTTGGGGTGCGGATAGTAAAATCAAAGGGTGGAATCCTGCTATTTGCAGGCCAGACTAGAAAACCTATAAATAAGACCTCAAGGGCACCTTTGGAGAGGACTTCACTTCAGCTTCTCTCTCCTTAGGCTCTCATTGGTTAGCATTTCCAGAGATCTCTAAGGTGCCCGAGTCTCAGCTTTGGCTTGGGAGGGGAAGCGCTCAACGATCTTCCGGATTAGTGGAGGGACCTCCTCGCTGTAGCTAAGGTCTTAGTGTTTTTTCTAGTCCTCAGTCTACCTTTTCCGAGGGATCAGTAAGGGCTAGCCGCCCCTCATTTCGGTGAGGGCCCCGAGCTCCACAAGAGGCCGAGAAATCGGTTTCAACATTTTGGTGCGGTGAGCGTGGAGCGTGGCTGGTCCAAGAAAGCTCCAAGGAGCTGATATGACAGGAGGCGAGGATCAAGGCGAGGAGTTCAGCGAGCCACCGCAGGTGGTGACGCCGAGGATGTTCGCAGATTTCAGGAGGGAGGTGCTTGACACCTTCGGGCTCACGGTCGCGGCGCTGCGAAGTGAGTTCGCGACCCCAGCCCCTCAGGCGACCCCTCCCCCAGCAGCGGTTGGCGAGAACGCCCCAGGGGGAAGGGCTGGAAAGGAAGTGGCCGGAGGGTCAGTAAGACTTGGAGGGGCGAGTGCTGTTCGCCAGCCCGGCGAGCTCTGTGCCGGTGAGCTCTGTGTCGGCGATCTCTGTGCTGGCGAGCGCAGCACAGGGGAGCGCACGCCCGGGGGATGTGGCGACCGTGGGAGTGGTCCAGGTGAACACCGTTCTCGCGAGCGCAGTCCCCGCGAGCCCGAGTCTGGAGAGAGAGCTCGGGGTTCGTGTGGAGCGAGAAAGGGTGGCAGAAGGGGGAAGTCCCTTCTGTGAGTTAGTACTTTCTGCACCTGTCCCGGCAGGATTCGGAGAGTGGGATAGGGTGTACTACAACGGCAAGGATGACCCTGTCCAACATCTCCAGTCTTTTGAGGACTCAGTCTCTATCAGGCCGATGTCAGATGCTTTCAAGTGTCGGCTCTTCGTCGTCACCCTTAAGGAAAAGGCCAGGGACTGGTTCCATCATCTCCCTACAGGGTCAATCTACGCCTTTGAAGATTTGCGCCGAAGTTTTTTGTTGCGATTCTCAACTTCAAAGAAGAGGAAGAAGGACGTCGTGTCCCTCTTCAAAGTGAAGCAGGAGCCAAAGGAGTCGTTGGCCCACTATGCGGATCGGTTTCAGGAAGAAGTGCTGCTCACTCAGGAGATGCCTGGGTTTGCACTCCAGCTCGCCCTCACGGTCGGGCTGAGGGAAAGTTTCTTTAAGATGGCTCTGAAGAGGAAGGCCCTTGTCTCTTACGAGGAGCTGATGGAGAGGGTGGCGGAGGAAATCGAGAGTGAGGAGGCAAACCCGGAACTCACCAAGAGGCTAGCAAAACTCAGTGAGTCGGAGGTCAGGCAGCAAGAGATGAGGAGAAGGGAAGAGCCCAGGGCCCTCGAGGGGGAGTGGAGGCATCATGGCGGAGGAATGCAAGGCCAGGGAAGGGGTTACGCCTCGGGGAGGGGTAACTTCAATGGGGGTCAAGCAAGACCCCATCAGTTGGGATGGAGGCAGGGTCTGAGGCCGATGCCTCCTCCACACCAGCAAGCCATGGCGATCAGGCAGGGAAGAGGAGGAAGAGGAAGGAGAGAAGAGGCGATAGAAGAAGCGGGAGTAGGAAGAAGAAGAAGGAATACGATGGTGGAAGGCGAGGAGGGAGAGGTGACGTTGTCGTATTGTGACTTCCATGATGAGGAAGGTCACGCGACGACCACCTGCCCAGAGTTCCTAGAGACAAAAAGGGCCCGAGTGCCCATGCCGCGACAACAGCAACCAGTGAGGATTGAGGAGGTTGGGCCTCAGGAGGAGGAGGAAAGGTGTGAGGACCGAGCCGATTTGGGGTCCCGAGGGGAGATCGGAATGATCCATGGGGGGTAGGGATTGAGGCAACCCGAAAGGCGAGCCTCCATACCATCTACCGTCGTAGCGTGTCTTCGACATCCCTGACCCCGCCCCCGGCAGAGAAGATTTCCTTCACCCAGAAGGACATGCCAGGATATGAGGACCCATTCTGCGATGCGTTGGTCATTCAGACCGTGATCGAGAACTTCACCATTTCTAGAATCCTGGTGGATAATGGGAGTTCGGTCAATGTCATTTTCAAAAAGGCATTTGATGGGATGGAGGTGGAGTCGCGAAGGGTGTTGACCTCGGATGGTCCGTTGTTCGGATTCTCCGGGGAGACAAAAGAAGTAGAAGGGGGAGTAGGACTCCACGTGGTCTTGGGGGGCAGTCCAGGAACTGCCGCTTTGTCATAGTGGATGCTCCCAGCAGTTATAGCGCCATCTTCGGAAGGCCGCTCATCAGCGCGTTCCGCTGTGTCCCTTCAACATTCCACCAGTGCCTTAAGTTCAATGATGGAGGAGTCCAAGTCTGAATCAGAGGAGATCTGAAGGTAGCGAGGCAATGCTACGTGACGGCAGTCAACACCATCTCTTGGATGGGAGAGGCTGAGAGATGGGACCAGGAGGTGGGTGAGCCAGCGGGACTTGAAGGAGAAGGTCGAAAGGAGGAGAGGGAGCAGAGGTTGGGGGAACTGATGGAAGAAGAGGAGGTAGAGGATCAGGCCCAGAGAGGGGCGGCAGAAGAGTTGATGGTGGTCGGAGAAGAAGGAAAAGAGGGGGAGGTCGAAGCACTCGCTAGTGGTAAAGAGAAGGAGGGAGATTGGGGAGAACAGTCCCGGTTGGAGGCCGTGGAAGAGGTCGTGGAGCTCAAAGTCACCACCCGAGCCGGTGTGGTGGAGAAGGTCAGGATCAGCGGGGAGCTCGGCCTGGAGGAGCAGAAGCAGATCCTAGCATGCATTCAGGAGAACGTGGATGTCTTCGCTTGGAGCGCCGCGGAGATGCCCGGGATCGATGCGGATCTGGGTTGCCACCGCCTTAATCTCGACCCCGGCACCCATCCCATCCGTCAGAAGAGGAGGGCCATAGCAGACAAGCTGGAAGGACCCATCTGAGAGGAGGTGGGTAAGCCCCAGGTCTTGCCATCATGTCTTGACTGGTCGTACATGTGCTCAGCTCCTCAAACACCTACGGTCATAACCGACCGTTAGTCATAAAGACTAAGACGATTTTGTGCCCGCCTCCCCACGCGACTCCTAGACACCGAGCGGGAGGAAGAAGCGGAGGACAATAAAGTGGAGTAAACAAAAGCAGGTGACAGGGAAATCTATGCTAGCAAGTGTATATATATAGACACACACTACTCTAGCAGTATAAATAAGTAAAAGAGCAGTAAAGAGTAGTAAAGGAAGTAAATAGTAAAGTAGTGCACGCAAGTATAACCAGCAATTAATTAATTCTACACTACCATCACATGAGTACCTTAACTTATATGAATGCCCATACAAACTTATAAGTTAAGGTTTCCGGAAATATAACTTATCATATAAAAGAGCCCATACTAATTTATATGATAAGGGTCTGCAGTTATGATCTAGGTTTATATATGATATGATATGCATGCTATGTTATGATTCATACAAGTGCAACTCACCCACACGACTCTGTGATCACAGACCCTTAGTTCCCACATTTCGGAGTTAGCTAAACTCTCAGGTACCACCGCTGTGACTCTGTGATCCATGGTTACTTCTCCAACAATATATTTAGGAGAAGTGTATGGAGTTTCAACACATGCCCATACATCTTGATCTAAGTTTATCAAAAAACAACGCATATGCGTTCTCCAGTAATTATAATCAGTTATGCTAAACAGCGGAGGTCTACTTATTCCCTGCCCCTCATAGAAAGCGAGATCACAGAGCGCCATTATTCCCGGTTGTTAGACCAAAATGGAATAACCTAGCTCTGATACCACTTGTTGGATATGTAGGCGCCCTTAGAGGTGGGGGGGGGGTGAATAAGGGTTTTAAACTTTTTCTGATTATTAAAGAAAATTATTCTATGTTGCTACCGCCAGCGGTAGTGTTATGGCTTGGCGTTAGTGACAGAGAAAATACGTTTATGTTTAACCAATGAAAATCAGTGAGCATGAATCAGAGATGAAGAAACAAACATATTTTCATTAATATTAAATTGAAATAGTTATGATTACAAAAACTTTTCCCAATAATGCTTGGAAAGAGGCGACCAATGAAAACTCTTTTGGTTTTCTATACCGACCCTTCTCCCAAGGACCGGTCGGCTCTAGCCTATCTCTCCCAAAATCAGGCCTCAAGCCGCTCTAGCCCTTCCCTCACTGAAAATGCCTCGAGCACTCCCTAAATCTACACCCTAGACCTAGTCGCCAACGCGAGGCGAATTTCCCCTAGTCGCTGCAAGGCTCTAGTCGCCGTGTGGCGAATTTCTCTACCGAACAAAAGATATAAAGGTTACAATTTGAAACTAAAACAAAACACAAATTAAAAACTCCCTCAAAAGAAGAACTAGATGTCGATGTAGATGAGATCAGATTGGTCTTCAAGTTCTTTGCGTTCACGAACATTGACAGAGTTCTTCAGGCTTCTTGGTGAAGGCTCTCACGAGTGCTCTGAATATATGGCTTCAATTCCTTCTGTAACAGCAAGCAACAACAGAGGAAGCACACGTCTTTAAATAGAGTCATCCGCTACCGCCAGTTGTAGTACTACCGCCCCGCGGTAGCCACATTAGGCAATGATCAAGCACACGGATCGCGACAACTTAGGCAACTTTTGAGCGCCAAACTTTGAGCTCCGACTAGCGCGCCGCGGTAACGCTAACGCTCCGCGATAGCGAGATAACCTTCCTTCAGCCAATATCTCCTTCCATATATTCTCCTCAATCACATGCATATGGGAGGATTCCAAAAGCTACCGTCGGGCGGAAGAGATGCCGCACCGCGGTAGAGCATGCTAAATATGCATCCCGCCAAACATTCCTTTTTATCCACTGTTTACTTCCCGTCAATTGTTTCCATTTATGCTAGCGCCAGCGGTAGTGTTAATGCTCCACAGTAGAGCACATCTCTTTTTGTCGAATGAATCTTCATCGAACGGTCTCACATTTTGTCGAACGCTGCTTTCATTTCGTCAAACTCCATTTCGTCGATCACTGTTTTCATTTTGTCGAACTCCATTTCGTCGATCGCTAGCGCCAGAGGAAGTGCTAGCGCTCCACGGTAAAGCATGCATTTCGTCGCGCGCCATGGTAGAGCATGCAGTTCGTCGAATGCCGGGGTAGAGCATGCAGTTTGTCGAACGCAATTTTGTCAAACGGAATCTCCTTTCGTCGAACGTCTTCATATTTCGTCGAACGCAGTTTCGTTCTCAGCGGTTTCCTTCTCAACAGTTTCCTTCTCAACGGTTGTTAACACGAGGCGTTTACAACTAACGTGAGCGTTAGCTCTCTTTTTAGAGAATCGTCATCAATCAGCATCCTATTCATAGGGTTATATAACTATATTACCTGCACACAATAAACACAAGCAAGATCAAATATAATAGGATTTGTTATTGTCAAACCAAGAGATGCGGAAAGCATGTTCCAACAGAACCTAGAAATGCAATTGGGCCAATAGGCTCAAGTGCTTTTTGAGAGTGATCAAGGTGCTCTCCCCAGCACGATGGAAAAGAACCCTCGTGAGTAGGGAAAGATCATAATCGAGTCAGATGGATGCCATGAGGGCGATTTGATTATGAAGTGTGAGATTAATAATATTGAAACCGCGGCTCTTTACGACATTGGATCATCGCGTAATGTTCTTACATTGCAAGACGTTGAAAATCTAAACCTAAAAATCAATGCCAATGATCGGGCATCGCTTGTCCTTGCTAATGGAATGGTGGTGGAAATGAAAGGAGAAATTAAGGATGTCAAGGTGATTGTAGATGGAACTTTGATTATCATGAAATTTCAAGTTTTGGGCTCCATGGAAAACAACTCTGAAAGTGCACAGTTAACCTCACTAGAATTCTCTAGAGGGGGGTGAATAGAGATTAAAAAATATTTTGTGCAAAGTTAATAAATATATATATGTGTGTAATATTCACAGATTTAAGCTTCCCACACACCAACAAGAATTAAGCAAATAAAAAAAGATATAGCAAAAAGAAAATCACAGCACAACACAAAGAAATATAGTGGTTCCCCAAACTTTGGGTTGTCCACTCTTCTACCCCCTTGGTAGGAATTCACTATCTTGCACTGAGTCTTTTGATAAGGAGACTCTTAGAACCAGCCTGAGTCTTTTGATAAGGAGACTCTTAGAACCACTACAACTGAATTTTTTGAAGAGAGATTCTTAAAACTCTTTTTCACAATTTGAAAATGGAATAAGAATAAGAAGAAGAAGTAGAAGAAAAACAATTGAAGCAAGAAAGAATATTATTCCTAGCAAGAAGATTAGAAGCAAAAAGAAAAGTGAATGAAATCTCTCTTCTATAGTGAGAAGGAGATTGTAGGCCTTTCTCTCTTTCGGTGTGAGCTTTCAGAAATTTGCAGCAGTATGACTTCAGAAGGTAGTAGAAGAAGAAGAAGGTTTTTTCTTGCTGCAGCACTCTTTCACTTTTCTCAATTTTCTCTTCTCTCTTGGGAGCTTTTCATCTTTTTTCAGAAATGGAGTGGATCACTTGTACTTACTCTTTGCCGACCTCCTTCTGTATTTATAGCTCTATTTATTCAAAAATATTGCTATAGGAGAATAATCAATTAGCAGTCAGAGAAAGAAAAGTTTCCATAATCATTATATCTGTAGAAGGAAAGAGATCATTCTATTTTCAAATAATGTCCATAATAATCTTAATCAAATTAGCCAAGAATCATTTAGAAGGAAAGACTGATTCAGAACGGCTAGAAAAGAATAATATAATTCCATAAAATTCAGATCTACAGAAAGAAGGAAAGAGATATGGCGAGTTTTTGAATCTGTCACAGAAATCAACGTGCGTCGATTACTCTTCGACGTAAGCGTCGATTTCAGCCTGGCTAGACGGCGAGAAGAAAATATGGAAGGAGCGTCGACTGAGGTGCGTCGACTTTACTGGGTGCGTCGACTAGAAATCAGAGTTACATCGACTTTGGTTATGTCGAATTCTGTTTAGAGTTACTTCGACTCATTCTGAGAGGTACGTCGACTACATTTTGACGTTGCGTCGATTACTATTCGACGCATATGTACTTAAACTAATTTTTCACTCTGAGAATACATATTTTACTCATTTCTAGGGGTTAAGATAAATCATTTCCCCAACAATCTCCCCCTATTTTTCTTAAACCTATTCAGAGAGAAATTTTATCAGCTTTTAATCAACACATCAAAGCATATTTATAGAAAAGAGATATATTAGGTAATCAGAAGAAAATGGAAAAAGAAATCATCAGCACTTAAGCATTAATAGAGTATATCAAAATTGTTCAACATATCACTCAGGAGGAGTAGGAGAAGTTTTTCTCTTCCTGGAGAATACTAAAGGGAGATCAGGTCTTTTTATAGAGGTTGTAGCAGGATGTTCATTCAGCTCCCCCTGAGTCAACGCAATCTGATCCTGAGATGGAACTTCCTTTATACCTTCTTTTCTGCTTCTTCAGCTTCTTTCCCAGCTCCAGCTTCAGCTATGAAAGCATCTGGCTCCCCCTGAGCCTCAGCTTCTTTGTCTTTCTCACTTTCAGCCACTCCTTCAGCCTCAGCTTCCTTTTCAACTTCAGCTTCCTTTTCAACTTCTTTCTCTACTCTGCTTGCCTCCCCTTGAAAGAGAACTACTTGTTGTTCAGCTTCTCTTGCTATAGAGAGTACATCTGTTATCTATTCTGTAGTATGTAGCTCAGGTACTATTTCATTCCCAATGGTCTTAAGCAGAGCAAGACTATCAGATTTTGATGTTTGGCAGGAGTTGTGTGAGTGAGATTTGTGACAGGAGAGCTGCTCTTCATCTAACTTCTCCCCCTTCTTGACCTTCTTAGCCAAGGAGGTTAAGAATGATTTAGTAACCTTAGATGAAGACACAGAGGTTTTGAGTACTTGTACAGAGGAATTTACCCCATCCAACTGGGTTTGCATGTGCCTGATAATGGAGTGAATTTGAAGGCAGTGTCCATCCAGCATTTCTTGAAATCTTTGGGCTGCTGACTGGATACACTGAGTGATGAGAGTTTCCGTGGATGGAGATGGTTCAGGGTGTGTTGGTGGAGGGGATGAAGGTGGAGAAGTGATTGTTGATATATGAGGTATGGGAGATGATGTAGGTAGAGAGGATGTGATAGTAGGAGGAGGAAGAGGTGGTGATTGAATTGGTGTATGTGAAGATGTAGTTAAGGTAGGAGGTGTGAGGGTAGTGGAAACTATTGGTGTGGATGATGTTGGTAGGGAAGAGATGTCTGTATGTGGAGGAGGAGGTGAAGATGGATGCACAGGAGAATTAGGAGGAGAAGGAGTCCTTTCAGGAATGGAACCAGGCTTGGGGATTTGCCTGGTCCATTTTGAAAAGAGGGCTATGGACATCCTTTTTCCAGGAGGAATGGGAATTCCTTTTGACCTACATAGGTCAGGGAAGGAGTGAAGGAGTACCTGACTCATGATCCTCGTGTAGGCATTCTCTCTATGAGAATATTTGTAGCCTATCATCTTCAGTAAGCAGCTTGCCCAGTCTATCTTCTTTTTCAGTACAAGGGCCCCCTATAATGTTCAGTTGCTGCTTGGGCACTGCATCATGGGCAGAGATTTTGCATAGTAGTATTTTTCCTACTATGTCTGCCAAGAGCCTATATTCATCAGAGAAGTCTATTTTCTTCAAGTTGATTGGTCTATATCTGGAGAATTTCATGGTGATTAATAAGTTTTTGATTTCCTAAGGGGTGAGTTCCACAGGTTCACTACCTAATAAGGGAATGATGATGGAGATTCATTTAGCTACTCTTAGAAAATAATTTGCTTTCCCTTTTTGATTTGAACAAGGATAGTGTTGGTGTGTACCTGATGAAAGATCAAAGGTGTCCCTAAGATGTTCTGCAGAGATTGAGACAGGTGTTTCATGGATTGTTCCTGTAATCTCTCCTTGTTCAGATATCTGAACATGATTTATCAACTCAGTGAGTTCTATTTCCAGGAGTCTGCATCTTGTTGAAATGAGTTTGTTTAGACCGGTTTCAGTGAAAAGAGCTATGATGCTCTTGTAGTTTTCGGCGGCGGCTTGGAAGGAATCAAGATCAATATCGAAACCAGAGTTGATCTTGGGAGCCATTTTGGTCAGTGAAAGAGAGAGGAAGAGATGGCTGGACTGAGAAGTGAGAAGGATGAGAGATGCAAAGAGCATGCAAATTTCTAACTGAAGAGTTTATTTAAGTCAGGTGAAACGTCGAAACGAGACACAACTCGAGGTTTATTCGGTACTACAGTAGATATGACCGAAAATATTTTAGTATTGCCGCTCTTTTTCATGAAGTTGGCGTTGCGTTGAGTGGAAGTCGATGTATGCGTCGGTACAGTCTGAATTGAGATGTTAGGGTTTCCTATCGACGATGCGTCGATTAAGAAATCGACGTGACTTTTATTTTGTCTTGAAAATTCTAATTTTTTTTGAGAGATTATTTCTTCCTAATCCTAAGGTTTTCTAAGTCAGCCTTGGACTAATTTTATAGACAATTGGATTGATTGTGCCAACATTGTTTGGCAATGTGGCCAGTTTTATTACAGATATAACACTTGATTGTCTTTAGATTATGGGAATTTGAGTTTAGAGAGGGATAGAGGTGTTGATTAGGATAGAGTTGTTGATTAGGATAAAAGTTTTGATTAGGATAGAAATTTTGATCAGGATGAATGGGTCCTGAATGGGGATTAAGATAGAAAATTTTTGAAGGATAAATATGTCATGTATTTAAGTTGCTCTGAGGTTTTATGCATCGATATCTATTCGGCGTATATTGAGAGTTGCGTCGATATATATTCGGCGCTTTCTCTAGATTGCGTTGATCTGGAATCTATGCTTGGAAGTAGTTGCATCGATTGTAAGTCAACGTAATTTTATTCATGCGTCGATTTGAGGTCGAAGCATCTGAGAGATTGCGTCGAGTAGAATTCGACGTACTATCATTCATATGTCGATATGAAGTCGACGCAATTGTGTCTTCACAGATTTTATTTTTCCCTTTTTCTGGTTGGAGATTTATTTCTTTATGAATTGTTTCTTTTGGCCTAGTTGCCTTCTCAGAAGGAGTTTGAGAGTCTTCATCTGAATAGTATGATGTTTCATCAAAATGGTTTATCTCCTTGAAGGTGAAGTCTTCTTCTTTATTTTGTGAGTCTTCTTCTAAGTTTGTTGATTTGATGGGTTTAGTAAATTTAACAGGGCTCATCCATGCAGGTTTGGTAGATGGTATTGAACTGGTTGAAGGATTAGCCCCTAGCCCCAGATTCTTATGTCTGATTGTTTATTTTTCAGTGATTTCTTTAAGTGTTTGGCTCCTGACTTTTATAGATTCTTCAAAAGCTTTTGCCTGGGATACCTTATTCTTAAGGAGTTGATTTTCTATTTTAGCACTTTTTATTTCCTTTTCTGTTTTATAGATTTCACACCTTAGTTCATAATTTTTTGAATATGTATCCTCTATTTTTCTCATATTAATTTGTTCTTTTAGATCCTTAATTTCTTGTTTAGCTTTTAGTTGATCTAAACAAAATCCTTTAAAATCATTTTTGAAATCATCACATAGAAAATATATTTCATCAAAAATGCTTACCTCATCCTTATCCTCAGATTCCTCTATGAGAATAAGGCTATTTGCTTTTGTTGTTGAATTTTCTTTTTCATCTTCAGAAGAGATGCTTTCTTCTGATCCTGTTTCACTCCATGATTTAGCAGCATATTCTTCCTTTGAGCTTTCAAGAGCCATTAAACATAGGTCTTCTTGCTTAGACTCTTCATTGTCACTTTTAGATGAGGTGTTGTCCTCAGAATCTGTTTCACTCCAATCTTCTGCAATGAAGCCTCTTTCTTTCTTCTTCCCCTTTTTCTTGAGATCATTCTTTTTCAGATCTTTCTTTTTCTCAGCATTTTCTGGACATTCTAGGGCAATATGTCCAGTTTTCCTGCATGAGTAACAAATAATTTCTTTGGTAGGGGTCTTATCATACCTTGGTTTTGACTCTCTCATTCTAGACCCATCTATCCTGACCCATTTCTTGAATCCTCTAGCCAGGAGGCTGAATAATTCTTCTTCAGTAACATGGGTTTCTTCTTCTGTTGCTTTTAATGCAATGTTTCTATCTTTTGAGGAGGTTGGAGTGTTTTCCCTTCTTTCCTTCTCTTCTCTTGTTTTCAGTAGTTGCTCATAGGATTTGAGTTTTCCTAAGAGGGCATCTGTTGAGATTTCCTTTTGTCCTCTAGTATCTCTTATTGCCCATATTCTTGAGTCCCATGAACTTGGGAGACTCATTAATAATTTGTCATTGATCTCTGTGAGAGAGATCTCTCTATCCAAGCTCCTTAATTGATTGATGATCAGACTGAATCTGTCATACATCTCAGATATGCTTTCTTCATGCTTCTTTTGCAAGTTCTCATATTGGGAGATCAATAGAGCCTTTCTATCTTTCCTTTCATCAGCACTTCCTTCTACTATCTTTGTAAGAGCCTCCCAGATTTCTTTGGCTGATTCACAGTCAACAACCTTTTGAAAGATTTCATCTGAGAGGGTTGAGACAAGAATGTTCACAGCTTTTGCATCACATGCTCCTGCCTTCTTCTCATCATCTGTCCACTCAGCCCTTGGGACAAGTGTTTGAGTCACTTTACCACTTGAGTCCTTTCTATAAGGCTTGGGAGGACCTGTCAAAATAACATTAAACAATTCTTCATCAATAGAATTCATATAGATCCTAATTCTTGTTTTCCAAAGTGCAAACATTTCAAGATTGCACATTGGTGGTCTGATGGAAGCATAATCTTTGATTTGTGCCATAAAAAAAGTTTTTAGAAATATATATATATGAGGTAGGATCTTTTTTATCAACGAGTTACCCCTTTTTGATCAACCTTGCTTTGATACCAATTGAAAGTGCACAGTTAACCTCACTAGAATTCTCTAGAGGGGGGGGTGGTGAATAGAGATTTAAAAATATTTTGTGCAAAGTTAATATATATATATGTGTAATATTCATAGATTTAAGCTTCCCACGCACCAACAAGAATTAAGGAAATAAAGAAAGAAATAGCAAAAAGAAAATCACAGCACAACACAAAGAAATATAGTGGTTCCCCAAACTTTGGGTAGTCCACTCTTCTACCCCCTTAGTAGGAATTCACTATCTTGCACTGAGTCTTTTGATAAGGAGACTCTTAGAACCAGCCTGAGTCTTTTGATAAGGAGACACTTAGAACCACTACAACTGAATTTTTTGAAGAGAGATTCTTAAAACTCTTTTTCACAATTTGAAAATGGAATAAGAATAAGAAGAAGAAGTAGAATAAAAAACAATTAAAGCAAGAAAGAATCTTCTTCCTAGCAAGAAGATTAGAAGCACAATTATAGTGAATGAAATCTCTCTTCTATAGTGAGAAGGAGATTGTAGGCCTTTCTCTCTTTCGGTGAGAGCTTTCAGAAATTTACAGCAGTATGACTTCAGAAGGTAGTAGACGAAGAAGAAGGCTTTTTCTTGCTGCAACACTCTTTCACTTTTCTCAATTTTCTCTTCTCTCTTGGGAGCTTTTCCTCTTTTTTCAGAAATGGAGTGGATCACTTGTACTTATTCTTTGCCGACCTCCTTCTGTATTTATAGCTCTGTTTATTCAAAAATATTGCTATAGGAGAATAATCAATTAGCAGTCAGAGAAAGAAAAGTTTCCATAATCATTATATCTGTAGAAGGAAAGAGATCATTCTATTTTCAAATAATGTCCATAATAATCTTAATTAAATTAGCCAAGAATCATTTAGAAGGAATGACTGATTCAGAATAGCTAGAAAAGAATAATATAATTCCATAAAATTCAGATCTACAGAAAGAAGGAAAGAGATCTGGCGAGTTTTTGAATCTGCCACAGAAATCGACGAGCGTCGATTACTCTTCGACGTAAGCGTCGATTTCAGCCTGGCTAGACGGCGAGAAGAAAATATGGAAGGAGCGTCGACTGAGATGCGTCGAATTTACTGGGTGCGTCGACTAGAAATCAGAGTTACGTCGACTTTGGTTACGTCGAATTCTGTTTAGAGTTACTTCGACTCATTCTGAGAGGTACGTCGACTACACTTCGACGTTGCGTCGATTACTATTCGACGCATATGTACTTAAACTAATTTTTCATTCTGAGAATACATTTTCTACTCATTTCTAGGGGTTAAGATAAATCATTTCCCCAACAAACTCAATGCCAATTTTGGGTGTCCCACTCTTAAAGAAGAGTGGTGCCACCATTCACATTGCTAGTGGGTGTATCACCTTGTCACCCAAAGTGACACACCACACTCACCCATCTATAATAACCAATGATATCAGTTTTATGCCTATTATTTCTGATGAGCTTGTTAGCGAGTCGAATACAGTTGTGGAAGAAAAGAGAAATAAGACAAATGTTGAGTTAGAGATGTAAGGAGAGGAGATAACAAAGAACTACACGATGGAGGAAGAGAATGATGAAAACAGAGGCGGCAAGGCTGCAAAGTTAGAAGTTACCATGGCCAGCATGGCCACAAACAATTTAAATAATATCACTAAAATAGGAGTTAATTATAAAAAGTTAAAATAGGTTCGTTGGGCAGATTTGTGACCCATAGGGGTGAAGAAATGAAGCCCTTAGCTGCTCCGAGACCGCTAGACACTGATCTTGATCGAGCTCATATTGCTCATTGGCGCTCTCGTACTCTGGAGAAATTGAAGCAGAATGATTTATTACACGCAACGCACTTTACCGCACTCCAAAACAAGAAGGAAGAGGTTAGGGGCAAGGGAGAGATATCTCCTTTGAGCTCTAAAGCCTTCACCTCCTTCCCATCTCGTGTGGCTGGGGAGAATCATCATAAATCAGCATACAACTGAGTCATGACGGAGTCTCCGGGCTTGTGTTTCTGCTGTTTTATTTTGCTTCATTCTATATCTTTAACTGTTCTTGTGAGTTTATTTTGGTAATATTTTCGACATTTGCTAGAACTCTCTTGTTATAATGTTAATAGAGGTATTTGGTCCACCTTAAGGATGATAAATAAAAGGGCTCTTGGGAGACAACCCATTAGAGCCACTTGGTTCCTTTCAATTTCTTTTTCTATTCTATATATAGTTTATCTATATTTTGTCTGGGGGAATGCTTTAATCACAGGGTCAAATCTATTTAGAGCATGCGGGACTGCTGTCTTTGGACAAGATTCACTGATCTTATGGTAGGCTCATTTATGAGCCTAGGTACCCTCTACCCTTAACCCCTTTTTATTATGCGAATGTTTTCTATTGATCTGGATGACTTTAAGTCTGGGGGAAGAGCCATACCTAGTGCCCACTTGCACGTGCACATAGCATAGCATACTAGAAGTTATAATCTTATAATTATTTGCTCATTCTCATCGCATATCACAACACCCACTAGAGAGCGCACTTAATCGTTGGCGAGTAATGAGTCTAACACATTTCTTTTGTAGGATTGGGAAAATTGTTGTGCTAGCTTAGGATTGTGAGACGGAGTAAAATGTTGACTCTCGTAGTGCTTTAGTCGAGTACTCGCATCTTACATAGAATTGTGTGTAGAATAAATTTTTCTTTATGCTTATAGTTTTGTATGTTTTTCTATTTGCGTAATAATTGTTTATCCTACTCAAAAGTGGTGAATCTGGTGTGAATCTGATGGTAGCGTAGGGATGTGTGTAAACGGTTGCTAAGTTTTTATTGCTCGAGTCGGGAGGAAGAATTATCTTTCTCGGTGGCGAAGAACTTTCCCCAAGTGACTCTTGAAGCATTGGCATAGGTTAGTTTAGTGCGAGAGTGTGATGTAGGACTTAATTTTGGCCCGATTGAGCCTTTGTGCCCATTCCTATTGTTATATCCTTGCTAGCCACTTTGTCCCTACCCTGTCTTTTGATTCAGCACCACTTATATTTCACCAAAGCCTAAAAGCTAATCATAGTCGCACACCCAATCCGAGCTCTAGTGTGGTATTATTTTCAATTGAGGGTGTTGATGCGGTTTAAATTATGTGAAAGTGTGGTTTGCACGTCCTCGGAATATTCACTGAAAAAGTTTTGAAAAAAGAAAAGAAATTAGAAAAAGAAAAGGAAAAAAATGTGATTAAGAAAAGAGCCTAATTGAAAATCTTTTTAAGAGTTGTATTGGGAGTAGACAGTGCACACACCCACATTTTTAGGTTCATGTCTGGGGGTGTGGTGCACCCATGTGTTTATTGTAATGCTTGGATAGTTTCCTTGGCGCAAGCTCTTTTGGGTTAGGTGCATATACCTTCATGTTTATCATTGTAAACCCTACTGAATCCCAAGCCCTGTATTTATCCTAAAGTCCTACTGACTCACGCAATGAACCGAACTAATGTCGTGGAGAGAGTGTGACCAGGTGAGCTTATGGTCACCGACATTGATGGATTTCAATGAAGGTTGTTCCGAGCACCGATCTTGAGTAATGTTCACCTCAGTGATTTGTCTACTTTCTTCCTACGCATGGCCAGACGATTCACCGTGATTCAACTTTTGAGTAGAAATAATATATAATTATGCTCTTAGATTGTTACAAACTATTTGTATAATTAAAAATTTCTTCTATTGCATTTCTATGTGTTGATTTTTTGAAGTAGAAGTGGAAGGGTTCTGGGCAGTCTGAAGAAAGGAGACCGCATTGTCCGCGCGGTCTGCGCGGATATTCTAGCCTGGTTTTACCTTGGATGGTCTATTGACCAGGTACTGATGTCAGGCGGTCTGTCTTGGGAGACCACATGTGACCGCGCAGCTTACGCAATTTGTTCTGGCAACTTGTTCTAAGTCGAACATATGTTCAAGTAGGTTTGCCTTCTTGCAGTAACCATGCGGGTTATTCCTGGCGACTTGTTCTGGTCGATCAGGTTTGCTGAATGTTTGTTCTTGTTATAAAACCGGGCAGTTTGTTTGATAACCACGCAATTAAATAATGCCGTGTCTGTATCCCTTGGGGCGGTGACGACATCCATTGGCTTGTCTATAAATAGGGGTGCAGAACCCAAGACAAATGTTAAAAGTAGAATAACAAGGAGGGAAAGTTTTTGATCTGTTGAACTCGCATCTCGGGCGGTCTTTGTAGTGGTATGACTTTTGTCGGTCTCGTTACAGGTCGGGCGGTCAGGTGTGGATGTGTCTGTTCCTTGACTGGTTGTAGCGAACTCAGCGATCAGGTGACATAGCGGTTAGGCGATCAGGGAGTTGCGGTCTGGCATCAATGTAGTTAAGTTCTTGTTTGTTCATTGAAGCTTCTGTGATCATGTGACCTCGCGGTCAGGTGGTCTGAAGTCCGGACAGTTGTTGTTTTCAGCTGTTGAATATGGCAGCAGGTTATGTGGTCTGTGGTTGCGGTTTGATAGTTCACAGGTCATCAAGCTTGCTCTATTCGTGTGGTCTCAGGGATAGCTATGTGAATTGGCTGTTCGTGCGATCTGGCGTTCTCTACTTTGGCATTTCGTTGGCGGCCTGTTCTTTGTCTTGTGCTACTCTCCTTTGTGATTCTTATAAATAATGTCTCGAGATGTATGTCTCGAGCTGTAATGAGATAGTTAATATAAGAGCACTATTCGTTCTTCCCATTGTCACTTATTGTCATTCTTGTGGATTGTGTTGAAGTGTTCTGCATTATTACTTCACTCCTTAACCTCTAAAAATTTAACATGGTATCAGAGCCAGGTTTCTGAGCAGTAATCAGCGTTGTCTTCTGCTTGGGTTTCTGCAAGTCGGTTGTCAATCAGTGAGATAGAAATGGAATGAGGATATGCTAGAGGTCTTGGTATTGAGCTCCTTACGCAGACTAACTTTAAGAAGTGGAAGTCATGCATGGAGAGCTATCTTCTTGCCGAGGACTTATGGGAGGTGGTTGGAGGAGAAATAAGACAAGTTGTTGTTCCTGCTGAGCGGAATGCTGAGCTCGTGAAGGCTTGGAAGAGAACAAATGCAAACACAGAGTTCACTCTCAAGCGAGTTATCATTCCAGAGTTGTTTGATCACAACATCGAATATAGGTCAGCTGCTGAGATTTGGACAGCCTTGGATGGCTTGTTCAATAAGAAGAATGTAGCTCGACTACAGTTCTTGGAAAATGAGTTGGCTAAGGCAACTCAAGGTGACTTGTCCATTTCAAGATTCCTCTTGAAGATAATGAACTTATGCGCAGAGATATCGACATTGGACACGGATGAGCCTATCTCAAAAGCGAAGCTGAAGAGGCACATAATCCACGGCTTGCGGATAGAGTATGTGGACTTTGTTACTTCTGTGCAAGGCTGGGCCAATCAACCATCATTGCTGGAGCTGGAAAACTTACTTGCTTTGCAAGAGAGTTTGGCTAAGCAAATGGCGGGGATGTCTGTCTCTGGGGGAGAATGTGAGGTTCTCTTTTCTTGCAAGAAGAAGAGATGGGACAAGAAGAAGAAGTCATCTCAGAATGATGGTCCATCTACTTCATACCAGCAAGAGAGGAGTTATGCTCCTAAGTATGAAGGGAAGAAGAAGGAAGGGCCGAGGTGTTACAGGTGCAACAAGCTTGGTCACTTCAAGAGAGACTGCAAGATCAATCTTCAGCCAGGGCATGCTGCAGGAAAGGAGGAGGCTGGTTCCAATGCTGAAGGTAGTTGGGGTAGTGGAGGTGCATTCATGACAGGAACTTGTGTTCGGGCATTGGCTTCCATCACCTATCAGGATGACTGGATAATGGACTCTGGGTGTGGACATTACCTCACCGGGGATGAGTCAAAGTTCTCTTCTTTGAAGACATACTCCAGTAATGATGTAATTAATATAGCTGATGATACTGTGCATGCAGTTGAGAAGGATGGTGTTGTCTCTTTAGGTAGTGATAGAGGTCCACTCACCTTGAGGAGTGTTTATCATGTGCCGGGAATGAAGAAGAACCTCCTCTCAGTGACTAATGTTGTTGATGTTGGTTATCCCATTCTGTTTGGTCCAACAGAAGTGAAATTTCTCCGAAATGTTTCAGCCGTGAAAGCTGAGGTCACTCATGTAGGGAGACGGATAAAGGACTTGTTTGTTCTATCAACAAGCTCCTATGTTGATAAGATGAGGGCTAACGACAGTGCTGCTATCTAGCATGAAAGACTAGGGCATGTTGGGATGGACAAGTTGAAAGCTATGGCCGGAAGAGGACTTGTAAGAGGCTTGCCTAGTTTGTCATCCTATGGTGATGGTCACGTTTGTGCAGGTTGTCAGCTTGGTAAGGCTCAACATCTTCTATTTGACAAATCACAAAGCAGATGCACAGCACTAATGGAATACTTTCATGGTGATCTGTTTGGACCTGCCGCAACTACTAGTCTTGGAGGTAGCAGGTATATGCTTCTTCTGATTGATGACTTTACCAGATATTCTTGGGTATATTTTCTGAAAGAGAAGACAGAGGCATTCGATAGGTTTATGGAGTTCAAGGAGTTGGTGGAAGGTCGGCTTAACTTGCGGATCAAGAAGTTCGGAACCGACAATGGAGGGGAGTTCACCTCCAATGCTTTCTTCAACTTCTGCAAGAAGTATGGCATCCGAAGAGAGCTCTCTTATGCTCACACACCACGTCATAACGGAGTTGCAGAATGGAAGATCCGTCATCTGATGGATACCTACAAATGCTAGCTTCATGCCAAGAGTATTCCAAAGTCCTTCTGGGCAGAGGGAATGTCTTGTGCAGCCTATGTAATCAATCAGATGCCTCTCAGTCCTATCAACATGAAGACTCCTCATGAGTTTATGTTCAAGGAGAAACCAAGCATTGGACACTTTTGATTGTTCGGATCTACCTGCTACGTGCATGTTCCTGATGCTCTCAGAACGAAGCTAGATGCGTAAGCAAGGAAGCTAGTGTTCGTCGGTTATGATGACCGGAAGAAGGGCTGGAGATGCAAAGATCCTGAGACACAGAGATTTGTGGTCTCAAGAGATGTGGTATTTGACGAGCTGATGTCATATCAAGGTAACTCTTCTGTTGAGTTATGAGAAAGCAGGTCAGATGGTGGACTTGAACAAGCTACTAAAGAGGTTCTGGTGGAGTTGCATGTTTCTGCAGGTTCTCCAGGTGCTTCTAGCTCTGGGTCAGGTGCTTCAGGTTCTGGAAGCAGGGGGAGCGATGCTCCAAGTCTACCTAAAAGGTGAGCTAGTTCCGAACAAGTAGCTGAAGAGGTGGTTTAGAGAAAAGCTCTGAGGAGGTCAAAGAGGACTATCATTCCACCAGATTGGTATACATGGGGAAATTTGGTGATCTTCGTCTCATGTTTCTTCGCAAGTCCCCTGGATGAGAGAGAGCCATCTTGCTTTGAGAATGTCGTTGGAGTCAAGGAGTGGGAAAGAGCCATGGATGAAGAGATGGTTTCCCTCAGGAAGAATGAGACTTGGGACTTGGTGCTTAAGGTTGAGGGAGTTACTCCGGTGACTTGCAAGTGGCTTTTCAAGCTGAAGGAGAGGGATGATGGTAACATTGAGCGGTACAAGGCTCGCCTTGTAGCTCGAGGTTTCTCTCAGAAGTATGGGGAGGATTATGAAGAAACCTTCAGCCCTGTTGCCAATATGACTTTGGTTCGGGTGGTGATCGCGTTGGCAGCTTGCCAACGATGGAATATTTGGCAACTCGATGTGAAGAATGCTTTCTTATGCGACAAGATTGACAAGGATATCTTCATGAATCAGCTACCTGGTTATGTTTCCGAAGAGCACCCAAGATATGTGTGTAAGCTCAAGAAGGCTCTTTACATCTTGAAGCAGGCGCCTCGGGCGTGGTATGGGAAGATCGCAGAATACCTCCAGTTCTGCAGATATTTTGCTTCTAATTCTGATTCAAGCTTATTCGTAAAGAAGATGGGGGAGCTTCAGGTCTTGGTGCTGCTATACGTTGACGATATGATCATCATGGGGAATTCTGAAGTGGAGGTATCTAGACTACGAGCTAATTTAGCTATCCGATTTGAGATTAAGGACTTGGGTGAGCTCCACCATTTCCTTGGACTCGAAGTGTAGAGGAAAGAGAGCGGTATGCTTGTTTCCCAAAAAGGCTGTGCGGATTGAATTGTGAATCGATTCAGAATGGAAGGGGGGAAAAGTAGCTGAACTCCCTTGGAGGTTGGAGTTTATCTTCGACGAGATAAGGGCAAGATTCTTTCTGATCCTTTGGTATTCTGGGATTTAGTCAAAAGTCTGAAATACTTGACAATCATGAAGCCGGATATTGCTTATGCAATTGGCAGGGTGAGTCAGTTTATGGCAGAGCCTCGGAAAACTCATCTTATAGTGGCTAGGATTATTTTGAAGTATGTCAAATCCACCTTGGATTTGGGTCTCTTTTACGGGCGAGATTCAGGCTTTTGCTTGCATGGATACATGGATGCCGATTATGGAGGAGATTCAGATGATCAAAGATCAACTTCTCGATATTTCTTTATGAAAGACTCTACAACTATATCATGGTGCAGCAAGAAGAAGGATTATGTGTCTGTCTCTACCACGAAAGCAGAGTACAAAGCTTCGACCTTGGTAGCTCAGGAAGCCATCTTGCTTAGGAGGCTAGTGGAGGACATTCATGGGGAGGTGTGAGGTCCTACTCTGCTTTGTGTTGACAATGAGAGTGCTCTCAAACTGGTGAACAATCCAGTTTGTCACGCACGTACAAAACACATAGAGATTCATCACCATTTCATTCGTGAGAAATTGTTGGAGGGATCTCTGATTGTGGAGCATGTGCAGAGCAAGGATAATATTGCTGGCATCTTTACAAAGCCGTTGTTGAAGGGACCTTTTGGTCGGTTGCGAAGTTTGCTTGGGCTGACTTCCACTTCCCACTTCAAGGGGGGTGTTGATTTTTTATGTGGAAGGGTTCTGGGCGGTCTGAAGAAATAAGACCACAGTGTCTACGCGGTCTGCGCGGATGTTCTTGCTGTGTTTTGCCTTGGATGGTCTGTTGACCAGGTGTTGAGGTCAGGTGATCTGTCTTGGGAGACCGCAGGTGACCGCGCGACATGCAAGATTTGTTCTGGCGACTTGTTCTAAGTCAGATAGATGTTCAAGTAGGCTTGCCTTCTTGCAGTAACCGTGCGGGTTGTTCCTGACGACTTATTCTGGTCAATCAGGGTTGGTGAAGGTTTGTTCTTGTTATAAGACCGGGCGGTTTGTTTGATAACCGCGCAGTTTAATAATGTTGTGTCTGTATCCCTTAGCGCGGTGACGACATCCGTTGGCTTGCCTATAAATAGGGGTGCTGAACCCGAGGCAAATATTAAAAGTAGAACAACAAGGAGGGAAAGTTTCTGATCTGTTGAACTCACAGCTCAGGTTGTCTTTGAAGCGGTCTGACTTTTGTCGGTCTCATTTCAGGTCGGGAGGTCTGTTGTGGCTGTGGTTGTTCCTTGATTGGTTGCAGCGAACTCAGGGATCAGGCAAGCTAGCGGTTAAGTGATCAGGGAGTTGCGGTTTGACATCAGTGCAGTTCAGTTCTTGTGTGTTTGCTGAAGCTTCTATGATCAAGCGACCTCGCGGTCAGGTGGTCTGAAGTGAGGATAGTTGTTGTTTTCTATAGTTGAATAAGGTAGTAGGTTGTGCAGTCTGTGGTTGCGGTCTGACAGTTCGCAGGTCATCAAGCTTGCTTTGTTCGCACGGTCTCAGGGATAGCCGTGCAGCTTGGTTGTTCGTGCAGTCTGGCGGTCTCAGCTTTGGCAGTTCGAAGGCGGACTGTTCTTTGTCTTGTGTTTCTCTCCTTTGTGATTCTTATAAATCATGTTTCACCATGTATGTCTCGAGCTGTAAAGAGATAGTTAATATAAGAGCACTATTTGATCTTCCCATTGTCACTGATTGTCATTCTTGTGGATTGTTTTCAAGTGTTCCGCATTAACATCACTCCTTAACCTTTAAAAATTTAACACTATGCGTGCGAGCATGCAACTTCGCATGGTACTCCGCATTTGCAATCGTTAAGCCAGCTAGACCTTTTTTCTTGTCCGCATAAGGGATGATTTCCTCATGACGAGCAAATGTTTAATTCTGGGGGTGTGATGAGTCCAATATTTACACTATTTTATGGACTCATCCGGGCTAATTTTAACTCTTGTGCACGTCTTATTCAAGCTATAATCGCTTTTATATCACTTGTATTCACTTCCACGCTTTGTGCACTGTTTAGCCTTATTTTGGTGTGCTTTTGCGCTTCATGTTGTTGGGGGTAAGCACATGGTGCTCCCCAACCCTTTTTCTATATTTGTATTGAGCTGGAGGAGTATTCCCATCTGGGTGTATGTTGTAGGCTTTATTGCGCAGGTGGATACATCGTCTACTTTGTCCAGATTTCATGTCTGCATATATCGCACGGTCGTGCATTTCATTGACGCACGATTTCTTCGATCGTGCGAGTTCTTTTGCGGCTTAGTTTGATGTTCTATCCTTGATCGTGCGAATTGTACACGCACATGCAGTTGCCCGTGCGCGAAGGAATCACACGATCACCTGTTAAGTTTGGTTTTCAAGCTTTCTGGAATTGTTCGTGCATTTTTACGCATGGTCGGCTTCGACCATGCGTGAGTAAAATGCACGGGATCTACTTCTTCGTCTTCCTAGGTTTTCCTCATCATTAATAACGCACAGACTACGCACGGTCGTGCGTTTGGCCGTGCGGGACTTAATTTCTGATGATTTTCTATAAAAGCTAGGAATTCTACTTGGCTTGGAGAACACTTTTGAGAGCCCGCCATTTTTAGCTCCAGTTTGCCCTTTTCATCGCTCCACCACCGTTCGACCTAGGAGAAGCTACAACCATCACTTTCTTGCAAATCTTCCGCAAAAGCTTCCTCCTCGGCGTCCTCCATCATCCACGGACTCAAGAACGCCATTGATGGAAAGTTTCCACTGCATTCAAGGTGTCTCCAACATGAGTTAGATTGAGTTGAACCACGAAGAAGACGGGTAACGTGGAGGAAGCTGACAGCTCCTGTGAACCCCGAACGAAAACTGAAGACCGAGCTCAGACGAGGCTTGACAACCCTACGATTCTGACCGAGAACCATCAGCGAGTCTCCGAGCTTGGGTTTACTCTTTCCCCATGTGTATTGCTTCAGATCTTTATTATGTATGTGTGTTGTTTTGGAAGATGTAAATAAACCCTTGTTAGATTTAATGTAATTTCATGTTTATGAAATTTATTGTGGTTTATGTGAGTTGGGAGCACCCCATTCCACCATCCACTCTGTCGTTACGTTGTGTGCCGCACTAGCAATTGCTAGTTGTGTGTTTTGAGACGAGGTGCTTACGACCCTCACTCCGCCGGTTACGAATCATCCATCCACAAGCCTTCTCGTTCATCCGCAAGCCTACTCGTCCATCCACCAAGCGAAGAGGTGAATCCGACCCGCATTAGTTAATTTAGCTTTCTTCAACAACATCTCTCACAACCACACCAAAAACCCCTTTTTATTAAATTAGAAATCTTTATAAGTGTTTTCCCTAACGATAAAATCATACACCCCAACTTGCTATCCTTTGAGAACGATATTCGGGGAGTCTCTCCCATCATTTATTACTTGTACAATCAGTACACTTGTCGTGAACATGTCACTCCTTCAATGTGGTCGCAAAGAGTCGGCAGTTGAAGGCATACGATAGGGGCCTGAGGGAGACCATATCTTAGAACCATTGCAGGTGTGGGATGGGGTCATCCTTCCCGGTGTAGTACATCATGTCTGGCTCCCTGAATCCCTCAGGGAGTGGTGCCGAGAGCACCAACTCGCAGAACGGGCTTCCTCCAGTCACCGTTCTTGCCTGCTGGACTCGCCCCACGAGCTCCCTGACTGGGCCTGCACTCGCCAGAATGGTGCTCACCGGCACCGCGCTCACTGGCACAGCTTGCCGGAATAGCGCTCGCCAGACTCGAAAACAATTCCCATGCCATGAGTTCTTGCCTTGGCGCCTCACCGGCCACCTCCTTTCCATCTCTCTGCCCCGTGGCATTCTCTCCTACCCCTGACGACTGGACGGCCTGAGGTACTGGAGTCACGAACTCACTCCGCTCCGCTCCGCACCGCGGCGAAGGCTAGGTTGATAGTCTCGAGCACCTCCCTGCAAAGATCCAACAGCATCTCCATTGTCACTGGCGGGCCAGGTGGTGGCTAACCGCCGAAGTCGCCCTTTCGCTCACCTTCTCCGACCATGATACCTCCTACGGAATTTCTTGCACTAGCTGCGGCCCACGCTCACCGCACCAAAAGTGTTGGAACCAGTATCTGGCACAACGAGGAGTTCGGATCCCTGTGAAGGGAGGAAGCTAGCGCTTACTAATCCCACGGAGGAACCTGACCGAAGACATAGAACGAAAGACACGACCCTTGGCAACAGCGCGGAGGTCCCACCACACACCTGGAAGATCTTTGGAGCGCTCCCCTCCTAAGCCAAGACTGCAGCCGAACACCATGGAAAGCTGAAGGAGCTAACCAAAGAGATCCTGAGGAGAAGCAAAGATGTAGAATGCTCTCCCAAGGTGCCCCCAAAGGGTCTATTTATATTCTTCCGGTTACGGTCTACTAATAGAGGGATTCAGCATTTTGGTTTTGCTATACGCACCCCAAATTGGTCTGCTAACAGCCAAACTCCACTGTTCTGGAGGGCTATTGACAACCCACCAAGGGTATCCGGTTAAATTTACCCATGAAACTCACTGGGAGAGTAGCTTGTGAAGGGGCCACTCGCTGGGCTCTTAGCGAGCGAGGCTCGTGAGATCCCTCTTAGCGAGTGGACCGTGGGGGCACCGCTTCATGGCCCATTGGCATCATATACGCCAGCCTGGTTCACTCGCATGAAGCAGCGAGCCCTTGATCTTTTCATCTTTAGCTAAATGCACCCATGGAGTGCAGAGTTAACTCTCGACTCACCTCCGTGCTATGCTCTTCTCAGAGCTGCTAGCCCGGCTCGCCCCGCCCTGACCTTGACTTCTGCGAGGTGGCGATCCCCTGGCTCGCCTCGCCCCGCCTTCGCTTGTCTTGCTGATACCCGATTCTTCATCTCACCCCCTTGGCGAACACGGTGTTGTATACATGTAGTCTCTCTTCTAAGTCATGTTATCACACTTGAGGACAATTGGGTCTACGGATAGTAAAACTTAATATTTGACTTAGACCCCAAATGATCATCACACATAGAATTGTTAAGCCCCCGATCATTATGAAGGCATAGATTGATTAAATAATTAACCATTAATGACATATACTAGAAGAAAGGGGTTGGGGTGCATTTAGTAAAACTATCAATTCGGGAATTTACAATGATATGATAGGAGATGTGAGGAATGACCTGCCAGCAAGTATAAGTGTGATTGATGTATGAATTGGGACCTAAGTAGGTATTGAGTGATGACATGCAAAAATAGTCGATCACTAAGAAAGGTAGGGTTCGATGTTCAATTGAACATCGACACTCGTCTGTCCGATCTATTTGTAATCTATCTTAAGATTTTGGAGTAACAAGAGAGGAAATAGGTATAAAAGAATCGGTAGCCACCAATAAGAGTAAATATCCTGGAAAGGGGGATTTGGGCTTCAGCCCATTGTATTCCTTAGTACTACTGCGAGCCCTTCAACGAGCAGCCCTCAAGAAATCCAGGATTCACCCTAACCTTCTAAGTATAACTAAACGATAGACAAGAGTAGTTTAAGTATGAGACTTTGATAAAACCTCATCTGAAATTTGGGATGGAATGGTACAAGGTCTAGATAGCCCTGTGAGCGGTAGGCTCAGTATTCTCTAAGGACTAGATAGTCCTGTGAGCGGTAGGCCCGATATTGTCTAAGAAGGACTAGATAGTCCTGCGAGCAGTAGGCTCGATATTGTCTAAGAATGACTAGATAGTCCTGTGAGCAGTAGGCTCGGTACTGTCTAACAAGGACTAAATAGTCCTGCAAGCGGTAGGCTCAGTATTGTCTACGAAGGACTAGATAGTCCTGCGAGCGGTAGGCTCGGTATTGTCTAAGAAGGACTAGATAGTCCTGCGAGCGGTAGGCTCTGTATTGTCTAAGAAGGACTAGATAGTCCTGCGAGTGGTAGTCTCGGTATTATCTAATAAGGTCTAGATAGTCCTGCGAGCAGTAGGCTCGGTATTGTCTACGAAGGACTAGATTGTCCTGCGACCGGTAGGCTCGGTATTATCTAAGAAGGACTTGATAGTCCTATGAGCGGTAGGCTCGGTATTGTCTAAGAAGGACTAGAGAGTCCTGTGAGCGGTAGGCTCGGTATTGTCAAATAAGTAATAGATAGTCCTGAGAGTGGTAGGCTTGGTATTGTCTACGAAGGACTAGATAGTCCTGCGAGCGGTATTCTCGATATTGTCTAAGAAGGACAAGATAGTCCTGTGAGCGGTAGGCTCTGTGTTATATAAGGAAGGTCAGGTTAAGTCCTGCGAGCGGTATGCTTGGTATTATAATGTAGGACTGGTCAAGTCCTCTGAGATAAGGGCTCGATGTTTCACTTAGAGGCATTGTTGTACCAAGTAGTACGCGTATACCCTGTGTATTCTTAGGGGCGTACATAAAGGTCTAGGCCAGATGTAGTTTCATATGTAAGCATAGGAGTGGAGGGCCCGATCCACTGCCCTTGTTTGCCTCAACAGGGTGTACCTGAGCGGAGACTCAAAAATGGAATATAGAAGTGGTACTTAACAGATAGTACGCAGATACCCTGTGTGTTATTAGGGGCATACAAGAGGTCTAGGCTGGGAGATGTACAACATAAGCCTAGTAGTGGACATGCCCGATCCACTGCCCTGTTTGCCTCAATCGGGTACCTGAGTTATCATAATCGAACAGAGGGAACTAACAAAAAGTTATGAACATACAAAATCGAGTGGGTGAGTTGCATCATTGCATTGCACAACGTAGCATAACATCACTGCATAAATAAAACCTAATAGTATAAACTACTATGGGCTCTTTTATACGATGAGTTTACCTTAGTGACAAAACCCTTAACTTGTATGTTTGTATGGGCATCCATATAATTTAAGGTTATTTTAGTAGCTACTCTTCCTTATTACTATATCTGCTCCTTTTGTACTGTTTTTTATTTAATGCTGATATACCTTACTTGTGCTAGCATAGAACCATTTTCAATACTTGTTTAGTATATACCTTCCTAGTCTTGCCACTTGTCATCTGCTTGTTTTTACCCCTTGTTGTCCTTCGCTTCGCCCCCCTGCATGGTGCTTGGAGTTGCGGGGGGAGGCGAGGAAAAAACTGGCTTAGTCTTTATGACTAACGGTCGATTGTGCCTGTAGGATTCCGAGGACCTGGAGCAGTAGTACGATCAGCAGAACATGATGGTGAGACTTGAGGAGCAGTTTCTGCGAAGTACCACTACTTAACGACAGATTGACAAGAGTTCGATAGCTTCCGCATAAATATAGAGTGAGAGAGTTGTTTTAATTTATTTTGGACATGTACCGGGCATAAGCCCTTACTCTCTTTTACTTATTATACTCATTGTTGGACCTGTATTCAATTAGATATATCTACAAATATGTGATTGTAGACTTGGTTTATTTTAATTTGTTTTCTTCTTATTTCACGTTGGCATGTTTGATCGTTCTTACCGACAGGATAGGTGTCTTGCAGAAGTGGCTAACTCACGTATTAGCTTCACCGTAAGGCAACGGTTCTGGGCATAAGATCCAGGAACTCTCCAGGTGCGGGAGAGGGATCTTACAGATTCTGTGTCACTACAGGTTTCACCAATGAGACCCTTTCAATTCTTCTTGTCCTTTTTCTTGAAAATCTTCTTCTCGTGCTTCTTGTTATTGCTGCTCCTATCCCTTTGCACTTCAGGACACTCAGGTGCTATGTGCCCTTATTTTCTGCAGGCAAAGCAGATCACTTCCTACTTTGGAGTCTTATCAAACCTGTGTTTGCTTGAGCTCCACTCCTTTCTTCTTGAGTCTTCTATCTTGACACATTTTCTGAATCTTCTGACTAAGAGACAGAACATCTGTTCTTTTGGAGTGGAGCTCTCCTTCAGCAGCCTTCAAAGCAATAATCCTTTGGTTGGGAGTTGAGACTGTCTCCTTGGCCTCAGTCTCAGCCATGCTCTTAAGTAGTAGCTCATAGGATTTAAGCTTTCCAAGCAGAGCATCAGTGGAGATCTCTCTATGGCATCTGGATTCTTTAATGGCCCAGATCCTTGAATCCCATGAGCTTGGGAAGCACATGAGTAGCTTATCATTGATTTCTGTCAGAGAAATCTCCTTTTCTAGACTTTTTTGCTCATTATTAATAATGCTGAACTCTCATGCATTTCAGCAATACTTTCTTCATCCTTCTTCTGAAAGTTCTCATATTGGGATATGAGAAGGGACTTTCTGTCCTTTCTTTCATCAGAGCTTCCCTCAAATAATCTGGAAAGGGATTCCTAGATTTCTTTGGCTGAGTTGTAGTCTGCCACTTTCTGGAAAATGTCATCAGACATTGTAGAGATCAGAATGTTCGTGGCCTTAGCATTACATGCCTTCTGCTTCTTTTCAGCATCTGTCCATTCAGCTCTGTGCACAGTTTGTTGTGTCACAGATCCACTGACATCCTTTCTGACTAGTGCCAGGAGACCTGAAATAATGAAATTATGGATGTCTTCTTCAATGGAGTTCAGATATAATTTTATTCTGGCCTTCCAGAGTGTGAACTTATTTCGGTTACACACTGGTGGTCTTATTGATGCATAGTCCTTAGAACTCGTTTTCTAAAAATAATTTTACAATATAAAAATATGAGTGAGAAGATCTTTTGATCAAGGTGTTAGCCTTTTTTAATGATCAACCTATCTCTAATACCAATTGAAAGTGGATAGTGTAACCTCTGAGTATTCTCTAGAGGGGGATGAATAGATTTTTAAATGTTTTACACTAAATGTGCACACACAATAAAATCTTCTAATAACAATGCAATCAGAAACCAGCACAGAATAAATTAAACACAGAAATGCATACAAATAAAGGGGACAACACAGAAAAGCACACCACATAAGAGATAAGTTTTATAGTGGTTCTCCAAAATGTGGGTAGTCCACTCTTCTACCACCTTGGTAGGAATGCACTATCTAGTGCTTGAGTCTTTTGATAAGGAGACTCTTAGAACCACTAACTGAGTCATTTGACAAGGAGACTCTTACAACCAACTACTGAGTCTTTTGATAAGGAGACTTTTAGAACCACTGAATCCTTTGGAGAGGGATTCTCAGGACTCTTTTTTTAGTTATAGAATAAGACAGAGAGAAAGAAAGAAGAAGTAATGAAGGTGTTTCTTCTGTTTTAATCCTCTTGCAGTTAACTGAGGATTCTGTCACTTGGTATTCTTCAGGATCTATTAAGAATGAACCCTTGCTTGAGGTAGAAATATTGCAAGGATTATGAGCTTGTGGACCTGATGATATCTGTACTCTTGATGGCTTCTGTACAACCTCGATATTCGCCATGAAAGGGGGCGCGGTTTGGGAAGACATTACGAAAGAAGTAATAAAGGAGGAAGGCCAAAGGGCCAGAGACTTCACAGGAGGGGCGGGCGAGAAGTCTCTCTCTAAATTCTCTCTATCTGGCGAGCAAGAATGGACGACGAGATATAATCTCACGGGCAGTTTGAGGAAGTTTTATAGGGTCGACGAAGAGAGTGCGACGAAATGAAGAGCGTTCTATGAAATGTTCCGTGATCGACGAAATGTATTCTATGTTCAACGAAGTTAAGAGGCGGTCTCGCTGAAGGCTCGCGAGACTGGGCCACAATGTTTGACGAACTCAATTCTATGTTCGATGAATTGTTTCCTGCGTTCGACGAACGGCTTGCTTCGATCCCAGCATCTCAGCGGTCGACGAACATCCCATCTCAGCGGACAAAGAACAGTTTAACATTCTGCGTTCGTCGAGCTCGTCTTTGTTCAACGAAATGTGTTCTCTGCACAACGAAATCAAGAGGCGGTCTCGCAGGAAGGCTCGCGAGACCAGACCTCGGCAGATACTACCAAAGGGGGCCTGCGAGGTCCTCGCAGGGCGATCGCCTAGGAGAGGCATCACGAACAGGACTCGCGAGAAGGCCCGCGAGAGCTTCGGTAGTAGTGTTCTCGCAAATTCTAGCCCATAGGTTGATGGGGACAAATTACCCTTTTACCCTTGGTGGTCTGCCTTTAGCCTCTCCAAGCAGCGGAGTTTGGCTGTTAGCAGACCCATTTGGGGTGTGGATAGTAAAATCAAAAGGCGGAATCCTGCTATTTGCAGGCCAGATCAGAAAACCTATAAATAAGACCTAAAGGGCACCTTTGGAGGGGACTTCACTTCAGCTTCTCTCTCCTTAGGCTCTCCTTGGCTAGCATTTTTCAGAGCTCTCCAAGGTGCCCGAGTCTCTGCTTTGGCTTGGGAGGGGAAGCGCTCAGCGATCTTCGGAATTAGTGGAGAGACCTCCTCGTTGTGACTAAGGTCTTAGTCATCTTCCTAGTCTTCAGTCTACCTTCTCTAAGGGATCAGTAAAGGCTAGATGCCCCTCATTTCAGTGAGGGCCCCGAGCTTCACAAGAGGCCGAGAAATCGGTATCAACATTTTGGTGCGGTGAGCGTGGAGCGTGTCTGTTCCAAGAAAATTCCAAGGAGGAGATGGCAGGAGACGAAGATCAAGGCGAGGGGTACAGCGGGTCACCCCAGGTGGTGACGTCGAGGATGTTCGTGAATTTCAGGAGGGAGGTGCTCGAAACCTTTGGGCTCACTGTCGCGGCACTACAAAGTGAGTTCGCGACCCCAGTACCTCAGGCAACACCTCCCCAAACAGCGGTTGGCAAGAATGCCCCGGGGGGAAGGGCCGGAAACGAAGTCGTCAGAGGGTTAGTGCATGACCTGGAGGGGCGAGTGCTGTTCGCCAGCCCGACGAGCTCTATGCCGGCAAGCTCTGTGCCGGCGAGCGTGGTGCAGGCGAGCGCGCGCCCGGAGGATGTGGCGAATGTGGGGGTTGTTCAGGCGATCGCCGCTCTCGCGAGCGCGGTCCTCGCGAGCCCAAGTCTGGCGAGGGAGCTTGGGGGGCGTGTGGAGCGAGAAAGGGTGGCAGGAGGAGGAAGCCCCTTCTGCGAGTTGGTACTTTCTGCGCCCGTCCCGGTAGGGTTCGGGGAGTGGGATATGGTGTACTACAACGGCAGGGATGACCCCGTCCAGCACCTCCAGTCTTTTGAGGACTCAGTCTCTATCAGGCCGATGTCAGATGCTTTCAAGTGTCGGCTCTTCGCCGTCACCCTTAAAGAAAAGGCTAGGGACTGGTTCCATCAACTCCCTACAGGATTGATCTACGCCTTTGAAGATTTGCGCCGAAGTTTCTTATTGTGATTCTCAACTTTAAAGAAGAGGAAGAAGGACGTCGAGTCTCTCTTCAAAGTGAAGCAGGAGCCGAAGGAGTCTGTTGGGTATTGTAGCCACAATTACCTTGATTTGAAGAAGTGTTCCTTTGAACTAAGTTGAATTGAGTTGTATTTGATTATGCGCTTTAGCTATGTTGTGACAGGTCATTCCACTCTAGGTACAAACCAATGTCAGGTTTCAATGAGTCGTCAAACACAGGCTTGTGCAATGTAATCCCTCATTGTATAGACCAAAGTGTTGGCTCATGTGAAATCTCTCTATTGGGATGTACCTCATTTCCTAAGTGCAAGAGAAGGAGGACTGGAGCTGATGGTGGAATCTTTTAAGAAAGGAATTTTTCTTAAGTAAAATTCGGTTATATCATTTAGGACATATAGTCGAATTCGACTATATGGTCTGAATGGATATAACCGAATTCGGTTTATCAAAGATCGAAATTTCTTCAAAGTAATAGAATAACCGAATTCGGTTATTAAAATTCGGTTATTGTTTTTTCGGTGAATGTGTTTTAACCGAATGTTGAAATCTGTAGAAGTCAGTTATATCATTTAACCGAATTCGAATCGGTTATTGCCATTCGGTTATTCCATTTAGTCGAATCGGTCTGCGTATCTCCGGTTCAGTTCTTCCGGCCTGATCTTTTAGGGATTTCTCTTTAACGATTCGCGAGGTGTCTTTCTCGATGCTCTCAGATATAGCCGTTGGAGTGAAGAAGCTATAAATAGCTAAGGGTTAATTCCGTTTAACCTTAATCGTGAATCCAAGAAGAAAAACATCGTTCTCTCCGTCCGTCGGCTGACTGTTATCGCAAATCTTCTGCTGTTGCCGAAAATGTTTTTGAACGATTCTTCTTGAAGAAAAGGGTCAACTAGATCTCTGATTTTAGATCTCTTCAAGTTCCTTTTAGATCTAGTTGTCTCCTAAGTGTTCAGATCAAGTTCTCTCAAGGCAAGATTTCTTCTTCCTTCTTTCAAGATCCAGATTTCCGATTCAATCAAGGAAGAAGAAGATCTTTTATTTTCAGATATGATAAAGTTAAAATCTCAAGGAGATTTAAAGTAGATTGTTTCTCAATCTAAAGTTGTGTAAGATTTTATTACATTATTCTCAAGGAAGCTTGCTTCCGAGTTGTAGGAGCGTTGTCTCCGAGTTTGTAGGAAGTTTCCCTTCCGAGCTTGTAGGAGTTTTGACTCCGAGTTGTAGGATTATTCTTAATCCGAGATCAGTGAAGTAGCCTAGTCTAGCCGGTCGTGCTAGATAGGTGAGGTGGAAAGTGGACTACCCAAGATCGGGGAACCACTATAATTTTCTGTGTTGTGCTGTGCTCTTTTGGATTCTGTGTGCTTTTATTTATAAGTTTTTAATTCCGCGTAAAGACATAGAATCCACCTATTCACCCCCCTCTAGGTGGTTTAGGCCGCAACTAGATACTTTCAATTGGTATCAGAGGCAGGTTGTTCGCTATAAGGTTAACACCTTGAACAAGATCTTTAAATCTAGTTGCAAGAGCAAGTTTGTCTGAAATGGAAAAATCCAAGGATTCTCTCAAGATGCTCGTCTGTTCTAAGGAGAACTTCCCTATGTGGAAGGAAAGAATGAAGTTCTACATGGAAGCCACCGACCCAAGAATTTTTCAGATAGTAGAGGAAGGTCCCCATGTTCCTATGAAGCCATCGTCTATAAATTCAGCTATTATGATTCCCAAGAAAATGTTGGAGCTAGACAAAGATGAGATTGCCCTCGTCATCTTGGACAAGAAGGCAAAGAACATTATTGCTGGTGCAGTGGACGATTCAATGCTACAAAATCTTATACACTGCAAGTCTGCCAAGGAAATGTGGGACTCCATAGTTGTTCTTATGGAAGGAACCGAAGAAGTAAGGGATGATCGAAGATCATTGCTGAATCAAGAATATGAAGCATTCAAGCAAGATCCAAGAGACTCCATTTCTGATACTTATGAGAAGTTCTTTAAGATCGTCAATGGTCTTAAGAACTATGATCGGGAATTCACCGTTGGAGAACTAAATGACAAGTTCTTGAGATCCCTAACGAAAGAATGGGATACCAAGGCTATTGCTATCCGGGAATTCGGAAAGTTGCATACGATGGAGCCACAAATTCTGTTTGGCAAGCTCTTATCACATGAGCTCAAGCTGAGTATTAGAAAAGCTGAAGAAGAGGGATGCTCCACCTCTGGAAGAGAGAAGACCGTGGCACTGAAGGCCAAAGAATCAAGAAGACATAAGGCCTCGTCTTCTGTCAGAAGAAAATCCTCAGATGAAGATGATGAATCAGATGCTTGCCCCTCAAGCTCTGATATGTCTGATGGAGAGTTCTCTTCTCTCTCCAAGCAATTCAAGAGATTGCTCAGAAAAAGAAGCCAGAGGAAAAGTCAATCCTCATCAGATCATAGAAGATCAAGGGGTGATGATGAACATCACAAGAAGGAACACAACAACGACAGGTATAAATCTAAACCAAATAAATATATTTCGACTGATATTATTTGTTTTTGTTGTAATAAGCCAGGACATTTAAGCACGGAATGTCCATACAAGAAGAAATCCTTCAAGAATAAGAGGAAAGAAGAAAAGAGCTTCTTGGCAAAGGAGTCCAAGACTCTTAGTGACAGTGACTCAGGGAAGTCAAGCTCAGATGAAGAAGCCTATTTTGGGCTTATGGCACATTCAGATGAGGAAGGAAGTGTCTCCTCATACAAAGGGAAGGTAAACTCGCACACTCCTCTTTCTGCATCTGAAACTGATTCCGTTGAAAATGAAGGCTATTCTTCAGAGGAAGACTTAGATCTAATGGTTCAGTATAAAGCTATGTTGGAGGGATTTGACAAATGCCGCAAGGTAGTCAAATCTCAAGCACATGAGATTGCATCTCTCAAGATGGTGGAATCAGCTTTGAGGGAGGAAATTAAACAATTGACTCCTCTCAAAGATGAAATCCAACCCTTGAAAGATGAAATCAAAAGCTCCGCTGAATTATTAAATCTTAAGGAGAAGTTTATCAATGATTTAGAAGAAAAGTTAGTGGTGGAAAGGAAGATAGTTGAAAGCTTCTCCAAACCAAAAACTATCCTTCCAATCATTGAAAGATTTTCTGCTCCTGCGAAGGTTAGTGGTCTTGGTCATAAGGCCGAAAGTAGTAAGGCTGCTAAGAAAAGAGTTGTTAAAGGTAAGGGCAAGGTTGACCAAAATCAAACCCGTCCCCGATGCTTCGAAACAACTGCTTTCAAGGGACCTTATGAAAAAGTAATCCCCAAGGATTATGGTTCATTTGTACATGGATCAGTTATTAAGAAAGCACCAAAGATTAAATCAATTGTTGATAAATCTCATGAAGAGAAGAAGGAGTCATGTGTGTGTTGCAACCACGAGACTTCTACTTCTAAGAATATTGCTCCTGCTAAACTCCCCGTTCAAAAGTTAAAACAGGAAAACAAGAGAAGATACAATCGATTTGATTGTTGGTGTTGTGGCAAGATTGGTCACTTCGCCATAGATTGTTGGTTTAACCCCAGAAATGTCAAGACTCCACGGGTTAACAATGTAAGAATGACCCCTTGCAATGTTAACACTCCGAGTGGTGTTAATCTAACCAGAAACCTAGGACCCAAATCCTTTTGGGTTCCTAAGGGAAATTAATCTGTGATTGCAGGTATGTCCAAAGGCCAACCAAAACTCTAATCAGGCACTTGGACAAGTGGATGTTCATGGTACATGACCAGAACATAGAAGAAATATAGTAAGGTTGTTGAAAAGCTTAGGAAATCAGTCCAGGCACTGAATTTCTAAGGGGGAGATAAGTCTAAGGGGGAGAAAAGATTGAGGGGGAGCTTTGAGCTCTCATGCTTTTTCTTCCCTATCTGAAGTAGTCAGAAAGGGGGAGAGAAGTTATATTTGCAAGAGAATTTGAAGTTGGGAGGGATTGGCAAAGTTAGATTTGGCAAAGTTGAAAGAGAAAGTTGAAAGGGAGAGAAAGTTGAAAAAGTTAAGTTTTTAACTCTCCTTATCTATTTGATATATACTTATTTAAGTGCAATTCAACTCAGTACATAGGTTCTGACTTCTTCAAATAGGGGGAGATTGTTGGGTATTGTAGCCACAATTACCTTGATTTGAAGAAGTGTTCCTTTGAACTAAGTTGAATTGAGTTGTATTTGATTATGCGCTTTAGCTATGTTGTGACAGGTCATTCCACTCTAGGTACAAACCAATGTCAGGTTTCAATGAGTCGTCAAACACAGGCTTGTGCAATGTAATCCCTCATTGTATAGACCAAAGTGTTGGCTCATGTGAAATCTCTCTATTGGGATGTACCTCATTTCCTAAGTGCAAGAGAAGGAGGACTGGAGCTGATGGTGGAATCTTTTAAGAAAGGAATTTTTCTTAAGTAAAATTCGGTTATATCATTTAGGACATATAGTCGAATTCGACTATATGGTCTGAATGGATATAACCAAATTCGGTTTATCAAAGATCGAAATTTCTTCAAAGTAATAGAATAACCGAATTCGGTTATTAAAATTCGGTTATTGTTTTTTCGGTGAATGTGTTTTAACCGAATGTTGAAATCTGTAGAAGTCAGTTATATCATTTAACCGAATTCGAATCGGTTATTGCCATTCGGTTATTCCATTTAGTCGAATCGGTCTGCGTATCTCCGGTTCAGTTCTTCCGGCCTGATCTTTTAGGGATTTCTCTTTAACGATTCGCGAGGTGTCTTTCTCGATGCTCTCAGATATAGCCGTTGGAGTGAAGAAGCTATAAATAGCTAAGGGTTAATTCCGTTTAACCTTAATCGTGAATCCAAGAAGAAAAACATCGTTCTCTCCATCCGTCGGCTGACTGTTATCGCAAATCTTCTGCTGTTGCCGAAAATGTTTTTGAACGATTCTTCTTGAAGAAAAGGGTCAACTAGATCTCTGATTTTAGATCTCTTCAAGTTCCTTTTAGATCTAGTTGTCTCCTAAGTGTTCAGATCAAGTTCTCTCAAGGCAAGATTTCTTCTTCCTTCTTTCAAGATCCAGATTTCCGATTCAATCAAGGAAGAAGAAGATCTTTTATTTTCAGATATGATAAAGTTAAAATCTCAAGGAGATTTAAAGTAGATTGTTTCTCAATCTAAAGTTGTGTAAGATTTTATTACATTATTCTCAAGGAAGCTTGCTTCCGAGTTGTAGGAGCGTTGTCTCCGAGTTTGTAGGAAGTTTCCCTTCCGAGCTTGTAGGAGTTTTGACTCCGAGTTGTAGGATTATTCTTAATCCGAGATCAGTGAAGTAGCCTAGTCTAGCCGGTCGTGCTAGATAGGTGAGGTGGAAAGTGGACTACCCAAGATCGGGGAACCACTATAATTTTCTGTGTTGTGCTGTGCTCTTTTGGATTCTGTGTGCTTTTATTTATAAGTTTTTAATTCCGCGTAAAGACATAGAATCCACCTATTCACCCCCCTCTAGGTGATTTAGGCCGCAACTAGATACTTTCAGAGTCGTTGGCTCGCTACGCGGACCGGTTCCAGGAGGAGGTGCTGCTCACTCAGGAGATGCCTGAGTTTGCACTCCACTCGCCTTTACTGTCGGGCTGAAGGAAAGTTTCTTCAAGATGGATTTGAAGAGGAAAGCCCCCGTCTCCTACGAGGAGCTGATGGAGAGGGTGGCGGAGGAAATCGAGAGTGAGGAGGCCAGCCCGGAACTCACCAAGAGTCTAGCAAATCTCAGTGAGTTGGAGGTCAGACAGCAAGAGGTGAGGAGAAGGGAAGAGCCCAGGGCCCCGGAGGGGGAATGGAGGCAGCATGGCGGAGGAATGCAAGGCCAGGGAAGGGGTTACGCCCCGGGGAGGGGTAACTTCTATGGGGGTCAAGGAAGACCCCATCAGTTGAGATGGAGACAGGGTCCGAGGCCGATGCCTCCTCCACCCCAGCAAGCCATGACAATCAGGCAGGGAAGGGGAGGAAGAGGAAGGAGAGAAGAGGCGAGAGAAGAAGCAGGAGCAGGAAGGATAAGAAGGAATAGGATGGCGGAGGCCGAGACGGGAGAGGTGACGCTGTCGTACTGTGACTTCCATGATGAGGAAGGTCACGTGACGGCCACCTGCCCGGAGTTCCTAGAGACAAAAAGGGCCTGAGTGCCCGCGCCGCGATAGCAGCAACTGGTGAGGATCGAGGAGGTCGAGCCTCGGGAGGAAGAGGAGGAAAGGTGCGAGGACCGGGCCGATTTGGGGACCCGAGGGGGGATCGGGGTGATCCATGAGGGGGGGGGGGGGGGGGGGGGGGGGTAGTGATTGAGGCAACCTGGAAGGCGAGCCTCCATACTATCTATCGTCGCAACGTGGCTTCGACATCCCTAGTCCCGCCCCTGACAGAGAAGATTTCCTTCACCCAGAAGGACATGCCAGGTTATGAGGACCCGTTCTGCGATGCGTTGGTTATTCAGACGGCGATCGAGAACTTCACCGTTTCCCGAATCCTGGTGGATAACGGAAGTTCGGTCAACGTTATTTCAAGAAGGCGTTCGATGGAATGGAGGTGGACGCGCGAAGGGTGTTGGCCTCGGATGGTCCGTTGTTTAGATTCTCTGGGGAGATGAAGGAAGTAGAGGGAGGAGTAGGACTCCATGTGGTTTTGGGAGGGCAGTCCAGGAACTGCCTCTTTGTCATAGTGGATTCCCCTAGCAGCTATAGCCATCTTCGGATGGCCGCTCATCAGTGCGTTCCGCTGTGTCCCCTCCACATTCCACCAATGCCTTAAGTTCAATGACAGAGGAGTCCAAGTCCGAATTAGAGGAGATCCGAAGGTCGCAAGGCAATGCTACGTGACAGCGGTCAACACCATCTCCTGGATGGCCGTGGCAGAGAAATGGGACTAGGAGATGGGTGAGCCGGCAAGACTTGGAGGGGAAGACTAGAAGGAGGAGATGGAGCAGAGGTCGGAGGAGCCGATGGAGGAGGAAGAGGTAGAGGGTCGAGCCCAGGATAAAGGGGCAGAAGAGGCGATGGAGGTCCAGGAATAAGGACAGGAGCAAGGAGGAGACTGGGGAGAACAATCTCGATTGGAGGCTGTGGAGGAGGTCGTGGAGCTCAAAGTCACCACCCAAGCCGGAGTGGTGGAGAAAGTCAGGATCAGCGGGGAGCTCAGCCTAGAGGAGCAGAAGCAGATTCTCGTATGCGTTCAGGAGAGCGTGGACGTCTTCGCTTGGAGCACCGCGGAGATGCCAGGGATTGGGGCAGATGTGGCTTGCCACCGCCTTAATCTTAACCCCGGCACCCGCCACATCCGTCAAAAGAGGAGGGCCACAACAGACAAGCTGGAGGGACTCATCCGAGAGGAGGTGGGTAAGCTCATACATGCAGGGTTTGTAATAGAGATCCAGTATCCAGGCTGGGTCTCTAACGTGGTCATGGTGAAGAAGGGGGGAGGTAAGTGGAGAATGTGTATCGACTTTTCCTTGCTTAATAAATCGTGCCCCAAGGATTGCTACCCCTTGCCTAGAATCGACGCGCTGGTTGACTCAGCCGTCGGTTTTCCTATAATGTCTTTTTTAGATTCTTTTTCAGGTTATCATCAGATTCGCATGCACCCCCTGACATCAAAGATGTCTCCTTCATCACGGGGGATGGGTGTTATTGTTATAAGATGATGCCCTTCGGGCTCAAGAATGCAGGTGCCACGTACTAAAGAATGATGGACAGGGTCTTCCGAGAACAGAAGGGGAGAAACTTGGAGGTCTACGTCGATCATCTTATGGTAAAAAGTCGGGACCTTGAATCCCACCTCTGAGACCTTGAAGAGACCTTTAGGACCTTGCGAAAGTATAAGATGAAGCTCAACCCCCTGAAGTGTGTCTTTGGGGCAAGCCGAGGGAAATTCCTGGGTCACCTGCTTACCCGGCGGGGGTGGAGCCTAACACGGATAAGGTCAAAGCGATAATGGAGCTGGGATCACCAAAAAACTCGAAGGAGGTTCAGAGCCTCACTGGAAAGCTGGTCAGACTCAGCAGGTTCCTCTCCAAGGCGGGAGATAAGTGTGCACCCTTTTTCAAGGTGTTAAGGGGAAACAAAAAATTCGAATGGACCCCGGAGTGTGAGGGAGCCTTTCAGGCTTTGAAAGAGCAACTCACCCAAACCCCCCTAGTCCAAGGGCCGAGACCGGGAGAGGACCTATCCCTATACCTGGGAGTAGGATCTGAGGCAGTAAGTTCAGTATTGGTCCGGGAGGAGGGGAGAAAGCAATTCCCCATCTACTACGTCAGCTGAGTGCTGAGGAAGGCGGAGCTCTGGTACCCGATTCTGGAAAAGCTGGCCTTCACGTTGGTAGTGGCGGCCCAGAGGCTCTGACCTTACTTTCAGGCACATTCAATCAAGGTAGTGACTGATCACCCAGTTCGCAAAGTCATGGAAGGGGTGTAGCACTCGGGAAGGTTGGCGAAGTGGCCCGTGGAGTTGAGTGAGTTCGATGTTATGTTCGTACCCAGGACGTCGATCAAGGCCCAAGCAGTGGCAGACCTCATGGATGACTACGCAACCGAAGTGGGGGAGCATGAATACCCCCCCCCCCCCCCCACCCCCCACCCCCCACCCCCCACCCCCCCCGGTGGCATGGAAGATGTTGGTGGATGGCGCCTCAGGGAAGCACTCCTATGGAGGGGGAATAATCCTGGTGAACCCCCAAGGGACAAAGATCGAACAAGCTTTGAAAATCCACTTCCCGGTTACCAACAACCAAGCTGAGTACGAGGTGGTGATAGCGGGCCTGCGGTTGGATCGGGAACTGGGAGTGCAGGATGTGGAGGACTAGACGTGTAAGACTCCTCTTTCTCAACCTTGATCCTCCCCGGTAATTGAGCACGGGCGAGGGGAGTCTTATGCCCAGAACCGCCGCCTTACGGTAGTACCAACCCCTTTGGCCGAGTATTACCGTAAGACGCCAATTCTGCCATCGATTTCTCCTTCCAACCATATACCTAGCCAACCACAATAATATTCATGTAAAAGAAGTAAAGAGGGTAACCACAAATCACATATATAAAGAAAACAACATGTCCACAAAATAGAAAATGAGAGTAAATTAAGGCATAGCCCGAGTACATCAAATCCTCTCTACAAAATTCTCTCAAATATAACTGCGGAAGCTAATCAACAACAACTCACAACCTCTGCTGCTCCATGAGTGGGCTGCACCACCTCGTCCGTCAATCTATCCCTGTCCTGCCTGGCCTGCTGCTCCCTCGGCTCCGCGAGCTCCTAAAATGATATGGTCCACTGACCGTTAGTCATAAAGACTAAGCCAAACGACATCCCCTCCCCCGATGTCACCTAGGCACCGAGAGGGAGGATGAAAAGGGAAGGACAACAAGCAGAAGTAATCAAGCAGGTGACTAAAATGATCTATCCTAGGTTGTCATAATGTATGTTTGTACTCAAACTGTAAGGGCCTACTGTAAAACATATAATATATAAGAACAACTATGTAACAGTAAGAAGAAGTAAGAACAAGTATAAAAGGGTGCAGTATTAGAAGTAAAGAGCAACAAAAATGTAACCCTAACTTATATGGATGCCCATACAAGCCTATAAGTTATGAGATCTAAGCAGGTAAGTACAAAGCACATTAAAGTAACCTTAACTTATGGGGGAATACTCAAACAAACCATAAGCTAAGGGATCTGGCAAACAAGAACCTCATCATATAAGTCATCCCATACTAACTTATACGATGCGGGTTTGGTATATGCAATGATGTTATGATATGCAATGGTTATGCTATGGTCATGCAAGCGCAACTCACACACACGACTCTGTACGTACAGACCTTTAGTTCCCCAATTTTCGAGTGAGTCGCTAACTCCTCAGGTCCCACTGTAGTGGCCGCAGTGGCAATGGGTTGGGCCACCCCATTCCTAGACGGGTATACACACTACCAGGTCTAGACCTTCCGTACACACTCGTTTGAACCAGGGTAGGGCCGAGTGTCTCGTGTACTCTTTGCTGGGCTAAGCCAGTCTTGTTAGGCCGAGTGTAGGGGGTTCTGGGTAAAAGTCTCCATGACACCGACAAAGGCCGGTCCACTCTACCACTACCACTCGCCCGAGTCAACGTACGTCGTCGGTGTGCCGGACGGACCCGTACCGAAGACCTACCATAGTATATATATGTACATGCGCAATCATGTCACTATACATCAAATCTCACCCTTAGTCTATCAAGTCCCCAATACTATGGAAGATATTCGGTTCCCGGGGTTCATGCCATCATACACAATTCATTCTATTGAATTCTCCATAACATGGAACATAAATGGTTCCCAGGATTCTTGCAATCATACCACTAAGGAGCCCCCGGCTCATAACTACCTTCAGACCAGGCTATAAACAACAAGCCCGTCTCCATCATAGCTAACATATATCCCATGTTACTTTAACTAATCATTTAGTTACTCTTATCTGGGTGGTTATTTCCTATTTGATTTAGGGTTAATCTTGGACTTCCCGAGGTCAACCCTGTGAGAGGCTCGCAACGGTACTAGGAGATACGATGGGCTGAATCTCAAATCTCCCTTTCTCAAGATACTTAATCTTATTGGTATCTACCCATTAACCCCAAACTCAACCTCTCCTGTTGTAGTTGATAGACTTAGATTACTAAGGGTTACCACCTAAACCTCTTATGTGGTGTAGTAACAAAGTTATCAAGTGATTCTCCTTAAACTCCTACATGAGTATTCCTAATGTTTATGAAGTGTCTCCTCTAAATTCTGATCTAAATGCCATGATATTTATCACAAACATTTAACATGGTAAAATATTAATTAATCCAGCAATTGATCATTTTCCGGGATTATTTTCTTTATAAAATCAAATAAACTTCTAATCTAGATTTTCCAACATTTGTGAAGGGTCAACTATTTATCATGGACATAAATTCACCAAATAATTATCAAAGCTTTGTGAGATCAGAAAAATATTAATTCCATGATTTCATAATTCTCCAGAAATATTTTCACTATAAAAATAATTAATTTTCTAATCTAGATTTTCCAATATTCCAAGTGAATAAATATCAAACCTCATTCAAAAATCCCAACAAAAATCACAGAGCTTTATTGTCATCATAAAAGTATACTAAATTAATTTCATGATTATCTGTGACCAGAAACATGGTTTATTTTGCATAATAAAGAAAATGTCTAAATCAAATAATTTAATTTCAGAAGATAATATACTTCCAAAAATTCCCCAAAAATTATCAGACATGTGTTTCATGGTAATGTTCCATTCCCCAAGGTTTGGGATTTTTCCTAAATGTTTTGATCTAAGTCATTTCACTAATTTAATTATGGTGGCAATTTCTAGTTATGTAAAAACTCTAAGAAATTCATCTCCAAAAATTATGAGACTTGCATCAATGTTGTCTCTTTTCTTTACCAACAAAAGCCCAATGATTTCTGGGGTCGTGTATGTAGAATCTCTGCATTGACTCATAAGTGAGTCCATAAAAGAAATAACTCGACTAGTCATCTTACGTGTAAACTTGCATGTGATATTACTCAACATGCGCAAGTCCAAAAATACTAAAACTTCTAGACTATGAGTGTTTATGTATATCTCAGCCATGCCCAAAGTTTCGGGTCATGGCGAAGTCCCATTCATTAAAAACTAACAATAATATGGCTGGATCCATATTTGGACCAGCCTCACTAAAACTACTGCCTAGGGTGCTAGGCTCGCCCAAAAATTATGTATAATATATCAAAAGAAAGCTAAGAGGACAGGCTACAACATTTATGTTGAGTACTTTTCCTAAATCTGTACATAAGTGGGACTAATAATCATCAGAAGGTTCTGTCTTTTAAAATACAGAAAACTGCATCGAAAACGTATGTCCAGAAAGGACAGATCTCCATGAAAATAAAAAGGAGATTTCAGATATCGCAATGGCCGTAATCCATTTTTGGATCTTGCTCCATAGAGCATATTTGCATCCTAACAGATCTAAGATCTAACAAGGAGGAATAGAATGTCGGACATGCCTGAGCTCGCGCTCGGAGGTGAGTATTTCGACGTGTCGCCATGGTTTTCTTCTTCCAAGCCTAAGTGGTGCTCCTTTGTCTCCACCGAACTCTCACTCTCTCAGTTAGGGCTAGGACAACTCAAAATTTCGTGTAAAAAGGAGTTTCTGAAGAGAGTAAGGGGTATTTATAACAGAAACTGCTTAAGACAGCATTTTTTTTCTGGAAGTTTCTACTTGGGCAATCCGCCACCTCCTAAATTGGCCAATGGGAGGCTTAGAATCCTTTGGAATTCGTCTGTAATAAATTTCCTAAGTAAATGGAGGTGTTGGGAAGATGTTTCAGGGCTGTACAGACATTACAAAATGTTTCCGGCGGGTGGCGCTTCGAAAACCGAAGCCATAAATTCATTCTGGAAGGATCAAAACTAACAATAATATGGCTGAATCCATATTTGGACCAGCCTCACTAAAACTGCTTCCTAGGGTGCTAGGCTCGCCCAAAAATTATGTATATTATATCAAAAGAAAGCTAAGAGGACAGGCTACAACATTTATGTTGAGTACTTTTCCTAAATCTGTACAGAAGTGGGACTAATAATCATCAGAAGGTTCTGTCTTTTAAAATACAGAAAATTGCATCGAAGCATTAACATTTATACAGAGAACTCAACGCAGAGGACTCGGCGCAGCATCATGGGGCATCAACTAGATTCAATTTCCTAAGAAGTCGATGCCAGAATTAGATGTAGCGTCGAATAAAATCGACACAGGGAAAATTGGGCTGAGAATATTCGACGCATGCGCCGATATAGACCAAATCCTGAGCACTCGACGCATATTTAGGACTTTACGAAACTATAAGGGAAATCACGTCCAGTTTCTAGTGTCGGTGATAGGTTCACCGTCAGGTGTTAACTCCTTATCTACATTTTCTCATCCTATTCAGTATTGTCGGGGTCAAAAGGTCCCCAAAGGGGTCTAGAAGCGTTGGGGATGTTAGACGACGGACTCCATGGTGGTAGCATGCCAAGTCAAGGGAGAGTTTGAGGCAAAGGACCCAACCCTCCAGCGATACTTGGAGAAGGTCAAGGGGGTCATCGGGCAATTCCGCACTTTCTCCATCAAACACGTGCCAAGTGAAGAGAGCACCCCCGCGGACCTCCTAGCCATGTTCGGTCCCCAAGCAGGGGGACGGTTTCAGAACTCTTCTGACCCACCATAGACGAAGGAGAACTGATGGAGGTGGATCAGCGGGTCTCGTGGATGGATCCCTTCATCACCTTCCTATCATCAGGGAAGTTCCCAGAAGAAGATATAGACAGACGACGCTTCAGGTATAAGTCGGCTTATTATTCTTTGCATGCAGGAGGGCTGTATAGGAAGACACTCTCGGAACTTCTGGCCCGTTGTGTTTCTGAGGAGGAGGTTCCGAGAGTCCTAGAAGAAATTCACTCAGGGGAGTGTGGAAGTCACTCCGGGAGCCAAACTCTGGAGGGGAGGGTGTTGAGACAAGGCTACTTCTGGCCTACTCTCAGCAAAGATGCGGCGGAGTTCGCAAGAAGATGTTCGAAGTGTCAGCTCTATGTGCCGCTCCAACTCCTCCCGGCCCAGAGGCTCCGGACCGTCACGGCCCCCTGGCCTTTTGCTATATGGGGGTTGGACCTAGTTGGTCCTTTCCCATAAGCCAGTGGCCAGAGGAAGTTTTTGTTAGTTATGAACGATTACTTCTCCAAATGGGTAGAAGTGAAGGCCCTAGCCAAGGTAACATCTCAAGTGGTAAAGAATTTTGTGTGGGGAGAGATAATATGCAGGCACGGGCTCCCTCTGGCTATAGTGACAGACAATGGGCCGCAATTTGCTAGCGAAGAGTTTGTTAGCTTCTGCACCCAACTCGGCATCGACCTTAGGTTCGCATCGGTTCACCACCCAAGAAGCAATGGTCAGGTGGAGGCGGCAAACAAGGTAATCGTCAACCTACTAAAGTAGAAGGTGGAGAACCTCCGGGGGAACTGGGTGGAGTAGCTACCATCCGTCCTTTGGGCCTTGAGGACTACTCCGAATACCACCACCGGGGAGACCCCAATCAAACTTTCTCATGGATCTGAAGCCGTCCTTCCCATAGAGTTCGAAGTAAAGACCCCCAGGGTGATCGCCGCGGGTGATGGAGATGAAGAATGGCTAGTGGCTAATGATACGGAGCAGAGGCTGTCCTTGGCTCTGGTAGAGGAACTTCGGGACCTGGACACCATCAGGCAGGAGGAAATCAAGCGACGAATGGCCCGATATTTTGACAAGCACGTAGGAGTAAAACACTTTCAGAAAGGAGATCTGGTCCTGAAGAAGGTTGACGCGGCCGAAAGAGGAACCGCAGTGGGTAAGCTTAACCCCAACTGGGAGGGTCCATACATTGTAAGCGAAGTGCTCAAGTCGGGGAGGGGGGGGGGGGGGGGTATCACCTCCAGGATGTGGAAGGGGTACCTCTCGGCCGAGCCAGAAGTGGAGATGATCTGAAGCGATTCTACCCTTGAAAGTTTCTTACTATGTTGTTTATTGAATATCTTACTTCTTTGTGTGATGGTTATAATTGCTGTGCGAGGATAACAAAGGTGATAAGTATTGGTGTTGGAATGCCCCAGATCGATTCCGCTCCTGGGCTCTCACTAGACGGGGGGTACCTGTTGATCTATGGAGAGGATGGCAGGGTGATAAGTATTGGTGCTGGAATGCCCAGATCGATTCCGCTCCAGGGATCTCACTAGACAGGGGGTAAAGGTTGATCTCTGTAGAGGCTGCAGGGTGATAAGTATTGGTGTTGGAATGCCCCAGATCGATTCCGCTCCCGGGCTCTCACTAGACGGGGGTACAGGTTGATCTCTGGAGAGGCTGGCAAGGTGATAAGTATTGGTGCTGGAATGCCCCAGATCGATTCCGCTCCCGGGCTCTCACTAGACGGGGGGTACAGGTTGATCTTTGAAGAGGCTGGCAAGGTGATAAGTATTGGTGCTCGAATGTGTTGGATCTTATGGCGCCCTTAGAGGGGGGGGGGGGGGGGGGGGGGGTGAATAAGGGAATAAAAATCTTTTTATAATTTTATGGAAAATACTAAATTGTTTTATAATATGAGAAAGGCAAAATTTCAATTTAGCTAATTTGTGAGAATATCATAATTTTCAAGTTTAGAAATAATTACTAAATTGTTTTATGATTAAGAGATTGAAATACACAATTTAGATAAAGTAATTTGGATTTAAGAAACAAATGCTAAATTGTTATATGATGAAATAGATTAAGATAAACAATTTAGACAAAGTGATTTGAATTGAAAGCTTTGTAACCAATATAATAGAGATAACGCCAAATGAGAGAAATCAAGTAAACACAAATAAAGACATGATTATATTATATAAAAAGATGTTTACAAAAATTGATTTCAATATCGCTAGAAATCGGAGGCGACAAATATGTAAATAAATTTTCCTTTTCTGTACCGACTCGTATCCCCACGAACCGGTTGGCTATAGCCTATATCTCCCAGATATAGACACTAGCCTCCCCCTAAATCAAATCTTGATCTAGACGCAGCACACACGGCGGCGATTTTCTCCCAAGCCACACAAGGACTTGACACCGCACACAAGACGATGATTTACCCTAGATCACATAAGGATCTAACACCACACACAAGGTGATGATTTCCCCTAAGCCTCACACAGACTTAGACATCGCACGCAAGACGACGATTTCTACAACGGTTACAAAATGTATGGAATGGAAATAATGAAAACAATAATAAAAACTCCCTATATGAGATCTCTAGAGTTGAGGATGAAGGATCATTGTAGTATAAGCGAGGTTGAAGCGATCATCCTTTGAATGTAGCGTGACGTTGTCCTCCTCCAGAATTCTCCTTAAGCTTTTAGTGGGAGATCCATCTTCGGCAGCATAACTGGTATAGAATTGTGGCACAAGCTCTCTCTTTGGATGGATTAGCCAAAACGAGAAGCAAAGCTCCATTTTATAGAACAACTCGCTAGCGCCTGCGGTAGTGGCTAGCGCCTGCGGTAGCATTTGTGTCCAGCAGTTGCACAACCATCGGCGGCGTGGTGCTCTGCATGAAATCGGGATACCGCCGGGCGGTATCGCTAGCGCTGGCGGTAGCGCTGTCGCCAGGCGACATCGAGTGTCGGAATTCCGACAGATCCTCATCTGAAACTTCTCCAGACTGTAGATTGAGTCGTTCTCATCCCGAAATGGGGTGGCACGTTCTGTAACTCTTCCTGGATTGAAAGTTATGGCCATTTTAAGATCAGCACACAAAACTCATGCTTTTGCTTTTTCTAATGTGTACACACTCTCGGATCATGCCCATGAACGAGGACTTGTCTCCTCATTGAACCTGTACAACCTGGACACTATAAACACACAAAAGACTAGATCAAATACAATATGAGATTTGTTATTCTCAAACAAAGGGATGTGACACACATGTCCAACAATCTCCCCCTTTGATAATAACAAATCCTCTAAGCAAGAAATCAACAATAGTGTTTATAGATAAGATAAGCATGATGATAGTGCAACTATAGTATATGATAAGCATGATGAAATTGTGCATTCTCCCCCTATCTTAATGCTCCCCCTACATAAATGCAATTTTATGCTCTACTCCCCCTAAATGATAGATTACATGAATTATTCTCCCCTTAATCTTCTATATTTCTCCTATATAGATTTCTTCAATTAATCTCCCCCTTTTGGTATTATCAAAAGAAGGTGGGGTGAGGGTAGTAAGGAGGCAATTAAATAATAAAGCATGATCGAGCTTTTGAATATATGAAATGAAAACGATTTGAAGCATAACATATATAAGAGATTTCAAATATAAAGATAACAGTTGTAAGCAGGCAGAAGATTATAATAAACATCTTTTTGTAAGCATGCAAATCATAAGTAAAAATATAAGTTTTAGTTCAAAATTCAAAGATGTTTTAACCTTTTTGAAATCTCAAAGTTTTTCATAAAGATACCAAGCATGAAATGAACATATCAAAGAGAGATTATACTACAATGTTACTTAATTTTAAATTCAAGAAATACCAAAAACATTGTAGAGATCATGCTAGGTTATCTAGTGCATTTTTACAAAAAGAGTAGTATAGATAAAGCATTAGAATCCAATACTCATGAGAGGAAGTGTTATGAAAGATAATGATGTGCACATAAGTGTATTTTGGGCAATGTTAACAATTGATTTAAATCATCAAAATACAAGACATATGTAAAGTAAAGTGCACAATAAAACACAAGTAAATTACTTTCACACACTTTTAATGCACATAATTTTTTTTTAAACAAAGTGGTGTAATAACTAAGGTTTGCACAAGCCACTTTACTACTCTTTCCAAGGTGCTCAACCTCACAATGCTTATGAAGGCTTATCAGGAGGTTCAAGTAGTGCTTGGTGGAGTTATATTTGTCTACATATATAATTTTTTTTTGTTCACATTTGTGAGACAACATTCTCCGAATACACTTGTTTTGCAAACCCAAATTTTTTTTTTAACTTTTAACCACTTTTAAAAATTTCATAAGTGTTGTGTAGGCAATAAACTTATGCAAGTTTAAATTCATTGTACAAATACAATACACAAGCAAGCATTTATAGATTTAGACACACATGTTGATTACCAAAATAAGTGAGTGAAATGTATCATTATCAATCATAAAACATTTACTCATACTTAGAGGCATGCTAAGCTTGGTTCTACACATTTTTCAATACAATTAATGCACTTTAAATAGATATATCAAAGCATGATAAGCAAAACAATGTTCATAGTAATTTGAAGGAATAAGTTTTAACATTGTAAATAATTCTAAATAATAGAATTCATACATGCTTGATATTTGCAATAAAGATCATACAGTTTTTTTGTTTTATCTTTTTTTTTAAATCAAATAAAAACAGAAAAATCACAAAAAACATATTTTGTAAGTTTTGAATTTTGAATTTTTGTAGTAGATTTTTCATAATATGAAGAAAAGCATAAATAACAAAAACATATTTTTGTATATTTTTTTTATTTTGAACTTTTGTAATTGATTTTTCATAATATGATTAAAACACAAATAACAAAACAAAATATTTTTGTATTTTTGAATTTTGATCTTTTGTAGTTGATTTTTCATAATATAAATAAAACAAAAATAACAAAAGTCAGAAACACAATAAGTAAGTAGAAAATATGAACCAACAAATTTTTATGGATTTTTTGAAATTTTAAAAATCAGAAAATTCCAACACCCACGCTAGCGCCGGCGCTAGCGCTAGCGCTGGAAACAGTACTCGATTTTTTGAGAATTTCAAAAATCTAATTTTTGATATTTATTAACTGTCCTTAGAGTAGTCTTATGCAAAAATTTTGTAATTTTTGGAGATGTCTTGATTGCTCAAATTTGCATAAAACTTTAGATTTTTCAAATACATGTGTCTTACAAAAACAGTTAAGCTCAAAAAGATAAATTATGCAAACACATGAGGACATTTTTATTAAACAACCCAAAATATGCATGATTTAAGTGATAAGTAAATAAAATGTTCATACAGTACGTAATATAGGTATGTCCTAAGATTAGAAACTACCCCGACTAAATGTCTACACCCTAGCCCCGTACTATGTGACGGATGGGCATGAGGAGCTGCACGCATGCCGTAGGTTGGGGTGTTAGTCCCATATGCACACACTAGAGAACACTCAACCTAGCACTCTTTCCCCCCAGTGCCTCGCAAGGCCCCACTGGAACCCTCCCCGGTTAAGGACAAGACATGACTTAGAGGTTAGGTCTCTAATGCATACAACCCTACGCCCTCGCTATTGTGAGATATGAAGTCATAGGTGAATAATCTTTTGGACAACCTATGCTTTTTAAATCTATGGGTTGATATATAAACTATGGGTTTTCTTGAATGTGAAGAGTTATAAAACCGCATAGTTTTTCTATTCTTATGAGATGACGATATGAGATAACTAGCGCAATTACTAATATGAGATAAATGGTAATGCTAGTATGATGAGTTTTGGGTTTAATGTCATGTCATAAGTTTAATATTAATATTGCATGTATTCCAAAATAGAATTTCAAATTATAGATCTAGAATGGAGTGATGATTTAGTTTGATTTATACTTTCATTACAAAGTTGATTCTAGAGTCCACAAATATGAGAGATACATGCAATCACTAGCAAAGCAAATCAATACATCAAATAATGTAAAGAAAAACATTATTCATAATTTTTATCATAAAATTCATAATTCCTATTATCGATTTGAGACAAGTCTTGATAGAACATGAATTATGATTTATGATTAAAGAGAAGTTTTGCATAAGATAAATGTTAGATTATCATGATGTATGTAAATTCTAATTCTTCTAGACTTATGACAATATGATTTGGAGATTTTCTTTTGAATGAGCATGTTTGAATTGTAAGTCTAGAAAAAATGATGATCATCCAATCATATAAAAGACAAAGATCATATATATATAAAGTTTTTAAATTTTTATAAGATTGCTTTCAATAATTAAATTTATTGATCTTTGGTTTTGCATGATAAGAATGATTCATGAAACAATATTCATAAATATTCTAATGAATAATCCATAAACTAAGTGTTTGTTGGAATTTTAGTATTCTATATATATCAAATCACATAGTTATCATGATATTTTAATAACATTGTAAATGTTCTACCCAACATAAATATATAAGCATAGACCAAGAAGCAATGCTAGGATGATGAGTTTGAATGCAATGTTATTACATAGGGTTTAATGGAGATAATGTTGCATGTAACATGAGAAATTTTCAAATTAATTTTCTTTAGACCTAGAATGAAATGATTAAACTTTTGATTTGATCTTAATGATACATGACGATTCTAAGGCCTAAATTACATGCAAACATTGGTGACACGCATCACACACATAATATGAGATATGAAACAATTATACCATGTGATGAAAAAAAAATCCATAAACATAGAAATTTTCGAATCAAGCGAACTAAGATAGCATTTAAAAATGGAGTTGAAATTGGGCAAAATGACAGCAACAAAAGAACTCAAATGAACAAGCCTAGTTTGCCAATAGATGGAGATTTCTGTGCTCTTTCCGAAAAGATATTAAACGCGAAAATCGGACTAGCGGATCAAAAGATATGGCTATATGAAGTTTTGATCAAAAACTCGTTTTTTGAAAGATTAAGCATGCGTTTAGATGAATTTTTGTTTTCGATTTTATTTGATAATATTTTTCATTATAGGGGCTATCAAATGCAACAAATAGAAAAATAATCAAAACATTGCACATTTTGATTTTTAGCTTAAGCCCTTTAATAAAACATTTAAATCCATATTTTTTTAAAATTAATTTCATTAGTCTTGAAAATAATTTCAATATTCTAATTATAATGTTAATTCAAGACATTGATGGGTAAGGGATTTAAAAGGATATATATAACAATTAAAAAAATGAGAGGTAGGTCTCTTTTAAAATCATATGACTTAATGTTCAATTTTAATTCAATTTGATTTGATAAACATTAGGCTTAATATATGAAAGTCATATTTCATTATATATAAAGAGATCATAGCATGTTTGTTTAAAAAATATAAAATAAACAAAAGAAAAGAGACAATAAGCATATCATGAAGTAGAGTAGTGATATTACATTTTTATTTGTTTCTACTTCATGCAAATGATAGGATACTAATGAATAAGAGATTTAGGTATCCAAAGTTGACCATGTGGGATGGTTCCTTTGGGTACCCAAATACATCGTGATGGCTTTTGAGAAGATAATGATGAATGAGCCCTTTTAATTAATGTTGATGTATCATTTTTCTTTAAGGGTCTCCATTCATATCTTGGTGGTTTATATTTTAAATTCCTATTATGATTATGTTACATCTTTATATGATTATATTTGTTTGAAAAATAATTCATTTGCGATTTAAGTTTATTCAAATTATTTTTCAAAATAGATTGATGTTGATAATCATAATGAGTTTTATTACATGGATTCTTTGAAAGTTTATAAGAGTGAGTGTCTTTCTTTAGAAGTGATTGTTGAAAGAGTGGGTTACAATATGTTTTAAATGATTGATTCTTCTTTTGATGATTTTCATTTCCACTCTTTCTTATAGACATACTCTTATAATATGAAGGATAATATTTTCTATTTTTATTTTCATGAAAATGAGTTTTTAAATTTGAGTCATGATTGAAAATATATTGAGACTTATAATAATGACTCTTAAGAATTTTGTGAGGATCATAATTCTTTTTGAAACTAAACCCCTTTTGATTTAATGTGTGAAAATGATCCTTTTTAGAAATAATTTTGTAAGTTAATTTATCCTTGTTATTTAAAATCTTATGATGAAATTCATTACATGACATTTGAAATTTTTCAACAAAAGATTTTAATTGTATTAACTTACAAGCTAAAGCATCATTTTCAACTATCAATTTTTCATTATGTTCTTTAGAAACTAAGAGCCCTTTTTCAATTTCCTTGAATTTTTCTTTTAATAGATTGCAATCTAAACAAGGAATATGAATTTTATCTAAAGAGCATGAAAGAAAATTTAGCACATCAATATTTGATTCTAAATTATCGTTTGCTTTTAAAGATTTATTTTCTAAATGTAATTTGGAATTAGCAATTTTTAACTTTAAAATTTTACGTTTAGCAATTTTAAGCATACGAAATGTAGAAATAGAATTTTTTACAAAAAGAGAAGATTTAGATTTTCTTACCTTGCAATAGTTTCCGTCTTCTCTTTTGCTTGATGTGTTGCCAACAAATGAGTCCAATATTGTGACGTTGTATTTTTCTTCCTCCAAGCATGAGTCCTCATCGATTTCTTCTCTTGGATCCATAAGGAATTCCTCGTCGATTTCTTCTCTTGGATCCATAAGGAATTCCTCCTCGATTTCTTCTCTTGGATCCATAAGGAATTCCTCTTGTTCATCATCTGTAGAAGGAAGACTATAAGTATTCTCAAGAAATTTCCAAACTTCATAAGTAGTAGGAAGTGTATAAATTAGTTTGAAAATATTTTGATGCAATGCACAATATTGACTATTCATTGATTTGGCATTTAAAAACATTTCATTTTTATTTAAAGTATTTGGGGGTATTTTAATAGTAATATTCCATACTTCCATATCCAAAGACTTAATAAATTTTTCCATAAGAAATTTCCACCCATTATAATTTTTGCCTTCAAATAAAGGTGGTGCTAAAGATTTTTCATTTATAAGAAAGTTTTCCCCATCAATAGAAGCGAGATCATGAGACGCCATTATTCCTGGTTTTTAAACCGTTTGGAATAACCTGCCCTCTGATACCACTTGTTGGATCTTATGGCGCCCTTAGAGGGGGGTGAATAAGGGAATAAAAATCTTTTTATAATTTTATGGAAAATACTAAATTGTTTTATAATATGAGAAAGGCAAAATGACAATTTAGCTAATTTGTGAGAATATCATAATTTTCAAGTTTAGAAATAAGTACTAAATTGTTTTATGATTAAAAGATTGAAATAAACAATTTAGATAAAATAATTTGGATTTAAGAAACAAGTGCTAAATTGTTATATGATGAAATAGATTAAGATAAACAATTTAGACAAAGTGATTTGAATTGAAAGCTTTGTAACCAATATAATAGAGATAACGCCAAATGAGAGAAATCAAGTAAACACAAATAAAGACATGATTATATTATATAAAAAGATGTTTACAAAAATTGATTTCAATATCGCTAGAAATCGGAGGCGACAAATATGTAAATAATTTTTCATTTTCTATACCGACTCGTATCCCCACGAACCGGTTGGCTATAGCCTATATCTCCCAGATATAGACACTAGCCTCCCCCTAAATCAAATCTTGATCTAGACGCAGCACACACGGCGGCGATTTTCTCCCAAGCCACACAAGGACTTGACACCGCACACAAGACGATGATTTACCCTAGATCACACAAGGATCTAACATCACACACAAGGTGATGATTTCCCCTAAGCCTCACACGGACTTAGACATCGCACGCAAGATGACGATTTCTACAACGGTTACAAAATGTATGGAATGGAAATAATGAAAACAATAATAAAAACTCCCTATATGAGATCTCTGGAGTTGAGGATGAAGGATCGTTGTAGTATAAGCGAGGTTGAAGCGATCGTCCTTCGAATGTAGCGTGACGTTGTCCTCCTCCAGAATTCTCCTTAAGCTTTTAGTGGGAGATCCATCTTCGGCAGCATAACTGGTATAGAATTATGGCACAAGCTCTCTCTCTGGATGGATTAGCCAAAACGAGAATCAAAGCTCCATTTTATAGAACAACTCGCTAGCGCCTGCGGTAGTGGCTAGCGCCTGCGGTAGCGTTCGTGTCCAGCAATTGCACAACCGTCGGCGGTGTGGCGCTCTGCACGAAATCGGGATACCGTCGGGCGGTATCGCTAGCGCTGGAGGTAGCGCTGTCGCCATGCGACATCGAGTGTCGGAATTCTGACAGATCCTCGTCTGAAACTTCTCCAGACTGTTGATTGAGTCATTCTCATCCCAAAATGGGGTGGCACGTTCTGTAACTCTTCCTGGATTGAAAGTTATGGCCATTTTAAGATCAGCACACAAAACTCATGCTTTTGCTTTTTCTAATGTGTACACACTCTCAGATCATGCCCATGAACGAGGACTTGTCTCCTCATTGAACCTGTACAACCTGGACACTATATACACACAAAAGACTAGATCAAATACAATATGAGATTTGTTATTCTCAAACAAAGGGATGTGACACACATGTCCAACAGAATGCTCCAGATCGATTCCGCTCCCGGGCTCTCACTAGACGGGGGGGGGGGGGGGGGGGGGGGGGGGTACAGGTTGATCTCTGGAGAGGTTGGCAAGGTGATAAGTATTGACGCTGGAATGCCCAGATCGATTCCGCTCCCGGGCTCTCACTAGACGGGGGGGGGGGGGGGGGGGGGGTACAAGTTTATCTCTGGAGAGGCTGGCAAGGTGATAAGTATTGGTGCTGGAATGCCCCAGATCGATTCCGCTCCCGGGCTCTCAGTAGAAGGGGGTACAGGTTGATCTCTAAAGAGGCTGGCATGGAGATGAGTTTTTCATAAGGGCAGGTTGGTAAGCCTCAGGTTGGCAAGTCTTTGGCGCTGACCAGGGCATTCTCGCTCGACGAGAAAAAAGATTTCGCATGATAGTATAGGGGTGGCGAGAACTATCCCTAAGCACCCCGGGGTACCTAATTCTCGGCGGAGAGGTCGCCGGCCTAAAGTGTGAGGCAAGCTCTCGCCGGGAAGGAACATACCTTGCTAGACTGTTAGAACCTTAGCTTTTGATTTGAGTTAGGATCCATCCCTTTTGACAATAAGTCATCTAATAACTCAGATCAAATTTCATTAAGTAAGAAAACTAAGGAAACATAAATTAAATATGATGTGATCGAATCGGAGAATATACATAAGAAAATAATATAAGCTCTCTGCGTTCGACGAATGACGAACGATGCTCGACAAATTCAAGCTAGCCGGCGCTCAACAAATTCAAGACAGACAGCGCTCGACAAATCTCTATCAGAACAGCGCTCGACGAATTCAGTCAGAATAATCTCAGCGGCCAGGCATTCTCTGAACGGCGCTCGACAAACTCAATCCAGCCATCTCAGTGGTATATGAATTCCAAGATAGAGACAATCGTTCAGTACATCAGACGACGAGCTCAGGCCGACGAATGTCAAGCTGAGATCGACGATTTTCTCTCTAAATCATTTTAATATCATATATCACTATCTTTCTTTTGTTTTGACTATTCCTCTTAGCCGTTGTAGATCAATTAATATTTTAGCCGTTGCAGAATAGCTTTAATGAAAAGAAACGGCAGGTCATCTTCTCGAGGAGTCAAAGCATTGATAGAGACCTTAGCTCTTTCCTTCTTCCGGGGAGAAGAATTCAAATTAAAAGTAAAGGCTCTCAGATTATAAAGAGACAGAAACAGAGAAAGCAAAGTAACACGAGACACAACAAAAAATAGCACACTTTTGGTTGCTAACATCTTCCTGCAGATTACAAACATCCTGAGACACAAATCACAACTACTTGCTCAGGATTATCACTGCACCAGAAGAAAGAAGTGTTTGAAAGGAGAGACCTCCAGAACTGTCATCAATCCATAGCAGACAGGGGGAGCTCTTCAACATCAGATCCATTCAACACCACATTTGGATCTTCAAGAGTCTTCTTATACAGAGAAGAACATTACAATTCCTATTTTTCATTTTACTTCCTTACCCCATCCTGTACAGGGTTATAACTCCCTTCAAAAGTTAATCCCGGTGACAGGGCACCTTAGCAAAAACCTGCATCAAGGTTAGAGCACCTTATCAACAGCTCACTTGGTGTGTGTACACCTTATCAAAAACCCCTTGGTGTGAGGGCACCTTATCAACAACCTCCTAGTGGATTCCTACTAGTGGGTAGAAGAGTAGATGTACCCAGTTGAGGGGAACTACTATACATCTTGTGTCTTCTGGATGTTTGTTGATTGTTCTTGGTTGCTGTGTTGATTTCTTTTATGCATCTCTACTGCTTGTTTTAATTACTCACTCAGCACATCCACATATATATATAATAAATATCATTACTTTGAAGTAAAACTTACACAAGATCTTTTAATAAGAAGAATAAGAACTAAATCTCCACTTTCAATTGGTATCAGAGGGGTGTTGATTTTTCTCACAGGCTAACACCTGAAATCACAAAGATCACCTTGTTCTTATTTGTGTTAAAAATAGTTTTCTAAAATGGCACAAGTAACCTTTCTGTTTTCAGATCCACTCATATTTAATTTGGATAATTTTTCTTTATGGCAAGTTAGAGTTAAGCTATATATGAATGCCATAGATGAAGAAATTTACAAATCTATTTTGACAGGACCTCCTCTCATATCATCAAAGGCAGTTATGCATGCATTACCTAGTTCCACGGGTCTCAAGTCCACTTTGAGAGCAATGAAAGGGCATGTCTATGTTGGCGCTGATATATCTTCTTCAAAGAAAACTACCGAAATAAAGTGTGGCAACAGAGAGACTGATGTCACTCCCATGATTGCAAAATGAAGCCAGATAAATTCAAAGTTGGTGCTGATGATGGGCAGACTGATAAACATAAAGGACTTTCCCCATTTACAGAACCTTCCCCATCTTCAGACTACTCAACAGATGCAGATGCAAAATCTATGCAGATCTTAACTCAATCAGTGCCAAAAGACATTCTTCAAAGAGTTGAAGACTGCACTTCTGCAAGAGGAATCTGGAACTCCCTCTCTAGGATGGTAAATGAACCCTCTTCTTCCATTACTTTAACTAAATGTATTAATGATGCAGAACCATCAATAAATCTGAGTGAAGAAGAAAAAGAAAAAGAGCACAGAGCTAGAGCTTTCTGCATGATGGCCATAAATGGATCATACCAAAATCCAGATGCAGAAGCAGCGTTAGGAAATGTAAATGAGGTAAAATCAAATCATAACTCTACCTCTAAAACTATTTTTAAAATAACACTCACAGATTCAATAACAATAGAGAAAGAAATTAAAAGGAAGTTAACAAACATAAATTATCTAATCTCTGAAAATAATAAAACAGAAGAAAAATCAAAAGCACAAAATAAATCAATTAAGAATAAATTGCTTAATAATTGTCAAGATAATTTTAAAATAATATCAAACATATACTTTAATGACTATAAAAGAAAACTTTCAATAAATATTAAGAATCAAATTCTAAAGTTTTTAAAATATGTATTTTCATATGCAATTCAAAAGTTTCTCACCATTAAACTCCATCCCAGTTAAAATGCTTTTTTTTGAACTCCATCCCTAATCAAACAAATTCTTTAATAAACTAATTAGTAAATAATTGTCAGATAACTTCATATTCTATCAAGATTTCCCTAAAGACCATGATGAGCATTCTATTGAAGTTACATTGATCAGAAATGATCATGTGGCTGAGTGTGAGTCTCTTCTGATTTAAGACATTTTATAGAAGGAAGGTATCAGATAATGATTTTCTGATCTAAGATAAAATTCCTTAAAAGCTATAGCAACTCACAAAATTACAATCCTATTAAATTAAAATCTAGGAGTGTAGAGTTGCACAAATAATTTTAATAAAAAGACCAAGTGAGAGAGAAAAGGAGAACCTAAAAATTAAAACTGCTAACATCCTAAACAAATAGAGGAGATTACCAGACCACAAGATTTAATCTCTCTGATTACATAGGTTGCTGCAATTGAAAATTTTAATTCAAGAAATAAGCTGTTGCACTTGAAATTTTAATTATAATCAATCAAAAGCTGTTTAGACTAAAAGAAGATTTCCAGACTACTAGGTTTTAACTTGAATCTTGATCCCAACTCAAATAGGGGGAGATTGTTGGAACCTTAGCTTTTGATTTGAGTTAGGATCCATCACTTTTGACAATAAGTCATCTAATAACTCAGATCAAATTTCATTAAGTAAGAAAACTAAGGAAACATAAATTAAATATGATGCGATCGAATCAAAGAATATACATAAGAAAATAATATAAGCTCTCTGCGTTCGACGAATGACGAACGGCGCTCGACAAATTCAAGCTAGCCGGCGCTCAACAAATTCAAGACAGACAGCGCTCGACAAATCTGTATCAGAACAGCGCTCGACGAATTCAGTCAGAATAATCTCAGCGGCCAGGCATTCTCTAAACGGCGCTCGACAAAATCAATCCAGCCATCTCAGCGGTCTACGAATTCTAAGATAGAGACAATCGTTCAGTACATCAGACGGCGAGCTCAGGCCGACGAATGTCAAGCTGAGATCGACGATTTTCTCTCTGAATCATTTTAATATCTTATATCACTATCTTTCTTTTGTTTTGACTATTCCTCTTAGCCGTTGCAGATCAATTAATATTTTAGCCGTTGCAGAATAGCTTTAATGAAAAGAAACGGCAGGTCATCTTCTCGAGGAGTCAAAGCATTGATAGAGACCTTAGCTCTTTCCTTCTTCCCGAGAGAAGAATTCAAATTAAAAGTAAAGGCTCTCAGATTATAAAGAGACAGAAACAGAGAAAGCAAAGTAACACGAGACACAACAAAAAATAGCACACTTTTGGTTGCTAACATCTTCCTGCAGATTATAAACATCCTGAGGCACAAATCACAACTACTTGCTCAGGATTATCACTGCACCAGAAGAAAGAAGTGTTTGAAAGGAGAGACCTCCAGAACTATCATCAATCCATAGCAAACATGGGGAGCTCTTCAACATCAGATCCATTCAACACCACATTTGGATCTTCAAGAGTCTTCTTATACAGAGAAGAACATTACAATTCCAGTTTTTCATTTTACTTCCTTACCCCATCCTGTACAGGGTTATAACTCCCTTCAAAAGTTAATCCCGGTGACAGGGCACCTTAGCAAAAACCTGCATCTTGGTTAGAGCACCTTATCAACAGCTCACTTAGTGTGTGGACACCTTATCAAAAACCCCTTGGTGTGAGGGAACCTTATCAACAACCTCCTAGTGGATTCCTACCAGTGGGTAGAAGAGTAGATGTACCCAGTTGAGGGGAACTACTATACATCTTGTGTCTTCTGGATGTTTGTTGATTGTTCATGGTTGCTGTGCTGATTTCTTTTATGCATCTCTACTGCTTGTTTTAATTACTCACTCAGCACATCCACATATATATATAATAAATATCATTACTTTGAAGTAAAACTTAAAAAAGATCTTTTAATAAGAAGAATAAGAACTAAACCTCGACTTTCAGAGACCTAGAGGAAAGTGCGTTCCTAAAGGGTTATAATCCTAAGGCAAATAGAGAAAGGCCAGGGCAGCCGAAAACGTCCTATACCTATCTATCCGATAGCATAATGTGCGAGAACGAACATCGCGAGAACAACCTTCGCGAAGATTAATATCGCGATAAGCGAGAACGAGATTTCAACATGAGAAACAATATACCTGAAAGAGCAAACACAATACAAGGCAAAAAACATGCATATATGCTTTTCACGGTTTGATTTACATGAAGCGGCGATCTCGCCAGCCAAAATGAAGCAAAAAACAAAGAGCAAAAATTACGAGTATCATAGATCACTCGCGGACCCCTCCTCGTCATCGCTACTCTTCACTGGCGGGAGCAGAATGAAGAGGTCTGGGATGATGTCTTTTAGAGTGATGTCAGCCGCGTTGGCAGACAGGAGGTCGACCGCCTTCATCGTCTGGAAAATGTTGCGAGCCGACTCGATGGACTCCTCGTGGATTTCCTCATCTCACGCTCGTCGCTCTTCCTTCAGGCGGCGGGGGGAAGGGGCGACGGCGGCACGGGACAGCTCAAGATTAAGAGCTTTCAACCCGGCGACCTCGCCCTCTAGGCCTTGGATGCGAGCGTCAGCCCTTCCGGCAGCTTCGGTATCCTGTGAGTAAAAGATAAGGTAAAGAAGCGAAATGGTTGAAGGAGGAGAAGGTGGCGAGGTCTAGGTAACTCACCACACCGCTCCCTGCGGCGAGCAGCTTCTCTTTCAGCTGCGCGTTCTCAGCGAGGAGCACTTGATAAGCCCTAACGAGTTCCACATTCTATCGATCCAGTTGCAGGCATCGCCTTCCCGTCATATGGGCGAGCTCAACGGAGCGCAGCTGAGACCTCGCGCTCTCATAGGCGAGGGTCTTCGAGGTCTCGTCCTTATAGGCCCCAGCATCCTCGCGCCCATAGAGGACGAAGGAGAAGTCAAAGGCATGGCCGCTGACGGTCGACTTCTACACCCAGGAGGGGAGGATAGTAGAGACGTAGGCTCTGTTGACCTCCGGCTTCTAACACACCAGGCGCTCGCCGGTCTCGTCCCTGCGTCTGTGACTGAGGCCAAAGTTCCAGTGGTTAACTGGAATAGGCGGGTCAGCGGTCCTCGCAGCCTCCTCGCTCTCCTCATCGACCTCCCTCTCTCCAGAGAGGATGGTGAGATCGATATCACCAGGGTTAGCATCGGAGTGCTCCTTTCCCTTAGAGGAGGCTAGCGCGCCCTAGCTCTTCTTACTTCTTTTCTTTGGCGGAGATTTTGGGGATGGGCCCCGACTGCTGGAGGCCTCTGTCCTCTTGCGAGAAGACGGCGCAGCCGGGGTGATGGAGTCACGACAAGCCTCCGCTCCCATGGTCGCGAGAGCGAAGGTGGAGGCAGACTTCCGGTTGCTTACATAGGGGGGGGGGGGGGTTGAGGGGTAGATCTCGCTCGCCTGAAAAGGGGGGGGTCGACAGTTAGCACGGAAAAGGATGGAATAATGGAAGTTAACGGGCGAGATCATTACGTTCCCCGGCGAGCACTGGGAGCAGCGAGTCGAGGTTGCGGCGAAGATAGACAACCTCAAAATTCTTCTTGCAGAAGAACTGATATAGGGCGGCGTCGTGACCGTCGAGATCAGGGGGGCGGTAGGTGGTCTCATTGTGCTGGACGGGCGAGAAAGGGATGTTGCCAAAGTTCCCTTTGATGATGAGAAACTTCTGAGCCCAGTAGTGGGCCTTGTTGACGGTCTTGATGACCTTGGGACCCGAGCCCACAAAGAAGGCGGTCCCATCTTTATATGCGCGGAAGAAGAACAGCTTCCGAAAAACCAGAAGGCTGAACTCGATGTGCTCCTCGCGCATATAGAAGGCGAACGCTACGATTACCGCCATGGCGTTCGGGGTAAGCTGGCCTGGGACGACGCCAAAGTGTTTGAACAACTGGCAAGTAAAGCAGAGCGAGATTAGCAAGTTGCGAGCGAGATTTAATCCGGCAAGATGTAGAAGTAGGCGAGAAGGATGGGTACCTGGCATATTTCTTGAAATAGGGGGAGGCGCAAGGCAACCGCGAAGTGAGCGGTGGGGATGGCTAGCTCTTTGGCGAAAGGGGCGTTGATCGCCTCATCCTCGCTATGACGCCGCGCTGCAAAGTCAGGGGAAACATATTCGGCGAGCGAGGTCAAATACTCCTGCTCGGTCAGATTACACTTCGCAAACTCATGATCGGCGAAAGCTTTAGCGCACTTCCGCCGACCGTCCGACTCGGCAACGTCACCCACCATCTTGAGGTCCTGCGAGAAAGAGAATATCACGAGAAAGGGAGAGGGGCGAGAGCTAGGGAGTAGTGGAAGAAGAAGGTTGACGATAAATGCGGTAGTTGACACAGGAATGATAGCCTATTTATAGCAAAAATAAAAGGGCGGGAAGAAGCCCAAGCGCCGCTGAGTGCGGTTAGCCAAAACATCACATCAGGATCGCCCACGAGAACGCGAACAGTCTTCAAAATTAACGCGTGGGCGAGAACTCCCTATGAGGTTAGCATAAGCAAAATTCCCTGCGAAGTTAGCATAAGCAAATTCTTTGCGAGGGCAGCATGAGCAAACGGAATGGCGAAGGGAAGCCATCGCGAGACATTTTTTAGCGAGAGCAGATCGACTCATTGTGAGAATAGCATAACAAGGGAAGGACGCAGATATGTAAATCACAAGCGAGAACTAATAGATGGCTACCAATAATTACTACTATGCGAGAACTCACAAATATAAGTTGCAAATAATTACGAGATTGTCCAACGTAGCGGCAAGCATTAACAAATAATAAGAGTTCGCAGAAACATAGAAGTTAGCGAGAATCGTGGGGCAACCATTTCCATCTACCGCCACCACGCGACCCGGACCGTGGTGGTACCCTGGAATTATAGTAATCCTGGGCCGCACGGCCCTCCCGATCCATGAGGTAGGCGTAATCCCTCATCCTCGCAATATGCACCTCTGGCGTCGTAATGGTCTCGTCGTGATCACGTCGTCTCGTGGCCTGGAGCCTCGCACACTCCTCCATCAGGACAACATGCATATCCTCGGCGGCCTCTCTATCTTGTCTCGCTTGAAGGCTGAGGTCCAGCAGTATCCGACCATGTTTTTGAAGAAACTCTATGGTTCGCCGCTTCATCGTCTCAGGATCTCGCGGATCCCCCAAGAAGTCTTCCACTTGGTCGGGGAGCGGGGACACCTCCTCATCCCCAAACTCGGAATCGGTTGGCGGATTCTCGGAATTCTCTGCAAAATATTACAGAAAGGTTACATAACCTGTTTAAGTTCGCGTATGGCATGGGGACGCCGAAATGCTTACCCGGAGGGGGCGAGAACTCTCAGGGCGGCCCTGGAAGACGTTGTCGTAGTGGGGGTAGAGGGATTTTCCAAAGCCAGGAGGGTAAGCCGCGCTGTTGGTCGGCAGAATCTTTGGCGGTCGAGAGTCGCCAGCCTCCTCGCTCCCCAGAAGATTGAACCCTGGCATATCCATGGTTCTGTCAGGAAGGGGCGGAGACGGAGGCCGCAAATCCTGGCGTGCCGGGGTATTCTGGGGCGAGACTGTAAGAAGCAGGAAATAAGGAGCCGATGGTCAACAGAAGGTCAATATGCGAGATTAAGGGCATACCCGCGACATTCTTGCCAGCGAGATTCGTGTCCGCTGGCGGACTTTTCCGAGATCCACCTTCAAGATCGCCAACGTCCTTGTTCGGCAAAATCTCCTGCGAGTAAGAAGGAATCATAGAGGCTAATTTATTGGCTTGGTTGAAGAGATGGTCCAAACCTTCTCAGGGGAACGATTATCGGGGGAAGAGTCCCGCAGTACGGTGTCGTCCCCAGTTAGACGAACCGCTTTCACCTTTTTTGCCTTCAGTGCCTGAGCGGGAGGCGGCCGGTTCATCCAGGTTGGGACCCTCATCGCGGAGGGTAATCCGCCATCCCTGGCAGCCTTTAGGCGAGCCCCAACCTCTTTGGAAGGCGACATCTCCCAACAGCTACAGTAAGGGAAAAAAGGGAAAACGAGAGAAGGATGGTGCGCGTCACTGAGGCCCAGGATGATATTTATAGCCCCCAGGGTGGGCCCTACAAAAGATTCCTGACAGATCATCAAGAGGAGGGTGAATACCAGGGGTTGGATGTTTCTTCCCGAGACTGGGTAGCCTCGCGAAGAGCGAGGATTATGTACAACCTCGATATTCACCAGGCAAGGGGTGCGGTTTGGGAAGACATTACGAAAGAAGTAATAAAGGAGGAAGGCAAAAGGGCTAGAGACTTCGCAGGAGGGGCGGGCGAGAAGTCTCTCTCTATGTGCTCTCTATCTAGCGAGCGGGAATGGACGACGAGATAGAATCTCGCGGGCAATTTGAGGAAGTTTTTTAGGGTCGACGAAGAGAGTGCGACGAAATGAAGAGCGTTCTACAAAATGTTCCGTGATCGACGAAGTGTATTCTATGTTCAACGAAGTTAAGAGGCGGTCTCGCTGAAGGCTCGCGAGACCGGGCCTCAGCATTCGACGAACTCAATTCTATGTTCGACGAATTGTTTCCTGCGTTCGATGAACGGCTTGCTTCGATCCCAGCATCTCAGCGGTCGACGAACATCCCGTCTCAGCGGTCAACGAACGGTTTAACATTCTGCATTCGTCGAGCTCATATGTGTTCAACGAAATGTGTTCTGTGCACGACGAAGTCAAGAGGCGGTCTCGTAGGAAGGCTCGCGAGACCACACCTCGGCAGATACCGCCAAAGGGGGGCCAGCGAGGTCCTCGCAGGGCAATCGCCTAGGAGAGGCATCGCGAGCAGGACTCGCGAGAAGGCCCGCGAGAGCTTCCGCACTAGTGTTCTCGCAGTTTCTTGCCCATAGGTTGATAGGGCCAAATTACCCTTTTACCCTTGGTGGTCTGCCTTTAGCCTCTCCAAACAGCAGAGTTTGGCTATTAGCAGACCCATTTGGGGTGCGGATAGTAAAATCAAAAGGCGGAATCCTGCTATTTGCATGCCAGATCAGAAAACCTATAAATAAGACCTAAAGGGCACCTTTGGAGGGGAATTCACATCAGCTTCTCTCTCCTCAGGCTCTCTTTGGCTAGCATTTCCAGAGCTCTCCAAGGTGCCCAACTCTCAGCTTTGGCTTGGGAGGGGAAGCGCTCAGCGATCTTCCAGGTTAGTTGAGGGACCTCCACGCTGCGACTAAAGTCTTAGTCATCTTCCTAGTCTTCAGTCTACCTTCTCTGAGGGATCAGTAAGGGCTAGCTGCCCCTCATTTCGGTGAGGGCCCCGAGCTTCACAAGAGGCCGAGAAATCGGTTTCAAAATTTTGGTGCGGTGAGCGTGGAGCGTGGCTGGTCCAAGAAAATTCCAAGAAGGAGATGGCAGGAGACGAAGATCAAGGCGAGGGGTACAGCGGGTCACCCCAGGTGGTGACACCGAGGATGTTCGCGGATTTCAGGAGAGAGGTGCTCGACACCTTCAGGCTCACTATCGCGGCACTGCGAAGTGAGTTCGCGACCCCAGCACCTCAGGCAACCCTTCCCCCAACAGCGGTCGGCGAGAATTCCCTGGGGGGAAGGGCCGGAAAGGAAGTCGCCAGAGGGTTAGTGCATTACCTGGAGGGGCGAGTGTTGTTCGCCAGCCCGTCGAGCTCTGTGCAGGCAAGCTCTGTGCCGGCGAGCGCGGCGCAGGCGAGCACGCGCCCGGAGGATGCGGCGACTGTGGGGGTGGTTCAGGCGAACACCGCTCTTGCGAGCGCGGTCCTCGCGAGCCAAAGTCTGGCGAGGGAGCTTGGGGGCGTGTGGAGCAAGAAAGGGTGGCAGGAGGAGGAAGCCCCTTCTGCGAGTTGGTACTTTCTGCGCCCGTCCCGGTAGGGTTCGGGGAGTGGGATAGGGTGTACTACAACGGCAGGGATGACCCCATCCAGCACCTCCAGTCTTTTGAAGACTCGGACTCTATCAGGCCGATGTCAGATGCTTTCAAGTGTCGGCTCTTCGCCGTCACCCTTAAAGAAAAGGCCAGGGACTCGTTCCACTAACTCCCTACAAGATCGATCTACACCTTTGAAGATTTACGCCGAAGTTTCTTGTTATGATTCTCAACTTCAAAGAAGAGGAAGAAGGACACCGAGTCTCTCTTCAAAGTGAAGCAGTAGCCGAAGGAGTCGTTGGCTCGCTACGCGGACCGATTCCAGGAGGAGGTGCTGCTCATTCAGGAGATGCCTGGGTTTGCTTTCATGGTCGGGCTGAGGGAATGTTTCTTCAAGATGGTTTTGAAGAGGAAAGCCCCCGTCTCCTACGAGGAGCTGATGGAGAGCGTGGCGGAGGAAATCGAGAATGAAAAGGCCAGCCCGGAACTCACTAAGAGGCTAGCAAATCTCAGTGAGCTGGAGGTCAGACAGTAAGAGGTGAGGAGAAGGGAAGAGCCCAGCGCCCCGGTGGGGGAGTGGAGGCAGCATGGCGGAGGAATGCAAGGCCAGGGAAGGGGTTACGCCTCGGGGAGGGGTAACTTCTATGGGGGTCAAGGAAGACCCCATTAGTTGGGATGGAGACAGGGTCCGAGGCCGATGCCTCCTCCACCCCAGAAGGCCATGGCAATCGGGCGGGGAAGGGGAGGAAGAGTAAGGAGAGAAGAGGCGAGAGAAGAAGCAGGAGTAGGAAGGATAAGAAGGAATAGGATGGCGGAGGCCGAGACGGGAGAGGTGACGTTTTCGTACTATGACTTCCATGATGAGGAAGGTCACGCGACGGCCACCTGCCTGGAGTTCCTTGAGACAAAAAGGGCCCGAGTGCCCGCGCCGCAATAGCAGCAACCGGTGAGGATCAAGGAGGTCGAGCCTCGGGAGGAAGAGGAGGAAAGGTGCGAGGACCGGGCTGATTTGGGGACCCGAGGTGGATCGGGGTGATCCATGGGGGGGGGGGGGGGGGTAGGGATTGAGGCAACCCAGAAGGCGAGCCTCCATACTATCTATCGTCGTAGCGTCGCTTCGACATCCCTAGCCCCACCCCTGACAGAGAAGATTTCCTTCCCCCAGAAGGACATGCCAGGTTATGAGGACCCGTTCTGCGATGCGTTGGTTATTCAGACGGCGATCGAGAACTTCACCGTTTCCCGAATCCTGGTGGATAACGGAAGTTTGGTCAATGTTATTTTCAAGAAGGCATTCGATGGAATGGAGGTGGAGGCGCGAAGGGTGTTGGACTCGGACGGTTCGTTGTTTGGATTCTCCGGGGTGAGAAAGGAAGTAGAGGGAGGAGTAGGACTCCATGTGGTTTTGGGAGGGCAGTCCAGGAACTGCCGCTTTGTCATAGTGGATGCCCCTAGCAGCTATAGCGCCATCTTCGGACGGCCGCACATCAGCGCGTTTCGCTGTGTCCCCTCCACATTACACCAGTGCCTTAAGTTCAATGACGGAGGAGTCCAAGTCCGAATCAGAGGAGATCCGAAGGTCGCAAGGCAACGCTACGTGATAGCGGTCAACACCATCTCCTGGATGGCCGAGGCAGAGAAATGGGACTAGGAGATGGGTGAGCCGACAGGACTTGGAGGAGAAGACCAGAAGGAGGAGATGGAGCAGAGGTCGGAGGAGCCGATGGAGGAGGAAGAGGTAGAGGGTCGAGCCCTGGAGGAAGGGGCGGAAGAGGTGATGGAGGTCCAGGAAGAAGGACAGGAGCAAGGAGGAGACTGGGGAGAACAATCTCGGTTGGAGGCCGTGGAGGAGGTCGTGGAGCTCAAAATCACCACCCGAGCCGGAGTGGTGGAGAAAGTCAGGATCAGCAGGGAGCTCAACCTGGAGGAGCAGAAGCAGATTCTCGTCTGCGTTCAGGAGAACATGGATGTCTTCGCTTGGAGCTCCGCAGAGATGCCAGGGATTGACGCAGATGTGGCTTGCCACTGCCTCAATCTCAACCCCGGCACCCGCCCCATCCGTAAAAAGAGGAGGGCCATAGCAGACAAGCTGGAGGGACCCATCCGAGTGGAGGTGGGTAAGCTCATACAGGCGGGGTTTGTATCAGAGATCCAGTATCTAGGCTGGGTCTCTAACGTGGTCATGGTGAAGAAGGGGGGAGGTAAGTGGAGAATGTGTATCGACAGGGAGCTAAGTGAGCAGTGGCATCCACTTCGTAAATCCCTGTCAGTTTGTATTGCCTTAGGAGCTAAGAGAAAGTTGTTGTTGTTCTTATGATCTGGAAGAAATATTTTTCCTAAGTATTTTTTCGTTCGACGAATTTTGGTGAGTTCGTCGATCGCCGTTCGACGAAATGTAGTGTTTTCGTCGAACGCCGTTCGATGGACAGTTATACTGAAATTCTGAGTTCAGCTTTCATCGAGCTCCGTTCGACGAACTGAAGTAGTTTCGTCGACCGCTGTTTTTACTGAAATTGAAGTGTTTCGTCGATCGCCGTTCATCGAACGTCGTTCGATGAATTGAAGTAGTTTTTTCGATCGCTGTATTACTGAAATTGAAGTGGTTTTGTCGATTGCCATTCGTCGATCGCCGTTCGACGAATTGAAGTTGTTTCGTCGGTCGCTGTTTTACTGAAGTTGAAGTGGTTTCGTTGATCGCCGCTTGTCGATCGCCATTCGACGAACTTAAGTGATGTCTTCGAGCTCAGTTCGACGAATTTTCCTCGGCCTACGAATTGACTCTGCACTGTTTATTTCTCAAATTCCTTTCTCAAGAAATCCTTTTCTATCCTCTATTTCAAGTTTCTAAAGGTTTCTCGGCAAGACTTGACTTTCTCAAGAATTCAAAAGAGTCTCTCGAGAAATATGTCTATCTCTCGGAAAGTCTTTCTTGTCTGCCAGTGAAGTTATTCTAAAGGTTGTTTTTATTGAGAAGCCAATTGTTCTCGAGAAGTCCATCCATCTCTCGAGAAATCCTGTATCTCTCGAGAAGTTTATCTCTATCTCCCATAATTCCTTCTATGTATTTTCTCAAAGTAGAAGTTGCTATTTCTCGAGAAGTTCCTTGTTCTCGAGAAATTGTGTTTTAGTTCTTTAAGTAATTTTCTGTCTGTTTGTCGGGACGTTAATTCCTTATGTCTGATGTGACGGCTCATATGATTTCATTTAGCTTAATCCTACCTTAATTCATGCCGTTAAGACTATGGCTATATAAGGCTCTCGTTTAAGGATTAATCATTGATATTCAATCATTCTAATCTTAACCCTAATTCTCTATTCGATCCAAGAAGAACGAGAAAGTGCTACCTCCTGTCGCCAATGTTGGAGATCGATCTACTATTCTGAATTAATTGTCTCCAGTGGAAGAAATGGTTCGATTGATCATTGCTCCATCCTCTACTGTATCTATTAGATCAAGTCGAATCGAAGAAGGTCAGATCTGAGTTATTTTCAATTCTTCCTCATCGACATCAAGTCAAAACTATTCAAGTCTCAAGAAGGAAGAAGATCTCTCAGGATTTTCAGATCTGTTTATGTATTGATAAGTATTGTATTAATATCAATTTACATTTGATTGTAGGAGAAGTTTTCTCCGAGTGGTAGGAGAGGTTTGTCTCCGAGTTGTAGGAGAGGTTTATCTTCGAGTTGTAAGAGAGGTTTTCTCTGAGTTTGTAGAAGATTTGTCTCCGAGATTGTAGGAGTGTTGACTCCGAGATTGTAGGGTGATTCTTGATCCGAGTTATAGTGAAGTAGTCAAGTCTAGCTGAGGTGCTAGATTGGCGAGGCCGGCAAGTGGAGTACCCAAGAACGGGGAACCACTATAAATGTCTTGTGTCGTCTGTGATTGAGATTTGCTTTCTTATGCATTCTATTTCATCAAGTTTTTAATTCCGTAAAAGACGATGTTATCACCTATTCACCCCCCCCCCCCCCCCCCCCCCTCTAGGTGATTTATAGGTAGGCAACTAGATACTTCAATTGGCATCAGAGGGTCACAATTTGTTTCAAGGTTAACACCTTGAACAGGATCTATCCATTCCAGTTGCTCGCAAATCATGGAAAGAAGCAAGGAATATTCCTCGTTGAAGCTGCCAATCTGCACAAAGGCAAATTTTCCCATGTGGAAAGAAAGAGTCAGATTTTACATGGAATCTGCTAATCCGAGAATTTTCCAAGTTGTGGAAGAAGGCCCTCATGTGCCTATGACTGCCTCTAAAATTGACCCTACTGTTCAGGTGCCAAAGAAAATGATGGACCTAACTAAGGATGAGATCGCTATAGTAGCCTTGGACAAAAAGGCGAAGAACATTATTGCTAGTGCAGTGGATGACTCAATGTTACAAAATTTGATTCACTGCAGATCGGCCAAAGAAATATGGTCATCCTTAATTGTTCTCATGGAAGGTACCGAAGAGGTAAGGGACGATAGAAGATCTCTACTCAACCAAGAGTATGAGTCCTTCAAGCAGAGTAAGAAGGAGTGCATCGCCGATGCTTATGAAAGATTCTTCAAAATTGTAAACGGCCTAAGAAACTATGGTCGGGAATTCACTAACGGTGAACTCAATAACAAGTTCCTGCGATCCTTGACGAAAGAATGGGATAGCAAGATCGTTGCCATTAGGGAGTTTGGAAAGATGCCAAATATTGATCCACAGAATCCATTTGGGAAGCTATTATCCCATGAGCTGTAGATGAATATCCACAAAATAGAAGAAGATGGGAACCAGACTTCTAGCAAGGAAAGGACCTTGGATCTGAAGGCGGAAAGCTCCAGGAAAAGCAGAACTGTGTCTCCAATTAGGGCACAAGAATCTGATGAAGAAGAAGAATCAGAAGCAGGCTCCTCCTGCTCAGAAATGTCAGATGGGGAATTTTCTCTAATCTCCCATCAGTTCAAGAAACTGCTAAACAAGAGAAGGCTTATGAAGAACAAGCATTCATCTTCTGATTATAGACATTCTCGTCATGATGGAGACAATCACAAGAAGGGCTCAGGCAACCATGACAGGTATAAGTTTAAACCGAACAAACACATTTCTTCTGACATTATTTGTTATTGTTGTAATAAGCCAGGGAATATGATCGATGAATTCCCTTACAAAAAGAAAGAAGGTGGAAAGAAAGAAGAAACGAAATTCACCCACCGGAAAAGAAAAATGAAAGAAGCCTCGTCGCCAAAAAGTCCAAAACACTCAGCGACAGTGACTCAGAGAAGTCAAGTGATGAAGAAGAAGCCTACTCCGGACTAATGGCTATGACTGATGATGAAGAAGAACCTCCATACAAAGGGAAGGTAAATGCTCACGCCTTATTACCTGATTCAGATTATGCCTCAGCTGAGCAAAAGGATTACCCCTCAAATGATGACTCAGAACTCATGACCCAATATACTGAATTGCTTATAGCCTTTGACAAATGACGAAAGGTTGTCAAAATCCAGGCCAAGGAGATTTTGTCTCTCAAGAAAGTGGAATCTAATCTGAGAGAAGAAGTTGCACACCTTACATCTCTCAGAGAGGAAATCCAGAATCTGACAGACAAAATCAAAAGCTCAGATGAGCTCCTTGCCCCGAGAGAGGAAAGTATCAAAGAGCTGGAAGAACAGCTAGCCGCAGAGAAGAGGCTAGTTGAATAGTTTTCTCAACGTAAAACTATTCTTCCAATCATTGATAGATTCTCCGCTAAAGCAAGTGGAAGTGGATTAGGTCATGTGGCTGAATCTAGTAAATCTTCTAAAAGCATACTAGCTAAGAAGAATAATAAGAATGCTAAGAAAGCTACCACCTAAGAGAAAAGGAAAGCCCATCAAGATCAAGTGGCATTTAAGAAAGTTATCTTTCCTACAAATGTCTATGATATGGACAGCACTTATGGTCACTTGACACGACCAATTAATTTTGCGCCTGTCAATGACTATAAGGGGTGGACTCGTCCCCAAGACTTTGGTGGAAGTGAGCTAAATCTGAGAGATTTTGGTCCTTATGATCATGGTCCGAGTGCTAAGAGAGCACCAATAGTGAAGGTTGTTGCACCTAAGCCTAAGGAGACAGTTCAACCATGTGTGTGCTGTACTCATGAAGCATCCTCTTCTAGAAGAATTTCCCCTGCTAAAACTAACGTTCAAAAAGTGAAGCGGGAGAATACTAAGAGAAGGTACAACATATTTGATTGTTGGTGTTGCGAAAAGATTGGTCACTTTGCCATAGATTGCTGGTTTAATTCTACTTATTTCAAGAGACCACAAGTAAACATTGTAAGAAAGACCACTCGCAATGTTAACGTTCTTCGTGGGGCTCAACTAACAAGGAACCAAGGACCCAAATTTGTTTGGGCTCCTAAGGCAAAATAATTTGTTTTTGCAGGTATGTCCAAAGGCCAACAGAAATCCTATCTGGTATTTGGACAGTGGTTGTTCACGACATATGACCGGAACTAAAAGTCTTTTACAGAACTATATTCCAGTTGAGAACGATCCAAAAGTTATTTTTAGCGGATCCGACAGAGGAATAACAAAAGGCTACGGTATGATTACTAATGGTAATGTATCCTTTTTGGATGTAGCTTATGTGGAAGGATTAGAACATAATTTGATATGCATAAGTCAACTATGTGATAAAGGATACACATTTGATTTTTGTAAAGATAAAGCTTTGATAATGTCGGCAGAAAATTCTGAAACGATTTTATCAGGCACTCGTTGTTGAAATATTTTCTATTTGAATTTTCTTTGCTTATCATCTTCTACACCAGTGTGTCTTTTAGCAAAAGATAGTGCATCTCTTGTTGACCAATGGCACAAGAGATTAGCACATATTAATTTCAAAATGATAAATAAATTGTTTTCTCAAAACTTAGTGCGTGATGCGCCAAATGTTAAGTGCATTAAAGATAGACCTTGTCATGCATGTGTAAAAGGCAAGCAAACAAGAGCTACCTTTGAGAGCATTATTGGCAATGACTCTACCAGGTGTTTATACCTGCTTCATATGGACCTGTTTGGTCCATTGCAAATTAGAATTTTAGGAGGAAAGTCTTACACATTGGTTATTGTAGATGATTACTCACGTTTTGCATGGGTATTCTTTCTAAAATACAAGTCAGATACTTTTGATATTTTCACTAAATTTGTCAAGCAAATTCAGAACGAATTAGATTGTTCGGTGGTCAAAATTAGAAGTGACCATGGAACAGAATTTGAATCTGGATCCATGACATATTTCGGTGAAAGCCTTGGTATCTTCTATGAGTTTTCCTCTCCTCGAACTCCACAACAAAATGGGGTAGCTGAGAGAAGGAACAGAACACTCATTGAGGCTTGAAGAATGATGTTGAGTGATTCTTCACTTCCGGAATACTTCTGGGCTGAAGCTGTCCATACTACTTGCCACGTGCAAAATAGAGCACTCATAAATAAAAACTATGAAAAGACTCCTTATGAACTACTGAAAGGCAAGAGACCAACCATCTCTTATTTTAGAATCTTTGGTAGCAAATGCTTTTTACTTAATAATGAAAAGCATTACAAAACCAAGTTTAGTGAAAAGAGCTTTGAAGGTATTTTCGTAGGCTACAGTAGCCATAGCAAAGCTTATAGAGTTTTTAATAAGAAGACTCTGGTTGTAGAAGAATCTATTAACATTGTATTTGATGAGACGAGCTTGCTACATAGCAGCTCTTCTAGTGCTTCTATTGAAGTTGTAGGTTCAAAGTTGCAAGATACAAACTTGGATGAGCCAGTTAAAGACAATGCTCAAACCTTCGTCAAGATCTCTCCCCGAACCTCAACTGAAGAGGAAGATCATCTTGATGAAGAGCCAATTCAAGTTGAAGAAAACATTCCAGTAGTAGAAGAAATAGCTCCTGGTGTTCAAAATAATGCATGGAATCTTGAATTCAGACACCTGAGGGACCATCATATTGATCAGATCATAGGAAATCCTCAAGTAGGTATAAGAACGAGAAGTGGTGCTACTAATGAAAATATGCATTTATGTTTCCTCTCACAGGTTGAACCAAAGAAGTTCCAAGAAGCAAATGAAATCCCCCATTGGATAATTGCAATGGAAGAAGAATTGAATCAATTCAAGCGATGCAAAGTGTGGACACTTGTTCCAAAACCCAAGGATAAGAATATCATTGGAACAAAGTGGGTGTACATAAATAAATTGGATGAAGATAGAACAATAATCAAGAACAAAGCCAGACTTGTAGCAAAAGGATACAGACAAGAAGAAGGGATCGACTTCGATCAGACTTACGCTCCTGTAGCAAGACTCGAAGCAATCAGGATGTTTCTAGCTTACGCTGCATTCAAAGGATTCACCGTATACCAAATGGACGTCAAGTCAACTTTTCTCAATGGTAATATAAAAGAAGAAGTATACGTCGAATAACCTCCATGTTTTGTTAATCCTGATTATGTTTATTTATTACAAAAAGCTTTATATGGTTTGAAACAAGCTCCTCGAGCTTGGTATGAGAAGCTGCCTAACTTTCTTCTTGAGAACAAGTTCACAAGAGGAAAGATAGATAAGACATTATTTCTTAGGGAAGTAAAAGGAAAGATTTTGCTAGTGCAAATCTATGCCGATGACATTATTTTTGGCTCTACGGATGATAACCTCTACAAAAAGTTTTCCAAACTTATGCAAGGGAAATTTGAAATGAGCTGTATGGGTGAGCTGAAATATTTCTTAGGACTTTAGGTGAAGTAATCTGAAGATGGAATTTTCATCTCACAGACGAAATTCACCAAGGAGTTGGTTAAGAAATTTGGAATGGAGAGTGCAACCTCTATGAGGACTCAAATGAGCTCAGCTATGTCTCTGGACAAGGATGAGAAAGGGAAACCTTTCGATGAAACCAAGTACAGAAGCATAATTGGCTCTCTGCTCTACCTTACTGCTAGTAGACCTGATATAATGTTCTCTACATGTGTATGTGATAGATACAGGTGAACTCTAAGGAATCTCACTATACTGTTGCAAAGCGAATTTTGAGATAAGGGTACACCAAATCTTGGCTTATGGTACCCAAGAAGTAATGATAGCGAGCTAATAGGTTTTTCAGATGCAGACTTTGCAGGTAGTAAAGATGACAGGAAAAGCACTTCCGGGACATGCCAATTTCTCGGAAGAAGACTTATTTCTTGGAGTAGCAAGAAGCAGAATTGTGTTGCAATTTCAACCGCCGAGTCAGAAAACATTTCTGCAGGCAGTTATTGTGCACAACTTCTTTGGATAAAGAATCAGCTTGAAGATTATAACTTGAAGTTCAAAGACATCCCAATGTTTTGCGACTCCTCCAGTGCAATAACAATTGCAAATAATCCAGTCTCGCACAGCTGGACAAAGCATATTGAATTGAGATATCATTTCATCCGGGAGCATGTGGAGAATGGGGACATCAATCTAAGTTAATTATGTCCCGATGGATAAGCAAGTTGCAGAAATTTTCACGAAGGCGCTGGATGAGACCAAGTTCTCTTTCTTCAAGACAGAGCTTGGAATGCTCAACATGGAGTAATATTAAAGTCAAGAAGAAGACAAGAAGGAAGGTAGATATTCATATGTTCAAACTCTAAAGGAAGCAAAGGTCTGAAATTTTGAAGAAAAATCTAAGTCATTTTTGAGACTTCTCGAGAAATGGAATTCGTCTCTCGAGAAATGATGTTTCTCTGGTGAAAAAGGCCAAATGACAGAATCTTAGTACTTCTCGAAAATTATATTGTACTTCTCGAGAAATGGAGTTATCCCTCGAGAAATGACCTTGCGAAGATGAGTCTACTAAATTATTTGATTTCTCGAGATATCATTTGACTTCTCGAGAAATGGCATTTATTTTCGATCTTCAGAAATTTTTATTTTTCGCGAATACGAAAGGGCAGGTACGCAGCTGTTATTTAAATGTTAAATAAAATTTATTTAAATGTCCAATCAAATCAAAACTATAAATAGAAAATCTCGAATGATTTAATGTTCACGCAAACCATTTCCCTTTCTTCTCTAAAACCCTTCGACTGTTCTTCTTCTTCTCGTGACATTCGGCGTCTGGTTCACTACTTCTCGTGATTTCTGTCACAACCCGCATTTTCTCCGAATTTAGGAATATCAGAGTAAGAGAAAATACGCGTCATGATGCCACGACATGCATGAGACAACTGCAGACGCTCAGGCGGGAACCTAGTACTTAATTAATCAAAACATGTTTACATGATAGATCATCATTTGAAATCATTTATTAGGTTTTGGGGTAAGAACTGTGTCTCTCAGTTCGTGGATCAACTAGTCCACCTAGAAAATATATGCAATTGCAGCGGAAATACTTGATTTAGTTCACTTAAGGTCCTACATGCACATGATGACAGGACATAAGGTAAATGATATGCACATATCTTGGCGTAGTATAAGTATAGAAAATATTTTTTGGGCGACTTCAAAGATAAAGATTTCAGTTAAAAGGTATGCAATGTGGATGAAAGAAAAGCCATTTTATAACTATAATGCACCTAGACATAAATCATTCCCAGAGAGCAAGATACATGAGATCTAAAAAGTAGTAGCAATTAACTGGCAAGTAAGCTATAAAGTATCAAAAGGGCACAACGGGCGTTAACAACCTGACACTAACCCATTGGCTCCAAACTAGCATGTCTGAACACAAGAAGAAACTAACCACAACTACCTCGCAGCAGCGGGGTAAAACAACAACTAAAACTACCGAATACTCCGGGCTACACCACTAGCAGCTATGACTCTGAACCTGAGGCATTCAATAAAATAAAGAACGCCTCAACAAGGAATTACAAGTGGCAGAAAACAAGCAGAAAAGTAAATAAGGCATAAGGGGTACCAACCCAAGCCAGATTTACCGAAAGAAGAGATCCAAACAAAGAACAAAGCAAAGCACTGAGTGCACCAATATCTTAGAGAGGAACAAGCATGGTTCAATTATTTTGTAAATTTTATTCATGAGACTGATCAGCTCAAATTAAACGGGATCAGTTACTTACCTCTGCCACCCAAAGCCCAAAAATGGGTGGGGGTTTCACTATCCCCAACCACCCAAACACGGCCCACGGGACCACAGGCCAAGCCTGCGGTTCACCACTAAAATGGCCACCGTGCAAGGCTACAACAATTCCCCACTGTCCCCCAAACACGACTACCGTGCAAGGCTAAAGGCAATGGTTCTTATTAATTAATATATTTAATTAGGCACGGGACGAAGCCCGAGAAAAATAATCACCAGGATACCCTAAGGATAGAGTCACAATTGAAGTAAACATTTCCAAAAAACAATTCATAAGAGAAGACAGAAGTTATTTAACCACAACGGGTACGAGATTTCGAAGAGCAGAAAAAATCGGAGGCATAACTCAAGTACTAAGAAGTTGAGGGCATTTCTCGGGAACCCAAGGGCAATATACAAGGGGTTTTCTAGAGAAGTCAAGGACAGAGAACAAGAGGTTCTAGAGAGATCCAAGGACAGGGACAAACATTTCTCGAGAAATCCCCAACAGGGACTATGATTTCTCAAGAAATTTGGAGGCAGTGATCAAGGATTTCTCAAGAGATTAAAAGCAGGGTCTGGGATTTCTCGAGAAATTAAAAGCAGGGACAGGGATTTCTCGAGAGATCAGAAGCAGGGATAGGGGTTTCTCGAGAGATTAAAAGTTAGGGATCAATAGCTTCTCGAGATAGTAAAGGTTGTACAAGAAGCTTTCGAGAAACAAGCCAAGACACAGCAAGAACACAAAACCATAGAAAAATAGTGCTTTAAGAAATCAACTAGAAGGAGGGGATAGCCACTTGCCTTAAACCTTGCTAAACTCGAAGACCTCCGCTCCAAAAGCTATGGATCGGCCAAGAACTCACCCAAGCACAAATCCTGAAACTGTTCGGATCGAAAAGAGGGGTTAGGTTACTACTTCAAACTCTAAAAATCCACGAAACGGGAAAAGCTTACCACTAGAACGAAGATCTCGTCGAGAGATTTCCAAATCTACTCTCCAAACACGATTCCGACTACTACAGCCCTCGAATCGCTGGCTGGAAGCTCCACGACATGCCTCTCTCGCTCTCTCGCCCGATAGAACTCTGGTCGGCCGAAAGGGGAAGGAGATGAAAAGATAAAACCTAAGCTTAATGTATATATATTAAGCCTCCAGGAGTTCGTCGAACTCAGCCAGCCGTTCGTCGAACGCAGCTCCTCTGTCGTTCATCGAATGCAGCTCCCCTACCATTCGTCGAACGCAGCCCCTCTGCCGTTCATCGAACGCAGCCCCTCTGCCATTCGTTGAATGCAGCCCCTCTGCCGTTCGTCAAACGCAGCTCCTCTGTCGTTCGTCGAACACAGCTCCTCATTAAGATCGCCGAACACAGAGCCAGAGAATTATAATGAATGCAATAATTACATAAATAATCTCCCATACTATTTAAACTACGACGGCGACTAAATCACCTCGGACTTCTACGAAAATTGCACTTAAACTGAAATTCGGCGCTACGAATCCAACGACGAAGTCAGAATTCAATTCCGACGAGCCAAACTTGAGATTGAAATTCCCGAAGCTAAAATCTCAATAGTTACTCAAAATCTTCTCTACAACTCGAAACGACGCGAAATCTCGCACGCTCGATCAAAATTACATACTTTAACTAAGCTAAGGCCCAAAACTAAACATGACGAGCTGACGTAACGCCCAAACGCCAAAATTACGTCACAGCGGCCACGTAAATAATTAAAGAAAATTAGGGGCGTTACAGTCACTCCCCCTAAAAAGAAGTTTCGTCCCGAAACTTGAAATCCAAAGATCAAGAAAGATATAGAATCAAATCCAAAGGTTACGTGATAGAAGAGTTACCCGAAATCTAAGAGAAGAGGCTAGGATGAGTCTCTCTCATGGCAGACTCCAGCTCCCATGTTGCGTTTTCGACACCCTGATTCTTCCAAAGAACCTTAACCATCGAGATCGTCTTCCTCCGCAACACACGCTCCTGAGTCTCCAAGATTCGGACAGGCTCTTCAACATACGAAAGATTGGGCTGCAATATGGGCACTGAATCAAGAACAAGCCGGTCACTACGCAGACACTTCCTCAGCTGGCTCACATGAAACACATCGTTAACATTTGGGAAGGAAGCTGGCAAATCCAATCTATAAGCTGACACTCCGATACGCTCAACAATCTGTAAAGGTCCCACATACCGGGGGTCCAACTTGTGGTTCCTTCCAAATTCTTAACGCCCTACATCGGAAAAACTTTCAAGAACACTAAGTCTCCGACGACGAACTCGAGATCTACCCTTCTCCGATTGGCATACTTCTCATACCACTCCTGAGCGATACGAAGCTTCTCGCAGATATGAGTTACGCAACACTCATCTCTTCCAAAACCTCTGGGCCTAACATTGGGCTCTCTCCAACCTTGGCCCAAAACAAGGGAGTTCGGCAACGACTCCCATACAGAGCCTCAAAGGGGGCCATTTGCAAACTCTCCTGATAACTGTTATTATTGGCAAATTCCATCTATCCAAGATGCTTATCCCAAGCTCCACCATGATCTAGAATATATCACCTTATCATATCCTCCAAAATTTGATTCACTCTCTCTGTTTGACCATTGGTCTGAGGATGGTAAGCGATAGAGTATCTAAGGTCAGTGCCCAGAGCTCCTTGCAAACTCCTCTAGAAGGGAGACGTATACCTTGAATCTCGGTCTGACACAATGCTCACGGGCACACCATGCAATCTGATTACTTCATTCAAATAAAGTTCTGCTATTTTCTCCATAGAGTAACCGATCTTATAAGGCACAAAGTGAGCACACTTTGTTAATCTGTCAACTATGACCCATACCGAATCGTGTCCTCCGGGAGATCTTGGTAAATCGATAATGAAATCCATCGAAATACTCTCCCACTTCTAGCTTGGAACATCCAACGGGTTCAACTTACCTCCAGGCCTCTTATGATCCGCTTTCACGCGCTGACAAGTTAAATATTCAGAAACATATCTGGCTATATCATTCTTCATACCAGACCACCAAACAATCTACATCAGGTCTTTGTACATTTTCGAGGAACCAGGATGATAGGAAACACTAGAGTCGTGCGATTCACTACAGATCTTTGCCCAAATATCATCGAACGCGGGGATATAAAACCTACCTCGGCACTTCAAAGTATCTTTATCATCAATCGAAAAATTTGGTAATTCCCCTTTCTCAATCCTGCTTCGAAGTTGCTTCAAGTCAGGATCTTCCTGCTGATGCAATCTCGTAAGGGTAATCCAAGAAGGCTCTTCAGCCTCTAAGCTCGAAGGCGCGATACAACTACCGACTGAGATATCCATCAACATAAACTACTCTACCAAGGACAGCACAAAGAGATTGAAGATATGCGCGGTCTTTCTGCTCAGGGCATCGGCTACCACATTAGCCTTACCCGGATGATACAGGATGTCAACCTCACAATCCGCAACATACTCCAACCATCTACGTTGGCGCAAATTCAGGTCTTTCTGGGTGTAAACATACTTAAAACTCTTGTGATCCGTATAAATCTTGCATGACGCTCCATAAAGAAGGTGTCTCCAAAGATTTAAAGCATAAATCACTGCCGCAAATTCTAAGTCATGCGTAGGGTAATTCTTTTCATGAACTTTCAACTGTCTAGACCCATACGCAATCACCTTTCCTTCTTGCATCAAAACACACCCTAGTATATTGTGAGATGCCTCCACATAAACAACATACTCTATTCCTTTGATCGGTAAGGCCAACACAGGAGCACTGCACAAATGCCTCTTAATTCCTGAAAGGCTTCTTCGCACTTATCGCTCCAAACAAAAGTGGTATTCTTCTGGATAAGCTTAGTTAAAGGTACCGACAACACTGAGAATCCTTGAACAAATCTTCTGTAGTACCCAGCCAACCCTAAGAAACTCCTTATCTCCTTAGGCGTTGAAGGCGTCTTCCAATCCAACACAGCAGAAATCTTAGCAGGGTCTACAGTAATTCCATCCTTGTTCACCACATAACCCAGAAAGGATACCTGAGAAAGCCAGAACTCACACTTACTCAGCTTCGCATACAGCTTGTGCTCTCTAAGAGTAGACAATACTAAGCGCACATGCGTAGCATGCTCCTCAACACTTCTGGAATAAACCAACACATCATCGATGAATACCACAACAAAATGATCCAGAAAATCCTTTAACATGCGGTTCATCATGTCCATAAATGCAGAGGGTGCATTCGTCAAACCAAAAGACATAACCAGAAACTCAAAATGGCCATAAAGGGAATGAAAGGCAGTCTGGGAACGTCCGACTCACGGATCCTCAACTGATGGCAGCCTGATCAAAGGTCAATCTTCGAAAACACCGTGCTACCACGCAACTGATCAAATAGATCATCTATCCTCGGCAACGGATACCTGTTCTTGATGGTCACTTTGTTTAACTCTCTATAATCTGTGCACAACATCATGGAACCGTCCTTCTTTTTCACAAACAACACTGGAGCACCCCAGGGCGAAGAACTTGGCCTGATAAATCCACAACGCAACACCTCATCTAACTGAGTTCGCAACTCTTCTAGCTCACGTGGGGCCATACGGTACGGTGCCTTAGCGATAGGACGAGTACCAGGCTCAAGATCAATAACAAACTCCACATCTCTATTAGGCGGAAGACCAGGAAGACTGACAGGGAAGAAATCGGGAAACTCTCACACCACCAGAACACCCTCAATACAATGCGAACCAGTAACAGTTTCTACTACAGAAACAAGGTAAGCCAAACAACCAGAAATTAACAGTTTCTGAGCGCATACCGCAGAAATTATCGGGGAACACTGACACGGAGACCCAAAAATGCTCATGGGATGACCGTTGCCAATCACAAAGTCCAGACACTTTTCCTTGCATCGGATGACCGCATCATAACTGGACAACCAGTCCATACCCAATATCACATCAAGGTATTCTATGTCTAACACCTTGAGATCAGCAACAACCAAGAAATCTCCTAAGAGAACGGGGCAACTTCGGACGCACTGGTTCGAGGATACCAAATCACCAAAAGGGAACTTAACGAGGAACAAATCGTTGCCCAGCTCAGGGGTCAAACGGTGATGCTCGACGAATGCCCTTGCTACGAACGAATGGGTAGCACCAGAATCGAATAGAACACGTGCCCAACGAATAGCTTAACAGTTGGCTTAAGGTCTAATACAGTGAAAAAGGAATCAAAGCTTAACAATTGGCTTAAGGTCTAACCTGTGATCACTTGGGTCAAAGTCTGCGCTTGCTCCTGGGTTATCACATTTAGCTTTCCTCTTCCTTTATCCTGATGCTGCGGCGGCGGCAAGGCTCGAAGCAGAACTGGCTGCAATGGGGGTTGAACTCGCGGGCATTGAAACTTCACGTGCCTCTTCTGTCCGCATTGGAAGCAGACTTTCTCCTTAGTCCAACACTGGGCCACATCGTGCCCCTTCTGCTTGCATAACTGGCAGAGCACCTCACCCTTTGGAGCACCCTAGATTGCCAGCACTCGCTACGGCTTCTGAACTCCTTTCCTCTTGAAACATTTTTCAACTGGATGGCCATGGCGGCCATAGAAACTGCAAACCTCTCCACCTCCTTTCTTCAAGACTAGGGCAGGCGCACCAGAATCTCCTTCTTCTCCAGCCTTTCTCTTTCCCTTCTTCATCATTGATCCTCGGTTCTTGGCATTATCGATCGCCTCCACTTTTAGTGCTGCCTCAACTACCTCGGCGTACTTCTCTGACCTGTACGCACTGGCCAGCTGCTGGATGTCACTGCGGAGACCACCCAGAAACCTCTTCACTCTTCCTTCTTCCGAGGCTACCAAGGCCGGAGCAAACCTGCTCAACTTGCAAAATTCAATCTCATACTCGCTCACCGAGAGCTGTCTCTGCTTCAGATGCAGGAAATCATTCATCAATCGGTCTTGATCTACCGACGGCAGAAACTTTCTTAACAACATTCCCTTGAAAGTTTCCCACGAACATCCTTCGGAAAGGTCTTTCTTCTCCATCAACCACCAACTCTTTGCGAGACTCTTAAGCTGGTACGCGGAGACCATCACCTTCTGATCCACGGTCATTCTTGAATACGTGAACATCTCCTCAATGGATATAAGCCAATCGTCTAAGGCCACGAAGTCGACTCGACCGTCATACGATGGAGGACCCAACCTTTGAAAGTGCGAAATGAAATTCATTTCCGGAGGTATCGCTACTGGGGGTACCAAGGGAGCAGGAGGAGTAGGTACTGTCTGTCCTACAACGGGGGCCTGCACCGCGGGTTGCTGCCTACCACTGGCAGACAATAATGCCTCAACTTGCGATTGCATCGCAACCATCTGCCTAGTCAGAGCCTCATTGCCCTGGCATAGACTCTCGATCAAAGCTTCACTCTGCTCTCCAAATGACTCTCCATCCAACTGAGGAGTCGACCTAGTCATGACTCGCTTGCGTGCCATCTCTGCTAATACGCATAAACCTATAATTAAAACTTAACCTTACTCTAGAACTACCCTGCTTTGTTGAGAACATACATGTACAGATACTTGCCATTGCTACCACCTTGCTCTGGGATTTTCATGATGTTATGCTAAATTTGGCGATGATACTACATCACCCCTCTTGACTCATGTGCAAGGGTCATGAATGCATGAATTTTCTTTTCATTTTGAAATCATGGATGTACGTGTGTCATCATATAAGTCTTTAGCTTTGCACGTGTGCTTATGCAATGCTATGTAATGTATGTTGTGCTATGCATTCTAATAAAGGCCTTAATGCATGTTATGAGCGGCGTACACATGAAATATTTTGCATCCCATACTACATAATATCGCATGTAACAAAAATAAAATGTGCTAATGGGCATCCATGTGATGATGGTTATGAATCCCATACTACATAACCGTCACATGTTGCCACCTATGGTAGATCCATATACAAACACATATTATGCATCCCAAACTACATAATATGCCCTGTATACTTCTTATCATGCTATGAGTGAAGTGTTCATGCTTCGGACAAGACGTACTGATGACACATCAGTGTGTGTATGCAATGAAACCAAAACAACTATACTATATCAGAATGTGTTGCTCGACTGACTTGTCGAACAACATCCCTCTGATACCAACTTTCACAACCCGTATTTTCTCCGAATTTAGGAATATCAGAGTAAGAGAAAATACGCGTCATGATGCCACGTCATGCAGGAGACAAATGCAGACGCTCAGGCGGGAACTTAGTACTTAATTAATCAAAACATGTTTACATGATAGATCATCATTTGAAATCATTTATTAGGTTTTGGGGTATGAACTGTGTCTCTCAGTTCGTGGATCAACTAGTCCACCGAGAAAATAAATGCAATTACAGCGGAAATACTTGATTTAGTTCACTTAAGGTCCTACATGCACGTGATGACATGACATAAGGTAAATGATATGCACATATCTAGGCGTAGTATAAGTATAGAAAATATCTTTTAGGAGACTTTAAAGATAAGGATTTCAATAAAAGGTATGCAATGTGGATGAAAGAAAAGCCATTTTATAACTATAATGCACCTAGACATAAATCATTCCCAGAGAGCAAGATACGAGATCTAAAAAGTGTTGGATCGGTCGGCGCCCTTAGAGGGGGGGGGGGGGGGGTGAATAAGGGTTTTCAAAAAGTTTAATATTTATTTGGAAAACATAGAAATATAGCAAGATTAAAACAGTAAGAAGTTATGTAAAACAAAAAGAGGAGACATGCTTTATTAATATCAAATAATGTTTTACAAAACTTGATTCCAGTGACGCTAGAAATCGGAGGCGACTAATAAAAATCCTTTTTGTTTTCTATACCGACTCGTATCCCCACGAACCGGTTGGCTTTAGCCGATCTCTCCCCAGATACGGCCTCAAGCCGCTCTAGCCAATCTATCCCCAGAAAGGCCTCGAGCACCCCCTAGACCTAGCCTAGATCTAGTCGCCAACACGAGGCGATTTTCAGCCCCAAGTCCTACCCCTGACCTAGTCGCCAACACGAGGCGATTTCACTACCGTTTACAGAAAAGATATGAAATGAAAAGACAATAATATAAAAACTCCCTCTATGTGGATCTTTTGGAGAAGTCGATGAAGGCCCGCAGAGTATGATTGTAGTCGATGCGGCCTTTCGTCACGATGATGACGCGTGTTGAAATCTTCTCCACGGATCTCCTTAAGGCTTTATGGAATTGTGGGTGTATCGCTCTGAATCTTCCTCTCTCTGCTGTGACACGAAGCTCTGGAGTTTGGGATTGGAGGAGGATGAAGAATTCGGAGCCAAAGCATTCAATTTATAGCCTTCACGCTACCGCCGGCGCTAGCGCTACCGCCGGTGCTAGCCTGGATTAGGAATGATCTTGCGCGGCCGAATCTCCCATCCGTGGAAACAATTTGCTCTATGCCTCTTGTGCGCCATGCTACCGCCAGCGCTAGTAGCTACCGCCGGGCGCTAGCTCCTTCTAAATATGCCGCCGGAATCAAGCTAATCAACGCTATCGCCGGGCGCTATCGCTACCGCCGGCGATAGTGAGCTTGTTCGAATTTTGGCTTCAATTTTGGGGGCAGTCATCAAGAGTTCTCCTTGAGTCATATGGACTATGTAAACCTGCACACTTGAACACACAAGATCAAATACACATAGGATTTTTTATTCTCAAACCTAGGAGATGCGGAAGACCATGTTCCAACAAAAAGTAGTAGCAATTAACTGACAAGTAAGCTATAAAGTATCAAAAGGGCACAACGGGCGTCAACAACCTGACACTAACCCGTTGGCTCCAAACTAGCATGTCTGAACACAAGAAGAAACTAACCACAACTACCTCGGAGCAGTGGGGTAAAACAGCAACTAAATCTCCCGAAGACTCCGGGCTACACCACTAGCAGCTAAGGCTCTGAACCTGAGGCATTCAATAAAACAAAGAACGCCTCAGCAAGGAATTACAAGTGGAATAAAACAAGCAGAAAAGTAAATAAGGCATAAGGGGGAACCAAGCCAAGCCAGATTTACCGAAAGAGAAGCTCTAAACAAAGAACTAAGCAAAGCACCGAGTGCACCAATATCTTAAAGAGGAACAAGGATGGTTCAATTATCTTGTAAATTTTATTCATGAGACTGATCAGCTCAAATTAAACGGGAGCGGTTACTTACCTCCGCCACCCAAAGCCCAAAAACGGGTGGGGGTTTCACTATCCCCAACCACCCAAACACGGCCCACAGGATCGCAGGCCAAGCCTGCGGTTCACCACTAAACTATCCACCGTACAAGGCTACAACAATTCCCCACTGTCCCCCAAACACGACTACCGTGCAAGGCTAAAGACAATGGTTCTTATTAATTAATCTCTTTAATTAGGCATGGGACAAAGCCCGATAAAAACAATCACCAGGATACCCTAAGGATAGAGTCACAATTGAAGTAAACATTTCCTAAAAACTATTCATAAGAGAAGACAAAAGTTATTTAACCACAACGGGTACGAGATTTTGAAGAGGAGAAGAAATCATAGGCATAACTCAAGTACTAAGAAGTAGAGGGCATTTCTCGGGAACCCAAGGGCAATATACAAGGGGTTTCTAGAGAAGTCAAGGACAAAGAACAAGAGGTTCTAGAGAGATCCAAGGACAGGGACAAACATTTCTCGAGAAATCCCCAACATGAACTATGATTTCTCAAGAAATTACGAGGCAGGGATCAAGGATTTCTCGAGAGATTAAAAGCAGGGTCTAGGATTTCTCGAGAAATTAAAAGCAGGGACATGGATTTCTCGAGAGATCAGAAGCAGGGACAGGGGTTTCTCGAAAGAGTAAAAGTCAGGGATCAAAAGCTTCTTGAGATAGTAAAGGATGTACAAGAAGCTTTCGAGAAACAAGCCAAGACACAGCAAGAACACAAAACCATAAAAAATAGTGCTTTAAGGAAACAACAAGAAGGAGGGGATATCCACTTGCCTTAAACCTTGATAAACTCGAAGACCTCCGCTCCAAAAGCTATGGATCGGCCAAGAACTCACCCAAGCACGAATCCTGAAACTGTTCGGATCAAAAAGAGGGGTTTGGTTACTACCACGAACTCTAAAAATCCACGAAATAGGAAAAGCTTACCACTAGAACGAAGATATCGCCGAGAGCTTTCCAAATCTACTCTCCAAACATGATTCCGACTACTACAGCCCTCGAATCGCCGGCCGGAAGCTCCACGACACGCCGCTCTCGCTCTCTCGCCCGATAGAACCCTGGTCGGCCGAAATGGGAAGGGGATGAAATGATAAAACCTAAGCTTAATGTATATATTTTAAGCCTCCAGGAGTTCGTCGAACTCAGTCAGCCGTTCGTCGAACGCAGCTCCTCTGTCGTTCGTCGAATGCAGCTCCCCTGTCGTTCGTCGAACGCAGCTCCCCTGCCATTCGTCGAACGCAGCCCCTCTGCCGTTCATCGAGCGTAGCCCCTCTGTCGTTCGTCGAACGTAGCTCCTTTGCCATTCGTCGAACGCAGATCCTGTTCAGGTCGCCGAACACAGAGCCATGGAATTATAATGAATGCAATAATTACATTAATAATCTCCCATACTATTTAAACTACGACGACGACTAAATCACCTCAGACTTCTACGAAAATTGCCCCTAAACTGAAAGTCGGGGCTACGAATCCAACGACGAAGTCAGAATTCAATTCCGACGAGCCAAACTTTAGATTGAAATTCCCGAAGCTAAATCTCAATAGTTACTCAAAATCTTCTCTACAACTCGAAACGACGCGAAATCTCGCACGCTCGATCTAAATTACATACTTTAAATAAGATAAGGCCCAAAACTAAACCTGACGAGTTGACGTAACGCCCAAATGCCAAAATTACGTCACAGCAGCCACGTAAATAATTAACGAAAATCAGGGGCGTTACAATTTCTCCCTGTCAGCACAAGATTTCAACTCTTTTCGATTGCTCCTGGTCTCAGAGCTAAGATAGGCATCGACAGTGAGCTTGAAAGGTTAGGTCTGAGCGATCTTTCAGATGATTTTCAAAACCTATTCTATCTCCTAGATGCTACCAGGTTATCTTTCATTTTAGAACATCCTTGTTGAATTTTGTTCAGAGAAGTTGAAGAGTTATTTATCAATGTGAAAGTGGTAAAGGAAGGAAAGATGTTAATATCTTTTGTGGAAAATCTGAAGATCAAGATTTCAACCAAATCTCTAACCAAATATCCGAGGCTACCAGTTATAGACTCTGAAGATGATCTAGATGAGCTTGATTGGGCTAGAACTATGACATTTTGTGGCTTAGATAAGGCTGATACATGTGTTAGAAGACAAAGGTTGAATGGTGTTGGAAAGCTGCTGGTGGACATTGTTTCTAAGGTCCTTCTCTGCAAAACAGGAAGTTTAGGATATGTCTCTGAAGATGTTTTTTGTCTGATGATTGCAGTGGTGACCAGGAAGAAATGTGACTAGGCCACTCTTCTTCTTTCTAAAATTATAGCAAGTCTACTTGCTCCAAACTATGCAAGGATACTTACTTTATTTTTGAATCAGTTTAACCCTACCATGTTTGACATGTCCAAGGGTGTGGTCATTCATCATCTGAAGAAGCTAAAAGTCTCCACAATTCAAAGGTGGGACATCAGGATAACAAAGCCAGTCAATGCAGGTGCAAATTCTCAGGGGGAGCCTCTCCCCTCTATCACTTCTAAGGATCATAATGTGACTCCAGCTCCAGCTCCTCTTTCTGATACTCCTCTTCTAGATGCTACTTCAATTCCAGCTTAGCCACCAGTTCAACATCAAGATCCAGTTCTACCACAGTTGTCAGTTCCTTAAGAACCTCTTCAATCTGCATAACCATTTCAACCTCCTATTCTAGTTGTTGTTCTATCTCCTCTTCCTCCTCCAGATGTTAATATTGAAAATGTTCAGGCAGGTTCTGTAGCTACCACAATTGCAGAAATAGTTAGTGATATTCAAAAGGATGATATGACAGAGCACAGTCCCAGTGGCCATATGGCAGGGTCTGGTGTAGATTTTGATTTTTCCAATGAAACTGATGATATGTCAGTTCATGGATTATCTCCTCCCCCAGCACATGTTAAGGGGGAGAAAGAGTTCTTTTTGGAAGCAAACAAGGAAGCTCAAGGAGAACTAATTTGTGAGGAAGGTGATATGGTTAAAGTTTCTTCTCCAAAAGTTATAAGTTCTGTGATTCTTGAAGTATTACCTGATGATTTCAGATCTGTTGTTACCCCTCCACCTCCTTCTCCACCTTTGTTTGAAGAAGATTCTATTCTTGGTATGATTGAGCTGTTGCTCAAGAAGTAGAGTGCAAAGTTTGAAAATTCAATTCAGGAAGTTCATACTAGAATCTCTATTGTTGAAAAATAAATGAATAGAAGCCTAGCTAAAATTAAAGTCAATACAGACAAAATCAAAGAGCTTGTAATTCAAGGTGGACAAGCCATAGACCATACAATTGAGGGTGTAGCAAGGGTGTTGGAAGAAACTATTTAGGTCAGAAAAACTCAAGAATCTATGGCATCAAAAGCAGAAGAAATTTCTTTCAAAATTATTGATGAGGTTGGTATGTTCAAGGAATCTGTAATCCAAACCCTTACTGTAAAAGTCAGAAAGGGGGAGGATAAGATGACAGAGCTTTTGGATCATTCATTGTCTGAACTTCAAAGGAGCTTAGGAATTCAGAATGAACAATATTCTTCTGGTGTCCTAAGGCAGGTTGCAGATATCAATGCTCACACTACAAAGACTAGTATGTGGATACACAATGAAATTTTTCCAGATTTTGCTATACAACCTCAGTTTTCACCTAGACCTGAAGAGTAATCTGAATATGAAGCTCCTGCTCAAATTCAGTCTAAGGTGCCTGGTTCAAGGAAAAGGAAGTATGGAGAAGGGCCATTTGCTAGTAGGTCTGTCCCTGGGTCAAGCTCTAGAAAGGCAGTTTCTACTGAAGATGTTCCAGAGGTGTGAAGTTCAGTTTCAAAAATAATTATTCTTGACTCATTCAAGCTATTGGATGAAGGTGGTATGAAAGTTTCAGACTATTTCAGCACATCTGAATGAAAAATTATGAGATAAGCATGACAAAGCGAAGAATACATTACAAGTCTTATGGTTATAACAATCCTACAGCTCTAGCCCCTCCTCCAAAATACCATCCTAAGCCATATGCTTATTTTGCAAGACAAGAATAGAAGAAAAGAGGCAATGCCGCTATTTTTACTGAAATTGAAGTGGTTTCATCGATCGCCATTCGTCGATCGTTGTTCTACGAATTCAAGTAGTTTCGTCGATCGTTGTTTTACTGAAATTGAAGTGGTTTCGTCGATCGTCGTTCGACGAATTGAAGTAGTTTCGTCGATTGCTGTTTTACTGAAGTTGAAGTGGTTTTGTTGATCGCCATTCGTCGATTGCCATTTGACGAACTGAAGTGATTTCTTTGAGCTCAATTCGATGAGTTTTCCTTGGCCAATGAATTGACTCTGCTCTATTTTGTTTCTCAAATTCCTTTCTCGAGAAATCCTTTTCTATCCTTTATTTCAAGTTTCTAAAGGTTTCTCGGCAAGACTTGAGTTTCTCGAGAATTCAAAATAGTCTCTCGAGAAATATGTCTGTCTCTCGAAAAGTCTTTCTCGTCTGCCAGTGAAGTTATTCTAAAGGTTGTTTTTATTGAGAAGCCAATTGTTCTCGAGAAGTCCATCCATCTCTCGAGAAATCATGTATCTCTCGAGAAGTTTATCTCTATCTCCCGTAAATCCTTCTATGTATTTTCTCGAAGTAGAAGTTGCTATTTCTCGAGAAGTTCCTTGTTCTTGAGAAATTGTGTTTTCGTTCTTTAAGTAATTTTCTGTCCATTTGTCGGGATGTAAATTCCTTCTATCTGATGTGACGGCTCATATGATTTCGTTTAAGGTTAATCCTACCTTAATTCATGCCGTTAAGACTATGGATATATAAGGCTCTCATTTAAGGATTAATCATTGATATTCAATCATTCTTATCTTAACCCTAATTCTCTATTCGATCCAAAAAGAATGAGAAAGTGCAGCCTCCTGTCGCCAATGCTGGAGATCGAGCTACTATTCTGAATCAATTGTCTCCAGTGGAAGAAAAGGTTCGATTGATCATTTCTCCATCCTCTGCTGTATCTATTGGATCAAGTCGAATCGAAGAAGGTCAGATCTGAGTTATTTTTAATTCTTCCTCATCGACATCAAGTCAAAGCTATTCAAGTCTCTAGAAGGAAGAAGATCTCTCAGGGTTTTCAGATCTGTGTATGTATTGATAAGTATTGTATCAATCTCAATTTACATTTGATTGTAGGAGAAGTTTTCTTCGAGTTGTAGGAGAGGTTTGTCTCCGAGTTGTAGGAGAGGTTTATCTCCGAGTTGTAAGAGAGGTTTTCTATGAGTTTGTAGGAGATTTGTCTCCGAGATTGTAGGAGTGTTGACTCCGAGATTGTAGGATCATTCTTGATCCGAGTTATTGTGAAGTAGTCATGTCTAGCTGTGGTGCTAGATTGGTGAGGCCGGCAAGTGGAGTAAGCAAGAACGGGGAACTACTATAAATTTCTTGTGTCATCTGTGATTGTGATTTACTTTCTGTGCGTTCTATTTCATCAAGTTTTTAATTCTGCAAAAGTCATTGTTATCACCTATTCACCCCCCTCTAGGTGATTTAGGTTGGCAACTAGATACTTCAAAAACAATGCTCAAATCCCTCCAAAGTTGAATCTGAAAGGGTTTCCGCAAGGATTTCCGCACGGATTCCCACCACCTCTGTTTGCCCGGAAGTCAGCAACCTTCCCCTTTCAGTCAGATTGCTCATCTCCAAGCGGTCTCCAATTTGTGCGACCGCCCAGATCGCCTACCCCCTCTCAAGAAGTTCATCCAAGGAATTGGCGGTTAGGTCCCTATAGGATCGCCAGATCGCGCGGTGTAGGGTTTTCATTCTTTTTTGTTATTAACACCCCTCATCTCTGCCATGGTTCTCCTGTACCCCGCGCAACCCGTAATTTTTGTATCTGCCCATTTGGGTATCCTCTCCGTCTATTGATGAGATAAATTCGCGCTGCGCAAAATTAAAATATTATCCACGTATAATTCGATAAGGCAAGTGTACCTATCGCTTTATAGTATAGGATTTAGAAAATCAAGTGTCGTATTTTTCCGGGCTTGTTGAGTACTTCTACTCACAAAGAAGAGCTATTATTTTATCGATCGAAAGTTGGGTTTGTTTTGGAAAAACAATTTGGAGAAAATTAACTACGAAGAAAGATTATGATTAAAAGGATTAGCACCTGGTCTTGAATCCCTTTGGAATAAAATATAATTTTATAAAAGATGAAACCGCAAACTTTTATTGAAATACCCTCGACCGTGGAGGTTCCCAAAATATGGTAGAGCCTCTCTCGAGAGAACTACCACCTAACCTTAGGTTGATCGATTAAGACCCCTCGGCCAGTCGAAACCCCCTAAGCTTGCTTTAAGCGGTGAACCCCACTATTGGATTTTACTCCAATCCGAAAGATTTGTGTCACCCTCTCTCGAGGAATGCATACAACTCTTTTTATCTTTGAGTGATCTCCTAGTTCGCATGGATCTCTCGATCACTAGCAAACGAATCATAGATTGAAAGTCATATTCCGGACATATGAAATCAAAACAAAATAATTCAAAGATAAATCGAAGATAAACAAAACGAGAGTTTGCTAATTAGAAAGATTCAAAACATATTTTATTTTATTCCAAAGTTCATCATGACCAAGTGCTAAAGGAAATTTAGCTACTCATCATAGTGATGGGAATACAAGTAGAAGAGGAAAAAGACATGATTAAGAAAACAACAATACTTGAATTAAAATAGCAATAATAAAAACTTACAACTTTAGGAAAAAGTAGCTAGAACATAAAAACAGTAAACTAAAGCTGAAATTAAGCTCCAAAATTGCACACCCCGACTTCTGGAGATTGCTGCCTTTTATAGATGAAAAAACGGGGAGTCACGCCCTTGGTCACGCCCGTGACCAAGGGCGTGTAAGCTGCGTAATTACTGTCATGAAAGCCCGGGACGTTGGGGAAGAGGAACCGCCAAAAATGAATTGCACGACGGGTCACGGCCTCAGTCACGCCCGTGACCAAGGGCGTGTCTTGAACGGGTCTGGAAACGGCGGGAAACGCCGCGATCTGGAGTTAATCTGGCGGTTGCAGAAAAGTCACGGCCTCGGTCACGCCCGTGACCGAGGGCGTGTAAGCTAGAAACGGCGGGAGTTGATTGCTGGCTGAAATGAATGCAATCCGGGCGGGTCACGCCCGTGACTTTAAGGTCACGCCCTCAGTCACGCCCGTGACAGAGGGCGTGTAATTTTAATCTGACGTGGTGGCTGACTTCTTTCAACTGGAATGCGCGGGGCTGGATCACGGCCGTGACAAAATGTCACGCCCTAGGTCACGCCCGTGATCGAGGGCGTGTACTTTGCGATTTCGGCAGAAATACTGCAAATATTCTCCTGATTAGTCATATGAGCTTGAAATTGCTATTGGCAGCCCAAATTACCTGAAAATACAAAAATAAGATGAATTAGTGATAAATTAACTAAAACTAAATTAAATTAAATTAATTATAAATAAAATATTATGTGAAAATAACTATAAATATAGCATCATCATCTATAAATAGAGGGGTAGGGGTACCTGAAAAGGGATTTTTGGCTTCGAGCCTCCAACTTGCAACCTGTGCAAGCGGTCTCGATTTTTGTCACCTTTTCTACCTCTCACCCTCACCTATTTTAGACCCCTCCTGTAACCTCTTTTGAGATCAATTGAAATAGTTTTTTCCCTTAGAGATCTCTTGTCTGACATCCTCCATCCTAAGTAACTTGCACTCCGCAGTATCCCCCCATCTCCTCTAAGTGTGAGATTTGGAGGTGCAATTTTTGTGCCAACAGAACGATGTTAACACCCCTTATCTCTGCCCTGGTTCTCAAGTACCCTGGCTAGCCCATAATTTTTGGATCTGCCTATTTGGGCAGCCTCCACATCTATAAATAGAGGGGTAGGGGTACCTGAAAAAGGATGTTTTGCTTCGAGACTCCAGCTTGCAACCTGTGCAAGGGGTCTCAATTTTGTCACCTTTTCTACCTCTCACCCTAACCTATTTTAGACCCCTCCTGTAACCTCTTTTGAGATCAATCGAAGCTGGTTTTTTCTCTCAGAGATCTCTTGTCTGACATACTACATACCAAGTAACCAACACTCCAAAGTCTCCCCTCATCTCCTCTAAGTGTTAGTTTTGGAGGTACAATTTTTGTGCCAACAGAACGAACATACGACCTTCAGATAGGAGAGTATAGGAAAAATCAGCGAAAAACAAGATGTCACACCGCAGGAATCATCCTCTCCGGTCTCCCATCGGTCTTCCTATGAGTCATTCGACCTCCCTAGAAGCCCTTGAGCTTCGTCTTGAGCTCCGCATCAAGCAAGCTCGGCGAGAGGCCGCCCAAGCTTGGCAAGAGGCCGTCCGAGCTTAGCAGTAGGCCGCTATAGCTCAGTAGGAGACCGCCCAGTAGTTTGAAGCCATGAATCATGTCCAGACCATGATCACTCAGACGATCCTTCCTTAGCCTGATTAGGTCGCCACTCCTGATCGCTTAGTCGACGGTCACCCCTCTGACCGCGTGATCCCTTAGGCCATAGCCCCCATATGGTCTCAGGGAGAGGAGTTCACTGCCCTCCAATCTCAATTCAGCGTTGTAGCCCAGATACTTCCATACCAAGCTATGAATATTCAGGAGGACTATGCTTATCCTCCGAATTCTGTTGCTGCCCTTCCATCTCCTTCCGACACTGATGAAGCAGAGGAGCCCTCCCACTTTTTTGATAGGGTTCGTTGGGAGCCTACACCCAACGGCTTTAGAGAGCTCAGATTACCTATATTTTCTAGGGAGAGTTATCCGGTTTCCCATTTCCAGGCTTTTGAGTCTGCAATCGCCCTGAGAATTTTTTTGATACGATGAAGTGCAAGTTGCTGATCACTTTTTTGATGGACAAGCCCGGGAATTGTTTTATAATTTACCTTCCCAAACCATCCCCAACTTTTCCATCCTGAGGCATGAGCTTCTGTTGAGGTTTGTAACCTCAAAAACAAGGAAGAGCAGCCCTGCAACCCTCTTCAAGATCAAGCAAGGGGAAAGCGAGACTCTAGCTCGCTTTGTGGAATGTTTCCAGAAAGAAATCCTCAGGATAAGAGATGTTGATCCCGCTCTCTACATGGTGGCCTTAACAAATGGCCTTCAGGAAGTTCCCCTCAAGTTTGAGGTCACCAGCAAAGTGCCCAATTTGTATCAAGAGTTAATAAGCATCGCCAATCGCTATATAGAATGGGAAATAAACAACCCCACTTATGTCTCCAATTTGACAAGCAAAGCATTCCAAAAGGGCCCAATCATCATCAAACCGACGCGTTTAGAATTCCAACCTCCATCACAAAGAGGGAGGAACTTCGACCACTACTGTCACTATCAAGAACATCATCAATTCCAATCCAAAGAACCTTTGTAGTTGGCCCAAGATGCTCTAGCTCTGTAATCCACACCAGTCCACCAAATTCAGTAAATTCAACCATCTCTCCCAGTTTCTCAGCCATTTTTCGAAGACTCGCAAGAGTCTTGTACCGATCATGGCATCTCTATGAGTGAATTAGTGCATGTGTTTCAGAAGCAGCCCTTCTATAGAAGAATAGCTCCGCTCCATTCAGATCCAATGACCAGGAACCCCACCCTCTACTGTGAGCATCACAGGGAGAGGGGTCATTTGACTGAAAACTATAGAGCTTTCCGCTTGCTTGTGGAGAAGCTTTTGAAAGAAGGGAAATTACAGGATCTGTTCCCGAAGGTAGACTTTTCAAAAGCTTCAACTTCTAAGAACAAGGAGATAGTGGAGGTGCACTGAGAATGCAAAGAAGTCGATGACGTTGGCCCCCTTGGCAATGTTGGTTATCCTAGTGAGTGCGTGGTTGCAAATGATGAGGGAGCATTGGGCAACCTCTATTGCATTCATGGAGAAGAAGGCCTGGAATCCTCCAAGAAGGCTAGTCTGGCAAGGGTCTTCAGATCAGAGGTCGCTGCTACCTCATCCTCTGCTCCGGTCCGATGGACCATTACCTTCGAGCAGGAAGATCTTCCTCTGACCGCCAATCCTTTCAATGATGCGGTTGTTATTAAAGCGGTTATCGAAAATTGTAGAGTTGAGAACATTTTGTTCGATACAGGAAGCTCCGTCAATCTCCTCTTTAAGCCAGCCTTTGAAACCCTGAAGACCGGAAAGACTCTCCTTTCCACTGAAGGGCCTCTCTACGGCTTCTCACGTGAGAAGAAGGAGGTAGAAGGGAGTGTCACCCTCTCGGTGACTCTCGGAGGAATAATCAAGCTGGTCAAGTTCATAGTCGTTGATGCTCCGAGTAGCTACATCGCCATCTTTTGAAGACCAATTTTGAATGAATATCAAATGGTGGTTTCTACCTACCACCTCGATGTGAAGTTTGTCGTGAACGACCAGCAATACCGGGTCAGGAGTGATCCAAAGAAAGCCCGAAAATGCTATGTCAAGTCGGTCAATGTGACCGCCTTCCCTCCCCAGGTAGCTGAGACCTCTTCAGCCTCTCAAGTCTCAAATACTGCCGAAGCTGCGGAAGAGGTCGTGGAAGAGGAAACAAGAGATGGAGTTCTCTTGGAACCTGCCCAAGTAACTCAAGTTGTGCCCATCAGTGATGAACATGAGAGCAGGAAGCTCCGAATCAACGCTGAGTTGCCTGAAATTGAAAGGAGTCCGCTCATCTCTTGCCTTCTGAAGAACCTGGATGTATTCGCTTGGTCAGCAGACGACGTGCATAGAGTTGATCCAGATGTTGCCTGCCACCACCTCAACATTGATCCCAATTTCACTCCTATCAAGCAGAAGAAAAGAGCTGTGGAGGTAACCTTAGCTCAACCCATTCGGGAGGAGGTTGAAAAGCTCATAAAGGCAAAGTTCGTTCAAGAAATTCAATATCTGGAATGGGTGTCAAATGTTGTAATGGTTAAAAAAATCTGGGGAAAATGGAGGATATGTGTTGACTTTACAAAACTTAATAAGGCTTGCCTGAAAGATTGCTACCCTTTGCCTTTGATAGATTCATTAGTTGATTCTGTAGTAGGTATTCTTGCATGAGGTTTTTTGATGAATTCTCTGGCTATCACCAAATTAGAATGCATAAACCCGAAATTCCTCACGCCTCATTCATCACGAATGATGGTTGTTTCTTGTACCCTGTAATGCCTTTCGGGCTAAGGAACGTTGGTGCTACCTACCAAAAAAATGATGTACACCATTTTCAAAACCCCCCAAAAAAATTTAGAGGTCTATGTCGATGATCTTCTAATTAAAAGCAAGTGCTTCTCAGCTCACCTTAGTGATTTAAACGAAACGTTCTCAACCCTCCGAACCATCAATATGAGGTTAAACCCATTGAAATGCCTCTTCGGAGCTAGAAAAGGGAAGTTTCTCGGCCATCTCCTCACACTGGAGGGATTGGAACCTAATCTAGATAAGGTAAAGGCTATCTTGGAAATGTCACCTCCCAGATTTCCCAAGGAAGTTCAGCAGTTAGGTTGGAGGATGGCAGGTTTGAGTCGTTTTATCTCTCGCTCAGGAGATAAAAGTGATCATTTCCTCAAGACTCTCCGTGGAGGAGCTAAGTTTTAATGGACAAAGGAATGTGATGATGCTTTCAACCAGCTCAAGAAATAAATGACATCCTGATAAACACAGTTTATTGATCCGCCGGATTTTATGTAAGTCGCGCGATCTATTTATCATCTTGATCTTCATTGTTATCTTGATGAACACGGTTTATTGATCGGCTGGATAATATATTGTGCGCGGACCGCGCGATCTATTTATTGTCTTGATCATTATTCTTACCCGGACTTATCATGTCAAGATAGCTTTCATCTAAGTATTTTTTGGGGAATCATATTATCAAGTCGCTCAAAGTATATTATAATTGCATGGTTCGATTTTTGATGAATTGAGTTCGGAGATATTATTTTTATCATGATTTCAAAAAGATCGCTTGTTCTAGCTGCACGGTCTGCTTTTTGTGATTAACATTTGTGGAAATTCATTTCAAATGCTTTCAAGTCCACTGGAATGGTGATGTATTCTAATCGTCCGAGCAGCGCCTTATAGTGAGCGGGTTATCGACTACCAAAACTTTTCATATCATAAACACCAGAACTCCAAGCTTAGATTGGATAATAGCCACGCGGCTAGACCTATTCTCAGGCGGATTCAGAAAAGAATTCATATTTTATAAGAGAACACAGAAGCGAAGTTGAAGCCGGACAATTATAAGTAAGTAGAAAATCGCAGAAACAAACAGAGGAACAGGTAACTATCTTTTCATTAATCATTCCTAAAAGATACATATTCTTGTATATAAACCGACCGGCTAACATAATTAAGCCATAATATACAAAAGGAAAACAAAAGTTACAAAGTTTAACTACTCGTCCGGCTTGAGATTGTTGGTCATAGGAGAAGTTGAATCTTCACTACCATCAATGTCAACATTAGGAGAATGTTCGCGCGGCTTAAGTTTTTTAGCCGCAGGAGAATCCAAATCTTCAGCATCATCAAGTTCAGGCGAGTATCACTCACTACCCGAAGAAGAGCCGGACGAGCTGCTGCTCGAGCTGTTCAAACCGCCCGACCTCCTGCGCTTAGATCTCTCGGTCTCTTCTCCAGAGTCATCAGACTCCCAATCCGAGCCGCTCTTCTTCTCATCCTTAGCCGCAGTGACCTCATCAGCAGCTCCTTCTTCCTCTTCTTCCTCGCTTCCCTCATCTTCCGAACTGCTTCCCTCAACTTTATCCTTCCCCTTGTCTCCTTGCTTAATCCTATCCAGCTTCTTTTGCAGAGCCGGATATGCATCGGAAAAGGTAAAATTTTTAAAACTTGGAGCCAGGCCGCCGAGCTCTCTCATGCGATTAAAGGCTCCATCAATCCCATTAGCGATCAGAGGAAATACCACTTCCTGGAAAACCGGATTCTTGGAGTCATAATTATTCTGTCAAAAGAAAATAAGGTTAGACCACCCGGTTTGAGTAACACAGTAATCGACTGATGAGGTGATAACTTACCAACTCAACCTCTGAAAGTGCACAATTAACCTCACTAGAATTCTCTAGGGGGGGGGGGTGAATAGAGATTTAAAAATTATTTTGTGCAAAGTTAATATATATATGTGTATGATCACAGATTAGAGCTTCCCACACACTAACAAGAATTAAGCAAGAAAATAAAGTAAATGCAAGAAAATAAATCACAGCACAACACAAGAAAATATAGTGGTTCCCCAAACTTTGGGTAATCCACTCTTCTACCCCCTTGGTAGGAATTCACTATCTTGCACTGAGTCTTTTGATAAGGAGACTCTTAGAACCACCCTGAGTCTTTTGACAAGGAGACTCTTAGAACCAACTAAGTCTTTTGACAAGGAGACTCTTAGAACCAGTACACTGAATTTTTTGGAGAGAGATTCTAAAAACTCTTTTACAATGTTTAAGTGAGAAAGAAAGAAAGGAGAAGAAATAAAAACAAGAAAGAATCTTCTTCCTAGCAAGAAGATTGGAAGCACAAGAAGTGAATTGAATCTTTCTTCTATAGAGAGAAGAAGATTTGCAGCCTTTCTCTCTTTGTGAGAGCTATCAGATTTTGCAGCAGTGTGACTTCAGAAGCAGAAGAAGAAGAAGTGCTTGAATGTTGCTGCAGAGCTTTTTCTCAATTTCTCTCTTTTCTCTTGGGAGCTTTTCCTCTATTTCAAATGTGTGTGGTAGATCACTCTTCTCTGCATTTTTTGCCGACCTCCTCTTTATTTATAGCTCTGTTAATTCAAAATAATACTATAGGAGGATAATCAATTAGCAGTTAGAGAGAATAGAAAGAAAAAATGTTTCCATAATGTTTATTTTTGTAGAAGGAAAGAATGAATTCTGATTTCAAATAATATCCAAAATAGAGTTAATCAGATTAGCCAAGAATCAAATAGAAGGAAAGAATGATTCAGAACGGCTATAAAATATTAACATTATTCCATACAAATCAGATTTACTGAAAGAAGGAAAGAGATCTGGCGCATATTTAAGTCTGTCAAATAAATCGACGTGCGTCGATTGCCATTCGACGCAAGCGTCGAGTACATCCTGTCTGGACGACGAGAGGTGAATAAGGAAGGTGCGTCGACTAAGGTGCATCGACTTCACTAGTTGCGTCGACTAGAAATCAGAGTAATGTCGACAACACATACGTCGAAAAAATCTTCCTATAGTTACTTCGACTTAATCTGAAAGAGACGTCGACTACATTTCGACGTTGCGTCGAACACTATTCGACGCATATTTACTTAGCCTTGTTTTTCATTCTTGGAGTTCATATTTGACTCATTTTCAGGGGTTAAGAGAAATCATTTTCCCAACAATCTCCCCCTATTTGTCTTAACCCTTCTTAGAGAGAAATTTTATTAGCATATAATTAACACAACATAGTATTTGTATAGATAAGAAATATATTGAGTAGAAGGAAAGAATTTAGAAAAAGAAAGCACATGACAAGTATTTGTCTTTCACAAGAATTAAACTAGAAACTTCTTTTTGTACATGAAGTTGACAAAAGCAAAATAAAGTTTCCTAGATAAGTCATTAATGGCATCAAAAATGTATCCCCTGGCTCTATCAGGTCTTTCCTGGACATTCCTGATGATTGTATGCAGTTTTTCCAAGAGTTTATCACCATCAGGAATAGTGTCATTTATGGAGTAGCCTTTGCTGATGATGATTGCTGCCTTTTCATCAATCATCTCAATGGTAATGTTGTGAGATTCTTTTTGTGCAGGCTTGGGCTCAGGAGGTCCTTTGTTATCAACCTTTGGCTATAGAGTTTCTTCTTTTCTGGTTCCTGTTTCTCAGGAACTTCGTACATCTTTCCTTTTCCTTTCCCTTTCCATGGTGAGTTAAGCCATTTGTCTAGCTTTGCAGGCCTTGTAGGCTTCTTATAGGGAATGTAGGTTTCTTCTGTACACCCTATACCCTTCTTGTCCTTTTGACCCTTATCCAGGATAATCCCTGCCTAAGGATTTTTCTTTTGATAAGCTTCAATATCAAACAACTTATTTGGAATTCTGATAGAAGATTCAGCAAGAATTTGTTCCTTAGTCATGCCCTTGTTAATCTTCTCCATCCAGGCCCTCCTTTTATCTTCCACTTCTTTCCTAGCTGCTTCATATTCATACACTTCTCTTTCTCTTATCTCTTCATGCCTCTTTTCCATGTCAGGATCATGGTACTCCTTGACAGGACTGTTAGGACAGATACTAGGCATCTTTTCAAATATTTTTATTTGCTCACATGCTTTTCTATACTTCTTTTCTTTTGCAAACTCCTTCCTTTCTTCTTTAGAAAAATTTTGCCAGTGGGGAGTGACTTCCCTTTTTCTCTTTATCTGTCCTCCTGGACTTTGCCTAGGTATAATCTGTTTAGGGAGTCTTGCTGCTTTTGGAGGTAGAGGTAGTAGAGGAGGTAGAGAAGAAGGTAGAGGAGGAAGTTGAGGAGGAGGAAGAGGAAGAGAGGAAGGAGGAGTTTTCTCTTTGGGTGGAGAGGGAGTTATTTCAAGAAGAGTTCTTAGATGTTCTGCAATAGAGGGCAGAGTGATTTCTGGTAGGGTGATCTCTGCTGAGGGATGAATGTCTCCTCCAGACTCTTTTGTAGGGATGTCCTCAAGTAGAGGTGTCTTCAGCTTGATGTAACTGGCAGAGAAGCCAGAAGAGTGATGTTGAAGTTCTTCCTCACATAAGGGTGCATCAATCCATATCTGACCATTCCAATCATCAGAGGTGGCTGCTTCTTCCTCCCCCTGGATTACTGGGTCCTTTACTACAGGAATCTCCCCGTGGTTATAAGGATCATCAATTCGGAATGCTGAATCCATAGCATGCTCCCCTTCAGTGTTGTAAGAGGAGGATTCACCAAAATGTTTGATGAAAGTGTAGTCAGAGTGATTTGAGAGGAGTGGAGCCTATAAGAGAGTTAGAGAGAATACTTAGTGTTGGAGAGAAGAGATTTAAACCTAAGCTTTTAGTTGAGATCAAAAACCTGGCAAGAGGGGTTTCTGGAGCAACTCTCCCCCTGGTTTATATCTTTCAGGAAGGATGTACACCTTTGTGGCGACAGAGGTTCCTCTTGAAGAAGAAGATGAAGCTCGGGAAGAGAGGCAGACAGGGTGGCCAATTTGGCTTCACAGGAGGTGATCATATTAGTACATTCATTGGAGAAGTTAGTTAATCGTGTCTGGAAGTCATTGAGAAGATTTTCTAGAGCATCGTTCATTGCTTTGATAAGGTCAGTTTGAACAGGAGTAGGCGCCATTGATGCAGGAAGAGAGAGAGGTAGAAGACGCAGTTTTGGTGGGTCCAGAGAGGTATTTGTTATGAAATAAGAAGTACTATTTAAAGAAGATGAAACGTCGAGAAAGGAAACAGAAATCAAGGTAATCCAATCGTAAAAGAAAAGGAAGTAAGGATTTGATTCCAATTTTAACCAGAAGTCGGCATTAAGTCGAATTGATGTCAACGTATGCGTCGATATGTAGTCGGCGTTCCGTGAAGGTTTTGTCAGTCTAAAGATTTGTCGACGTGGTCATAGACTTGCATCGATAAGAAGTCGACGGTACGTTGATAGGGGATCGACGTAACTTCAACTGAAAGAAATCAGAACTAGCGTCGAGGTCTTCTCGACGGTACGTCGATATGTATTCAACGCTTCTCCAGGAAACTTTCTTAGATATTCTGATGTCTTTAGATTTACCTAACAATGAGGTTTACAAGCTTCCATCAAGCATCCCCAAGGTGTTTATGAAATAGTTATGCTTAGTTTCATCTAAAGGTTTTGTGAAGATGTCTGCTCTTTGATTGTCTGTGGGAATATATTCTAAGGTTATTTTACCCTTCTCAACATTGTCTCTAAGGAAGTGATGTCTGATTTCTATATGTTTGGTCCTACTATGAATGACTGGGTTGGATGCTATGGATATAGCACTAGATCTATCACAATAGATCTTAGAGTTGTGTATTTCCAATTTGTAATCAAGTAGTTGATTTTGCATCCACAGGATTTGTGAACAACAGCTCCCAGCAGCTATGTATTCAGCTTCAGCTGTTGAAGTTGAGACTGAGGTTTGTTTCTTACTAAACCATGAGATCAATCTGTCACCTAGAAATTGGCAGGTACCAGATGTGCTTTTTCTATCAACCCTACATCCAGCATAATCTGCATCTGAGAAACCTATTAATTCAAAGTTGGTTTCTGCTGAGTACCATAGTCCTAGTTCAGGGGTTCCCTTTAGATATCTAAGAATCCTTTTTACAGAGGTGAGATGGGATTCCTTTGGTTCAACCTGAAATCTAGCACATATGCAAGTGGCAAACATGATATCAGGTCTGCTTGCTGTTAGATATAGAAGGGATCCTATGATGGCACTATAAGTCTTTTGATCTACTGATTTTCCTTTATCATCTTTTTCTATGATGGCATTGGTTGCCATGGGTGTTTTCATGGTAGATGCTGATTCCATACCAAACTTTTTGATTAGTTCTTTGGTATATTTTGATTGTGAGATAAAGATTCCTTCACTACTTTGTTTTACTTGTAGCCCTAGGAAGTAGGAGAGTTCACCCATACTACTCATCTCAAATTTAGATTGCATAAGATTAGCAAATCTTTTACATAGTTTAGGATGGGTTGAGCTAAAGATAATGTCATCTACATATATTTGAACAAGGAGGAGTTGGTTTTTATGTGTTCTATTAAAGAGTGTCTTGTCTACTTTTCCTCTTTCAAAGGAATTTTCTAAAAGAAAATTTGAGAGAGTTTCATACCAAGCTCTAGGTGCTTGCTTAAGACCATATAATGCTTTGTTAAGTCTATAAACAAAGTTAGGGGAAGAGGGATTAACAAAACCTGGTGGTTGCTCCACATATACCTCTTCTTGCAGATCTCCATTTAAAAAGGCACTCTTGACATCCATTTGGTAGACTTTCATCTTCATGAAGGCTGCATAGGCAAGAAAGAGCCTGATTGCCTCTAATCTGGCTACTGGAGCAAAGGTCTGATTGTAGTCTATCCCTTCTTCTTGTCTATATCCTTGTGCTACAAGTCTTGCCTTGTTTCTCACAATTATTCCAGTGAAATCTAGTTTGTTCCTGTATACCCATTTTGTACCAATTACAGGGTAGTTTCTTGGTCTTTCAACTAGGTTCCATACTTTGTTTCTCTCAAATTGGCCTAGTTCTTCTTGCATGGCCATAATCCAGTGAGGATCACAATTTGCTTCCTCAAACTTCTTTGGTTCAACTTGTGATAGGAAGCATTGGAGCATTATCCCATTGGAGACTTGGTGTCTTGTTCTTACTCCTGCATTTGGATCTCCAATCACTTGAGCTTGTGGATGATCTTTCAAATTGATTCCTGTTCTGCCTGAATTTGTCAGTTGTTCTTCTACTTCATTCTCAATGGGATCATTGTTCAATTGTTCTTCCTGGACCATGTCCTCTTGTGGAGGAGGGTCTTGAGTGCTCTTTTCTGAGGTTTCTTGTTCAGACTCCTCACTTGGTTCCTCTAACTGGTTTTCCTTTCCATTTTCTGTGTTCTCTAGAGCTAGTTGCTCAAGCTGGGTTTCTATGCTGTTGTTTTCCTGTGGAACAGAACTGGTGGGAGTTTCCTCCCCCTTAAGCAGCATGTTAGTTTCATCAAATACAATGTGCATGGATTCTTCAATCTTAAGAGCTCTTCTACTGTAGCACCTATAGGCTTTGCTGGATGATGAATATCCCATAAATATTCCATCATCAGACTTCTTGGTGAATTTGGCAAGATGATCTTTCCCATTGTTTAGAATAAAGCAAGCACATCCAAAAATTTTAAAATATTTAACAGTGGGTGTTTTATTTTTCAGGAGCTCATATGGAGTCTTTGATTTAGTTTTGTGTATGAGGCTTCTATATAGAACATAGTTTGCAGTGTTGACTGCTTCAGCCCAAAAGGTTTTTGGTAATCCTGACTCTGCAAGCAGGGTTCTACCTGATTCTATTAAGGTTCTATTCTTCCTCTCATCAACTCCATTTTGTTGGGGAGTTCTAGGTGCTGAGAAGCTTTGTTTAATACCTTCTTCCTCACAGAAACTACAAATCATCTGATTCTCAAATTCAGTCCCATGGTCACTTCTTATAATTGAAACATTTGTATTGAACTCAGATTGAATCTGTCTTATGAATTTTGAGAGAATTTTATGGGTTTCAGATTTAACTCCTAGAAAGAATACCCAGCTAAACCTAGAATAATCATCAACAATGACCAAGGTATAGGATTTTCCACCTAAGCTTTGAGTGGATATGGGACCAAAGAGATCCATGTGTAGTAAGTATAAAGACCTGGGAGAGTCATCCTTACCAATGGGTTTGAAGGATGATTTGGTTTGCTTTCCTAGTTGGCAAGGTCTGCATGGAGAATCCTTAGAGTACCTACCCTTTGGTAAGCCTCTGACTAGGTTATTCTTAGCTAGTTTACTGATTGTTTTGTAGTTTAGATGACCTAGTCTCTTATGCCATAATTCATTTTTATCAATAATATTGTTGAATAAGCAAACTTCTGTGGGTGAAGAGCTAAAGTCCACTACATATACTCTCCCTTTTCTAATTCCATTTAGTACTATAGCACCAGTCTTGATATCTATAATATGGCAGAATAGTGTAGTGAATTTTACCTCATACTTACCATTCTCACATATCTGACTTATACTTATCAGATTGTGTTTTAGTCCTTTGACTACTGCCACATTCTTGAAGGTGACTTTCCCTTCTTTGAAATCTCCAAATCCCTTGGTTTGGCCACAGCTAGAGTCTCCAAAGGTTACTGATGGTCCAAGTCTATCCTCAAATTTGATTAATAGGTTTTTGCAACCTGTCATGTGCATGGAGCATCCACTGTCCAAGTACCACACCATCCTGGAGATGTGATACATCTGCACATAAAAGTTTAAACATTAGTTTAGACCCTGCTGAGCTGGAGTCCCTTTCTCTCATTAGTAAAAGATTTAATAAAAGAATAAGTGGGTTTTTCAGGATATCCTTCCTCCTTATGGGGTACTGGCTTATCATACCAATCTTCTTGGATGATATCACAGAAATAGTGTTCATAATAGAAGGACATGGATTGAGGGACCTGTTTGGAAACAGAAAATTTTCTGTCTGATTTATTGCATCGATAGGGATTCGATGTAGACTTATGGTTGCGTCGATATGAATTCGACGTAGGTTTCTGGTTGCGTCGATATGAGGTCGACGCTTCCTTCATTCTGAGTCTACTTTTAGTCGAAGCATGTGAGAGATTACGTTGAGTGGAGGTCGACGCGATTTGGTGTATGCGTCGATTAGAAATCGACGCACGTGGATAAGAATTCGACGTATGTTCAGAATTTTTGTGAGGATACTTTCCTAAGATTCCTTTATCTGTAATGGGATTAGGTTTATTAAAAATAGTGGTTGTTTCTGGACCTACTTGTGATCTAATTCCTGCTAGATGATTCTCCCTAGTGAATTGAATGGGATGTTTCCAGACAGGTTTGCTGAATGTTTGTGATTTAGATGCTTCATTAATATTCAGCTTTAGTTGTCTAAATCTATCAGTGAGATTCTCAGAGATATTCTTGAGCTTCTAACCTCTTCCATTCAGAGAGTCCTCAAGGGCTTTAGCGTTTGCCAGCTCTTTCCTTAGTGTTAGATTTTCAGAATGGATTTTGTCTAATTCCTTCTTTGAGAGCTCTTGATTGAGCTTATAGTTTTCATAGTGTGTATTCACATATTTGAGATTTCTTAATTCAATTCTTAATTCTTTTACTTCTTTTTCAGATTTGATTAGATCTAAACAGAATTCTTTGAAATCTTGTTTGAAATCAATAGAAGAGAAATCTATATCATCAAGTATATTTACCATAGATGTATCATCAAGCTTCTCAATGGCCATCAGACAGGTTTCCTCTTGCTTGACCTCTTCCTGATCATTGTCTGATGAGGTACTTCCTTCAGATTCTGAATCACTCCAAGATTGAGCAATGAATCCTCTTTCTTTCTTTTTCTTCTTTATATCTGTTCTTTTCAGATCTTTCTTAGTGTTGTTCTCCTTAGGACATTCAGGTGCAATATGTCCAGGTTTCCTGCAAGAGTAACAGATAATCTCTTTAGTAGGTGTTTTATTATACCTGGTTTTTGAATCTCTTCCTCTGGATCCTTCTGTTTTGATCCACCTCTTGAACTTCCTAGCCAGGAAGCTGATTAGTTCCTCATCACTGGTAGATGGTTCACCTTCAATAGCTTTCAATGCAATACTCTTTTCTTTTGAGAGTGGAGAGGCCTTTTCTTTCTCAGCTCTGGTTTTCAACAGTTGTTCATAGGATTTTAATTTACCCAACATGACATCTGTTGATATTTCTTTTTGACTTCTGTAGTCTTTGATTGGCCAGATTCTTGAGGCCCAAGAGCTAGGAAAGCAAGTCAGCAATTTATCATTTATCTCAGTGAGAGATATGTCCTTCTCAAGTGTTCTCAATTCATTGACTATGAGGCTGAATCTTGAATACATGTCAGCAACACTTTCACTTTCTTTCTTTTGGAAGTTTTCATATTGGGAGATCAGTAGTGCCTTTCTATCCTTTTTCTCATCAGCACTTCCCTCTACCATTTTGGTGAGAGCTTCCCATACTTCCTTAGCTAACTCACAATCAGCAATCTTTTGGAAAATTTCAACTGAGAGGGTTGAGACTAGGATATTCATAGCCTTGGCATCATGTCCTTGGGCTTTCTTCTCATCTTCTGTCCATTCAGCTCTAGGAACAAGTGTTTCAGTCACTTTTCCACTTGAATCCTTCCTGAATGGCTTGGGGGGACCTGTCAAGATCACATTAAACAATTCATCATCAATAGAGTTTAAATAAATTCTAATTCTTGTTTTCCAAAGTGCAAACTTTTCCAGGTTGCAAATTGGTGGTCTGGTGGAAGCATAATCTTTGATTTGTGCCATATGATAAAATAGTTTTGAAAAATATATATATATGAGAGGTAGGATCTTTTTGATCAAGGAGTTATCCTTTTTAGATCAACCTCGCATTGATACCAATTGAAAGTGCACAATTAAACTCACTAGAATTCTCTAGAGGGGGGGGGGGGGTAATAGAGATTTAAAAATTATTTTGTGCAAAGTTAATATATATATGTGTATGATCACAGATTAGAGCTTCCCACACACCAACAAGAATTAAGCAAGAAAATAAAGTAAATGCAAGAAAATAAATCACAGCACAACACAAGAAAATATAGTGGTTCCCCAAACTTTGGGTAGTCCACTCTTCTACCCCCTTGGTAGGAATTCACTATCTTGCACTGAGTCTTTTGATAAGGAGACTCTTAGAACCACCCTGAGTCTTTTGACAAGGAGACTCTTAGAACCAACTGAGTCTTTTGACAAGGAGACTCTTAGAACCAGTACACTGAATTTTTTGGAGAGAGATTCTAAAAACTCTTTTACAATGTTTAAGTGAGAAAGAAAGAAAGGAGAAGAAATAAAAACAAGAAAGAATCTTCTTCCTAGCAAGAAGATTGGAAGCACAAGAAGTGAATTGAATCTTTCTTCTATAGAGAGAAGAAGATTTGCAGCCTTTCTCTCTTTGTGAGAGCTATCAGATTTTGCAGCAGTGTGACTTCAGAAGCAGAAGAAGAAGAAGTGCTTGAATGTTGCTGCAGAGCTTTTTCTCAATTTCTCTCTTTTCTCTTAGGAGCTTTTCCTTTATTTCAAATGTGTGTGGTAGATCACTCTTCTCTGCATTTTCTGCCGACCTCCTCTTTATTTATAGCTCTGTTAATTCAAAATAATACTATAGGAGGATAATCAATTAGCAGTTAGAGAGAATAGAAAGAAAAAATGTTTCCATAATGTTTATTTCTGTAGAAGGAAAGAATGAATTCTGATTTCAAATAATATCCAAAAAAGAGTTAATCAGATTAGCCAAGAATCAAATAGAAGGAAAGAATGATTCAGAACGGCTATAAAATATTAACATTATTCCATACAAATCAGATTTACTGAAAGAAGGAATGAGATCTGGCGCATATTTAAATCTGTCAAATAAATCGACGTGCGTCGATTGCCATTCGACGCAAGCGTCGAGTACATCCTGTCTGGACGACGAGAGGTGAATAAGGAAGGTGCGTCGACTAAGGTGCGTCGACTTCACTAGTTGCGTCGACTAGAAATCAGAGTAACGTCGACAACACATACGTCGAAATCTTCCTAGAGTTACTTCGACTTAATCTGAAAGAGACGTCGACTACATTTCGACGTTGCGTCGAACACTATTCGACGCATATTTACTTAGCCTTGTTTTTCATTCTTGGAGTTCATATTTGACTCATTTTCAGGGGTTAAGAGAAATCATTTTCCCAACAACCTCTTTTAGTCATGCGTTCTCTTCTTTTAGTTCGGCGACCTCTTTTTTTAAATGGCTATTATCTTTGTTTAACCTCTTGAAGGTCATGCCCATGTAGTGATTGGTCGCATAACTCTTCGCACCAACTCGCGCGGCTAGCTGAGCGAGCTCCTCGTCAGGAACCTTCCTGAACTTTCTGATGTTACTCTGACCATATAGAGCCATACCAATGGCCTCTGCATGGCGACCTGACTTCTCATTTCCCCAGTGGGGAAGCACAGTGGAGACTTGGACGCAGTCTCCTCCTGGGTGCCAACTCAAGGTCGGGCGGCCTTTTAAATCCTTCACAGTACCAAGGGCGCGAAGGGAAGAATAATCGCTGGAAGAGGCCGATTCTTCGTCGTCTGACACCAGCGACTTGTTTTTTCCCAGCTTATGCCTCTTTTCCCTCTGGGTCAGAATCAAGCCGACCGGGCTAACCGGCTTTTCTTAGGGACGATGGCTTCAGCTGCAAAATTGAAGTAAAAATATCAGAACGAAAGGTCGCGCGATCAATATCAGAATAAAAAGCGGGTTGAAAGAGACTTACTATCTTCAGGTCGGATATGTTCCAACTTGGAGAGCAGTGGGACATAGTGACATACATTAAGTCTCTCGGTTTTAAGGATCGAATAGGTTTCTTGCTCAACCTTATTAACCGAGATCTTCTTAAAAACCTCCACTGACCGCACCTGCGGGTTAGGATTCAACAAGCCAAGTCGGCCTTCGAATATCAGGCATCTCTCAGACCAGTTCACAACCTTGTTCGCAAGGTTGACCATCTTCAACCCCCTACATCCAAAATACAAGTGGCCCCTGAACTTCGAGTCCGCATATGCAATCGCCCAGACAGAGAAGATCTTTCTGAATAAGTTTATCGAAAAGCGGACCCTCTCGGATCACAAGTAAGAAATGAAGCTGAAAATGGCTGCTATCGAGTTGGGGGAAAGCTTTCCGGGCACAACTCCATAGTGCTAAAAAATTTGAGCGACTTCAAGGGGTAATGGGAACTTGAAGCCGCTGTCAAAATGGTCGATTGGGATGACAATCTGGTTGGGAGTGGAAGAGTTTATCCGCTCATCGTGGAGTGGAAGCCGCGTGAGCAGGGGACTCCCTGCCATGTGTTTCTCGACGAACTCGTCTAACTCGGCTTTTGTTAGGCGACATTCATCATGATCAGAGGAATGAAAAGCCAAGGCCGCATCAGCTCGTGTAGCAGACATCTTCTCAGCTCGCTGCGACTTGCTCTTAGATCGCATTATGAGCTCCCGTAGATTGAGTCTTTGGAAGCGCTTCTACTTATAGGGATAATGATCTGCATTTACCAAAGTCAAATCACGGTTAAGAATCTAATCATGCAGTCAACATCTATCCGTTCCAAACATTCGAGGTCCTACGAAAGGAAAAGTGGCGGCTATTTATTCTAACCGCGCGATAAGCTCGCTGCATAAAATAAGTTATATCGCGAGAAACTAGTTACAAACAATAACCCAAACATAAAAACAAGCCGCACAACCTATAGAGCATATTAAGGATCAGAGAAAGTTTCAAATCAAAAAATGTCCAACAATAAACCGCACGGGTTCCGGAGCAAGTCGGACTTCACAAGCATCAAATGAATTAACAAAAAAGCAATCCAATCAGAACAATCTGTCAGCGATTAAAGTTGTCCAAAGGACCGAATAAAAATGTTATTACAGACATGAAAAAGATCTAAAAGCAAGCCGCCCTTTACTGGTGATGATTGTTCGAAGTAGCATCTTCTCAGTGTAATCGTACGCTTGGTCGGTGATATGAAGAACCGTACCATACATCTGATTCATGTTATGATGGATGATATTGATAGAACTATGAAGCCGCGCGGTATCTCGCTCTACTCACGCAGCTGGGATAACACGAGCAGGCAAGGCCATTGCGGCCTCGCTAGTATTACCAATGAGTTTGGCCACCCTAACCGCTGGAGGATTTAAGGTCTCCCCAGCGGTCTGGCGGTTTGACCCTCGCCATCCATCATCATTAGCGGGTCGCCGGCTTCCGCCGACTTCCCTTGTAAGCTGCAGATACTTCTCCCTATAGTATTTGCAATCATCTTCGAGACGCCGGATTTCTTTTCTTCCTTTATCAAGCCGTACGGATAGAACATTGTTTTGCTCTTGCAACTCTTTCTCCTTCTCCAGCCTGACCTTCTTTTCAGCTTCCAGCGCAACCCGCAAAGTAGCATTTTCATCTTCCAGCACAGCCCGAATAGTAGCGTTTTCAGCTTCCAGCGCAGCCAGCATTGTAGCATTCTCAGCCCGCATAGCTGCATTCTCATCCCGAACAGCCTCTTCCCGATCTTGAAGTTTCTTCACTTGCTCCCTCAACATATCGAGATTGCTCTGGAAGTCAGCTAATTCTTTCATCCCGCCAAGGCTCAAGTTCAATGAAGAACTTGGCACAGATTGAGGCAAGGGTGGCAGGCTAGCCACCAAGTCTCCCGGCTTCACGACGAGCTCAGAATCATCTGCAGTAATAAGAAGTGGTTGAAACGATAAAGAGTATGCAATTTAGCATAAGATTCAAACAAAGATCGCTTGCTCTGATATCTCCTCGCTTACAAGCTGCAGAAATGAGTTTCAAGCTCGGATTCACAGGCCGCCTCATTTGCTCAGGGTCCATTCTTCAGCGTTGTTCTTTCCACAACCTCTCATTTTGAGTTCGCATAGCAACAGAAGTTTGGATCGCGGAAGGGAAAAAGCTCACCAGCGGGTTCAATAACAAGTTATCTTTTTGAGACCGCTCTTTAAGAAAGCGGACAGGGTGATAATTGGTAGCTCTGTTACCTTTGGCAAGAGGGTTGACCGGAGGTGGGTTGGGCAGAGATTCTATCATCTTCTCTGCCTTGATCTTCATAATCCGCATCCCGGTCTTTACGGGATCTTCCAAAGCAGGATCGACCTCTTTCAACCTAGGAACCTCCTCTGAGTCTGCTCCTTCTGAATGCTTAGGGGAATTAAGCAGCTTATACTGCCTCTCCAGAGTATCAAAGTCTTTAATGATCTCACTTACCGTCAAACTATTCGCAGAGTTTGCCTGCAGTTCGTCCGGTTTGCTAGAAGGCGGTTCTAGACCTTCAGAAACTTCCTTCTCGCTTGCTCTATGCTGGAGATTACTTGCGCCTGGTTTTCTAGAAGCAGCCTTATTCTTGGCTTTCAGTCTCTTGGCCTTCCTCATGACCCTCTCAGCCGTCGTCTCCACCTGCTTCCTCTTCTTGGTCGCCTCCTGGTGGTCTTGAGAAGTTCAGACATAATTGTCCTCAACTTCGATCACTTCAACAGAACCTTGATGTTCGCTCGGCTTGGGAGAATCAATGATCCCATCAAAATTCTCAATCTTTAAATGTACAACACCAGAAGTAGTGATCCCAAAATCGAAGGGAACATTCCCCGCGGTCTCCAAACAAATACCTTCGGAGACCGCTATACTAGAAGGGGGAGGCAGATCGGCTGGTGCCGGTTTGGAACAACCCGCCTCATCTTTTGCCAACCCGGTTGTGTCGATTATCGGCAGAACCAAGACGGCTGGTTTCCCAGCGGAAGAAACTATAGCGGTTAAATCAACTTTCTCGGATTCTAGGTTCTTCTTCTTCCTTTTTGGATGGGTGTTGCTTTCGCGATGCTTACTCTTCACGCGGTTTTCAAGATCAAGCAATATGTTAGACATTTTAACCGGAGAATTTGTAAGCCGGAAAACTTTAATCGCTAGCGGCGAATAGAAACTCGTGGTTGGAAAAGAATTATGCAGAAGACGAAGCTTCCAGAACATTTTATAGCATTCAGCAAAGGTGTATGCGGTCTCTGGCTAGAACAAACATTTTCAAAATTTCTGCGAAAATTGAAAATGTGCGGGGATCATGTTTACCCAGAAGACTGCTATCTAGACAACATCTTCTTTAAACCAGTCGGTTTGATGCATTAACCGATCAGACCGGCAAACGAATCAAGCCGCGCGGTCTGCAAGGGTCGGACCGCTCTCAACAACAGAAGATTTCCAGAGCTTAAGTCATAAAGGGGCAAGCTGCGGTCTCGGTCAACGGACCGCTCGGGTTGCCAATCAGATCAGAACCAACAGTTTCTTCGGCCTAGCTTGAACAAACTGGGCGATTTGATAGAATCCAGGCCACCTCCAAAGATTGAAGATTGTCAAGGATTAAGTCCAGAAGGCGAGCCGCAGTCTCAGGCCCGAGACCGCCTGGGCTGCATCATAACTTTGATCGCAGCACACTTCTACTCCATCCAGTACAGATTGGATGCTCAAGCCGCCAGGCCATGCCGCCTGTTTCTTTCTCCTTTCTGTATCTCGTCACCCCCTGCCCGATTATCCTGTACCCGATCAAGAGGTTATTCTATCCCTGCCCGTTTGGGCAGGCCCCCGAGCCTATAAATAGGGGGCGGCGATGTTCCCAAGACATGCACACTCGAATCCATGAGCTCGCTTGTCTGAGCCGCAGTCTCGAATTAACTGTCTTGCGACCTATCTGCCCGGACGGTTTCATCTATAACCCGCTGTAACCATTTCACTTTAATCAAAGGAAAGCCCATCACAAGAGTGGCATTCGCCGTGACGGGCGAACTCTGGCCTCGACCGCTGCCAGCGGTCTAATCAACCTAAATCATTAAGTCGGATAGTAACAGATAGCTTGCAACCCTTCATTCTCTTTGCTTTTCAAGTAGTGATCGAGGAGGCGCATTTTCAGCCTCAACATATAAAGACTAATATAAATGATGTCCTACAAATATGTTCCAAATTTCATTCAGATCCTAGGTATTCTTGATGGTCTATTCATTACATCATTATTTTACAAATTGCAAACCATCAAACAAGATGAACTAGTTTTGATCTTAAAGATGTAACTATCAATAATCCTTGGCGAAATGTTCCAAAACTCATAACATAGGTTCATCATGACAAGGTTAAGAAATGACCAGAATTTCATAATATTTCTAACTGATTTGGCCATAAATTAAAATTCTTTAATTCCAAGATATATATCATTTACACATGAAGTGTCACTTCTAGAAGTTAAAATGTTCCAAATAATTTATCAGATGTACATATTGATAAAATATAATGTCTGCCAGAGTTTTTTAATTTCCCATAATAATTATGACCCAAATTTTTATACTTAAATGTTGATATCAATTTGTCAGATTGCACAGCAAGTACTAAAATAATCCAATACAAAATTTTGGGAAAATTATAATAGGTTAGTATTGTCCTAAAAATATCTTAACCATAATTTCAGAATTTTCCAAGTAATTTTAACAACAAAAATATCAATAATACAAAAGTGTGACAAATGAAATTCTTGATAATAACCTAGGTAAATGACTTCCAAAAATCATACTAAAGTTTCCACGGATATAATATAACCTAATTCAGCATGTGACAGAAGATTGGATTTTTTCTAAGTATTTAGGGTATCTTTATTTCATTAGTACACTTTTGTGACAATTAAAATTATGTAATTATCTAGGATTTTTTATTCCAAAAATCCTACTAAAATTTCCAGAGATGTAATATAACATAACTTACCATGTGACAGAGGATTGAATTTTCCCAAGTTATTAGGTCATCATTATTTCATTAATACACTTGTGTGACATAATTAAAATTATGTAAATACATAGGTTTTTTTACTCCAAAAATCCTACTAAAATCTCCAGAGATGTAATGTAACATAACTCACCATGTGACAGAAGGTTGGATTTTTTCTAAGTCATTTTTTCATCTTTATTTCATTAATACACTTATGTGACATAATGAAAATTATGTAATTACCTAGGATTTTTGACTCCAAAAATCCTAATTTTTCTGTGGATGACTCCTCTCATCATAATGGGTGCATGGACAAAATATCATAGTCATGCACATGTCATTTGTGCTGAATTCATAAAATACCAAAACATGGCTAAGTGCACAGTAAGTCACACCGTATGTACACATGCATGTGTAGTACACCATCATGCAATGGTAAAAATGACCTTAAATTTTGGTCAAAGACTAAGCATAATCAAATTATCTTTGTGCCCAAAATTTGGGTTATTTTGAGTTGATTTAACCATGTAAATCTAGCAATACATTATAGTGCTATATGCACACCAAATTCCCCTTTACATGCATGTGGAATACACCAGGATGAAGAGGTCCAAATGACCTTTAATATTTAACAATGACTACTCATGATCTAATTAACATGCCACCACAGATTTGGGTATGTTTGAGTTAGTCAAGTCACATTAATTTCATTTATATGTAAAATAATATTTCTGACAAAACAATAGAAAAATATCATCCAAAAATCCCGATTATTGGATGGTAGGTCCATCTATGTACAACCCATGCACCTTTAGGACACCCCTCAGTAAAACTGAGATTCTGGGGGTTGTAGGGCACCAAATCAAGTGATTTTAGTTCCTATGAAAAATAGACCTTAAGGGCTATAATGTTTGTATCTGGTACATTTTCCTAAAACATCCTCTAAGTGGCCTAAATAATGAGTTCAACTAACTATATAAAGTGTGATTGAAAATATACTGGCCTGCAGATAGCCATCAACCCAAAAGATTGAATGGCCCAGATTGTGTCTTCCTCCTCCAGCAAAGGGCCCAAATCTGGCCGACCTGGAGGTTATTTCTTCACCATTTCCCGGCCACCTAGTGGCCACCACTACAGGCAACCACAACCACCAACTCCATTGAGGTGGTGACCATTGAACGGCGGCGACACGTCCACCTTTGATGGCTTCTCCGGCGATCCCGAGCAAGAAAATGAGCTTGGGAATTTATCCCCTATCTCATATGGAATTAGGCTCAATTGAGCCGATTTCTCTCCTAAATGATCTAGAAAGCTAACATAGAGGGAGGGGAGGAGAAATGGACCTTTGATTGGTCTTGAGGTTGGGGAAATCTAAGACTTTCCATGGTCGACCACTTCCTTCATGCTCCTTGCTGAAATCTCCAACCAGTGCACAATTCTCCAATATCGATGGGAGCTTCCACTCCTTGGGGTTCTCTGAATATGGTGAAGGATTCAATTGAGGCTGAGGGGGTCCGAATCTCTTGAAATTCTCCTCCACTTGGCTTCAACTTAGCATGAAATCAACTAGAATCTACATGGGGAGTTATGATCTGAGGTTGTGAGAAGGAATGGAGGGCCATATGGCCTCCATTCAAACATTTCCTCTTTGTCTCTTATGAGGATTTCGGGAAAGCCCAAAATCATCCCCATGAATGTCATTGCATACAAATTTCTGAGCACATTGGGAGTAATTGAGTTCATGGGCTGCAGAATGGGCTTGCTTTGAGGGCTTTAGGACATGGTAATTAGGTTAGCCCTTTGAACATCCATATTTAGGTCAATTTGACCTATGTTGACTTTTCATGGTTGACTTGGTCAACTAAGGGTGGTGTTGACCCTACTTGATGGTCATGAGTCCCATGATATCACTTAATGCTCATTCGGCCATGGTGGGTCCCAATTGGGCTAATTGAGTCATAAGGTGTGATTTTGATCAAGAATGGGCTAGGTTTGACCAAATGATGGGGATTTTTGTCAATTGAACCTCTTTGACGGGTTTACATGTAGTGGTTGGGTCAATTTGGCTATCTAAAGTCTAATTCAGCCAATTTCGGTTGAATTTGGCTATGTTGACCTAAGTTTGACTTTGGTCAATTTGGCTAATTTGGTTGACCAATTGATGGAATTTTTGGTCAATTGAGTCTCCTTTAGGGTTAAGGACATAATGGTGAGGTTAATTTGTGCTTGTGAGCTCAATTTGGGCTAGTTTGACCAAGGTGACTTGTGTTCACTTGAGGGCACTAAGTAGGTTTACCTTAACCCAATGTGTCTTAAGGTCACCTCCTTGTCTCAACTCACCATTCTCACCACATGTTATGCCCTAACACTATCATGGGGTCTAGTAGGATTAGGGATGTTACATCTAACACTTCTTGGACTACAAATCTAGTCTTGAGCATTATTTTGTGATATCTAATTAAACTAGCCCATTGACTAGTTAAGCGTATTGTTGGAAATCTTGCCCACATGATTCCTGATTTGAAGAAGTCACCAAGTCAAGAAAACTTCACTTTGTATTTGATTACTTCTCTAGCTTATGATCTCAGGAAGTTAAAGATATGTCATCGAGAAGAATAGGAGATATCGTCGACAAAGTTTGCACATCGTCATAATGATGAGCAGAGCAAACGCTGAGAATTGGCGAGTTCGTCGAACGCTGAGACGGGATAGAAGAATGAAGTTCGTCGAACTCAGAATGAAGAAAGAAGAATGTTGTGCGTCACTCAGAAGGGAGTTCGTCGAACGCGGAAGGGAGTTCGTCGAATGCAGAAGGGAGTTCGTCAAACGCAGAATGGAGATCATCGAACTCAGAAGGAAGATCGTTGACCGCTGAGACTCGGCAAGATCGTCGAACGCAGAGAATATGCAGTATCGTCGACTTCACCAATGTGGCCTTGATGTCGAGAAAGAACAAACATCATCGTGAAGAAGCCTTGTCGCTAAAAAGGCTAAGTATGACTGATGGCGTTGAACATCGTCGTAAAGAAGGCATATCGACTGAAGAAAGACAAGCTGAAGACAAGCAGTTGCTGAAGCGTCGACATGACATCAATCTTGTCATCGAGAGAACAACATGATTACAACGACAGACAGAAAGAAAGAAGATCTCAACGACACAGTCAGAGAAAGCTTTTCGGCATATATGCATAATCGCCAGGATATCTTGTATCGTCGAGATACCACCATTAGTGGCAGAAGTAAGAAGACTTGAAGGTCTACTAAAGCCCAAGGCATAGACAAAGTCTTGTCATCGAGATATTGTCCATATCGTCGAGATACTGTCGGTATCAGCTTGAAGGTGGAAATATCGTCGAGACAGAATTCAAACGTTGCAGACGCACTGTCAGCATTTAGTGTCGCCGCCTGATTATCCAATCAGCGCGTGATCTTATGGAATGGGCGTCTGACATAACAGGACATCACATATTACCATTATGTGGCTTATCTGTCCTATAAAAGGGAATAGTGATGCCCTAGAAAAAGTAGTTCTGAATAGAAAGAAAAAGAAAAAGGAAGAATCCCGCCGCTCTTCAATAGAATAGTATATTCTCGGCGGAGAAGAAGAAGATCAAGTAGAGATCAAGCATCAAGTGCTCTCTGAAGAATCAGTCATCATCATCGACTGAAAAGTAGCCGATCCACACCAGGCAAAAGAAGTGAAGGCTGAAGAAGATCCAGTGCCGAATCTCCAGATCAAGAAGAATCTTCTTCAACGTAAAGAAGCCAATCTTCATCAGGCTAAAGTCGCCAATCACCATCAGGCAGAAGAAATAGTTTTCTTTACTGTAATTTCTTGTAAGGCTTGCGGGCCAAACCGTCTAGCTTGAGGGCTGGAGAGCTGTGAGCCTTGAGGGCCAGGGCAGTGGATTTGCGGGTCCGACACCGTCTAGCTTGAGGGTTGGAGAGCTGTGAGGCTTGAGGGCCAGGGCAGTGGACTTGCGGGTCCAACACCATCTAGCTTGAGGGCTGGAGAGCTGTGAGGCTTGAGGGCCAGGGCAGTGCACTTGCGGGTGCGATTTGTCGAGCTTGCGGGCTCAGGGGCAGTAGGGGCTTGCGGGCCTAGGATGTTTGACTTGCGGGTCCAAGTTGTAAGTCTTGAGGGGCTGAAGATTTGGCAGAGTTTGCTGAGCCTAGCACACTGCTCGGTAGGCACGGAGGGACAGAGGACTACTTAAGACACCCGGTCTTGAGGAACCTCTATAGATCGTTGTGTGTTTTCTGCGTTGTGCTTTCTACTTTATAGATCTATTAACCAGAAATCTAGAACACCAAAAAGGGGATAATATTATTTGAAAAACCTATTCACCCCCCCCCCTCTAGGTGATAAGTTGACACCCAATAAACAACATGTATGGTTTGTGGTCACACTGTGTACCATAATAGATCAACTTCCTTTCGGGGGATAAAGACTCACCCCTAACCACTTTCCAAGAAACCAATTTGATAACTTAAAGTTAGAGTTCATAAGTACATGCTAAAGCTAATACGTTTTTAGATTATAATCCTACCCCTAATTTAAGTTATTATAAGTCTATCATTACGCATTTAATACCTCTCTAAACAATTCATAAATCTTAAGTATACACATTTGTATTTTTGCTAAACAAGCTGTTATTCTTGTTCAAATAACTTGAAACTTTAATCTGAGATCAATCATAACTTATTATAAGTGTCCACAAAGATTTGGAATTTTATTCAATTAATAAGTCAAATTATCTTCAATAATATCCATGATGAATGATTTCCAATTTTTTCTAAAAACTATACGATAAACATGCTCCACAAATTCCATTTTTGCATGCATACCTACTAATCTAACACACACCTTATGTATGATTTTCAAATCCTTATAATTAATATTAACTAAAAAAATACATGAAATATATTTTTACTATAATTAATTTGACAACCCATTAAAATTGATGAACAAAGAGTTCTAGGTATCTACTAAATATGTGCAACCACAATTTGGAAAGGTCAACCTAGTTCTACAACTTCTATTTTGAACACTTCAGTCAAATCCCAAATTAATATGTTCCATTATTCAAAATATGCTAGCTCTCAATGTGTGACATTTAAATGAATTTATTTATACTAAAACTTTCAATGTGTAATTCATTACAGGGGCTAACAATGTCCAAAAGCCCTTAAATTTTGACCCAAGCCCAACCATGTTATAGTAAGTGCACAATAAAAATATGGGAATTTAATTCCATCATTAAGTATATATTTTTTCAATAATACCCCTCATAAAAAATATTGAATTATGAACTAAACTATAGGTAAAATGTCCTTTGAAAAATTTAAAAATTTAAGTGGACATTCCTCATATCATAACATACCTATGATTCAAACTTTAGGGACATCACATTTAATTTGAGTGAAAAATACACAAAATATAATAACCACTATAGTTTATATTACAGACATTTAAAAATTAAATTCAGGGAGTTATATGCATCCTTTGAAAATGAGCACATCAATTTGAAATTCACGGACTAAGGGATGCAACTTTTGTGTTGGCCACTTTGTCCAAATATGCCTTAAGGGAATTATAGTTATAGTTTGATGAAAACTTGATACGTAAAATTTGAGATATATTTTTCTCTAAATTCTATGAACTATAGGCAATAGTACCTCTCGTTCAGAGTATAGAATATTAAAAAGAAATATCAAGTGTCGTATTCCGTGGAGCCATTGAGTACTTCTACTCACGCAAATTACTATAATTTTATCGGTAATTTATTTTGGTTTTGTAAATAAAATGAATAAAGAAAGAGAGCAATATAACTTCAATATGATTTCCATATAGTGCACCGATGCAGTTCTCAAACCACCTCCTACTAGATTCTTGCCTGGACTCACACAACTTAATATAATATTTTCCAATGTGTAGAATAGCTCTCAGCACTATACCAAAGTGTCTACTAATAGTGTCATTGGACCATAAATAGGTAAAGCCAACATCAAAAAAATTTTTATTGTGTGCTAGGATATATAAAAATAATGCAACAGATTCTTTCACCGAAACATATAAACTTTCATGAACTAAATTCGTTGTGTGATATCACATAACTCTCCAGAAGATGATTTACTGATATGTAGCAAATTAAATCAATTGTCATTCGGTCCATTATAAATGTGAGGTAATATAATAGATCATAGCGCATTATTTGAAGCATTATGTCCTGACTCTTTTGGAATGGTATGTAGCATGACTGCAGTTGTAGCAAGCATTGTCAAGACTGTACCATTAATAATTAATTCAAATTCATATTCAGAATCTGAGTCAAAATCAGTTTCATCCATCAAAAATAATCAAAATTAGTGCATCAAACATTCATGTATGAGAAAACTACAGAAAAAACTGGAACTCAAGTGGTTCCTTTGCATGTTCTCCTTCCTTCTCAACCTATGTTAAATATCCAAGAGGTCACATAGTGAGAGTGGGAAACAAGTCTCTTGATATAGCTGAAGCTTGTTCAAATTTTGCATGTTATCCCTCCTTCTCAATCTATCGACAATCTCAAACAAAAGTTGGATGCAAACAAGTAGTACAATCAGGAAAAAATCACTCAGAAAAAATCCACTCAGAAAAAAAATCCACTCAAACAAAATCTATGGAAAAAATTAAGTATTGTTACCTTAATACAAGAAGAAGAACTGGGCGAAAGAGGAGACCTGTAGAGAAAGAATATGAGCAGAAAGAAGATGTTATTTAGACTAGAAGGAAGAAGAAGTGGGCGGATGGAGGAGATCTGTTTGGGGAAGAAGAGGCGACGAGGTTTCTAGGGCTGTCAGGCAGCGAATGATCGATGAAATATGTAAGGTTTTCTAGAGGCGGCGGATGGATCGACAATGACATCGGACGAAGAATCGGATAAAGAGGAATAAAGAGGAGAGCAGAATTTTTTTACCGACGGTGACAGAAGGATGGATCGCGGCTGGCGGAAGGAAGAAAATTGCGGCTGCTATCGGGCTCCTTCTCCATTCCAAATCTCTGAATATCTACGCGTGACCCTAAGAATCGGGGATAGTTATGATATAATACCTAAGGCATTGGTGGAATTCCAAGTCTAACCCAATTCCAAGGTGCCGAATGCCCTAATTGGAATTCAAACTTCCAATTCCAGAATTCCAATTCTAGGGGGCCGAACGGAGCCTAATTGAATTTTCATAACCAAGATTGTATTGAATTATGCAAAATAATTTAAGAATAAAATTATAAAAACTTTAGTTCATTAAAAACATATTAGAAAACTACAAAATATAACTGCTCTCTCATAAATATCTTGGATATGCAAATGATATTGGCTAAAGAGGTTAGAATTGGCAAAGAAGAAAATATTTTACTTATATATATATATATATGTGTTTAGAAAATGATGAAATTTATCCTCTCATTTCCATGACATATAATCTTTTAAGAGCTTTCTTCTTTTTAAACATCCCAATATATATATGTTTAGGAGTGATGAATTTTATCCTCTCATCTCCATGACATATAATCTTTCAAAACTTTGGGTGCATGTGTTTAGGAATGATAAATTTTATCCTCTCCTTCCATGACATATGATCTTTTATCATCTTTTATATTGTCATTCAATGAGTTAACTAAAAGGTAGAGGAAGGGAAAGGGTTTAAAAGCTATAATATTTCAAAGATATATGTGCTGGGAGCATAGAAAATAAAATATGAAATCTTAAGAATCCATGAGCTAAAGTTAATATAAGTAAAATCTAAATACTTTTAGCACAGTTTCTACAAAATTGATTCATGATATTGTAAGGGAATTATTAACCGAATACCGAAAATGGCTATTCGTAGACCAATAATAGCTCTTTTTTGGGTGTTTATTATTTCCATCCAATATCCATTCCTTGTTTTTCACAAACCAAGCCCTAAAACATTTTCCCCGCATGTGCAACCTCCCCCTCCACTTCTTCCGCTCGCTGGTCTCTCACACACCCATATCCGGTGTGCCCAGCTTGTTGCCGGCAAAGGATGCCACCTGGTTGCCGGTGAAGCAGGCCACCTGGTCGCCGACGAAGAAGCGTCTGATTTTGCCGGATAGTAAAGCTTCCGTCGATGTATCCTTTAAAAGCTTTTGCCCGCTAGCAATAATCCAGATTTTTTCGACCGATTTCTTCTTGCAGGAGGATATATTTACAGTTAACATTGCCGACGAAGAAGGATCCAATTTGTTCTTCTGATTTTGCCGGTGAGTAAAGCTTCCACAGTCGTTTCCTTTAAAAGCTTCCTCCCACAAGCAATACTCCAGATTTTTTTCCACTGATTTCTTCTTGCAGGAGGATATATTTGCGGTTAACATTTCAAAAGTTTTTTTCAACCGATTTCTCCATCACAATTCTTCTGTAGTGATTACTAGGAGGCTTTTATTTGGTGAATATCTGTTTATCTTTGTCTTCCCCATTACAATATCACATTCCGAGTTAAATGTTGCAAATCTTCTTAGTTAAATGCTTGCTAACATCTCCAATTATTTCAGAGTTAACACTCTCACTTTCTTGCAAATCAATGGATATCGTCACAACTATAGAGACAACCGAAACCAACGAATAAATTGTGCTCACTTATGGTATTGATCTAATTGTTTTCTTCAAATATTTATGTCAATTACAAGCAAATATTTATACTATGTTTTGTGTATATATTTTGCATAGATATGACTACACATTTTTAAAAAAAATATTGTATTTCTGTCATGGGATGAGTTAATTGTGTGGGTGCGTAATGTTGCCAGGTCACTTAGTTTTGTTGTCACCATACAGAGCTTCGATAAAATGGATGGTAGACCACGCCCTCGTGTTATTCTGGGTTGCGATAGAGCAGGATATGTATATGATAGTCAGAATAAAAAAGGATGGGTTAAGCAGAATTTAAGGAAAACCACCACTATGAACTGTGACTTTCATATTTTTCTAGCAGAAGCAAAACAAGCTAGCAAGTTTACTATTTTTCTCCTTAACATTTGCTTCATTCTTATGAATCAATAGTGAACTTCAAATCATATAACCTGCAGGGATGGAGCTGGATGGGGAATGTTTTAAGGTACTTATATAATATTTTGATGTAGACTTTAAATTTTTTTTATGTAGGCTTCATTGTTTTTTGATGTAGGCTTCAATCCTATTTTGGTGTGGATTGCAAATATATCTTTTTGTAGTAATGCCTTTATTTTGAGGTATACTTACTATTTATGTTCATATGAACTATACAGTAGCATGAATTCATGTATTTTTTTATTATTTATTTTTATGTTAGTCTACGAATACAATAATCTCTGTGAATAACAAATTTAAGTTCCTTTGGAGCTGCGAATAGTAAAAATCTACGAATATCCACTTTTGTTCTGTGGATAACAATTCCATTTAAAGAGAGAAAATAAAACTAAGAAATAATCTATTCTAATTTAAAAATGAAAAATTTATTAAATCAAATTTATCTAAAAGTTAAATCCAACAAATTACGAAGAGACATAAAATAGAAATATATAAAAGAAAACTCTTTAAAAAGCCTATAAATAAAAATCATAATTTAAAATTAGTTAAACTCAAATAAAAATAAGGAGGAATCTAATATTACAAGATTTATAAAAATATATTTGAAACTATTTTTTTTAATAAGTTTTTCATAGTTTTTTTATTTTTTATATTAATTTTTCCTAAAAACATAATTTTTTTTTAATCTTGGACTTCTCAAGGAATACCCATTGACGGGCTCTCAATGTACTGGGTAGTTTTGTGGGATGAAAGCCCAACATGACCCTTTTGCAAGAAATTAGATTTTTAAATTTTCTAAATTTTTATATTTTAATTGGCTTAAAAACAAAAATAAGAAAAAGAACTAAAATTTTGAAATAAAAGAAAAACATTTTTTTTATTTTGTAAATTTTATACACAAAATAGAACAAAGAAAAAGAATTTTTATTCATGATTTTTTTTATTAGATTTTTGCAATAGTTTTTTTAGGTTTTTGTAGTAAAAGCAAAACATAAGAGAATACACCTCCATACTTTAAAATAAATATTGTCCCTAATATTTTAGACTAAGTATGAAGAAAGAAAACATGTAAGGAAATTAAAAAGAAATGGACTAAAGATAAGCAAGGGGTTCCTCCCAAGAGCGCTTTGTTTAACGTCTTTAAGCTAGACGTTAAAGGTTAGCTAAAAAGATATTGATATGAAAAATGGACTAGTAACTCTCTTAATTCATGCTGAGGTGAATATGATGAAATCCGTTGCCCGGCGACTCCTCCTCAATAGTCTTGATTCTTTTGTTGACGGTTGGCTTGAAATTGTGAATCCTAATTACATATACATACCTTAGGTAATTTAAATTACTGGAGATGAACGACAAATGGATTGGTGAAGACTTTTGGTTGCAACGACTCATCATCAATATTGAAAATGTTAGAATAAAAAGAATCAAGGCTAAGTTAGTAAAAAAAAATTCACAAGGAGGAGTTTCTTGTAAAAAATACCTGAGTAAGTGCGGGTTGTTTAATTTTAAAAGAAAAATTGTTATCCGAGAATTCTAGCAGAATGGCAAGTGGAATAAATTCTTGGGACACAATGTTTTCATGAATTTCATTTTAAAAATATTATTTGGTGTGTTTGAAAATTAATGAAAAACAAAAGTAGATTCGGGCAGAGTAGGAGAAGAAACATGTGCATCTTCTATTTTGTCCGGTGTACCAAAAATATTAATAAATCTTTGTATAACATGTAAGATCCCTCTCCCGCATCGGAGAGTTCCCGGATCTTTTGCCCAGAATCGCCGCCTTACGGTGATACTAACACACGAGTTAGTCGCCTCTGCAAGACGTCAATCCTGCCAACAAGAACGATCAACCAGACCAACTTGAGATAAGAAGTAAACTAGGCAAACAAGTCCACAACCACACACACACAAACACACACACACAAACACACACACACACACAGATATATATATATATATATATTTATATATATATACTAGCATGTTCGAACGGGCTACGCCCGTTCTCGATGCGTCGCTGCGGGCTTTGCCCGCCCCCTCGGCGGGCTTCGCCCGTTATCGATGCGGCGCTGCGGGCTTTGCCTGCACCCAAGCAGTCTTCGCCCGCTTGTCATTCATGCGGCCTTCGCCCGTTCTCGATGTGTCGTTGCGGGCTTCGCCCGTAATCAAGCGGGCTTTGCCCGCTTGGTGTTCAAGTGGACTTCACCCGTTCTCGATGCGACACTGCGGCCTTCGGCCGCATTTAGGTGGGCTTTGCCCGCCCCCCTGGCAGTTACGGGCTTCGTCTGTTCTTGATGCGGCACTGCGGCCTTCGGTCGCATTTAGGCGTGTTTCGCCCGACCCCGACAGTTACGGGCTTCGGCCACCCCATCGGCGGGCTTCGCCCGCCCCCCGACAGTTATTTAAAATTTAAAAATTGTAGAGTTTTCTAAATTTTAATTATTCCACATTTAGGCGGGGACATTAGGCGGGGGTGAGGACATTTTGCGGGGGTGGGGACATTCGGCGGGGGGAGAACATTCGGCGGGGCAAAGACATTTTGCGGGGGCGGAGACATTCGGCGAGGGTGGGAACATTCGATGGGGGCGGGGACATTCGATGCGGCGATATGGGCTATGAATGTAGGTTATCATACACGTATGACTTCCAAATTAAGTAAAAATGGAGAGGAATATGACACTGAATTTCTTCACAGACTGCCAACCTAAACCGACATTATTGAAGGTCTATGGAAAGGGCTTTGCATAAAAATTAACTAAGATCTTTTGAAAGTTACATTATGCTTGAAATACAGAATAGGTGTAAAGACACTTTGATAATAACAAAATTCAGTGCTCTATAATAAAAAAAATCAAACAAATTTATATAAAAGTATAGTACTGAAGAGAAAGAAAATAAAAATTAAACCTTACCTTTGTTAATGTTGTGTAGGTTAGGAGATATCTCTACCTGCAGAAGTTCCCAAGTTGTCCTCTTGCCAAAAGTTTCCAAGTCGTCCTCTTGCCAAAAGATTCCAAGTCGTCCTCTTGCCAAAAGTTTCCAAGTCGTCCTCTTGCCAAAAGTTTCCAAGTCGTTTTCTTGCTTTGGCTGAAGCTGCAAAGTTGGAATGCACTGGATTGAGCAGTTTGTCAGATGGCAAAAGAGAATTATGAACCTATAAAAAGGAGTAATTCAATTTTGTGCTTTAGTAAAGAAAATACTCAACTTGACCAAAGCTTTAGTAGCTGGGAATTAGTAGTCTCAAATAAGAAAAAGTTTTTTAAAATTCACATATTTCAGAGATAAGTTCTCCCTTTCAGCTTCCTATTTTAAGCAATGCAACAACTGCAGAATTATCTAAATGTACATTCTGAGCTTTAGTTGAAAGTGTTATTTTATCTTTATTTTGTATTTGTTGGTTGCTATTTTACTTTAGCTCAGTTTTTGAGTTTATTATATGGGGGGTTTTGAGTAGTTTATTGCATAAATTGCCCGTTCACCTTCAGCAAGCATTTGAAAATGGATGGAACTGAACAATATAACTATTTTCAAGTGTTTAAAGGACAATGAGTTCTATTTATATGAAAATCACCATCGAAATAGAGTTTTTACATTAAAAAATTCTATATAGTATAATTGTTTTATGGAAAAGTGGCAATAATTTGTAGAGCTCTTACAAAATTCTGTAGAGTATAAAAGCTTTAAGAACCTGACAGGGATTTGGAGTAGATTAATTGAACCCCTAGTAGTCCTTCATTGTATGATTTTAAAGCTTGCTACCTGTAAGATGTATTTGGAGCAGGTGGATTGACTCACTAACTGTCATTGTTTGCATGATTTTAAAGAGTTTAAGAACATCTTAATAAATAAATAAATAAATTATAAACGCATTCCATAAAGAGCAATCATATTATGAGTTCTATATCATAATAATAAAAACTTGAAAAAGTGAAGTGTTGGAGATGGGTTTGGAAGATAGGAGAGTCCATGCAAAATATCTGAGCATCATTGAAACGCACTTTGGTAAAACTCATTTCCTTGAAGTCATTGATAAAATCTCGAACCATTCAGTAGCCCCTTTGATCCTTTCAATAGCATCATTTGTAACCAAAAAGAACCACGTATTTCACTGCGCACCAATTTCTACATCCGAGTAAGAGCCAACTTCTCAGAATTAAAAAGATCCACCAGTGTTTGTTTTTTTATAAAGAAAATTAAACTTCCATTTATGTCCAGATGAACTTTTTTTGTTATGACTGCAACCTGAAATAGCATTCATACCTTGGTAGATACCACCTTCAATGTATCATCTGTTGAAGTAGCTGGGTGCAAAATTACTCTAACAAAGAAGTAAGAATCTCTGCTTTGATGAATATAGAGCCATGGTTTCAATAGCATTCATACCTTGGTAGATACCACCTTCAATGTATCATCTGTTGAAGTAGCTGGGTGCAAAATTACTCTAACAAAGAAGTAAGAATCTCTGCTTTGATGAATATAGAGCCATGGTTTCAATGAGAGCTGGAAAAAACTAAAATTTTATTTGTGAAGAACTGCTAGAAATTCTCAACGGGAGAGCAGATGAGACACAACCATGGTAAAAATTATCTCTAGAAGAGAAGTATCTTAAGTATCTTCATCATCATCCTGTTCAAACTTAAAAATATTATTTAGAAAAACGTAAGAGAAACCATAGTGAAGAGAATTCATGGAAACCATTCATCTTCTCCAACAACCACCTATGGAGAATACTACAAAAAAACCATGGAGAAAAACTTATACCTAGGAGAGAAATCAAGATCTGGAAGAGAAAAACCAAATCCTTAGGCCAAGAGATTAAATTCCCCTCTTCCTGCACTACCATTTCGTTGGCTTCCTGAACACCTCTCTGTTCACCACCGCCCTGTGAAGACAGCCTGCAGGCAAAGAAAAAACCCAGATAAGTAAATCGAATAGATACAAAAGTAGGGGAAGAGATGGAAGGTCTAGGAAACATGCCATGAAAGTATCCCCAATGTTGCGACAAAGGCGACGACTTTGGGTATGATGGTGCGCCACTGAACATCGGAGAAGACCTGGAGGCGGACGACATGGTCCCAGTGGAGGATGGTTAGAGATGTGGGGTCGCAGTGTGGCCATGTTCCTAATGTGAGATCGGGCGAGGACTTCATAGGCCAGGTTCGGGCTTCAAGCATCGAGAATTTTGAAGCCCTAAAGCAGCGTTCGGAGGAGGGAGCGGGAGTTGGAGAGGAATTAGGAGCGGCATTTTCCGTGGGGAAGAACGATTCGGAAGCCAAGCTGGAGTTGATCCAAGTCGTCATTACCTGCTTTAGATTTCGTTGGGAAGGAAGAAAGATGCAGATTTCTAAGCGAAGCCAGAGCAAAGGCGGCGTTGGAGATGGAATTCGAAAACCCTAGCGAGAGGATGGAGGTCCTGCGTTGTTGTCATCGTCGGAGCTTCGTGGGATCGAGGAGAGGTCTTGACCTAGCGTGTTTTTGGCGGAGAAGGCAGTAGCCAAATTTTCTATCGCGAAGACCGACGGTTCGGAGAAAAGAACGAAAGCGTGGGGAGCGTGGACTCCAGGGTATGCTTGAGAGTAGGAGATCAAACGGGTGTAAATAATTTTCTTATAAATTGAACGGACGTGATTGAAAGTACGGTGTGACTTTGAAGATATGCATATTCATTTATATAATAATATAAATGAATATTTCGTGTGGGAAGTTGATGCATGACTCCTCATTCCCTAGGATTTTTGCTTGTCTTGCTTTTAAATGTATAGCTTCTCTACATGGCTTTTTTGATTAGTCACATAGCAATATTCATATCTTATGCAAAAGAAAAGAAATTGCCTATAATTGATCGGATATCTCACCATGAGAACACCGGATTGCTAAAAATCATAACTTTCTACTAAAGTTTCACCAGAATGTGGATAGAAGATGATAAGAAAGAAGGATTTGCTGCAAAGCTTATTTTAATTGAACCAAGACACCTTCCAGTTTAACCAAGAAAGTGAATTGAGGGAGAAGAGGGAAGGAGGGAGGCTGATTGTCGATTCCAATAAATATACCTAAAATGGGGAATCCAAGGGTGTCAAAAAGGGAAATTCCTACATTGCCCATGTATCATTGCCTTCCTTGTTTAGATCAATGTTTTAAATGGTAGATTTTGTAAAAAAAATATGGGAAACTAAAAATGCGTGTCTTCTCATCATGAAATTCAACTTTGAAATCCCCCAATATTCAAAACAATGGCCATTTCACATTTAAAGCAAATATATCAAAAGGAGGACTGTATAGGAATAAACTAAGAATGCAAAATCACCAGGCTCATGCATGATTTTTTATAGAGATTTCAACTTAACACATGCAGCATTGGATCGAACTGAGGTAGCATAATTAATTATACCGTGGAACAAAACGGATGAAGAAGCTGGAGAAATCAAAGGTGCTGGAGAGAATTGGGCATGAGTGGATCTTCCTAACCGTGGTGGACGCTTTAATCAAATTGGTAACTTTTGTCGATTGAACGTGGCATTCTATTATTAAAGTAGCCTTATGATATGAACAATATACACAAAATTTCAGCAGGTAGGGGGGTTAATAGTCCACTCTGAGAAAGTATAAACCACATGCTGGAGCTTTAATTCCTGCTGCTTTTCTTGTTTTAGCTTCCAACGCTTTTTTGATATCCTCTTCTTGCCATATATTAAGTCCTACCAATACTAAACTGCCGACAATATTTCTAACCATATTATGCAAAAATGATAATGAAGAAAAATCTAGCCTTATTTCTTCACCTTCCTGGGTAATTATCAGATCTGATAAGGTTTTGATAGGAGAATTTGCTTGACAATCCTTAGACCTGAAGGTGCTAAAATCATAATTTCCTATAAGATAAGAAGCTCCTTTTCTCATTGCGCTAACGTTAAGAGGTTTTTTTATCCACCGACATGATTTAAATCTAATATAACTTGGCCAGTGATACGATAATTTCGGCAAGTGCACCGGTCGCGCAAGTAATAATAATGGGGAAAATCCCCGAGTGTCGGTCTCTCAAGGAACATAGTAAGGTGGAGCTATCTATCGAGGCAGGACTTGAGATCGAAGTCCTTGGTCAGGGTTACAATGGATGGTTGGTTTGGTTTGCGAATAATAAAATAAAATATTACAACTACTCCTATGCAATGCCGCTATGCAATGCTTCACTTGGCGAGATGGAGACTACGCAGGCCTTGAGTGCGCTGCATCGCAAGGGCGGATTGATGAGTAGGCAAGCGGAGTCGAACTGTGCAGGCCTTGAGCGCACTGCTTCGTAGGGCGAATGGATTACACGGGCCGCTATGCCACGCTTCGCTAGGCGGATGGAAGAGTAGGCATACGGATGAGGGTCGCAAGCACCTCGTCGACAAGCACACCACTAGCAATTGCTAGTGCGGCACACGAACGTGACGGTGGGATGGAGGATGGAATGGAAAATGGATGGGGCGCACCTCATTCACACATATGAATAATATGATTCCATAAACATGAAATAAACATTAATAAACAAGATTCATAGTGTCATCATCTAAATATAGAGATTACAAACAAATACAACCACACAAGTAGAAGAAAGAGGCAAGAGATACGACCGAATCCGGAGTCTCGTTGTAGATTCACGGTAGGAATCGTCGGGTTGTCAATCCACATCCTAGCTCGGTCCCAACTGCGTCCGGGGTAGAGGAGGGCTGTCACACCTCCCAATGGACCCGTCTTCTCCAGCGTTTTACAATCCGGCCACGTCCGATGTGAAGAACTCCTTGCTTGGCGATGAAGATGAGTGGAATCTCCTCCTTGAAGCTCTTGGATGATGGAGGAGGCCTAGGGGGGTGGAGAACCAGCGAAAGGGGCGAAACGGCGGACTGGCGGTAGAAAATGTCGAGCGATCCCGACCTAATTCGCGAGCAGGTCAATTTATAGGCGCTGGAATAAAAAGTGCGCACGGTCATTGGCGCACGACCAGTGGTCGTGCGCACTAGAATCCTATGATCGTGCGCCTCCCTGGACGGAGCCTGCAAGGTAAGAAAATTATAAAATATAATGTTCGCACGACCAGTGGCGCACGACCAGTGGTCGTGCGCACTATCGTAAATGGTCGTGCGATAAGGAAGACAGAACTCAAATTTTTGTGGTTGAGTGTGCACGATCAGTGGCGCACGACCAGTGGTCGTGCGCAATAGAACCAATGATCGTACACAGTGTTCCTGTACAGAATTGTACCAGGAATACCTGCACGACTCCTGTTCCTACAGAAATGCTAATCAGGCCACTGAAAATGGCCTTCAACAGTACGATAAGGCTAACATAGGAGAATAAACATAAAAATACACCAAAATAGGCCAAGAAGTGCATCTAGCATGGAATGATAATTATGAGCTAAAACAAGGCTAAAGTGCAGCGGAAAGACTAGAAACACGGCCTAGATGAGTCCATATATGTGTATATAATCGGGACTCATCACACCCCCAGACTTAACTATTTGCGCATCTCGAGCAAACAAATTCTAAGCGAACGGGGAAAGAAAAGTAGATGGCTCAAAATTACAATACAGAGTACCATGCGAAGTTGCATGCTCACGTGCATAAGAAAAATAGTAGAGAAGATTTCTCATTATACACAAACAGTTTATATATTTCTAAAAGAGTAAAAGCATATTACAACCACTCAAAATGGTGAACTACGGTGAATCATCCGGTCATGCATACGGAGAAAGTAAACTGAGCGTTGAGATGAGCATTGCTCAAGATTGGGATGCCGGACAAACTCCACCGAAATCCATCGGTGTCGGTGACCATAGGCTCGCCCGGTCACATTATCCCCACGACACTAGATTGGTTCATAGCGTGAGTCGGTAGGACTTTAGGCTAGAGATGGGGCTTGGGTTACGGTGAGGTAAACAAAGATAAACCTGGAGGTTACGCACACCTAACCCAACATGAGCACAAGATAGAGCTACCCGCACGACGATAATAATCAAATGCACCATGATGGCGCAAATCTCACACACCGCTATAGGCGGTAGCTCGACTGCGACACGAAACGGCAGTGTACCGATCGTTCAAGTAATATAAAACGAGGAGTAATCCCCGAGTATCGAATCTCTCAAGGAACACAGTAAGGTGGAGTTAACGTTCGAGGTAGGACTTGAGATTGAAGTCCTTAACGTCGGATGGAATGCGGGGGAGTTGGGTTGGCTTTTGGAAAATAAAATAAAAGCTATCAACTACTCCTATGCAATGCCGCTATGCAATGCTTCGCTTGGCGGGATGGAGACTAGGCAGGCCTTGAGCGCGCTGCGTCGCAAGGGCGGATGGACGAGAAGGCAAGCAGAATTGAACAATTCAGGCCTTGAGCGCGCTGCTTCGTAAGGCGGGATGGAATACGGGCCGCGATGCCACGCTTCGGTAGGCGGATGGACGAGTAGGCTAATGGATCGAACTATGCAGGCCTTGAGCGCGCTGCTTCGTTAGGCGGGATGGAATACGGGCCGCGATGCCACGCTTCGGTAGGCGGATGGACGAGAAGGCTAGCGGATCGAACTATGCAGGCCTTGAGCGCGCTGCTTCGTTAGGCGGGATGGAATACACGGGCCGCTATGCCACGCTTCGGTAGGCGGGTGGACGAGTAGGATAACGGAATGAGGGTCGCAAGCACCTCTTCGACAAGCACGCCACTAGCAATTGCTAGTGCGGCACCGGACACGATAGTGGGATGGAAAATGGATGGTGGCGCTCCTCAAGCACACAAATAACAAATATTTCACAATCACATGAAATATATGGAAATACAAACTAGTTCAAGTGCAACTTCATCAAAATATACAAGATCTAGCTATTACAACAATCAATAAAAGGAGAACAAGGCAAGAAATCGACCGAATCCGAAGGCTCGTTGAAGATTCACGGTTGGAATCGCCGGGTTGTCAATCCGCGTCCAAGCTCGGTCCACAACTACGTCCGGGGTAGAGAGAGCTGTCACTACTCTCCAATGGACCCGTCTTCTTCGTGTCACGATCCGGTAGAGGTTGCAAACTTCCTCTTGCTTGACGGTAATGGCGGCTAGGTCTTCCTTTGGAGCTCTTGGATGAAGGAGGAGGCCGAGAGGAGACTCCGGCTCAAGATTGGCGTGAAGAGCAAGCCAGGAGCACCTCTATATGGTTGGCGACGGTGGAGGAGCGAGGTCGGACGAACTGGAGCAGAAAACGGCGGAATACGGCGGGGTTCTGACCTAAAATCGCGAGCAGCGGATTATATAGGCGCTGGAATTAAACAGTGCGCACGGTCATTGGCGCACGACCAGTGGTCGTGCGCACTATATTCGGTGATCGTGCGCTCTGCCTGGACGGAACCTGCAAAGACACAAATTATGAAATAACATGTTCGCACGACCAGTGGCGCACGACCGGTGGTCGTGCGCACTATCGTCAGTGGTCGTGCGCATTAGACGAAACAGAACTCAGAAATTTAATGATAAGTGCGCACGATCAGTGGCGCACGACTGGTGGTCGTGCGCAATAGAGCCAGTGATCGTGCGCACTGTTCCTGTGCAGAATTGCACCGGGAACACCTGCACGACTCCAATTCCAGCATACGACACCGGACTCGCCACTGAAAATGGAACTTAACAGTACATGAAAACTACTAATGAAGATAAGCATGAAATCACACCAAAAATGGGCCTAGAGGTGCACCTAGCATGGAATATCAAATATAAACGATAACAAGGCTAAAGTGCGGTGAAATGACTAAATAAATGGCCCAGATGAGTCCATAAAAGTGTATATGATCAGGACTCATCACACCCCCAGACTTACCTGTTTGCGCGTCCCGAGCAAACAAATTCTAAGCGAACTGGGAAAGAAAAGTAGATGGCTTAAAACTACAATATAGAGTACCATGCGAAGTCGCATACTCACGTGCATAAGAAGAATAGTAGAGAAGATTTCTGACTATAAAAACAGTTTATATATTTCTAAAAGAGTAAAAGCATATTACAACTACTCAAAATGGTGAACTACGGTGAATCATTCGGTCACGCATACGGAGAAAGTAAACTAAACGCTGAGATGAGCATTGCTCGAGATTGGGGTGCCGGATAAACTCCACCTAAATCCATCGGTGTCGGTGACCATAGGCTTGCCCGGTCACATTCTCTCCACGGCACTGGTTTGACTCAAATGCGTAAATCAATAGGACTTTAGGTTTTAAATGGGGCTTGGGTTTAGGTGAGGAAAAACAAAGATAAAAACGACGGCTAAAGCACTAAACCCAAATGAGCTAATGCAGGAAACTATCCTCATTCACCACACAAACATGCGGGTACACAACACCCCCAGACTTGGACTTAACAGCATGGGTGCGTGCACCGCCTACTCCCAAACATAAAACTATACATAAAGATTTTCAATTAAACATTCCTTCTCTTTCCTTTCTTTTTAACTTCTTTTCTTTTTCTCATTTTTTTTCTTTTCTTATCATTTTCAGCAAATAAACAAAAGGACACATCCGCATCTTCACAAACATATTACCACATCAACAACCCAACTCATGAAAATAATAACAGCTAAAGCTCAGATTTGGGTGTGCGACTAGGATTGGCTTTTGGGCTTTGGTGAAATAAAAGTGGGGCTGAATCAAAGAACGGGTAGGCACAACTGGGCTAGCGAGGATATAGCGGTAGGGATAGGCACAAAGGCTCAACCGGGCCAAAATGATGGCCTATATTACATTCACACAATTGACTAACCGTATACCCATGCTTCAAGAATCGCTTGGGGCAAGTTCTAGCCACCGAGAAAGATTCTCCTTTCTCCCGACTCAAGCAATACGAATCTAGCGATCGTTTACACACATCCCTATGCTACCGTTTGATTCCACCGAATTCACCATTTGAGTAGAGTAAACAACATTTACACTAATAAGAAAAATATAAAACCATAATATAAAGAGAAGTCTAATCTACACAAATTTTTATGCAACCGAGCACTCGACTAGGAGCACTACTAGAGTCAACATTTTACTCTGCTACATAATCCTAAGCCATCACCTAGATTTTCCCAAATAAGCAGAAGAATTAAATTCACTACAGAGCACGCATACAGACGAGTACGCGCTCAAGTGGGTGCTGTGGTGTGCAATGAAAATAAACAAAACATTTTAAAAGAAATCTTCTAGTATGCAGTGCAATAGTGCACGTGAGCGGGTAAACAAAACTACTCTCCCCCAGACTTAAACTAAACAATCCGCATAATATATGACATGACAAATCAGAAAAGGCTAGGGGAAGAGAGTACCCAATGCTCAGCAAGTGAGCATACCAGAAGATTGGCGTTTAAGCTCAAATGAGCTGCAGCATCCGCCATCCAGAAGAAGTACCTGCAGGGGTCAGCTCCGCAAAACAAGAGAAACAGAAAAAGACTAACTAAAATAATCTACAGCTAACTAAACATGATTAGAAGAAATAAAAATGCAGAAAAAGTAAGATAACTACTGGGGTTATTGTCATCCCAGCACGACTTATTCAAGTTTTGTACAATTCTAGCTTATAGGCCTATGAAAAGAAAAGTGCACAGGTAACTGTTCTAATATGCGCATCGGTAGCGGGTACCGATACGGAGACAGAGCAGTCACCCCTCTACCTAAATATAGATACCTGCTCCTCACAGGTAGAGGGTAGAGAATGTAAGAAAAGGAGGAGGCCTGGTCCTCACTCATCTCACAAAACACATCCTTGCCTAGCAAGGTATCGTCAACAGGGAGGCAGCAGGAGGAAAAGGCAATGAGTGGAGCTTTCTCAACGGAGGAGGGGTCAACCTCCTCACATGTGAGGATACACTCATCATTGACTTGAGCACCATGCTCCAAGTCCTCCTGATGTACCTGTGAAGACTCAACCTGCACAGGCTCAGATGAAGAAGGGGGGTCAGGAAATAAAAGAGAAGAATGACATAAATAATCAAAAATCGGGGGAGTGGTCCCAGTCTCACTCCCAGCAAGATCCAAGGGTAGATCGCTATCATCATCGTAAATATCATAGCAAGGGGGACTTGAGAACTCAGGAGCCTCAGTGGTGATTTGGACCTCCTCGTCCCATGAAGAAGTGCAAACCTCCTCATCAGAGAGAGTATCCTCCTCATCCCACCGAGGTGCATCATCGTGTTCAAAGTATTCATTCTCCCCCTCAGGGAAAATGACATCCTCATCCCACTTTGGAGCACCCTCCGAGTCAGAAGCATCACCCAGCTCCTTTACTTCGATAGGATCATAAAAAATGTGTGTAGAAAAATCATGCAAAGAAACTGGAGGAACACAAAGATTTGGTTCCTCCACAAAAAGATCTGCTAAAGCCTCCCCGATGGAAAGAATACTTTACTCATCATACTCAGGTGCATCTAGGAGCTCCCATTCCTCTCCTTGTTGGCTAACAGATGAGTGATCATCATCACTGGGAGTGAAGCCATAAACAGGGAGTGAGGAGTCCGTGCACGAGACAAGCTCAGGGATAGAGGGCACAATTGCCTCCATGGGTAAAGAATGAGCAATAGGGACAATGTTGTCCTGAGTGGAGGGGCGGCGGTCAGGCTTGAAAAGACTAGGACAGTCTTTCAATTCATGACCCTCTTCTCGACACAACAAGCAAACAATGTTCCTACACTGCCTAGCATTTAACTCATTCATTTGGTCCAAATAATAAACCATCTTGTCATTAAAGCTAGGTGAAATATCCCATGACGACATTTTCAAAATTCAAAGCAGATAAAACGAAACTGAAATTCTTTGCAAGGAAATCTACACAACTAGAAAAACTCCTTGAATAAAACTTGCCTAAAACTTTAAAATAGGGGATAAAGAAATAAAAACAAACAAAAGATAATTAAAAGGCAAACAAAAATAATAAAGCGGCTATACACACTGGAAGAACTACTATCTCTCGGCTCTCCCTCTCAAGAAAACTCACACGACTGTGTTCCCCGGCAACGGCGCCAAAAACTTGATGGCGCAAATCTCACACACCGCTATAGGCGGTAGCTCGACTGCGACACGAAACGGCAGTGTACCGATCGTTCAAGTAATATAAAACGAGGAGTAATCCCCGAGTATCAAATCTCTCAAGGAACACAGTAAGGTGGAGTTAACGTTCGAGGTAGGGCTTGAGATTGAAGTCCTTAACGTCGGATGGAATGCGGGGGAGTTGGGTTGGCTTTTGGAAAATAAAATAAAAGCTATCAACTACTCCTATGCAATGCCGCTATGCAATGCTTCGCTTGGCGGGATGGAGACTAGGCAGGCCTTGAGCGCGCTGCGTCGCAAGGGCGGATGGACGAGAAGGCAAGCGGAATTGAACAATGCAGGCCTTGAGCGCGCTGCTTCGTAAGGCGGGATGGAATACGGGCCGCGATGCCACGCTTCGGTAGGCGGATGGACGAGTAGGCTAATGGATCGAACTATGCAGGCCTTGAACGCGCTGCTTCGTTAGGCGGGATGGAATACGGGCCGCGATGCCACGCTTCGGTAGGCGGATGGACGAGAAGGCTAGCGGATCGAACTATGCAGGCCTTGAGCGCGCTGCTTCGTTAGGCGGGATGGAATACACGGGCCGCTATGCCACGCTTCGGTAGGCGGGTGGACGAGTAGGATAACGGAATGAGGGTCGCAAGCACCTCTTCGACAAGCACGCCACTAGCAATTGCTAGTGCGGCACCGGACACGATAGTGGGATGGAAAATGGATGGTGGCGCTCCTCAAGCACACAAATAACAAATATTTCATAATCACATGAAATATATGGAAATACAAACTAGTTCAAGTGCAACTTCATCAAAATATACAAGATCTAGCTATTACAACAATCAATAAAAGGAGAACAAGGCAAGAAATCGACCGAATCCGAAGGCTCGTTGAAGATTCACGGTTGGAATCGCCGGGTTGTCAATCCGCGTCCAAGCTCGGTCCACAACTACGTCCGGGGTAGAGAGAGCTGTCACTACTCTCCAATGGACCCGTCTTCTTCGTGACACGATCCGGTAGAGGTTGCAAACTTCCTCTTGCTTGACGGTAATGGCGGCTAGGTCTTCCTTTGGAGCTCTTGGATGAAGGAGGAGGCCGAGAGGAGACTCCGGCTCAAGATTGGCGTGAAGAGCAAGCCCGGAGCACCTCTATATGGTGGGCGACGGTGGAGGAGCGAGGTCGGACGAACTGGAGCAGAAAACGGCGGAATACGGCGGGGTTCTGACCTAAAATTGCGAGCAGCGGATTATATAGGCGCTGGAATTAAACAGTGCGCACGGTCATTGGCGCACGACCAGTGGTCGTGCGCACTATATTCGGTGATCGTGCGCTCTGCCTGGACGGAACCTGCAAAGACAGAAATTATGAAATAACATGTTCGCACGACCAGTGGCGCACGACCGGTGGTCGTGCGCACTATCGTCAGTGGTCGTGCGCATTAGACGAAACAGAACTCAGAAATTTAATGATAAGTGCGCACGATCAGTGGCGCACGACCGGTGGTCGTGCGCAATAGAGCCAGTGATCGTGCGCAGTGTTCCTGTGCAGAATTGCACCGGGAACACCTGCACGACTCCAATTCCAGCATACGACACCGGCCTCGCCACTGAAAATGGAACTTAACAGTACATGAAAACTACTAATGAAGATAAGCATGAAATCACACCAAAAATGGGCCTAGAGGTGCACCTAGCATGGAATATCAAATATAAACGATAACAAGGCTAAAGTGCGGTGAAATGACTAAATAAATGGCCCAGATGAGTCCATAAAAGTGTATATGATCAGGACTCATCACACCACACCCCCAGACTTGGACTTTTACAACATAGGTGTGTGCACCGCCCACTCCCAATACCAAAATTTCAAAATTTTCAATTCAACTTTTTCATAACAATCCCCCCCCTTTTTTTTCTTTTCTTTCTCTTCTTCATTCTTCTTTTTCTTTCTTTTCCTTTTCAGCAAAAATATCAATGAAAACACCCACAATTTCCACTATAAAAATTACCACATCAACACCCCCCAAAATGTAAACATAACTATAATTTAAAGATCAGATTTGGGTGTGCGACTAGGTTAGGCGTTTAGGCTTTGGTGAGATATATGTGGAGCTGAATCAAGAAAAAGAGGTAGGCACAAAGGGGCTAGCAAGGGTAGATGATAGGCATGAAATAAAAAGCTCAACCGGGCCAAAATAATGGCCTACGTCATTCTCACGCACTAGAACTATCCTATGCCAATGCTTCAAGAATCGCTTGGGGCAAGTTCTAGCCACCGAGAAAGATTCTCCTTTCTCCCGACTCAAGCAATATGAGTCTAGCGATCGTTTACACACATCCCTACGCTACCGTTTGATTCCACCGGATTCACCATTTGAGTAGAGTAAACAACATTTACACTAATAGAGAAAAATATAAAACCATAAGTATAAAGAGAAATCTAATCTACACAAATTTCTATGCAACCGAGCACTCGACTAGGAGCACTACTGGAGTCAACATTTTACTCTGCTACATAGTCCTAAGACATCACCTAGACTTTACCAAATAAGCAGGAGAATTAAATTCACAAAAGAGCAGGCAAACAGATGAGTACGCGCTCAAGTGGGTGCTGTGGTGTGCAATGAAGATGAACAATACTAAATAAATGAAATAGAAATACTTCTAGCATGCAATGCAATAGTGCACGTGCGTGGGCACACAGGACTACTCTCCCCCAGACTTAAACTAAACAATCTGCATAATATATGACAGAAAAATCAAAAAAGGGCTAGGGGAAGAGAGTACCCAGTGCTCAGAAATGAGCACACCAGAAGATTGGCGTGTAAGCCAAAATGAGTCGCAGCATCCGCCATCCAGAAAAGATACCTGCAGGGGTCAGCTCCGCAGAAGCAAAAGAAAATAGAAAACTGGAAAGAAAAAATACTACTAACTAAACATGGTTAGATGAAATAAAAATGCAGAAAAGAAAGATAACTACTGGGGTTATTGTCATCCCAGCACGACTTATTCAAAACTTTATAATATCTAGCTAATGGGAGTATGGAAGGAGAAGTGGACAGGTAACTGGCCTAATCTCCGTGTCGATAGCGGGTACCGATACGGCGACAGAACAGTTACTCCTCTACCCAAATAATAATACCTACATAACGCAGGTAGAGGAAATAGAAAGTAAGAAGAGGAGGAGATATCCTCACTCAACTCACCAAACACATCCTTGCCTAGCAGGGTATCGTCAATAGGGAGGCAGCAGGAGGCGAAGGCAATGAGTGGAGCTTCCTCTACGGAGGGGGAATAAACCTCCTCACATGAGAGGATGCTCTCATCATTGACTTGAGCAAAGAGCTCCAAGTCCTCCTGAAGTACCTGTGAAGATTCAACCTGCACAGACTCAGATGAAGGAAGGGGATCAAGAAATAAAGAAGACGAAGAACATAAATAAACATCAATCGGGGGAGTGATCCCGGTCTCACTCCCATCAGGTTGGGTAAGTAAAATAATGTTTGCATTGTCATCAATGCTACAAGGTTCGGCGGGATCAACAGTGGCCATGCCTAAGATTTGGACTTCCTCAACCGGTGCTGAGGAAAACTCCTCTTCACCAAGAAGGTTGTCCTCCTCCATAAGAGTAGGCACAATACTAAGATCAACAGCCTCCTCTTGTGATACATCATCGACAATGTTGTCAGAGACGAAAGTAGTATGCACAACAGGGGGAAGAATAGTGCTCGGATAAAAGTCGAGCACTGATTCCTCACAAAGAATCGAATCCACTAGGGGTGGTGGATGCACATGGAGAATAGGCTCAGCAATGTCGGTGCATAGATCAGCCGCACATCCGGTGACCGTGTCCATGCCATACCGTTCAAGATGTGAAGGTGACAAAGACACATAACCGGATGTTGAAGGTGTGCCGCCAGAGTTAGGAGATGGGACGATCCGGATATCCGGCTCGTCATCCTCGTCCAATTGGCGAAGATACTCGGCACAGTCCTTCAAGACATGATCAGTGCTCCGACAAAACCGGCACTGCCTTGCGGGTTTCTTTGGCACAGCGGGGGATGCAGCCGAAAAGAAGTATGACGGTAAAGGCTCAGCAGAGTAGCCATAAGACTTACGCGCACCATATGGAGTACCAGATGAAGTCGGTGCTCCATATGCTGGGCTATAAGAATTATGCCTACTAATCTCCGTAGGGCATTCATCACTAGAGTGGGAGGTATCTCTACACCAACGACAACGGATATTGAGATGTGCCCACATAGTGTGAAGATAATACGATTCAAAATAAAAAATGCTATTGTGCAAAATACTACACCTAACAAAAATTACTAAAGCCACCTAATTAAAACAGGAGAATGGAATAAAAAGAGATAAAACAAAGAAATGCAATTTAAAAATGGAAGGGTTTCTCTCTCAGGTTCTCCCTCTCCAGAAAACTCACACGACTGTGTTCCCCGGCAACGGCGCCAAAAACTTGATGCGATAATTTCGGCAAGTGCACCGGTCGCGCAAGTAATAATAATGGGGAAAATCCCCGAGTGTCGGTCTCTCAAGGAACACAGTAAGCTGGAGCTATCTATCGAGGCAGGACTTGAGATCGAAGTCCTTGGTCGGGGTTACAATGGATGGTTGGTTTGGTTTGCGAATAATAAAATAAAATATTACAACTACTCCTATGCAATGCCGCTATGCAATGCTTCACTTGGCGGGATGGAGACTAGGCAGGCCTTGAGCGCGCTGCGTCGCAAGGGCGAATGGACGAATAGGCAAGCAGAGTCGAACTGTGCAGGCCTTGAGCGCACTGCTTCGTAGGGCGAATGGATTACACAGGCCGCTATGCCACGCTTCGCTAGGCGGATGGAAGAGTAGGCATACGGATGAGGGTCGCAAGCACCTCGTCGACAAGCACGCCACTAGCAATTGCTAGTGCGGCACACGAACGTGACGGCGGGATGGAGGATGGAATGGAAAATGGATGGGGCGCACCTCATTCACACATATGAATAATATGATTCCATAAAAATGAAATAAACATTAATAAACAAGATTCATAGTGTCATCGTCTAAATATAGAGATTACAAACAAATACAACCACAAAAGTAGAAGAAAGAGGCAAGAGATACGACCGAATCCGGAGTCTCGTTGTAGATTCACGGTAGGAATCGTCGGGTTGTCAATCCACGTCCTAGCTCGATCCCAACTGCGTCCGGGGTAGAGGAGGGCTGTCACACATCCCAATGGACCCGTCTTCTCCAGCGTTTTACAATCCGGCCACGTCCGATGCGAAGAACTCCTTGCTTGGCGATGAAGATGAGTGGAATCTCCTCCTTGAAGCTCTTGGATGATGGAGGAGGCCTAGGGGGCGGATATCCAGCGAAAGGGGCGAAACGGCGGACTGGCGGTAGAAAATGTCGAGCGATCCCGACCTAATTCGCGAGCAGGTCAATTTATAGGCGCTGGAATAAACAGTGCGCACAGTCATTGGCGCACGACCAGTGGTCGTGCGCACTAGAATCCTGTTATCGTGCGCCTGCCTGGACGGAGCCTGCAAGGTAAGAAAATTATAAAATATAATGTTCGCACGACCAGTGGTGCACGACCAGTGGTCGTGCGCACTATCGTAAATGGTCGTGCGATAAGGAAGACATAACTCAGATTTTTGGGGTTGAGTGTGTGATGCGTGTCGGCAAGTGCACCGGTCGCTGTCAAGTAATAAATGTGGAGAGTGGAATCCCCGAGTGTCGGTCTCTTGAGGAATGCAGATTGGGTGAACGAAACGCGTTGTATGACTCTTGTTACACAAGCGCAACACACATAAAAAGCGGGGTTTTTGGTTGGTTGTTCCTAATCTTAACAACAATAAAAGAAATGCGGGTCGAAAGCACCGCTTCGCGAGGAGAGATGGATGCAACGGCCGCGATGCCGTGCTTCGTGAGGCGGATGGAGTGTGCTCTAGTGCGAGAGGGTGAGGGTCGCAAACACCTCTTCACAACCGCCGTTAGCTCTTGCCAACGCGGATCAAACACCTTGCGTGCGTGCGTGAGTGAGAGAGTAGAAACGGAGTGATTCACAAGCAAGCGATGAAGGAAAGTAAAGAAACATTCATTTCAAACAACCCAAACATCACAATATTCCAGTTTACATGATTCAACGAGTACAATGAAGGAAAGAAGAAAGAGATAACCGATGGGTGAAGACTAGCGGTCGTTCACGACCGGAATGGTAGGTTGTCGGGCTACCTCCGGACTCGGGCGGACTATGCTTCCAGCGCAGAGAGCTGTCACGATCTCCCTACGTAGCTCTGTCGTCTTTGACTTCAGATTTCCTCTTCTTCTCACCGGGTCGTAGTGGGGAAATAGCTGCTTGGAGGCTTGCGGATGATGGAGAACGCTCCCGGACAATGGAGGAAGGCTTGGAATGGATGGAGGAGACTTCCCCTTACGTAGGAGATGAAGTGGAGGCGTCCCAAGATGGTGGTCGGAGGCGTACGGATCAAAAAATCCGCTCCCGGAGGCTGGATCATGACCTAAAATAAGAACAGGCATTTATATAGGCGCTGATTTAAACAGTGCGCACGGTCATTGGCGCACGAACAGTGGTCGTGCGCACTGGAATTCTGCGATCGTGCGCACTGCTTGGGCAGAACCTGCAAGATACCAAATTTATAAAATATAAAGTTCGCATGACCGGTGGCGCACGACCGGTGGTCGTGCGCACTATCGTCGGTGGTGGTGCGCACTGGTCGAAACAGAACTCAGAAAACTAATGCTAAGTGCGCACGCACAGTGGCGCACGACCGGTGGTCGTGCGCACTAGCGTAGGTGGTCGTGCGCACTGCACCAAACAGAACTCATGAAAAAAGGGTTAAGTACACACGATCAGTGGCGCACGACCAGTGGTCGTGCGCAATAGAACCGGTGATCGTGCGCAGTGCTCCTGTGCAGAATTGCACCGGGAACACCTGCACGACTCCAATTCCAGCACAACCACGAATCCAGCCACTGAAAGTGGCACCTAACAGCGCATGAAAACTACTAATGAAGAAAAGCAATGAAATCACACCAAAATGGGCCTAGAAGTGCACCTAGCATGGAATATCAAATATAAACTATAACAAGGCTAAAGTGCGGTGAAATGACTGAATAACTGCCCAGATGAGTCCAAACAAGTGTATATGATTAGGATTCATCACACCCCCAGACTTAACTGTTTGCGCGTCCCGAGCAAACGAATCCGGCGGAGTGTGAAAACGAGAGTTAACATAGAGAATTACACAAACGAGTACGGTGCGAAGTAACATACGCATGCGAGTAGAGATTCTAGTAGAAGGAGATTCTAACTATGCTAACTAATTTACAAAAGTATTAAAGCGTAAGTAAAGATTTAGTTATACTCAGTTGGTGAATTATGAAGAATTTGAACGATCATGCCCGGTATGAAAGTGACGAGACACTGAGGCGGGTGTTGCAAAAGATCGGGGCTTAGGAATAACTCCGCTGAAATCCATCAACGTCGTGAACCATACGCTCGCCCGGTCACACTCTCTCCACGGCGCTAGCAAACTCATAAGTCAAATCAATAGGGCTTTTAGGATTAAGTTGGGGCTTAGGTTACGGTATGATATTCAAAGTTAAACACGATGGCTACGCAACCCAAGTGAGCTAACAGAACGTTGCACCTCACAAAACCAACAAACTATGCTCATGTGACACACCCCCAGACTTATCATGAAAACTAGGTGTGCACACGGCCTACTTCACAAATACCAACAGATTTTCTATTCAGCTCGGAAGGATTTCTTTTCAATATACTCTCTTTTTTTTTTAGATTTTTTTTTTCTTTTAACATACTACCCTTCTATTACAAATCCTCCGGTTGGTTCAAAATCAGCAGATAGACTTTATTTCCCCTTCTCATCACAACGATTCCCAGCATTACACCAAATCTAGATAATAAGTGCAGGTAACAACTATTTGGTTGCGGTTGTAGGATAAGCTTCGGGCTTTGGTGGATGACGAGGAGCTGATCAAAAGGAGTGGTAGGCACAAATTTGGCTTGCAAAGGTGAGCGAAAAGGGCATGGAATGACAAGGCTCAAACTAGCCAAAGGGTGGCCTACATCACATTTAACTTGGCGGGTCGCTCTCACCCATGCTTCAAGAGTCGCTTGGGGCAAGTTCTTAGCCCACGAGAAAGGTAAACCTTCCTCCCGACTCGAGCAACACATGACTAGCACTCGTACACACACAACGCCGGGTTATCGTCAATTTCATTCAAATTCACCACTTGAGTATAACAAATCTAAATCAACGCAGAAATACTAAACATAAATTAGATGCATGGAGACAATCTAGTTCTACTCAAATTCTACCATAACATGGGAAGTGACTAGAACACTACATGAGTCAACATCGCACTCCAAATAATAATTCCTACGTTAACAACCTATTTCACATTCCAACCAAAATAGTTTAACCGGAACAACCACAAAAAGATAAGCGCGCACTCAAGTGGGTGAAATGATGTGTGAAGCATGCAAACAATGATAATGACTAGGATAAATAAGAAACAAACTTCTAATATGCAGTGCAACTCGTGCACAGTGGATGACAACATACGCTCCCCCAGACTTAGTCTAAACAATACATCCAGAAATTGAAGAAAAAAGAGGGGAGGAAGTGTTACCCAATGCTCAGAATTGAGCATACCAGACGATTGGCGTTTACGATCAAGAACAGTCCGCAGCATCCGAACCAACGAACACAAAACCTGCAAGCACAAAACTCAAAACAACAAAAGCATATGCAAAAGCTGAACTAAAAGAAAGTTAGATAGAAACTACAAAATCAGGAAATCTGGGTTGTCTCCCAGTAGCGCTTTTATTTAACGTCCTTAAGCTGGACCAAATACCTGTATTAACATTGTTTATAAAATGCAGGAATTAAAAGAGAAGTTCTCAAAAGCAGTTTCACAAACTCAGATCACACAAATCAGCTAAAAGCGCTCTTATGGTGCGTGTCCCCCGTAGCGCATAGGCGGGAGGTGAAGGCTTTAGGGCCAACACTGGTGTCACCCACTGCTCCCCTAACCTCCGCCCTCTTGCCACGGAGAGCGGCAGCGCGAGCGTCGCGTAGAAGTTTTTCCTGTTTAAGTTTAGTGATAGTCGGGGACTGCCACCGTTGAGAGTTTTCAGATTTTTCCGCCTTAGTGGCGGGTAGCGTCACTTCCGGCATCGTGGTGACTACCGGATCGGCCCAGGAGATGGAGCGCTTAGATAGTTTATTACAGGAATCACAATAAGAGGATAATGGGACATTGTCCCGAACCAAATTCACGTAAAAGTTCTTCGAATCGTGGTCTTCTTCCGTCTCGGAACCAAACTCTCGCCGAAGATCAACTTGTTCTTCTTCACTAGACAGGTGCTCCTCCTTTTCCCCTTCCATTGCTTCTTTAACTTCTTCATGCCCTGCACAGCTCGATGATTCATCAAAATTAAAAAGAGGAGGAGTGGATGTTTCAGCTACAGCTTCGGGGCAAGTGGGCTGCTGCACCTTATTGGGTAGGAAAACGCACCCCGTAGCGAAATCAAGGGTGGCACCGCTCTCTTTCAATAACGGCACGCCCAAGATAGGGATAGAATGATTTTCCTGGGGGCCCAAAACCTGAAAATCAGCAACTACAATTGTCCCCTCAACTGTCACCTCCACATTTTTCACTTCCCCCTCGGATTGTATAACAGTCCCATTAGCAAGCACCAGGGATTTCCTTTCCTCCGTGTTCATTTCCAGTTGTAATTTGGCTACATCTTGCAACACAATGATGTTGCGGGAGGAACCAGAGTCACACAAAGCTTGTGTTTCAAACTTGTTGATGGAACAGGAAATTACCAGCTCACTCGGATCAGCCTCTACCACATCCCCAAGACTCTTCCCTTGATCAATTGGGTTCTTTTCCGTGTTGCTGGGAAGGGTCCCCTGCGATCGCTCGGTTAGCACTTGGGCCAATTGGCCCAACTGCGTTTCCAAGTTTTGCATGGATGCGGTCTGGTTCACCATATTCGAATTAGCTGCTTGCATGAATTTCTCCATCATCTCTTCTAGATTACTCTTTTTTGGGGTAGGGGGCGCTTGGTTATAATCCGGGTGTGGTGGCCTCGGTTGGCTCCCGGAGGCGTAAGCATCATTTTGATGCTGCCCCGGTGCCCATCGTTGGCCAGGTGTGTTTGGATTCCAAGAGAAGTTCGGGTGACTTCTCGCTCCCGGATTATAAGCATTATTGAAAGGCGCCCCCTTAGGCTAATTTCCTATATAATTAACAGATCCGTTCAAGGTCAAGTGTGCGAAGTCACCTGCCACATTGTTCCCCGGACATTCATACGCGTGGTGCCCTCCGCCTCCACATCCCTCGCAGGTAATGATAGCAGCAGGCGCGGGTGTAGAAGGAAGTGAGTCGACCATAAAGAGACCACGGCCGCTTCTTGGAGCATTCCTCCCTGCAGTCCAGAATGTACTGTGGGAGGCAGTGTCGCGCAGAATCCGAAGGGCTTCCTCAGGAGTGTGGTTCATCAAGGTACCACCCGCCGCAGCATCGATCATTGCCCTGTAGTTGGGCTCGATTGCAAAGTAAAATGTTTCGACCACATTCCACGGTTGCAGCTCGTGGTTCGGACAACGGCGAAGGAGATCGTTAAGGCGCTCCCACGCCTTAGCAAGGGTCTCTTGATCAAGTTGGCGAAAGGTGGCGATCTCCCGCCGCAAGCTCACGATCTTATCCACAGGGTGGAATTTAGCAAGGAACTTGGATGCGAGGGCATCCCAAGTCGCAGCAGTCCCGGCCGGAATGGAGTGGAGCCACACCTTTGCTTTGTCGCGGAGTGAAAAGGGAAACAGTCTAAGCTTGACCGTGTCGTCAGCAATCCCCGCGTAGCGGAAGGTTCCGCAAATATCAGAAAATTCTGCCAGATGCAGATGCGGGTCTTCTCTGGCCATTCCAGAGAACTGAGCGTTGTTCCGGATGATGTTCAAGATCGCAGGCTTGAACTCAAACTGATTATTCATAATATTGGGCCCAAACCCCGGATACACACTCCCAGCAGTTGGAGTGGTGTAGTCTCTCATCGTGCGGGGCCGAGGCCTAACCGCCTCCTGCTCGTCTCCAGGCTGGTGTTGCCCCACGCCGGGCACTCTCGCATCAACATCATTTGGGTCTACCTGATCACCCATTGCCGCTTGTACGGCAGCAGCGCGCCTTCGTGCGCGAGCGGTCCGTTCAATCTCAGGATCAAAGGGTACGAGTTCGCCTGCGGTTTGTCCTGCATGCACTATCACAAACAAAAAGAAAAACAAAGAGAATAAAAAACAACTGCTCGTATAACGAAAGTCACAACACGGGACGTTTCACGCCTGCATTCCCCGGCAACGGCGCCAAAAACTTGATGCGTGTCGGCAAGTGCACCGGTCGCTGTCAAGTAATAAATGTGGAGAGTGGAATCCCCGAGTGTCGGTCTCTTGAGGAATGCAGATTGGGTGAACGAAACGCGTTGTATGACTCTTGTTACACAAGCGCAACACACATAAAAAGGGGGGTTTTGGTTGGTTGTTCCTAATCTTAACAACAATAAAAGAAATGCGGGTCGAAAGCACCGCTTCGCGAGGCGAGATGGATGCAACGGCCGCGATGCCGTGCTTCGTGAGGCAGATGGAGTGTGCTCTAGTGCGAGAGGGTGAGGGTCGCAAACACCTCTTCACAACCGCCGTTAGCTCTTGCCAACGCGGATCAAACACCTTGCGTGCGTGCGTGAGTGAGAGAGTAGAAACGGAGTGATTCACAAGCAAGCGATGAAGGAAAGTAAAGAAACATTCATTTCAAACAACCCAAACATCACAATATTCCAGTTTACACGATTCAACGAGTACAATGAAGGAAAGAAGAAAGAGATAACCGATGGGTGAAGACTAGCGGTCGTTCACGGCCGGAATGGTAGGTTGTCGGGCTACCTCCGGACTCGGGCGGACTATGCTTCCGGCGCAGAGAGCTGTCACGATCTCCCTACGTAGCTCCGTCGTCTTCGACTTCAGATTTCCTCTTCTTCTCACCGGGTCGTAGTGGGGAAATAGCTGCTTGGAGGCTTGCGGATGATGGAGAACGCTCCCGGACAATGGAGGAAGGCTTGGAATGGATGGAGGAGACTTCCCCTTACGTAGGAGATGAAGTGGAGGCATCCCAAGATGGTGGTCGGCGGCGTACGGATCAGAAAATCCGCTCCCGGAGGCTGGATCATGACCTAAAATTGGAACAGGCATTTATATAGGCGCTGATTTAAACAGTGCGCACGGTCATTGGCGCACGACCAGTGGTCGTGCGCACTGGAGTTCTGCGATCATGCGCACTGCCTGGGCAGAACCTGCAAGATATGAAATTTATAAAATATAAAGTTCGCACGACCGGTGGCGCACGACCGGTGGTCGTGCGCACTATCGTCGGTGGTCGTGCGCACTGGTCGAAACAGAACTCAGAAAACTAATGCTAAGTGCGCACAAACAGTGGCGCACGACCGGTGGTCGTGCACACTAGCGTAGGTGGTCGTGCGCACTGCACCTAACAGAACTCATGAAAAAAGGGTTAAGTACACACGATCAGTGGCGCACGACCAGTGGTCGTGCGCAATAGAACCGGTGATCGTGCGCAGTGCTCCTGTGCAGAATTGCACCGGGAACACCTGCACGACTCCAATTCCAGCACAACCATGAATCCAGCCACTGAAAGTGGCACCTAACAGCGCATGAAAACTACTAATGAAGAAAAGCAATGAAATCACACCAAAATGGGCCTAGAAGTGCACCTAGCATGGAATATCAAATATAAACTATAACAAGGCTAAAGTGCGGTGAAATGACTGAATAACTGCCCAGATGAGTCCAAACAAGTGTATATGATCAGGACTCATCAGTGTGCACGATCAGTGGCGCACGACCAGTGGTCGTGCGCAATAGAACCAGTGATCGTGCGCAGTGTTCCTGTATAGAATTGTACCGGGAATACCTGCACGACTCCTGTTCCTACAGAAATGCTAATCAGGCCACTGAAAGTGGCACTCAACAGTACGATAAGGCTAACAAAGGAGAATAAACATAAAAATACACCAAAATAGGCCAAGAAGTGCATCTAGCATGGAATGATAATTATGAGCTAAAACAAGGCTAAAGTGCAGCGGAAAGACTAGAAACACGGCCTAGATGAGTCCATATATGTGTATATAATCGGGACTCATCAGCCAGTCCTTATTATAATTCTATAAACACAATGACGTTTCTTAGCAGAAAATCTTGCATGAAAATCTTCATCCATTATTTCACATTTAGTAACTCCTACATTATGATTCCTTACAAAATAATTAATAGATTGCGTAATTTTATAAGGAAGAATTAATGTTTTTAAGTTAAAATGTGCTACCTGTCCTATACCATGCACCCCTGCATCTGTTCTACCAGCCTGTAAAAGGAATCTTGCCGGGTGTCCCGCTGCTGAAAGGGAAGCTGCAGTCCAAGGGAAAAAAACAGAGGAAGCTTCAGGTAGAATGGGAGCTTACCGGAGGTGAGTCAGTTGGAGAAGAAGATTGGAAAAAAAAAATAGAATAGGAGCTTACCGGAGGTGCCGATCGATGATGCCCTAGGCGTCTGCGGGAGGAAGGTTCAGCGGCGTGGTCGGTGATGCCGTAGGCGTCTGCGGGAGGATGTATGAAGCTGGACGGGGAAATGAGGAGGTTTTGGCGTCTGCGGGAGGAAGTATGAGGAGCGGAGGAGTTGAGGAGCGGAGGAGTTGAGGAGCTTTTGGCGGGTCGCTGCTGCCGTGCGGGAGGATATACCTATTCCTTTTGGCGTGTGCGGGAGACATGGGAGGAGAAGTGACGGAGAGCTCTGCCTCTGCAGCTGCTTTCGACGGATTTGACGGAGAGCTCTGCTCTGCTGTTGCTGCTGCTTTGGGAGGAGGCGTGAGATGGGGAGCTGTGCTGTTACCGCTGCTTTTGTGCCTACAAATCTGACGGCCGCAAATCGATGTAGCATTTTGATCGTGTGGCTAAAATTAAAAGTTTGGTGTGCTTGGCAAGATATGTATATTTACTCATATAATAAAGATTTATATGAAAGAGATCAAGGGCTTATGCCCCGTACTTGTCCAAAAATAGAACAAAATCTCACTCTCTCACTCTACATCTATGCGGAAGCTACAAACTCTCGTCAATCTGTCGGAGGGTAGTAGTAGTAGTAGTAGTAGAGCAGCAACTGCTCCTCAAGTTTTGCCATCACGTCCCATTGGTCGTGCTGCTGCTCCGCCTCCATGTACACATGGTGTTACGGTCACAACCGACCGTTAGTCCTAAAGACTAATCCAGTTTGTCCTCGCCTCCCCCTGCGACTCCTAGACACCGTGCTGGAGGACGAAGCGGAGGACAACAAGGGGTGAAAAAACAAGCAGGTGGCATGTGGCAAGACTAGCAAGGTATATATACTAAAAAAGTATTGAAGGTGATTCTATGCTAGCACAAATATGATATATCAGCATTAAATAAAAAATTGTACAAAAGGAGCAGATATAGTAATAATGAAGAGCAGCTACACAAATAACCTTAACTTATAAGAATGCCCATACAAACTTATAAGTTAAGGGATTTGGCACTAAGGTAAACTCATCGAATAAAAGAGCCCATACTAATTTACACGACGAGGTCATATTATATGATATGATGTTATGCCATGCTATGGGTACAACCCTGTGTTCTCCTGAGGAGGTAAAGGCCCAAAGATTAGTAAGCTGGGCTGGAAGAGGTCATCCCACCCCCAAGGAGTCGCGAGAGCTAGGGGGTACGGGCCAAGGGGAGCTCGCAGGAGGGAATGCGAGGCCTGGCCTCGGCGGTTATCGCCAGAAGGAGGACGAGCGGGGCCTTCACAGAGTGTTCGCCTAAGCCTTCGCAGAGTGTTTGCCTAAGCCTTTGCAGGGTGCTTGCCTAATAGGGGTTTCACGATCAAGACACGTGGGAGCTCTCGCGAATGGCATTCTCATAGGCCGCTTGTCCAAGGGCCAAGGAGGCAAAATTACCCTTCTGCTCCTGGTGGTCTGCCGTTAGCCCCTCTAAATAGTGGAGTTTGGCTGTTAGCAGACCAATTTGGGGTGCGCTTAGTAAAACCAAAAGGAAGAATTCCACTATTAAAAGACCACGAACAAAAAACTATAAATAGACCTTGAAGGGCACCTTGGGACAGGATTCCGATCTCAGACTCTGAGCTCTTTCCTCCCTAGGTTCCTTTTGTTTAGCTCTCTAGCTCTCCAAGGTGCCCAGTCTCAGCTTTGGCTTGGGAGGGGAAGCGCTCAACGATCTTCCGGGTTTGTGGTGGGACCTCCTCGCTGTGACTAAGGTCTAAGTCTAATTCCAAACCTCCAGTCTGCTCTTTCTGAGGGATCAATAAGGGTTAGATGCCCCTTCACTTGTTGAGGGCCCGAGCTTCATAAGAGACCAAGAAATTGGTTTCAACATTTTGGTGCGGTGAGCATGGAGTGTAGCTAGTCCAGTAAAGTTCTAAGGAAGGGACATGGCAGGAGATGAAGAGCAGGGCGAGGAGTTTTGCTGGTGACCCCCGGTGGTGACGCCAAGGATGTTCTAGGACTTTAGGAGGGAAGTCCTCGACACCCTCGGATTCGCCGTCGTAGCGTTGCGAAGCAAATTTGTGACCCCGCGCCTCAGGCATTCTCTCCTCCAGCAGCGGCTGGCGAGTATGCCCCGGGAGGAAGGGATAGAAAAGAAGTGGTCAGGGGGTCAGTGCAAGACCTGGAGGGGCGAGTGCTGTTCGCCAGCCCGTCAAGCGAGGTTCTGCCGACCACGGTACCGACGAGCCCAGTGCCGGAGAGCACAGTGCAGGTGAGTGCGGCGCAGGCGAGCGTGGTTTTGGTGGGCGCGACGCCCGTGAAGGCTGTTCCGACGAGTGTGGCTCTCACGAGTATGGTCCCAGTGAGCTCAAGCATGGCGAGGGAGCTCGAGGGGCGAGTGGAGCAGGAAAGGGTGGCAAGAGGAGGGATCCCCTTTTGCGAGCTGGTGCTTTCTGCCCCCATTCTGAAAGGGTTCGGGGAATGGGACAGGGTCTACTACCACGGCAGGGATGACCTAGTCCAGCACCTGCAGTATTTCGAGGACTCGGTTTCTATCAAGCCGATGTCATATGCTTTCAAGTGTCGGTTCTTCGCCGTCACCCTGAAAGAGAAGGCCAGGGACTGGTTCCATCAACTCCCAGCGGGATCGATCTACGCATTTGAAGACTTGCGTAGAGTCTTCTTGTTGAGATTTTCGACTTCGAAGAAGAGGAAGAAGGAAGCTGAGTCCTTCTTCAATGTTAAGCGGGAGCCCAAGGAATCTTTGGCTCACTATGCGGATTGATTTCAGGAGGAGTTATTGCTCACCCAGGAGATGCCTAGGTTTGCCCTCCATCTTGCCTTCACGGTTGGGCTGAAGGAAAGTTTCTTCAAGATGGGATTGAAGAGGAAGGCCCTCGTCTCCTACGAGGAGTTGATGGAGAGGGTGGCGGAGGAAATCGAAAGTGAGGAGGCCAATCGGAGCTCACCAGGAGGCTAGCAAAGCTTAGTGAGTCGGAGGTCAGGTATCAGGAGGTGCGGAGAAGGGAAGAGCCTCGGGCCCCGAAGGGGGGATGGAGGCAGCTGGGCAGAGGAATGCAAGGTCAAGGGAGAGGTTACGCCCCAGGTGGGGGTAACTTCCATGGCGGTCAGGGAAGACCCCATCAGTTGGGATGGAGGCAAGGTCCAAGGCATCTGCTTCCCCCGCCTCAGCAGGTCATGGAGATCAGGAGAGGGAGGGGAGGAAGAGGAAGGAGAGAAGGAGCAGAAGCAGGAGAAGGAAGGAGAAGGGGGAATATGGTGGCAGAGGCCGAGAGGGGAGAGGTGACGTTGCCATATTGTGACTTCCATGACGAGGAAGGTCACGCGACGAACACTTGCATGGAGTTCTTGGAGCCGAAGTGGGCCAGAGTGTCGGCATAGCGACAGCAGTAGCAGGTGAGGATTGAGGAGGTCCTGCCTCGGGAGGATGAGGAGGAAAGCTGCGTGGATAGGGTCGATTTGGGGACCCGAGGAGGGATCAAAGTGATCCATGGGGTTGTTGGGGTTGAGACAACCCGCAAGGCGAGCCTCCATACCATCTACCGCCGGAGCGTGGCTTTGACATCCACGCCCCCCCCCCGGCCAAAAAATTTACTTTCTCTTCGAGGGACTTGCCAGGTCAAGATGACCCTTTCTGCGATGTGTTGGTCATCCAGACCGCCATTGAGAACTTCACGGTGTCCCGGATTCTCGTGGACTACGGAAGCTCTGTCAACATCATCTTCAAGATGGCGTTCGATGAGATGAAGGTAGAGACCAAGAGGGTGTTAGCCTCGGATGGCCCGTTGTTCGGGTTCTCCGGAGAGAGGAAGGAGGTAGAGGGGGAGTGGGGATCCATGTGGTCCTGGGCGGGCAATCTCAGAATTGTCGCTTTGTCATAGTGGATGGCCCCAACAGCTATAGTGCCATCTTCGGACGTCCGCTTATTAGTGCTTTCTGCTGCGTCCCCTCCACCTTCCACCAGTGTCTCAAGTTCAACTCGGGAGGAGTTCAGGTTCGGGTAAGGAGGGACCGAAAAGTAGCAAGGCAGTGCTACGTGACGATAGTTAACACCATCTCCTGGATAGCCGAAGCAGAGAAATGGGATCAGGTGATGGGGGAGCCGCCAGGTCTCGGAGAGGAAGCAGAAGAGGAAAGAAGGGGAGAAGGAATGGCCCTGGGGGGAAAGGTAGAGGAGCAGATGGAGGAAGGAGAGGAGAAGAAGGAAGAGGTAGAGGGCCAGGCCCATAAAAGAAGGGCAGAAGAAATGATGACGATCGGAGAAGAAGGAAGGAAGAGGCCGAAGCGTTCACCAACGGTGAGGGGAAGGAAGGCGATTGGGGAGAGCAATCTCGGCTGGATGTCGTAGAGGAGGTCGTGGAGCTCGAGGTTACCACCCGGGCTGGGGTGCTGGAGAAGGTCCAAATTAGCGGAGAGCTCGGCCTGGAGGAGCAGAAGAAAATCCTAGCCTGTGTGCAGAAGAACGTGGACGTCTTCGCTAGGAGCACGACAGAGATGCCTGGGATTGATCAAGACGTGGCAAGCCACCATCTCAACCTCTATCCCGGCTCTCGACCCATCCGCCAAAAGAAAAGAGCCATCGCCAACAAGCTGGAAGGCCCCATCAGGGAGGAGGTGGACAAGCTCCTCCAAGCAGGTTTTATATCGGAGATCTAGTACCCAGGTTGGGTCTCCAACGTAGTTATGGTAAAAAAAAGGAGGTAAGTGGTGCCTGTGTGTTAATTTCTCACTACTTAATAAAGCATGCCCCAAGGATTGCTACCCCTTGCCTAGAATCGACGCGTTGGTTGATTCAGCCGTCAGTTTCTCTATAATGTCTTTTTTAGATGCATTTTCAGGTTATCATCAAATCTGCATGCATCCCCCCGACGTCAAGGACGTCTCCTTCATCACGGGGGATGGGTGCTATTGTTATAAGATGATGCCATTTGGGCTCAAGAATGCAGGGGCCACATACCAACGAATAATGGACAGGGTCTTCCGAGAGCAGAAGGGAAGAAATTTGGAGGTCTATGTTGACGATCTCATGATAAAGAGCTGAGACCTTGAGTCCCACCTCCAAGACCTCGAAGAGACCTTTGGGACTTTGCGAAAGTATAAGATGAAGCTCAACCCCCAAAAGTGTGTCTTCGGGGCTAGTCGGGGAAAGTTCCTAGGTCACTTGCTCACCCCAGCGGGGGTGGAGCCTAACCCAGATAAGGTTAAAGCAATCATGGAGTTGGGGTCTCCAAGGAACTCGAAGGAGGTTCAGAGCCTCACGGGAAAGTTGGTCGGGCTCAGTATGTTCCTCTCTAAGGAGGGTGAGAAGTGTGCACCCTTCTTCAAAGTGCTAAGGGGAAACAAAAAATTCGAATGGACCTTGGAATGTGAGGAAGCTTTCCACGCTTTGAAAGAGCAACTCACCCAGACCCCTCTACTCCAGGGGCCAAGACAAGGAGAGAATCTATCCCTATACTTGAGGGTAGGATCCGAGGTAGTAAGTTCAGTGTTGGTCCGGGAAGAAGGGAGAAGGCAGTCCCCCATCTACTACGTCAGCCGAGTGTTGAGGAAGGCGGAGCTTAGATACCCAATTTTAGAAAAGTTGGCCTTTGCATTGGTGGTATCGGCCTGGAAGCTCCGGCCTTACTTCCAAGCGCACTCAATCAAAGTGCTGACCGACCACCTGCTTCGCAAAGTCATGGAAGGGGTGGAGCACTCGGGGAGGCTAGCAAAATGATCCGTCGAGCTAAGTGAGTTTGACATCGCTTTTGTGAATAGGATGTCGATCAAGGCACAAGCAGTGACAGACTTCATGACGGACTACGAAACCGAAGTGGGGGAGCATGAATCACCTCCCCTGGTGGCATGGAAGATGTTAGTGGATTTCGCGTCAGGAAAACACTCCTATGGAGGAGGAATCATCCTGATAAGCCCCCAAGGGACTAGGATCGAGCAAGCCTTAAGCATCCATTTTCCAATTACCAACAACCAGGACGAGTACGAGGCAATGATAGTGGGCCTGCGGCTGGCCCGGGAGCTGGGAATACAAGACGTGGAGGTCTCAATGGACTCCATGGTTGTATCATGTCATGTTAGAAGGGAATTCAAGGCAAAGGAGCCGACCCTCCAACGCTACCTGGAGAAGGCCAAGGGGGTCATCGGGCAATTTTGCACTTTCTCCATCAAGCATGTGTCAAGGGAGGAGAGCACCCCGGCGGACCTCCTAGCCAAGTTAGGCCCTCGAGCTGGGGGGACAGTATCGGAACTCTTCCGACCTTCCATCGAGGAAGGGGAATTGATGGAGGTAGGTCAGCGAGCATCATGGATGGATCCCTTCGTCACCTTCCTGGCATCGGAGAAATTCCCTGAAGGGGACGTGGATAAACAACGCTTCAGCTATTAGTCGGCTTATTATTCCTTGCATGCAGGAGGACTATACAGGAAAACACTCTTGGGAATCCTGGCCCATTGTGTATCAGAGGAGGAGGTCCCGAGAGTCCTTGAAGAAATCAACTCTGGAGAATGCGGCAGTCACTCCGGGAGACGAACCTTGGAATGTAGAATGTTGAGGCAAGGCTATTTTTGTCCCACCCTCAGCAAAGATGCAGTGGAGTTCACAAGAAAATGTTCAAAGTGTCAGCTGTTTGCTCCTCTCCAGCTCTTGCCAGCTCAGAGACTCTGAACCATCACAGCCCCCTGGCCCTTTGCTATATGGGGTTTGGACCTAGTAGGCCCCTTCACGCAAGCTAGTGACCATAGGAAGTTTCTATTGGAAATGATCAATTACTTATCCAAGTGGGTAGAAGTAAAGGCGCTGTCCAAGGTAACGTCCCAAGTGGTAAGAAATTTTATGTGGGGTAAGATAATTTGCAGGCACGGACTCCCACTAGCCATAGTGACGGACAATGGGCCACAATTTGAAAGCGAAGAGTTTGTCAGTTTCTGCACCCAACTCGGCATAGACCTCAGGTTTGCGTCGGTCCACCACCCGGGGAGTAATGGCCAGGTGGAGGCAGCGAACAAGGTAATTGCCAACCTACTCAAGAAGAAAGTGGAGAACCTCAGGGGCAACTGGGTAGAGCAGCTGCCCTCGGTCCTTTAGGCCTTGAGGACTACTGCAAACACCACCACCAGGGAGACTCCATTCAAACTCTCTCACAGATCTGAGGCCGTCCTCCTGATATAGTTCGAGGTCAAAACCCCCAGGGTGGTCTCCGCGGGCGAAGGGGATGAAGAATGGCTAGTGGAAAATGACGCATAACAAAGGTTGTCGTTGGACCTAGTAGAAGAGCTCCGAGACCTCGCTGCTGTTCGGCAGGAGGTAGTCAAGAGGCGGATGGCCAGGTACTTTGACCAACACATCAGAATAAAACAGATCGAAAGGGGGGACTTGGTCCTGAAGAAGGTAGATGCGGCAGGAAGAGGGGTCGCTGTAGGTAAGCTTTAGCCCAACTGGGAGGGGCCTTACATTGTAAGCGAAGTGCTCAAGTCTAGAGGGTACCACCTCCAGGATGTCAAAGGGGTACCTCTCGGCCGAGCCAGAAGTGGGGATGATTTGAAAAGATTCTATCCTTAAAGCTTTTGTAATAAACTTGTTGTGTGTTTCATTCTCCATACATAGATTCTGAAGTTGTTTTTGAGCAAGTAATAAGTTCTTTAGTGCTGGAGTGCCCCATATCGATTTCGCTGTCGGGCTCTCATAGATGGTGGGTCATGTTGATCGTTGAAGAGGCTGGTAGGTGGCAAGTTCTTTTGTGCCGGAGTGCCCAAGATCGATTCCGTTGTTGGACTCTCATAGACGGTGGGTCAGGTTGATTTATGGAGAGGCTGGAAAGTAACAAGTTCTTTGGTGCTGGAGTGCCCCAGATCGATTCCACTGTCGGGCTCTCATAGTCGGTGGGTCGGGTTGATCTCTGGAGTGGCTGGCAGGTGGCAAGTTCTTTGGTGCTAGAATGCCCCAGATCGATTCCACTGTCGGGCTCTCATAGACGGTAGGTCAGGTTGATCTCTGGAGAGGCTGGCAGGTGGCAAGTTCTTTGGTGCTGGAGTGCCCCAGATCATTTCCGCTGTCGGTCTCTCATAGACGATGGGTCAGGTTGATCTATGGAGAGACTGGCAAGTAACAAGTTCTTTGGTGCTGGAGTGCCCCAGATCGATTCCGCTGCCGGGCTCTCATAGATGGTTGGTCAGGTTGATCTCTAGAGAGGATGGCAAGTAATAAGTTCTTTGGTACTGGAGTGCCCCAGATCGATTCCACTGTCGGGCTCTCATAGACGGTGGGTCAGGTTGATCTCTGGAGAGGCTGGCAGGTGGCAAGTTCTTTGGTGCTGGAATGCCCCAGATCGATTCCGCTGTCGGGCTCTCATAGACGGTGGGTCAGGTTGATCTCTGGAGAGGATGGCAGGTGGCATGTTCTTTGGTGCTGGAGTGCCCCAGATCGATTCCGCTGCCGGGATCTCATAGACGGTGGGTCAGGCTGATCTCTGGAGAGGCTGGCAAATAAAAAGTTCTTTGGTGCTGGAGTGCCCCAGATCGATTCCGCTGTTGGGCTCTCATAGATGGTGGGTCAGGTTGATCTCTAGAGAGGCTGGCAGGTGGCAAGTTCTTTTGTGCTGGAGTGCCCCAGATCAATTCCGTTGTCGGGCTCTCATAGACGGTGGGTTAGGTTGATCTCTGGACAGGCTGGCAGATGGCAAGTTTTTTGGTGCTGGAGTGCCCCAGATCGATTCCGCTACTGGGATCTCATAGACGGTGGGTCATGTTGATCTCTAGAGAGGCTGGCAGGGGGGCAAGTTCTTTTGTGCTGGAGTGCCCCAGATCGATTCCGCTTTCGGGCTCTCATAGACAGTGGTTCAGGTTGATCTCTGGAGAGGCTGACAGGGTTACCACAAAAGGGTCGTCTCGCTCGGCGAGAAGGGATGACCTCGCACAGCAAAGGAAGAGAGAGCTCGACTCGCGCACTAGGGGCAGAAGGCCTCCCGCGAGACAGAGCCCTCGCAAAATATAGAGGGGGAAGAGCAGTGACCATCCCAGACAAGCAGGCCGTAATGTAAGAGGGGTGTACACTCAAATCCCCGAAGACGGTGCGAGAGGTCGTATAGGGGTCTCGCTCGCCGAAAACTAAAGGGTGAAGGCCCACTCCCCAGGAGATGGAGACTCAAAAGTTTGACCCTGGAATTTGCAATCCTAAAGTAGGCGAAAAAGGCGAGGAGGTATTTATGAATACACATCCTGTGCCGAAGCCGGGCGGCTACGCGGTAGGCGGGTGCGAGCATAGTGAACGCGATAGAAAATGTGATAAGCACGGGAAAAACAACAAAAATATAGAAAGCGAGAATAAAATAAACAGGGGCAAAAATTGCCATTTTCATTTCAGTAAAGTTTGTTACAGGTGTTGCGACAATCTCGCCAACCAAAAATATAAGTCCTTTTTAGGATTCGCCGGAAGACCGTTCATTCTCGCTGTCCGCTGGTGGTGGGGCCGGCGTAAATAGCTCTGGGACCACATCCTCGATCGTCAGGTCGGCCTCCTTGGCGGATAGCAGGCCGGCTCCCTGCATGGCCCAAAAAATATAGCGTGTCGCGGTGACAGAAGCCTCGCGGCACTCTTCCTCCCTAGCTCGCCGGTCATTCCTCAGACGGCGAGGAGATGGGGGGACGACGGCATGGATCAGCTCCTAGTTGTATATTTTCAACCCAACGACCTCATTCTCCAGGCTGGAGATGCGAGCGCGGAGATCATGGGCGGTCTCGGCATCCTGTAAAGAAGAAAGTAGGTAAGCAGGAGAAGTGTTGTTAGGAAAGTGGGGAAGCGAGAGCTCGAAGACTGACCACTCCATCTTGATGGTCGGGGAGAAGCTCACCAGAGGCGAGTAGCCTCTCCTTTAGACTCGTACTCTCGGCAGCAGAGTCTTTGTAGGCGTGGGCGAGCTCCTCGTCATGGTGCTCCAGCTGAAGGCAGCGCCGACCCGTCATGTGTGCGAGCTCAAGAGAGCGGAGCTGGGATCGCGCACTCTCGTACGCCTGGGCGAGCTCCTCGCAGTCTTAGCTTTGAAGACCGAGGTGTCCTCGCGACCATACAGTCCGAAGGAGAGTGAAAATGCCTGCCCGTTGACCCTTGGCTGCTCCACCCAAGAAGGGAGGAGAGTTGAGATGGAGGCCTTGTTGACCTCGGGATTCCAGTAGAGCAGGAACTCGCCGGCCTCGTCCTTGTGCCTTTGGCCGAGACCAAAGTTCCAGTGGTTTAGTGCCACTGGCAGGAAAGTGATCCTGGCGACCTTTTCGACCAGCTCGACGGGCTCCCTTTCCTTGGGGAGGTCGACTGGTAGGATCTTGCTTGGGGAAGCCTCAGTATGCCCCTTTACCTTCTCTGAAGGGGGGGATTCTTCTTCTTCTTCATCTGCGGGGGGTGAGAGGAGGGATCCTGGCGGCCCGAAGACTTAGCCCTCTTCCTGGTAGGCGGGGCAGTAGGGCGGGGAGTCTCGCGGTAGGCACCCGCTCCCATTTGGGCGAGAGCGAGGCATGCAGGGGCTGGCCGGTTGCTCGCGTAAGGAGGATGGACGGGGATGTCTCGCTCACCTGCAGTAATCTCATGATTAGAAGTATTCGACAAAAGTTTTAAGAAAGAATAGGCGAACGTGCAAGCAAGATACATACCCTCCCCAAGGAGCACCGGTGGCAGCGAGTCGAGGTTTCGGCGAAGATGGACCACCTCGAAGTTCTTCTAGTTGAAGAATTGGAACAGGGCGACATCATGGCCGCCGAGAGGCAGGGGGTGGTAGGTGCTCTCACCATGTTGAATTGGCGAGAAGGGAACGTTGCCGAAGTTCCCTTTGACAAAAAGAAACTTCTGCGCCCAGTAGTGGCTCTTGTTGACGGTGTCAACGACCTTGAGCCCCGAGCCCACGAAGTAGAAGGTGCCATCCTTATAGGCCCTGAAGGAGAACAACTTCCGAAAGACCGGTAAGTTGAACTCGATGCATTCTTCTCGCATATAGCACGCGAACGCAACGATGACCGCCATAGCATTGGGGTCAGCTGACCCAGTATCACCCCGAAGTGTTTGAGCACCTGGCGAGCGAAATGAGGAAACGTTAAAGAAGAGAGTGAGATCTTAAATGATGATAAGATTTGGAAGTAAGCAAGACCAGTAAGTACCTGGCGAACCTCCGACCACAGAGGCAGGCGCAGGCCGACCCAAAAGTGGGCGGTAGGGATGGCGAGCTCATCTTGCATAGGGACCTTGATCACCTCGTCCCCGCTAGGACAGCAGACAGAGAACCCCGGCGGCATGAAGTCAGCAACGACAACGAGGTATTCCGCCTCGGTCAGGTTGCAATTGAAGAAGGTATGGTCGGTGAAGGCCCAGGCGCACTTCAGCCGACCCTCCGCCTCGCTAGCGTACCAACCATTGTTGAAAGCTATGAGAAAAAGAGAAGAAGGCGCGAGAGAGAGAGAACGCGAGATCTCGCAGGAAGAGGAAGAAGAAGGGCGGAAGTTAAATACGGTAGGTGGATTCAGTGCCGAAACTTATTTATAGGAAATAAAAAGCGCGGGAAAGAAGTCGAAGCGACGGGGGGGGGGGGGGGGGGGGGGGGTGGGGAGGGGGTGCGCTTAGGCAAAGCCTCGTGTTTGGCTGCAGGCGAGAGCATAAAGTAACCTCAGATATGTTAGCGAGCGAGACCAACTTACAGAGTTAGTATAAGCAAAATTTACATGCGAGGGAAGCAAGAGAGAATAAAAAATAACAATAGAGAGAGCCACGATAGACAGTGATGAGTACTTTTTGTACTCATCTTTTAGTATTATTTTAATATAGTTTTAAATTAAATTCATATAACTTATATGTATTTTCCTATTTAATCTATTCCTTTTTTATTTTATCAACTAATTTAAGCTTATTTTATGTTTTGCAGGTTTTCTGGGCACTTTGAGTAAAAATCCAAAGTACACGTCCAAGGTCACGGGCGTGACCAAGGGCGTGACAGTCAAAGATGTGTTCCAGACCCAATTCCGTCACCAGGGAGCGTTCCGTGAAGAATTCGTCAAGTACACGCCCCAGGTCACGGGCGTGACCAAGGGCGTGACATCCAAGTCACGGCCACGACTCGCCACAGCATCCAGAACACGCCTGCCACGTCATTTAATGTTACACGCCCCAGGTCACGGGCGTGACCATGGGGCGTGACATCCAGTCACGGGCGTGCCTCATACCGCGCCACTTCCCGCTCCTTCCCGCCGAAGATTCCCGCCAGCAGCACTATTTCAAGATTACACGCCCCAGGCCACGGGCGTGACCTAGGGCGTGACGCGTCCGAAACGCCTGCATTGAATCCAGAATGCGCCCTCTCCGCACCAGCATCGATCACGCTCCTTACACGCCCTTGGTCACGGGCGTGACCATGGGCGTGTAACATCAAATTTTTGCTTATTTAAAGGGAGCTTCTCCAGATCTTGAGGGACGAATTATTAGGATTAGAATTTCATTTTCTTGTACTATTTTCATGTTTCTAGTAGTTCTTATGCTCCTCCTTTATTTCTTATGATGGTAGCTATTTCAATTCAAAGCTTTTAGTTTCTCTTGTAATCTCAATTTTATGTATTCTTCTTTTTACAATTGACACCAATAAAATCGTAAATTTTAGTCTCTGATTTCCCCGCTCTTTTCGCTATGTTTTCTTCCTCCTCTTCTTATGATTCCTCCGTGATCATGAGCAACTAATCACTTTAGTGCTCGACTTAGATGATCCAAGGATGATGCAATCTCTTTTTGTGTTTTAGAATTTTGTTCTTAGTGTTAAAACGCTTACGATTTACCGTGACCAACTCGTTCTAGTAACGGTTTTCGTCTTTTGACGGCCGAGAGGCCCTTAAGACGGATCGGTCATTGGTAAAGAGAGTCGAACGTACCCCTCGAGAGAGGACATGCGTAACTCTTCCGGACGGGATTAACATCCCAGTGAGGTCCTTCTCTTAAAGCAAGTCTTAAGCCACTTGATTATAGAACGAGAGTTCGGTCGTGTGCAACTTAAGCTTATTTGAGCCAACCCTCGAGAGAGGAGCACTCATGCTTTTGGAACCTCCGCGGTCAAGGCCACTTTAACACGAGATCTTTTTCTACTACACGTTTCTTTTGCTTAGTCTAAGGTGATTCGAAAGTCGTGCTCTAGTTTTTATTAATTAGTAAAATTAAATTACATAAACCCACCCCTATTCTTCTATCGGTAAAATAATAAACATTCACTCGAAGTAGAAGTACTTAACATGACCCGAGTCTAATACGACCTTGATCTTGTGAGATCCTATACTTCACTCGATACGGTACACTTGTCGTTATCGTTTGTAGTTATAATTTTGCACGTCAAGTATTTTTATAACTGCGACGCATTTTTATGCATCAGACAGTCGTCGCATAAGCAAATAATAAGCGCGATCCCCGACAACGGCCGAGAAATAGTTAATAAAGTAGAAAGGAATGGCGAGATTGTTTAGCGAGGCTACGGAAAGTTTTTATTCAGTAATGAAAGGCTCGCCGGGCCGAGGAAGAGTGCGAGTGAGGTTTAATAATGTATCCACTTCCACCTACCACGACCTCGCACTCCTAACTGCGGCAGAATCCTAGGGTAGTGATATGCATTGACAGCGCGCGCCTCACGTTGAATTAAGCAAGCATAACCATTCACTCACGTGAGATGTGTCCTTGGGGAGGTGGTCGTCTCGCCAATATCCTGCGGTATCTCGGCACGGAGCCGCACACACTCATCCAGTAAAGTGGAATGCCGCTCCTTGACAATTTCCCTGTCCCTCTTCGCCTGGAGGTGGAGATCCTGCATCATCCATCCTTATTTCTGAAACAATTCCGAGGTTCGCTTCTTCATGGACTCGGGATCCCGCGGGTCGCCCAGGAAATCATCCATCTGCTCCGGCAAGGGGAGGGGCGACATCTCTTCCTCCCCAAAGTCAGAGTCGGACGGGAGAGTCTCAGAATCACCTGCAAACAAATCTAAGCATCGTTAGCTGTTAGAGAGACTTTCCTTCAAATAGCATGGAGAGAGACGCTTCGACAGATGCAGCAAAACCATTACCAGCAGGCGGGCAAGAAGTAGTAGGCCGCCCCTGAAAGAGAGTAGTGAAGGGGAGCTAGACAGACTTCCCATGACCATCGCGTCGTGTCACGTCGTCGGCAGGGGCAGTTGGGGCCTGTCGCGAGCAACCATAACCCTCCCCCTTAGGAGATTGAATCTCGAGGTGTTAAGGGTTGTGTCGGGGGGGGGGGGGGGGGGGACCGGCATCTGAGGTCGCGAGCTTGGACGACCTTGAGTCGCGCGGAGTGAGGCTCTAAGAAGAAAAAATGAGAACCATCCGACAAGAAATTAATCTGGGTATGTGAGAGCGAGGCAATTACCAACATCTTTTCCGTTAATAGGATCAGTCCTCGCCGGAGGATCGAGGTGAGTCTCGGTCGGGTCTTCGCCCTCGTCCTGATCGGTAGGGGGAGGGTCCTGCGGTCAGGCGAGGTTCAGAGAAACCAAATGAATAGTTAAGCGAGAAGGATAGTCCATTACCTTTTTAGCGGGCCTATCGTTAGGGGAGGAGTCCAGCAGTACAACCCCGTCCCCCCTGGTGGTAGGCGGACCGACTTCACCTTTTTTATTGCAGGCACAGGCGGAGTGGTCTGGCGAGTCATCCAGGAAGCGGCGTTGGCCATGGTGGAGAGCTCACCCACCTTGGACGGCCTCAGGCGAGCCTGGAGTTCTTTGGAAAGAGGCATTCTCTGGCAGATACAGTGTACGGAGGTGGAATAAGAGAGAGTTATGGCGCGCATCACCCCGGCTTAGGCAGTATTTATAGCGGTGGGGTGGGACCCACAAGAAAGATTCCAGACAGATCAGCGGTCGCCGGCGAACATACGGGGTTGGATGATTCTTTGTGAGATTAGAATAATCTCGCAAAGAGCGGGGATTATGTACAACCCCATGTTCGCCTGAGGAGGTAAAGGCCTGAAGATTAGTAAGTTGGGCTGGAAGAGGTCATCCCGCCCCCAAGGAGTCGCGAGAGCTAGGGGGTACGGGCCAAGGGGAGCTTGCAGGAGGGAATGTGAGGCCTGGCCTCGACAGTTGTCGCCAGAAGGAGGACGAGCGGGGCCTTCACATTGTGTTCGCCTAAGCCTTCACAGAGTGTTCGCCTAAGCCTCTGCAGGGTGCTCGCCTAATAGGGGTTTCGCGAGCAAGACTCGCGGGAGCTCTCGCGAATGGCGTTCTCATAGGCCTCTTGCCCATGGGCCAAGGAGGCGAAATTACACTTCTGCCCTTGGTGGTCTGCCGTTAGCCCCTCCAAACAGCGGAGTTTGGCTGTTAGTAGACCAAATTGGTCTGCGCTTAGTAAAACCAAAAGGCAGAATTCTGCTATTAACAGACCACAAACAAAAAACCTTAATTAGACCTTAGGACACCTTGGGGGAGGATTCCGATCTCAGACTCTGAGCTCTTTCCTCCCTAGGTTACTTTGGTTTAGCTCTCTAGCTCTCCAAGGTGCCCAGTCTCAGCTTTGGCTTGGGATGGGAAGCGCTCAACGATCTTTCGGGTTTGTGGTGGGACCTCCTCACTGCGACTAAGGTCTAAGTCTAGTTCCGAATCTCCATTCTGCTCTTTCCGAGAGATCAGTAAGGGTTAGCTGCCCCTTAACTTGTTGAGGGCCCGAGCTTCACAAGAGACCAATAAATTGGTTTTAACACTATAATTATGTAATGATGCAACTCACACACTCGACTCTGTACATACAGACCTTTTTATTAGTTCCCTCTGTTCGAGTATGACAACGAAGGTACCCTGTTGAGGCAAACGAGGGCAGTGGACTGGGCATTTACACTTCTAGTCTCTTCTCAAACACCTCCCGACCTATACCTTTTGTACGCCCCTAAAGAACACACCAGAGTATTCGCATACAAATTAATAAGCACCAATCAATTATATTTTGTAGAGCCTCTAGCTCGCCGGACTATCTAGTCCTCCTTAGACAATACCGAGCCTATCGCTCGCAGGACTATCTAGTGTAATATCTAGTTGCCAACCAAAATCACCTAGAGGGGGGTGAATAGGTGATAATTGCGTCTTTTGCGGAATTGAAAATCTTGAAAATAAAGAACGCATAGAATGCAAATCACAACCACAGACGACACAAGAAATTTATAGTGGTTCCCCGTTCTTGGGTACTCCACTTGCCGGCCTCGCCAATCTAGCACCACAGCTAGACTTGACTACTTCACTAAATCTAGAATCAAGAGTGATCCTACAATCCTCAGAGTCAAAACTCTTACAACTCGGAGATCTAACTCCTACAAACTCAGAGATAATCTTCTCTTACAACTCGGAGAATACCTCTCCTACAACTCGGAGAACAATCTCTCCTACAATTAAATGTAAATTTAGATTGAAAACAATACTCAATGAATCACGATCAGATCTGAGAAATTTGATGATGATCTTCTTCCTTCTTGCAACAGAAATGACTTCGACTTGATGTTGAAGAAGAAGAATCGAAACGGCACAAAATCAGATCTTCCAAGGTGTTGATCGATCCGATAGAATCAGAACGAGTGAGGCAATGATCGATTGACCTTTCTCTTCCACTTGGAGACGAACTCAGATAACTCGCGATCGAACTCCAACAATGGCGATGCATGGCATAAGACGACGATCTTGGATCAGATTAGGGTTTCAGAGAAAATGAACGAATTCTGATCTTTCGCTACTTCTGTCTTATCTCATTCTTAAGGAGCAATCATTATATATAGATGAGGACCTACTGATTAAACCTTAAAACGAGAAAAGGCGTCACGTCAAATTGACGGAAAAGACTTGTCGTCAAAAAGGAAAAACAAAGCTTACGAGAATAGATCAAACCAGACTTCTCGAGAGATCCAAGACTTCTCGAGAGAAACCGGCTAGTTCTCGAAAAACAGCTTTAGAAGGGAGAAACAAGGAATTATGACAGGACTTCTCGAGAGATACAAGACTTCTCGAGAACAAAGGAAACTTCTCGAAAACTTCAGAACAATTTCGAGAATAACCTTTAGAGAGACAGCTTCTCGAAGGAACCAATGATTTCTCGAAAACAAAAGTACTTCTCGAGAGAGAAAAAGACTTCCCGAAAGCTGAGCTGAGACAGACTTCTCGAAAACAACTGGAAAAGAACTTTTCTCGAAAACATAGAAGACTTTTCGAGATCACAAAGATTTCTCGAGAAATGCAAATAACTACTCGGAAAATTCAACTATTTCTCGAGAGACATCTGAAACATCCCTTCTCGAAAATAATCAAGGACTTTTCGAGAGCATAGAAGGACTTCTCGAAAAATACCCTTACTTCTCGAAAAATTTACTTAGAAAACTTTCTTCCTTTGTCTTCAGACCAATGCTGCACATCTAAGCTTTGAATCTTTAATGTCTTGAACATAAAGTGTATCCCAATTGAGAGATCACACCTGAGTCAACCCCATACCCCACACAATGAAGAATTACATTGCATGAGACTGTGCTTATTGACCCATTGTGACCTGACATTGGTCTACACTTAGCAAAGTGATCCTGCAAGAACATTACTAGAAAAATATATCAAATACACAATCAATTCAATCTTGGTTCAAAGTTGACTATCTACAAATCAAGGTTATTGTGGATACAAAACCCAACAATCTCCCCCTATTTGTAGAAGTCAGAACCCTACTTACCAAGATGAATTGTAACAAATTTAAAAAGATATACTGGAAAGAACATTTACAACAATATCTAAATATAAGAACATGATTGTCACATCAAAATCAAAAACTATATTTAGATTTTAAGATTGTCTAATGAATTAAAGTTCACACAGGCATATAGAAATAAAGTTTTAAAGATCTTCAAAGACTTGTCTTCAGAGTTTAGCATTCCCCCTTATTTTCTCCTCCTGTCTTGAAAAGTAAGCATAAGGTTTGGGATGATACTTTGGAGGAGCTTCTGGAGCTGCTGGATTGTTATACCCATAATTCTTGTAATGGATTCTTCTCTTGATTTGGCTTGTCTCATGCTTTTTCCATTCAGAAGTGTTGTACAGATCAGAAGGTTTCACATTTCCTTCTTCTACAAGCTTGAGAGAGTCAAGAATGATAATCTTTGAAACTGGACTCCACAGTTCTGGATAAACTTTTGTTTCATCTATCACAGCTTTGCCAGAACCTGCTGAGCTGGAGCCAGGAACAGATCTGCTTGCAGAAGGTCCATCACCATATTTCCTTTTCCTAGAATAGTGCATTGAGGAGTGAGTTTCTACTGAAGGAATAACATCAAACTGTTCTGCTGGCCTTGGAGAAAATTGAGGAATTGAAGGGACTTCAGATTGAACTTGATCATAATGAGGAGGAGGTTGAGCAGGGTCAATTCCCAAATCAGGAAAGATTTCATTGTGAAGCCAAACAGCAGTATTAGAAGTGAATTCTTTTAACTCAAAGATCTGCTTTTGGAAACCTTGGGACAGCTGCTCAAACCTATTCATCAAATGTTTATGAAAAATCAAAAAGAGTTTGATCCAACAACCCAGTCAACTTCTCAGTTAAACTATCCTCCCCCTTTCTGACTTCTACAGATAGGGTTTGGAGAATAGACTCTTTAAATTGTCCAACCTCATCAATAACTTTGAAAGTATTTTCTTCAGCCCTTGAAGCCATGTTTTCTTGAGTTTTTCTCACTTGAATAACTTCTGCTAGAACTGTGGCTACACCCTCTATGGTGTGATCCAAGCCTTTCCTCCCTGAATAACAACTCTTTTCAAATGACCTGAACTGGTTTTGAACTCTTTCAACTCCTTGGCCATTTCCTTTTCAATATCACATAATCTTGCATGGACTTCTTTGAAGGAGTAATCTATTTTGGCACTTTGTCTTTGAAGCATTAACTCAACTTTACCAAGAATTGTACTTTCATCATAAAGAGATGGAGGAGGAGGGGTTGGCATAACTTCTTCTGGGAAATCTTCAATAACAACTGAACTCTGGAGCTTCACAGGAGATAAAACAACAAGCATTTCCTGAGCATCCTTGTTTGTTTTTAAGCAAGGCTCTTGCCCCCCCCCCCCCTCAATATGTACTGGGGGAGGAGATGAATCATGCACTGAAGCATCATCTTTTTCTTGAGCAAAATCAAAGTCTGCCCCTGACCCACCCATGTGGTCACTAGTGCTAAGCACATAATCAGCACCCTTAAGAATTTCTCTTACCACATCTGCTATGGTGGAATGAACTCTGTCTTCATTTATAGCTGGAGGAGGTGAGACATGATCAACTTGTTCTTGAGAAATAAAAGTGTCTTCCATATGAGTATCTGACAAAACTTGATCATCTGGGATGGATGGAGTTTTGAAAGGAACTTAATCTGAAGGAACTTGTTCTGATGGATCCTGAGCTGATGGAGAAAGAACTGTGTTTGGTGAAGGAGGGAGACTTGGCTCTGCTGAGGGAATGGAGTCTTGTGGAGCTGGAGATGGAGATGGATCTGGAACTGAGCTGTTTTGCTGAGCTGGAGGTGGAGCTGGAGCTTCATACTCTGGAACTGATTGAGCTGAAGAAATGGGCTCCCCCTGGAGACCTGCATCTGCAGTTGGCTTAGTTATTCTGATGTTCCACCTCTTCATTGTGACAACATCTAGCTTCTTCAAATGATGTATAATAGCTCCTTTGGACATGTCAAACACAACTGGATTGAGCTGATTCAGATAGAGTGACAGGATTCTTGCAAAATTGGGGCTCATTATACTTTCTTTAATCTTATTGAATAGGAAATCTGCCCAACTGAATCTTTTTCCACAAACCACCATAGCTACTAAGCTAAAAACATCTGAAGAGACATGACCCAGGCTGCCAGTATGACATAGTAAGATCTTTGAAATTATGTCCACTATCAATTTTCCAACATCACTCATCTTTTGTCTACGAATGGTTGATGTTCCTTTATCCAACCCACAAAACATTAGGGCATGAGCCCAATCCTCATTACTTAGAGAGTCCTCATTTTTTACCAAAGGAATTTTCAAATACTTGGAAAGAGATTTTGGATTAATCTTGATTTTGTAATCTCCAATAATAGATTTCATTCTATTTCCGTTTTTATGAACTTTTACATTGATAAACAGATCCTCTACCTCTTGAAATAGAATTCGACATTGATGTTCTAGTACGAATGACAGTCCTGCTGCGTCTAGAAGATAAAAGAGGTTTTGAAACTCATCTGAAATTGACTGGAGACCTTCTCGCACAAGTTCACTGCCTATGCCGATCTTAGGTTTTCCTGAAGGAGCCATTAATCGAGAGGAGAACTTGAGATGAGGGCTGGAATGAGAGAATATCCGTCTGAAGGCGAACTGGAACGTCGATTTTGCGTAAGAGGAGATGAACCGACGGCGCTTTTCGAGAGGAAATGGAAGAACCTCGCGTGACCTTTTAATTCATTTTGAGACTCTATTTATAGTTTGGTTTTGATGTGACCATTAATTTAAAGTAAATAACATACACGCGTACCTGGCTCTTCGAATTATCGAAAATTGAAATTAATGATTTCGAAAAGTATAAGACATTTCTCGAGAGGTTGTTAAAGTTCTCGAGAAGTCTCTGAACTTTGCCGATCTTCTTCCGAAAGATAATTAATAAAGTTCTCGAGGGATAACCCATTTCTCGAGAAGTGTGAATTCATTTTTCGAGAGATGATGTCAATTTTCCGAAAACTTTTATCTTCACCCAAAAGCAAGTCATTTCTTGAGATATTAACTTCGTTTCTCGAGAAGTTTAATGATGACTTGGTTTGTCCTTCTCTGATTTTTCTTCTTTCCAAATGATATACCTGTGCTTCATTTTAGAACATAAAGAAATAATATAAAACTTAAGAAAAATCACTTATCTCCTTCTCTTCTCCTTTGTTTGACCATTATTCCATGTTGAGCATTCCAAGTTCCGTCTTGAAGAAAGAGAACTTGGTCTCATCCAGCGGCTTCGTGAATATATCTGCAATTTGCTTATCCGTGGGGACATAGCTTAAGTTGATATCCCCATTCTCCACATGCTCTCGGATGAAATGATATCTTAATTCAATATGCTTTGTCCGACTGTGTGAGACTGGATTATTTGCTATTGCTATTGCACTAGAGGAATCACAAAACATTGGAATATTCTTTATCTTCAAATTATAATCTTGAAGCTGATTTCTTATCCAAAGAAGTTGTGCGCAACAACTGCCTGCAGAAATATATTCTGATTCGGCTGTTGAGATTGCAACACAATTTTGCTTCTTGCTGCTCCAGGAGATAAGCCTTCTTCCAAGAAATTGACATGTTCCGGAAGTGCTTTTCCTGTCGTCTCTACTTCCTGCAAAATCTGCATCTGAATAACCAATTAGCTCGCTATCATTACTTCTTGGGCACCATAAGCCAAGATTTGGTGTTCCTTTAAAATATCTCAAAATTCACTTTGCAGCGGTATAGTGAGATTCCATAGAGTTCACTTGAAATCTGGCACAAACACATGTAGAAAACATTATGTCAGGCCTACTAGCAGTAAGGTGGAGCAGAGAGCCAATTATGCTTCTGTACTTGGTTTCATCAAAAGGTTTCCCTTTCTCATCCTTGTCCAGAGACATAGCTGAGCTCATTGGAGTCCTCATAGAGGTTGCACTTTCCAATCCAAATTTCTTGATCAACTCCTTAGTGAATTTTGTCTGTGAGATGAAAATTCCATCTTCAGATTGTTTTACTTGAAGTCCTAAGAAATATTTTAGCTCTCCCATACTGCTCATTTCAAACTTTCCTTGCATAAGTTTTGAAAACTTTGTGCAAAGATTGTCGTCCGTAGAGACAAAAATGATGTCATCGACATAGATTTGCACTAGCAAAATCTTGCCTTTTACTTCCCTAAGAAATAATGTTTTATCTATCTTTCCTCTTGTGAATTTGTTCTCAAGAAGAAAGTTAGATAGCGTCTCATACCAAGCTCGAGGAGCTTGTTTTAACCCATACAAAGCTTTTTGTAGTAAGTAAACATAATTAGGGTGTTCAGAATCTACAAAACCTGGAGGTTGTTCAACGTATACTTCTTCTTTTATGTTACCATTCAGAAAGGCTGACTAAACGTCCATTTGGTATACGGTGAAACCTTTGAATGCAGCATAGGCTAAGAACATTCTGATTGCTTCAAGTCTTGCTACCGGAGCATAAGTTTGATCGAAGTCGATCCCTTCTTCCTGTCTATAACCTTTTGCTACAAGTCTGGCTTTGTTCTTTATTATCGTTCCATTCTCATCCAACTTGTTCCTGTAAACCCACTTTGTTCCAATAATATTTTTATCCTTTGGTTTTGGAACTAGTGTCCACACCTTGCAGCGCTTGAATTGATTTAATTCTTCTTCCATTGCAATTATCCGGTGGGGGTCTTCATTTTCTTCTTGAAACTTCTTCGGTTCAACCTGTGAAAGAAAACTTAAATGCATATTTTCGTTAGTAGTACCTCTTCTTGTTCTAATTCCAACTTGAGGATCTCCTATGATTTGATCAATAGGATGATCTCTCATGTGTCTAAACTCTAGGATCCTTGCATCGGTTTGAACATTTGGAGCATCATTTGCTACTTGAATGTCTTCCTCCACTTGTACTGGTTCTTCATCATAATGATCTTCTTCTTCATTTGTGATTGGGGAAGAGATCTTGACGAAGGTTTGAGCATCAACTTTGACTGGCTCATCCAAGCTTATATCTTGTGTCTTTGAACCTGTACCTTCCATAGAAGCACTAGAAGAGCTGCTAGGTAGCATGCTCGTTTCATCAAATACAACATTGATTGACTCTTCTACCACCAGGGTTTTCTTAATAAATATTCTATAAGCTCTGCTATGGCTGCTATAGCCTACAAAAATTCCTTCAAAACTCTTTTCGCTAAACTTGGTTTTGTAATGCTTTCAATTATTAAGTACAAAGCATTTGCAACCAAAGATTCTAAAATAAGAGATGGTTGGTCTCTTCCCTTTTAGTAGTTCATAAGGAGTCTTTTCATGGTTTTTGTTTATGAGTGCTCTGTTTTGCACATGGCATGCAGTGTTGACTTCTTCAGCCCAAAGATATTCGGGTAGAGAAGTGTCACTCAACATCGTTCTGCAAGCCTCAATGAGTGTTCTATTTCTTCTCTCAGCTACCCCATTTTGTTGTGGAGTTCGAGGAGAGGAAAACTCATGAAAGATACCTAGACTTTCACAAAAATCTGTCATAGCTCCAGATTCAAATTCTGTTCCATGGTCACTTCTGATTTTGACTACCGAACATTCAAATTCGTTCTGGATTTGCTTGACAAACTTGGTGAAAATGTCAAACGTATCTGACTTGTGTTTTAGAAAGAATACCCATGCAAAATGTGAGTAATCATCTACAATAACAAATGTGCAAGACTTACCTCCTAAACTTCTAACTTGCAAAGGACCAAATAAGTCCATATGAAGTAGGTATAAACACCTAGTAGAATCTTTGCCTAAGATGCTCTTAAAAATAGCTCTTGTTTGCTTGCCTTTTACACAAGCATGACAAGGTCGATCTTTAATGCACTTAATATTTGGCGCATCACGTACTAAGTTTTGAGAAAATAATTCATTTATAGTTTTGAAATTTATATGTGCTAATCTCTTATGTCATTGGTCAGCAAGAGATGCACTATCTTTTGCTAAAAGACATACTGGTGTAGAAGATGATAAACAAAGAAAATTTAAACAGAACATATTTCTACAACGAGTGCCTGATAAAATCGTTTCTAGGTTATCTGCCGATTTTATCAAACACTTATCTTTACGAAAATCAACTATGTATCCTTTATCACAAAGTTGACTTATTCTTATCAGATTATGTTCTAATCCTTCCACATAAGCTACATCTGAAAAGGATACATTACCGTTAGAGATCATACCATAGCCTTTTGTTATTCCTCTGTCAGATCCGCCAAATATAACTTTTGGACCATTCTCAACAGGAATGAAATTTTGCAAAAGGCTTCTTGTTCCGGTCATATGCCGAGAACAACCACTGTCCAAATACCAGATAGGATTTTTGTTGGCCTTTGGACATACCTGCAAAAGAAAATTATTTTGCCTTAGGAGCCCAAATAACTTTGGGTCCTTGGTCCCTTGTTAGTTGAGCACCACGATGAACATTAACGTTGCAAGCGGTCTTTCTTGCATTGTTTAGTTGTGGTCTCTTGGAATATGTAGAATTGAACCAACAGTCTACGGCAAAGTGACCTATTTTGCCGCAACACCAACAGTTAAACCTGTTGTACCTTCTCTTAATATTTTCCTGCTTAATTCTTTGAACGTTGGTCTTGGCAGGAGCAATCCTTCTGGATGAGGATGTTTCATGAGTACAGCATACACAGGGTAATGCTTTCTCCTTTGGCTTAGGTACAATAGTCTTTACTATTGGTGCTTTAACAGCACTTGGACCATGAACATACGGACCATAATCTCTCAGATTCACTTCTTCATAAGGTTCTTTGAAAGCACTTTGACCGAGGTATTTAGGATGAGCCCAGCCCTTATAGTCATTGACAGGCGCAAAATTAATAGGTCGTGTCAAGTGACCATAAGAGCTTTCCATGTTAAAAGCATTTGTGGGAAGTAGAACTTTCTTAAATTCCACTTGTTCTAGATGGGCTTTCCCTTTTCTTCGATAGTAGCTTTCTTAGCATTCTTATTTTTCTTCTTGGCACGGGTTCCTTTAGAAGAATTACTTGGTCCAGCCACATGACCTATTCCACTTGCTTTAGCGGAGAATCTATCAATGATTGGAAGAATGGTTTTCGGTTGTGAAAACTTTTCAACTAGCTTCTTCTCAGCGGATAGTTGTTCTTCCAAAACTTTGATGGAGTTCTCTCTCCGATCAAGGAGCTCATCTGAACTTTTGATCTTGTCTTTCAAGACTTGGTTTTCCTCTTTGAAGGAAGAAAGTTGTTCAACTTGCTTTCTCAAATTAGATTCCACTTCTTTGAGAGACATGATCTCCTTGGCCTGTATTTTGACTACCTTACAACATTTGTCAAAACTTTTAAGCATTTCAGTGTATTGGGTCATGAGGTCAGAATCATCATCTGAGAGATAATCCTTTTGCTCATCTGGAGCTTGATCAGAATCAGATAAGGCGGTGTGAGAATTTACCTTCCCAGTATATGGAGGTTCTTCTTCTTCATCAGTCATAGCCATCAGCCCGAAGTAGGCTTCTTCTTCACTACTTGATTTCTCCGAGTCACTGTCGCTTAAAGTTTTATTCTTTTTAGCGACCAGACTCTTTTCAGTCTTCCTTTTCCCGTGGGTGGATTTCCTTTCTTCTTTTCTTCCACCCTCTTTCTTTTTATAAGGGCATTCAGCAATCATGTGCCCTGGCTTTTTGCAACAATAGCAAACTATATCAGAAGAAATATGTTTACCAGTTTTAGATTTATACCTGTCATGATTGCTAGAGCTCTTTTTGTGATAATCACCATCACGTCGAGAATGTCTATTGTCAGAGGAAAACTTATTCTTCATGTGTCTTCTTTTGTTTAACAATTTCTTAAACTGACGAGAGATTAGAGAAAACTCTCCATCAGACATGTCAGAACTGGAGGAGCCGGCTTCAGATTCTTTTTCATCATCAGATTCTTGTGTTCTAACTGGAGACAAAGCTCTGCTTTTTCTGGAGCTTTCGGCTTTCATAGCCAAGGTCCTTTCCTTGTTAGAAGCTCTATTCCCATCTTCTTCTGTTTTCCGAATGTTCATTTGTAGCTCGTGGGATAATAGTTTCCCAAACAGATTCCGAGGGTCTAGATTTGGTAACTTCCCTAATTCTCTGATTGCAACTATCTTGCTATCCCAGTCGTTCGTTAGGGATCGCAGGAATTTGTCATTTAGTTCACCATTAGTAAATTCCCGACCATAATTCCTTAGGCCGTTTACTATCTTGAAGAATCTTTCATAAGCATCGGCAATGCACTCCTTTTTATTCTGCTTGAAAGCCTCGTATTCTTGATTCAAAAGAGATCTTCTATCATCTCTTACTTCTTCAGTACCTTCCATAAGGACTATTAAAGACGTCCACATTTCTTTGGCAGAATTACAGTGAATTAAGTTTTGCAACATTGAATCATCCACTGCACTGGCAATTATGTTCTTTGCCTTTTTGTCCAAAGCAACGAGTGCAATCTCATCCTTTGTTAATTCCATCATTTTCTTTGGTACTCTTAAGGTTGGATCAATAGTAGAAGCGGTCATAGGCACATGAGGTCCTTCTTCCACGACTTGGAAGATTCTCGGGTCTGCGGCTTCCATATAAAATCTGACTCTTTCTTTCCACATAGGAAAATTAGCCTTAGTGCATATTGGCAATTTCAATGAAGACGATTCCTTGCACTTTTCCATGATTTGCAGGTAACTAGACTGGATAGATCTTGTTCAAGGTGTTAACCTTAATACGAACAACGACCCCTCTGATACCAATTTTAATATCTAGTTGCCAACCAAAATCACCTAGAGGGGGGTGAATAGGTGATAATTGCGTCTTTTGCGGAATTGAAAATCTTGAAAATAAAGAACGCACAGAATGCAAATCACAACCACAGACGACACAAGAAATTTATAGTGGTTCCCTGTTCTTGGGTACTCCACTTGCCGGCCTCGCCAATCTAGCACCACAGCTAGACTTGACTACTTCAGTAAATCTCGAATCAAGAATGATCCTACAATCCTCAGAGTCAAAACTCTTACAACTCAGAGATCAAACTCCTACAAACTCAGAGATAATCTTCTCTTACAACTCGGAGAATACCTCTCCTACAACTCGGAGAACAATCTCTCCTACAATTAAATATAAATTTAGATTGAAAACAATACTAAATGAATCACGATCAGATCTGAGAAATTTGATGATGATCTTCTTCCTTCTTGCAACAGAAATCACTTCGACTTGATGTTGAAGAAGAAGAATCGAAACGACACAAAATCAGATCTTCCAAGGTCTTGATCGATCCGATAGAATCAGAACGAGTGAGGCAATGATCGATTGACCTTTCTCTTCCACATGGAGACGAACTCAGATAACTCGCGATCGAACTCCAACAATGGCGATGCACGGCATAAGACGACGATCTTGGATCAGATTAGGGTTTCAGAGAAAATGAACGAATTCTGATCTTTCGCTACTTCTGTCTTATCTCATTCTTAAGGAGCAATCATTATATATAGATGAGGACCTACTGATTAAACCTTAAAACGAGAAAAGGCGTCACGTCAAATTGACGGAAAAGACTTGTCGTCAAAAAGGAAAAACAAAGCTTACGAGAATAGATCAAACCAGACTTCTCGAGAGATCCAAGACTTCTCGAGAGAAACCGGCTAGTTCTCGAAAAACAGCTTTAGAAGAGAGAAACAAGGAATTATGACAGGACTTCTCGAGAGATACAAGACTTCTCGAGAACAAAGGAAACTTCTCGAAAACTTCAGAACAATTTCGAGAACAACCTTTAGAGAGACAGCTTCTCGAAGGAACCAATGATTTCTCGAAAACAAAAGTACTTCTCGAGAGAGAAAAAGACTTCTCGAAAGCTGAGCTGAGATAGACTTCTCGAAAACAACTGGAAAAGAACTTTTCTCGAAAACATAGAAGACTTTTCGAGATCACAAAGATTTCTCGAGAAATGCAAATAACTACTCGGAAAATTCAACTATTTCTCGAGAGACATCTGAAAAAACCCTTCTCGAAAATAATCAAGTACTTTTCGAGAGCATAGAAGGACTTCTCGAAAAATACCCTTACTTCTCGAAAAATTTACTTAGAAAACTTTCTTCCTTTGTCTTCAGACCAATGCTGCACACCTAAGCTTTGAATCTTTAATGTCTTGAACATAAAGTGTATCCCAATTGAGAGATCACACATGAGTCAACCCCATACCCCACACAATGAAGAATTACATTGCATGAGACTGTGCTTATTGACCCATTGTGACCTGACATTGGTCTACACTTAGCAAAGTGATCCTGCAAGAACATTACTAGAAAAATATATCAAATACACAAACAATTCAATCTTGGTTCAAAGTTGACTATCTACAAATCAAGGTTATTGTGGATACAAAACCCAACATCTAGTCCTCCTTAGACAATACCGAGCCTACCTCTCGTAGGACTATCTAGTCCTCCTTAGACAATACTAAGCCTACCGCTCGCCGGACCACCCGTCCATGTACCGTTCCGTCCCAAATTTTGGATGAGGTTTACTTATCAAGTTCTCATACTTACTACTCTTGTCTATCATTTAGTTATACTTAGAGGTTTAGGGTGAATCCTGGACTTCCCGTGGTCTACCCGGTGAAGGTCTCACAGTGGTACTAGGGAATACAATGAGCTAAAGCCCAAATCCCCCTTTCTAGGATATTTACTCTTATTGGTGGCTACCCATTCCTATATGCCCATTTTCTCTCTAATTGCTGTAATATCCTAAGGTGCATTACCAAATGACTCGGGCAGATGAGTGTCGATGTTCAAGTGAACATCGAACCTTGCCTTTCCTAGTGACCGACTATTCCTTCGTGTCATCACTCATTCCCTACCCGATGGTTCCAAATCCATAACTCAATCACAACTTATATTTCCTATTGGGTCATTCTTCACCCCTCCTATCATGTCGTTGTCAAATCGTGAATTGATTGTTTTACTAAACGCACCCCAACCCTTACTTCTAAGGAATGCCCCTAATGGTTAAATCTTTCAACCTAACTATACATATGAAAATACCAGAGAGTTAATAACTCTAGGAGTAGTGACCAGAATGGGGGGGGGAATCTAAATCTAATATTTTATTTTTTACTATTCACAGACCAGTTTTCCTTTAAGTGAGACCACTTGTCTTACAAGGTCGACTATATGATTCCTAATTAAGTATGATCCCAACCAAATTCCAGAAGTTTTAAGGGTGTCAACATTCCAATTTCTAATTTTTCTCATAATAAAAACATAATTGGGCCATATTTAAATAGTTCTTATGAATACGGATGATACTAGAATTGAACATGATGTGCCCTTTGTCATAGGCAAATAATTCCAAGTAAAATTCCAGATATTCATATTTTGAGATCACAAGTCTAAATACTAACTCCTAGCATATTCCAGCATCAACATTTCAAGATATCTATTTTTTAATTTATAACACAAGGTTTTACTTTGTGAAGAAAGTATGATGTTTGTTCAGTAATTAAATCTAACAAAATTTCTAGATGTTCATATTGAGATCACAAGTCTATATACTAATATCCGGAATATTCCAGCATCAATATTTCAAGATATCTATTTTTCAATTTACAACATAAGGTTCCACTTTGTGAAGGAACTATGATGGTTGCTCAGTAATTAAATCTAAAAATTTTCCAGATGTTCATATTGACATCACAAGTCTATATACTAATTCCCAGAATATTCCAGCATTACCATTTCAAGATAACTATTTTTCAAGTTATAACACAAGGTTCCACTTTGTGAAGGAAGTATGATGGTTGCTCAGTAATTAAATCTAAAAAACTTTCCAGATGTTCATATTGAGACCACAAGTATATATACTAATTCCCAGAATATTCCAGCATCAACATTTCATTGCCTTGGACACAAGACTGATCTGCATGTCCTTTATCACCTATACCCGCTCCATGGCCATCAGTTGGGGATCCAGATCGGATGGCTCACTCTCCGACTTAGTGTGTTTGCCATAGAGTTTACCTTTCTAGTGTGATAGTGCATAATGTACTAATAATCGCAGAGGAACTCCATCCATCATCTCTATCGGAGGTTCAAATCCTTCTGGGTGTCTACGTACTTTAGATTCTTTTGATCAGAGAAAATATCGTAATGGACCCCATACAAGTAGTGTCTCCAGATTTTTAACGCAGATATTACCGCTCTCAGCTCGAGGTCATGCACCAGGTAATTCTCCTCGTGCTTCTTAAGCTGGTATGAAGCATAAGAAATGACGTGGCCATGTTGCATCAGCACGACACCTATTCCATGGTACAATGCATCAGTGGAGACCTGAAATCCCTCCTTCCCAGATGGAAGGGCAAGGATTGGGGCAGTAGTAAGTCTGTCTTTCAGCTCCTAGAAGGCTGCTTCACACCGTGGTGTCAATAAAAATGTTACGTCCTTCTTCATCAGAGATGTAAGTGGGAGGGCAATCCTATAGAATCCTTCCACGAACTTTTGGTAGTAACCAACAAGTCCTAAGAAACTACGTACGTCAGAAGCTGTCTTCATATGTGGACAATCCGACACCACCTGAATCATTGTCGGTTCCACTGATAATCCTGCTAAGCTGATAACGTAGCCCAGTAATGCAACCTCCTTCATCCAGAGTTGTAACTTGGAGAACTTAGCATAAAGTTGATGCTCCCTCAGCTTACCCAAAGCTAGTGCTAGATGGCGGGTATGCTCCTCCGCGGTCATTGAATAAATAAAGATACCGTCGATGAATAAGATAGCGAAGACATCCAAGTAGGCCTCGAATACCCAGTTCATCAAACTCATGAATGCAGAAGAGGGCATCGTGAGTCTGAATGGCATCATTGTGAACTCATACAGGCCATACCTATAACCGAAGGCCGTCTTCAGGATGTCCTCCTCCTGAATCCGAAACTGATAATATCTCGATATTAAATCTAGTTGAGAAAACAAGTGCGCTCCTTCTAACTAATCGAACAACTCATCAATACTTGGCAAAGTATAAGTGTTCAACATTGTTAGTCGGTAGAGCTCCCTGTAGTCGATGCACAAACAAAGAATCCCAACCTTCTTCTTTATGAATTGCATTGGGGATCCCCAAGGAGCTAGCGCCAGGCGCTAGTGCTAGCGCCGGCGGTAGCGCACTTTCCGAGAAATATATTATTCTCGAGAAATATTTGTAGCACTCCAGATTTTCCCAGCAGATAGATAACACTGAGAGCTAGCGCCAGGCGTTAACGCTAATGCCAGGCGTTAGCCTAAGTCTTAGTGTCGACGGCCGTAGAGATGTCGAGACGTCGAGACGTCAAGACCGTTCGTCGAACACGCCGTTCATCGAACACGTCGTTCGACGAACATCGGGCAGTTCGTCGAGCGTGAGGCCATTTGTCGAACATGAGGCCGATCGACGAACATCGGGCAGAGTGCCGAACACGCCGTTTGACGAACATTAGGTCGTTCGTCGAACGCAGATTTGAAGCCATTCGTCGAATGCAGGTTGGAAGAATTTGTCAAACGCAGTCGGATTCCTTAAGCGGCTGTGGATAAGCTCATCCACCGCCTTAGGGGCTAATGCGCGGCGTTAGGTGCTAACACCGGCGTTAGCTAAGAAAGTATTTATACAGCAACTCCGACTTTTCTTCTCATTTTTCTCTGAAACCCTCTGCTTTTCTGAGTGCTGTGGGCTGAGAGATGGGAAGGAGATTAGTTGGAGGTGAGCCTTTGTTGTGTCAAGGGCAAATCCGTGAAGGAGATTACTTGCGTGTTGTGCCATCGTCGATTCCAGCCGATTATCTTGTTGATCATGGTGCAGAAATGAACGACAAGGGTAATGATTCTCCTCCCTTCATCTTTGGACATGTACATCCTTTGATTTGCATGCTTAGGAAGAGTTCTACTAATTAGTATATGGGTTCTTCCGTTGGGTCGATATTATCCCCACAAAAATTGCATATATAGTCTGGAATGGTAGTACGGACATAGGCATGCTGTGTGAAGCCCATCTGGACAGGTTTGTCCGGATTGGTGATGTTTACTGCTTGTAGCGTGCCAGAGAAGACTCCGTGTATATGTTGCTGTGTTTTTCGGGTTCTGTGTACTGAATTGTACTGCAAAGAGATCTGGAGGTGTTTCCCAGAAAATACCCGAAAAGAGGTAGCATAACAAAGTTCTATTACTAGCGTCGGGCGCTAGCGGTAGCGCCGGCGGTAGCTCCAGGTGAGCTACAGTTGATGAGTTATGGGAGTGTTACAACTCCAGAGGTAGCAAAACAAACTTCTGTTAATAATGTCAGGCAGAACTGGGTTCTGTTGCTAGCACCGGGCGCTAGCGTTAGAGCCGGCGGTAGCGCCCAACAAGCTGATTTCTTGTTCCTGCGCAACCTATGTCCTGGAGGCTGGGTTTGTGGCAGAAGAAGCTGAAGGGCCTGGAGAGCCTAGCTTGGAGGAACGGGCACAGGTGAAAGCTTACCCGCATTGTGCAGAGTTGATCGCGATGATTGAGCACGGGCCTAGCTGATCTGAACCCGCCCATAGTGGTGGTTAAGAGGTCGCCCCTCGGTGCACCGGGCTATGGAAGAGTGCCAGAACTTCGTGTGTACGGCCTAGCTCAATTAGTTGCCTAAGTTAAAAAATGCTTAGCGTGGAGGCGTAACTCGGAGAGTATGCCAAAGTGTGCCATGAGAGCACGAAGCGGTTGGCTGTGATTGCCTACGCTGGTTTTGTTTGCGGATATTTGTGTTACATGCTGCTAACTCTTACCTGCAGGGAAGGAGTACCACCGCCCCGGGCATGGGGTGGAGTCGTTATAATATTTGGTCAGCTAAAGCTGACTGGTTGCCTATTTTCCCACAACTTGGTGGTTTTGTTTGTATAGGTCCTGGAGAGACTAGCGGGAAATAGTGGGCTAAAACCCCTATTGCATTGCTGTGCTGGCCCTCGAAGGCCAAGATGTTATGTTTACTTTTGTTTCATGTGTGGTCGGCCTGTGTGCCGATGTTTGTAAGCCACCTGGTGTATGAAAACATGTAATTAACTAATACTTGTTGTATTTTCATTCCGTAAATAGAAGTGGACAAGTTGTGTACTGGTTCTATTTCAATAAATTAACTGCTTCGGTTATGCGACTCTATGTGCTGAGATAGTTATGTTTTAACTATTTAATCTAATTAAGTAACGCGCTCTTTTGTTCATTTAATATGGCGTGGGGTCCCGACCGGACCTACTACTATATTCTATGTAATAGGGAGGGTGTTACAGTCATGCACCAGGTAATTCTCCTCGTGCTTCTTAAGCTGGTATGAAGCATAAGAAATGACATGGCCATGTTGCATCAGCACGACACCTATTCCATAGTACGATGCATCAGTGGAGACCTGAAATCCCTCCTTCCCAGATGGAAGGGCAAGGATTGGGGCAATAGTTAGTCTGTCTTTCAACTCTTAGAAGGTTGCTTCACACCGTGGTGTCCACAAAAATGTTACGTCCTTCTTCGTCAGAGATGTAAGTGGGAGGGCAATCCTATAGAATCCTTCCACGAACTTTTGGTAGTAGCTGACAAGTCCTAAGAAACTACGTACGTCAGAAGCTGTCTTCAGCTGTGGCCAATCCGACACCACCTGAATCATTGTCAGTTCCACTGATAATCCTGCTCCGCTGATAACGTAGCCCAGTAATGCAACCTCCTTCATCCAGAGTTGTCACTTGGAGAACTTAGCACAAAGTTGATGCTCCCTCAGTTTCCCCAAAGCTAGTGCTAGATGGAGGGTATGCTCCTCCTCGGTCGTTGAATAAATCAGGATACCGTCGATGAATAAGGTAACAAAGACACCCAAGTAGGCCTCGAATACGCAATTCATCAAACTCATGTATGCAGAAGAGTGCATTCGTGAGTTTGAATGGCATCATCGTGAACTCATACAGGCCATACCTATAACTGAAGGCTGTCTTCGGGATGTCCTCCTCTTGAATGCGCAACTGATAATATCTCGATATTAAATTTAGTTGAGAAAACAAGTGCGCTCCTTCTAACTAATCGAGCAACTCATCAATACTTGGCAAAGTATAAGTGTTCCACATTGTTAGTCGGTTGAGCTCCCTGTAGTCGATGCACAAACAAAGAATCCCAACCTTCTTCTTTACGAATTGCATTAGGGATCCCCCTGGTGATGATCTCAGATGGACGAACCCTGAGCCTACTAACTTTTGTAACTAGGTACAGAAATTCGCCAACTCCTTTGGATCCATCCAGTAGGGTGCTCTAGATAATAGTCTCGCACCCGATACTAACTGGATCTGGAAGTCAGTTTCCCTGTACAGGGGAGTCCCGACAATTTCTCCAGAAATATGTCAGGGAAATCTCGGGATACTGGGATATCAATTATGGAGACCTCCGCTTTCACCATCTCGAAGCAAATCATGCACACCTCGTCTCCCTATAAATGGGCCTTGATGGCCTGAACAAGTGAGATTAATGTATGAGAGACAAGTGTAATACCTTCGAAGACCACCTCCATCTCTCTACTTCTTAGCGTGATCCTCCTTGTCGGGCTGTCAATCTGGGCATGATCTCAGTGGGGCCATGTCATGCCCAAGAACAAGTCAAAATCTGGCAACCTTAGTATCATGGATGGGGTCTCATAGGGTCTTCCTCCAATGACCACCTCCATATTGCAATTATGGAGGATACTATCTCAGATCCATCAGGAAGGCATACTCTCCTGGTGATTCTTGGGAAACGTTGAATTCCATCCAGGTCCTCCATGAAACTCTCGGAGATGAACATGTGTGAGACCCCCATGTCAAATAGGGTGTGGGCAGGTTTGCCACAGATAAGTACTATGCATGAAAAGTTGTTGTATAATGTGGGTAACTAAATTCTTTACCTCTGCCGACTCTATGTCAATTCTATAGTTTATGAATTTAAATTGAAATTGCAATTGAAATTTACTACAGAACCTATGATGACCTCCTTGGTGTTCCGTGGTTTTGCATGATCCAGGGCATAGATCTGATCCCTAGCTGGTCGACAATCTCCACCATGAAATCCTTGGCCTCGACGACATCCCCCGCCATGGCCTCTGAATTGTTATGCAGGTGGGGCAGCAAGTGGTGGTGTAGGATTTCTCTATCTCTGAGGGAAATGAGCCCGCATGTGACCTGGTTGGTGGCACTGGAAGCACACCGGTGGATGGTGTGCTCCGTCTACCAATATGTGCACCTCTTGGATCTATAATGGTCGAGGGGCAAGTACAGTAGGGGGCCTCAACTCCTGTCTGAAATCCGTACAAGGTCGTCCTCTGCCTCTCTGGTATCTAATAAATCTGCCCCATTTTTGAGGTGGCCTCGACACCTGTTCCCACCCCAGATCACCATATCATTGGTTAGTCTCTTCACTCTGCTCCTAGCCATGAGTTGGTCTGCCTCCAACTTCATCGTCATCTTAATATTCTGTGCTAAGCCAGAATCTGATATGAATAAGAGGGCCTGTCTGAGGTCATCACAGAGGCCCTTGTAAAATCTCTTGGCGTAACCAGCCTCATCCAGCTGGTAAGAGTCAGCAAAACAGGCAATATGGGAGAACTCCTGTTGGTACTCCAGAACTGACCGGTCCACCTGCTTTAGCTTTAGGAATCGCTCCTCCAACTCATCTCTCACTGTATGAGGTATAAAGAGCTCTAACAGTGCCTCCTTGAACTCCTTCCATGAAAGGTCAGAATACTCGTACCCTATATAGGTGGTGTCAATGATGGACTTCCACCAGCTCTTTGCGTGTGACTCCCAAGCAAAAATAGCTAAGGATACTGCCATGTAGACTGGGCATCGAATCATACCTAGCATCTCATGGATGGTGTCCAACCACTACTCAGTTTGTACTGCAGACTCTATCCCAATGAAAGAGGGTGGGGAGAGGCCTCGGAAGACACTCAACCAGTTTGACCCGGGATTCAGCTCCTGGGTCGGGGTCTGCTGCCTGAAAGCCTGAAGGATGGTTATCAATGTCTGCCCCAACTCCGACTGCTGAAACAGAGTAGGTGCCAGCAGGTGAGGAATGATAGTCTGGATGGGAGGGATTGCATCCTTCGGGGTTGGAATCACCGGAGGCTTTATAAGAAAACATTATTATGTCAAAAGGTTGGCCTAAAATATCTCATCATTAATGGGCAATTTAATGTGATTTACCTTATGGGCATACCACTGCTTACGCTTCTAGTTTGTCCGCAAACAAAGCTCGAGCGGGGTGGCCTAGGTTTTGTGGACTTCTTTTACTTGGATCGAAAGTTGGCTAAGCTTTGATACCAGTTTGTAGGACCCTTTTTTGCTCGCATTTCGGGTCTTACGACCAGAACCGCCACCTAACGGTGACTCCAACACACAATGAGTTCGCAACCACAAGACGTCGATTCTGCTGGCAGCTCAACATTCACAGGCAAACAATTCATCATAGAGTAATTAGAAGCAATTATAAATATAACCCAGTCCACATCACATCATAACATAAATATAACAAGGTCTACATATGAGATATATCAAAGAAATGCGTAGTAGAGTACTAAGTTAAATAAGGGCTTATACCATGTACATCAAAAGCCTTATTATAGAGTCACTCATGGAAGTAAGCTAATCTACTAGTGAGGAAAAGGATGTAATATAGTGTTCGGGAGATAAAATCTAGTCACACTCACTGGGGATGCTCCTCCTGCTGCTGAAACTCTGAGTCCCAGCCAGGCAACCGCATCATGCTCTGTCCTCTAGATGTGCTGGTTCTGCTGCTCCTGGTGCTCCTATTATTATGCCACATCTGGCCATTAGTCAAAAAGACTATGCAATTTCCCCACCCTCCCTCAGTGTCTCCTATGCACTGGAGGGAGAAAGGAAAAAGGGGAAAACACGTGATAGAATCAAATGCAGGTGACAGTGCTCTCACTCGCATAGTATTATACAAGTAACATAAAGTCTAGCTACTAAGAGATCTACTAGCAAGTATAAGAAAATACTATCAATTCTACTATGTAAGAGCTCGAAGTAAAGGGCAATAATAAGAGCAGTAATATAAGTAAATGAAGTGTGGCTAACTACCATCACAGAAAGGTAAATTTGGCTTATAAGAAAGCCCATACAAACTTATAAGTTAAGGGGTCATTTCACATAGATCCATCGTATAAAGGAGCTCAAACAAGATTATACGATGGGCGTTTGTGAAGTATGTTATGATGTGAATGATATGCAGTGCAATGAAATGTTTATGCAGTTATTCCACACACATGCAACTCACACACACACGCCTCTGCTCATAAAGACCTTTAGTTCCCTCTTTTTGGAGGTAGCTAACCTCTCGGGCATTTCCCATCGTGGTAAAATGGTGCTAGAGGAGCGGACGTCTCCTCGCCATGGTGGGCATAACACACTTCCATGCTTAGGCCCTAACGTACGCTATGGCACTTGTCCTCGATATTCATGAGCTCATGCATACTCTTGCTGGATCCATCGGGACCAAACCTTAAATAGGCTAAGTGTAGGGTTATTAGGGAATGAGACCTTTCGGTCGCGCAGTAAAACAACCTGGCCCTCTGAACACCTACAACTTGCCGAGTCATCATACCACCATTATGATGGAGTTTCTGAGGTGATCTCAAAGCAATCAACAGTTAGTCTTACTGCCAACGCAATATGAGCCTATAGGGTCGCACATAAAAGCGTTTGGAGAAATTGGAGAAAGGATTGTGTTGGCCTTACTCATATTGGATATGAGTGGAGGACCAATCCTGTGACTGCTTGGCATTAACTTGAGAATGTCTCAAAGGGAAGTCGTTTAAAGGGTTTAAACGAATGGATTTATGCTAGACAAATTCAGGTAAAGGGTTTAACCGAACTGTGTCAAATTCGGCTAAAGGGTTTAACCGAATTATGTTGATTCGACTAATGGAATTCGGCTATATCGATTCGGCTAATGTGATTTACCGAATTGTAACAGATTCGACTAAAGGGTTTAGCCGAAATATGTCAGTTCGACGAAATGGTTTCGACGAAATGATATAACCGAATTTATATAGTCGAATTGGCTATAACATATAGACAAATTCGTCGAAATGGTTTCGCCGAATTTGAGTCGAATTCGGTTATATTGATTAGTCGAATTCGGCGAATGTAAATCTGGACAGATATTCTATTTTTCCCTCTTGTCTGCAGATAGCCTGATTTATGCGTTTTAGTATAAAAGGGCATGTGATTAGGTCTTCGGGGAACACGCAAAGAACTTAATCCTTTCGCGATTTTGGACGAGAAGCCGAACGGAACTGTTCCGCGTGAGGGCATCTCGTTCTTCCCGTCCGCCGATCGCCTTCCGCCGCCGCTAGTCGCCGTCATCGGTCGCCGCCTCCCCTGGATCAGATCTAGCAGTCCGTGGGGACGTTGGGAGCATCCTTCTCCGACCTAGTTCTTGTACGACAAGAAGCTAGGGTTCTCTTTTGCTTGTGTGGACTTCTATAGAGGGATCAATCCATTTCGATTCTTGAAGAACTCAAAGGCAGGTCTTTGGATTTCTCTTTGGAGCACCTTGGTTGAGTGTTGACTCAATCCCGCAAAGGTACTTTGTATTTCGATTTGCTTATTCTCTTGAATCATGAAAACCGCAAGATCCTTTAGCTTCTTTTAGGTTGTCTTGTTATTTCCGCTGCGCATATTTGATATATCATCCCTTTCGAGGGGTATAGAAAACCCAACAGTGGTATCAGAGCCAGGCTGCGGTCAAGTGCGTGTAAATTGGGACATTTTGAAGTGTTCTAAATGCCCTAAATTCTTCTTGGAATATCACATTTGATGTGATTTTGTGTGGTTTATGGTGGTGGGATTTCAAAAATTTTGTCGGGGCTCCGCACCCCGCACCCCGCACCCCGCACCCCGCAGGGGCTCTGCCCCTTGACCCCATTAGGGGCTCTGCCCCTAAGACCCCGCCAGGGGCGCGGCCCCTTGGAACCCAATAGGGGCTCTGCCCCTAAGACCCCGCCAGGGGCGCGGCCCCTTGGAACCCCACCAGGAACACATGTGATTGCGTTGCAATTTTCATGTTTCAGAGGTTGTTTCTCCTCTATAGTAACCGTCCCTCAAAATGGTTTGTGAAACCAAATGTTTAGATTATTGAATCTGACATGAGAGACGAGATTGTCTACTGCACAAGTGGAGTTGTTGTTCATATGTCCATTGCATGTAAATCTGGAGATTTAGAAGTGTTTTAAATGCTCAGATTTAGCCCTGTTTTGTCAAAGTGTTGATAGACTATTTTTGTACACATCTGGGATGTATCTGGAATGTGAATGTTGTATTTTATTTTCTGATTGTGCACTGTGATTAAATGTTAATTTTGATTAAAATGTTAATCACTTGAAATAAAAATCCCTTATCTAATATTAAGTATTCGGATGCCTTCCGATGGATGACACTCTTCCTGCCTCGATCGATGAAGTGTGGGCTTGCCAAAGCAAGGTGCATTAATCTATCTTGGTAAGGGTGCGAGCGGATAATTGTGATATCCCACTGTCGACATCGTGTCAAACTTAACTAGGTGACCTCAAAGGTTGAGTTCCTAGAGGTATAGGGTTGGCATGCTCCATGTGATGGATGCGAATAAAGAGTTATTCACCAACCATACAAGAGTTGCATAGTGATGCAATTGACAAATGTTGTCTACCTAAATAACCGCATTATGAGAGGAACGCCAAAGCGGACTCGTGGTGTTGGTGAAATACGAATCTTGTCCACTAAGATAGTAGCTCGCATAAACTCTCCGAATCGATATCAAGGGTTGTTGATTTGATTAAATTAGTGGGAGCTCTTTAATAAAAGTCCTTATTAATATTATATAAAATGTATTTTGAAATATAGTACTAAAATTTCACTTTGCAAAATTCCTTGTAGAATATCCATGGAAAGTGGATCTCACTCCACCCTGTCCCTGAGAGCTATTCTTGAGAAGGACAAGCTCAACGGGACGAACTTCTTTGACTAGTACAGAAACCTGAGAATTGTTCTCAGGCAAGAGCGCAAGCTCGATGTCTTGGAAGGGGAAGCCCCTGCAGAGCCGACCGAAAATGCTTCGAGAGCAGATAAAGATGCTTACAAGAAGTATCAAGATGATACCTTGGATGTGGAATGCCTCATGCTTGCTACCATGTCCTCTGAGCTTCAGAAGCAACACGAGAGCATGTGTGGTTATGAGATAATCGGGCACCTCAAGAAAATGTTCGAGGGGCAAGCCCGGCAAGAGAGGTTTGACATATCTAAGGCGTTATTTCAGTGCAAAATGGGAGCTCGAGACTCAGTAGGGACTCACGTACTCAAGATGATTGGGTATATAGAGAACCTTGAAAAATTGGGTTTTCCCATGGGCCAAGAGTTGGCCACGGATCTGATCCTGCAATCGTTGCCGGACAGTTATGAGCAGTTCGTCTTAAACTATAACATGAATGAAATAGAGAAGACACTGCCCGAGCTCCTTGGCATGTTGAGAACTGCCGAGAATAACATGAAGAAGGTCAAGCCTGCCAGCCCCATATTGATGGTGCATAAGAGCAAGGGCAAGGCCAAGGGATCTAAGAAGACGAAGATTGGATCTAAGTCTCCTCTTGATCCCAAGTCTTCTGCACTGAAAAGGAAAGGTCTGGCTAAGGAAGGGCAGTGCCACCATTGTGGTAAGGCAGGGCACTGGAGGAGGAACTGTCCTCAGTATCTAGAAGATCTGCAGAAGAAGAAGGGAAGTATGACTTCCACTTCAGGTATTTTCGTTATAGAAATAAACCATTCTACTCCTTCATCCTGGGTATTGCATACTAGATGTGGTGCTCACATTTGTATAAATGTGCAGGAACTGACAAGGAGACGAATGCTGGGTAAAGGAGAGGTAGACCTGCGCGTTGGAAATGGAGCAAGAGTTGTTGCCCTTGCCGTAGGATTGTATCATCTTTCTTTTCCCACAGGGCTTGTAATAGAACTAGATAATGGCTATTATGTTCCGGCCATAACTAGAAACATTATTTCTATTTCATGTTTGGACATGATTGGTTTTTCTTTCGTAATTAAGAACAATTGTTGTTCTATTTATAAGAATGATGTTTGTTATGGAGTTGCCCAAATGTTTAATGGTTTATATGTTTTGAACTTAGAACATCCGATCTATAACATAGAAAATACTAAAAGACTAAAAACAAATTATTTGAATCCTACATACATTTGGCATTGTCGTTTAGGCCATATAAACAAGAAACGCATATCCAAGCTCCATAAAGATGAACTACTGGACTCATTTGATTATGAATCATTTGAGAGATGCGAGTCATGTTTATTAGGTAAGATGGCGAAAGCTTCTTTCACTAGTTGTAATGAGAGGGCTAATGATCTCTTGGGTATAATACATAGTGATGTATGCGGACCCATGAGTTCTATGGCTAGAGGTGGGTTCTACTACTTCGTTACATTTATTGATGATTTCAGTAGATATGGATACGTGTTTCTTATGAAGAACAAATCCGAGACCTTTGAAAAGTTCAAAGTGTTTAAAAATGAAGTGGAGAACCAACTAAGAAAAAGGATAAAAGCACTCCGATCTGATCGAGGTGGCGAATATCTGAGCCATGAGTTTCATGATCATCTGAAAGAGTGTGGTATTGTATCAAAGCTCACTCCGCCCGGAACACCTCAGCATAATGGTGTTTCTGAGAGGAGGAATCGTACCTTGTTAGACATGGTGCGATCGATGATGAGTCATGCAGATTTGCCCGTTTCCCTTTGGGGTTTTGCTTTAGAGACTGCTGCTTTCACACTAAATTGAGTTCCAAAGAAAAAGGTTCTAAAGACACCATATGAGATATGGACTGGGAAGCGTCCTAATATGTCGTTCATCAAGATTTTGGGATGTGAGGCATACGTGCGATGTCAAATGCCTGACAAGCTGGAACCCAAATCAGATAAATGTTACCTCATGGGGTATCCTAGGGAAACCAAAGGATACTACTTCTACTTACCGTCTGAGGGCAAAGTGTTTGTCGCAAGGACTGGCATCTTTTTGGAGAAAGAGTTCTTATCCAGAAAGACTGCAAAGGTAGAATTTGAAGAAGTTCAAGAGCCACAAACAATGAACAAACCAGAACTGGAACCTGAGCAAGGACTACAAGAAGTTGTAGCTGGAGAGCCTGCTCAAGAAACACAAGTCCTATGTAGATCTGGTAGACCAAGATTTGAGCGTGAGAGATATAGATTTCTCATGACTCAAATAGGTAATGTGTTGCTTATGGATCATGATGATGAGCCTGCAACCTACCAAGAGGCTATGAATGGACCTAACTCCGAGAAGTGGCTTGAGGCCATGAAATCTGAAATGGACTCCATGTACACAAACCAAGTTTGGACCTTGGTGGAACCACCTGAAGGGGTATGACCCATAGGGTGCAAGTGGGTCTTCAAGAAGAAGACCGACATGGATGGGAATGTACAGACATTCAAAGGCCGGCTGGTGGCTAAAGGTTTCAGGCAAATTGATGGTGTTGACTATGATGAGACCTTTTCCCCTATGACCATGGTCAAGTCCATCAAAATTCTACTTGCTATTACTGCGTGTTATGACTACGAGATCTGGCAAATGGAAGTCAAAATGGCTTTCCTTAATGGAAACCTCCTTGAGGAAGTGTATATGACACAACCAGAGGGTTTTGTATCTCCAGATGAAGCCACTAAAATATGCAAGTTAAATCGATCCATTTATGGATTGAAACAGGCTTCTCGAAGTTGGAATCTACGTTTTGATGAGAAAATCAAAGAGTTTGGTTTCATCAAGAACGAAGATGAGCCTTGTGTTTACAAGAAGATTAGTGGGAGCATTATTGTCTTCCTGATATTGTATGTAGATGACATACTGTTGATCGGGAATGACATTCCGACCCTGCAAGTTGTTAAGAACAACCTAGGGAAGTGTTTTTCTATGAAAGACTTGGGCGAAGAGACTTATATACTTGGTATTAAGATTTATAGAGATAGATCGAAGAAGTTGCTGGGTTTGACCCAAAGTACATACATTGAGAAGGTGTTGAAACGGTTCAACATGCTTGAGTCCAAGAAGGGATTCTTACCCATGTCTCATGGTGTGAGTCTCTCTAAGGACCAATGTCCAAAATCTTTGGAAGATAAAGACCGCATGAAGTTGATTCCATATGCTTCGGCAATTGGATCAATCATGTATGCAATGTTATGTACTCGACCCAATGTCTCATTTGCTTTAAGCATGAATAACAGGTATCAGTCTGATCCTGGTGATGGTCACTGGATAGCTGTCAAGAATATGCTAAAGTACTTGAGAAGGACTAAGGATACATTCTTGGTGTTTGGTGGAGAGGAAGAGCTCGTTGTAAAGGGTTATACGGATGCAAGCTTCCAGACTGACAGAGGTGACTCAAAGTCACAGTCAGGTTTTGTGTTTTGCCTTAATGGAGGAGCTGTAAGCTGGAAGAGTTCCAAGCAAGAGACAGTTGCTGATTCTACGACTGAGGCCGAGTATATCGCTGCAGCGAATGCGGCGATGGAGGCTGTATGGATTAGGAAATTCATCAGCGAGCTTGATGTAGTTCCTAGCATTGTTGATCCTGTAGTTCTCTACTGTGACAACAACCGTGCAATTGCACAAGCTAAGGAACCTAGATCTCACAGCGCTCCAAGCACATACTTTGGCTCTTCCATCTTATTCGAGAGATTGTCGATCGAGGAGATGTGAGCATATGCAGAGTACCGACTGAAGAAAATATAGCGGATCCACTGACAAAGCCTCTTGCGCAAAAGAAGCATGATGGTCATGTTAGATCAATGGGTATTAGATACCTGAATTATTATCTTTAGTGGGAGCCTTGTGGATTGCATATTTGTTGGTTGTTTGTTCATTGGATGAATTATAAAATGTACTATGTATTTCATTTTATATTTATGGCAAGTTCTTTTATTATGTCATTTATATCAATCTGATAAGATTAATTAGCATAATAGATGCCCTTAGAGTGTTTGCTTCCATAGGAATTCAAGTACGTGACATGAATGTGAGGATCTATGCTTAAATGAAGCTTCATTCTTAAATGGTCCCTGGTCGAGGTATCATCCTAGAAATTCAGTGTGAGGATGAGACCATAGGACCAGCATGTGCGTTGACTGATGACCGTTCTCACAGGTCATGATATTGTGATATCAAGTCATCACATGGGTACTTGTTAAGAACAAGTTGTACTAGACAGACCCCCATGAGACTACTTTGTGGATAGTTATATGAACGTGTCACAAGTAGTTCTCATCTGATAATGGTGTTTGTAGTTCTTTGACCTGAGGTCACAGCATTCATCAAGTGAGGAAGAGCGTACTTTGATGCCATCTAACGTCTTACTTGAGAAAGGTTGATGATAAGGGTGGTTATTGGGTATGTTACAATTCAATTGGGTGTTTGTGTGTGGACAGATGTGGGATTTGTCCTCCTTTATGACAGGAGTTACATCCATGGGCCCCTTGATGGAATGAGACTAAGAAATGCATGACCATGCTTGGTAGAGTCAATATATGATATTGAGATCACCAATTTTCAGACAGTCTATTCTGGATCAAGAAACTAGGATTGAACAATTATGAGGGTGACACGGTCCATGCCTCTAGTTCTATCCGGGTGTAAAGGACAAAGGGACATGATAACACTGATACATTGGTCATCACAGGCTTGTTGAGTTATGAACTCTTATTGCTTGGGTAGCAATGATGTATTGCTAGATGCAGCTCATTGTTTGTGAGACTTTTGTTGATACTTTGTGATCAAGTGGGAGACTATTGGAGTTTCTGAGGTGATCTCAAAGCAATCAACAGTTAGTCTTACTGCCAATGCAATATGAGCCTATAGGGTCGTACATAAAAGCGTTTGGAGAAATTGGAGAAAGGATTGTGTTGGCCTTACTCATATTGGATATGAGTGGAGGATCAATCCTGTGACTGTTTGGCATTAACTTGAGAATGACTCAAAGGGAAATCGTTTAAACGGTTTAAACGAATGGATTTATGCTAGACAAATTCGGGTAAAGGGTTTAACCGAACTGTGTCAAATTCGGCTAGAGGGTTTAACCGAATTATGTTGATTCGACTAGTGGAATTCGGCTATATCGATTCGGCTAATATGATTAACCGAATTGTAATAGATTCGACTAAAGGGTTTAGCCAAAATATGTCAGTTCGACAAAATGGTTTCGACGAAATAATATAACCGAATTTATATAGTCGAATCGGCTATAGCATATAGACGAATTCGTCAAAATGGTTTCGCCGAATTTAAGTCGAATTCGGTTATATTGATTAGTCGAATTTGGCGAATGTAAATCTGGACAGATATTCTATTTTTCCCTCTGGTCTGCGGATAGCCTGATTAATGCGTTTTAGTATAAAAGGGCATGCGATTAGGTCTTCGGGGAACACGCAAAGAACTTAATCCTTTCGCAATTTTGGACGAGAAGCCGACCGGAACTATTCCGCGCGAGGGCATCTCATTCTTCCCATCCGCCGATCGCCTTCCACCGCCGCTAGTCGTCGCCGTCGGTCGCCGCCTCCCCTGGATTGGATATAGCAGTCCGTGGGGATGTTAGGAGCATCCTTCTCCGACCTAGTTCTTGTACGACAAGAATCTAGGGTTCTTCTTTGCTTGTGTGGACTTCTATAGAGGGATCGATCCATTTCGATTCTTGAAGAACTCAAAGGCAGATCTTTGGATTTCTCTTTGGAGCACCTTGGTTGAGTGTTGACTCAATCCCACAAAGGTACTTTGTATTTCGATTTGCTTATTCTCTTGAATCATGAAAACCGCAAGATCCGTTAGCTTCTTTTGGGTTGTTCTTGTTATTTTCGCTGCGCATATTTGATATGTCATCCCTTTCGAGGGGTATAGAAAACCCAACACATTAGTGTGTAGATTAGGCTAGTACGGAAGGCCCACCACATTCTATGCACATGCAATTATGTTCCACCTTTATCATTCGAGCTTCAAGCTCGCAGGACCAACACGTCCTTTATAAATATGGAGCTTACGACACCAGGGACTGACTTGTCCATTCCACTCCATAAACTACCATTCATCGAAGATGTGTGTGTATATAGGGTTCATTCACTTTCCCTAAATAATCTAATCTTATTTACTCTTTAGTTAAACTTAGATGTTTAGGGTGGATCTTGGACTTCCCGAGGTCTACCCGATGAAGGGCTCACATCGGTACTAGGAGGTATGATGGGATGACACCCCAATCCTCCCTTTCTCAAGATATTTATTATCATTAGTTGCTACCCATACCTCCCACTATCTCTCTGATTGCTTTAGAGCCCTAAGGTGAATTATAGTTAATTAGGAGAACGTTGATCTTCAATTGAACCTCAAAGATGTCCCTTATTTGTTGACTGAGTACTCCTCCACTTATCATCGCTTGGTTTTATCTAGGTCTAATCCCAGAAGCATAACATGCTACATTATTGTTGGTAACTCATGTCCTCTTATCCCTCTTTCTATGCTTAAGAAATTCAACATCAAGCCTTTTAATAACCGCACCCCAATTCTAATTTGAGAATTGATCCAAGATGAATTGACATACAAATCATCCTATGTTGTACATGACAGTTCCAAGGTTTTTGGTTGTTTATGATGATCAAAAGGAGTCCAAATCACTAAATGCATTTTTGCTATCCGCAGACCAATTTTGATTCGAGGTGTAATCTAAGGCCCTCATGAAGTGTATATGATTGTCATGTTCAAAGGGCTTTGAATTAATTCCTCAAGATCTACAAGCCAAATAATGTCATCAAAATTAGTCTTGTTCATTTTCTGATTAAAGGACTAATTACTTATCCTTTCATAATTATTCATTGACTTCCAATTTCAACATGAGGTATTGTAACCTGATGGTTATATATACTACAAAATTTTCTAGAGGTTCACCTAGGTCAAATATCAACATTTCCAGAATTTGTTAATTTTTCTAATTTATCTACTGTCGATAGTAAATAATAGAAAAATTGGGGCCTAAACACAATTTACAAAGGTTCACCATGTTTTATTCAACTAAAAATTACAGGAAAATTCGCAGGTCACATAAATGATCCAAAATAAAATCCTACTAAATTTCATAATTTTCTAGACAGAAATAATCACATAATCAAAATTTTCTAAATGTGGTTATAAACTCATTATCAAAAGGTCACCATGTTGTAACTAACTAAAAATTACAAGAAAATTTTCAGGACTCATAAATGATCCAAAATAAACTCCGACTGAATTTCATAATTTTCCATGCAGAAATAGTCACTTAATCAAATTTTACTAAATGTGGTTATGAACACAATATCGTTAATATTAAATATAATATTCATCAAATAAATACACAAAAATTCTCCAGTGGTTATAAATGGTCATGTGTATGTTCTAACAAAGATTCATATTTTTCCAACATTTATTTCCACTAGTAATAATTAATTATTCAAAATCATGAATATTCCACATAATGAAGGAACTATTGATTACAATTATCCAAAAATTGAAGTAAAAATCTCAGAGGTCCATTTTAATCAAAAAGGTATACTAACAATTTTTCATATTTTGTACAAGTCATTTTGTCACACTTATTTTATTTGTAACCATAGTGACAAATTAAATTAATGTCGTTTAGGGGAATAATTGAACTCCAAAAATTGCAGAAAAATATTCTGGAATGTAAATTGACCTATATGTCCATGTTCCAGAGTTTGGTAATTTTCCCTAATCATTTTGGTCTCAAATGTTTCATTAAAGTGTATGCGAGACTACTCAATTTAAATACAAATATATGGAAAATCATTTTCAAATACTTCCAAACTCTCAAAGTTGATTCACATCACCATTTCATATGCATGTATAATTTTTCACAACCATATGAAGGGATTCAAGAGGAATCACAAAATCAAGTAGAAAGTGCTAAATGCACATCACCCCTTTCATAGACTAACATGCATGTTAATTTTTGCAAATATGCACTAACCCAAATGGTCTATAATTTTGACCAGGGGCAATTTTTGACCTAACCGAGCACCCACCAAAATTTTGGATGGTTTGAGGTCATTTGCTCCCCAAATTAATACATGCATGGTTAATAAAATATTTTACAAAACCTTAGAAAAATTATTCCCACAAATTACCATTTTTGTTCAGGGGCACTGGGTCATAATACATGTATGCCTGAAATTTCAGCTCATTTGAGTGAGTGGTTTGGTGGTGACACTCAAAATGGTGTCTAGAATCACTTATGCACACCTTACAACAAAATGTGTTCTGAGGGAGTTATATTGTTCCAAACAGTGCGAATCAAAGTCCTATAGAAACTAAACACCAAGGTCTACAAAAATTGTATCTGGCCACTTTTCCTAAAATAGCCTCTAAGCGGACTAAATTCTTTCATTACTACACTGCATTCAGTGTGACACAAAATCAACATTTAATAATTTGTCCTACAAGTAGACATCAGGTCCAGATCCAACGGTTGTGGCTCATCTTCCACCTCTAGTCAAGGGACAGGATTTTCCCATCTCGAGCCATTTTTAAGGGCCATTTCCTGGCCACCTGAGCTCTCTCCCGGCTAGCTACCACCACCTGCTTTGATGTGGTGGCTATCGTTGGGTGGTGGTTTGTCAGTCGGCGGTGGTCAGAACAAGAAATGGGGGAGGGTCAAACAGGCTCAAATATGAGCCAATTTCTTCCTTGATTCAAGCTCGATTGAGCTCGAATCGAACCTATAAGCTCCTAGATCTAGCATAAAGGGAGGAGGAAGGGAGTTCGACCCAATTTGCCATCATTTGTGTGGTGATTCTCTTGGGTGCCATTGCCGACCTTGGGAGCTTGAGGACAATGACGGTTCTGCTCTCCACTGGCTGATTCCTTCTCCAAAGATGGAGCTTCTTCCTCTGTCGAATCACTGAAGCTGGTGGGGGATTCAATTGAGACTGGGGGAGGCTATAACTCTGAGTACCATTAAGGCATGGTTCGACCATGCTCCACCTCCCTCTTCAGCCAATAGTAGGGTAGCAATCAAGCTGGAGAATTTTTGGAAATTACTCCCTGATCTCAGAGGAGAGATTTGGAAGAGGAATTGAGTGTCATTTAGCACTCAATCCCCAATTTCCTCTTTTTGGCCCCTTTTGAATTTAAGGCTAATTTAAATTCAGCCATAATTCCCTCCTCTTTTCAATTATCTGAAATTATTGAGGGAATAGGCTTATGGGCTTGGTGATGGGGCCCAAACATTAGATTAAAACCAATCGATTTGAGGTTTGGGCTCACTTGACCTAAAGTGGACAAATTTGAGCATATCGAGTTAGGGTTGACCCTAGGTCAACCAAGGCAATGTGGCTAACCTACATTGGAATTACTGGGTCCATGAACACCAATTAGGGTGAAATGCTTCTAGGTTAGGTCAATTTGTGTCCACTTGACTTATTTGGCTCAATTTGAGCTAAGTGAGTAAGCTCCCTAGGGGATTATTGAGAGTTGGGTGAGGTCAATTTGGTCATTAGATGGTTATGGGACTCCAAATTAAGGAGATTTGACCAAATTAGGGTTTGGTTGACTTTTGGTCATTTTGACCAATAGGGTTAACCCCATTGGGTCTTAAGTGACACAAGGGACTCCCTAAGGGCTTAGAAGTGTTATAGTGGGATCATATTGGCCATGTGAAAGCTATTTAATCCTAATTAGAGAGAGAGGTTTGATCCATTTAGGGCTAGGGTTGACTTTGGTTAACTTGGCCAATTTGGGCAACCCCAATGGATTCAATGATGATCCAAGGGGCTCCCTAAGTGGTTAGGGAGGTAATGGTGGGGTCAACTTGTAACTTTGAGACCCTTTTGGCTAACCATAGTTTAGTTCTTAAAATTTCTACTAGCACCCCATGCAGTATTTCACCTAACCACTTTGTTCCTAAGGCCACTTATGTTGACTTAATACTATGTCATGACTCTAGTCATGACAAAAAGTCATCCTTGTGGTCTAGTGGTTTTAGGGATGTTACAAGTGCAGTTTCAAATTTTTTGTCTTTATTATCAACTATTTTTCATATTATCAAACATAGATTTGTTACCTTGATACTGGTAATTTGCATAAAATGTATCTAGATATAATAAATCTGTAGAATGCCTAATAATTTTCCTTTTTGATTTTAACTTTTTGATTGTTGTTTATTAGTTTCTCTGAACTGTTCTTGCCTTGAGTTCTCCTCTCATTATTATGATTCACTTTATTAAATATTGTGAGTTTATTATGATGGTTATTTTGTTCTTTGCACACAGAACTGCTTTCATTTATTTTATAATCACTAGCTCAAACAAATATTACTAGATTTTTCTATGCTGGTTTGCTGGATATTGTTATGTTTGTTAATGAATCTGCTCCTAGGCCAAGATATCTAGATCTAATACAGTGATTTTATGTGATATCCTTTAGTTTTTTACTCCTCCCATTAAGTGAGTCTTCAAAGGCTTTTGCCTTTGTGAGCTTTTCTTTTAGATGTGAGTTTTCATTAGTAAGTTTGTTTATTTCTGTTTCTTTTATATATATTTAATTCCTTAGCTCCTAGTTAACAGAGTATAGATTATCTTTCTTAAGTTCTTCTAGTTCTTCCCTAATTGTTTCAATTTCTTATTGAAGTTTTAGATAGTCTTCTCAAAAATCTTTAAAATAATTTTTAAACTCTTCTAAAGAAAAATCAAATTCATCAAATAAAGATACTTGATCTTCTACTGTTGAATCTTCTAAATCCATTAGGCAAGCTTCTTCAGCAGCACATTCTTCATCACTGTCAGATGAAGAAGAGCTTGACTCAGATTCTAAGTCACTCTAGGTTTCAGCTGTGAAACCTTTTCTCTTCTTCTTGCCCTACTTCTTATGCTCTTTCTTGTTGCTGCTTCTATCCTTTTGCACTTTAGGACAATCAGGGGCAATGTGCCCAGGTTTTCTTCATGCAAAGCAGATTATCTCCTGCTTTGGAGTCTTATAAAAATTAGGCTTGTTTGAGACCCTTTACTTTCTTCTGGAGTCTTCAGACTTAACCCATCTTCTAAATCTTCTGGCCAAGAGATTGAACTTCTCTTCTTCAGAAGTAGAAAGCTCTCCTTTAGTTGCCTTCAATGATATTGTATTTTCCTTTGGGGTTGAGGCTTTATCCTTTGCATCAGTCTCAACTCTGCTTTTTAGAAGCAACTCATAGGATTTGAGCTTGTCAAGTAAGGCATCAGTGGAGATTTTTTATGGCATCTAGACTCTCTAATTGCCCAGATCATTGAATCCCAAGTGCTTGGGAAGCACATGAGAAGCTAGTCATTGATCTCAGTTAGTGATATCTCTTTATCCAGTCCCTTAAGCTCATTAATAATGATGGCGAATCTCTCATACATCTCATCAACATTTTCTTCAGATTTCTTTTGAAAGTTCTCATATTGTGTTATGATGTCCTTTCTTTCATCTAATCTACTTTCAACAAGTCTTGATAGTGATTCCCAGATTTTCTTTGTTGAATTACAATTAGCCACCTCTTAGAATATGTCATCTAAGATAGTTGATGCCAGAATGTTCATAGCCTTTGCTTCACAGGCTTTCACCTTCTTTTCAGCATCTGTCCATTCAGCTCTGGGATAAGTTCCTATGTCACAGTCCCACTTGTATCTTTTCTGAATGGTATTGGAGGACCTGAAATAGTGACATCAAAATTTTCTTCATCAATAGAATACATATGAAGTTTTATTCTGGCCTTCCAGAGTTTAAACGAATTCAGATTACACACTGGTGGTCATGTGGATGCATAGTCTTTAAAACTCATTTTCTAAAAATAGTTTTTGTAAATAGAAGAGTTTGAATGAGGGGATCTTTTGATCAAGGTGTTTACCATTTTATCATCAACTTCCCTCAAATACTAATTGAAAGTGCACAATGAGTCCTCTGAGTATTCACTAGAGGGGGTGAATAGATTTTTAATACTTCACTATAAAATGTGCATAGGACAATAAAATATTTCTAACAACTATGCATTCAGAATTCCAATCTAGAATAAAACAAACACAGAATTGCAGAAATAAAGAATGGACAACACAGAAAATTCACAGCACAGATTGAGACAAGATCTATAGTGCTTCCCCAAAATATGGGTACACCACTTTTCTACCACCATGGTAGGAATACACTATCTAGTGCCTGAGTCTTTTGATAAGGAGACCTTAAGAACTCGTGTCTGAGTCTTTTGTTAAGGAGACTCCTAGAACCAAGCTATATCTTTTGATAAGGAGATATTTAACCAAGGTTTGAGTCTTTTGTTAACGAGACTCTTAGAACTAAGCTAGATCTTTTGATAAGGAGATCTTGAACCACTGAATCCTTTGAAGAGGGATTCTAAGAACTATTTACTTAGTTTACAAAAAGTGAAAGAAGGATTAAAGAAGAATAAGAGAAGATGATTCTTCTGATAGAATCCTCCTGCAGCAATCACTGAGGATTCAGGCACATAGTGTTTGTATGGATCTCTATTCAGTAGATGAATTCTTTCTTGAGAGAGAGAGTGATGCAAGAATTGTGGAAGCTATGATCCTGATGATGATCTCTGTATTTCAGTTTGCTTCTTGCAGTAAGTAGAGGAAGAAGATGAATCCTTGTATACCTATATAGAGATTTGTTCAATGTTTTTCTGTCTCAGAGTGAGATGGAGAAGAAGAAGACTAAATTGTTGTGTGTGATTATTGTTGTCTATATTTTTCTGTATACTTATTCTTCTTTGAATAATGATGAATTACTTTCCTCGTCTATTATTTCCCTATTAGAAATGTCCAATGGGTTGTATTGTTCTCTTTCCATTTCTATTGACAGCCCGTCCAAATCTTTTTGAAAACTTCCAAATATATCTTTATTGTGTCTCTAGAATTCTTCTTTTCCTTCTTGATTATGAACGACCCATTAGAATTCAAATAACTTCCATTTATAACTTTTGAATAAGCCTCAAAATAGAATCCAGGAAGTATTCTAATTCTGTGTCTGTATTCGACATTGCGTCGAATACATTTACCTTCTTATTGACGCAACTTTGAGTTATAATAGAAGTTGCTTTGACATCTTCCTCGGCTTTGAAATGAACTCGGATATCGACATTGTGTCGAGTCCTTATCAATGTATTCGTCGAGATGAAGACCTAGACTTTGAGCTCTTCCTTCTGCGCCGAATATAATTCTATGTTGCATCGACTTCAAATGTTGCTTTGACTGACTCTGCCTTCTGCGTCGAATATATTTCGACGTTGCATCGACTTCAACTGATACATCGACTACAAGTCTGGGTTATGATTACTTCTATTCTAAATTACTTTGACTTGAAGTCATAGCTGCGTAGACTTATAGTAGACACAGAATTAACTCAAAAGTCAAAGTTACGTCAACTTCTAGTCGAAGCTGCGTCGACTTCTAGTCGAAGCTGCGTTGACTTCTAGTCACTATTATATAATTTGTAAGATAAATCCAGAGGTTTTTCCCAACAATCTCCTCATATTTATCTTAATAAAATTTTCAAATATTTCAAGTGATTTCAATCATATTGAAAAATAAAGCAGAGTACATACATGTATACTATACCAGAATGACATCGTTTCATAAAGACATAGACTAGAATGATATGAGAAACTTCCAATTGTAATTGATCAGATTGTCTACCATAGATGTATCTCAAATATGTGCAATGAGAAATTATGAGAGTAATTGTTCAATTTTTGATTACCTAATTTCACTAATCTTTTGGAGAGGTTTTTCTTTTTCTGGAGAAGACCTGTGGTGTCAGTTTATTTGGTGGAAATATAAGAGGCTCCTCCTCAGCAATTTTGTCATTCTCTTTATGAAGCCCCCCCTAAAGTAATGCAACATCTTCAGCTATATGAGCAGCTTCTTGAGCAATTTTGGTGACATCTTTTATGATCTGTTCATTAGTTGTGAGGAGCTCCCCCTAGATTGATGCAGGCATTTCCCACTGAGTTAGTACTGGCCCCTTTTGATCGGTAGCAATTTCATCCTCTTGAGCAATCAAAAGTTTGTCTTGAGCAATCTCCCTTTCTTATACAAGCTTTTCCTTCTCCTGGTCAATCTCCTCTTCTTTGGCAGGCATTTCCTCATCTTGAACATTCTCGCCCTCCTGAACCTTGCTGACAAGGAATGTTAAGAATGATTTTGTAATCTGTGAGGAGGAAATCAATTGATTGATTGCCTGAATTGATTCCCTTGAATCTTTCAGTTTTGTCTCCATCTGAGAGTATTTTCTTTGAAATTTCCTTGATTGACTTTGTAATAGGACAACAAAAGTTCCAGTGGCTAGACCCACTACTTTAGAAATTACTTGATCAATGTCAAAGGAATGTGTAGAAGGGGAGGTAGAAACATGGGGTGTATCAATAAGAGGTGTTGATATGTCAACTTGATGGGGGTGATTGGGGATGATTTGAGGGAGTATAAAGGAGGACTGTGAGGTTATCTTCTAGAGGAGTGGAAAATGGTGGTTGTTGTAGGTAGGAAATCTACGCTACAGGTTCTGCTATTGTATCTGGTAGGGTTGTCTCAAGGTCTTGAGCTAGGTGTCACATGTCATATCTATTATGATTATTTCATGGTCTTGAGGTGCTGGAGATGGAGGGGATGGGGCAGAGCTTGACCAGGCTTCAGAATTTGCCTAGTCCATTTTGAGAAGATCCCAATGTTTATTCTTTTTCTAGGAGGGATGGGCACTCCTTTTGATCTGCACACCACTGGATAATGGTGGCAAAAGACTTGACTCATTATCCTCATGTATGCATTCTCCTTGTGGGCATACTTATGTCCAATCAATTTCAGGAGGCACCTCCTCCAGTGGAATCTCTTGTTGATGACCAATATTCCCATTATCTGCAATTGTTGTTTAGGAATTGTATCATGAGCAGAAATCTTACATAGGAGGAATTTGTCTACTATGTCTGCCAAAAATTTGTACTCTTTTGAGAAGTCATTCTTCTTTAGGTTGATTGATTTTTCATTGTTGAAATTCATAATCTACAGTGCTTGTTGAGTTTCTGTCACTATCAGTTCAGATGAGACATCGCCGACTGGTAGATCGAAGGTGAGACTCAACATTTCCTCAGTGTGTCAATGTCATTTTGAGAAATTCATCCATGAAGAGACCCATCCTCCCCAATATGAATGTTATCCTTCAGTTTGGCCAATTCAACATCATATAGTTTTCCTCTTATCGAAATCAACTTGGTGAGTCCTGCAGTTTAAAATTAGTTCAGTATTCCTTTGAAATTTTCCGATGCTGCATTGAATGAGTCAATGTCGACATTAAATCCTAAATTTACTTTTGCAGGAGCCATTAATTCTTACAGCAGTACCAGCAAAAAGAAAACTAGAAAGAGAGCGGGAGCAAGAATGCAAGAAAGCAGGAGAACACGAGAGAAAGAGAGAGAAAATTTGAATGCCTAAGATGATCTAATGTCTGAGTTGCTTAAGATGATTCGTCGTAGCTTTGGGTTTTAATCGAAGTAACGTCAAATGGATACTGGAAATTTGCATAAAATGTATCTAAATATAATAAAATTCTAGAATGCCTAATAATTTTCCTTTTGATTGTTGTTTGCTAGTTTCTCTAAACTGTTCTTGCCTAGAGTTCTCTTCTCATTATTAGGATTCACTTTATTAAATATAGTGAGTTTATCAGGGTAGTTTTATTCTTTCCACACTGAACTATTTTCATTTAATTTATAATCACTAGGTCTAACAAATGTTACTAGATTTTTCCTTGCTGGTTTGCTGGATATTGTTGGGCTAGTTAATGAATCTGCTCTTAGGTCAAGATATCTAGATCTCAAAGAGAGATTCTTGTGATGTCCTTTAGTTTTTGACTCCTCCCATTAAGTGAGTATTCAAAGGCTTTTGCCTTTGTGAGCTCCTCTTTTCGATATGATTTTTCATTAGTAAGATGTATATTTATGTTTCTTTTATATATTTTTGATTCCTTGGCACATAGTTAACAGAGTATAGATTATCTTTCTTAATATCCTCTAGTTCTTCCCTAACTATTTATATTTTCTTTTGAAATTTAAGATAGTCTTGGCAAAAATCTTGAAAACAATTTTTAAAGACTTCTGAAGAAAAATCAAATTCATCAAATAAAGATACCTGATCTTCTTCAGTTGAAACTTCTAAAGCCATTAGAGAGTCTTCTTCAACAACACATTCTTCATCACTGTCAGATGAAGAAGAGTTTGACTCGGATTCTGAGTCACTCTAGGTTTCATCTGTGAAACCTTTTCCGTTCTTCTTTTCCTTCTTTCTAAAGGACATCTTCTTACACTCGTTCTTGCTGCTGCTTTAGTCCTTTTGCTCTTCAGGACATTCAGGGGCAATGTGCCTTGGTTTTCTGCACGCAAAGCAGATTTTCTCCTGCTTTTGGGTATTATCAAACTTAGGTTTGTTTGAGCTCCTTTCCTTTCTTCTGGAGTCTTCAGACTTGACCCATCTTCTAAATCTTCTGGCCAAAAGATTGAACATCTCTTCTTCAGAAGTAGAAGGCTCTCCTTCAGCTGCCTTCAATGCTATAGTCCTTTCCTTTAGGGTTGAGGCTTTCTCCTTTTCCTCAGTCTCAACTCTATTTTCAGCAGTAGCTCATAATATTTGAGCTTGCCAAGTAAGACATCAGTGGAGATTTCTCTGTGGCATCTAGACTTTCTATTGGCTCAGATTTCAAGTGCTTGGGAAGCACATGAGAAGCTTGTCATTGATCTCAGTTAGTGAGATCTCCTTATCTAGTCCCCTAAGCTCATTAATAATGATGTTGAATCTCTCATAAGTATCAGCAAGATTTTCTCCAGATTTCTTTTAAAAGTTCTCATATTGGGATATGAGAAGGGACTTTCATCCTTTTGTTCATCTGAGCTACCTATAACTAGTCTAGACAATGATTCTCAAATTTCCTTTGCTGAGTTACAATCAGCCACCTTTTGGAATATGTCATCTGACAAAGTTGATACGAGGATGTTCATAGCCTTTGCATCATAGGCTTTCATCTTCTTTTCAGCATCTATCCATTCAGCTCTAGAGACAAGTTCTTGTTTCACAGTCCCACTTGCATCTTTACTGAATGGTACTAGAGGACGTGATACATTGACATCAAAAATTTCTTCATCAATAGAATTGATATAAAGTTTTATTCTGGCCTTCTAGATTTTAAACTTATTCAGATTACACATTGGTGGTCTTGTGGATGCATAGTCTTTAGAACTCATTTTTTGAAAATAGTTTTTTTAAAATATAAGAGTTTGTATTAGGGGATCTTTTGATAAAGGTGTTAACCTTTTTATGATCAACCTCCCTATGATACCAATTAAAAGTGCACAGTGAGTCCTATGAGTATTCTCTCTAGGGGGGTGAATAGAATTTTAAAACTTAACTAAAAAATGTGCACAAAATAATAAATTATCTCTAATAGCTATGCATTCAGAATTCCAATCCAGAATAAAATGAACACAGAATTGCAGAAATAATGAATGGACATCACAGAAAATTCATAGCATAGATTGAGACAAGATTTATAGTGGTTCCCCAAAATATGGGTACACCACTCTTCTACCACCTTGGTAGGAATACACTATCCATTTCCTGAGTCTTTTGATAAGGAGACTCTTAGAACCAGTGTCTGAGTCTTTTGTTAAGGAGACTCTTAGAACCAAGCTAGAACATTTGATAAGGAGATCTTGAACCAAGGTCGGAGTCTTTTGTTAAGGAGACTCTTAGAACCAGGCTAGATCTTTGGATATGGAGATCTTGAACCACTGAATAATTTGAAAGGGATTCCAAGGACCCTTTACTCAGTTTACAAAAATTGAAAGGAGTAAAGAAGAAGAAGAAGAGAAGATGATTCTTCTGATTGAATCCTCCTGCAGCAATCATTAAGGATTTAGGCACTTTGTGTTTGTATGGATCTCTATTCAGTAGATGGATCCTTGCTTGAGAGAGAGTGATGCAAGGATTGTAGAAGATTTGATCCTGATGATGATCTCTATATTTCAATTTGCTTCTTGCAGTAAATTAAGGAAGAAAATGAAGCCTTGTATTCCTGTACAGAGATCTGTTCAATGTTTTTCTATCTCAGAGAGAGAGAGAGAGAGAGAGAGAGAGAGGGAGAAGAAGAAGACTAAATTGTTGTGTGTGATTATTGTTGTCTATATTTTTAGTATACTTATTCTTCTGTCGAATAATGATGAATTGCTTTCCACTTCTGTTATTTCCCTAATAGGAATGTCCAAGAGGTAGTATTGCTCTCTATCCATTTCTGTAGACAGCGGCTGTCCAAATATTTTTAAATAACTTCCACATATATCTTTATTGTGTCTCTGGAATTCTTCTTTCCCTTCTTGATTATGGATAACTGGTTAGAATTCAAATAACATCCATTTATAACTTTTGAATAAGAATCAGAATAAAATCTAGGAAGTACTCTAATTTTGGGTCTATATTCATTGTTGCGTCGAATACATTTGCCTTCTTATCGACGCACCTCTGAGTTCTAATAAAAGCTTCTTTCACATCTTCCCCAGCTTTGAAATGAACTCTGATATCGACATTGCATCGAGTCCTTATCAACATATCCATCTAGATGAATACCTAGACTTTGAGCTCATCCTTCTGTGTCGAATGTAATTCTAAGTTGCATCGACTTCCAATGTTGCTTTGACTGACTCTGCCTTCTGTGTCGAATACATTTTGACGTTGCGTCGACTTCAACTGATACATCGACTACCCGTCTGAGTTATCCTTACTTCTATTCGAAGTTACTTCGACTTGAAGTCGATGCTACATCAACTTCTAGTCGACGCAGAATTAATTCAACCGAATTTCTTCACTCTTTTGGACTGGTCTTTGATACACTAATATGAGTGTGACATCCTAGAACATATACCCAAACTATACAACATGGGTAATGAATCCTAGATGATGAAATCACTTTTATATAATTTGTAAGATAAATCCAAAGGATGTTTTTCCTAACACTTTAATACAAGCCCATTGGTGAGAGTGACCATGTGTGGGTGGGGTCCATGCGGGAGTTCATAGAATCAGTTGTATTCCTTTAGGGGTGTAAGTACCCCGGTGGCCGATGTGATGTGGTTGTGTATTGATGATGTGCTAGTCTCATGCGCAATAGGGAGCCACGGGTGAATCCTGGGTTGCATAAATATTGGATTTATAGTCCCCTTTACTTCTTGCTCAATATAAAGAACATGTGTGATGCTTGATACATATATACTATTATCTTGAAGTCCTTTTGTATATGTTTTGTTATTATTGCATAAGAAATGCTGACTTGCAGGGTGATGTAGTTCCCCGGGGTCTGCTAGGGCGGCCAGGAGGAGGAGTATAGTTACGTAGTTATGGCCAGCCCTGGCTGACCCCAGTGTACCACTTATTTTGTGTTGGTTGTAGGGCAAGAATTGCAAGATGCATCTAGCTCACTAGCCAAAAAAGGTCTAAGCCTTATGAAGTGTTCCCCTCCATCTTTATTGCTTTCTGTAGCATTATTCTAACTTGCATGCCGAGGTAGCTTAGGAGTTTTGATATATTTGATTTGATGTGATGTTTATTGGCTTAGACTCATGTTTTGTAAGGACATATGGACATCTCTCCTTCTTAGATGTGGGCAACCTCTTGGTGTTTGTCTTAGTGATTCCACTGTGTTTACATGATATTATGATGGAGTTTGTTTCTTATATCACTTTATAATGCTAAATCTGTGGTGACTCTATGTTGTGGGGTCTCGACCGGACCCATACTATATGATTGTTATAGGGGAGGTGTTACAATTTGGTATCATAGCTAGGTTTAGGAGTTCTAGACCGGTGGTGAATGATTTAGTATAATTAGATCGTGTAAAAGAGTTGTCCACATATATGTGATTCTTGGGACCATGAGTGTCCATGTGTTTGATTCTAGTTGATAAGATCTAATTTATTTGTTGTATTGCCTATGTTAGGGTAGTAGCAAAAATGCAGGGAAGTCGAGGATGTGAGTGGACCATACAACAAGTAGTGGTACCGCCCCAGGCTTCCAAAATGCAAATGTGCCCCTGACAGATTTCTCTCGTATGCCAGTAGAAGAAAATGTGATGGCTCAAGCGGCGAGATTGCGACTGATTGTGTGGCCTGTCACGCCAAATGGAGTACTTGGGCTTGCAGAGCCATTAGTAAAGCATGCAGTTGGGTAGGAAGATCGCCTACTAAAGTACATCTTGAGTTCCCATTCTCCTACATTCAAGGGAGTCAGGACGCCGATGGATGCAAATGAATGGTTGACTATGATCAAGGAGCTCCTAGAAGAGCAAAGAACGCCAATGATAAGAAAGCTTCAGTTGTGGCCTTCATGTTGTAAGGTGATGCTAAGTTGTGGTGGGTGGGGAGAGCGGCCGACAGTTCCTTGGATATACGCCATCTATGGGAGAGTTTGAAAGTGCTTTCTTGAAATGTTACATCCAATCATCTACAAGGTTGGCTCTTCAAAGAAAGTTTCAGTAGCTGGTGTAATATGATATGATGGTGGACAAGTACCTATAGGAGTTCCCTCATTTGGGTCATTATTGTAGGAGCCTATGTTCCGCATCTCTTGGTTTGAGAATAACAAATACCGTATTGTATTTGATCTAGACTTTTGTGTGTTTATATTTGTGCCTTGATCTTATTTTCTTTTGTAGTTATTTGCATGAATAAACTTTTCTAAATGGATTTAAAATCAACAATCTTCGATAAAATTGTAAATCCAAAACTAATCATGAAATAATAACACAGTTAATATATTTAAGGCTTACACGCTTAGTATGTCCATAATCAATAAACCTATGACATGTGTCTCACAATAGCGAGGGCGCGCGTAGGATTGTGTGCATTAGAGACCTAACCTCTAAGTCATGTCTTGTCCTTAACCGGGGAGGGTTCCAGTGGGGCCTTGAGAGGCACTGGGGGGAAAGAGTGCTAGGTTGAGCGTCGTCTTTTGTATGCATATGGGATTAACACCCCAACCTACGGTGTTTGCCCGGAAAGCCCGCGATCTAGTCTTTACGATGCAAAAAGGTGGTCTCAGCGGTCTTCAGAATCAGTGATCGCGCAGATCGCCAGCCTTCAGCCTGATCAGTTTTCCTATGTTCCAAGCAGCTGAAGTTGTTCGAGACCGCCAGTCCAAGCAGTCTGGGCTTTTTTCCTGTTTTTACTATTCGCACCCCATTTCACTGCCCCGGCTCTCCTGTATCCCGGGCAGCCCGTAGTTTTTCAGTTCTGCCCGTTTGGGCAGCCCCCTCGTCTATAAATAGAGGGGTAGGGGTACCAGGAAAAGGACTTTTGGCTCCGAGGCTCCAGCTTACAACCTGTGTAAGCGGTCTCATTTTTTCGTGATCGCCATTTTACGATCGCCTTCTCTTTTTTCCAGCATCTTCTGTCTTAGTAACCTGCACTTCGCAGTTTTCTCCTGTCCCCTTTAGTGTGAATTTTGGAGGTACCATTTTTGGCCCCAACAGAACGAACACGCGACCTTCAGATTCGAAGTGTTAGGCGAAGCTCAGACTTTCAAGATGGCTGATCGCCGCAGAGGTCGTCCTTTGCGGTCTCCCAGTGTTCCCCATTCCGATCACAATCCGTTAGAAGCGATGGAACGCCGTTTCGAGCTTCGCGTTGAGCAGGCTCTCCGCGAGGCCGCCCGAGCTAGGCAAGATGCTGCCGCTGTTCAGCAAGAGATCACACGGTCTCAGCAAGAGGCCGCTCGAGATCGGCAGGAAGTCCTCCGGACTCAGCAGGAGTCCGCAAAGCAGATCGATGCCATGAACCAGGTTCTGGCCGCGATCTCCCAGAAGATCCTTCCTCAATCCTCTCAGATCGCTACCCCTGACCGCATGGCAAGCGGTCACCCTAGTGATCATCCCGTTTTCCAGCCCGCAGCTCCTCAGCGATCTCAGCATGAGGAGTTCGCCGCCCGTCGTAATTCTTTCCGAGCCGCAGCCCAGGGGCCTCCGGCTCAGACCTTGAATTTTGAAGAAGGGTTTGCTTACCCTCAAGATCCTCCAGCTCCTTTTCTTCCTCCAGGACCTTCTATTTTTGGGGAGCCATCCCCCTTTACTGATGAGATTCGTCGGGATCCAATTCCCCATGGATTCAGAGAGCCCCGTCTTCCTGTGTATACAGGAGAGACCGACCCGATGTGTCATCTCCAAGCCTTTTAATCTGCCGTTGCCCTCAGGACCATTTCAGATGGAGTGAGGTACAAGCTGATGGTTACCTCCTTCGATGGGTCAGCCATGGAATGGTTCTATAAGCTGCCTTGTCAATCTATCTCAAGCTTTGCCGCCTTGAGGCAAGAGCTCCTCCTGAGGTTCGCCACCGCAAAGAAAAGGAAGAGTGGTCCTGCGACCCTCTTCAAAATTAAGCAAGGGGACAACGAGACTGCAGCGCATTTCGTTGATCGCTTTCAGAAGGAGATCTTGGGAGTCAGAGACATGGATCCCGAGCTCTATATGGTAGCTTTGATCAGCGGGCTGCAGGAGGGTCCTCTGAAGTTCAAAGTTACAACCAAGGAGCCTAGCTCCTATCAGGAGCTGATCAGCATTGCCAATCGCTACATAGAAGGGGAGATCAACAACCCCACCTATGTTAGCAATCTGACCAACAGAGCCACTCAGAAAGGCTCTGCAGGGTTCTATCCAGCGGCATCTTCCTCAAAACCTCGGCAAGAGCTTCCACCTCCGGCCCCGAGAGGTAAGAATTACCGAAACAGCCGCTTCAACCGAGGTAATCAATCTTTCCCACCTCAAAATTCATTTCTTCAAACTCCCGTTACTCCTGCTCCGCAAGTCACCCCCATCCACCAGATCCAGTACGCTCAACCTCCTCTTCTACCCATTCCTTCACTTTACAATGAATCCCAAGAGTCCTTCACAGACTTTGGTGTTTCTATGAATGAAGTGCTTCAAATCCTTCAGAAGCAGCCCTTTTTTAAGAGGCCAGCTCCGCTGAATTCGGACCCGAAAACCAGAAACCCTACTCTCTACTGTGAATATCATAGAGATAGGGGTCATTTGACAGAGGATTGTAGAGCTCTCCGCCTATTTTTAGAGAAACTATTAAAGGAGGGAAAGCTCCGCGATCTCATTCAAAAGAATGACTCTGCCAAAGCTTCAACCTCCAAGGCCAAGGAGGTAGCAGAAGTTCACTGGGAGTGCGAAGAAGTAGATGATGTTGGCCATCTGGGCAACATCGGTTTTCCCAGCGAATTCGTGGACGCTAATGATGAGGGTGCCTTGGGCAACCTATTCTGCATCCATGGGGGTGCAGGGCCGGAGTCCTCGAGAAAGGCAAGTCTGAAGAGGGTTTACCAGTCAGAGGTTGCTGCTACCTCTTCGGCTCCGGTTCGAGGAACGGTCACTTTTGGAGATGAAGATCTTCCTCAGACCGCGAATCCCTTTGATGATGCAGTCGTCATCAAAGCTGTAATCGAAAAATATACGGTGGAAAAAATTCTAATAGATACAGGGAGCTCAGTCAATGTGCTTTTCAAGCCTGCCTTTGAGGCGTTAAAGACAGGTAAAACCCTCCAATCAACTGAAGGCCCCCTTTATGGTTTTTCAGGAGAAAAGAAAGAAGTTGAAGGGCTCTTCACCCTCTCCGTGATTCTTGGAGGAATAGTGAGGCTGGTCAAATTTATAGTCGTTGTTTCTCCCAGTAGCTACAACGCAATTTTCGGGAGACCCTTTCTGAACGGGTATCAAGCCATTGTCTCCACTTATCATCAAGCGGTGAAGTTCGCCTTGAGTGGCAAACAACATCGAATCAGGAGCGACCCCAGAAAAGCTAGAGAGTGTTATGTGATGACGGTCAACACAATCGTGTCTTCTCCACCTCAGGAAGTTATGATGACTGAATCCATTGAAGTTCCCGAACAAGCTCAGGTTGCAGAAGAAGTGGAGGATGTGAGAGATGGAGTTCGCTTGGAACCTGCCCAAGCAACTCAAGCTATTCAGATCAGCGAGGAAGATAAGAGCAAGAGCCTCTCCATCAACGCTGAATTATCTGAGACAGACAAGAGTCAGCTCATCTCTTGTCTTCTGCAAAATTTAGATATCTTCACTTGGTCGGCAGACGACATGCCCGGAGTGGATCCGGATGTTGCTTGCCATCATCTCAACATCAGCCCAAACGTCATCCCAATCCAGCAGAAGAAGAGAACTGTTGCAACCACTTTGGCTCAGCCTATCCGTGAGGAAGTAGAGAAGCTCCTGAGGGCGAAGTTCATCCAGCCGATCCAATATCCTGAGTGGGTGTCAAACGTTGTAATGGTAACAAAGCCAGGTGGAAAGTGGAGGATGTGTGTCGATTTTACCAAACTCAATAAAGCTTGCCCCAAGGATTGCTATCCCTTGCCTCAGATAGATTCTTTAGTGGATTCTGCGGTAGGTTATTCTTTTATGAGTTTTTTAGATGCTTTTTCAGGTTATCACCAAATCAGGATGCATAAACCGGATATACCGCACACTTCGTTTATCACAAATGATGGTTGCTTCTGTTATCTCGTGATGCCTTTTGGGTTGAAAAATGCTGGAGCAACTTACCAAAAAATGATGGATACAGTTTTCAAAAGTCAGAAGGCAAGAAACCTTGAGGTGTATGTCGATGACCTCTTGGTAAAAAGCAAATCCTTCTCCTCTCATCTCAAAGATCTCTCGGAAACTTTTGCAACCCTACGAACCTTCAATATGAGGTTGAATCCATTGAAGTGTGTTTTCGGAGCAAACAAAGGTAAATTTTTGGGTCATCTCCTCACTCCAGAAGGGTTAGAACCAAATCCAGACAAGATAAAAGCTATTTTGGAAATGCCACCTCCGAGAACCCCAAAAGAAGTTCAACAGTTGGGAGGGAGAATGGCGGGCTTGAGTCGATTCATCTCCCGGTCAGGGGATAAAGGTGCACCGTTCTTTAAGACTCTCCGGGGAGGAACCAGGTTTGAATGGACTCAAGAGTGTGAAGATGCTTTCAATCAGCTCAAAAAACAGTTGACTTCAATTCCTCTACTCCAAAGCCCGCGAGAAGGGGAGGATCTTTTTCTATATTTAGGAGTCGGGGCCGATGCCATAAGCTCTGTTTTGGTTCGAGAAGAGGGAAAGAAACAATTTCCAGTTTACTACGTAAGCCAAATTCTGAAGAATGCAGAGACCCGCTACCCGATCCTAGAGAAGTTAGCTTTAATGCTCGTAATTTCAGCAAGAAGATTAAGACCGTACTTTCAAGCTCATACAATTATAGTCATCACTGACCTTCCATTGAAAAGTGTCTTGGAAAAACCAGAACATTCAGGGAGGTTGGCAAAGTGGGCAATAGAGCTTAGTGAGTTTGATATATCCTACGTTCCAAAGGTGGCAATCAAAGCCCAAGTCCTAGCAGATTTCATGGTGGATGCCAAAGAAGCTGGGTCTCAGAAAGAGGTCGGAGTACCCCTTGCCTGGAAAATTTTCGTTGATGGAGCCTCAGGAAAAAACTCTTCCGGAGCAGGAATTGTCTTAATCAACCCAAACGGAGTAAGATTGGATCAGGCCCTGAAATTCTACTTTCAAGTAACAAATAATCAGGCAGAGTATGAAGCTTTGCTAGCCGATCTTAAGTTTGCTAGAGAGCTAGGGATTGATGATGTCAAAGTCTTCACAGATTCTTTAGTGATGGCTTCTCAAGTAAGCGGAGCTTTCGAAACAAGAGACAATATTTTAAAGCGGTATCTGACTCTGGTAAAAATCGAGGTAGGGAAATTCAAAAGTTTTGCTATTGAACATATTCCCAGAGGTGAGAATATGGAAGAAGATGAGTTGGCAAAGTTTGGACTTCCCTCGGGAGGAACAACTTCGGAATTGTTCCGCCCAGCAATTGAAGAAGGAGAGGCTATGGAAATTGATCAGCATTTATCTTGGATGGATCCATTTGTTCAATATCTTTCAACTAGAGATTTCCATTCAACAATAAAAGATAGAAAAAGGTTTAAGCGGAAAGCAGCTAACTATTATCTTGTTGCAGGAATACTTTATAGAAGAACGTTCCTTTCACCATTAGCGCGATGCGTTTCGGAAAAAGAGATTCCAGCGGTCCTCCAAGAAGTCCATTCTGGAGAATGTGGAAGTCACTCTGGAGCTAGAACTTTGGAGAAAAGAATTCTGAGGCAGGGCTACTTTTGGCCCCAGATGAGGAAGGATGCAGAAAAATTTGCTAAGAAATGTGTGAAGTGCCAAAAGTTTGCTCCTCTTCAAAATCAGCCGGCTCAACAACTCAAGTCAATAGCGACTCCGTGGCCGTTTGCAGTTTGGGGAATGGATTTGATTGGGCCTTTTCCTATGGCAAGTGGGCAGCGGCGATATATTATAGTCGTGATTGACTATTTTAGCAAATGGATAGAGGCAAAAGCATTGGCCAAAATTACCACTCAAGCCGTGAAAAACTTTATATGGGGAGAGATAGTATGTCGACACGGAATTCCAATGGCAATCATCACGGATAATGGTTCTCAATTCAACAATTCAACTCTTATTAGTTTCTGCAAGCAAATTGGCATTGAGCTTCGTTTCGCTTCCGTGCATCATCCTAGAAGCAATGGGCTGGTAGAGGCCGCCAACAAACTCATCATAAATCTCTTGAAAAAGAAGGTGGAAAACGTTAGGGGCAACTGGGCAGAACAACTACCTTCCGTCTTATGGGCCTTGAGAACAACTCCGAATTCTGCTACTGGAGAAACTTCGTTCAAATTATCACACGGTTCCGAAGCCCTTATTCCGGTAGAATTTGAAGTAAAAAGCCCAAGAGTATTATTGGCACAACAAAATCAAATCGAGTGGATGGAAGGAAATGATGAAGAATTAAAATGCAGCCTTGATTTAATTGAGGAATTGAGAGATACTGCAATCATCAGACAGGAAGAGGTACAAAGAAGAATGGCGAGGTTATTCAATAAAAATCTAAGAACCAAAGAATTCGCTGTTGGAGATCTAGTCTTAAAGAAGGTAGATACAGCAGCAAGAGCTGGTTCAGTTGGAAAGCTTAATCCAAATTGGGCAGGGCCGTTCGTGGTAAAGAATGTGCTTAAAAATGGTGCTTACCATCTCCAAACTTATGAAGGAGAAGAGTTGCCTCATTCCTGGAGCGGAGATGATCTCAAGCTTTTCTTCTCTTAAATGTTCGCATCTAATTCACTCATTTCTTGTTCCTCACTCTTTTCTTTCTTAAACATCACGTAGGTATTACCAAAGCATTTGCAATACAAGTGATGGATGATGAATCTTAAAAATAAATTGATCTCTGAAAAGCCAAAAACCTGTCAAGTGAGATATCGCCGGATCCTACTATCTTCCCCCTCGACTTGTTAGCTCGACGTGTAATTCTTCCAGGACCACAGATGTCGGGGAGATTTCGAATCTGTGTAGCAGTAGCTCGCCAAGCTCAAGCGGTGGAAGTTTGGGATACCGGGTCTTTGCTGACATCTGGCACGCCTCAGCGTTTTAAGGAGGTCTAGGTGGCTGGCTCAGCTCTGTCATGCATTGAAAAGGACATTGTTACAATCTTAATGATCTTTCAGGGAAAGCAATGTCGGTATAGCCTCCGCGGCATGACCACACCTGCCCTACCGATCATTTTGATTTGTAACTCTTGAATACTCGTTGAAGCGTGGTTAGGAAAAGGGGCGGCCAGGAACATCTATAACCGTCACCTAAACCTTAGATTGACAAATTTGCAGCAAATTCAATAATTCTCCAGAGAAAAACAATGTCGGTATAGCCTCATCGGCATAACCACACCAACCCTGCAAACTTTTTTGAAATTCTCTTTTTCTATAACCTCAATTATTTCATAATATTGAGATTGGGCGGTCAGATCTTACGAAGACCGCATACTTTCCTCTCTTCAAAGGGTGATCGACATTGTTCATGATTCATGGCTTGATATTCTCCAGGATCCGAATAAAAGTGATCGCCGGTATCAGTTTTTTCATGATCGCTAGGCGAGATTTTTTCTAAAGAGGCTTGGTTTTCAGAAATGATTGTTATTGGAAGAAGTCGAGTTGCTTATAGTCATCAGCTATATTTTCTCCAGGATTGGGCAGAAGCGATCATCAGGCAAGGCTTTTTTCATAAAAGATTGGAATCGTTATTCAGGAATCTCTTAAATTGTCTTGATAACGATCGGACTGATCATATTGGGATCGCGATCTAAATTGTTCTTATTCAAAAATTACGTGAGAATGCTCATGATCCTTCAATCCCTATCGCTTGATGGTTGGGTCTTTCCCTCGAAATGGCGGATTGAATATTGTTTAGATCGCCGCAATGATATTCATAGAGATTCATCTCTTTATAGATTGTCCGATTATTCGAAGATCGCAGAATTATTCTTTTTATACAGTTGGATTTGTCGAATTTCTGATAGCCATAAATTAGAAACGCCGAAACCTAGAGCATTGAGATCGAGTGCTAAATTTATTATGCTATGATCGCATATAATAGAAGTTGTGATCGATTTGCATGAATAATATAACAAAAACAAATACAGAAAAGAATCATTCACGAACAAAAATAACTTTCCATTTATCTCAAAAATTACAATATCGGGCGCAGTCATTAACCGGCAATTACATCGTTTGTTTGGAAAAGGTAAGTCTAGTTCTTCTGTTTCTTCTTTCGCGGAGATCGCTCCTCTGAAGAAGAAGTTGAACTCTCCGAGGACTCACTCTCACTATCAGTCTCCCTCGAACCAGAATCTGAGGCCGCTGCTGAGCTTATTTCCTCGCCAAGAAAAACACTTCCACTAGGGGAAGCGTGATCGTCTTGACTTTCAACGATCTCGACGGATTCATCTTCAATGGTCTCGGCAGTTTTCGTTCCTTTAACTTTTTTCTTTTCTGCCTCCTCGATCATTTCAGCGATCTCAGGGAAGAGATCGGCAAACGTCGTATCCCGGAAATCAGCAGTAAGGCCATCCTTTTCACGAAGAATAGCAATTGTTTTGTTCGAGGCATCCCTGACATGAGTATATAGGGATCTGAGATAGTCGGGATTATGGATATCATATGCGGACTTCTTGAAATTCTGTAAAAGGCAATATATCAGATCGAAGCGGTCAAGGTAAGTATTTAAAAGTTGCATTTCTTTTGAATACTTACATCAAAATGATCTTGCAGACGCTCCGCATGCTGAAAGGATGCGCGAAGAGATCGCCCCATGTGGTGGTTCAGAACCGTGCTTCGGGCGGTCACCTGAGCGCATACATCAGGGAGATCGTCAGTCCTGATCCTCAGTGCTTCATTAGCATTCTTTTTTCCATAAAGGGCAGAAGTGACCGCGAAAGCATGATTCGAAAACCTCCCTCCCCAAAAAGGAAGATCGGTTGACACTTTCAGAGACTTTCCGGTCTCGCCCCATCTCAGTAGAGATTTTCCTTTAATGTCCTTTACTTTCTTTCCAAAACCCAATAAGGGAAATGGTCCCTCCTCCAGATCGCCCTCCTCGGCGATCTCTTTCGCTTTCCTTTGACGATCTTGCTTCAGACGTTTTTCGCGCTGGGTAAGAACTTCCCCACTTGGCGTCACCGGGCCGACCTTTGGGATCGCGAATCCGGCTGTAAGAAGAAAACAGGTAAGAAATTTCCAAATTCTACTAGAGAGGCCGAAGAAAAAAAAATTGTTGTTGTAGCTTACTTTCTTCCGGTAAGACCGCAGCAACATCGGGCCAGATCGCCAGGTAATGATTCAGTTCGAATCGTTTCCCCGCCAGCCATTCCAAAACTGCAAGTTCTTCCTCCGAAACAAATTTTTCTTTTCTAAATATTTTCTCTGCTCGCGAAGAAGGACGGCTGGCGAGACCGCCGAGATCGCCTTCAAAGATTAGATACCTCTCGGTCCAGAGAGGGATTTTATTTGGAAGATTTAAAACTTTTATTCCATTACCACTGAGATACAACAATCCTTTGAACTCTTCCTTGTTCAGACCCTCTTTTAAAACCTTTACAGAAAATGTACCTCGGAAGATTGACATTGTGAATTTTAACTTCACCGATCTCAAGTAATTGATAAAGACGCTCATCAAACCGATCGAGTTCGGCGGAATCTGGGCGAGAACGAGACCATAATAATTCATCACTTCCAACATTTCCCAAGGGATGGGAATTTGAAGACCATAAGCGAAGTGATCAATCGGGATGACATATTTATCTTCATCCCCAGAGTTCAAGCCTTCATCTTCGAATGGAATTCTGATCGTAATCTCATCATCGATCTCATATTTTTCAATAAAGGAAGAGTACTCTAGCTGTCTCCGAGATTTGACCATATTTGTGATCGGAGTTCAAGAAGACCTCAGCAGCTTTGGAGCGCGCGGACACCATTTTGTGAGATCGCAGGAGTCAGTAAATTAAAGAATACTCAAGAAGAATAAAATAATGATCCAGAAGAGAAGCTATTTATAGAAGGAAGGAGATGATTATGCAATGATAGTACTCCTTGAGATCGCCCTGCAGATTGATCAGACCGCCAAAAGCTATTTAGACTTGAAGATAACTAATACGCATAAAATTGTCCTCAGATAGATCACATAATCCTTAGTTTTTTAGGGTGTCACCAAATAGCTCGCATGCAGATCGCAATACACATGATCCACAATAAAAATACTATTAAAAAAGATTGCATTTATGAAAGCTAGAGATCGTAAAATGAGTACCACAATACTAAATAGCATAAAGCAAAACCAAAAAATATCTTAAAGACCAGAAATTAACTAAACAGGGTTTTTAAAGAGATCGCTAAATAAAAGAAAGAAGGGCTGCGGTCTCATCGCCTTGGATCCTTTCTCCTTCCAACGAATGCCGCCACATCCTGCATCTCGTTGACCGCAGTCCAGGCAGAAGCTAGGCTGTGATTGGCAACCATGGCAGCCCTATGGATTTTATACATTTCGCGGTCTACTTGCTCCATAGGGATTACCACGATTTCCGCCGACCTCTTTTCCGCGAGACCGCTGGAAGTGCCCGCTTTCATCGACATTTGAGGCCCGCCCCGGAGATTGGCGATCTCCGCAGTAAGTGTCGCGGCCTTCCCTCTATAATAATCGGCGTCCTTTTCGGCTTTTCGAAGCTTTTCTTCAAACTCGCCTCGAACCTGCTTTTCTTTGACTTCAAAGCTTGAAAGAATTTGCTTCTCCTTAGCTTCAAAATTCGCGGTTTGGATTCGGAGGCGGTCTTCTAGCATCCTCTCGCAATCTCGCATGACCCTCATGTCGTCAAGCATCGGCTTAAGGAGATCGACGAACTCTGGAGGAATTGAAACCTTTTTTGGTATCTCACCTTCTTCAGAAGCTGAGCTCACAATTTCATCTGCAATCAGGAGAGAAAACGGTCAAAAGTAATCAGCATTTATTATCAAATAGAAAGTAAGGTTTTCGTGTGAAATACTTGACAGTGTAGAAAGACCGCAGTCAAGTAAGTTCTTTTCAGCATCTTTTGAGACCGCAGCATTGGCGGTCAACAAAAGGCGGTCAGATCCTCTTAGGCATTCTAAATTGATTTTTTCTAATTGTCTTTTTCGCGACCGCTCGCCTTCTTTTCTTCTTCTTTTTAATTCAGCATTACTAATAAGAATGTCATCAGTTTCGATAATGACAATCTCAGGTCGCTTTCCAGGAGACGCAGGACGGAAAGCAAGTTTGGGAAGTGAATCAATCGGTCTCGCGATCATCTTCACCTTACCAGCCTTAATAAAGTCTAATGCAGCTGCGCGGTCTGCCGCCTCCGCATCCAGCTCTTTTTCCGCTTCTAACAAAGCATCGCCGTAATAATTAGACGCAGCGGTCTCATTTTTTCCTTTTTTGACCGAGACCGCCTCTCCAGCGATCTTCTTTTTCTTTTCTTTCTTCCTCTTCTTTTTCTCCTTATCCTTCTCAGCAGCTAGAACTTCCTCTTTTTCTTTCCTTTCTTTCTCCGCGGCCATAGAAATCTTTTCTTTTTCTTTTCTCTCCCACTCTGCTTTGGCGATCTCCTCCTGCTTTCTTTTCTCTTCTTCTCTCTTCTTTAAATTCTCAGTGATCGCCGCAAGCCTGGCAATCTCATCCTCTTTTACTTTTCTTTCCTCCTCCTTTTTCCTCTCTTCTTCCTCTTCTTTCTTCTTTCTTTCTTCTTCCTTTCTCCTCTCTTCTTCCTCTTCTCTCTTCTTTCTCTCTTCTTCTTTTCTTTTTTCTTCAGCAGCTTCTTCCTCGGCGATCACTCTAAGTCGTTCAACCTCAAAAGGATCTGTTGACTGAAATAATCAAGGAAAAAATTAATAAAAGTCAATTTTGAAGTATGTATAAAATTTGAAGTATGATTGCTTACGCTTGAAAGATTCTCAACAGGGTTATCTCCAGAAAGATAAGTCTGAAGATCGATGTCGCCGGCGGTCATAATTTGTCCAGTTTTCACCCTCTTAGCGATCCGATCAGGAGAACTAGCTTCTTTTCTTTTTAAGTCTCTAGCGGCTTTTTCTTTATCAGCGATCTGACTTCTAAGATTCTCAGCTGAAGCCTTCACCTGCAACATAGCAGCCCTGATCGACTCCACAGAAGCGGTCTCTCCAGAACAATCGGCAGGTTGATTGACCATTTCCGAAGTCATCTTAGCAGCAGCTTCTGCGATCGTTAAATCAACAAGGAGCGATCTTTTTTCTTTGAACTCTTGATCGATTTTTCTTTGCTAGAATTGACGGTCTTCTTCGAAATAATTTTCTTTGTTTTCGACGCAGATCCTGGCGATTTTCGAGATTGCGCTGATATTTTCATCAAGTCCAAAGCATCCATCTCAAAGGAAAAATTCTTTCACGATCTCAGTAAACAGCGACCGCTCAAGGATCAGGATCTCACAATGGTGTGGAATCTGAAAATCTGGGGTGGTATTTATAGCTCAAGCCACATTTATGACAGTCGCGGTCTCGGCGGTCAAAGTTTACATTTTCGAAGTTCCAGCGTAACTTAAAAATGTGCGGGGATTATGTTTGCCCGGAAAGCCCGCGATCTAGTCTTTACGATGCAAAAAGGTGGTCTCAGCGGTCTTCAGAATCAGTGATCGCGCAGATCGCCAGCCTTCAGCCTGATCAGTTTTCCTATGTTCCAAGCAGCTGAAGTTGTTCGAGACCGCCAGTCCGAGCGGTCTGGGCTTTTTTCCTGTTTTTACTATTCGCACCCCATTTCACTGCCCCGGCTCTCCTGTATCCCGGGCAGCCCGTAGTTTTTCAGTTCTGCCCGTTTGGGCAGCCCCCTCGTCTATAAATAGAGGGGTAGGGGAACCAGGAAAAGGACTTTTGGCTCCGAGGCTCCAGCTTACAACCTGTGTAAGCGGTCTCATTTTTTCGTGATCGCCATTTTACGATCGCCTTCTCTTTTTTCCAGCATCTTCTGTCTTAGTAACCTGCACTTCGCAGTTTTCTCCTGTCCCCTTTAGTGTGAATTTTGGAGGTACCATTTTTGGCCCCAACATACGGCATGTGTCCAGCTCCTCATGCCCATCCGTCACTTAGTACGGGGCTAGAGTGTAGTCATGTAGTTAAGGTATCTTGATCTTAGATATACTTATTTTATATTCATTACATGAACATTATCTCACTCTTTATACATAAATCATGCATATTTTTTTATTCTAACATTGCATCATGTGTTTGCATATTTTAATATTTCGAGCTTTAATGATTTTACCAAAAACAAGTATTTGAAAAATCACCAAATACATGCTAAAAGAGCCTTCAAATCTAATCAATATACTCTGAAATTTCAACTGAAGGAAGGTCTCTTTATAATAAAAATGAATTGAGAAAAATATTTTTCAAAACATCAAGAAATGCAGTTCTGTTTTGGCGTTAAGAAGTTAATGCCTAGCGTTAGCTCCTTTGCTCCAAAATATATTTTTTTTTGTTTTGAATTATTTCTGGTATTATTTTAATATTTTGTGTGTTTGTACAAAGTTTTCTATCTTTTTATTCCTTTTAAAACAAAATTTTATTTCTTTTAAAATATATATATATATATGTATTTTCTCATACATTATTTTTGTTTAATTCTCTGGCATAGAATATCATTTACTGAAAGGGTTATTAAAGACTTCTATGATTTCCAAAGAATATATATATAAAATTTTTTTTTACAAAATTACAAAACAATTTTAAAGAACAAAAATATGTTTTTCTTTATGTGTGTTTATTGTTTTGTGCATATATAAAAAAAAAATTCAAAACTTTATAAAAAAAAAACTTATTGTTATTCATTGTCATTGTCAAGGATGGATGATTAATTATATCAATTAAAGATTAAATACAATGTTTAATTTGACTTTCAAGTTTCTTAAAAACATTGTTTTATATTTGACATGCCTTGAAAATTATCTTGTTATGTGCAATGAAATTGATTGTAGATAAACATGTGTAGAAATGTTTAGCATGCCTCTAAGTATGAGTAATGTATTATGTTTGATAATGATTCATTCACTCACTTATTTTTGATAACCTACATGTGTTTACAATCGTATTCTTACATGATTGTGTAGTGTAATAACATAAATAATTAAAATGCCTAAATAGATTACCTACACAACATTGAATTGGTTATTACAATTCTTTGTCTTTCATGCACTTATTCTTTAGAGAAATGTGGTTTACAATGCTATGTTTGCAAAATAAGTGAATTCGGAGTCCTTAGTCACTAAACTAAAAAGCAAATAATAAATGACAAGGAAAACTCCACCAAGCACTACTCACCCTCCTGATAAGTCTTAATGAGCATTGTGAGGTTGAGCATCTTGGCTAAGAATTGTAAAGTGTCTTGTAGCAAACAATTTCTACACCACTTCTCTTTAGTACACCGGATCACAAAATTTTTGAAAATAAAGCTAAAAAGTATAAAAGTGATCCCCCAAGCACTACTTTGCACCCTGATAAGTCTTAATAAGCATTGTGTGTGCAGAGCACCTTGATAGTTGTACTATTTATTCATGTGCATTGAAATATTGTGGAAGTAATATTATTTGTGTATTTTAATGTTGTGTTATTTCATTATATATGTCATTTGTTTTTGATTGATTAACTTGTATACTTTATCAAAACACTACTTTGTACACATCATTATCTTACATAAAACTTCTACTCATGAGAATTGGATCCTAATACTCATCTACTTAAATCTCTACAAACTTAAGTAAATGCACTAGATAGCAAAGCATGACCGCTACAATGTTTATGTTTACTTGAAATGCAAATTTTATTACATTGTTGTTTGTGTATCTTTTCTTGATATTATGAAATCATGCTTGCAATTTTTTATCTTAATGGAATAGCATCTCTTCAATCTTTAACTCAAACATCAACTTTTCAAATTTAAAACTCGTTATCTTTTATATGGTTTTATCTTCTAAAATGATGTTTATGTTTAAGAGTGCTTATTATTTTTAACACGGTATTTTCCTTTAAGCAAGTGGTTTCTTAAAATAGAATGCTTACTTTATCATGTTAGCTATGTTGCTTACTACTTCATGTTACATCATGCTTATATTTTTCTCAACAAGTAGTATTTAACTAGCTTTTGATTGCATCCTATTTTTCTTCTCGACATAAAATATATTACTCCTTATTATACATACTCACTCCTAAACCCTCTTTTGATTCTACCAAAAGGGGAGATTAAATTGCATAAACCTAATATTTAGGGGGAGTGCATTATAATGATATTAAACTCAAAAAATGGGTATATTTGTAGGGGGAGTAATCATATAAGAGGTGCATACACTATCATATGCTCGATCATGAAAATTCTTCAATAAGTGGTTCCTTACCTATCTTAAAAGATATATACTCATCCCTACCCACTTTTGTTAATAACAAAGGGGGAGAAGAAATTGAGAAATCTAGTAAAATAGATATTTAGGGGGAGTACTTTATAAGAGAACACTAATGTAGGGGGAGGACTTGATATAGAAAGAGTAGACATTATCGCTTTCAATTCTATCACGCTCTTAATATGTTATTCATGCATATCTTATTACCGCACTTATCTATAAACACAAATTGTCTTAATCTCACTAATTTCTCATATGGGTATTTGTTATTATCAAAAGGGGGAGATTGTGGGAGCCTATGTTCCGCATCTCTTGGTTTGAGAATAACAAATACTGTATTGTATTTGATCTAGTCTTTTGTGTGTTTATATTGTCGAGGTTGTACAGGTTCAATGAGGAGACAAGTCATCGTTCATGGGCATGATCCAAGAGTGTGTACACATTAGAAAAACAAAAGGATAAGTTTTGTGAGCGGATCTTAAAATGGCCAAAACTTTCAATCCAGGAAGAGTTACGGAACGTGCCACCCCTTTTCGGAGATGAGAACGACTCAATCTACAGTCGGGAGAAGTTTCGAATGGCAAAAATGAAGAGGAGATGTCGCCCAGGCGACAGTCGATGTCGCCCAGGCGATAGTCAATGTCGCCCAGGCGACAGTCAATGTCGCCCAGGCGACAGCAGAGAAGTTACAACTACTTCCCTCCATGGCAGCACGACGAAAGATAGTTTTGAGTTGTCGGAAATCTGACAGCGATGTCGCCCAGGCGACAGCTCGGAGGTTACAACAACTGCCCACGACAGCACCACGACCGGCAGTTTTGCGCTGTCGGAAATTTCCGACAGCCGATGTCGCCCAGGAGACACTGAATTTCTATAAATTGGCTCCTTTGGTTCGTGCATTCCATGCTTTGAAGATTCTAAGTTCCTTCCAGAGTGCATTCCACCCAGAGAGCTCCAGAACCTCATGAACTCCCATTTATGCTGATAAGGTTTGAAATTGAAGACGAGATCGGACGCGCTTCTACATCAACGATCATCTCGAGGCTTCAACCTTCCTTCCAGAGATCTGAATTTCTAGGGAGTTCTTATTTTATCTTGTATTTTCATTTATATACATTTTACTTTGTATTGGTAGGGAAAATCGCTTCCTTGTGCGGAGCGTCTAAGTCCTTGCGTGGCTTAGGGGAAAATCGCTTCCTTGTGCGGAACGTCCAAGTCCTTGCGTGGCTTGGTGGGAAATCGTGGCCTTGTGTGCTACGTCTAGATCTTGGGAAGATCTATAGGATAGGCTTGGGCTTGGTCTAGGGAGAGACAAGTGATAGCATTCCGATCCTTGGGAGAAGGATTGGTAAACACAAATTGTAAAAGTTTTATTATCATATTTGTGCCTTGATCTTAAGCATTGTTAAGATCATTTTATTTGTATGTGAATTTCATGATTATAAAATTATGACTTTTTCTTTAATTGCAAATATGGTTGCTTAATCTTTAACTTAGAAATTTGTGTTTGAATTAATTTAAAAATTACATTGGTTGAAATTTATATAAGTAATTTTTTAGAAAAGTAAAATTTGTTTTAAAAATTCTTAAGTAAAAATCGTAATTTAAAAAGGCCCTTATTCACCCCCCCCCCCTCTAAGGGCGCCACAAGATCCAACAATTATGCGGGAACGACTATGAGTGATGATGAGGAGAGGGAGAACCTCTTCTATGAAGGGTTGATAGATAACCTGAGACATCCACTCATAGCTCTACAAAGCATAGGCTTTAATGAGTTGGTTGAAGCCACTAAAATATTAGAGAGGGAATTTGAACCCAGTGTCGAAACGGTTTTGCATCAAGGTAAGGAGAAGGGAAACATTCTCAATCACAGTGGAAATTAAATGGGAACTGGGGAGGAAAAAGCACCATTTCCTTAGGCATGTGAGAGAAGCTGTGCTATTTCTGTTGAGTTTCGTTCAAAGGGACCGCTTATGTGTTATAAGTTTGGCAAGTTGGGCCACATAGCTCAAAATGTTTTCGAAGGGGGACCTGAACCATATCAGAAGCAGGAGTTGGCAGTGCGATCAGGCCCACATATGCTGATAAAGGGAAGGAGGTAGTGTTGAGAGCTTCACCTATTCCTCTGACGCAACCTAGAACTTATGCCCTTGGATAGCAAGAGGCTATTCATCAACCCGACGTGGTGACAGGTGCAAAAAAATCAGATTTTTTTTATAATTTATAATTTTAATTTTATTCAAAGTTTGTGACCACATATGCTTGTTGCATGCACATTTAGGCTTTGTTCTAGTGTTCAACAGTCCCACTAGAGTATTATTTGATATGAGGGCGTCACAATTTTTTCTTGCAGATTGCTTTATTTGGGGATTTATTGTTGAAACTATTGAGGCAGAGTTGGAACTAAGTGTGTGAATGTCGAACGGGTCTTTCTTGACCACCAGGAGAAAAGGGCATATTTTGTTGAGAATAAGTGATCTTGACTTCGAGCTGGAGGCGACAATTCTACTGTTAGCTGAGTTCGATGTGATTTGGGGGATGGATTGACTTGCAGAGCATTGATCCAATATTGATTTCCTGCTGAAGGTCGTGACCCTGAGTTGTGAAGGTCGAGCTAAGGTCAAATTCGAGGGCCTAAGCGGAGTGGCTTGCACCCTAATTTCCGCCATTAAAATGTTGTGTGCGATAAATCAAGGAGGTGAGGCATTAATGTCTTTGTTTGAGACTCACTCCATAAAGTTAGCAATTAGAGAAGTGCCAATTATGGCAAAGTTTGGAGTGTTGGTGTTTCCATGGAGATTTGGAAGTGGTCAAATATCTAGTCTCACTGCCAATGCGATATGACCTATGGGATCACACACAAGAGTGTATGGAGAAATTGGAGGAAGAATCCTGTTGACAAGTGATCGTATCAAAGCACGTATAGCGAACTTAAAGTGCGTTCAACGAACGGCTAGCGTAGCGCGTTCGTCGAATGACTAGCATAGCGCGTTCGACGAATGGCTAGCGTAGCACGTTCATCGAATGGCTAGTATAGCGCGTTCGTCGAAAGGCTATCGTAGCGCGTTCGTCGAACGGCTAGCGTAGCTCGTCCGTCGAACGGTTTGTCGAATGGCTAGCATAGCGCGTACGTCGAACGGTTCGTCAAATGGATATCATAGCGCATTCATCGAACGGCTAGCGTAGCGTGTTTGTCGAACAGCTAGCCTAGCACATTCGTCGAACGGCTAGCATATCGCGTTCATCGAACGGTTCGTCGAACGGCAATCATAGCGCATTCATCGAACGACTATCGTAGCGCATTCATCGAACGGCTAGCATAGCGCGTTCGTCGAACGGCCAGCGCGTTCGATGAACGCTAGCCAGTTTGTCGAACGCAGTATTCGACAAATTTATTTTTGCCCGACGCTTCTCTTTTTCACTGGGGGTATAAAAGAATACGATTCTTTTGACTTAATGACCCGATCTGTTTTTACGATCTATTTTAAGAGAGAGAGCGATGGAAGAGTTCCGCAAGGCTTCTGACGAAAGTGTTCCGACCGGTCAATCCCACCACCATCGCCGCCTCTCCCTATCGTCGGACCTAGCAGTCCGTGGGAGACATAGAGAGTAGTTCTTCTCTGACCAAGATCTTGTGCGACAAAAGGCTAGGGTTCTTCAGCACTCGTGTGGACTTCCCGTAGAGGCGCCGAACCATTTCAGCGCTTGGAACTCAGCCGCACGATCTCTGGATTTCTCATTGGAGCACCTCGGTTGAGTATAGACTCAACCCCCTTTAGGTATAAATACTGCAATGTGTTGTGGCTATTATTTTATTTCTTGAATCAATGAAATCGCAAGTTCCTTATAAGTGTTTAGGGTTGTTCTAGTTAATTTATTCTACTGTGCATATATGATATGCTGTATTATCATTCCTGAAATGGTATCAAGAAAACCCTACAGTGGTATCAAAGCGAGGTTTGCGATCTAATGCATGTAATTCAGAAATTTTGAAGTGTTCTGAATGTCTAGATTTCTTCCTGGGTGTTTGGATTTCGATGAAGTGTTCTAAATTGGAACCCCTCTAGGAACGCATATGATTGCGTTGCGATTTCATCGTTCAGAAATTGTTTCTCCTTTGCAGTAACCGTCCCTCTAATTGGTTTGTGAAACCAAATGTCTTAGATTTTGAATCTGACATTGAGAGACAAGCTTGTCTACTGCATAGGTAGAGTTGTTTTTACCTGTGTCAAATGCATGTAAATCTGGAGATTTAGAAGTGTTCTAAATGCTCAAATTTAGCCCTTTCTATCAAAGCATTGATAATTTTATTTTGTGCACATCTGGGATGTATTTGGTTGTGAATGTTGTAATTTTGTAAATGTGCACATTGATTAATTGTTAATCAATTTTATAAATAAAAATCCCTTATCCAAGATTAAGTATACGGATGCCTTCCGATGGATGACACTATTCCTGCCTCGATCGATGAAGTGTGGGCTTGCCAAAGCAAGGTGCATTAATCTATCTTGGTAAGGGTGCGAGCGGATAATTGTGATATCCCACTGTCGACATCGGGTCCAACTTAATTGGGTGACCTCAAAAGTTGAATGCCTAGAGGCATTGGGTTGGCATGCACCATATGATGGATGCGAATAAAGAGTTATTTACCAACCATACAAGAGTTGCATAGTGATGCAATTGGCAAGTGTTGTCTACCTAAATAACTGCATTATGAGAGGAACGCCAAAGCGGACTCATTGTGTTGGTGAAATACGAATCTTGTCCACTAATAGAGTAGCTCGCATAAACTCTCCAAATTGATATTAAGGGTTATCAATTTGAATAAAATAGTGGGAGTATTTAATAAAAGATCTTATTAAATAAAAATGTATTTTGAAATATAGTACTAAAATATAATTTGCATTATTTTGTAAAATTTTCATGGCAAATAGTTCACACTCCATGTTGTCCCTGAGAGCCATCCTTGGGAAGAACAAGCTCAATGGGACGAATTTCCTAGACTAGTTCAGGAACCTGATAATTGTTCTTAGGCATGAGCGTAAGCTCTATGTCCTTGAAGAAGATCCCCCCGAGGAGCCAGCCTCTACTGCACCTTGTGCAGATAGAGATGCTTATAAAAAGTATGGATATGACTCGTTGAATGTTGAATGTCTCATGCTCGCAACCATGAACTCTGACCTTCAGAAGCAACATGAGAACATGAGTTGTTACGAGATGGTAGAGCACTTGAAGAAAATGTTTCAAGGGCAAGCTCGCCAAGAGAGGTTTGACATATCCAGGGCATTATTTCAGTGTAAGATGGGAGCTCGGGACCCAGTAGGAACTCACGTACTCAAGATGATTGGGTATATAGTGAACCTTGAAAGACTAGGGCTTCCATTGGGCCAAGAGTTGGCCACCTGATCCTGTAATCGTTGCCGGACAGTTATGAGCAGTTTGTCTTAAATTACAATATGAATGAAATTGACAAGACACTGCCTGAGCTCCTAGGCATGTTAAGAACTGCTGAGATCAATATGAAGAAGGCCAAGCCTGCTAGCCCCATATTGATGGTGCATAAAAGCAAGGGCAAGACCAAGGGATTCAAGAAGACTAAGGTGGGACCTAAGTCGTATCTTGATCCCAAGTCTTCAGCACTGAAGAAAAAGAGCTTGGCTAAGGAAGGGAAGTGCCACCATTGTGGTAAGGCATGGCATTGGAGGAGGAACTGTCCCCTCTATCTTGAAGATCTGCAAAAGAAGAAGGGAAGTGTGACTTCCACTTCAGGTATTTTTGTTATAGAAATAAACATTTCTGCTCCTTCATCTTGGGTATTGGATACCGGATGTGGTTCTCACATTTGTACGAATGTGCAGCAACTGATAAGGAGAAGAATGTTGGGTAAAGGAGAGGTAGACCTGCGCGTTTGAAATGGAGCAAGTGTTGATGTCGTTGTCGTTGGTGTTTATCGTCTTTCTTTGCCCACTGGGCTTGTAATAGAATTAGATAACTGTTATTTTGTTCCAACCATAACTTGAAACATTATTTCTGTGTCTTGTTTAGACATGAAAGGTTTTACTTTCATTATTAAGAACAATAGTTGTTCTATATTTTTGAATGATGTTTATTATGGTGTAGTCCAACTGTTTAATGGTTTATATGTTTTGAACTTAGACCATCCGATCTATAATGTAGAAAATACTAAAATACTAAAAACAAATGACTCGAACCCCACGTACCTTTGGCATTGTCGTTTAGGCCATATAAACGAGAAACGCATATCCAAGCTCCATAGAGATGGACTACTGGACTCATTTGATTATGAATCATTTGAGAGATGCGAGTCATGTTTATTAGGCAAGATGACGAAAGCTCCTTTCATTAGTTATAGTGAGAGGGCTGATGATCTCTTGGGTATAATACATAGTGATGTATGTGGACCGATGAGTTTTATGGCTAGAGGTGGGTACTACTACTTCGTTACATTTATTGATGATTTCAGTATATACAGATACGTGTTTCTTATGAAGAACAAATCTGAAACCTTTGAAAAGTTCAAAGAGTTTAAAAATGAAGTAGAGAACCAACTAGGAAAGAGGATAAAAGCACTCTAATCTGATCGAGGTGGCGAATATCTGGGCCATGAGTTTCGTGAGCATCTGAGAGAGTGTGGTATTGTATCACAACTCACTCCGCCCCGAACACCACAACATAATGGTGTGTCTGAGAGGAGGAATCATACTTTGTTAGACATGGTACGGTCGATGATGAGTCATGCATATTTGCCCATTTCCTTTTGGGGATTTGCTTTAGAGACTGCTTCTTTCACATTAAATCGTGCTCCAACGAAAACGGTTCTAAAGACACCATATGAGATATGGACTGGGAAGCGTCCTAGTATGTCTTTTATTAAGATTTGGGGCTGTGAGGCATATGTGCGACGTAAAATGCCTGACAAGCTGGAACCCGAGTCGAATAAGTGTTATCATATGGGATATCCTAGGGAAACCAAAGGGTATTATTTCTACCTGCCGTCCGAGGGCAAAGTGTTTGTCACAAGGATTGGCGTCTTTTTGGAGAAAGAGTTCTTATCCAGAAAGACTGCAAAGGTGGAACTTGAGGAAGTTCAAGAACCACAAATAATAGTAGAACCAATTTTAGAACCTGAGCAAGGACTACAAGTTGTTGTAGCTAGAGAACCTGCTCAAGAAACACAAATACTGCGTAGATCTGATAGACCAAGATTTGAGCCTGAGAGATGGATTTCTCGTGTCTCAAATAAGTAACGTGTTGCTTATGGATCATGATGATGAACCTGCAACCTATCAAGAGGCTATGTGTGGACCTGACTCCGAGAAGTAGCTTGAGGCCATGAAATCTGAAATGGACTCCATGTATGCAAACCAAGTTTGGACCTTGGTGGAACCACCTGAAGTGGTACGACCCATAGGGTGCAAGTGGGTCTTCAAGAAGAAGACTGACAGGGATGGGAATGTACAGACATTCAAAGGCCGGCTGGTGGCTAAAGGTTTCAGGCAAATTCATGGTGTTGACTATGATGAGACCTTTTCCTCTGTAGCCATGGTCAAGTCCATCAGAATTCTACTTGCTATTGTTGCGTATTATGACTACGAGATCTGGCAAATGGACGTTGAAATAGATTTCCTTAATTGAAACCTCCTTGAGGAAGTGTATATGACACAACCCGAGGGTTTTGAATCTCCAAATGAAGCCACTAAAATATGCAAGTTGAATCGATCCATTTATGGATTGAAACAATCTTCTCGAAGTTGGAATCTTCGTTTTGAAGAGAAAATCAAAGAGTTTGGTTTCATCAAGAACGAGGATGAACCTTGTGTTTACAAGAGGATTAGTCGGAGCATTGTCGTTTTCCTGATATTGTATGTGGATGACATACTGTTGCTCGAAAATGACATTCCGACCATGCAAGCTGTTAAGAACAGGCTAGGGGACTGCTTTTCTATGAAGTACTTGGGTGAAGCGACTTATATACTTGGTATTAAGATCTATAGAGATAGATCGAAGAAGTTGCTGGGTTTGACCCAGAGTACATACATTGAAAAGGTGTTGAAACGGCTCAACATGCTTGAGTCCAAGAAAGGATTCTTACCCATGTCACATGGTATGAGTCTCTCTAAGGACCAGTGTCCAAAATCTTTGGAAGATAAGGACCGTATGAAGTTGATTCCATATGCTTCGGCAATTGGATCAATCATGTACGAAATATTATGTACTCGACCCGATGTCTCTTATGCTTTGAGCATGACTAGCAGATATCAGTCTGATCCTGGTGAGAGACACTGGATTGCAGTCAAGAATATCTTAATGTACTTGAGAAGGACTAAAGATGTATTCTTGGTGTATGGTGGAGAGGAAGAGCTCATCGTAAAGGGTTACACAGATGCTAGCTTCCATGCTGATTGGGACGACTCAAAGTCCCAATCAGGTTTTGTATTTTTCCTTAATGGAGGAGCTGTGAGTTGGAAGAGTTCCAAGCAAGAGACAGTTGCTGATTCTACAACTGAGGCCGAGTATATGGCTGCTGCAAATGTGGTGAAGGAGGCTGTGTGGATTAGGAAATTCATCAGCGAGCTTGGTGTAGTTCCTAGCATTGTTCATCCCGTAGTTCTTTACTGCGACAACAATGGTGCTATTGCATAAGCTAAGTAACCTAGATCTCATCAGCGCTCCAAGCACATACTTCTGCGGTTCCATCTTATTCGAGAGATTATCGATCATATGAGCATATGCAGAGTACCGGCTGAAGAAAATATTGCGGATCCACTAACGAAGTCTCTTGCACAGAGAAAGCATGATGGTCATACTAGATCAATGGGTATTAGATTCATGAATGATCATCTCTAATGGGAGTCTTGTGGATTGTATTTGTCGGTTGTTGATTATTCATGTGATGAATAGAGTACTTTATATTTTATTTTACATTTATGGCAAGTTCTTTTATTATGTTAAATATTTCTACTGATATATTAATTAGCATAATAAATGCCCTTAGAATGTTTGCTTCCATAGGAATTCAAGTACGTGACTTGAATGTGAGGGCCTATGTTTTTCTAGAAGCTTTATTATTAAATGGTCCCTAGTCAGAGTATCATCTTAGAAGTTAAAGGGCAATGATGATACGTCAAGAATAGCATGTGCATTGACTGATGACCGGTTCTCACAGGTCATGATATTGTGATATCAAGTCAACACATGGGTACTTGTTAGTGAACAAGTTGTACTGGACAGACCCACCTTGAGACTACTTTGTGGATTGTTATATGAACGTGTCACAAGTAGGTCTTGTTGGGAATAGTGCCCATCAATGTTCCTGATTTGAAGAAGTGCTCAACTCAATGATAAGTGCAAGTTGTATTTAATTTTCCATCTAGTTCATGTTGCAGAGATCGACAAAATGTCGAGTACTTTAGTTAATTTAGTAAGTACTATATCGTTGAGAAGAAGGAGATGTCGTCGACAAAGTATACTTGTCGTCATAATGATGGGCAAAGCAAAAGCTGAGACTTGGTAAGATCGTCGAACGCAGAATGATGTTCGTCGAACGCAGAAGGAAGATCGTCGAACAGTGAGACTTGGCGAGTTGGTCGAACACTAAGACTCGGCAAGATTGTCGAACGCAGAAGCAAGATTATCGAACGCAGAAGAAAGTTCATCGAATGCAGACTTGGCGTGTTCGTCAAACGCTGGATAGAGTTTGTCTAACGCAGAGACAGGACAGAAGAATAAAGTTCGTCGAACACAGAATGTTGTTCGTCAAACAAAGATTGTCGTTCGTCGAATGCAGAGAAGAATGGAGACAAAGGAAGAAATGTCGTCAAGAAGATGCAGCATCGTCGACATCAACTAAGAAGCCTTGCCGCTGAAAAGACTAAGTATGACTGATGGCGTAGGACATCGTCGAAAAGAATGCATGTCGTCGTCGATATGTTATCACTCATGTTGTCGAGAAAGCAACGTGATTACGACGACAGTCTGCAAGAAAGAAGATCATGACGACACAGTCAGAGATAGCATATCGTCGTATATGTAGAAGCGCCAGAATGTCTCGTATCGTCGAGATACCAGCATCAAAGGCAGAAGCAAGAAGAATTGAAGATCTACCAAGGCGTAAGGCATCGACAAAGACCTGTCATCGAGATATCATCTATGTCATCGTAACATTGGAAATATCGTCGAGACAGATTCAAAAGTTGCGAACGTGATGTCAGCATTTATTGCCGCCGCCTGATTGTCCAATCAGCGCGTGCTTTTAAGGAATGGGCGTCTGACATTAAAGGACATAACATGTGACCGTTATGCGGCTCATTTGTCATATAAAAGAGAACAATGATGGCCTAGAAAAGCAGTCCTTTGCATAGCGAAAAAGAATGAAAAGAATCCCGCCGATACACTTCAATAGAACAGTACTTTCTCGGCGGAGAAGAAGATTAAGTAGAGAACAAGCATCAAGTGTTCTCTGAAGAATCAATCATCTCCATTGCCTGACAAGAAGCCAATCCTCATCAGGCTAAGGAGGCTGAAGAAGATCCAGTGCAGAAACTCCAGATCAAGAAGCATCTTCTTCAACCTAAAGAAGCCGATCTTTAACAGGCTAAAGTTGTCGATCTTCATCCGGCAGAAGTAACAGTCTTTTATTACTGTAATCTTTGTAAGGCTTGCGGGCCTATTTGTCAATCTTGAGGGCTTGAGACCTGTGAGGCTTGAGGACCAGGGCAGAGGCTAGACTTGCGGGTCTGGCTAGGTAAGGCTTGCGGGCCTATTTGTCAAGCTTGAGGGCTTGAGACCTGTGAGGATTGAGGGCCAGGGCAGAGGCTAGACTTGCGGGTCTGGCTAAGTAAGGCTTGCGGGCCTGTTTGTCAAGATTGAGGGCTTGAGACCTGTGAGGCTTGAGGGTCGGGGTAGAGGCTAGACTTGCAGGTCTGAGCTAGGTAGGGCCCGAGTGTCGAGCTTGCGGGCTCGGGGGCAGAAGGGGATTGCGGGCCTAAGATGTTGGACTTGCGGGTCGTGTTGTAAGGCTTGCGGGCCTGGAGATTTGGTAGCATTTGTCGAGCCTAACACACTGCTGGGTAGGCGCAGAGGGATAGAGGACTACTCAAGACACCCAGTCTTGAGGAACCTCTATATATCTTTGTGTGTTTTCTGTGTTATACTTTATAACTTATAGATTTGTTAATCAGAAATCAAGAACACCAAAAAGGGGATAAGATAATTTGAAAAACCTATTCACCCCCCCCCCCCCCCCCCCCCCCCCTCTAGGTGATAAGTCGACACCCAATAAACAACAAGTAGTATCAAGCGAGGTTGTTCAAAGAAAAGCTTAAGAGCTTGAACAGATCTGCTAGTGGGTGTCTAAGTATCATAACTATGGAGACAAGGACAGTTATGTGTTCTAGGGAGAACTTTGCCCTTTTGAAAGTTAGAACAAGAATATTCATGGAGGCTATGGATCCCAGGATGTTTCAAGTAATTCAAGAAGGGCCATATGCCCCCAAGACCATGCCCAAGACAATGACAGAAGATGAGATCATCCTATTTGAGCTAGACAGGAAATCCAGAGACATTATAGCTGATGCAGTTGATACTCCCATACTCCAAAACTGATTCACTGCACTACAGCTAAGGAGATGTGGAAATCTCTAACAATCCTTATGGAAGGATCAGAAGAAGAAAGAAGCAAAGCAGCTAAGGAGAAAGTCAGAACATTGAGTGAAAGTGACTCAAGCTGTTCAGACTCAGAAGAGAAGACTCAGTTTGGATTAACTGTCCTATCTGAGTCAGAGGAAGAAGTCTAGGATGAAGTCTCAACTGAACAAGTATGCAAAAGAGCTCCTCTATCTACCTCTGACTCAGAATCAGAGACGTGCTCATCTGGGAATGATGACTGGTCCAAGTCATACAATGATCTCTTAGAAGATGTAAAGATGCTCAAGATGTTGTGCAAGGAGCAGAATGCAAATATCTCCTCTCTTCAAGCAAGAAATCCTGATCTCTCAGAGCAGAAAGGCTAACTCTAGAGAATGCAGAGTTTTGTCAACTCAAAAAGGACTTCAAGGCAAGCTCCAACCTTGACTTGATAGACAAATTTGGGAAAACTCTGAAGGTGAGCTGTGCTGCTCACTAACCAGAGAAGTAGTTCTTCTGAAGAACGACAAATTCCAGCCCAAAGTCTTGAAATCTAAAAATGACAACATCAGAAGGGTGGAGAGTAAACTCCACTTTGTAGTAAAGCCTGTGGCAAGCTCCTCTAAACCAGCGACCTCTCCTCTACTGGTAAATGGTTGCTGCCCCACTCAGAGAAGGGAGCAGGGATGCTTCAAGGAAGACAGATCAGGCAGAACCTGTGGGAAGATTGCTAGCTTGAGGAAGGTAATCTCACCCTCCAACAAAAATGCTGGGCAATCCAATCGTGGGTATCTCAAGACTGGGAGCTCCACAAGTGGAGAAAAGAACATGCCAAAAACCACAAAGGTACCTCAGGAAGTTATGAGGAGGCAGAAATTTGCTGAGCCCAGAGAAGAGAAGAAATCCTTAAAGAAGACTGACTCCAGATGGAAAACAGTAAATGATGACAGCAAACATCACATCTACCATCAGCACAGTTCACCTTTTTGCTTCATTCATTTGTTCACACATAGAGAACACCTGCTCATACAGTCAACCAGAAAAGAAGATATAATAGGTATGAATGTTGGTGTTGTGGAAAGACAGGGCACTTTGAATTGATTGTTGGTACATGTTGATTAAAATTCCGCTTGCACGAAATGAAATCCGAACTAGCAATCCGAGAAGGCAAGTATACCTATCGAACTGTAGTATAGGAACACAAGTGTCGTATTAAAATCCGAGAACCGTTGATTACTTATACTCAAACGAATTACTATTATTTTATCTTAATAATTTTTTGGAAGGTTTTGTCTGCTAAGTTGAAATAAAAGCTGGATAAAAGTACGGCTAAACGATGATTTAAGAAATAGCACTCGATCTTGACTTACTTCGGCTTAAGTTGATCAAAATTCAAAAGCAAACTTAAAACTTAATAAAGTAAGGGTAGCTTGACCGTGGGGGTTCCTATAGTTTGAACATGCTTCTCTCGAAGATATGCCCAACTGAGTTTAGGAAAATCTGACCGAACTCTCGTCCCGTATTCGAATACCTAAAACTCGCTTTAAGTGGTGAACACCGCTATTGGGTTTGACTCCAATCCAGGAGATTTACGTCATTCTCTCTCGAGAAATGTGTGTAACTCTCTTTACTCTTAAGTGCTCACATTAGACTATCGGCCTCTCGGCTAGCCAAGAATGAAAGCAAAGGTGGAGATTATATATCGATAATATAGCTCCACTAAATTTTAATTAAGAGTGAATCTAAGGCCCAACACTTTAGAAAGTGAAAGAAGACTAAAGGATCATAACTTGATCAACTCATCCTCAGATCATCAAGATCGAGTACTATGAGGATTTAGTTACTCATGGTGGAGGGGTAGGAGAGAGAAATGATGAAGATTTTAAGAGAACAAAATCATACTATTTTTATTAAACAAAAGTTCAATTGAGATTACAATTGCATGGAAAGCCTACTAAGTATTAGTAATACACTATAAAAGGAAATTACAAAGGCATTACAACATTCATATGAAAATTAGAAAAGGAAATGCATTGAAATAAGAGAGAGAGAGAGAGAGAGAGAGAGAGAGAGAGAGAGAGAGAGAGAAAGAGAATAAAATGACATGAAAATCACTGAAAATAGAGTAGTAGCACTAGTTCTCTCTCCAAAAACTGAATGGGGAAAGCTTGGAGGCCATTTCAATTTATAGAAATTTTTCTGCCTCGGTCACGCCCTCAGTCACGCCCGTGACTAGGGGCGTGACATTGTTTAATCAATTCTGCGGCTTGGATCAGGTTCGGCGCACGATTCTAACGCGATTTGATGGGTCATGCCCTAGGTCACGCCCGTGACTGAGGGCGTGACCATTTCGGTGGTTAGCTCGGGTCATGGGCGCTGGCGGCGATCATGGGCGCTGGCGGCTGGCTGACGTGGCAGTCACGGGCGTGACTGGAAGCACGCCCGTGTAACAGTGGCGTGACCAATTTGGTGGTCAGCTGGTCGAATCTGATCTGTTCACGGGTTGGTCACGGGCGTGGCTTGCGTGTCACGGGCGTGACTTGTGTGTCACGGCCGTGTACTTTGGGCGTGTCTGACCAGATCTTCTGAATTATGTTGGCAGCAGCTTAACTGGAAACAGCAACTTACACGCCCTAGGTCACGGGCGTGACCTAGGGCGTGACTTAGGAAATTTTGCATTTTTGACCTGAAAATTCAGAAAACTTAAGTTAGCACTAAAAATAGGAAAATGAACCAAAATTGCATTTAGGTAAACAACAATAAGCAAAAAGTAAGAGTAAATAACCTAATTAAACTAACTAGATTTAGCATTATCAAATTCCCCCAAGCTTACACTTTGCTTGTCCCCAAGCAAAGAAATATGCTTTAGCTAATAAAACAAAATGACTAATTAAAAAGATGTAATTATGCTAAACACGAGTACCTTGCAAAATTCCAAGTAGGGAGAAGAGTGAAAAGGAAACCTAAAATAAGTACTTTATTTAAGCTTAATTTTTATACCCTTTACTAACAAAAAATAATCATCCAAAATTTTAACTAAAAAGTTTTAAAATAAAATTGAGCAAAGTAACAAGTGAGATAGTGCATTGAATTGTTACTAAACCCTAAGAGACAAATTATAATTATATCATTCTAAGAACAAGGATCTAAATTCATACCCAAGACTTAACTATTCTACTTTTCTTCTTTACTTAGCTAAAGCAAATTTAGGAGCATGAATCAAGAGGACTTTATTAGGACCGAAATGTTTGGTTTAGGCATATGATTTGGAATGGAAATCGAAGATAAAAGTGATTGCTATAATCACACTAAACCATAAACATGAGTTTAATAAAATTTTCGATATGAATGATAAGAGGCGATCCTTCATTATAAGCATATAGCATATTTTCTTTCTTTCTCTTTCATAGCCATTTTTTTTTTGAAATTTTGGCAAAGATAACTAATACAAATATGCTTAAAATATCTCCTTTTTGAGCAAATTCTTTTCTTTGAAGCTCTCCATGCAATAAACCAATCACACTCTTTTAGAAATTTAAATAAAACTCAAAGTGTTAGTGTGATTCAAATAGGTTTGGAAATTTTGGCTTTGGTGAAAAATTTGATAAGTGGAGGTGACAATAAAACATGGGAAAAGGCTCAAAAGAGGCAAACAACGGGTTTCTTTTTAAGGGTTGGCATGAAGGCTCAAACTTAAAACAAAAAAGGCCTAAATCATTTTCATTGCTCTCTAAATTTATTTAAAGCATGAGTTTTGAAGGATTTCAAAAAGTAAGCCCTAGATATTAAATAAAGACTAATGAACTTATCCTGAAAATAAGAATAATAAGCGTCTAGGATTATTCACATTTACTACACAAATCAAAAGTTAACCCTGCAAAATATATCTAAAAATGAAGAGGAAAATAGTGGATGAAGAATTTTTTACGAAAGTAAAGAAGATAAAAGAGAAAACGATAAGGAAAGTACAAGATTTTAGAAAAAACTTTTCAGATTAACATGCTACCTAGAATTAGAACACTACATGAGTCAACAATTTACTTGTGAAACATAATTAAAAGTAGGATTAGAAATTTTGAAATTAACTAAGGCTATATAAAATATTTTGGGAAAAACAAAACATAAAGCAAGGGGTACTATTGATTTTACCAAAATCTAATTTAGATTACTAAAACAAAAGAAAAGAAGACATTCTCCCCCAAGCTTACGATAGACATTGTCCTCAATGGAAAAGGAGAGTGAAGGAAGGGGTAACTAAGAAAAGAAATTAAAACTGAAAAACTGAAACAGGCACTTCCCTGGATTTATGGGCTTGAAAGGATGTGTGATGCCGCTCCCCCTTGTTGGCGCTTTGAATCTTCATGAAATATCATCTTGAATTTTTCTTGAAACCAGCAATGTTGAAGCAGGCGATCGCCGAAGTTGAGAGTATCAGAGCCATCCAGGGCCAAAGAAAAATTAAAACAACAAATTTTAAAAACTTTGGGTTGCCTCCCAAGAGCGCCCTCTGTTTAATGTCGTTTGAGCTCGACTAAAAGAATATAGTTCAAAAGTTAATCCAAATTATTACAGTCCAGACAAAAGAAGTTTTTCACTGTCCATGTCAACATTGTCACCAGAAAAATAAAGTTTTAGACGATGCCCATTAACCTTGAAATCACCCTTATCTGGGTGTGATATCAAAACAGTTCCATACGGATAAGCTTCCTTTACAATAAAAGGACCTGACCATCTAGATTTTAACTTTCCAGGAAATAAACGTAGACGAGAATTATAAAGTAATACTTGGTCGCCTGGTTTAAATGTTTTCGGGTGCCTTAAATTTTTATCGTGAAAGCATTTCGTTCGTTCCTTATATAATTTATTATTTTCATACGCATTGGAGCGCCACTCATCGAGTTCGTTGAGTTGGAATTTTCAAAGATCGGCGGTGGAGTGGGGATCAAAATTTAAAAATTTAAGGGCCCAGAAAGCACGATGTTCTAATTCGACCGATAAATGGCACGATTTCCCATATACTAACCAATACGGTGTACAACCGATGGCGGTCTTGTACGCTGTTCGGTAAGCCCATAGAGCATCGTCTAATTTATGTGACCAGTCCTTACGTGAGGTGGAAACAGTTTTTTCTAAAATACGTTTGATTTCTCTATTCACTACCTCGACCTGGCCGTTAGTTTGGGGGTGGTAAGCAGTTGAAAGCTTATGTGAAACGCCATATTTTAAAAGTGTTTTTGCAAATTGTGCGTTACAAAAGTGCGAACCCCTGTTGCTAACGATGGCCCTAGGAGTACCGAATCGAGAAAATAATTTTTTTAAGAAAATAATAATGACTCGGGAGTCATTGGTAGGAAGAGCTTGGGCCTCTGCCCATCGAGACACGTAGTCTACCGCAACTAAAATGTATTTATTACCATGGCTAGAAGGAAGAGGACCTACAAAATCAATTCCCCAAAGGTCGAAAACTTCGCACTCGAGGAAATAATTTTGCAACATTTCATTTTTATTTGAGATATTTCTGGTCCGTTGGCAGCTATCGCACCGTCTCACAAAAGATTGGGCATCTTTAAAAAGGCTAGGCCAATAAAAGCCTGCACTAAGTACTTTGTGAGTGGTCTGATTGGCTTGATAGTGCCCACCAGTCGGTCCTTCATGTAAGTGTTTGAAAATATTTTGTCCTTCTTCGAAAGAAACACATCTCCTTACTACTTGGTCTGCACAAACTCGAAACAGATATGGGTCCTCCCAAAAATAATTCTTCAGGTCAGAGAAGAATTTCTTCTTTTGCTGATAGGAAAATTCTTTTGGGAGAACTCGAGCTACTAAGTAGTTGGCGAAGTTTGCAAACCAAGGAGAAGGAGTAGTGTTGATTGATAATAACTTCTCGTCGGGAAAATAATCATTAAAAGTTTGTTCATTTAAATCTTCAATAAATGGGTTATCTAATCGTGAAAGATGGTCCGCGGCCAAATTCTCAGCCCCCTTTTTTATTTCGAATTTCCAAGTCGAACTCCTGGAGGAGTAAGACCCAGCGAAGTAAGCGTGGTTTGGCATCCGGTTTAGAAAGTAAATATTTAAGGGTCGAGTGGTCCGTAAAAACAATAATTTTTGAAAGCGTAATATAAGGTCGAAATTTGTCGAATGCAAAAATAACTGCTAATAATTCTTTCTCCGTTGTGGTATAGTTCGCTTGCGCGGATGTAAGTCTTTTACTTGCGTAGAAAATAGGGTGGAAGTTTTTAGATATACGTTGTCCTAAAATGGCTCCCACCGCAAAGCTACTTGCATCGCACATGATTTCGAATGGAAGGTCCCAGATTGGAGCTATCATAATTGGCGCATTTATTAGCTTATTTTTGATTAATTGAAAAGCAGATAAGCATGTATCATCAAAAATAAATGGAGTGTCTTTTTCTAAAAGATGAGTGAGTGGTTTGGTAATTTTCGAAAAATCTTTTATAAACCGCCGGTAAAAACCGGCATGTCCTAGAAAGCTTCTTATGGCCTTAACGTTGGTTGGCGGTGGCAGTTTTTCGATCACTTCTATTTTTGCTTCATCGACCTCAATTCCTCTTGCTGATATCTTATGACCTAAAACCAATCCCTCCCGTACCATGAAATGACATTTTTCCAAGTTCAAGGCGAGATTGGTCTCCTCACACCGTTCTAACACTTTTTCTAAATTTTCTAAACAAAAATCGAAGGAATCACCAAACACGGAAAAGTCGTCCATAAATACCTCCATAATACTTTCTACGTACTTGTCGAAAATGGCCAACATACACCGTTGAAATGTTGCCGGCGCATTACATAAGCCAAACGGCATTCTTCGATAGGCGAAGGTGCCGAAAGGACAAGTAAACGTCGTTTTCTCCTGGTCCTCGGGCGAGATGGGAATTTGGAAGTAGCCCGAGAGACCATCGAGAAAACAATAAAAGCTATGGCCGGATAATCGTTCTAAGATTTGATCGATGAATGGCAAGGGGAAATGGTCCTTGCGGGTGGCGTCGTTCAATTTGCGATAATCAATACACATACGCCACCCAGTCACCGTCCGTGTTGGGATTAAGTCATTATTATCATTTAACACTACCGTGATACCTCCCTTTTTAGGAACTACTTGAACGGGGCTTACCCATTTGCTATCTGAAATTGAATAGATAATTCCTGCGTCTAATAATTTCACGACCTCACCCTTTACTACTTCTTTCATGTTTGGGTTTAATCTGCGTTGAGGTTGAATAGAATTTTGTGAATTATCTTCCATTAGAATTTTGTGCATGCAGAAAGATAGACTTATGCCCTTAATATCAGAAATCTGCCAAGCAATTGCTTGGCGGTGTTTTTGTAAAACTTTTAGCAATTTGGCATTTTCAGATCCACTTAAATGGGCCGACACTATTACTGGTAACTTAGAGTCTTTTTCTAAAAATTCATATTTTAAATGATTGGGTAGTTCTTTAAGTTCTAAAGTGGGAGGTTCCTCGTATGAAGATTTGAAAGACTTTTCTTTTTCAAAAGTAATTTCTTCAAAAATTTTTGATTTAATTTGAAAATTTGAGGGGGCGGGAGCAATGGCCATTTTCATTTCTTGTAATATTTCAGTGGAGGTGTTTGAAGATGAACAAAAAGAAGAAGAACCATTTTCAGAAATACAAAAAGAAGGGTCTTCACTTAACACATCTAAGAAAAAACACGAATCGTCATTTTCTAGGGTATTTTTCATAGAGGGTGTTATGGAGAAGGTTACTTCATCATCTCTAACTCGGAGGAATAGCTTACCATTACTCACATCAATGATAGCACGGGAGGTGGCAAGGAAGGGGCGGCCAAGGATTAGGGGAACCTCGACATCCTCTTCAATGTCCAAAATGACAAAATCCACCGGGAAGATGAATTTGTCTACTTTTACGAGCACGTCCTCCACAATTCCCAACGGATATTTTATCGTCCTATCTGCTAGTTGTATACTCATACGTGTGGGGCTAAGGGTGCCCACTCCTAACTTCTTAAACAAGGAGAATGGCATTAAGTTGATGCTTGCTCCCAAGTCGGCCAACGCGTTCTTTACAAATAGATCACCAAAGAGGCACGGGATAGAAAAACTACCAGGATCGTTAGCCTTTTTCGGTAATTTATTTGTTAGGACGGCGGAACACTCACCATTTAAAGTTACGTGCAATAGATTCTCTAGCTTTTTCTTATTAGTTAGAAGATCCTTCAGGTACTTAGCGTACTTGGGCATTTGTGATATCGCTTCATGGAAGGGCAAATTGATGTGTATTTGCTTAAACATTTCCAGGAAGCGATGATATTGATCATCTAATTTTTCCTTGTTGAGTTGAGATGGATAAGGCGGGGCGGGGTTGTTTTTGAAAATATGAGGTGGAGTGATAAAATCTGTTTGAGTGAGTGGTGTTTTTAAAATAGGGGCGGGTCTTGCCTCGGGCTCTTCGCTAACCAGACCGGATACTTGCTTTCCACTCCGAAGAGTTACAACTTTCGCTTGCTCTTTCGGGTTGGGCTCGGTGTTAGCGGGAAGAGTCCCGGGCGGTCGCTCGGATATTATTTTGGCGAGCTGCCCGATTTGGTTTTCTAGATTTTTAACGGATCCGGCTAAGTTCTGGACGGTTGCTTCATTCGTACTTATATATTTTGAAAACATCTCCTCCAAAGATGGAGGTTTTTGAAAGTTAACAGGGGGTGGAGGTGGTGTAAATTCATTTTGTAGAGGCGGGTGAGTTGTGTTTGCAGGATTACTCCAAGAAAAGTTCGGGTGATTACGCAGCGCAGGATTATAATTATTCGGTAATTGAAAACCAGGTGCATGAAAATTAGAAGCAGAATAATTATTATAAGCATTTCTATGGCCTACGTAATCAGCTTGTTCGGAGGTGGCTTTTGCGAATTCCCAAACCTGAGGTGCGGAAGGAGCATTCATTTCAGATATCTTTTTGCTAAGCATTTCCACTTGTAGTGCCAGCTGGGAGACGTTATCCACTTCGCACATACCTGCAGGTTTGTTTGGGCGGGATCTTGGCACATTCCACTGATAGGTGTTCATGGCCATATCCTCAAATAGTTCAAGAGCGGCTTCCGGGGTATTGTTATTTAAGGTACCACCGGAAGCGGCGTCTATCATTTGCTTAGTATGTTGATTTAGCCCGTTATAAAACGTCTGCACTTGTAACCATACAGGCAGAGAGTGATGAGGGCAACGTCTTAAGAATTCTTTATACCTTTCCCAGGTATCATATAGCGTTTCAGAATCTATTTGGCAAAAAGAAGAAATATCATTTCTAAGCTTAGCAGTTTTCGCAGGTGGAAAATACTTAGTTAGAAATTTTTCAGTTAACTGGGCCCAAGTGGTGATAGAACCTCTAGGTAGAGTTGACAACCACTGCTTAGCCTTTGTTCTTAAAGAAAATGGGAAGAGTCTTAGCCTAATTGCATCATCCGTAACACCATTTATTTTGAAGGTGTCACAGATTTTAAGGAAGCTAGCAATATGTGCATTCGGATCTTCATCTTGTAATCCGTCGAACTGCACATATTGCTGCACCATGTGAATTATGCTTGGCTTTAGTTCGAAATTATTATTATTTATGGCAGGGCGGACTATACTAGTTTCCGTCCCTTCCAGGTTAGGCCTTGCATAATGGGACATAGTCCATTCAGGGGCCGCAACCATGTTGGGGACTTCATTTTGGTTAGGTTCGCCCATATTAACAACCGACTCCGAATCCTCAGCCAGTTCTTGGAATGTAGGATCTTGAACTTGCGATTTTCTCCGAAGAGTACGCTCAAGTTCTTGGTCCAAGTCTACAAGTTCTGACGGATTCGCTCGGGTCATAAACTAGAAAGAGAGAAGGGAAAATAAGATTGAGAAATTCGAAAAAGGTCTCTCTTTTTTTTTTGAATTAATTTTGTTTTTTCAAGAAAGAGGAGAGAAAAAAGAGGTGATAAAAGTAATAGATTCGTTCTTTCAAAATATCAACAAAATGCGAGTCCCCGGCAACGGCGCCAAAAACTTGTTGATTAAAATTCCGCTTGCACGAAATGAAATCCGAACTAGCAATCCGAGAAGGCAAGTATACCTATCGAACTGTAGTATAGGAACACAAGTGTCGTATTAAAATCCGAGAACCGTTGATTACTTATACTCAAACGAATTACTATTATTTTATCTTAATAATTTTTTGGAAGGTTTTGTTTGCTAAGTTGAAATAAAAGCTGGATATAAGTACGGCTAAACGATGATTTAAGAAATAGCACTCGATCTTGACTTACTTCGGCTTAAGTTGATCAAAATTCAAAAGCAAACTTAAAACTTAATAAAGTAAGGGTAGCTTGACCGTGGGGGTTCCTATAGTTTGAACATGCTTCTCTCGAAGATATGCCCAACTGAGTTTAGGAAAATCCTACCGAACTCTCGTCCCGTATTCGAATACCTAAAACTCGCTTTAAGTGGTGAACCCCGCTATTGGGTTTGACTCCAATCCAGGAGATTTACGTCATTCTCTCTCGAGAAATGTGTGTAACTCTCTTTACTCTTAAGTGCTCACTTCAGACTATCGGCCTCTCGGCTAGCCAAGAATGAAAGCAAAGGTGGAGATTATATATCGATAATATAGCTCCACAAAATTTTAATTAAGAGTGAATCTAAGGCCCAACACTTTAGAAAGTGAAAGAAGACTAAAGGATCATAACTTGATCAACTCATCCTCAGATCATCAAGATCGAGTACTATGAGGATTTAGTTACTCATGGTGGAGGGGTAGGAGAGAGAAATGATGAAGATTTTAAGAGAACAAAAACATACCATTTTTATTAAACAAAAGTTCAACTGAGATTACAATTGCATGGAAAGCCTACTAAGCATTAGTAATACACTATAAAGGAAATTACAAAGGCATTACAACATTCATATGAAAACTAGAAAAGGAAATGCATTGAAATAAGAGAGAGAGAGAGAGAAAGAGAATAAAATGACATGAAAATCACTGAAAATAGAGTAGTAGCACTAATTCTCTCTCCAAAAACTGAATGGGGAAAGCTTGGAGGCCATTTCAATTTATAGAATTTTTTCTTCCTCGGTCACGCCCTCAGTCATGCCCGTGACTAGGGGCGTGACATTGTTTAATCAATTCTGCAGCTTGGATCAGGTTCGGCGCACGATTCTAACGCGATTTGATGGGTCACGCCCTAGGTCACGCCCGTGACTGAGGGCGTGACCATTTCGGTTGTTAGCTCGGGTCATGGGCGCTGGCGGCGATCATGGGCACTGGAGGCTGGCTGACGTGGCAGTCACGGGCGTGACTGGAAGCACGCCCGTGTAACAGTGGCGTGACCAATTTGGTGGTCAGCTGGTCGAATCTGAGCTGTTCACGGGCTGGTCACGGGCGTGGCTTGTGTGTCACGGGCGTGACTTGTGTGTCACGGCCGTGTACTTTGGGCGTGTCTGACCAGGTCTTCTGAATTATGTTGGCAGCAGCTTAACTGGAAACAGCAATTTACACGCCCTAGGTCACGGGCGTGACCTAGGGCGTGACTTAGGAAATTTTGCATTTTTGACCTGAAAATTCAGAAAACTTAAGTTAGCACTAAAAATAGGAAAATGAACCAAAATTGCATTTAGGTAAACAACAATAAACAAAAAGTAAGAGTAAATAACCTAAAAAATAACCTAATTAAACTAACTAGATTTAGCATTATCAGTACAATCCAACTGCTCCATGGGTAACAAATGCTAAACTTGCAAACAATGTCTTTCACAATCACTATGCATATCCAAGGGCAGCTATATCCAGTATGCCCATCAAAGATAACAATTTCCTAGGACCCAAATTCACTTGGGTTCCTAAGGACGTGTAATCTTATTTTGCAGGAAGTCCAAGTGCCCACCAGAAGCAAATTCGGGCTTGGACAAGGTGGTTGTTCTGACCCATAGGCAGAACATCAAAGTCTATTTACTAACAAAACTGATGCAGGTGTCTTACTAGAAGAGGGCTAAAAGATACATAGGGTTGGTGTCAAAGGAAAACTCCCAAGCAGGGCGAAAGAATGCCCTAAGCAGACATGTAAGGAAGAATTGACTCGTCGATACAAGAAGTTGTTACGACGATAAAGATTCGAGCTGGGTGGATGTGTATCCAGAGATCATTTCGACAATAATAACTGCATCGGCAGAGTATAATCGAGCTATTTTTATCGGGATTAGACGGGTCCATCGGAGCCGTCTGATCATTTTTTAGGTACGCGCCTCTTCACCTACCAACACTATAAATTGAGTGAATGCTTGAAAATAAAAAATTACGCTATAATTTTCCCTAAGCCGTTCCATCGACAAACCCTCACCTCCTTTGTCGTGATGCCTTCTCTTTCACTCTGAACAATGGCTCCCAGGAAAGAAGAAGTGATCTCAGGTTGTGAACTTCAACGAGGAGGTTTCAATGCCTACTCCGACGAAATAAGATCAGTAATAGGATTGCTAGAGGCATCGGGACTAGAATATGTCCTATGTGAACCCTCAGTTCTTCTCCACCGAGAATTAGGCGAGTTCTTTGCCGAAGCAAAACTCGACCACACTGAATCAAGGATAAAGTCCACAGTGGGAGGCAAGAAGATCAAGATATCTGCGAAAAGCGTCAGAAAAGCACTGAATCTGCCAGGAATCCCAGGGGGGAGGAAGAAGAAGAGATGACTTATGCAGATGTGTCCGCAAGCTACACATGGTGCGGCCACACATGGAAGACCTACGTGTCTATTAAGAGAGTTGAATTCAATCAAAAGGGAAAGCTGCTGGCCGACATTGTTGGCAAAGTTCTATTGTGCAAGCCTGGGTCCCATGACCGAATCTCCAAAGATATGTTCGCTGTCATGGCCCGGATAATCAACTCCAAGAAGACCAACTGGAGTGAGTTCCTCTTCCAGAGATTGAAAAACACCCTGTAGTCCCCCTCCTACGGAAGAATACTGTCCCTCTACCTGCTAAACACCCAGGGGGAAGTACTGAATAAGAAAATGGGAGTGTCTCTACACTACTCCAAGCGTCTGGATGCAAAAATGCTAGATCGATGGGATAGGTCTATCCCCAAACCATCATCTAATGTTCCACCTGCTCCAAAGAAACAAGCAGCACCAATAGATCCCTCAGAAAAGGAAGATTCATCCAGCAGTTCTGATGACATACCACCACCCCCACAAATCAGTGGTACAACTGAGTGGGAGACTTCCATCCAAAGGGCTGTTCCAGGGTCAGTACCAGAACCTGCTCCCACAAAGGTTATTGAAGAAGGTGGAAACTCCAACTTGGGGAATGTTCCTGCTGAGGGGGAGTCCCAACTTGGGAGCTCAGCCCAAGATGATGAAGTGATTCATGAAGAGCTCTCAGCTAGAGGCTCACTTCAAGAAGATGCTCAAGTTGAGGGGGAGACCCATCTTGGGTGCTCTGCCCTAGAAGATCAAGGGAATGAGCTTTCTATCCCAAAAGATAGAGGCACTATGCCTGTGCCAACTGAAGACTTTACTCTCTCAGACTGCCGAGAGTTAATGGTAGCATGCAAGATTATGCTCACAGCTCTAAGTGAGATAATACCAGAAGTTTCCAAGGGGAAATCCAAGGCTACAACGCATATTAGTGAAGAATCATCTGAAAATGTCAGTGAAGCAGCTCCCCAGAGAGGAGGAGATCAAGAAGAACAAAATGCTGAGCCATCTTCGACTCAGGCAGGATCTCTCTTCCACATGATATCAGGTCTACTGCCTGTTCAACGAAAACATCTAGAACAATTCAAAGTAGAGACTGTGGACAGTCTAAGGAAAGAGATGAAGGGGGAAATTCAGAAAGTAAAGAGCGACATACACAACCTCAACACCCAGTGCGCTCACTTCTACACACAGGGAGCTCCGGCCATAGAGAAGATGAGCGAAGAAGTAAACAAAGTGGGACATCAGACCCACAAAATCCTGAAAAAGCAAGGCACGTTCTCAGACAATGTGTACTATGGTTTTAAGCAGATAGAGACAGATGCTGCAAATAACAGAAATCAAATTCTGAATAAGGTCAATGAGAACACTCATACCTTAGATACCCATCTGATTGAAATAAACAACAATTTGGATGAGACTGAACAAAGCCTTCATGAAAAGCTGAATCTAGTCAGAGAAGGACTTGAGGAAAGGGTAATTGAACAAGCCCTAAAGGGGGAGAATGAAATAATAATTGCTAGTTCACATCAAGCGATGTGGATAACAAATCAAATAAAGCAGACAATGAAGCAACCCCCATCACTATATGAAGCTGCCAATCTTTCTGCAAGAACTGACTCAGCTGAGTATGGAATAGAGTTTGGAGAATAAGCAACCTCCAGAAAATGAAAATGAATTCAGAGCAGCCAGTATCGGCAAAAGAGAATAAGGGAAGTTGAGAAGGATCCACAGTCAGGAAGGTGGAGTCCTGTCTCAAGAGACATAATAACAGAATCATGGATTCAATTTGGATACCCTCAGGATGATTATCAGAGAGTCTACCAATCAGTTGAATGGCAGAAGCATGTGAAGCAGCTGGAAAGGAAGAGTCACAAGATGGCATTCCCACATGGTACTCCTCCTTCTCCTAAGAAGATTCCCCTTCCCTTCAACTACCATCAGAGGCAAATGCAGAAAGCCAAAGGGGCTTGCAGCAGCAGACGTTGATGGGGCACCAAATTAAAATCTTAATTATTCTGCTGGGGAAAATGTATGCTAATGTCTATTCTTGAACATTTAATCTATTTATATGCTTAGCATTTATTGTGAAGAACATTTAATCTATCTTATGTGATTGCTGCTTTATGTGTAATGTTATCATCTGAAATATCTTTTCATAAATAGCATTTACCATTGAGGTAAGTTAGGGCTTCTTCAAATAGGGGGAGATTGTTGGGAACAGTGCCCAGCAATGTTCTTGATTTGAAGAAATGCTCAGCTCAATGATAAGTGCAAGTTGTATTTAATGTTCCATCTAGTTCATGCTTGCATAGATCGACAAAATGTCGAGTACTTTTGTTAATTCAGTGAGTACTATATCGTTGAGAAGAAGGAGATGTCGTCGACAAAGTATACTTGTCGTCATAATGATGGGCAAAGCAAAAGCCGAGACTTTGCAAGATCGTCGAACGCAAAATGAAGTTCGTTGAATGCAGAAGGAAGATCGTCGAACGCTGAGACTTGGCGAGTTGGTCGAACGCTAAGACTCGGCAAGATTGTCGAACATAGAAGCAAGATCGTCGAACGCAGAAGCTAGTTCGTCGAACGCAGACTTGGCGTGTTCGTCGAACGCAAGATAGAGTTTGTCTAACGCAGAGACAGGATAGAAGACTGAAGTTCGTCGAACACAGAATGTTATTCATCGAACAAAGATTGTCTTTCGTCGAACGCAGAGAAGAATGAAGACAAAGGAAGAAATGTCATTAAGAAGATGCAGCATCGTCGACATCAACTAAGAAGCCTTGTCGCTGAAAAGGCTAAGTATGACTGATGGCGTAGGACATCATCGAAAAGAATGCATGTCGTCGTCGGCATGTTATCACTCATGTCGTCGAGAAAGCAACGTGATTACGACGACAGTCTGCAAGAAAGAAGATCACGATGACACAGTCAAAGATAGCATATCGTCGTATATGCAGAAGCGCCAGAATGTCTCGTATCATCGAGATACCAACATCAAAGGCAGAAGCAAGAAGAATTGAAGATCTACCAAGGCGTAAGGCATCGAGAAAGACCTGTCGTCGAGATATCATCCATGTCATCGTAACATTGGAAATATCGTCGAGACAGATTCAAAAGTTGCGGACACGCTGTCAACATTTATTGTCGCCGCCTAATTGTCCAATCAGCGCGTGCTTTTAAGGAATGAGAGTCTGACATTAAAGGACATAACATGTGACCATTATGTGGCTCATTTGTCATATAAAAGAGAACAGTGATGCCCTAGAAAAGCAGTTCCTTGCATTGAGAAAAAGAAAGAAAAGAATCCTGCCGCTACACTTCAATAGAACAGTATTTTCTCGGCGGAGAAGAAGAGAAGAAGATTAAGTAGAGAACAAGCATCAAGTGTTCTCTGAAGAATCAGTCATCTCCATCGACTGACAAGAAGCCAATCCTCACCAGGCTAAGGAGGCTGAAGAAGATCCAGTGCTGAAACTCCAGATCAAGAAGCATCTTCTTCAACCTAAAGAAGCCGATCTTCAACAGGCTAAAGTTGCTGATCTTCATCCGGCAGAAGTAATAGTCTTTTATTACTTTAATCTTTGTAAGGCTTGCGTGCTTATTTGTCAAGCTTGAGGGCTTGAGACCTGTGAGGCATGAGGGCCAGGGTAGAGGCTAGACTTGCGGGTCTGGCTAGGTAAGGCTTGCGGGCCTGTTTGTCAAGCTTGAGGGCTTGAGACTTGTGAGGCTTGAGGGCCAGGGCATAGGCTAGACTTGCAGGTCTGGCGAGGTAAGGCTTGCATGCCTTTTTGTTAAGCTTGAGGGCTTGAGACCTGTGAGGCTTGAGGGCCGGGGCAGAGGCTGGACTTGCAGGTCTGAGCTATGTAGGGCTTGAGGGCCTGAGTGTCGATCTTGCGGGCTCGGGGGCAGTAGGGGCTTGTGGGCCTAGGCTGTTGGACTTGCGGGTCCGTGTTGTAAGGATTGCAGGCCTGGAGATTTGGCAGCATTTGCTGAGCCTAGCACACTACTGGGTAGGCGCAGAGGGACAAAGGACTACTCAAGACACCCGGTCTTGAGGAACCTCTGTACATCTTTGTGTGTTTTCTGTGTTATGTTTTACAACTTATAGATCTACTAATCCCCCCAAAAAGGGATAAGATAATTTGAAAAACCTATTCACCCCCCCCCCTCTAGGTGATAAGTCGACACCCAATAAACAACATGTCTCAACTGACAATGGTGTTTGTGGTTCTTCGACCTGAAGTCACAACATTCATCAAGTGAGGAAGAGCGTACTTTGATGCCATCTAAAGTCTTCCTTGAGAAAGGTTGATGATAATGGTGGTTATTGGGTATATTAAGATTCATTTTGGTGTTTGTGTGTGAGCAGATATGGGATTTGTCCTCCTATATGACAGGAGTTACATCCATGGGCCCCTTGATGGAATGAGACTGAGAAATGCATGGCCATGCTTGGTTGAGTCAATATGTGATATTGAGCTCACCATTTTCAAACAGTCTATTCTAGATCAAGGAATTAGGATTGAACAATTACGAGGGTGACACGGTCCATGCCTCTAGTTCTATTTGGATGTAAGGGACAAAGGGACATGACAACACTGATACATTGGTCAAGACAGGCTAGTTGAGTTATCAACTCTTATTAATTGGGTAGCAATGATGCATTGCTAGATGCCGCTCATTATTTGTAGACTTTTATTTGATACGTTCAAGATCAAGTGGGAGACTGTTGGTGTTTCCATGGTGATTTGGAAGTGGTCAAATATCTAGTCTCACTGCCAACGCGATATGAGCCTATGGGGTCACACATAAGAGTGTATGGAGAAATTGGAGGAAGAATCCTGTTGACAAGTGATCAGATCAAAGCACCTATGTCAAACTTAAAGTGTGTTCGATGAATGACTAGCGTAGCGTGTTCGTCGAACGGCTAGCATAGTGCGTTCGGCGAATGGCTAGCGTAGCGCATTCGTCAAAAGGCTAGTATAGCGCATTCATCGAACAACTATCGTAGCGCATTCATCAAACAGCTAGCGTAGCGCGTTCGTCGAATGGTTTGTCGAATGGATAGCGTAGTGCGTTCGTCGGACGGATATCGTAGAGCGTTCGTCGAACCGCTAGCGTAGCGCGTTTGTCAAATGGCTAGCGTAACGTGTTCGTCAAACGGCTAGTGTAGCACGTTCGTCGAACGTCTAGTGTAGCGCATTTGTCAAACGGTTCGTCGAACGGCTATCGTAGCGTGATCGTCAAACTGCTATCGTAGCGCGTTCATCAAATGGCTAGCATAGCACGTTCGTCGAATGGCCAGTGCATTCGACGAATGCTAACCAGTTCATCGAACGCAGTATTCGACCAATTTATTTTCACCTGACGCTTCTCTTTTTCGCTGGGGGTATAAGAGAATACGATTCTTTTGACCTAATGACCCGATCTGTTTTTACGATCTGTTTTAAGAGAGAGAGCGATGTAAGAGTTCCACAAGGCTTATGACGGAAGTGTTCCGACTGGTCGATCCCGCCACTGCCGCCGCCTCTCCCTATCGTCGTACCTAGCAGTCCGTGGGAGACGTAGAGTGCAGTTCTTCTCCGACCTAGATCTTGTGCGACAAGAGGCTGGGGTTCTTCAGCACTCGTGTCGACTTCCCGTAGAGGTGCCGAACCATTTCAGCACTTGGAACTCAACCGCCCGATCTCTGGATTTCTCATTGGAGCACCTCGGTTGAGTATAGACTCAACCCCCTTCAAGTATAAATACTGCAATGAGTTATGTCTATTATTTTATTTCTTGAATCAATGAAATTGCAAGTTCCTTATAACTATTTAGGGTTGTTCTAGTTAATTTATTCCGCTGCGCATATATGATATGCTTTATTATCATTTCTAAAATGGTATCAAGAAAACCCAACATGGAGATGTGTTTCCTGACGGCTTCCTGGAGCACCTCCTCATTGAGTGATCAATTTCACATTATAGTTAGCACCCGGTGCGAGTTCTGTATCATGTGCTCCATTAAGGATGACACCGAAGGAATTGACTGAGCAAAATGTCCAATTGCAGGAATTGCTAGAGCAAGGGTATATTAGAACAAACTCTTCATCGTGGAGTGCACTAATATTATTTGTGAATAAAAGGATGGTAGTATGTGGTTGTGCATCAAATACCTAGATCTGAACAAGCTGCATCAAGAAAAAATATCTGATCCCGAAGATCAATGATCTTTTCGACCAATTGGTTAAGCCGGTAGTATATTCCAAGTTTGAGTTGAAGTCAGGTTATTATTAATTGAGGATTCTGGAAGAAGACATTCCAAAGATGGCCTTTGAAACGAGGTATGGGCACTTCAAGGTTTTTGTGACATCGTTTGGTTTGACGAACGCACCATCAGTGTTCATTAATTTTATGAATAGGGTGTTCAGGAGATACCTTGATATATTCGTGGTAGTATTTATAGATGACATTCTAGTGCATTCAAAAATGGGCATAGAGAAGGAGACTCACCTGAGGTTAGTCTTGCAGACCTTAAGGGAGAATTGGCTTTATTCCAAGTTCTCAAAGTGCGAGATTTGGATCAAGAAGGTGGCATTCTTGAGTAATGTGATTAGTAGAAATGGGGTGACGATGGATTCGGTGAAAATTGAAGCCATCATATATTGGCCTGTATTAAAGACCGATGAGGAAGTTAGGAGGTTCCTTGTACAAGCAGGTTATTACCTAAGGTTCGTTGAGAACTTTTCACGGATAGCTTTTCCCCTCACCCATCTCACTCACAATGATCATAAGTTTATTTGGACGTCAGAGTGCAACCGAGCATTCAAAACATTGAAGGAAATGTTGATGACTGCTCTGATCCTAAGTCTTTCTAATGGGACTAAAAAAGTTCTGATCATTAGCGAGGCATTGAGTTGTGATTTTGGTTACGTGCTAGTTCAGCATGGTATCATATTGCACTTGGGTCGAGATAGCTGAAGACTCATAAGAGGAACTACCCCGTTCAAGATTTGGAGTTGGCGGCATTAATCTTTTTTTTGAAATTGTGGAGGCACTATGTTTACGGTGCAAAGGTGGAGATCTTCACACACCACAAAATTCGGAGGTATCTCTTGGACCAAAAGATTCCAAATATGTCACAACAGGTGGGTTGAGTTCCTTAGGGATTATAAAGTAGAGATTCAATACACAACAGGCAAGGCGAATGTTGTGGCTGACACGTTGAGTAGGATGTACTCTGGATAGGGCAACTAGATTGAGGCGCATATCAAGTAGTTAGTGAGATATTTTGAGTCTCTTCATATTATTTGTGTCACTAGGGGCGATACTACTATAACATGTTTAATCTGGATCGAGTTGTAGTGCAATTTAGCTAACCAGATTCTGGAGGCGACCAGTGCAGATGAAGAGTTTCAACCCTTGGTGTCAGAAGCTCAGCAAGATGAGAGCTCATGGAGATTGTCAACGGACTCTTGAATAGGAGCAGGTGAGTGTATGTTTCGCGCTTTGGCAAGCTCCGTGAGGAATTAATGTTTGAGTCTCATTTCATGAAGTACTCCATCATCTAGGAAGTACAGAGATGTACTTGGATTTGAAGAAATCCTTTTGGTGGCCTGGGATGAAGTAGGATGTGGCTTTGTTTGTGAGTAGATGTCAACTTGTGATTTAGTGAAAGCTGAATATCAAAGGTCAGACGTTTCTTGAAGTCTCTTCCAATCCCTAAGTGGAAATTTGATGACATCTCCATGGACTTCGTGCATGTGTTGCCCCGATCACAGCATGGTAATGATACAATTTGGGTGATTATGGATCGCTTGACTAAGGTGGCCCAATTAATTCTAAATAGGAAGGAAGATAATGTAGAGGTGCTAGTAGAGTTATATGTTCAAAATATCATGTGGTTGCATGGGATTTGGAAGAGTATCATTAGCGATAGAGATTTATGATTTACGTCCAAGGACTAGAGGTTAGTTCAAAAGAGTTTTGGTGTGAAACTCAAGTTTAGTACAACATTTCATCCGCAGACCGATGATCAGATGGAAAGAATTAATTGTACGATGGTGGACATGCTTAGAATGTGTGCTCTTGACTTTAGAAAGAAATGGGAAGACCACCTCTTCATGGTGTAGTTTGTGTATAAAAATAACTTCCATACGAGTATCAAGATGGCACCATATGAATCTTTGTATGAGAGGCGGTGCCGGACGCTGATATCTTGGATAAAGGCAGGCAAACCCCATCTTTTGAGAAAGGAGGCGGTGGTCGATGCTTGCAAGCTAGTGATAATGATCAAGAGGCGTCTGAAGATTAGACAGGATCGGCAAGCGAAGTATTTCAATGTGTGCCACATAAATGTGGAATTTGTAGTAGGCGACATGGTTTATCTGAAGATTAAACCGTTCAAGGGCATTTAGAGAATTCGATGATTGAAAAAATTAATTCCAAGGTACATGGGACTGTTCGAGATTATAGAGCGCATAGGCGAAGCAGCATATCGGTTGGCATTTTTGGAAGAGTTAAGTGGATTGCTTGATGTCTACCATATCTTAGTTTTGAGAAAATCTCTAGTAGTGCCTAGTGAGGTGGTTGAGTCGGCAGCAGTGTCGGTAGCAGAAGATTTATGAACTATAGTACATCCAGTGTGCGTCGAGGATTTAGAGATCTAGTGTGTGTATAATAAGGAATTCAAGCTCGTGAAAGTGCATTGGAACAATCGTGGGCAAGATGAATTTGCTTGGGAGTGACAGAAAATGATGCGTGAAGAGTACCCAGAGTTATTCTTGTCAGGTATGCTTTAATTTCAGTAATTTCATGATAAAATTCTTTTAAGGGATGAGGAGTTATAACACACCGTTTCCAGTGTTGGGGAATCAAAAATACCAAAGCAAGTGGTTGTATGATGCTAGCGCGGTGCGGTAAGGGTTACTGCTAGCATTTGCCTCATTTCTAAGTTTGTTTGGTTCCTTATCCCTTATCGTCGATTGGTAGGGGTTACCGATAGCGTTAGCTTTGTTTTCATGAAGCAGATCGATGGTGGTGGAGATACCACAATGCAGTGACTGATACCATCGTGTATTAACTCGCAGACCCAATTTTTTTAAACCTTGATCATGGCTATTAGATCCAATTTGAACTTGATCCAAGGATCCATATTAGGTCATCCATCTGCCCTAAAGTGGCTGAGGGCCTCATTTCAACCCACGCATGCTCATTTATGTTTTTGTTGGCTAGGGTTGAATTGACATAGAGGAGGAAGAAGGTGGAGATTCCACCATTGGAGGAGCATTGGAGCTCCAAACTTCAATCCAAGACTGGCAATGCAGAGAGAATCCAAAGGCGGTCCTTTTCATCAGGGCATTTCAATCTTTCGATGGCGAGGATGAAATCTCAAAGGGTAACGACACTTCTTCTCCCAATCTTATGATGCGTGCTTTGTATTAATTATTTCCATACTTTGATTTTTTTTGTATTTTGGCATCAGATTCCTCTAATTAGAGGGATTGAGGTATCATCGGTTCATTGAGAACCTCCAGGTTGATTGAGTCCATCCCCCACATGATTGCATTAGAGATTCATGTTTGTTAACAGATTAGGCATGGTGGTTGAAGCCAAACTCATGGTTGGTGGCCAGATTAAGTGATGATTATTTGATGGTGCATACATGGTTTTTGCCATATGTGAGAATATGACGAAGACGTCGTTGTAATGCCCAAATTTCATGGAGATAGTGGGTGATGTGTTTAGGGTAGGAAATGCAAGTGGAAAATCCTAAGTGTGAATGTGATGCTCATATGTATGTTAAGGCGTGGTTTCATCTCTATGATCGGTTGAGTAGCCTTGTGATATGGTGATTCATGTGTAGAGGGCATCCCGATGAGATAAGTTTCCTTATGTGAAATTGATGAGAATATCCATAACTTATGATAAGCATGATGGTGAGAGTGATCATGTGCAGGTGGGGACCATGCATGAGTTCTAAGAATCAGTTATTGTGCAATTGGTGAAACTGACGAGAACGACCATGCCTTATGATAAGCCCAATTATGAGAGTGACCATGTGTGGGTGGGGTCCATGCAGGAGTTCTTAGAATCAGTTGGTATGACATTAGGTGTGTGATTACCCCAGTAGTCGATGTTATATGGTTGTGTATTGCTGATGTAATAGTCTCATGTGCAAAAGGGTGTCACTTGTGAAACCCAAGTTACATACATGTTGCATCCTTAGGCCCCTTTACTTCTTTCTCAACATAAAGAACATGTTTGATGCTTGTGACATATAGACTATTAGCTTGACATCATTGGTTGCAGGGCAAGGATCGCAAGCTGGAGCTAGCTCGCCGGCCAAAAAGGCCTAAGCCTCATGAAGTGTTTCCCCTCCATCTTTACTGCTTTCTGTAGCATTATTTCGGCTTGCATGCCGAGGTAGTTGAAGAGTTTTGCTACATTTAATTTTATGTGATGTGTGTTGGTTTGGACTTTTCTTTTGTAAGGCAATAAGGCCAGGTCACTCCTCCATAAATGTGGAAAATATCTGGGTGTTTGTCTTAGTATTTCCGTTGTATTTACTTGATGTTATGATGGAGTTTGTTTCATATTTCACTTTATAATGCTAAATTTGTGGTGAATCTATGTCGTGGGGTCCCGTACAGACCCATACTATATAGTTGTTGCATGGCAGTTGTTACAAATGTACTTGATCTTAATGCCTCAATGCATAAAATATTTAATGCTCAACTTTGTACTATTTTACCTATTTTCTTGCTTATAGTGACTGCTACACATATATAATCCAAAAAATGAAAAAAAGAAACATTTCCAAAAGTAAGTTTTTTATGCAAATTTATAAATTTATGTTTGATATTGCCATACAATAGTGTTATCATCGACAGTAGCTACTGTTTGTATTATTCTTGCTTTTCTTCATATTCTTGCAATAATGAGATATTCTATTACTAATTCGCATGATAACGCTCTTTATACACAACAAAAATATTAAGTTATTATTATTCATTTTTGTGAAAATTCTAACACAAAATAGAAAATTACAAAAAAATCTTTAAGAATAAAAAAAGTTTTCTTTATATTATTTTAGTGTTTTGTATTTGTTAGTGCATTTTATTTGAATGTTTTATAAAAACTATGTGTAAGCTACATTGAAAACATCTAACATGGGTAGTATAATATTTAAGGATTAGCTATAATGTGTGATTTGTTATTTTAATCCTTAGTGAACATTGTTATGGTTATTCATGCTTTTCAAATTATCATAGATGTGCAATGAAAAACATATTTACAAATACTTATATATGCCTCTAAGTATGAATGATGTTTTATGATAGTCAATGATCAACACATTCTTGTTTGATTATGATATTTGTTTATAATTTTGATTATGCATGCTTGTGTAGTGTAATGTTACAATTAGTTAATATACATAGTTAAATTACCTACACTCCATCATATTACATTCATGTGATCCATGGATATTGATGCACTGACTTAACAGAATAGTGGTGTATATGTATGTTTGTTAACAAGTAAATTAGGATGCCTTGTTCATTCAAAATAAAATGAAAATATATAACTGATAAGGATAACTCCCCCAAGAATTGTTGGACATGCGTTCTACATCTCTTAGTTCAAGAATAACAAGTACCGTTATGTATTTGATCTAGTCTTATGTGTTTATAGTGTGCAGGTCATACAGGCACAAACATACATTGAGCGAGGATAAAATACAGACGACGAAGCTCATCTCTGTGGAATATCGTGCGGCGGTAACACCTACCACTGGAGGAAGGTCCTGAATATAGAGGGACATCTGGTAGACGCATTTCAACGCAAGGATTTGTGGGAGCAAGGCCATGTTTAGCAAGTTCCTACCGAAGTGCGCTAACTTTAATGCCTGGTGGTAGCACATGGAAAGGCCATCAATCAGTGGTTGAAATAAGGAGTAAATAGAGAAGGAGATCCGATGGAGTAGCATATATCAAGCTAACGCAGCGTGCTAGTCCTTACCGCAGCGTGGTAAGGTTGAATGCCTAAATTTGAGGAGCGTGCTTGCAATTTCTTCCATGATCTGCGTGTCATATGCCTTACATATGGGGTACCACGGGGTGGTAGATCTACCATCGGCGATATCTCTCTAGATCTATTTACAGATCGGACGCGCTCCTTCAGTTGGATCACTCTCTAAACCACCAAAGCAATAACTTTGAATCTTTTGAGAGAAGCTCATCTACAGATATCGAGAGAACTCCCTTGGTAGAACATAAAGATCGAAAGAACAACTTGAAGGGGCAATGCTAGAATGCTTATAAAACACGAAGGGTGAAAACATCATGAACGGTGATTCCTACATCGCCATTGTCTTCACCTTTAGAAGTTCTCAGGGAGTCTCCCATTCATTTAATTAAGGTCTATTATCACTTTGTATTTTCTTTTATTTTTTCCTAACCATTTGTATCGGTAACAAATTCATTACGGTTGTTGGCGACTAGGTCCGTGAGCGGCCTAGGGAGAATGTGTCGCGGTTGTTGACGATTAGGGTCTTACGAGGACTAAGGTAATTTTCCATGAGTGTTGGCGACTAGGTCTAGGGTTTGGATCTAAGGGCGGCTCAAAGCCTTATCTGGGGAGAGATAGACTAGAGCTAATCGGTTCTTAGGAGAAGGATCGATATAGAAAACAAAAGGAGATTTTTATTTATCGCCTTAATCTTAGTGTCATAGAGATCAAAGTTTTGTAATCCTCTTTATTGAAATAAAACACATGTCTCTCTTTTGTTTTATTAAATTGATTTAACTATCTATTAGATGAAAATGTTTTCAGAGAGATCATTTTATTCAAAGTGTTTCAAATAAATCGTAAACTTCATTATAAAATAAAATCATGACCTTCGTTCAATCAACTTGATTTTATTACCTTTCTCTAAAAGCAAAATATTGTTAATATAATTTTTAGAAGTTTCAATCTCTAGGAGTTAATGTCACGCGGTAGCACCTACAATCGGCTGTAGTTAATAGAGATTTAACTTCTCTTTTAATCGTCATAATAAAAGGCATCTTCTCTAATAAGTTAAAATAGAGTTTTTCAATTGAATATTTTCTAAACTATTTTAACTTATAATTATATTTTTATTTAAAATTAAGTTTCATAAAGCACTTATTAACCCCCCCCCCCCACCCCCCGCACCACCCCCACCCCCCTCTAAGGGCGCTAGTTGATCCAATAAATGGTATCAGAGCCAGGTTATTCCAAAATGTTTCACCATCAAAAAAAATGGTTCTTCATGATCTCGCAACTACTAGAGGGAATGAATATTTATTTAATGAAAATTCTTTAGCACCACCATTATTTCAAGGAATAAGTTATAAATGGTGGAAAGTTTTAATGGAAACATTTCATAAATCCTTAGAGATGGAAGTTTGGAATATTACTTTTAGAAAGCCCCCAAGTGTTCTAAGTAGAAACGAATGTTCTTTAAATGCTAAATCGATGAATAGTTTATTTTGTGCACTTGACCAAAATATTTTCAAACATATTTATATTTTACCTACTGCTTATGAGATTTAGAATTTTCTTGAAGAAACTTAGGATTCTCCTTCTACAGGTATGGAACAATCGCAAGAGCTGGAGAATATGCAAGCTTCGATAAGTATTCAAGAAAGATCCTCCTTTGATGGATCTATGGAGTGCATATCAAGCGGAAGGGAAGAAGGAAACTCATATAGGGAAGAAGAATGCCAAGAAGATGTCAAAGGAACTTTATGTTCAAATCTTGCCTCATCCAAAAGCATTGTATGTAAAGATTCTATTCTTGCAACAACTTATATTTATACATTGTGTGTGATAATGCTAAACGTAGGATTAAAATTGTAAAATTGTAATTCCAAAATACAGTTAGAAAATAAAACTTTTAAAGCAAAGCTCAATGTAGAATCAAAAATTGATGTGCCTAGTTCTCACGCAGGCCCTTTACTTGAACTTGCTACACCTTGCATTGATTGTAATGAACTAAAAGAAAAATTCAATGTTTTTAAGGTTCTTCCTATTTCAAAAGAACATAATGAACAAATATTCTTAGAGATGGATGAAATATTTGAAGAATTAAGAAATGATTATAAAGCTCATATTAATTATATAACCTCAATTCATAAAAATAGAACACTCGCATACAATAAAGCTCGACAAAATCTCAAGATTAAGAATAATGAATTGGAAACAAAAATCAACTTATTTAAGGAAATTATGAATAAAAACTCACAAAACACAAATCCACAATATCAAGCAAAACCCAAAAGCAAGTTGAATATGAATTTCCATACCTTGCCTAAGCCAAACAAAGTGAGTGAAAAATATCAAATGCTTGAAAATAAATTCCAAAACAATATCGTCATGATCATTTACAAGATAAATCTTCACTTAACATAAAACTAAATGCTCACAAATTTACTATAATTCAACGTTTCAAAAATCACTATTATTCTAAGCCTCAATTTAATGACTATGGAAATTTGATGCATAAAAATAACATTCAACGAATGTATGAATGGATATCCATTATTAGAAACAACATATTAACTTCACATGAAAGGTCCCTTTCATCATAATCTCAAATAAATCATCACGCTATATTTGGGTACCCAAAGGAACCATCACACTTGGTCCTCTTTGGATACCTAAAACTCTTATTCATTAGTTTCAAATAAAATTTGTGAAGTAGGATAAATCTAAATAAAAGTTCACAAAATTTCTACTTCATAATGTGCTAAAAATAAAAAAATAACACTTTTTTTCTTTTTTGCTTATGCATTTTTGTGTTTTTGTCTGTATGTTCTTGAGCCAAAAATCCTACATATCAAACATTTCATAGATCTTAAAAGATTACAATTATTGCACATTAACCTTGCTTTGTTTTTGAATTCTTATACATATTAAAAACAACCATTTTAAACATTTTAGGATAAATGCTAAAATCCACAAGTTTTTAAATTAGCTATTCAAAAGTTGCTTTCAACTTTAAAAGGTAATGTGGATTATATAATATGTGCAAAATTGGTTTCCTATAAATTGAATTTAAATAGGTTTTTAGGGGTCTTATGCTAAAATTTAAACGGCGTAACTTTTTGAGTATTTTTTTATCTCTTTGTTGAATGTGATAGCCCATATAATGAAAATTCATAATCAATAAAAATCGATATGAAAAATCACAAAACCATGTGTTCTACACAAAAAATCAAAACTCTGTCAGATACCGCTCAACATTAAGACTTACCGTCGGCGGTAGCTTCAAATTCTAAAAAAATCTTAATTTATTTTTAAATTATATTTTCTAAAAATTATTTTACAGATTTAATTATCGTACCAATCAACTTTCAGAAAAACTTATATATGTTTTGGTTATTAAAAAAAATCAAAATCAAAAGAAAATTTACATAACTTTCAAAAATAATCAAAAAGATATTCATTAATTTCTAAATTATCATGAAATGAATTAATATAAAAAACAAATCAAATATAGCTCATTCTTGATTGTGGGTAGCTCATTCTTTCTAGACCCTAAAATCATTTATATCAAAAACAAATCAAATAAATAACTCACTTCAATTTGGGTCTATGAAAAATTTAGTTTGAAACTTAATTGTGAATACTTATAATATTATCATCTAATCAATTATATATATTAAACTTTATTATATTTAACATAACATTGCACCCAAACTCATCATCCTAGCATCACCTCTTAGTATATGATCAATTTAGTGTGTATGATAGGTATGTCATTTATAATGTCAAGCTAAATTAAAAAGTAGAAAATTTGAAATTTGAAATTCATGATAATTATATGGATTTAAAATCAACTATCTGCATTACAATAATAATTTCAAAAATCAATCATGCAATAAATCTTAGTTCATATATTGGTAGAGCTTAAATGCATAAGTATGTCCATGATCATTCACTTATGATATGTGTCTCACAAAAGCGAGGGCATAAGTGTGTATGCATTAGAAGACCTAACCTATAAGTCATGGCTTGTCCTTAACCGGGGAGGGATCTAATGGAGCCTTGCGAGGCACTGGGAGGAAAGAGTGCTAGGTTAAATAATCTCTTTTGTGTGCATATGGGACTAACATCCCAATCTACATCATATATGCAGCTTATCATACACATCCGTCACTTAGTATGGGGCTAGTGTGTTAACATATAGTTGTGATAGTTTTTAATCTTTGGTATACTCATATCTTATTCATTGCATGAACATTATTTTATACCTCGTGATTATTTAAATCATGCATATTTGGTGTGTTCGAACAGGCTATCTTGTGTTTGTATATTTTATATTTCTAAGCTTTCATGACTTTGAAAAACAATAGTATTTTGAAAAATAATTTTTTTGACACCTTAGGCAAAAATCTTAAATGCGCAACTTTTTCTTTATTTTTCAAATCTCTTTGCGGTAGTTGGTGTCCCCTATCGTAGGAATCATGAATCTAGAAAACATAGAATGAAACATTATCAAAAACTATGTTTTCCAAGAAAAAGAACAAGTCTTTGTCTGCTAGCGCCGCTCGTTAGTGCCCAACGCCGACGGTAGCATTAAAATGAATTTTTTCTTTTCTTTTTTTGTATTTTTTCTCGGGTATAGAAAATCATGTTATTGATAGGCTCGTTAAGGACCTCTATGTTTTCCAGAAAATTATTTATTTTCAAAAATCAAATATAAAATTACAAAACAAATTCAAAAACACAAAAATATATTTTTCTTGCTAATTCTCAATTTTGTACTTTTATAAAAATAAAAGAATTATAAAAACTACTAATTATTTATTGCAAATGTCAAGGATGATTAATTATATCGATTAAAGATTAAATACAATGTGTAATTTAATTTTCAAATTTCTTACAACATTATTTTGTTTTGGCATGCCTTGAAAACTATCTTGTAATGTGCAATGAAATTGATGGTAGAAAACATGTGTAGGAATGTTTAGCGTGCCTCTATGTCTAAGTAATGGTTTATGTTTCATAATTATTCATTCACTTATTTATTTTGATAACCTACATGTGTTCTTAATTTTAGTCTTGCTTGATTATCTAGTGTAATAACATAATAAATTAAAATGCATAAGTAAATTACCTACACAGCATTGAATTGTTTATTGCAATTCTTTGTCTTTCATGCACTTATTTAATTGAGAAATGTTGCTTAAAATTATAATTCTATGTTTGCAAAACAAGTGAATATAGAGTCATTGGTCACAAAACAAAAATCAAATAATAAATGACAAGGAAAACTCCACCAAGCAGTACTCACCCCACCCTCCAGATTAGTCTTAATAAGTATTATGAGGTTGAGCACCTTGGAGAGAATTGTAAAGTGTCTTGTGCAAATAAATTATACACCACTTCTCTTAGTACACCAGATCAAAAAAATGAAATTGAAATTAAAAAGAATAAATGTCATCTGCATGCAATACTTCGCTCCCTGATAAGTCTTCAAAAGCATTGTGTGTGCGAAGCACTTTGGTAGCTGTATTTTATCATTTATGTGCATTGAAATATTGTAGAAGCTAATTTATTTGGGTATTTTAATGTTGTGTTTATTCTGTTGGATAGATAGGCGCCCTTAGAGGGGGGGGGAGTGAATAAGGGAATAAAAATTCTTTCTTATAATTTTATTAAAATTACTAAATTGTTTTATAATATGAGAAAGGCAAAATAACAATTTAACTAATTTGTGAGAATATCATAATTTTCAAGTCTAGAAATAAGTACTAAATTGCTTTATGATTAATGAGATTGAAATAAACAATTTAGATAAAGTAATTTGAATTGAAAACTTTGTAACCAATATTTTAGAGATAACGCCAAAGAAGAGAAATCAAGTAAACACAAATAGAGGAATGAGTGCATTTATATAAAAAAGGTGTTTACATAAATTTGATTTCAATATCGCTAGAAATCGGAGGCATACAAAAGTAAATATCTTTTCCTTTTCTATACCGACTTGTATCCCCACAAACCGGTTGGCTTTAACCTATCCTTCCCCGGATAAGGCCTCAAGCTGCCCTAGCCAATCCTTCCCGGATATGGCCTCTAGCACCACCTAGAAATAATCACCTAGAACTAGTCGCCAACACAAGGCAAATTTCTCCCTAAGTCCTACCCAGACCTAGTCGCCAACACAAGGCGAATTCTCTAAACAGTTACAAAAAGTATATGGAATGAAAATAAAGATAACAATAATAAAACTCCCTATATGAGATCTTCTGAAGTCAGAGATGAAGGATCACTGTAGTATGAGCGAGGTCGAAGCGATCGTCCTTCGGATGTAGCGTGACGTAGTCCTCCTCCAGAATTCTCCTTAAGCTTTTAGTGGGAGATCCATCTTCGGCAGCATAGCAGCAGTAGAATTGTGGCACTTGCAACCTCTCTGGGATGGATTGCCAAAACGAGAAGCAAAGCTCCAATTTATAGAACTTCTCGCTAGCGCCTCCAGTATCTCCTAGCGCCAGCGGTATCGATCGTGTGGAGCAGTTACGAATCCATCGGCGGCGTGGCGCTATACATGAACTTGAGCTAGCGCTGGCGGTAGCGCTAAGGAACCGCTGAGACAAAACTAAACCGCTGAAATGAAGCCGCTGAGATGGAACCGCTGAGACGAAACCAAACCGCTGAGATGAAACCACTGAGACAAACTTGAGCTAGCGCCTGGCGGTAGCACTAACATTGGCGGTAGTGCATTCTTCTAGATGTTTGAATTCAGCTGCTTTCCACCTGTGGGTTATTGCACCTATAGTTCCTGCACACTATAAACACACGACAAGCAAGATCAAATACAATTTGTGATTTGTTATTCTCAAACAAAGGGATGTGACACACATGCCCAACAATCTCCCCCTTTTGATAATAACAAATCCTCTTAGCAAGAAATCAACAATATTGTTTATAGTATATGATAAGCAAGATGATAGTACAACTATAGTATATGATAAGCATGATAATGTGTATACTCCCCCTATCTTAATGCTCCCCCTACATAAATGCAATTTATGTTTTACTCCCCCTAAATGATAGATTACATGAATGAATTAGTCTCCCCTTATTCTTCTATATTTCACCTATATAGATTTCTTCAATCAATATCCTCCTTTTGGTATTATTGTTGAAATTGATTTCTCAGTCTCTCGTAAAGCTCGGGGCCCTCACCGAAATGAGGGGCGGCTAGCCCTTACTGATCCCTCGAGGAGGGTGGATGGAAGATTAAGAATTTGACTAAGACCTTAGTCACAGCGAGGAGGTCCCTCCACTAACCCGAAAGATCGTTGAGCGCTTCCCCTCCCAAGCCAAAGCTGATACTTGGGCACCTTGGAGAGCTTTGGAAATGCTAACCAAAGAAAGCCTAAGGAGAGAGAAGCTGAAGTGAGATCCTCTCCAAAGGTGCCCTTAAGGTCCTATTTATAGATTTTCTGGTCTGGTCTGCAAATAACAGGATTCTGCCTTTAGATTTTACTATCTGCACCCCAAATGGGTCTGCTAACAGCCAAGCTCCGCTGTTTGGAGAGGCTAAGGGCAGACCACCAAGGGTAAAATGGTAAGTTGCCCCTAATGATTTACGGGTAAGGGGTTGCGATGACCTTGCTGTCGGAGCTCTCGCAGGCCTTCTCGCGGGTCAATCCGGGGGATCGCCTCGCGAGAGCCTTGCTGAAGGAGTTCTCGCAGGTCCTCTCGCGAATACGACCCGCGGCATCTCTTTTAGAAGGTCGTCTCACGAGGACCTCACTGCTTATTTTGGTAGTCTGCTGAGGTTTTATCGGCTGGGTCAATCTTGGCGAGGTCTGGGCCTCGCCGCTCCCGTCTCGCTTGATTTTGTTACTTTGCGAATATCATGGTTGTACACAATCCCTGCTCTTCGTGAGGATTGATGTCCTCGCGAAGAATCGTCCAACCCCTGATATTCGACCGCTCCCGGATGACCTGTCATGAATCTTTGGTGGGACCCACCGCGTAGGCTATAAATATCATCCCGAACACCTATTGGCGCGCGTCGTTCCTTTTCTTTCCTTTCTCATTTTAGCTGCCTGGAGATGCCGATCTCCGAAGAAGCAGAGGCTCACCTGAGGGCGATGAGAGCTGGTGGGCTACCTTCCTCGACCAAGGTCCCCGCTTGGATGAACCGGCCGCCCCCCGCCCAATCGCCAAAAGTCAAGAAGGTGAAGGCGGCTCGTCGCTCCGGCGACGACTCTGTGAGGTTGGACTCCTCCCCGGACGATCGCCGCCCCGAGGAGGTATGCGCTACTCGAATTTACGTCGATAAATTGTTCCTCACTAATTTCCAATCGCAGGATGTCTTGCTGAACAAGAACATTGGAGAACCCGCTGAGGTGTCTCGCAAGAATTCGCAGGGGGACCTGAACCTTGCGGGGAAAGATGTCACCGGTAAGATCATCTTGCGTGCCGTAATACTTCTCGAACCCGTATATGACCTCCGCTACTCTTTTCTTACAGTCTCGCCCCTGAAGTCCCCAGCCCTTCCGTCGTCGCGGCCGCCGTCTCCGCCCCCTCCAGGTAGAACCATAGATAAGCCCGGGTTCCAGCTCTTGACGAGCGAGGAGACCGGTGGCTCCGCACTGCCAAAGATTCCTCCAACCAACATCATAGCTTATCCCGCCGGCCTGGGCAAATCCCTCTACCCCCCACTATGGCGATGTGTTCCAGGGCCGTCCTTCAGCTTCTCGCCGCCCTCTCGGTAAGCGTTATGGCCTCGCCGAAACCCCGTGTGATCTCGCGCTCGTCATCTAACCCTTTTTTTTTAAATCTTGCAGACAATGCCGAGAATCCTCATACCGATTCCGAGCTGGGCGATGACGAGATATCTCCCCTTCCTGACCAGGTGGAGGAATTCTTAGGGGATCCGCGAGATCCGGAGACGATGAAGTAGCGAGCTGCGGAACTCTTGAGGAAGCATGGGCGAATGCTAATGGATCTCAATATGCAGGCGAGACGGGATAGGGAAGCCGTGGAGGATAGGCACGCGGTCCTGATGGAGGAGTGCGCGAGGCTCCGGCAAGCGAGACAACGCGATCCGGATGAGATCGCCACGACGCCGGAGGTGCACATAGCGAGAATGCGAGACTATGCTTACCTCATGGACCGGGAGGGTCGTTTGGCAGAGGACTATTATAATTCTAGGGCACCGCCGAGGTCAGGGTCGCGGGGTGGCGGCCGGTGGAAATGGCTCCCCCACGATTCTCGCTAGACGTTGTATTGTGATTAATAATCGTCGTCGCCTTTGAATGGTCTCGCCACGTTTTATGACTTGCATATTCGCCACTCCTGCTGGCTGTTATTTCTTTCCACAATTAGTATCATCCTTTATGGTTTCTCGCTTGTTATCAATAAATTTATTTATTTCGTTACATTGTGCTCGCAAGGACCCTCTGTCCTCGCTAAATGTATTCTGCAGTGGTGTCGCTTGTGCTAACCCCGCGGTTTTCCCTCGCCGGCGTACGTGATGTGATGTTTTTGTTGATACTCGTGTTCGCCGACGTTCGGACTTCCTCCCGCCCTTTTGCTTTGGCTATAAATAGGTGGTCTTGACTGGGCCAACCACCGCATTTATTCTCGATCTTCTTCTTCCTTTGCTGCAGAGCTCTCGCTCTTTCTCGTTCTCGCGTTCCCTTTTTTCGCAGGTTTTCTAGATGGGCGGCGACGCGGAGTCGGAGGGTCGGCGAAGGGTCGCGAAGGCCTTTGCCGAGCATAGCTTTTTTTCCTGCAACTTGACTGATGAGGAGTACTTCAGCGCGGTCGCTGATTACGTCACCCCCCCCCCCCCATTTAAGGCACGCCGCCCTAGCGAGGACGACGTGATCAACGACCCGTTGGTCGACGAGTTGGCCATTCCTACCGCCCATTTCGCGGTCGGTTTGCGCCTTCCCTTGTGGCCAGAAATTCGCCAGGTAATAGTCGTTCTCGCTTACCTCCTATTTTTTGCCACTCTAGTCTCGCTCGCCACGCGGATTAATCCTATTCTCGCCGTCTGTTAGGTGCTCAAGCATTATGGCGTGGTTCCCTGCCAGCTCACACCCAATGCCATGGCGGTGGTCACTGCTTTCGCCTCCTACCTCCGCGAGGAGCGAATCGAGTTCAGCCTCCCGGTCTTCCGGAAGCTGTTCTCCTTCCGAGCCTACAAAGATGGGACAGCCTACTTCGTGGGCACGGGCCCGAAGGTGGTTGAGACCGTCAACAAGGCCCACTTCTGGGCCCAGAAGTTCGTCATCGTCAAGGGGAACTTCGGCAACATTCCCCTCTCGCCGGTTCAACACAGCGAGACCACCTACTGGCCCACCGCCCTCGACGGTCATGACGCCCTCCTCCATCAGTTCTTTTGCAAGAAGAACTTCGAAGTCGTCCACCTCCGCCGCAACATAGACTCGTTGCCTCCGGTTCTCGCCGGAGAAGGTAAAAGTCACGCCTAGCATCTTTGTCTCAATCCGTTAGCCTGTCATACTTATCCATATTATTGTTCGTTTTTAGGCGAGCGAGATCTTCCCCTTCACCACCCTTACGCGAGCAATCGGAAAACCGACGCCACTATGGCTCTCGCTACAATGGGGGCGGAAGCTTGCCGAGGTGTCGTCGCTCCGGCCGAGCCCTCTTCTCGCAAGAGATCGGGGGCTTCCAGTAGCCATGCTGCCCCTTCGAAATCTCCGCCCAAGAAGAAAAGCAAGAAAAGCGCGGCCTCACTCGCTTCGTCGAAAGGTAAGGAACCTCGCGAGGCCGCCTTCGACGAGTTTGACCTCACCGGCCTCTCGGTGGGCGAGGACGAAGAGCCCTGCCAGGAGGCGGTCAGGACCTCCGCCCTCCCCATCCCGGTGAACCAATACAACTTCGGGCTCGGGCAGAGGCGTCGGGACGAGACCGGTGAGCCCCTCGTCACCTGGAAGCCGGAGACCAACAGGGTGGACATTTCTTCCATCCTCCCCTTCTGGGTGGAGAAGGAGACGGTCAGTGGTCATGCTTTTGACCTCGCGTTCGCCTTGTATGGTCGCGAGGATGCGGGATCTTATAAGGATGAGACCGCGAGGACCCTTGCTTACGAGAGCGCGAGGTCCCAGCTGCGTTCTACCGAGCTCGCCCATATGACGGGAAGGCATTGCCTACAGTTGGAGCTTCAGAACGTGGAGCTTGCGAGGGCCTACCAGGGGGTTCTTGCTGAGAACACGCAGCTGAAGGAGAAGCTGCTCGCCGCGGAGGGCCGTGTGGTGAGTCATCTAGACCTCCCTTATCCTCCTTTACCCTGGCCGTTTCACCTCTAACTGAACTTATTTGCAGGATGTCAAGGCCGCCGAGAGAGCCAATGCTCGCATCGAGACTTTGGAGGGCGAGGTGGCCAGGCTGAAGTCCCTAAACGGTGACCTTACCCGCGCTGCGGTTCCCCCCTCGCCTCACCGTTTAAAAGAAGACCGGCGAACGCGAGATGAAGAGATCCGCGTGGGATCTATAGAGTCAGCTCGCTACATCTTTTCGGTGGCGAAGGCGATCGACCTCTTGGCCGATAGTGCGGCCGACATGACTCTGGAAGACATCGTCCCGGAGCTCTTCCTCCCTCTTCCGCCCATGAAGGATAGTGATGAAGAAGAAGGCTCGGCAGATGATTCTTGAAGCTCGCCGCTATTTTTTCTTTTGCGCTGTAATTACGATCGGCGAGGTCGCCGAAGATTGTAACCAAACTATGGACTGGAATGCAAATTCTGTTTTGCTCAGTCTTCTCTTTCCTGCCTTGTTACTTTTATGCATTAAATGTCTCGCCCTCGCTTACCTCGATATCCGCCTTCGCTAAGGCTATTCTCGCATTGGTCGTTCTCGCGTCGCGTGTTGTTGAACGAATAGGCATAGGATACCTTGGTTGCTCGGCCCTTTCGTCGTTTCTTAGGATTACTACACCTTCGGGTTATGCGTATTTCTTCCTAGGTTTCGCAAGGCGCTTCTCTTCTTGGCGAGGGCTCGCCTCTTACCCAGTGTCGACAACCTTTCTGCCGAGGACCAGTTGTCCGGGATCATGTGCGATTGATTCTCGCCACTCGCCTGTCGTCGTGCGAAATTTCTCTTTACCGAATGGACAGGTCCGCCGAGCGAGATGGAGTCTTCCAGCAAAAAGACCCTATCCTTACCAGCCTCTCCAGAGATCAACCTGAACCCCCCGTCTAATGAGAGCCCAGGAGCGGAATTGATCTGGGGCATTCCAGCACCATCACTTGTCACCTTGCCAGCCTCTCCAGAGATCAACCTGAACCCCCTGTCTAGTGAGAGCCCGGGAGCGGAATCGATCTGGGGCATTCCAGCACCATAACTTGTTACCTTGACAGCCTCTCCAGAGATCAACCTGAACCCCCCGTCTAGTGAGAGACCGGGAGCGGAATCGATCTGGGGCATTCTAGCACCATCACTTGTCACCTTGCCAGCCTCTCCAGAGATCAACCTGAACCCCCCGTCTAGTGAGAGCCCAGGAGAGGAATTGATCTGGGGCATTCCAGCACCATCACTTGTTACCTTGTCAGTCTCTCCAGAGATCAACCTGAACCCCCCGTCTAGTGAGAGCCCGGGAGCGGAATTGATCTGGGGCATTCCAGCACCATCACTTGTCACCTTGCCAGCCTCTCCAGAGATCAACCTGAACCCCCCGTCTAGTGAGAGCCCGGGAGCGGAATCGATCTGGGGCATTCCAGCACCATCACTTGTTACCTTTCCAGCCTCTCCAGAGATCAACCTGAACCCCCCGTCTAGTGAGAGCCCGGGAGCGTAATCGATCTGGGGCATTCCAGCACCATCACTTGTGACCTTGCCAGCCTCTCTAGAGATCAACCTGAACCCCCCGTCTAGTGAGAGCCCGGGAGCGGAATCGATCTGGGGCATTACAGCACCATCACTTGTCACCTTGCCAGCCTCTCCAGAGATCAACCTGAACCCCCCGTCTAGTGAGAGCCCGGGAGCGGAATCGATCTGGGGCATTCTAGCACCATCACTTGTTACCTTGCCAGCCTCTCCAGAGATCAACCTGAACCCCCCGTCTAGTGAGAGCCCGGGAGAAGAATCTATCTGGGGCATTCCAGCACCATCACTTGTTACCTTGCCAGCCTCTCCAGAGATCAACCTGAACCCCCCGTCTAGTGAGAGCCCGGGAGCGGAATCGATCTGGGGCATTCCAGCACCATCACTTGTTACCTTGCCAGCCTCTCCAGAGATCAACCTGAACCCCCCGTCTAGTGAGAGCCCAGGAGCGGAATCGATCTGGGGCATTCCAGCGCCATCACATATCCAACCTTTGTCACGCCGGCACGGCAAGTAGTTATAAGCATCATAGGAAAGGAGTAAGACATTAATTAAACAACATAATAAAGCACTCAAGGGTAAAACCTTTTCAAATCATCCCCACTCCGGGCTCGGTCGAGGGGTACCCCTTCCACATCCTGGAGGTGATACCCTCCCGACTTGAGCACCTCGCTTACAATATATGGACCCTCCCAGTTGGGGTTAAGCTTACCCACTGTGGGCCCTCTGTCGGCCGCGTCGACCTTCTTCAGGACTAGATCTCCTTTCTGAAAGTGTTTTATCCGAATATGTTTGTCAAAATATCGAGCCATCCGCCGCTTGACCTCTTCCTGCTTGATGGTGGCTAAGTTCCGGAGTTCTTCCACCAGGTCCAAGGATAGCCTCTGCTCTGCATTGTTACCTTCTAACCACTCTTCATCCCCCTCGCTCGCAGCAATCACCCGGGGGGTCTTTACCTCAAACTCTATGGGGAGAACGGCCTCGGACCCGTGAGAGAGCTTGAATGGAGTTTCCCCAGTGGCGGTATTCGGAGTAGTCCTCATGGCCCAGAGGACGGAGGGTAGCTGTTCCGCCCAACTTCCTCGAAGGTTCTCCACTTTCTTTTTCAGTAGGTTAACGATTATCTTGTTCGCCGCCTCCACCTGCCCATTGCTCCTCGGGTGGTGGACCAAAGTGAACCTGAGGTCAATGCCGAGCTGAGTGCAGAAGCCGACAAACTCTTCACTCACAAACTGCGGCCCATTGTCTGTCACTATAGCCAGTGGTAGTCCATGCCTGCAAATTATTTCTCCCCACACAAAATTCCTTACAACCTGAGAGGTTACCTTAGCAAGTGCTTTCACCTCTACCCACTTGGAGAAGTAGTCGATCATGACCAGCAGGAACTTCCTCTGGCCGCTGGCTTGGGGAAAGGGACCGACCAGGTCCAGCCACCATATGCCGAAGGGCCAAGGAGCGTGATGGTCCAGAGTCTTTCAGCAGGGAGGAGCTGGAGCGGAGCATAGAGCTGGCATTTTGGACACTTTCTTGCGAACTCTGCCGCATCCTTGCTGAGAGTGGGCCAGAATTAGCCTTGCCTCAACACCCTCCCTTCCAGGGTTCGACTCCCGGAGTGACTGCCGCACTCCCCGGAGTGGATTTCTTCTAGCACTCTCGGGACCTCCTCCTCAGAGACACAACGGGCCAGGAGTCCCGAGAGGGTCTTTCTATACAGCCCTCCTGCATGCAAGGAGTAATAGGCGGACTTATACCTGAAGCGCCTCTTGTCCATGTCCTCTCCAGGGAACTGCCCGGAGGATAGGAAAGTGATGAACGGATCCATCCACGAGGCTCGTCGATCCGCCTCCATCAATTCTCCTTCCTCGATGGAGGGCCGGAAGAGTTCCGAAGTCGTCCCTCCCGCTCGTGGACCAAACTTGGCTAACAGGTCCGCCTGGGTGCTCTCCCCCCTCGGCACGTGCTTGATGGAGAAGGTGCGGAACTGCCCGATGACCCCCTCAAACTTCTCCAGGTATAGCAGGAGGGTCGGGTCCTTTGCTTCAAACTCTCCTTTGATCTGGCATGCTACCACCATGGAGTCCGTGGAGACCTCCACGTCCTGCACTCCCAGTTCTCGGGCCAGCCGAAGGACCGCTATCACCGCTTCGTACTCGGGCTGGTTGTTGGTAATTGGGAAACGGATGTTCAAGGCTTGCTCAATCCGAGTCCCCTGAGGACTTGCCAGGACCATTCCCCCTCCATAGGAGTGTTTTCCCGACGCTCCGTCCACCAACATCTTCCATGCCTTTGGGGGAGGTGGCTCATGCTCCCCCACTTCGGCTGCATAGTCGGCCATGAAGTCTGCCACCGCTTGAGCCCTGATGGACGTCCTAGGCACGAACGTGATATTGAATTCGCTTAACTCCACGGACCACTTTGCCAACCTTCCTGAGTGCTCCACCCCTTCCATGATTTTGCGGAGCGGGTGGTCCGTCACTACCTTAATTGAATGGGCTTGAAAGTAAGGCCGGAGCCTCCTGGATGACACCACCAATGCGAAGGCCAACTTTTCCAAAATCGGGTACCGGAGCTCTGCCTTCTTCAGCACTCGGCTGACGTAGTAGATAGGGAACTGTTTCTTCCCTTCCTCCCGGATTAACACGGAGCTTACTGCTTCGGACCCTACCCTCAGGTACAGGGATAGGTCTTCTCCTGGCCTCGGTCCCTGGAGCAGAGGGGTTTGGGTGAGCTGTTCTTTCAGAGCCAGGAAGGCCTTCTCGCACTCCGGGGTCCATTCAAACTTCTTGTTTCCCCGCAGTACTTTGAAAAAAGGTGCACACTTTTCTCCCGCCTTGGAGAGGAACCTGCTGAGCCCAGCCAATTTCCCTGTAAGGCTCAGAACCTCCTTCGGATTTCTTGGCGACCCCAACTCCATTACCGCTTTAACTTTGTCCGGGTTGGGTTCCACTCCTGCGGGGGTGAGCAAGTGGCCCAGGAACTTCCCTCGGCTCGCCCCAAAGACACACTTCAAGGGATTGAGTTTCATCTTGTACCGCCGCAGGGTCCCGAATGTCTCTTCGAGGTCTCGGAGGTGAGACCCAAGGTCTCGGCTCTTCACCATGAGGTCGTCAACATAGACTTCTAAATTTCTTCCTTTCTGCTCGCGGAAGACCCGATCCATCATCCTTTGGTATGTGGCACCTGCATTCTTGAGCCTGAATGGCATCATTTTATAACAGTAGCATCCATCCCCCGTGATGAAGGAGACATCTTTGATGTCTGGGGGATGCCTGCGGATTTGATGGTAACCTGAAAAAGCATCTAGGAAAGACATTATAGGAAAACCAACGGCTGAGTCAACCAGCGCGTCGATTCTAGGCAGGGGGTAACAATCCTTAGGGCATGATTTATTAAGCAATGAAAAGTCGATACACATCCTCCACTTACCTCCTCCTTTTTTCACCATAACGACGTTGGAGACCCAGCCTGGATACTGGATCTCCGATACAAAGCCTGCCTGTAGGAGTTTACCTACCTCTACGCGGATGGGCCCCTCCAGCTTGTCTGCGACGGCCCTCCTCTTCTGGCGGATGGGGCGGGCGCCGGGGTCGAGGTTGAGGCGATGGCAAGCCACATCCCCGTCGATCCCGGGCATTTCCGCGGCGCTCCAGGCGAAGACGTCCACGTTCTTCTGTACGCAAGCCAGAATCTCCGCTTGATCTTCTGGGCTGAGTTCTCCGCTGACCCGGACTTTTTCCACCACCCCCAGCCGGGTGGTGACCTCGAGCTCTACGACCTCGTTCACAGCCTCCAACCGGGACTGCTCTCCCCAAGCCTTCTCCTTTTCGGCACACGTGGGAGCCTGGGATTCCTCCTCGTCTTCCTTTTCTACCACCATCAGCTCTTCTGCCCTCCCCTCCTGGGCCTTCTCTTCTTCTTCCTCTCTCTCCGCCCGGGGTTCCTCAGCTACCCCTTCCTGGGCATGGACTTCAGCTCCTTCCAACTTCTTCTCGGCTACCTCCTTACCTCCGGCTTCGGCCGCCTCCTCCATCATCCTATCCCACTTCTCAGCTACTCCCATCCAGGAGATGGTGTTGACAGCCGTTACGTAACACTGTCTTGCCACCTTGGGATCCCCTCTGATACGCACCTGAACCCCTCCATCGTTGAACTTGAGGCACTGATGAAAGGTGGAGGGGACACAGTGGAACGCGCTGATGAGTGGCCGTCCGAAGATGGCGCTGTAACTGCTTGGGGCGTCCACAATGACAAAACGACAGTTTCGGGACTGCCCACCCTGGGCCACATGAAGCCCTACTCCCCCTTCTACTTCCTTCCTCTCCCCCGAGAATCCAAACAAAGGGCCATCTGCGGCCAACACCCTCCGAGGCTCCACCCCCATCTGTCACTCTTCCCGCCTCCACTCGTCCCCCAAGCTCGCTCGCCAAACTTGAGCTCGCCGGGACTGTGCTCGCGAGGGCGGTGCTCGCTTGAACCACCCCGACAGTCGCCGCTTCCTCTTGGCGTGCACTCGCCAGTGACGCGCTCGCTGGGAAAAAGCTCTCCAGCGCTGAGCTCGCCCGCACGGAGCTCGCCGGACTGGCGAACAACACCCGCCCTTCCTGGCTCTGACCTAAGCCGACGACAACTTCCTTTCCAGCCCTTCCTCCTGGTGCCCTCTCGCCGACTGCTGTTGGGGGAGTGGTCGCCTAAGGCGCTGGGGTCGCAAACTCACTTCGTAGAGCTGTGACCGTGAACCCCAAGGTGTCGAGCACCTCCTTTCTGAAATCAGCGAGCATCCTAGCCATCGCCTCCTGAGGCATCTCGCCGAACTCCTCGCCCTGCTCCTCATCTCCCGCCATAACCCTTCTCTGGAACTTTCTTGAACTAGCCACGCTCCATGCTCACCGCACCAAAATGTTGAAACCGATTTCTCGGTCTCTCATAGAGCTCGGGGCCCTCACCGAAATGAGGGGCGGCTAGCCCTTACTGATCCCTCGAGGAGGGTGGACGGAAGATTAAGAATTTGACTAAGACCTTAGTCACAGCGAGGAGGTCCCTCCACTAACCCGGAAGATCGTTGAGTGCTTCCCCTCCCAAGCCAAAGCTGAGACTTGGGCACCTTGGAGAGCTCTGGAAATGCTAACCAAAGAAAGCCTAAGGAGAGGGAAGCTGAAGTGAGATCCTCTCCAAAGGTGCCCTTAAGGTCCTATTTATAGATTTTCTGGTCTGGTCTGCAAATAACAGGATTCTGCCTTTAGATTTTACTATCTGCACCCCAAATGGGTCTGCTAACAGCCAAGCTCCGCTGTTTGGAGAGGCTAAGGGCAGACCACCAAGGGTAAAATGGTAAGTTGCCCCTAATGATTTATGTGTAAGGGGTTGCGATGACCTTGCTGTCGGAGCTCTCGCAGGCCTTCTCGCAGGCCTTCTCGCGGGTCAATCCGGGGGATCGCCTCGCGAGAGCCTTGCTGAAGGAGTTCTCGCGGGTCCTCTCGCGAATACGACCCGCGGCATCTCTTTTAGAAGGTCGTCTCGCGAGGACCTCACTGCTTATTTTGGTAGTCTGCCAAGGTTTTATCGGCTGGGTCAATCTTGGCGAGGTCTGGGCCTTGCCGCTCCCGTCTCGCTTGATTTCCTTACTTCGCGAATATCGGGGTTGTACAATTATCAAAAGAAGGTAGGGTGAGGGTAGTAAGGAAGCATTCTTTAGTCTTGTTATAAATCATGATCGAGCTTTTGTAATGTATGAAATGATAAAGATTTTAAGCATAGTATATATAAGAGATTTCAAATAAAAAGATAAGAGTTGTAAGCAAGCGGAAGATTATAAGAAACATCTTTTTGTAAGCATGAAAAGCATAAGTAAGAATATGAGTTTTAGTTCAAAATTGAAAGATGTTTTAACCTTTTTGAATTCTCAATGTTTTTCATAAAGATACAATGCATGAAATGAATATATCAAATAGAGATTATACTACAATGTTACTTAATTTTAAGTTCAATAGATACCAAAACATTGTAGAGATCATGCTAGGTTATCTAGTTCATTTCTTATATAAAGAGTAGTATAGATAAAGCATTAGAATCAAATACTCATGAGAAGAAGTGTTATGAAAGATAATGATGTGCACATAAGTGTATTTTGAGCAATGTTAACAATTGATTTAAATCACAAAATACAAGACATATGTAGAGTAAAGTGCACACTAAAACACAAGTATATCAACTTTCACACACTTTTAATGCACATAATTTTTAACAAAGTGGTGTAGCAACCAAGATTTGCACAAGACACTTTACTATTCTTTCCAAGGTGCTCAACCTCACAATGCTTATGAAGACTTATCAGGAGGTTCAAGTAGTGCTTGGTGGAGTTACATTTGTGTACATATATAATTTGTTTGTTCACATTTGTGAGATAACATTCTCCGAATACACTAGTTTTGCAGCTCCAATTTTTTAACTTAACCACTTTTCTAAATTTCATAAGTGCAATTCAAATGTAGTGTAGGCAATAAACTTATGCAAGTTTTAATTAATTGTACAAATACAATACACAAGCAAGCATTTTAGATTTAAACACACATGTTGATTATCAAAATAAGTGAGTGAAATGTATCATTATAAATCATAAAACATTTACTCATACTTAGATGCATGCTAAGCTTGGTTCTACACATATTTTGTTTAATACAATTGATGCACTTTAAATAGATATATCAAAGCATGATAACCAAAACAATGTTCATAGTAATTTCAAGGAATAAATTTTAAAATTGTAAATAATTCTAAATAATAATATTCATTCATGCTTGATATTAGCAATAAAGATCATACAGTTTTTTTTTTGTTTTGAAAATTTTAATGAAATAAATACAGAAAATCACAAAAACATATTTTTGTATTTTTGAATTTTGAACTTTTGTAGTTGATTTTTCATAATATGAATAAAACAGAAAAATCTCAAGAACATATTTTTGAATTTTTGAATTTTGAACTTTTGTAGTTGATTTTTAATAATATGAATAAAACACAAATCTCAAAAACATATTTTTGTATTTTTGAATTTTGAATTTTTGTAGTTGATTTTCTTAAATATAAATTAAAACAAAGATAATAAATGTCAGAAATTCAAAAAATAAACTAGTTAATATAAATAACCATATTTTTAAGGATTTTTAGAAATTTTAAAAATCAGAAAAATCAAACACCCACGCTAGCGCCGGCGCTAGAGCTAGCGCGGCAAACAGTACTTGATTTTTTGAGAATTTTAAAAATCTTATTTTCGATATTTATTAAGTGTCCGTATAGTAGTCTTATGCAAAAAATTTGTAATTTTTGGAGATGTCTAGATTGCTCAAATTTGCATAAGACTTTAGCTTTTTCAAATACATGTGTTTTACAAAAAAACATTTAAGCTCTAAAATATAAATTATGCAAGCACAAGAGGACACAATTTTTTTATTAAACAACCCAAAATATGCATGAATTAAGTGATAAGTAAATAAAAAGTTCATGCAGTGAATTATAAGTATGTCCTAAGATTAAGAACTACCCTAACTAAATGTCTACACCCTAGCCCCGTACTAAGTGACGGATGGGCATAAGGAGCTATACACATGTCATAGGTTGGGGTGTTAATCCCATATGCACACACTAGAGAACGCTCAACCTAGCACTCTTTCCACCTAGTGCCTCGCAACGCCCCACTGGAACCCTCCCCGGTTAAGGACAAGATATGACTTAGAGGTTAGGTCTCTAATGCACACAACCCTACGCCCCCGCTATTATGAGATACGAAGTCATAGGTGAATAATCATTGGACAACCTATGCTTTTATACTACGGGTTGATTCATAAACTATGGGTTTTGTTCAAATGTGATGAGTTATATAAAGCCGCATAGTTTTACTACTTTTATGAGATAACGATATGAGAAAACTAGCACAATTACTAATATTCAAAATATGTGACAATGCTAGTAAGATGAGTTTTGGGTTTAATGTCATGTCATAAGATTAATATTAATATTGCATGTATTCCAAAATAGAGTTTCAAATTATAGATCTAGAATAGAGTGATGATTAAGTTTGATTTATACTTTCATTACAAAGTTGATTCTAGAGTCTACAAATATGAGAGATACATGCATTTACAATCAAAGCAAATTCATACATCAAATAATGTAAGGAAAACATTATTCATAATTTTTATCATAAGATTCATAATTCCTATTATTGATTTGAGAAATTTCTTGATAGAACACGAATTATGATTTATGATTATAGAGAATTTTGCATAGAATATATGTTAGATCATCATGATGTATGTAAATTCTAATTCTTCTAGACTTATGACAATATGATTTGGTGATTTTTTTTTGAATGAGCATGTTTGATTTTTAAGTCTAGAAAAATGATGATCATCCAATCGTATCAAAGACAAATATCACATATATAACGTTTTGAAATTTATAATAAAATTGCATTGAATAATTAAATTTATTGATCTTTGGTTTTGCATGATTTTATATAGTTTCATGATATATATACTGATGATTAATCCATAAACTATATGTTTGTTGGAATTTTAGTATTCTATATATGATTTCAAATCACATAGTTATCATGAAATTTGAATAACCTTGGAAATGTTATACCTAGCATAAGTACATAAGCATAGACAAAGAAGTAATGCTAGAATGATGAGTTTGAGTGCAATGTTATTACATAGGATTAATGGAGATAATGTGGCATGAAATATGAGAAGATTTCAAATTAATTTTCTTTAGACCTAGAATGAAATGATTAAACTTTTGATTTCATCTTAATGATACTAGATGATTCTAAGGTCTAAATTACATGCAAACAATGGTGACACACATCACACACATAATATCTAAATTAATATATGAAACAATTATACAAAGGATATCATGTGATGGAAAATCCATAAACACAGAAATTTCCGAATCAAGCAAACTAAGATAGTTTCTTTAAAATGGAGTTGAAATTTGGCAAATTGATAGCACCAAACGAACTCAAATGGGCAAGTCTAGTTCACCGCTGGATGGAGAATTCTGTGCTCTTTCCTAAAATATATTAAACGCGAAAATCGGACGAGCGGATCAAAAGATATGGCTGTTAGAAGTTTTGATTGTAAACTCGTATTTTTGAAAGATTAAACATGCGTTTAGTTGAATTTTTGCTTTCAATTTTTCTAGCTAATATTCTTGATTATAAGGGCTATCATATGCAGCAAACTAAAATAGAAAAGAATCAAAAACGTTGTGCATTTTAATTTTTAGTTTAAGCCCTTTAATAAACAATTTAAATCCAATCTTTGAAATAGTTTCAATAATCTTGATAATAATTTTGATATTCAATTTATCATGATAATTCAAGACAATTAAGGGGAAAGGATTTAAAAGGATAAAGAACTAAGAAGATTAGAGATAGGTCACTTTGAAAAACATATAACTTAATGTTCAATTTTAAATCAATTTGATTTGTTAAATATTAGGCTTAAAATGTGTAAGTCATATCCCATGAAATATATGATCATAGCATGTTTGTTAAAAAATAATAATAATAAAAAAAAACAAAAATAATAAGCATATCATGAAGTAGAGTAATGATTTTTCATTTTCTTAATAGTTTCTACTTCATGCATTTGAAAGATACTAAATGATAAGAGATTTAGGTATCCAAAGTTGACCATGTGTAATGGTTCCTTTGGGTACCCAAATATGACATGATGATTGTTTAGGAGTCAAGGATAAATGGGCCTTTTCAATTAAATTTGATGTGTCATTTTTCTTTAAAGGTCTCCATTCATACCTTAGTTGTTTATCTTTTAAATTCATATTATGATTATGTGACATCTTTATATGATTATATTTGTTTGAAAAATAATTCATTTGAGATTTATGCTTATTCAAATTATTTTTCAAAATAGATATATGTTGATAATCATAATGAATTTTATTATATGGATTCTTTGAGAGTTTATAAGAGTGGCGGTCTTTCTTAAGAATTGAATGTTGAAAGAGTGGGTTACAATATGTTTTAAATGATTGATTCTTATTTTGATGATTTTCATATCCACTCTTTCTTATAGACATACTCTTAAAATATGAAGGATAATATTCTGTAGTTTAAGTTTCATGAAAAGGAGTTTTTAAATTTGAGTAATGATTGAAAATATATTGAGACCTATAATAGTGACTCATAAGAATTTTGTGAGGATCATAATTCCTTTTGAAACTAAACTCCTTTTGAGTTGATGTGTGAAAATGATCCTTTTTAGAAATTATTTTGTAAGTTAATTTATCTTTGTTATTCAAAATCTTATGATGAAAGTCATTACTAGAAATTAGAACTTTTTCAACAAAAGATTTTAATTGTCTTAACTTACAAGTTAAAGCATCATTTTCAAATATCAATTTTTCATTATGCTTTTTAGAAACTAAGAGCCCTTTTTCAATATCCTTGAATTTTTCTTTTAATAGATTGCAATCAAAACAAGGAGTAGGAATTTCAACTAAAGAGCAAGATGGAGAAGCCACATCATAATTAGATTCTACATTAACATTAGCTTTTAACCTTTTATTTTCTAAACGTAATTTATCATTTGTAATTTTCAATTTCTTAATTTTACGTTTAGCAAATCGTAGCATATGTAATGTGGAAATAGAATTAGTCACAAAGATAGAAGAATTTGATTTACTTACATTGCTATCGGGAGAGGCAAGATTTGAACATAAATATCCTTTAACATCTTTTTGGCACTCCTCTTCCAAAGACAACATTTCTTCTTCTCTTCCACTTGATGTGCTATCCATGGTTTCATCCTGAGTGATTCTTTCTTGATTGCTTGTTCCAATTTGAATGTTTTCCAAATGTTGTGCATGCTCCAAACCTATACACGGAAGATCAAACATTTCATCAAGAAATTTCCAAACTTTGTAAGCATTAGTAAAACAATAAATCAAATTGAAAATGTCTTTTGATAGAGCACAAAATAAAGTATCCATAGCCTTCGCATTTAAATGACATTCCAATTTATTTGATTCATCCGTTGGTCTTATAATTGTCGTATTCCAAATTTTGATATCATATGAGTTAAAAAAAGTTTTCATTAATATTTTCCATCCTTTATAATTTTGCCTTCAAATAAAGGTGGTGCCAAAGATTTTTCATTTGTACAAAAGTTTTTCCCATTAGTAGAAGCGAGATCATGAGACGTCATTATTCCCGATTTTTAAGCCGTTTAGAATAACCTCGCTCTGATACCACTTGTTGGATCGATCGGCGCCCTTAGAGTGGGGGGGGGGGGGGGGGGGGGTTAATAAGGGAATAAAAATTCTTTCTTATAATTTTATTAAAATTACTAAATTGTTTTATAATATGAGAAAAGCAAAATAACAATTTAGCTAATTTGTGAGAATATCATAATTTTCAAGTTTAGAAATAAGTACTAAATTATTTTATGATTAATGAGATTGAAATAAACAATTTAGATAAAGTAATTTGAATTGAAAACTTTGTAACCAATATTTTAGAGATAACGCCAAAGGAGAGAAATCAAGTAAACACAAATAGAGACATGATTATATTTATATAAAAAAGGTGTTTACATAAATTTGATTTCGATATCGCTAGAAATCGGAGGCGTACAAAAGTAAATATCTTTTCCTTTTCTATACCGACTTGTATCCCCACAAACAGGTTGGATTTAGCCTATCCTTCCCCGGATAAGGCCTCAAGCCGCTCTAGCCAATCCTTCCCGGATATGGCCTCGAGCACCCCCTAGATCTAATCACCTAGAACTAGTCGCCAACACAAGGCGAATTTCTCCATAAGTCCTACCCAGACCTAGTCGCCAACACAAGGTGAATTCTCTAAATGGTTACAAAAAGTATATGGAATGAAAATAAAGATAACAATAATAAAACTCCCTATATGAGATCTTCTGAAGTCGGAGATGAAGGATCGCTGTAGTATGAGCAAGGTTGAAGCAATCATCCTTCGGATGTAGCGTGACGTAGTCCTCCTCTAGAATTATCCTTAAGCTTTTAGTGGGAGATCCATCTTCGGCAGCATAGCAGCAGTAGAATTGTGACACTTGCAATCTCTCTGGGATGGATTGCCAAAACAAGAAGAAAAGCTCCAATTTATAGAACTTCTTGCTAGCACCTGCGGTATCTCCTAGCGCCTGCGGTATCGATCGTGTGGAGTGGTTGAGAAACCGTCGGCGACGTGGCACTATGCACAAACTTGAGCTAGCGCCTGGCGGTAGCAATAGCGCTGGCGATAGCGCTAAGGAACCGCTAAAATGAAACTAAACCGCTGAGATGACGCCGCTGAGACGAAACCAAACCGCTGAGACGAAACCGCTGAGACGAACTTGAGCTAGCGCCTGGCGGTAGCACTAACGCTGGCGGTAGTGTATTCTTCCAGATGTTTGAATTCAGCTGCTTTCTACCTGTGGAGTATTGCACCTATAGTTCCTGCACACTATAAACACACGACAGGCAAGATCAAATACAATTTGGGATTTGTTATTCTCAAACAAAGGGATGTGACACACATGTCCAACATATTCTGTTATATTTTCACGTATTTTGATTAATACACTTGTATACTTTATCATAAATACTTTTTGTACACATCATTATCTTATATTAAACTTCTACTCATGAGAATTGGATTCAAACATATGAGTACATTATTATTTATAAACTTCAGTAAATGCACTATATAATAAAGCATGACCACTACAATGTTTAGTTTTACTTGAAATACAAATTATTTTATATTATAGTCATTATCTTTTCTTGATATGTTAAATCATGCTTACAATTTTTTCTGTGAAATATCATCTCCTAGATTTTAGTTCAAAACATCCTCCTATTAAGCTTACGAATCTTTATACTTTTATACTATTATTTTCTGAAAGGATGTTTACCTTAAGAATGCTTAATATATATTGTTTCACTGTGTTTACTACTTGTGCTCAGTCATGACTATTTATTTTTCAACAGGTGGTATCTTAAAAATGCTTACTTTATTATTTTCATTGTGTTAGTACTATATTCAATCATACTTATATTTTCTTAACAAGTGGTATCTAAATTTTCTTACATTGCCTCCTATATTATCTATTCATATAACACAATTTATTCTTATTGCATACATTTATCTCTACCTTCTTTACTACAAAAAGGGGAGAATAAATTCCATACATCTAATAATTTAGGGGGAGTACATTATAACAATATAAAATTCAAAGAAAGCATCAATGTAGGGGGTATTCATAGGAGGTGCATACATTACTCTTTGCTCGATCATGAAAAACCATCATTAAGGTATAACTAATTAAACTCCCAACTATGCACTCATCCCTACCCAGTATTGCTAATAACAAAAGGGGGAGAATAAATTAGACATCTAGTGGAATAGATATTTAGGGGGAGTAAAATATATTTGGAACACTTATGTAGGGGGAATACATATAGGAAGAGTATTCATTATATAATATTTGAATCTACCACGCTACATACCTATTATTAATGCATTTCTTTTACCGCACATATCTATAAACACAATTATAATCTTAAATTTACTAATTTTTCATACAAGTATTTGTTATTATCAAAATTGGAAGTTTGATGCAAAATGCGTTCCTCGTCTCTTGGCTTGAGAGTAACAAATACTATTATGTATTTGATCTTGTAACACCCTGCCAGTACAAATAGTATAACAGTAGGTCCGGCCGGGACCCCACGCCATACCAACCACACTAGCTAGGAGTTAAAAGGTGATAAACAGAACGAACTACTACAGAGTATACTAAACAAAAGCGGAAGCAAAAAGATTTAACATTTCAAATAGAATTGTCCACTATCATAGGAATGAAACCATGAAATAGAGTTATGGCCTTAAGGCCTTACATTTACCAAATGTACTAAAACTCCAAAACATACATCGGCACGCAGGCCGGCAATACGTGAGAAAGCAGAAAAAGGGAGGCTGGCCTTCAAGGGCCAACTCAGCAAAAGGGCCACCGACCGCTATTTCCCACTAGGCTCACCTGCACCTGCATAAGAACATTCCACCAAGCGGTGGCAAACAAAGTAACGGTCAGCACAGCTGACCAAATTATAACGATCCCACCCCTTTCCCGGGGTGGCGGAGCTTCTACCCTGCAAGCAAGCCATACTAGCACAAGTACTAATATAAAGAAAGTGCAACTACACAAGGTGAGGTTTCAAGCACAATCAATCTTCTAGGTTGAGCATCAAAAGAAGGGAACCTAGGTATGCACATGATGTTGGTTGGGTTCACCCGAAGGTTCCCCGCAACCGCCTAAACAACCGCATGAGGCTAACAACATCAATTCCACAAAACACTCCACCGTAAGGGCCATCGCCTTAGGTGAGAAAAAGAGCTTTTGGTCGGTCTAGGTAAATCACCTTCCACGACCTCTCCCATGATCACACGGCTTACATGAGGTAGGGACCTCTTACCGATCTGCATGGAAACGGGTTCGGTTTAGCATTGCCCATGCTCTAATTGTCGCGATCTATCGCACGACGCGGGTACGGCTTCACCTTGGCCCGTAAGAGTTTAGCACTTTCACGTGCTACATAATTTATAAGCTACGCACCTAACCCCTTCGCAAGGATCTAGGCTTCACAAATATTCAACAAAGGAGGTACAATACACTCTGCATCAATTTCGTGGTGAAGGTTTGCCTTCATCCAATCTTAAAGCATGGGGCTTTCGTTAGGATGTTCACAAGATGCCTACACTTAAATCCCGCAATACTAAAGATGATTTCACGGAGTCATTCTCCCGCACGCATTCTAGGCTTAACCTAAATGCAACGTTGCAAATCAAGCATCACCGATTCGGGCTCACGGCCACGAATAGGCTTCACACAAAATGCCTAAATCCGCACTACTACCGGATTTCTAAATGCAATATGCCGGGGACAGACACAATCGACCCGGAGTTCCGAAGAACTTGAGGAAAATCCTACACTTCACCCATTTGGTGAAAGGGATTCCTCATGCAAGCATAGAGAAATGAAAGAGAGGACAAATGACAAGTCCAAATGTCGGAAGGAAGAATCGTTACTCTAGGAGCGTTCTTCTTCGCCATGGATCCGAGATTCTAGACGGAGGGAAACGACCGCACCGTGCTGCACTCTCCAGATCTGGAAACGGCTCGCGATACGGAGCTCCGGAGCTCCATCAATGGCGGGATCTCTCCTTCTTCTTCCTTGCCTCCTTCTTCTTCCTCTAGGTTTGGAGAGAGAAAGGCTATGAAATAATGAGGATTAAACCCCTCTCATAAGCCCTAATAACCTCCAGCATCTAATCCTAGCCGCTGGATCGGATTCCAAAAGATTTGGACGGACCGATCACCTTCTCCGCTCAAATTCGCGGAGCAGAATTAACAGAAGGCACGATCACAGGCGCACGTTCACTGGTCGTGCGCGAAGAGGACAATGGTCGTGCGATAACCCGAGATAGAACTCCGATTCCTTGCGAATTAACACACGATCACTGGTCGTGCGCGAAGAGGACAATGGTCGTGCGCAGAGAACTGTTGAGGAATTTTCAGCCTATCCCGAGCGCAGCACTACCACTCCGCCTACCTCGCTGAACTACGATTTTTGGGGTGTTACAACTCCACCCCCCTTAAAAGAATTTCGTCCCGAAATTTCGAAAATAGTAAGAGCAGGAAATTACAGTTATAAAGTACCTGAGAGAAATAGCTCGGGGTACTCCGCAAGCATCGCTTGCTCTCTCTCCCAAGATAGCTCCTCTCGGCCGCAATTATCCCACCGTACTTTTACCATCCGAATGGACTTGTTCCGCAACTGCTTTACTTCGGTATCCTCGATGCGTAAGGGCTTGACTTTCGTCGACAGCCCACGATCAACCGGCACTTTGCCGACCTCAACGATATGAGTAGGCTCTTGCACTACCTTCCTCAAAACTGAAATATGAAACACGTTGTGTAGACCGCTCAGCTCTGCAGATAGTGCAAGCCGATAAGCCGCATCACCAACACGCTCCACGATCTCGAACGGTCCTAAGTACCTTGGACTGAGCTTTTTCAAGCGTCGAATCCTTGATACCCCCTTGAACGGTTTGATCTTCAAGTAAACCCGGTCACCGACCGCGAACTCTAGGTTCCTATGCTTGGCGTTGAAATATTTTGCTTGCCTATCCTGGGCAATCAATAGCCTTTCACGTATAGTTCGGATCGTCAAAGTTGCTTCCTCAACATCCTTTCGCTTTAATAGCTTAGTATCGCCCGTTTCCGCCCAAGACAACGGCGTACGACACTTCTTACCATAGAGGGCCTCGAAGGGAGCCATTTGTATACTGGCTTGGTAGCTATTATTGTAGGCGAACTCGATCATATAAAGATGATCTTCCCACTTCTTTCCAAAATCTAGAGCACACATTCGGAGCATATCCTCCAAAGTCCTGTTGGTCCTCTCGGTATGCCCATCTGTTTGCGGTGGAAGGCCGTGCTGAACTTCAATTTAGTGCCCAACAGTTCATGGATAAGCCTCCAATCTTTCGATGTGAAACGCCCGTCACGATCACTGACGATGCTACGAGGGACACCGTGCAGCCTCACAAAACTTTCGACATAGAGCTTCGCTAGCTTTTCTACAGAATCATCCTTCCGGTTCGGAATAAAATGTGACACCTTCGTCAATCGGTCCACGATCACCCAGATGGCGTCGTTTCCCTGTCGCGATCTCGACAATCCGTGCACGAAATCCATCGAAATATCGTCAAACTTCCATTCCGGAATCGGCAAGGACTTCAAAAATCCACCGGGACGTTGACATTCCACCTTCACCAACGCGCAAGTGTTACACTTGGCCACGTAGAGGGCAATGTCTTTCTTCATACCCGGCCACCAGAAAAGTTTCTTCATGTCCATGTACATTTTCGTGCTCCCAGGGTGGATCGAGTACTTGGTATGATGAGCCTCGTACATCAACTCCACCAGAAGAGTACCAACGTTTGGGACGCACAATCTGCCATTCTTCCACATAAGGCCATCTTCGAAAGAGAAATCAACATTTAGCCCGGCAACGGTTTCCGCTTTATAGCGTTTCATGCTCTCATCCAGCTCCAATGCCTGTCGAACTCGGTCGGCAAGGTGGTATTGAACCTCCGTCCAGTTCAAGCATGCTGAAGTAGACGCTCTTCTATCAACGCAAATGATCTCCATTTCTTCCAGCTCGCGGATTAGACGCTCATCGTGCATCAAAATCCAACTTGCTTGAGCGGGAGCCCGACGACTCAACGCGTCCGCAACTACATTTCCCTTTCCAGGAGTATATTTGATGTCGAAGGTGTAGTCCCAAAGGAACTCCATCCACCTCCTCTAACGCATATTTAACTCCCTTTGGTCTAGCAAGTACTTGAGGCTTTTGTGGTCAGTAAAGATATCGATCTTCACGCCATACAAGTAGTGCCTCCAAAGTTTGAGAGCAAATACCACGGCCGCTAGCTCCAAATCATGGACCGGGTAATTCCTCTCATGAACCTTCAACTGCCGGGAGCCATAGGCAATTACCTTACCGAACTGCACTAGGACACAACCCAAGCCACTCCCCGAGGCGTCGCTATAAATTTCGTAGCCTTCCGTACCACATGGCGAGCATAAAATGGGCGCCGTGGTCAGATGGCTCTTCAGCTCTTCAAAAGCTCGTGCGCACTGGGGCGACCAAACGAACTTATGATCTTTCCTAGTCAGTTTAGTGAGAGGGAGTGCAATCCTCGAGAAGTTTTCCACAAAGCGCCTATAATAGCCGGCAAGTCCTACGAAACTTCGGACTTCCGCTACGTTTTTCAACAAAGGCCACGCTCGGATCGCTTCTATCTTCGACGGATCAACTGCAATTCCTTCTCCACTAACAACATGACCAAGGAATGCAACTGACGATAGCCAAAACTCGCACTTGGAGAACTTGGCATACAACTGACTCCTCCTCAAGGTGCTCAGAACTGCGTGCAGATGCCCTACATGCTCCTCTTTTGACTGAGAGTATACCAAAATGTCGTCAATGAAGACGATCACAAATTGATCCAAATACTCTCGAAATGTCCTGTTCATTACGTCCATGAATACCGACGGTGCATTAGACAGACCGAACGGCATCACCGTGAACTCATAGTGCCCAAAGCTGGTACTGAACGGTGTCTTTGGAATGTCACATTCCCTTATCCTCAGCTGGTAATAGCCGGACCTTAGGTCCAGTTTGGAGTATACCGTCGACCCAACCAGTTGGTCGAGTAAATCATCGATTCTTGGAATCGGATATCGGTTCTTCTCGGTCAACTTGTTTAGCTCTCAATAATCAATACATAGACCCAAGCTCCCGTCCTTCTTTTTCACAAAGAGGACCGGTGCACTCCAAGGCGATGAACTTGGACGTACGTAGCCTTGCTCTAGCAGCTCTTACAATTGGACCTTCAGCTCTGCCAATTCCTTTGGCGCTATCCGGTACGGTGAGCGGGCCACAGGTTTGGCACTTGGCACCAACTCGATACAGAAATCAATCTCCCGATGAGGCGGAGCCCCAGGGAGTTCGCTAGGAAACACATCGGCGTACTCCGATACAACTGGGACATCACATAACCTGGGCTTTGGCTCCGAAGCCTCCAACAAGGTGAAGAACAACACGGCGCCTTTTCTCACCGCCTTAACCACTTGGAGAGCAGACATCAGCGTCTTGCTCGCTCCTCGCATACCAGCAAACGTGGTTTCTCCATCGGTGTTCCTTCCCAGAGTGATCTCCTTTGAATTGCAATCTATGCATGCTCGCTGCTCCGAGAGCCAGTCCATGCCGAAGATCACATCGAATTCAGCTAACGGTAATAACGATGCTTCCAAATCGAAATCCTGATTTCCGATCCGCACCTTCATACGGCTCTTCCTATCTGCAGCCATGCGAGATCCATTGGGTAGCACTACTTCCAATCTATCCTCTACGAAGGTAGACGGCACTCCGATTCGCACCACGAAGTCCTCAGATAGAAAAGAGTGCGATGCACCCGTATCAAATAGAGCTCTCGCCGGATAGTTGAAAATTAGGACAAAGCCTAATTGCATACGAATAAAACATACAGTTGCACGACAGTATAATCACAAATAGCTGTTTAAAAGCTAACTTTTAATTCATACCTGTGACGACATCAGCTTGTCGTATAGCTTCTTGCTGGCCAAGAGAATAGACTCTCGGCTGAGTCGGAATAATGTGCTGGGAAGCTGAAGATTCCGCAGCTTTACCCTTTTCCGCAGCACGAGCATGGTCCAACGCTCGGTTCTCTGCCTTCGGGGGACCACTTCGACACACCGCGGCCTTGTGTCCCACCTTCCCGCAGGTGAAACACGTGATAGGACTCCGCACAGTCGTTGCTCCTGAAACATTTGAGCGAGAGTGCTCCACCGGCTTGAACTTCCTTTTGTTCTTTCTGAACTCTGACTTGGATTGAGAGGCCGGCGCATGAAATTCAGGTTTCTTTGCCACGGTTTTGCTTGTACCCTCTTCATGTCCAACTCTAGGGATCTGGCAGTTTGGACCATCACATGGAAACCTAATGTCATTGGGCCTGCAAGGAGCAGCCTCAACTCGTCCCGAAGCCCTTCATAGAACTTGTTCGTCTTTGTCTCTTCATCTTCCATCATAGGCCCCGCATAACGACCCAGTTTAGTGAACTCGTGCAAGTACTCATCCACCGAGCTGTCGCCTTGAGTTAACTTCAGAAACTGGTTCTGCAATGCAATGCGTTGGGCGGAAGGAATATACCTTTGAAGAAATGACTTTGAGAACTCCGCTAACGTGATCTCGGTAATCTCCTTGCCTCCAAACTTGTGCACTTCCTATTCGGCCCACCAACGCTCTGCCTCTCCGTTAAGGAGGAAGGTGGCTAAAGTGACCATCATAACTTCTTCTGTTGCTGTCGCCCTTAGAATTTTTCTAACCGTTGACAGCCAGTCCTCCGCCTCCGTTGGGGATCCGGTCCCCGAGAAAGTTGGAGGGTGGAAGCTTAGAAAGTGTTGCAGCTGTTGATCATGCGCTCGCGCAATGACTACACGCTCTACAGGACGCTCCACCCTTTGCACCACCACAGGTTCCACTGCAGCCACTGGCACGGGGGTCTCAACCCTCGGTTCCACCGCAGGTTCGACTGCAGGTTCGATCACCGGGGCCGCATCTGTATTAGGCGTAGCAAGCTGTGCAAGCCTTTGCGGTTGAGCATTGATCATCGCGAAGACAGCTTTTGCGATTAACCCGATCATCTCAGCAGGAGGAGTGGTCGCTGGCACTTCAGCCAACCCACTACTCTCAGCAGTGTTACGGGGTTGAGACGGTCCCGCACCACTCCTAGTCACCTATAATCGTGTAAGACACAATTTAGTGACTGAAAACATAGCAAACAACAATCATGGAACGCTCAGGTTCCGCAAACAAGTAAGTTTTTCCATTCCTAAGTGGACATTCTTATTAGTTTTTGTCGTTTTAGGTGAATGCACATCCCGTGCACACCACCCCTTAAAGGGAATTCGTCCTGAATTCGGTAAACTACGGATCGACGCCTTAAGCTCTGATACCAAATTGTAACACCCTGCAAGTACGAATAGTATAACAGTAGGTCCAGCCGGGACCCCACGCCATACCAACCACACTAGCTAGGAGTTAAAAGGTGATAAACAGAAGGAACTACTACAGAGTATACTAAACAAAAGCGGAAGCAAAAAGATTTAACATTTCAAATAGAATTGTCCACTATCATAGGAATGAAACCATGAAATAGAGTTATGGCCTTAAGGCCTTACATTTACCAAATGTACTAAAACTCCAAAACATACATCGGCACGCAGGCCGGCAATACGTGAGAAAGCAGAAAAAGGGAGGCTGGCCTTCAAGGGCCAACTCAGCAAAAGGGCCACCGGCCACTATTTCCCACTAGGCTCACCTGCACCTACATAAGAACATTCCACCAAGCGGTGGCAAACAAAGTAACGGTCAGCACAGCTGACCAAATTATAACGACCCCACCCCTTTCCCGGGGTGGCGGAGCTTCTACCCTGCAAGCAAGCCATACTAGCACAAGTACTAATATAAAGAAAGTGCAACTACACAAGGTGAGGTTTCAAGCACAATCAATCTTCTAGGTTGAGCATCAAAAGAAGGGAACCTAGGTATGCACATGACGTTGGTTGGGTTCACCCGAAGGTTCCCCGCAACCGCCTAAACAACCGCATGAGGCTAACAACATCAATTCCACAAAACACTCCACCGTAAGGGCCATCGCCTTAGGTGAGAAAAAGAGCTTTTGGTCGGTCTAGGTAAATCACCTTCCACGACCTCTCCCATGATCACACGGCTTACATGAGGTAGGGACCTCTTACTGATCTGCATGGAAACGGGTTCGGTTTAGCTTTGCCCGTGCTCTAATCGTCGCGATCTATCGCACGACGCGGGTACGGCTTCACCTCGGCCCGTAAGAGTTTAGCACTTTCACGTGCTACACAATTTATAATCTACGCACCTAACCCCTTTGCAAGGATCTAGGCTTCACAAATATTCAACAAAGGAGGTACAATACACTCCGCATCAATTTCGTGGTGAAGGTTTGCCTTCATCCAATCTCAAAGCATGGGGCTTTCGTTAGGATCTTCACAAGACGCCTACACTTAAATCCCGCAATACTAAAGATGATTTCATGGAGTCATTCTCCGGCACGCATTCTAGGCTTAACCTAAATGCAACGTTGCAAATCAAGCATCACCGATTCGGTCTCACGGCCACGAATAGGCTTCACACAAAATGCCTAAATCCGCACTACTACCGGATTTCTAAATGCAATATGCCGGGGATGAACACAATCGACCCGGAGTTCCGAAGAACTTGAGGGAAATCCTACACTTCACCCATTTGGTGAAAGGGATTCCTCATGCAAGCATAGAGAAATGAAAGAGAGAACAAATGACAAGTCCAAACGTCGGAAGGAAGAATCGTTACCCTAGGAGCGTTCTTCTTCGCCATGGATCCGAGATTCTAGACGGAGGGAAACGACCGCACCGGGCTGCACTCTCCAGATCTGGAAACGGCTCGCGAAACGGAGCTCTGGAGCTCCGTCAATGGCGGGATCTCTCCTTCTTCTTCCTTGCCTCCTTCTTCTTCCTCTAGGTTTGGAGAGAGAAAGGCTATGAAATAATGAGGATTAAACCCCTCTCATAAGCCCTAATAACCTCCAGCATCTAATCCTAGCCGTTGGATCGGATTCCAAAAGATTTGGACGGACCGATCACCTTCTCCGCTCAAATTCGCGGAGCAGAATTAACAGAGCGCACGATCACTGGTCGTGCGCGAAGAGGACAATGGTCGTGCGATAACCCGAGACAGAACTCCGATTCCTTGCGAATTAACGCACGATCATAGGCGCACGATCACTGGTCGTGCGCGAAGAGGACAATGGTCGTGCGCAGAGAACTGTTGAGGAATTTTCAGCCTATCCCGAGCGCAGCACTACCACTCCGCCTACCTCGCTGAACTACGATTTTTGGGGTTTTACAGATCTAGTCTTTTGTATATTTATATTGTGCAGGTCATACAGGTACAAACATACATTGAATGAGGATAAAAGATGGATGACGAAGCTCATTTATGTGGGATATCGCGTGATGGTAACACTTGCCGCTTGCGGTAAGTCCTGAATATAGAAGGATAGTTGGCAGTTGCATTTTAATGCAAGCATTGGAGGGAGCAAGGCCATCTTTAGCAAGTTCCTACCACGGCGCGCTAACTCTAATTCCTGGCGGTAGCATATAGAAAGGTCGTCAATCAGCAGCTGAAATAAGGAGTAAATGGAGAAGGAGATCTGACGGAGCAGTATATATCGAGCTAACATGGCGTGCTAGTCTTCGCAATGGTGCGATAAGGTTGAATAACTAAATTGGAGGAGTGCGCTTGCCATTTCTGCCATGATCTGTGTGCTTAATGCCTTCCATATGGTGTGTCGCGGGGCTGTAGATCTACCATCGGCTGTAGCTCGTTGGATCTATGTAAAGACCATATTTGCTCCTATTGGATTACTCTATGAACCACTAAAGCTACTATTGGGAAAACACCTTTTGATTTAACTTAGCAAATTAACTATAAGTGATTTTACTTCTTAGGATATATTACCCATATATTATAGCAAGCGTAAATTGGTCATTAGATTTCTTAGGATGTCACACTCACCATAGAGTGTCAAGGCCAAGTCAAGACAATAACAAAATAAGTTAAGTTAAGACTTGCGTCGAATGAAAGTCGACGCAACTTTGACTTGATATCGACATAACTCTTACTAGAAGTTGAAGCAACATATTCAGTCTGTTGAAGTATAAGTAAAGTCGACGCAACGACGAAAGGGACTCGACGCAGAAGGAAGATATTGTTAAAGCCATCTAACAAGTTGACTCAACTTTGACTTTAATTCGACGCAGAAATAAAGAGATCAAGTCCAATTCAACTCGATGGATTCGTTGATAAGGAATCGACATAATGTCGACATATAAGTTCAATCAAAGCTAAGAAGGATTTCGAAGCTACGTCGATAAGAACTCAGAGGTGCGTCGACATGAAGAATGATGAAGTCGACGCATCGTCGAATATAGTTAGAAAAAGGAAGCTTTTTCTGCTATCCCTTTGAGACCTTTTTAAACAAACCACCAGGCTAGAGACAGTTCTCAAACGGCTCATTTATTGCTAGGAATGGTATGGAGCTTTACAGGACACAACAAATCATTTTTGGAAGATATTCGAAATGGATTGACAGGGAGAGAACAAAAGAAGAAAGGAAAATACGTGAATACCTTTCCAGGACAGCCCAAAAGAAGAAAGGTTTTTGAAATCCCAATCATACATGATAAGTAGGAAAAAAAGGGAAGAAGAAAGATAACAGAGTTATTACATTATTCCATCTGTCAAAAAGGGTCTTCATCTTCTTTCTCCTCAAACCATACAAGACAGATATACAAAATTACTCTCTCTGCACAGGAACACATACAACTGCTTCTTCTTCATCATTACACAACAACTGAATTTCAAGAAGTGCTCAGAGAAAAGGATCAAGCAAAACAACCCTTGCAAATCATCACTATCATGCGAAAGGGTTCATCATTTCTGATCCTATGAAAGACAGAAGCAGCATCAGAGCTTCTAAAGAATTGTGAGAACATAATTCTTTTCTTCTCCCTCTTACTTTCTTCTTACTTTCTTCTAACTTTCTTCTTAAATTGTAAGGAGTTTTATTAATCCCTCTTCCATGGGATTCAATGGTTCTAAGAATCTCCTTATCAAAATACTTAGTGGTTCTAAGAGTCTCCTTATCAAAAGACTCAGTGGTTCTAAGAGTCTCCTTATCAAAAGACTCAGACACAAGTTGTGCAATCCTACCACGGAGGTAGAAGAGATGAGTACCCACATTTTGGGGAACCTCTATAAAAATCATTGTGTCTTCTATGTGTTGATTTTCTGTGATGTCCCTATTTATTTATTCTGTGCTTATTTTCAGCAAACTGTATTTATCTTATTCTGTCTTTGGCTTGGTTGATTGCATAATCACTTTGTGTTTTTATTGTGTGTGCACAAAAAACATAAAAAATATTTAAAACTCTATTCACACCGCCCTCTAGAGAATACACAGAGGCACACTGTGCACTTTCAGCTACAACTCTGAATATTTTGAGAGAGGCTTGTCTCTTGAAATCGAGAAGAATCCCTTGCGAGAACATGAAGATCGAAAGAACAACCTGAATAGGAAGTTCTACAATGCCTATTCAACACGAAGGGCGAACACATCAAGAATACTGATTCCTACATCGCCTTCATCTTCACCTTTAGAAGTTCTTAGGGAGTCTCTCATTGATTTATTTTAGGTCGATTATCACTTCGTATTTTCTTTTATTTTTGTCTAACCATTTGTATCGGTAGGGAATTCATCATGGTTGTTGGCGACTAGGTCTGAGAGCGTCTTAGGGAGAATTCACCGTAGTTGTTGGTGACTAGGGCCTTGGGAGGACTAAGGGAATTCATCGCAGGTGTGGTCTAGGGTTTAGATCTAGGGGGTGGCTAGAGGCCTTATCTAGAGAGAGATAGGTTATAGCCAACCGGTCCTTAGGAGATGGGTCAGTTTAGAAAACAAAATAAGATTTTTATTTATCGCCTTGATCTCAGCGTCATAGTGATCAAAGTTTTGTAATCCTCTTTGTTGAAATAAAAAAAACATGTCTCTCTTTTGTTTTATTAAATTGATTTAACTTTTTATTAGATGAAAATATTTTAAGAGAAACCTTTTTATTCAAAGTGTTTCAAATAAATCCTAAACTTCTTTATAAAATAAAATCATGACCATCTTCATTCTATCAACTTGATTTTATTATCTCTCTCTAAAAACAAAATATTTTTAATATAATTTTTAGGAGGTTCAAGCTCTAGGAGTAAGTGTCGCGCGGTAGCACCTACCACTGATGGTAGTTAACTGACATTTAACTTCTCCTTTAGTCATCATACTAAAATGTATCTTCACTAATAAGTTAAATAGAGTTTTTCAATGGAATATTTTGTAAACTATTTTAACTTATAATTATTTTTTATTTAAGAATAAATTTCATGAAGCCCTTATTCACCCCCACCCCTCCCCCTCTAAGGTCGCCAGAAGATCCAACAAGCAGTACTTCTCCTCCTGATAAGTCTTAATGACCATTGTGAGCTTGAATACCCTGAGAAGAGTTATAATGTATCTTGTGCAGAACTAAGTATCAAAATACCACATTTTTACTTCTATTTGGTACACTAGATCACCCATAATAAAAAATAATAATGTTATGTGATTCGCTATGTAATACTTTATTTCTCTGATTAGTTTTAATGATCATTGTGTGGAAGAAGCACATTGGTGGTTGTACATTATTATTCTTAAAAATTGTGGAAGTAATTTTACTTTTCATGTTGATGATGTTGTGTACATTAATTATATTTTGTATGTTTCTTGATTATTGCTTTTGTATACTTTATCAAATCACAAATTGTACACATCATTATATTTTATAAACCTTCCACTCATGAGACTTAGACTAAAAGATTGAATACACATTTTAAAACATAAATAAGTAAACATACTATTTGACTAAACATGATCTTTACAATGTCTTTAAAGTTTGAATCTCAAATCATATCATATTGTATTGTTAAATCCAATTATGAGTATACATTATATGCTTGTCATACTCAATATGAACTATAATAATTATCCTACAAAAATTATTTTCTCTTAGTTTATAACAATAATCTTGTATGATATTTCTGTGATTATTGTCTACAATTTTACATGATTATCTTGTTAAGCTACGCTTTTTGATTTTAATGATAATCCTGTGTGTATTTCCCTCACTATGCACTATTTCACAATTTTTTCCATTGCAACACTCATCATTTGTTCATGATTATCTTTTTTTCCTAGTGGTTAACTATTTCATGAGATATTTCGCTTCCACCGTCTTTTGATAGTATCAAAAGAGGGAGAATATATTGAAAAAACTAGGGGGAGAAAACTGCAAAACCAATGATTTACGGGGAGCACACACATACAAATTTTTTTGTACCTGTGTACTTGCATACACTATTCTAAGACCCATGTTCATGATTATCATCTACTACACAATCATACAAACATAGCACTTATATAAATGATTGATTTTTCATTCATGGGATTTGCTATAATCAAAAGGAGGAGTTTGTTAGAAAATGGGTTCCATATCTCTCTGTTTGAGAATAACAAAACTTATTCTATATTTGATCTAATATACTTGGGTTTATATTGTGTAAGTCCTATATGTAAAATAAAGAGAAGTATAATCAGGATTATCAATTGGAGATATGTAAAGAATTGCTTACTACATTGTGGTGAAAGGTCTTACCATTAGTGATAGCTTTCATTCCAGAATGACAGCTGGAAAGGAGCAATTCAAAAGTGAATTGGAGGAAGCAAGGAGCTTATTATGTAAATCATTACCGTATCACGATAACATTATCGCATGTTGGTAACCTTAAGGAAACCCCGACAATCACAAAATGAATGTGTAGTCAAATGAAGTAGGAAATCACATTTTGGTGTGCAAGAATACCGAAATACCGCACAGCCTTAGAGCTACTACATCGCGATAAAATATTGCCTAAGATATCAACTGAACATCTATATCAAGATGATAGGAGTAGGAAATATTCAATTAATAAGCTACCGCCTAGCGATAAGTACTACAGTAGGCGATGACAGTCAGTCCTTTATTTAAAGATCATTTTGCTCCATCTCGCATATGCAAAATGAATAATTTTTAGAGTGTATTTGTCATAGATGTACTTAGGAGATCCAAGACTCCCCTATAGAAATCTGAAGAGGCTTCGAACGTGAATAACATCAAAGCATTCTCAAGATGAAGTTCGAGCACATCTATGACAATAATCTCAAGCATTCCTTCGCATTGCTTTTAGAGGTTCTTTATGGAGTTCATATTCCAAAAATGTTTTTTATTCTCTATCTTTATATTTTCTCTTTTTGTTTCCTTACATTTTTTGTGCAGTGTGGAATTTACCTATGTGTTGGAGACCAGGTCTTTGTAGTGCTTAAGGGGATAATTTTACACATGTGTTAGGAGTCTAGACCGAGGTTTAGGTCTAGGTTCTTGATGACTATATGAGGATATATAGGCTGAGGAATATCGATTCAAGGGGTGAGTAAGTGTAGAGAATGAAAATAATTTTTCTTTCAAACCTTGATTTTCAGTAATATTAAGATTAAAATTTTGTAATCATCTTTACTATAAATTAATCATGTTTTTCTCTTAATCTCAAAAAGGGTTTTTTGTTGAACTTAACACTATTATAATCAAAGTTTTTATCATTTAAAAACAATTTTATATTTTTTAATAATCCCTTATTAACCGCCATTATTCTCAAGAAATGTCCAGCAGTGAAAGAGTCATTTTGGTCATAAAATAGGTTACACGCTCTGGGTACACAATGTGCACAGTAATGCGTGCTCTTCATGAACTACTACTATTACCCACCAAGGCATGGCAGGGGTTCATTAATGAAATTAATGGTTATATGCCATGGATATATGGTGTGTACCTAATGCATGTAATTTTAAAGTAGTGTCTTTTAGCCCATACAACATGTTAGATCAATCTGGATTATTTTTTGCAGAACTTGCCTTGAGTACACCATGTGTACAAGGGTGTGTACTTTGAAAATTCAGAATATTGGCTCAAATCGACTCCTACTCTTCTCCATGTAATCCATATTTAATTTACGTCCTTCATTTGACCTAAAACTACAAAAATATGTCAATAAACCTTTAAATGAATGAAGATAAGCTAAATTAATACTTATAATAGATAAATTTATGGTTATAAATATATATAATATATGCATTATCAAATTCCCCATATTTATGCTATTTCTATTCGAGAGCAAAACTAATTCTCGGACAATCAATAACAATAATATACATAGAAAATCCCTAGAGAATTACATCTAATTAGCCTCACCATATTAATGAATTATATCAAACTTACTTAATAAAACTTTAGCTTCATAAGAAATATTTCATAAATCACAAGTTAAAAACAGTGGAATAAATCTAAGTTTCAAATTTTCTAATAAAATTTTAATAATTAACATTGTATTAAATTAACATAATTAATCTGAAATTGGATTATACAAATTTAAAAAAATTATGGTCTCATGAATTACCAAAAGTTTATTTGTTTATTCTTTCTTTAGTAATGGAAATCAAATATCAAGCTTAGGATCACCAGGAATTTACTAAGTTGTAATATTGGGCTTGGGTCTAATTGGTGGGGAAATACAAAAGATAATCAAACTAAAATTACAACACTACCACAAAAACATGAGCTTTACAAACATAATTTACTTCTTTCAAACTTTTTTTAAACATACCCCCATACTTATTGTAAGAAATATTTTATTCAACAAGAATGAAAGTACCTTTCACATTTTTCATTTTTTAACCATTCATCCTTTTTACATATAAATAATGATAAAACTATTTATATTTTTCTCATTTTTTTCATTACAATGCCACGTAATTTTTCACATATGATTTTAGGATCAAAGAAAAGATGCGTGAGTGAATTTATGATAAATAGGTAGAGAAATTTGGTCATGGTGAGAAAAATAAAAATAATCATTTTTTTTTTTTCAATATATTAAGGTGAATCAAGGAAATATGGAAATAAGGCTAAAAGGGATTACAAATGATAATGATAAAATGATAATTTCAAAGGCCAATCTTAAATTCAAAAATGGCCTAGATCCTATCCAATATCTTAATATTTATTAACAAAATTTTCTTCAAGTGTATAATAAATAAGTTTTAGTTATTCATAAGACAAAATGGTTTTAAGAATAGTTATACTCGTTCTCTAGATATCTTTTTCAAGATTACAACATTAAATTGATAATTTTATAGAGAATAAAAACAAAGAAATTTTCCAAGCTTTCCTATTTATGAAGAACTTATCATTCCCAAATCATCTAAAATTAAATCAAGCTTATATGAAAATAAAACACAACAAAATGAGAGTGCCTAAAAAAAACATTTGGAATAAGTATATATAAAATTATATCAATTTAGTCATAAGCTCGTTAATTTCTAGGGAAAAAAATCAAAAGTGAGATTACTTGATAAAACAATAATGTACTTTTGAATTAAATATATAACCATATATATACGTTGATAATTTTTAATAAGAATGTGTAATGAATACTCCCTTAATTCAGGCGTAGGTGAATTTTTAGTACGTGGTTGCTGAGCAACTCCACCTCCATATAGTTATTTCTTCATTGTTCATTCGGCTTCAAATATTGAATATGAATTACCTATTTCAACCCATACCTTACGTAATGTGGATTGCTGTAAATGCGTGGAAAATGGATCTTCAATGAAATTGTGTTGTAATGACTCTTCAACTAAAAAAAATCATTAGAGTGAGAAGAATAAAAAACATAAAGATCAAAACTAGTTTCCCGAGAAAGAGTATCTTGCGAAGAAAAAATTATGATCATGTTGTTAGAATTAAAAATAAATTATTTCTCATTATTACTTTTTGTGGTCCCATTTCATCTAATAGATGATACGTTAATTTTTAATTCCTCATTTTTATAAAATAATATTGGAGCGTGTAAGATTTTTTGTGAAATAAAAGTAAATTTGGGTGGCGTAGTTTAACAATAAAGATAATCATCCATTTTTTTTGCTCAGTATACTCATTTATTTATCATTTTCATGGTACAACTAGATTTCTTGATCCTCGTCTTCAAAATATGATATTGGGGGTGTTGGAGGATTCAACTAGATTCAAAGATAATTTATCCATTAAAGTGTAAAGTTGGAGTCCTATAATTAATATTTTCATGGAAATAGACTATTCAGTTGACGAACTTGAAAATCTATGAAATGACCAAAGATTAGATATGGAGCTTTATGTATCAAAAGTGGGAGAATATTAATCGGGCTTAAAATAATTTTCTTCTTGACACTAAGAATTATCTAGGGGATCTTGCCATCATGAATATTCCATATTGGAGCAAGAAGGAAATTCATTATAGTTATATTCTCTAGAAAAAATAATATAATTATAAAAATTAGGAGAATAACCTATCAATCATTCCTCGTTATAATGAACTTCTCCACCACAAATATTACAAACAATTTTAGGTCTAGTTGCGACTTCCAAAATTAGAATTTCTTGAGTAAGAGTAGCAACCCAAGATTCTAAAGAAGATAACATATTTATTACAAAATAAAACAACCTTTTACTTATAATGATGGAATTTAATAAATAGAAGCAAAAGAAAAATAATAAAGAAAAAAGAACATGTTGTGAACAAATAAAGTAAAAAGTAAAAATGATAAAATTAATAAAACATTTTCTTTCAAAATATCAACATAAGTATTCCCCAACAATGATGCCAAAAACTTGATATGGCTAAAATTAGTGTATCTGAAATATAATTCGATAAGGTAAGTGTAAATATCATATTATAGTATAGGATATTATAAATATGATATCAACTACCGTATTCCACAGGTTTTTTAATTACTTATACTCACAAAAATATCTAAGGGTTTATCTTAGGATTTAATGTACGAGTTTAAACTAGGGATTTATCTAAGAATTTATATTGGGGGTTTATGTAGGGATTAATTTAGTTCATTATCTATGTTCTTATCTAAATCCTTATCTACAAATTTATCTAAGGGCACAACATGTACCTTAGCTTTTAGACACATAGTTGAACTTATCTCTAATACAATGTTAGAATTCTAATGACCATATACGAATTAAGCTTTTATTCATCCCTTAAAGAGGTTTATTTTGCCTTTTAAAGATAGAATGACTACGCAACAATTACTCATAACACTCATCAACAATACTCTCAAAGAGTACTACTCACTTGTAGCACTCTCCCACAGAACTTGCCTGTAGTACTCGCCCACGATAACTTTCCTTAGATATATATCAATGTAAATTCCTTATTTAAACCATAAAAACCTAATTAAATATCTAAATAAATTCCTAATAAAATCTCTAGATATACAACAACAAGACTCAAGCCTTTATCCCACTATACTGGGGTCGACTATATGTTTTTTTGTCATCATTGTGCCCTATCTTTAGTCATAATCTCATTAATGCCTAAGTACATCATGTCTTTCCTTGTAGTTTCATTCCAAGTCTTTATTGGTCTACCCCTCCCCCGTTTAACATGTCTAGTGACTAAAGTCTCACAACGCCTATCAGGTGCCTCTAATGGTCTAATTTGTATGTGTCCAAACCATCTTATCGAGATTCTCGCATCTTCTATGCAATTGGTGCCACTCCTATCTTATCTATGATACATTCATTCCAAATGTAACTGGTGGAGTGAGGGTCATAAGCACCTCGACACAAAACACGCAACTAGCAATTGCTAGTGCGGCGCACAACGTAGTGGTGGAGTGGATTGTGGAATAGGGCGCTCCTCAACTCACATAAATCAAATTGAATCTCATAAACATGAAATAACATTAACTAAATAAAGGGTTTATGCACATCATCCAAAATAACACACATACAAATGAAAACTCTGAAGCAATACATAAGGGGAAAGAGAATACCAAAGCTTGAAGTCTTTGTTGAAGGTTCTCGGTCGGAATCGTAGGGTTTTCAAGCCTCATCTGTGCTCAGTCTTTAGTTATCGTCCGGGGTCCAGAGTTGTTGTCACCTTCCTCCACTTTACCCGTCCGTGCTCAAGCTAACTCTTGTTGGACACACCTTTAATGCAGTGGAGACTTTCCGTCAATGGCATTCTTGAGCTTATGGATGATGAAGGAGGCTGAGGATGAAGCCTTGGAGGAAGATTCACAAGAAAGCGGTGGTCGGAGCTTCTCCTATGTTGAGCGGTCGTGGAGAGGCGAAATGGGCGGACTGGAGAAGAAATTGCGGGCTCCAAAGTCTTTTTCCAAATATCAGAAATTAAGTCACGCACGGTCGAACGCATTACCGTGCGTACACCGTGCAATATTAACGAAGAAGAAAGACTTGGAAGAAGAAGCAGCAGCGCCCGCGCATTTTACTCACGCACGGTTGAAGCCGACCGTGTGTAAAAATGCACGAACAAATCCAGATGGCCTAAAAACCAGGCTTAACAGGTGATCGTGTGATTCCTTCGCGCACGGGAAACTCATCGTGTGTAAAAATGCACGATCAAAGATATGTCATTGTTTTTCACCTCAGACGAGAGCGCACGACCGCAGCCGACCTTGCGTCAAGGAAAATGCATGACCGTGCGATACACATAGACATGAAATCTGGGTAAAATAGGATGAACCATACACCTGCATAAACATCAACACAGCTGGGAATACCCCTCCAACTCAATACAAATACAGAATAAAAGGTTAGGGAGCACCATGTGCTTACCCCCAACAATTAGAAGCACAAAAGCATACCAAGATGGGCATAAATAGTGCACATAGCGCGGAAGTGATTATAAGAGAAATACAAGCAATTCTAGCTCGAATAAGACGTGCACAAAAGTGACAACTAGCCTGGATGAGTCCATAAAATCATATAAATATTGGACTCATCACACCCCCAGACTTAACCATTTGCTCGTCCCGAGAAAATCATCCCTTATGCGGACAAGAAAAAGGATTAGCTGGCTTAACAATTGCAAAAGCGGAGTACCATGCGAAGTCGCATGCTCGCGCGCATAGAAATGCAATAGAAGAAATTTTTAATTATACAAATACTTTGTAATAATCTAAGAGCGTAATTATATATTATTTCTACTCAAAAGTTGAATCACGGCGAATCATCCGGTTATGCGTAGGAAGAAAGTAAACTGATCGCTGGGGCGAACATTGCTCAAGATCGGTGCTCGGAACAACCTCCATTGAAATCCATCAATGTCGGTGACCATAAGCTCACCCGGTCACACTCTCTCCACGACACTAGTTTGGTTCATTACGTGAGTCAGTAGGACTATAGTATAAAAATAGGTCTAAGGATTCAATAGGGTTTACAAGGATTAACATGAAGGTTTCCGCACCTAACCCAAAAGAGCTTGCATCAGTGAAATTATCCAAGCACCATAATAAGAACACGGGTGCACCACACCCCCAGACTTGAACCTAAAAATGTGGGTGTGTGCACCGCCTACTCCCAAAAAAACTCATAAAAAGAGTTACAATTAGGCTCTTTTCTTAACCAAACACATTTTTTTCTTTTCTTTTCTTTTTCTAATTTCTTAATTTTTCTTTTCTCACCACTTTTTCAGCGAATAATCCGAGGAAGTGGAAACCGCACTTTCACAAACATTATACCGCATCAACACCCAAAAGAGCTTGCATCAGGAAGCTCGGATTGGGTGTGAGACTACGATTAACTTGCAGGCTTTGGAGAAATATAAGTGGAGATGAATCAAGAGACTGGGTAGGCACAAAAGGCTAGCAAGGATAATGATTGGGTCAGTATACAAAGCTCAACCTGGCCAAAACGAAGGCCTACATCATGCTCACGCTTTGAACTAACTTATGTCGATGCCTCAAGAGTCGCTTGGGGCAAGTTCTTAGCCACCGAGAAAGATGATTATTCCTCCCGACTCGAGCAAGAAAATCCAATCAACCATCTACACACATTCTTATACTATCGTCGGATTCACACTGGATTCACCACTTTTGAGTAGAATAAACAATTATTACGCAATTAGAAAAATTACAAAACTCTAAGCATAAAGACAAATTTATTCTACACACAATTCTATGCAAGACGCGAGTACTCGACTAGAGCACTACGAGAGTCAACATTTTACTCCATCTTACAACCCTAAGCCAGCACAACAATTTTTCCAATCCTACAAAAGAAATGAGTTAGACTCGTTACGCGCCTACAATTAAGTGCGCTCTCTATTGGGCGTTGTGGTGTACTATGAGAATGAAAATAAAAAAAAGATTGTAACTTCTAGTATGATATGCTTATGTGCACGTGCAAGTGATGGGCACTAGGTACGGCTCTCCCCCAGACTTAAAGTCAAGCAAATCGAAAGAAAACATTCGCATAATAAATAGGAGTTAAGGGTAGAGGGTACCTAAGCTCATAAATAAGCCTACCAGAAGATCAGTGATTCTTTTTCAAAGGCATCTGTCCCGCATGCTCAAAATAGATTTTTGGCCCTGCGATTATAGCATTTCTTTAGACAAAATAGAGATATACTAATATATATGTTGGGAAAAACCCTTGATTTAACATAACAAATTAATTAAAAGTGATTTAATCTTCTAGGATTTAAGTTACCCATTGTATAGTGAGGGTAATTTGGTCATTAGATGTCTTAGGATGTCACACTCAACCTAGAGTGTCAAGACTAGTTCAAGGGGTGCAAATTTGGGCAAAAGTTAATAATTGCATCGAATGGAATTCGACGCGACATTGAGTCCATATCGACGCTGCTCTGACTAGAAGTCTAAGTGGCTCAAACCCTCTATCGAAGTAACTCAAGTTGACGTAACGTCGAATAGAAGTGAACGTAGAGGTCAGGGACTTGTCGGAGTAACTAGAGGTGTCGATGCAGCTTCTACTTCAACACGACGCAGAAGATGTTACCTGTCGAAGCCATCAAAAGTCGACGTGACGTCGACTTCATCTCAACACAGAAGATGAAGCTCAGATCTAGGCAGATCAACACGACGTACACATCGATAAGATATCGACGCAACATCGAGTAGCAGAGTTCAGTCAGAGCACAGATGAAATCGAAGAAGTTCCTAGAAGAACTCGAAGCTACATCGATAAGAGAAGAAATGAATTAGACGCTACGTCGAATACAGTCTATAAAAGGTAATCTTTTCATTTGTCTCTCTGATCCTTCTTTCATGGCCCACATCCTTCAAGACCATTCCCCAGCGGCTCAATAATTGCCTGAAATAGAAAGGAGCATTAAAGAAGGACACAAAAGGTTTCTAGAAACTATATTCCTTGTTGTTGGTCGGGACGAGAATTAAAGAGGAAAGAAAGAGAAAGTGATAAGTAGATTACCTTATCAAGGCATATCAGAAAGGGAAACTGATTCAAATTTGAAAAAGGAGAGAATAAAAAGACAAGAGAAGGCAGAGGCAAGAAAGGCATTAATCACAATCAGTCATCTCCTTCATTTTTCTAGGATTTCTCTTCCTCTTCTTCCTCTCTCAGGAACCCTAATCAAGCACAGAAAAGAAAAGAGAAATACAATTGTTCTTCATCTAAGAGAACAGTAGATCTGATAGCTTCTTCTTATCACCAACATATAGCAGCATGATCTGAATCAGCAGAAGTCAAGAAGAATCTGACAATCAAAGTCTCTGTAGTTCATCTTCATCAAAAGCAGAGACTAATCAAGAGCAGATTCTGTGGGACTTCACATTGGCTGTTCTTCAAGAAGAATCTGACAATCAAAGTCTCTACAGTTCATCTTCATCAAAAGCATAGACTAATCAAGAGCAGATTCTGTGGGACTTCACAATGGTTATTCTTCAATCAGCCATCACAAGAATTCTGAGAACAGATTTCATACAACATTCTTTCTTCTCCTTCTCTTTCTATTTCCTGTAAAAGAGTTTTATTAATCGCTCTTCAAAGGATTCAGTGGTTCAAGATCTACTTACCAAAAGATCTGGTGGTTCATGATCTCCTTATCAAAAGATCGGCGGTTCCAAGAGTCTCTTGATCAAAAGACTCAGGCACAGGTGGTGCATTCCTACCAAGTGGTAGAAGAGGGGAGTACCCAGGGTTTGCGGAACCTCTATAAAATTCATTGTGTCTGTGTTGTGATTTTCTGTGATGTCCCAGTCTTTTATTCTGCACTTTATTTCCTGCATTCTTTATTCTGCCTGGATTGTTAAACATAACTCTTTAGAGAATTTATTGTTAAACACAGTTAGGATAGAAATATTTTAAAACTCTATTCACCCCCCCCCCCCCCTCTAGAGGAATCTTAGAGGCACACTGTGCACTTTCAATTGGTATCAGAGGGAGGTTGATCAATAAAAGGCTAACACCTTGATCAGAAAGACATCCTACTCTTATTTCTTGTATACAAAGACTAAATAAAGAAAATTGAGTACTAAGGATTATTCTTCAACCACACCTCCAGTGTGTAACTTAAATAAGTTCACACTCTGGATGGCCAGAATAAAAGTTTACATGAATTCCATTGATGAAGATATCTATAATGTTCTTCTCACAGGTCCTCCTGCTCCAGTCAGACAAAAAGAAGGAGAATCCTCAACAACTGAGGCTGTTCCAAGAAAGGAATGGACAGAGGCTAAAAAGAAGGTCAAGGCATGTGATGCCAAGGCCATGAATATTCTAGTGTCAACAATGTCAGATGACATCTTCTAGAAGGTTGCTGAATGCCAATCAGCAAAGAATATCTGGGATTCACTCACCACAATGGTGGAGGGAAGTGCTGATGAAAGAAAGGACAAAAAGTCCCTTCTCATATCCAAGTATGAGAACCTTCAAAAGAAGGCTGAAGAATCTATTTCCAATATGTATGACAGATTCAGCCTTATCATTAATGAGCTCAGAGGCTTAGACAAGGAAATATCCTTGACTGAAATTAAAGATAAGATCCTCATCTGCTTCCCCAGCTCATGGGACTCTAGAATCTGGGCAATCAGGGAATCCAGGTGTCTTAGGGAGATCTCTACTGAAGCTTTGCTAGGAAAGCTCAAGTCATATGAGATGCTCCTAAAGAACAGGGCTGAATCAGAACAAGAGGAGAAGACCCCAGCTCCCATCCAAAGTAGCCTTGCCCTAAAAGTCTCTGAAGGGGAGCATTCTATCCCAGAAGATGAGATGTTCAATTTCCTAGCAAGGAGATTCCAGAAATGGGTCAAGACAGAAGATTCAAGGAGAAAAAGGTATTGGAGCTCAAAGCCCAAGTATGACAAGACTCCAAAGAAGGAGGTTACCTACTTCTCCTGCAACAAACCAGGGCACTTTACTTCTGAGTGCCCAGAAGAGCAAAGGGATGGGAAAAGCAGCAATAGAGAGGAGAAGAAGAAGTACTACAGAGGAAAGGACAAGAAGAAAGCCAAGGGCTTCATTGCTGAGACCTGGAGTGATTTAGAAGCAGAGGAGAGCTCATCCTCATCTGAAAGTGTAGATGAAGCAGAAGCTGAAGCAGCCTGCATGATGGCCCTGGGGATGTCATCAGATGATGAAGAGGAGCAGGTATCTTTATTTGATAATTTTGATTTCAATTAAGAAGACTTTAAGATTTGTTTCAAGAATTTCTGTAATGATCACCTTAGGGTAGAAAAGGAACTAGACTTTGTTAGGTTAGAACTAGAAAACCTAAAGAAAGATGATGTATATGTAAGAAATCAAGGCCTAATAGAAGAAATTAAAAATAAAGAATTAGAACTAATTATAGAAATTAGAAAAGAAAAGTTAAGACTGAAAGAAGAGCTAGCAGAGGCAAAGGACTTTGAGGACTCACTCAATGGGAGGAGTCAAAAGCTCAAAGACATCACTGAAAACCTCTCCATGAGGTTTAATCATCTAGGATTAGGAGCAGAGCCCTCCACAAGCACAGACCAACCAAGGAAGCCTGCCTGGAAAAATCCAGTGGCCTCTGTTGAACCTAGAAGCTATTTACCCAGTGAGAAGAGTACTCCATCTAAGGACATAGATAACAATCATCCAGACAGGTTAGACAAACCTAAAAGGGTAAATCTGAATAACAAGAAAACCCCCTAGGCATGGGTCATCTAGAAAGGTCAAATAACTACAACCAAAAGAATAAATCAAAACATAGGATAATCAAACATTTTGCTGATTTATTATATTTTGATACATTTTATTCTCATTTCAAGTATCAAAATAATAGGTTTGGGAGGCCCATTCCTTATCATCCCAAAGGTTATCATGAAAGACCTTTCTATTCTTTCATTTAATCCTATAATGGTAAAAGCAAATGACCCATGGTAACCTGGGTTCCTTCTAATGTTTGAATTACATATGCAGGGTTAAGTAGGATCCCACTCAGGAGAAAATAAAGTGGGAAGGAAGATGTAGGATAAAGATAAGGAACATACTTCACCCAAGGGAGTGAACTCTACATTGATTTGTATCTATAGCTTATGAAACTAATAGTATAATCTATTTTTAGTAAATATGATTGATGGGAAAAATAGCAGGGATTTTCTAAATGGCTCTGTTCATTCAGAGGTGTGTCAAATAGAAATCTATGTTGCATCATATTCTACTCGATGCCAGTGTATAGGAGCACTCAGAGTGAATAATTTGAATAGATCTCGATGTAACATTGATTTCGTATCGACGCATGCGTCATAATGATTGGACGCTCTTTAAAGTCGAAGTTGCATCTATAGCAAATCGACGCAACGTCAACTAGTCTACGTCAAATTAAAAATTACTAAGCAATCTTCAGCAAGGGATTGTGTCGACTGGATTACGTCTAAAATATTTTGACGCAACGTTGAATTGTCTGCGCGCTAAGAATTTCTTCTAGATGCATTCTCTACTTATTTTTGCGAGCCAAACATTGATGCACATCGACGCTGCGTCGACTTAAACCCTAAGCAATGACGAATCGACTTCTTTTAAGCAACACCAGCGTTGAAAGAATCACGCTTTCGAATTCTCTTGCTCTCTTGCCTTCATGCCTTCTTGCCTTCCTGCTCTCTTGTTCTCTAACTCTCACGTTCTCTTTTCTCTCTTTCTCTTCTTCTTTGCAGGTACATTCAAAGAGATGGCTCCTCCCAAGGTTAACTCAGGATTTGATGTAGATGTGGACTCTTTCAGTGCAGCGGCAGACCATTTCAAAGTAATTCTTAGCCTGTTTCAGCAGGCTGGTCTGACCAAACTTATCTCAACACGATGCAAGAGTCTGGAGGTCGAATTGACAGAACTTAAAAACAACATTCAGATAGGAGAGGATGGCTCTCTCAAAGGGAAGATATATGACACAGATGTGTTGATCACAGAGGAATTGCTGAACCAAACATATGACCTTTAGACAGGGGATGAGGCAGATGAACTCACAGGGGATGAGCTTAAGAGATCCTTGGAACTGATGAAATTTAAAAAGGACAAGCCTATCAATCTGAAAAAGATGGACCTTGGTGAAGAGCACAGATTTTTAGCTGATATAGTGGGGAAGGTACTTATGTGTAAGATCTCTACACATGATGCCATACCCAGGCAACAACTTCAGATAATGGGAGCAGTGGTACTTAAGAAGAAGGTAAACTGGGGAACACTGCTCTTAAAGATGATTAGGCATAAGTATGCCCACAAGGAGAATGCTTTCATGAGGATAATGATCCAAGTCCTCTTCCAGCATTATCCAAGTGTCTGCAAGTCAAAAGGAGTGCCCATTACTCCTGGAAAGAGGATCAATATTGGGATCTTCTTGAAATGGACAACGCAAATCTTGAAGCCTGGTCAGGCCCCATCTTCACCACCTCCTTCTCCTCCTCCTCAAGGTTCAGAAAGACAGATACCATATCAACTAAGGGATCTTCCTTAGGATGACACTTCAGCACTACAATCTTCTCAGCAACAACATCATCAACAAGAAGATTTTCTAAATCACCCTTTTTCATCCAGTTCAGCCCCTGAGTCACCTTTCCATACACATCATCCACTATCATCCACATATCATGAGCATGCTCCACCTCCACTACCATCAACTCATTTCTCACCTGATGTCTACCATCCTCTCTCTCCCCTTCAAGAAGACTTCCCTTCATCACCTCCAGCTCCAGCTCGTCCTCCCATTGACATTGAGCAAATCATCTCCAAAGTTGTGGCCCTTGCCTCCTCCACCTTTGCTGACCTAGTGGCCACTCAGGCAAGAAAATTTGACAAGAAGTATTCTCAGATAGAAGCTAAGTTACTTGACTCCAAGAAATCCCTCCAGGGTCTCCAGGAGTTTGCCACTTCCTCTATGATTACAAGAGAATTCTTAACCTCACTGGCCAGCAAGGTCAAGAAGGGGGAGAATATCTTAGAGGAAGAAGACCCTATCTTAAGGGGAAAAGTTTGGGAAGAAGCTGATAATGAGTCTGCTCCTGACAAGGTGACTACCTTTCAGGGAGCACAAATTTAGGGGGAGCCAGCAGATCAAGAGGAGCTTCCAGCTATTCTAAGTCAGCCTGTAGTTCAGGGGGAGCCAGCTCTAGATATTCAGAGGAGTATGAATATGGAATTTGAAGCTGTGAGCACAGCATGAGTCCAGAATGAGCCTCAAGCTAAGGATCTGTTAGATCAAGTTGCTCAGATAGCTCAGGAAGCTGCCCAGGAGGCTGACCAAATGCACAAACACAGGCGGAGCTTCCTAAAGACAGTATTGTTGTTGTTGTTGATCCTAATAAAGCATATGGTGGTAAGGGTGAAGAGTCTTTTGATGATGATGACGTGCCTCTAAGAGTGGTGATGAGGCAAGCCCTACCAAAGGTATTCTCAAGGAAGAGAAGAACTCCTGAGAAGGACTCATGAACTTCAGGTATCAGATAAATTATTTGGATTCTGTGAAATTACATTTGGTGGGTAAAACAATGGTACACAATTTCTTGATATGGAAATCTACTGTCTGTAATTTCAGTTGTTTCCTCTTTGTGTTTATAATACATTGCATGTATGTTTGATTCTGCAAAGAAATATATAAAATCACTCAGAACAAAATTTAAAATTTGTTAAGATAAATAGGGGGAGATTGCTGGGAAAAACCCTTGATTTAACTTAACAAATTAATTAAAAGTGATTTTATCTTCTAGGATTTAAGTTATCCATTGTATAGTGAGGGTAATTTGGTCATTAGATGTCTTAGGATGTCACACTCAACCTAGAGTGCCAAGAACAGTTCAAGGGGTGCAAATTTGGGCAAAAGTTAATAAATGCGTCGAATGGAATTCGACGCGACATCGAGTCCATATTGACGCTACTTTGACTAGAAGTCCAAGTGGCTCAAACCCTCTATCGAAGTAACTCAAGTCAACGTAACATCGAATAGATGTCGACGTAGAGGTCAGGGACTTGTCAGAGTAACTAGAGGTGTCGACGCAGCTTCTACTTCAACTCGACGCAGAACATGTTACCTGTCGAAGCCATCTAAAGTCGACATGATGTCGACTTCATCTCAACGCAGAAGATGAAGCTCAGAGTCAGGAAGATCAACACGACGTACACGTCGATAAGATATCGATGCAACGTTGAGTAGCCTAGTTCAGTCGTAGAACAGATGAAATCGAAGCATCTCCTAGAAGAACATGAAGATACGTCGATAAGAGAAGAAATGAATTCGACGATACATCGAATACAGTCTGTAAAAGTTAATCTGTTCAGCTGTCTCTCTAATCCTTCTTTCATGGCCCACATCCTTCAAGACCATTCCCCAACGGCTCAATAATTTCCTGAAATATAAAGTAGCATTAAAGAAGGACATAAAAAGGTTTCTTGGAACCATATTCCTTGTAGGTGGTCGGGACAAGAATTAAAGAGGAAAGAAAGAGAAAGTGATAAGCAGATTACCTTATCAAGGCATATCAGAAAGGGAAACTGATTCGAATTTGAAAAATGAGAGAGTAAAAAGACAAGAGAAGACAGAGGCAAGACAGGCATTAATCACAATCAGTCGTCTTCTTCATTTTTCCAGGATTTCTCTTCCTCTTCTTCCTCTCTCAGGAACCCTAATCAAGAACAGAAAAGAAAAGAGAAATAAAACTGTTCTTCATCTAAGAGAGCAGTAGATCTGATAGCTGCTTCTCATCACCAACATATAGCAGCAGGATCTGAATCAACATAAGTTAAGAAGAATCTAACAATCAAAGTCTCTGCAGTTCATCTTCATCAAAAGCAGAGAGTAATCAAGAGCAGATTCTGTGGGACTTCACATTGGTTGTTCTTCAAGAAGAATCTGACAATCAAAGTCTATGCAGCTCATCTTCATCAAAAGCAGAGACTAATCAAGAGCAGATTCTGTGGGACTTCACATTGGCAGTTCTTCAATCAGCCATCATAAGAATTCTGAGAACAGAATTCATACAACATTCTTTCTTCTACTTCTCTTTCTATTTCCTATAAAAGAGTTTTATTAATCCCTCTTCAAAGGATTCAGTGGTTCAAGATCTCCTTACCAAATGATCTGGTGGTTCATGATCTTCTTATCAACAGATCAGTGGTTCTAAGAGTCTCCTGATCAAAAGACTCAGGCACAGGTGGTGCATTCCTACCAGGTAGCAGAAGAGGGGAGTACCCAGGGTTTGGGGAACCTCTATAATATTCATTGTGTTTGTGCTTTGATTTTTTGTGCTATCCGAGTCATTTATTCTGCACTTTATTTCCTGCATTCTTTATTCTTCCTGGATTGTTAAGCATAACTCTTTAGAGAATTTATTGTTAAACACAGTTAGGATAGAAATATTTTAAAACTCTATTCGCCCCCCCCCCCCCCCCCCCCCCCCCCCTAGAGGAATCTTAGAGGCACATTGTGCACTTTCAATATAGAATAGAAAAAGGAAAAAAAGAGCGGAACCAAGTGCTCCCAATGGGTTTTCTCCCAAGAGCCCTTATTTACCGTCCTAAAGGTTGACCAAATACCTGTATTTACATTATAGTAATAGCAAGCAAAATTCTAGCAATTATCCAAAACATTACCAAGATAACCTCACAAGCAAATTTAAAAGAAACAGAATGAAGCAAAATAAAACTGCAGAAATATAAGCCCGGATACTCCATTACGACTCAGTTATAGGCTTATTTGTGATGATTCTCCCCAGCCACACGAGATGGGAAGCAGGTGAAGGCTTTAGGGCACAATGGAGATTTCTCTCCCTTGCCCCTAACCTCTTCCTTCTCGTGATGGAGGGCAGTAAAGCGCGTTGCGCGCAATAACTCATTCTGCTTCAATCTCTACACAGTAGGAGAGCTCCAACGAGCAATAAGAGCTCGATCAAAATCATTATCTAGCAGTTTTGGAGCTGCCAAGGGCTTCATTTCTTCACCCCCTACGGGTGATAGATCTGCCCAACTAACCTGTTTTAAGTGTTTATAATTGACTCATGTTATAATAAAAGTACTTAAAGAGTTTGTGGCCAAGTTGGCCATGGTGGCTTCAAACTTCTCAGCCTAGCCGCCTTTGTTGTCGTCATCCTCTTACCTCAACGTGTATTTCTTTGCTATATCTTCTCCTTCCTTCTCGTTCTAAGCCATTGTCTTATTTCTATTTCCCTCCACAAGTGCATTCGATTCACTAGCAAGCTCATCAGAAATGACAGGCATAAAACTGATGTCGTTGGTTATTGTAGATGGGTGAGTGTGGTGTGACATCTTGGGTGACAAAGTGATACACCCACTAGAAATGTGAATGGTGGCACCACTCTCCTTCAAGAATGGGACACCCAAAATAGTCATGGATTTGTTTTCCATGGGGCCCAAAACTTGGAAGTTCTTGGTAACAGAAGTTCCATCTATAATTACCTCGACATCCTTAATTTCTCCTTTCGTTTCTACCACCATTCCATTAGCCAGGACAAGCGGCGTCTGATCATCAACATTGATTTTTAGGTTTATATTTTCAATGTCTTGCAATGCAAGAACGTTGCGCGATGATCCAATGTCGTACAGAGCAGTGGTTTCAACATTATTAATTTCATATTTCACAATCAGATCGCCTTCATGGCATCCATCCGTCTCGATTATGCTCTTTCCCTGCTCACGAGGATTCTTCCCTATCGTGCTGGGGAGAGCACCCTGATTACGCTCAGAAAGCACTTGCTCTAATTGGCCAGTTATATTTCCAAGTTCCTCATCGAGGCCAGTTGATTGACCATATTTGCTGGGCCACATCAACAAATTTCTCCATAATCTCTTCGAATGCACTCTTGCGCTGAACCAGAGTGCCTTGATTATATCTGGGTAGAGGCGGCATTTGTTGCCTTCCACACGCTTGAGCATCAAATTGGTGCTAGCCCGGTTGCCAACATTGGCCCGCAGTGTTTTGATTCCATGAGAAATTTGGGTGATTTCTCACACCTGGATTATAAGTATTTGAAAATGGTGCAGTGCGATTTTGATTTTGAATAAAATTAACATTTTCTTCCATATTGAGATTAGAAAAGTAAGAGGAGATTTCACTTGAGGGGCATTTATAAGTATGATGATCGGAGTTCCCGCATGCTTGACAAGATATAGCCATCACCGCAGCCGAAGAAGAGGCATGCCTCTTCAACAACGCTATGTTCTCGTATGGTGACAGAGCTAGACCAGAGATGTTCACTTCTAATAGTCCTCTTGCGTTCCACGGGGTGTTCTGACCTGCAGTCCAAAAAGAACTATGAGTCGCGGTATCCAGAAAAATTTGCAAAGCTTCATTTGGAGTATGTTTTACTAGGGTTCCGCCGGCGGCAACATCAATCATGGCTCTGTAATTTGGCTCTATTGCGAAGTAGAAATACTCCACAAGGTTCCAGGGTTGCAGCTCATGGTGAGGACACTTTCGGAGGAGTTCCATAAATCTCTCCCAAGCTTCCGCGAGGGTCTACTGAGCGTGTTGCTGGAAGGTTGCAATCTCTCTCCTTAGGTTCACATTTTTGTCCACAGGGCGGAACTTTGCTAAGAATTTGGAGGAAAGAAGCTCCCATGTAGTTGTTGTGCCCGGTGGGATCGTATGGAGCCCCACTTTGGCTTTATCACAGAGGGAGAATAGGAATAATCTTAATTTGACCGTGTCGTCCGCTATACTGGTGTACCGGAACGTATCACAGATTTCTGAGAACTCTGCTAAGTGAAGATGGGGATCTTCACTTGCCATCCTAGAGAACTGGGCATTATTACGGATGATGTTCGGGATTGCTGGCTTGATCATGAATTGGTTGTTCATGATGGATGGGCCAAAACTAGGTTACACACTCCCTACAGTAGGAGTGGTGTAATCTCGCATCATTCTGGGCCTCACCCGGGCCACCTCGTTCTCATCAGCCACATGACCAGCAGCGGGTGCATTCTCGCCCCCGGGGTTAATTTCATTTCTGTTGATATTAGGATCCATAGCAGCAGTAGCACGGCGATATGCACACAACGTCCTCTTATCTCAGGGTCATACTCTACTAGCTCTTCAGGGCCTTGCTCCTGCATAAACTTACACAAAACAAAAAAGAAAAATCAAAAACAACAAAGAACCTTTATAACAGCTTCCTGAAAGAAAAACTCATACAACGCTTACAATCCCCGGCAACGGCGTCAAAAACTTGACACGCTTACGGTAAGTGCACCGGTCGTACAAGTAATAAAAGTTGGGTGAGACTCCCTGAATATCGTTCTCAGAGGATTGCAAATTGGAGTGTATGATTTCTCATTAGGGAAATTGATTATAAATATTACAATGTTAATAATAAAAAGGGGGGTTTATCTTGGGTTTCCTAAATTAACAATAGTGAAAGAAAATGCGGGCCTAAAGCACCGCTTCGCTTGGCGGGATGGAATGCAGGCCGCAATGTCGTGCTTCGGTAAGCGGGTGGACGAGAAGGCTCGCAAATGGACGATTCGTAACTGGCGGAGTGAGGGTCATAAGCACCTCGTCATAAACACGCAACTAGCAATTGCTAGTGCGGCGCACAACGCAGTGGTGGAGTGGATGGTGGAATGGGGCGCTCCTCAACTCACATAAACCACATTGAATCTCATAAACATGAAATTACATTAACTAAATAAAGGGTTTATGCACATCATCCAAAATAACACACATACAAAGGAAAACTCTAATGCAATACACAAGGGGAAGGAGAAAATCGAAGCTCGAAGTCTTTACTGAAGGTTCTCGGTCAGAATCGTAGGGTTTTCAAGCCTCGTGTGTGCTCGGTCTTCAGTTACCGTACGGGGTCCAGTGGAGTTGTCACCTTCCTCCACTTTACCCGTCTTCTTCGTAGTTTAGCTCAAGCTAACTCTTGTTGGACACACCTTGAATGCAGCGGAGACTTTTCGTCGATGGCGTTCTTGAGCTCGTGGATGATGGAAGAGGCCGAGGAGGAAGCTTTGGCAGAAGATTCACAGGAAAGCAGTGGTCGGAGCTTCTTCTAGGTCGAGCGGTGGTGGAGAGGCGAAATGGGCGGACTGGAGCAGAAATGGCGGGCTCCAAAGTCTTTTTCCGAATTCCTTCGTAAGCCAGCACACTTCCTGGCTTATATACTACAATTTCAGAAATTAAGTCACGCACGGTCGAATGCACGACCGTGTGTAGACTATGCAATATTAACGAAGAAGAAAGAACTGTAAGAAGAAGCAGCAACGCCCGTGCGTTTTACTCATGCGCGGTTGAAGCTGCCCGTGAGTAAAAATGCACGAAAAAATCTAGATGGCCTAAAAACTAGGCTTAACAGGTGATCATGCGACTCCTTCGCGCATGGGAAACTGCCCATGCGTATAAATGCACAATCAAAGATAGAACATCATTTTTCACGTTAGACAAGAGCGCACGACCGCAGTCGACCGTTCATCAAGGAAAATGCACGACTGTGTGATACACGCAAACATGACATCTAGGTAAAATAGGATGAACCATCCACCTGCATAAACATCAACACAGTTGGGAATACCCCTCCAGCTCAATACAAATACAGAATAAAAGGTTAGGGAGCACCATGTGATTACCCCCAACAACAAGAAGCACAAAATCATACCAAGATGGGCCAAAATAGTGCACATAGCGAGGAAGTGATTATAAGAGAAATACAAGCAATTCTAGCTTGAATAAGACATGCACAAAAGTGAAAACTAGCATGGATGAGTCCATAAAATCGTATAAATATTGGACTCATCAACTATGCAAAGTCCCCTATCTCAGAAACATAGACTCAGAAAAATTTCTCTTATAAAATGGGAGTTTTCTTGAAGCCTTTGCAGAAATGGCTTCTTCACAGATCTTCTTGCAATGAGTGTTGAATATCAAAATCGGCAAAAAGGTTGAATCTTTTCTTCAGAAGAAAGTATTGATCGACTTGAATGTATTTCTTCTTTCTTTTGGGCTCTGTAAACGAGTATGAATGTTGACAGCGGCGAGCTCTACTTTCAGAAACAATAATGAAAAGTGATTGCCAAATTAAAGATTAGGGTTTAATAAAATCATCTCAACCCTATTATAAGGACCCTTGATAACGGTCTCTTCCTCGTATGTCCTTTATGTAATTTCTCAGCTTTCCATAAAGCTCAGCTTTCATTGTCTCAATCTGTAACGACAATAAATGACGTGATGCCAAAATCATGCTTTATTTCGAATCAAGTACTTTCCTCCATTCGACTAGATGTCTAGTCAAATTTACTTCTTCTGGAAGAATTTGCACTTCGTATAGCATAATTTCAATTCTTCTACATGAATCATCTTGATGTCTTTGATAGTCTTCAAGACCATATTTCATATAATAATCTTCTGGTCGAATCGTGTACACGAATCGTCATGGTGACTGGTGGTAAACAAGATGATATTTCACACTTCATTATTCTAGACGAATTGTCTACACGAATGATCTTGTTGTCTCTTCCACAAGATGATATTTCATTGATTCAGCCTTCTTGTCAATTCTTCTATTTGAATCGACTTGATCTCTCTTCATAGTATTCAAGATGATATTTGACTGCTTATGCCTTCTAGTCAAATCTTCTACACGATTCGACTTGATATATCTTCATAGTTTTCAAGACGATATTTCACTGCTTGTTCCTTCTAGTCGAATCTTCTACATGAATCAACTAGACAACACTTTATAGTCTTCATGGTGATATTTGAGCTCTTCTAGATGATTCACCATTAATTCATGAAATGTCGCCTTGGTTCCTCGATGACATTTCAAGTGACCTCGACGATAATTGCCTTAGTCATTTTCTTCCTTCATATAACTGCTTTAAGATATATATATATTTATATATATATATATATATTTATATATATATAGTGTACTTCTAAGAATATATGAAGGTATATGAACCTTGTCAAGATTATATCATCTTGGAAAGTATTTTACCAAGATAATATTTAGATATACACCTTCTTCTAGACAAGATGATATGAGTGATGTTGTGAGTTTACAAGACAATATCATCATGGAGCTTAGGGTCTTCAAGATGATATCGAGACCTTCACTTGATGATATTTAAGCTTACCAAGATGATATTTCCATTAGGCAAATTCTGATCTTCTCAACTCAAATCCTTTACTTTAGCTCACTTGATAGACCTTCATACTTGATGATTAAGAATTAATGACAAGTCTAATATTGTCTAGATCATATTTCGATATGTTGTTTTGCACAATAAGGGAATACATTGGCAGAATTATATTTGATGACACTAAGTCTAGACCTATGTTAGGCTTGCACTATCAAGTACCTAATAACAATAATCTAGAACAAACATGTCAGATATATATATATTATAAATGTTTGGAAATAGATTATTAAGAACTACATTTTCCCCAGCACATTTAAACTCAATAGCTCATCTTCTTTCTGTCAACTTTCCCTTTTTATTTCTGCTTGTCAAAGAAGTTGCATGGCTTTAGAATATAAGTGTTGGGGATCGAAGGAGCATTCTTTGGCAGCGTCCCCTCCTTCCGATGCTTCAAGTAGATTCTTCTTAAATTTTTTAGTTTCCAGATGTTTGGTCAATTCATCATTTGGATAATACTTGTCAATATCTTTTCCAATGCTAACAAAGTCAATCCATGTTTGTAGAATTATTTCCTTTGACCTTGGGCTCCACATGTTTAGACTTTGTTTAGTTGCTTTGGCCTCTTTTCTTCTTTTGATTACAACTAACTCTTCTTCTAATGGCCTTCTCCTCTTTCGCTGACTAGTACCAGCTGCTGCTTGTGTGCCTTTAGAAAAGTGCACAGGACTGTCACTTATTGGAGGCTCAGTCACTAGTGGATTGAGTCCCAGGGAGTGATGAAGTGCATTTACTATTAGAATTTCCTGATCAGCCCCAGTCTTCTCTCCCTTTATAACTTCTTCAAATATACATCTTTGCAAGTTCTAGGAGGAGTCTTCTATCTTAATAGTCAATGTTTCATTTGTTAATGCCTGAGTGTTACACACATGCTCATTATATGAATTTGACTGTCAGCCATCCTTTTGGTGAGATAGTCCACTGCGCTTTCTAAATTTTCTTCTCACCTCTGATGTGATTCCAAACTAGAATCCATCCTTGTGCCCAAAGATTGCATTGCTTGCATGTTTTAGTCTACTGTTGCTTTTGTGAACCAGCCAGTAATTTGACTATTGATATGATCAATATCAGATTTCATCTCCCTCATCTAAGAAGAGATGTCTTGTCTGAGGTCCTTCACCACATTATCAACATAGGATTGATAGTGAAGTCTTTCAACTGCTGGAAGATCTTTATCTTATTGAGCATGAAGAGTCTGCTTGAGGTTATGGAGCAGATGTGCTGGGAACAACCTTTTCTTGCTCAACAACCATTCTTTGGACTATGTCTTGATACATTTTATCCATTGCATCATCATCATACATAATATCAGGATTGTCTTATCTTAGAATATCAACTCATGGTTCTGTATCCACAACAACAATAACATCCATGATCTTCTGAGAGCATTCTGGGTCCTCTTGGACAATCAACCTAGTTAAGGTTGCTTCCTCAACCCCTAGAGCGGGGTGCTCTGTGTGAGTATCTGATAAGTAGTATTTATACCAATTTTTAGTATAATATTTATGTTACTATTAATATGAATTTGTAAATAATATGTTTATTTTACCTAAATAATCATTTCTTGTTATAATTATTTACTAATTTAAGATTATTTTCTGTTTTTCGGGATTTCTAGAGCTTATGACCAAAAATGTTAGTACGCGCAACATAAAAATAAATTTCAGTATCCTACCATGTTTCTGACTCAGGCCGTGAAGAATTCATAGTACACATCTGTGTACCTGAAGTCACACCCGTGACTTTCTAATGTCACGCCTGTGACCCAAGGGTCCCGCCCGTGTTCGATCGTGTTCCACACGCCCATCCTAGATCATGCCTCCTATCACGCCCTGAGGATATTTCGACAAGTGAACACCTGTGTAATTTAGAGGTCACTAGCGTGTAGCCTCCCAGCCAGTTGATCACGCGCCAACCAGCCAATTGTAGTTTAAAGATTACATGCCCCTGGTCATGGGCATGATCAAGGCGTGATGCGCATTATAACGCCTGCAATTACTTCAGATCGCGGCTGTCTCGTAGTTGTTTCAGACACGCCAAGTACACGCCCTAGGTCACAGGCGTGACCGAGGGCGTGTAACATGAAAATTTTGCCTATTTAAAGCCTGCATATCTAGATCTCAAGAACATCCTTTTTTTGTCCCTCTTGGGCCGAAACTCTCTTCCTTTGCCCCTTTTGGGTAGAAATGCTTCTCTTCTTTACTTGTATTTTTCTCCTTATTTTAGTTTAGATTTTATTACAGGCACTTTTATTTCAAGTAATTTCATTTCATGCAATGCTATATAATTTCTTGTACTCCCTTTTTATGTAATCTAATTTTCCTTTAATAAAATGTCTTTTCCATTCCTTTCATCTTTTTTTATTTTCATATGTCAAGTAGCTTAATATCTAGTTCTTGATCATTACAACCGTCGGATGAAATTATCTTTCATTATTATCTCTCTTTTCTTCCTTCAATTTATTCTTGAATAATAACGTATCGATTTCATATATCGGTTGTGAATTTCGATAGTTGTTTTTGCATTCTAGTTAGCCGAGAGGCTCGTGCGTACGAATCGATCACTCAGGAATAAAATAGAGTTGATCGCAACCCTCGAGAGAGGATGACGAAACTCTTCTCTATATGAGTCAAATCTTATAGCTGGATTTACCTCATAAACCGAGTATTAGGTTATCAATTATATAATGAGAGTACAATTGATATTCCTAATCTCATTTGGGCGCAATCCTTGAGAGAGGTACGTTCGTGTTTCGGGAATCTCCACGGCCAAGGATCAGATTAGAGCTTATAATATATCTTTTCTATTTCACTCAAAGTGCGCTTTGATCAAGTTAGTTTTCTTTTCTTTATTTTATTTATAATTATAAATTTCCCATAAAGTTTTATTTGATAAAATAATACTTTGTTTTCCCGAATTAAAAGTACTAGACAAACCGGTGGATTTATACGACTTTAATATGCCTTTCATATCATATGATATGAACGATAGGTATGGTTGCCTATTTCGTTTATAGATTTAATTCTAAATTCTTTGTATCAAGTTTTTGACGTCGTAGCCGGGGAATTTTTGTTGATATTTCGAAAAGGGTAAACGCTATTAATTTTATCTATCCTTTTCTTTATTTTTCTTTATTCTCGCTTTTATCTAAGAAAATTATTATGCTATACTTAAATTCATTGAAAGTGAGCTTTGGGTTGTCATCTCATCACAGATTCTAGTACCTTGCAAGCCCTTCACCTGGTAGACCTTGGGAGGTCCAAGACTAAATAAAATATATCAAAAAGATTTTCTCTTTTTATTTTATTTTACACCAAATAAAAAAAACATAGAAAACTTATAAAACACCAAAAAATAGCCTATTTTTCTTCTTTATTTTGTGTTATTTTATTTTTTATGCAGGTATGTGGAGGTCCCACCACATACCTGGAAGATCTTAGAGCGCTTCCCCTCCTAAGCCAATGTCGGGCTTGGGTACCTTTAGAAGCTCAGCTCACCCACTAAAGAGACTTGGGGAGAGAGAGGACAAAAAAGAAGTCCCTCCATATGGTGCCCCTTGGTCCTATTTATAGATATCTGGACTTGGTCTTCCAATAGCCACATTCTGGCCTACGAGATTACGAAAATACCCTCAAGTTTGGCCTGCCAACAACCAAATCCCACAATTCCAAGGCGCTAAATGCAGACAGCCCCACTCTCCTCGGGGTTGGACGAGAGGGTGCATGCCGCCTCCAGCCCTCGCCCCCCTCCCCGAATAGGGGCTGGGCGAGGGGGAGGTTGTCCACCTCCACCCCTCGCCCCCCACAAGGGGCTGTGCGAGTGGGAGGTCATCCACCTCCACCCCTCGCCCCCCCCCCCCCCCCCCAAAGCTGGGCGAGGGGGAGGTCGCCCACCTCCACCCCTCGGCCCCCACAGGGGGCTGGACGAGGGGGAGGTCGCCCACCTCCACCCCACGCCCCCCCCCCCCCCCCCCCCCCCCACAAGGTGCTGGGCGAGGGGGAGGTCGCCAACCTCCACCCATCTCCCCCCACAAGGGGCTGGACGAGGGGGAGGTCACCCACCTACACCCCTCTCTGCCCCCCCCCCCCAAGGGCTGGGCGAAGGGGAGGTCGCCCACCTCCACCCCTCACCCCCCCCCCCCCCCCCCACGCACACACACAAGGTTGGGCAAGGGGGAGGTCACCCACCTCCACCCCTCGCTCCCCCCCCCATAAGGGGCTGGGCGAGGGGCAGGTCGCCCACCCCCAGCCCTCACCCCCCCCCCCCCCCCCCATAAGGGGCTGTACGAGGGAGAGGTCACCCACCTCCACCCCTCGCCCCCCCCCCCCCCCCCCCTCCCCACCCCACCCATAAGGGGCTGGGTGAGGGGGAGGTCTCCCACCTCCACCCCTTTCCCCCCACCCCCACAAGGTTGGGCGAGGGGGAGGTCGCCCACCTCCACCCCCCCTCCCCCCACAAGGGGATGGGTGAGGGGGAGGTGGCCCATCTCCACCCCTCGCCCCCCTCCACAAGGGGCTGGGCGAGGGGGAGGTCGTCCACCTCCACCCCTCGGCCCCCACAGGGGGCTGGACGAGGGGGAGGTCGCCCACCTCCACCCCACGCCCCCCCCCCCCCCCCCCCCCCCACAAGGTGCTGGGCGAGGGGGAGGTCGCCAACCTCCACCCATCTCCCCCCACAAGGGGCTGGACGAGGGGGAGGTCACCCACCTACACCCCTCTCTGCCCCCCCCAAGGGCTGGGCGAAGGGGAGGTCGCCCACCTCCACCCCTCACCCCCCCCCCCCCCCCACGCACACACACAAGGTTGGGCAAGGGGGAGGTCACCCACCTCCACCCCTCGCTCCCCCCCCCCCCCACAAGGGGCTGGGCAAGGGGCAGGTCGCCCACCCCCATCCCTCACCCCCCCCCATAAGGGGCTGTACGAGGGGGAGGTCACCCACCTCCACCCCTCGCCCCCCCCCCCCCCCCCCCCCCCCCACCCCACCCATAAGGGGCTGGGTGAGGGGGAGGTCTCCCACCTCCACCCCTTTCCCCCCACCCCCACAAGGTTGGGCGAGGGGGAGGTCGCCCACCTCCACCCCCCCTCCCCCCACAAGGGGATGGGTGAGGGGGAGGTGGCCCATCTCCACCCCTCACCCCCCCTCCACAAGGGGCTGGGCGAGGGGGAGGTCGCCCACCTCCAACCCTCGCCCCCCTCCCCCCATAAGGGGCTGGTCGAGGGGGAGGTCGCCCACCTCCACCCTACGCCACCCCCCCCCCCACAAGGCTGGGTGAGAGGGAGGTCACCCAACTCCACCCCTCGGCACCCACAAGGCGCTGGGCGAGCGGGAGGTCGCCACCTCGGGAGAAAAACACTAGCCTCACCAAGAGGCCTTCCGACCCTACCGAATAGCGAGAGCCCGGCTAGCGGAGCCACCTCTGGGGAAAAACACTTAGCCTCCCTGAGAGGCCTTCCGACGCTACCGGCTAGCGAGAGCCCGGCTAGCAGAGCCACCTCGGGGGAAAAACACTTAGCCTCCCCGAGAGGCCTTCCTACCCTATCGGCTAGCGAGACCCCGGCTAGCGGAGCCATCTCGGGGGAAAAACACTTAGCCTCCCCGAGAGGCATTCCGACCCTGCCGGCTAGCGAGAGCCCTGCTAGCGGAGCCAGCTCAGGGGAAAAAACACTTAGCCTCCCCGAGAGGCCTTCCTACCTTGCCGGCTAGCGGAGCCATCTCGGGGCTAAGTAATTTGAAAACCTTCGGCCACCAAGCGGTTCCCGGCCCTGCCACCTTGATGGGAGCCTGTTCACTAGGCCAGCATCGAGGCTAAGTACTTATGAAACCTCTGTCCACTGAGCGGTTCACGGCCCTGCCAGCTTGATGGGAGCCTGGTCAGCGGACCAGCATCGGGGCATTCCAGCATGAAGAACTTGCTACCTTGTCAGCCTCTCCAGAGATCAACCTGACCCACCATTTATAAGGTCCTGGCAGCGGAATCGATCTGGGGCATTCCAGCACAAAGAACTTTCTACCTTGCCAGCCTCTCTAGAGATCAACCTAACCCACTGTCTATGAGAGCCTGGCTGTGGAATCGATCTGGCGCACTCCAGCACAAAGAACTTGCTACCTTGCCAGCCTATCCAGAGATCAACCTGACCCATCGTCTATGAGAGCCCGGCAGCAGAATAGATCTGGGGCACTCAAGCATAAAGAACTTGCTACCTTGCCAGCCTCTCCAGAGATCAACCTGACCCGCCGTCCATGAGAGCCCGGTAGCGGAATCGATCTAGGGCACTCCAACACAAAGAACTTGCTACATTGCCATCCTCTCCAGAGATCAACCTAAACCACCATCTTGAGAGCTCGGCAGCGGAATCGATCTGGGGCACTCCAACACAAAGAACTTTCTACCTTTCCATCCTCTCAAGAGATCAACCTGACCCACCGTCTATGAGAGCCTGGCAGCGGAATCGATCTGGGGCACTCCAACACAAAGAACTTGCTAACTTACCAGCCTCTCCAGAGATCAACCTGAACCATCGTCTATGAGAGCCCGGCAGTAGAATCTATCTGGGGCACTCAAGCACAAAGAACTTGAAATCACATTAGTCATAATTTTGTATGTAAGAAAAAACTAAGTATAGAAACAAACCATCGCACTACATGGACCTGATGGAGACCATGTCCTCAAACCACTGCAGGTGCAGGACTGGGACATCCTTGCCGGAGTAGTAAGACATCTCCGGCACCCTGAACCCCTCTAGAACTGGGGCTGAGAGGATCAACTCACAAAAAGAGCTTCCCTCCCCAGCTCGGCGAGTGGTTCACTCTCGCAGAGTCGGCCCACTGACCTCTGCACTTGCCGGACTACTTAACAACTCCCCCTGGGGAGGTCTCACCAAATCGCCTCCGCTCGACCCTTTTTTGGATGGGGCGAGTTGGGGCCGGATACCTCCCCGCTCACCCTCCTATGGGGCTGGGCGAGTGGGGGAAAACCACTTCCCCACTCACGCCCTCTTTGGAGACCGGGCGAGTGGGGGTCAGATGCCTCCCCAATCCCCCCTCTTCCTAGATTGCTGACCGGGAGTGCTCTCACCCATTTGCTGGGGTGGGACCTCCGGACCGCCTCATCCACCACCTGCAGCCATAGAGCTCAGCTTGAGATTTTTCGTGTTGGTCACTCTCCACGCTCACTGCACCATAATATGGAAATCAATACTTGAAGCAAAGACTTAGTCTCTATGGAGTTCGGGGTCCCCAAAAGAGAGGGTGACCTCACACCTACTTCTCTCAAAGGAGAACACTAGGTCGAAGACTTAGGAAACTAGGAACAAGACCAAGGGCTCAGCGAGGACGTCCCACCACATACCTAGAAGATCTTAGAGCGCTTCCCCTCCCAATCCAATGTCGGGCTTGGGCACCTTTGGAGGCTCTCCTCACCCACTAAAGAGACTTGGGGAGAGAGAGACCAAAAGAGAAGTCCCTCCAAATGGTGCCCCCTGGTCCTATTTATAGATTTTTGGACTTGGTCTTCCAATAGCCACATTCTGGCCTACGAGATTACGAAAATACCCTCAAGTTTGGCATGCCGACAACCAAATCCCGCCATTCTGAGGCGCTAAACACAGACCGCCCCACTCTCCTCTGGGTTGGGTGAGAGGGGGAAGGCCGCCTCCACCCCTCCCCCCCCCCCCACACAAGGGGCTGGGCGAGGGGGAGGTCGCCCACCTCCACCCCTCGCCCCCCATAAGGGGCTGGGCGAGTGGGAGGTCGTCCACCTCCACCCCCCCCCCCCCCAAAGCTGGGAGAGGGGGAGGTCGCCCACCTCCACACCTCACCCCCCCCCCCCTCATAGGGTGCTGGGCGAGGGGGAGGTCACCCATCTCCACCCCTCGCCCCCCCCCCCCCCCCATACACACACAAGGGGCTGGGCGATGGGGGAGTTCGCCCACCTCCACCCCTCACCCCCCCCCCCCCCCCCCCCCACAAGAGGCTGGGCGAGGGGGAGGCCGCCCCCCTCCACCCCCGCCCCCCACAAGGGGCTGGACGAGGGGGAGGTCTCCCACCTACACCCCTCGCCTCCCCCCCCCACACACACAAGGGGCTGGGCGAGGGGGAGGTCGCCCACCTCCACCCCTCCCCCCCCCCCCCCCCACCACCCCCCACCCCTAAGGGGCTGGGCGAGGGGGAGGTCGGCCACCTCCACCACTCGCCCCCCCCCCCCCACATAAGGGGCTGGGCGAGGGGCAGGTCACCCACCTCCACCCCTCGCCTGCCACAAGGGGCTGTGCGAGAGGGAGGTCTCCCACCTCCACCCCTCGCCCCCCTGCCCCCCCCCCCCTCCCCCGCCCACATGGGGCTGAGCGAGGGGGAGTTCGTCCACCTCCACCCCTCGCCCCCCCCCCCCCCCCACAAGGGGATGGTTGAGGGGGAGGTCTCCCACCTCGACCCCTCGCCCCCCCCCCCACCACCCCCCCCCACCCACAAGGCTAGTCGAGGGGGAGGTCGCCCACCTCCTCCCCTAGCCCCCCCCCCCAAGGGGCTGGGCGAGGGGGAGGTCGCCCTCCTCCACCACTCGCCCCCCCCCCCACAAGGGGCTGGTTTAGGGGGAGGTCTCCCACCTCTACCCCTCGCCCCCCCCCCCCCCCCCCCCCCCCCCCCCCGCCCCCTACCCACAAGGCTAGGCGAGGGGGAGGTCGCCCACCTCCACTCCTTGCCCTCCACCCCTCGCCCCCACCCCCCTCCCCCCACAAGGGGCTGGGCGATGGGGAGGTCGCCCACCTCCACCCATCGCCGCCCCCCACCCCCACAAGCGGCTGAGCTAGGGGGAGGTCGTCCACCTCCACCCCTCGCCCCCCCCCCCCCCCATAAGGGGCAGGGCGAGGAGGAGGTCTTCCACCTCCACCCCTCGCTCACCCCCTCCAAGGGGCTGGGCGAGGGGGAGGTCGCCCACCTCCACCCCTCGCCCCCCCCCCCCCCCAAGGCTGGGCGAGGGAAAGGTCGCCCACCTCCACCCCTCGACCCCCCCCCCCCACCCCCACAAGGGGCTGGGTGAGGGGGAGGTCGTCCACCTCCACCCCTCGCCCCCCCCCCCCCCCCCCCCCTCCCCCCCCCCCCCCCCATAAGGGGCTGGGCGAGGGGGAGGTCGCCCATCTCCACCCCTCACCACACTCTCTGCCTGGGGTAGTCCTAAAAACTGTTGGGCCCAAATACATCTTGGGCCTCGGGGACCCACTCGATGAATACAGGGTTGTAAAGATTATATATCATGGAAAATGAGAGGATAAAATTCATCATTTTCCTAAACATATACAAATAGAAAAAAATGGGGTGAGAGGATAAATTTCATCACATCCAATTAAAGCTATCTTCATGTTTACCCAAACCTTTTAGCCAATATTATTGATTTTACACTTAAAATAAAATATTGGGAGACCATAAGTAGTAGTTTGTAATTTTTCGTAAGCCTCTTTAAAATTGGAGTTTTTAAAATTCTAATCTAATTTTTGTTCGCAGATTAGTCAATTTTGTTTGCTTGTTAAATAATTTAAGAATTCTTGGCTAAACATTTCTCTCTTTTCATCTTATTTTCATAATCTAAGACTTATCTCATAAATCCCAAAATTTTATTTTTAGCTTTCTTTTGATTTATTAAAATTTCAGTTTAATAAGAAATCTTATTAATGTCTTATGATCATCTCTCATTCTTTTGCTCTCGAAAAGCAAAAACATAAGTATGTGGGTATTTGACAAGTAGTATTTATACCTATTTTTAGTATAATATTTAGGTGAATATTAATATGAATTTGTAAATAATATGTCTATTTTACTTAAATAATCATTTATTTTTAACAAATTGTTTACTAATTTAATTTTATTTTCTATTTTAAGGATTTCTAGAGCTTTTGACCAAAATGTCAGTACACGCCCTTGGTCACGCCTGTGACTAAGGGCATGCCAACATAAAAATCAATTCCAATCTCATTCCGTGTTTCTGACTCAGGCCATGAAGAATTCATAGTACATGCCCATTTACCTGAAGTCACGCACGTGACTTTCCAATTTCATGCCCATGTACACAGTTCCAGCTCAGTCGGCCGTGTCCTGAAGCCATAACGTAACTTCTACCGAGTACACGCTCGTGACCCAATGGTCATGCCTCATGTCCGACAGTGTTCCACATGCCCTGCCCAAATCACGCCTGTAATCATGCCCTGATTATATTTCACCAAGTACATGCCTGTGTAATTCAGAGGTCACAAGAGTGTAACCTCTCAGCCAGCTGATCATGTGTTGTCCCGCAATAAGTCTCACGCCAATTGAAGTTTAAAGATTACACGCTCTGGGTCACGGGCATGACCAAGGGCATGAAGCACCTTATAACGCCTACAATCACTCTAGATCATGCCTCTCCCGCAATCATTTCAGACACACCAAGTACACACCCTAGGCTTCAGGCGTGATCCAAGGAGTGTAATATAAATTTTTTGCCTATTTAAAGCTAGCATCTCTAGATCTCACAGACATCCTTTCTCCGCACCTTTTGTGTCGAAACTCTCTTCCTCTGCCCCTTTTGGGCAGAAATGTAATTCTTTCTTGTATTTTCTTATTTTTACTAGTTTAGATTTCAATTCCATGTACTTCCAATTTATGCAATGTAGTCTTAGATTTTGTTTCATGCAATGCTTTCAATTTCTCTTACTCCCTTTTTATGTAATTCAATTTTCGTGTAATGAAATGTCTTTTCCATTCCTTTCATCATTTTATTTTCATGTCAAGTATATTTTATTTAGATCTTGAAAATTGCGAGCTTTGAATGAAATAATATCTCTGTTTTATATTTTTGATCTTCCTTTGATTTATTCTTGATTTATCTTAATTTCATATATCAATGTAGGACTTCATATTTGTTTTCGTATTCTAGTAGCTGACAGAATCATGCGTATGAATCGATCACTCAGGAATACAAAAAGTTGATCGCAACCCTCAAGAGAGGATGACGTAATTCTTCTGGATATGAGTCAAGTCTTATTGCGGGATTCACCTCGTTAAAGTGAGTTTTAGGATTTTCGATTGTACAATGAGAATTTGGATGATCAACCTAATCTCAGGCAGGCGTACCCTCGACTTAGGTGCATTCATAATTCGGGAATCTTCATGGTCAAGGATCAGATTAGAAATTTATAAATTTATCTTTTCTATTTCATTTGAAGTGCGCTTTGATCAAGTTAATTTTTCTTTTCATGATTTTACTTTTAATTATAAATTCTCCTTAAAAGTTTTATTCGATATAATAATAGTTTGCTTTCCCGAAGTAAAAGAACTCGATAGACCCATGAATTTATAATACCTTGATATGTCTCTCATATCCAATGTTATGAACAATATGTATGTTTGTCTATTTCATTTATATATTAAATTTTAATTTTTACCTATCAAGTTTTTGGCATTGTTGCAGGGGAGTTTTTGTCGATATTTCGAAAAGGGCAAATGCTATTAATTTTATATTTCTTTTTCTTTATTTTTTATTTACCCCTTTTCTCTTAAAAAAATTATTATGCTATAATTAAATTCTTGGAAAGGGAGCTATGGGTTGTCATCCCATCGCAGCTCCTAATACCTTGTGAGCCCTTCACCGGGTAGACCTTGGGAAGTCCAAGACTAATTACAACATATCAAAAAGGTTTTCTTTTTTTTTTACCTCCAAAAAATGCAAAAATTATAAAATCACCAAAAATATTCTCTTTTTGTTTTGTTAATTTTGTGTTATTTGATTTTTTTTGCAAGTATTCATGGTGGTTTCTCCATCTCCAAATCAGGGACGTGTGCTTTTCCTTTATTTGTTCCTTTTCTTTTATGTTCATGTTCTTGTCTTTTTGTTTTTTTTACTTCATATATAGTTTTCAACATTGGGGACAATGTTAAATTTTAAGTATGGGGGTGTATTTTCTTCTCTTTTAATTTTATTATAAAAAAAAATTTGAAGCTTTCAAAAAAAATATAAAATTTCAAAACTTAGAAAAATTCAAAAAGAATAGAGTAAGCCCATACTTTGGTTTTTGTTATTTCCAAAATCAAATATTTGTGAGGTTATTTATAAGCATTATTATTATTTAATTTGCTAAACTTTTAATTTATTATAGTTAGTTAGATTTAATTTTTAGGTGATTTAGTCTTAAGGAATATTTTGTGATTTTAATTTAATTAGAGTAATTTATTTAGTTCTTTTTCTCTTTTATTTTAATTAGTTTCAATTTTGTTATAGTTTTGCTTAACACCTTTAGATTTTAATTATTTCAACCTCATGCTTTTAGATTCTTAGGAAATTTCAATTTACTATAGTTGCTCTCAAAATATTTTAATTTAATTTACAATTTATTTTAGCCTCTTGAACCTTTTAGCACATTACCCATAGCCTTGCCCATCCAAAAATATATATATGTATATTAAAAGATCATATGTCATGGAAATAAGAGGATAAAATTCATTATTTCCTAAACATATGAACCCCTTTTTAGGAAAAATATTATGAAAATATTATATGTCATGGAAAATGAGAGGATAAATTTATCATTTTTCTAAACATATACAAATAGAAAAAAAAATGGGGTGAGAGGATAAAATTCATCACCTCCAATCAAAGCTATCTTCATGTTTACCCAAACCCTTTTGCCAATATAATTGATTTTAGACTTAAATTAAAATATTGGGGGAGCATAAGTAGTAGTTTGTAATTTTCCGTAAGACTCTCTAAAATTGTAGTTTTCATAATTCTAATCTAATTTTTGTTCGCAAATTACTCAATTTTGTCTACAAGTTAAATAAATAGGGAATTATTGGCTAAACATTTCTCACTTTTCATCTTATTTTCATAATATAAGACTTATCTCATAAATCTCTAAATTTTATTTTTAGCTTTCTTTTGATTTAATAAAGTTTCAGTTTAATAAGAAATCTTATTAATGTCGTATGATTATCTCTCATTCTTTTGCTCTGGAATAGCAAAAGCTTATATACGTGGGTATTTGATAAATAGTATTTATACCTATTTTTAGTATAATATTTAGGTTAATATTAATATGAATTTGAAAATAATATGTCTATTTTACTTAAATATTCATTTCTTTTTATAATTGTTTACTAATTTAAGTTTATTTTCTGTTTTTTAGGATTTCTGGAGCTTTTGACCAAAAATGTCAGTACACGCCCTCGGTCACGCCCGTGATCAAGGGCGTGTCAACATAAAAATCAATTACAGTATACTATCGTGTTTCTAACTCAGGTCGTGAAGAATTCATAGTACACTCGTGTGTATCTGAGTTACACGCCCATGTACCTGAGTCATGCCAGTGACTTTCCAATGTCACACCCATGTACCCAGTTCAAGCTCAATCGATCGTGTCCTGAAGCCATGACATAACTTTCGCCAAGTACACGATCATGTCTGACTGTGTTCCACTCGCCCCGCCCTGATCACACCTGCCATCACACCCCAAGGATATTTCGACAAGTACACGCCCGTGTAATTTAGAGGTCACGGGCATGTAAGTTCCTAGCCAGCTGATCACGCGCCATCCCGCCAAAAGTCTCCCGCCAATTGCAATATGAACATTACACGCCCTTGGTCATGGGCGTGACCAAGGACATGACGCGCCTTGTAACGCCTGCAATTACCCTAGATCGTGACTCTACCACAGTCTTTTCAAACATGTCAAGTACATGCCCTAGGTCACGGGCGTGACCGAGGGCGTGTAACATGAAAATTTTGCCTATCTAAAGTCAGCATCTCCTGATCTCAAGGACATCCATTTTCTGCCCCCTCTTGGGCCGAAACTCTCTTCCTCTGCCCCTTTTGGGAAGAAATGCTTCTCTTCTTTACTTGTATTTCTCTCTTTATTTTTTTAGATTTTATTACATGCACTATTATTTCAAGTAATTTCATTTCATTTCATGCAATTTAATTTCTTATACTCCCTTTTTATGTAATCTAATTTACTTTTAATAAAATGTCTTTTCCATTCCTTTCATCTTTTTATTTTCATGTCAAGTAGATTAATAACTAGTTCTTGATCATTGCAACCGTCGAATGAAATTATCTTTCTCTTTATTATCTCTCTTTTCTCTCTTCAATTTATTCTTGAATAATAATGTATCGAGTTCATATATCATTTGTGAATTTCGATAGTTCTTTTCACATTCTAGTTAACCGAGAGGCTCGTGCATACGAATCGATCGCTCAGGAATAAAAAGAGTTAATCGCAACCCTCGAGAGAGCATGATGAAACTCTTCTGGATATGAGTCAAATCCTATAGCGGGATTCACCTCGTAAGATGAGTATTATGTTATCGATTGTAGAATGAGAGTTTGGTTGATATTCCTAATTTTAGATGGGCGTAATCCTCGAGAGAGGTACGTTCATGTTTCAGGAATCTCCACGGTCAAGGATCATATCAGAGCTTATAATATATCTTCTATTTCTCTCAATGTGAGCTTATATCAAGTTAGTTTTCTTTTCATAATTTTATTTTTAATTATAGATTTCCCTTAAAGTTTTATTTGATAAAATAAAAGTTTGTTTTCCCAAAGTAAAAGTACTCGACAGACTCATGGATTTATACAACCTTGATGTCTTTCATATGTGATGCTATGAACGATTAGTATGCTTGCCTATTCCGTTTATAGATTTAATTATAATTTCTTTGTATCAGTTTCTCCCTCTACTAAAGCACTATCTTGTGGATCTTCCTATCATTCTGTAGCTGTAGCAACAAGTTCTAGAATAGAAGTTTCATCGGTGACCATGGGTTCACCCAATGGTTCAGTTGTAGTACTCAGAACTGATGCTTGACCAGTCTCCCCCTCAATTTGTGCAGGGGTTAGACTAGCAATAGGTTTATCTTCCTCAGAAGAGCTTTGCTCATTTTCAGCAACTCTTTTCCTCTTTACAAAACTGGTCTTCTTGGTTTCTTAGGTTCTTTGGAGAACACTGATGCGCAAATCTAGCACACCGCAATAGGCGGTAGCAAGAGTGCGGCACGAAACGGCAGTTAACTGATTTGTTCAAGTAATATAAAATGAGGAGTGAATCCCTGAGTTATCGAATCTCAAAGGAACACAGTAAGGTGGAGTTATCTATCGAGGAAGGACTTGAGATTGAAGTCCTTTAGGTCTGAAGGGATGCAAATGACTAGGATTGGCTTGGTTTGTGGAAAAACAAAATAACGAAAATAAACTACTATGCAGGCCGCTATGCACTGCTTCGCATGGTGAATGGAAACTATGCAGGCCGCTATGCACTGCTTGGCAAGGCGGATGGGCGAGAAGGAAAGCGGATGGAGTGGTTCGCACCGGCGGAAGTGAGGTGGATTATACTGGCCGCTAGCACCGCTTAGCTTGGCGGATGGAAGAGTAAGCTTGCAGAATGGAAGAGTAGGCTCACGTAGTGGAAGAGTAGGCTTGCATAATGGAAGAGTAGACTTGCGTAATGGAATGGAGGGTTTGCGTAGCGGAAGATGGAATGGGAGCTCTCCTCACTTGCATAAACCATAAAGTAATTTCACATAGACATGAAATTGATTAAAATGCATATTAAGGTTTTGCAATCATCGTTTATACACACAAATAATCAAGGAAAACAATACTACAAAATAGAGGGGGTGAGATTACAACTAAAGAGGGGGAGACTCATCAGAGGTTCATGGCCGAAATCTAGGTTTGTCAAGCCTTGTCCGAGCTCGGGCTCCAACTGTCGTCCGAGGTCCAGAAGAGCTGTCACCTTCTTCTAATGTACCCATCTTCTCCGTCAATAATCTTCGATTCTGACCTCGCCGGAGAACTTCACTTATATAGCGAGAAATCCCTCAAAATGGAGCTTCGGTGTATACATACGATGGAGGATGCCAAGAGGATGCTCTGGATTTAAATTTGCAAGAGAATGGTGACCGGGGCTCCTCCCAAAGGTGGGAGGCGATGGAGTGGCGGAACTAGAGCTCTATGCGCGAACAAGAGATGGATTGAAGAGATGACTAGAATAGGGCGAGATCTGCAGCTTTTATAGTTAAACCGTCAGAAATTGGTCACGCACGGTCGAACGCATGACCATGCATGGACCGTGCGATATTAATCGTATAGGAAGCCCAAGAAGATGAAGCAGACACGGCCGTGCGATTTTTCTCACTCACGATCGAAACCGACCGTGCATAAAAATGCACGGGCAAATCCATAGCACCTGGAAAATTGGCCAACAAGGAGAGATCGTGTGTTTCCTTCCCGAACGGGCGAACTGCTCGTGCGTGAACAAATCGCACGATTAGGGGCAGAACACCAATCAGTCAGATTACAGAGCACGCACGGTCGCAGGGATCGTGCGTCAAGGAAGCGCACGACTATGCGATTCATGCAGACATGAAATCCGGGCAAAGTGGAGATCTGTCCACCTGCACAGCAAATAACGCAGCCATCACACAGCCTGGAATACCCTTCCAGCACAAGCATAATAACATAAAAAGAATGGGGAGCACAATGTGCTTACCCCCAACAACATGGAGCGCAAATGCACACCAAAATAGGCCTAAATAGTGCACGAAGTGTGAAAGTGAATACAAGTGTAATACAAACGATTATAGCTTGAAAATGAAGTGCACGCAATTGAAAACTAACCCTGATGAGTCCATAAAATAGTGTAAATATCGGACTCATCACATTCTCAGACTTAACCATTTGCTCGTCCTGAGCAAATCATCCCTTATGCGGATGAGAAAAGGACTAGTTAGCTTAGTAATTGCACATATTGAGTGCCATGCGAAGTCGCATGCTCGCGCACATAGAAATACAATAGGCAAAATTTCTAAATATGTACCATAGTTTATATTTTCTATAAGCGTAACTATATATTATTTCTACTCAAAATAAGAATCACGGTGAATCTTCCGGTCATGCGTAAGGAGAAAATAGACTGAGCGCTAAGATGGGCATTGCCAAAGAACGGGGCTCAGGACAACCTCCAAAGAAATCCTTCAATGTTGGTAACCATAAGCTCACCAGTTTGCACTCTCTCCACGACACTAGTTTGGTTCAACGCGCAAGTCAGTAGGACTTTAGGTTAGAAATGGGGCTTGGGTTATGGTATGGTATACAAAGATAAACATGAGGGCTTAAAGCACCTAAGCCCAAATGAGCTAGCACAAAAAGCTACACACGTACCACAAAACATGCGAGTGCACCACACCCCCAGACTGGGACTTTGCAACATGTGTGTGTGTGCACCACCTACTCCCAACACAAATATTTACAATATTTTCAATTGAACTTTTTCATAACAATATTTTCTTATTCTTTTTTCTTTTTCATTCTTCTTTTTCTTTCTTTTATTTTTCAGCAAAATTTTCAATAAACACACCCATAATTTCCACTATAAAAATCACCACATCAACACCCCCAATAAAGAAAATAACAAAAGACTGAAGCTCATATTTGGGTATGCGACTAGGATCAGCTTTTAAGCTTTGGTGAGATAAAGGTGGAGCTGAATCAAGAGAAAGGGGTAGGCACAAAGGGGATAGAAAGGGAAGATGATGGGAATGTTACAAAGGCTCAACTAGGCCAAAATGATGGCCTACGTCACGCTCACGCACTGAACTAACCTAGGCCAATGCTTCAAGAGTCGCTTGGGGCAAGTTCTTAGCCACCGAGAAAGACAATCCTTTCTTCAGACTCGAGCAATAAGAATCTAGCAAACGTCTACACATATCCCTACGCTACCGTCGGATTCACGCTGGATTCACCAATTTTGAGTAGCATAAACAATATTTACGCAAATAGAAAAAGTATAAAACTATAAGCATAAAGAAAAATTAATTCTACATGGATTTCTATGTGAGACACGAGCACTCGACTAGAAACACTACATAAGTCGACATTTTACTCCATCTCACAATCCTAAGCAACCATAGCGATTTTCCAAATCACACAAAAGAAACGAGTTAAACTTGTGACGTGCTAATGGTTAAACACGCGCTCAAGTGGGTGATGTGTTGTGGTGAAAATGAACAACTATAATATAACTGAAATAGAAGCTTCTAGCATGCTATGTAGTATTGCACGTGAGTGGGCACAGAAAATGTCTCTCCCCCAGACTTAAATTAAACAATCCAACATAATATGTAATCATGAAAATTAAATAAAAGGCTACGGGGAGAAAAGTTACCCATGCTCAGAAATGAGCATACCAGAAGATTGGCATGTAAACCAAGACAAAGCCGCAACATCCGACATCCAAAAGAAGGACCTGCATGGGTGAGCTCCGCCAAAACAAAAGAAAATATACAAAATAAAATGAAATACAACTAACTAAACTAAACTAGATGAAATAAAAATGCAGGAAAAGTAAGATAACTACTAGGGTTATTGTCATCCCAGCACGACTTATTCAGAACTCTAATAGTTCTAGCTAATGGGGGTATGAAAAAGGAAATTAACAGGTAACTGTTCTAATATGCGTGTCAGCAGCGGGTACCGATGTGGCGACAGAACAGTTAGTCCTCTACCAAAATAATAATACATGCTCGTCACAGGTAGAGGGAAGAGTATGTAAGAAGAGGAGGAGGAGATATCCTCACTCAACTTACCAAAAATATCCTTGCCCAGCAAGTTGTCGTCTTCACGAAGGCAGCAGGAAGAGGGGACAATGAAAAAGGCTTCCTCTATGGAGGAGGGATCAACCTCCTCACATGAGAGGATACACTCATTATTGACCTGAGCAAAATGCAACAAGTCCTCCTTGAGTACATGTGAAGACTCAACCTGCACAGGCTCAAATGATGAAGGGGGTTAGGAAATAAAAGAGAAGAAAAACTTAAATAAACATCAATCGAAGGAGTGGTCCCGGTCTCACCCCCAAGAGGTTGGGGAAATAAGATATTGTCGGCATCATCGACAATGATGCAGGGCTCGACAGGATCAACAATGGCCTTGACTAAGATTTGGACTTCCTACACAGGTGTTGAGGTGAAATCCTCTTCACCTTGAAGGTTGTCCTCCTCCATATGAACAGGCATAACACATAAATCACCTGCCTTATCCTGTGAAACATCCTCAATAATGTCGTCAGAGAGAAATGAAGTAGTATGCACAACATGGGGAAGAATAGTGCTTGGATAATAGTCAAGAACTGATTCCTTACAAAGAATTGAATCCATGCAAGGTGATGTATGCACAGGGGAGATTGGCTCAGCGATGTCGGAACATACATCCGCAACAACTCTGATAAGTGTGTCTGCATCATTCCCTTCAAAACATGAAGGTGACACAGAAAAGTAATCAGAGGTAGAAGGTGTGCTGCCAGAGTTAGGAGTCGGGACGATCCAGATATCCAGCTCGTCATCATCGTCCAATTGCCGAAGAAAAACAACACAATACTTCAAGGCATGATCCATGCTCCGACAAAACAAACAATGTTTTGCATTTTTCTTCGGCTCAAATTGGGCCAGAGATGAATGCAAAAATGGCACATGCAGAGCGGAAGAGTAGCCATAGGACTTGGGCGTAGTGTATGAGGTACCGTACGGTGTTGGTGCCTGATGCATTGAGCCTTGGGGACTAGGGCTACTATCTCCCGATGGGCATATATCACTAGCATGAGAAATATCTCCAAACCAATGGCAACGAATATTAAATGCGGACCACATTGCGTGAAGACAATAAGATTTAAAAGAAAAATACTATTGTGCAAATTACTACACCCAACAATAATTTACTAAAGCAACCTAAATTTAAAGCAGGAAAAACAGAATATGAAACAAAATAAAAAGATGCAATTTACAAATGGAAGAACATCTACCTCTCAGCTCTCCCTCTCCAGAAACTCACACCACTGTGTTCCCCGACAACAACGCCAAAAACATGATGCACAAATCTAACACACCGCAATTGGCGGTAGCAAGACTACGACACGAAGTAGTAGTGTACCAATCGTTCAAGTAATATAAAACGAGTAGTAAATCCCCGAGTATCGAATCTCTACGGAACATAGGAAGGTGGAGTTATATATCGGGGAAGGAATTGAGATTGAAGTCCTTTAGGAAGGAAGGGATGCAAATGACTAGGATTCGCTTGGTTTTGCAGAAAAACAAAATAACGAAAATAAACTACTATGCATAGCGCTATGCACTGCTTCGCAAAGTGAATGGAAACAATGCAGGCCTCTATGCACTGCTTTGCAAGGCGGATGGGCGAGAAGGCAAGCGGATGGAGTGGTTCGCAACGACGGAAGTGAGGTGGATTATACGGGCCGCTAACACCTCTTAGCTTGGCGGATGGAAGAGTAGGCTTGTGGAATGGAAGAGTAGGCTCACGTAGTGGAAGAGTAGGCTTGTGTAATGGAAGAGTAGGCTTGTGTAATGGAATGGAGGGTTTGCATAGCGAAAGATGGAATGGGGGCGCTCCTCACTTGCAAAAACCACAAAGTAATTTCACATAGACTTGAAATAGATTAAAATGCATATTAAGGTTTTGCAATCATCGTTCTTGCACACAAATAATCATGGAAAACAATACTACAAAATGGAAGGGGTGAGATTACAACCAAAGAGGCGGAGACTCATCGGAGGATCACGGCCAGAATCTAGGGTTGTCAAGCCTTGTCTGAGCTCGGGCTCCAACGGCCGTCCGGGGTCTGGAAGAGCTGTCACCTTCTTCTAATGTACCAATCTTCTCCGTCAATAATCTTCGATTCTGAACTCGTCGGAGAACTTCACTTATATAGCGAGAAATCCCTCAAAATGGAGCTTCGGTGCATACGGACGATGGAGGATGCTATGTGGATGCTCCAACTTTAGATTTGCAAGAGAATGGCGGTCGGAGCTCCTCCCGAAGGTGGGCGGCGATGGAGCAGTGGAACTGGAGCTCTGCGCGTGAACAAGAGATGGATTGAAGAGCTGTCTGGAATAGGGCGAGATCTGCAGCTTTTATAGTAAAACAATTAGAAATTGGTCACGCACGGTCGAACGGACGACCGTGCGATATTAATCATACAGGAAGCCCCAGAAGATGAAGCAGACGTGCCCGTGCAATTATTCTCGCGCACGGTCGAAACCAACTGTGCATAAAAACGCACGGGCAAATCCAGAGCACCTGGAAAATTGGCCAACAAGGAGAGATCATGTGTTTCCTTCGAGCACGGGCAAACTGTCCCTGCGCGAACAAATCACACAATCAGGGATAGAACACCAATCTGTCAGGCTACAGGCACACACGGTCGCAGGGATCGTGCGTCAAGGAAACGCACGACCGTGCGATTCATGTTGACATGAAATCTGGGCAAATTGGAGATCTGTCCACCTGTACAGCAAAGAACACACCCATCACACAGCTGGGAATACCCTTCCAGCACAAGCATAATAACATAAAAAGAATGGGGAGCTCAATGTGCTTACCCCCAACAACATGGAGAGAAAATGCACACCAAAACGGGCCTAAATAGTTCACCAAGCATAAAAGTGAGTACAAGTGAAATACAAGTGATTATAGCTTGAAAATAAAGTGCACGCAAGTGAAAACTAGCCCGATTGAGTCCATAAAATAGTGTAAATAACGGACTCATCAAACACCTTCTCCAATCTTTCTAAGGTTCTTATATCCATCTTCTTCATGCAGTGAATGGGAGCTCCAAGCTTCTTGTTCAGCTGCTCTAGCATGCTAGATTATAGATATAATGATAAGATTCTTCCAAAATTGGAGGCATTGAAGCTTTCCCCAATTTTATCAAACCGAATTTGAGCCCAGTTAGTCTTCTTGCTCAAAATAATCTTGGTCATAATCTCAAACATCTCTTTATATTCTGTCATATGACTCAAGTTTGAATATTATTACATTTTCAACTATATAAGCCAGAATCTTTCCCTTGGAATTGAAGTTTTCTCTTTTTAAGGAGCCATAACATTATCCTTCATGTTCACGCCACTTCAATTCTTCAGAGTAATCTTCTTTGAAACTTCATCCTCTTCATCTTCTTCCTCAAAGACTGGCAGGAGGAGGGCTCTCATCACCCCTTAAATTGTAACCCTTAATAGGGTATAATTTACCCTTCGTCTCTATGGCTTTGCCAGATGTACTACATTGAGTGAAACTCTGCTAATTCTCTATGCATAATGGTTGTGGGTTCAGAGAGTACATATTCAAGCCCTAGTTCTGTAATTCTATGACTGATTTAATCTCTTCATTTGCCCGGTTGAATCCACCACGCACAAGCATGCATCCTATATTGCAGTAATCATTTCCCTTCTTTGGTGCCATTGTCAGAAAAATTGGAGAGAAGGTCGCTTATATCGCGCGGGATGGGCTATTTCTTTTTGACGACTTATGGCAAATGAAGGTCTAATCCTTTTCTAAACATTTATTATATATATACTTTATTTTAGGAATGTCAAAAGGAGCATACATGGTTGCTTTAATTAAAGCTGTTGATCTTTTATTGGACGGCTATAATGAAAGATCCAATAATAGCAAATTTTTGTGTGTCGTAAACGCACCAAGACAATATGCCTTCTATGTCGTCATGGTCACCCTTAGACATGACCTCTATGTCATCTTGTATACTCGATGACACAGACTCGATGCTATTTTTCTGAATTTTTGGGCTTATTTTTTGCAAAAGTCTTGTTATCATGCATAAGCACCATAGTAAACAAATAATATAGCATTTATATGCTTACTCTGAGTTCAGCATACCAAGCTCAAACTGTAAGAACCCATTTTTTCGCCACAAAACTAGATCTTATGCCCAGAACCATCGCTTTGCGGTGAAACCAACACTCGGGAAGGTCTCCACTACAAAACACCGATCCTGTCGGTCATATCGATCACAGAAGAAGAAAATTACACTTGAACCCAAATAAGTTCAGGTCCACATCACATAATATATAAGTCATAATGAAAATATGTCCTTAGATAATAACTGAAATAAAATGTAGCAATATAAAGGGCTCATGCCCTGTGCATCATATCCTCACTATAAGGTCACTCGTGGAAGCAAATATACTCACAGACAATCACAGACCTGGAAACTGGTGCAATCGTGCAAGACTGGACTGCCTCCATCTGCTCCAGCCTCTGGTGGTGCGGCGTCTCCTCGGTCCCCTAAAATGATATGGTGCACCGACCGTTAGTTAAAAATACTAAGCCTCATTTCCCACCACCCATCCCCTAGTGGCTCCTAGGCACCGTGAGGGAGGATGAAGTGTAGGACAGCAAGGAGTATAAAACAAAGCAGATGACATGTCCTAGCTATAGGAGTATCTACCATTACACATGTGTTTATATGTATATAGAAAACAATAAGTAAAGAAGGATAAAGAACAAGTAAAGTAAGTAAAGACAAGTATAGAATAGAAATGTAACCATTGATATATAAGAATTCCCATACAAACCTATAGACCAAGGGGTCGTTTAGCAAGGCCTATCGTATAAAAATTCCCATAACCAATTTATACGATAGGGGTAGGGGTTGAAATGCAGTGCTTATGCTATGACATGCAGAGTTATGCAGATTAATGTTATGATCACACAAGTGTAACAAACACACCCGACTCTATGCGCACAGACATTTAGTTCCCACTTTTTGGAGCTAGTTAAGACTCCCAGGATACCACTGTAGTGGCAAACTAAAGCGGTGGGTTGGGCCACGCCCACTTCTAGGTTGGTATTCACACTACCTAACCTAGACCTATCGTACGCCTGATGAGTCCCAATTATATACACATTTATGGACTCATCTGGGCCGATTTTCTAGTCTATGCACTACATTTTAGGCATGTTTTCACTCATATTTGTTATTCCATGCTATGTGCACTTCTAGGCCCGTTTTGGTGTTATTTATTATTTATCTTCGTTATTAGTTTTCATGCATTGTTAAGTGCCACCTTCAGTGGCTAGATTGGTGTGTATGCTGGAACAGTAGTCATGCAGGTGTTCCCGGTACAATTCTGTACAGGAACACTGCGCACAATCACCGGTTCTATTGCACACGACCACTGGTCGTGCGCCGCTGATCGTGCGCACTTAACCCCCATTTTATGAGTTTTGTCTCGACCAATGCGCACGACCACTTACGATAATGCGCACAACCACTGGTCGTGCGCCACTGGTCGTGCGAACATTTTTTTTTTATAAATTTCTTACATTGCAGGCTCCGCCCAGGCAGGTGCACGATCACAGGATTCCAGCGCGCACGACCACTGGTCGTGCGCCAATGACCGTGCGCACTGTTTATTCCAGCGCCTATAAATATTCCTGCTCGCGAATTAGGTCGGGGAGTTCCGCATTTCTTCCGCCAGTCCGCCGTTTCCTGCTCCAGAGCGCCCAATTTCGCCTCCATCGCCGCCCACCATCCGGAGGTGCTCCGTGCTTGTTCTTCACGCCATTCTTGAGCCGGAGCTTCCTCTCGGCCTCCTCCTTCATCCTAGAGCTTCAAGGAAGGTTTAGCCGCCATCACCATCAAGCAAGAGGAGTTTGCTACCTCTACCGGATCGTGACACGAAGAAGACGGGCTTATTGGAGAGTAGTGACAGCTCTCTCTACCCCGGATGCAGTTGCGGACCGAGCTTGGACGCGGATTGACAACCCGGCGATTCCAACCGTGAATCTACAACGAGACTTCGGATTCGGTCGATTTATTGCCTTGTTCTTCTCTTATTGATGTGTTTGTAGCTAGATCTCTCATGTATTAATGATGAACACTATTAATCGTGCTTGTAATCTTAATTTCATGTCCATGTGAAGTTATATTTTGTTCATATGTGTACGAGGTGCACCACCATCCATCCTCTATCCCGCTGTCACGTTCGTGTGCCGCACTAGCAATTGCTAGTGGCGTGCTTGTTAACGAGGTGCTTGCGACCCTCATCTGTATGCCTACTCTTCCATCCGCCTAGCGAAGCGTGGCATAGCGGCCCATATAATCCATTCGCCCTATGAAGCAGTGCGCTCAAGGCCTGCACAGTTCGACTCCGCTTGCCTACTCGTCCATCCACCCTTGCTACGCAGCGCGCTCAAGGCCTGCCTAGTCTTCATCCTGCCAAGTGAAGCATTGCATAGCGGCATTGCATATGAGTAGTTGTAGTTGTTTTCTTTTATTTTCCAAAAGCCAAACCAATTCTCCCGCATTCCATCTGACTCAAGGACTTCAATCCCAAGTCCTTCCTCGAACGTTAACTCCACCTTACTGTGTTCCTTGAGAGATTCGATACTCGGGGATTACTCCTCATTTTATATTACTTTAACGATCGGTACACTGCCGTTTCGTGCTGCAGTCTTACTACCGCCTATTGCGGTGTGCTAAGATTTGCGCCATCAAGTTTTTGGCGCCGTTGCCGGGGAACACAGTCGTGTGAGTTTTCTGAAGAGGGAGAACCTGAGAGAGAAGCCCTTCCATTTGTAAATTGCATTCCTTTGTTTTATTTCCTCGTATTCTGTTTCCTGTTTTTAATTAGGTTGCTTTAGTAATTATTGTTAGGTGTGGTATTTCACACAATAGTGTTTTTCTTTTTGAATCGTTTTATCTTCGCACTATGTGGGCACATCTTAATATCCATTGCTGTTGGTGTGGAGCTACCTCCCACTCTAGTGATGAATGCCCTACGGAGAATGGTGGGCATAATTCTTCTCGCCCAGCATATAGAGCATCGATTTTGTCTGATACTCCATATGGTGTGCGTAAGTCTTATGGCTACTCTGCCGAGCCTTTACCGTCTTACTTCTTTTCAGCTTCAGCACCCGCTATGCCAAAGAAGCCCGCTAGGCAGTGCCAGTTTTGTCGGAGCACAGATCATGCCCTGAAGGATTGTGTTGCTTTTCTTCGCCAATTGGATGAGGATGACGAGCCGGATATCCGGATCGTCCTGAATCCTAACTCTAGCGGCACACCTTCAACATCCGGTTTTGTGTCTTTGCCACCTTCATATCTCGAAGGGTATGGCGTTGACACAGTCACCAGATGTGTGGCTGATCTGGGCACCGACATTGCTGAGCCTATTCTCCCGGTGCATCCACCACCCCTAGTGGATTCGATTCTTTGTGAGGAAACGGTGCTCGACTTTTATCCGAGCATTATTCTCCCCCTTGTTGTGCATACTACTTTTGTCTCTGACGACATTGTCGATGATGTGTCACAAGAGGAGGCTGTTGATCTTAGTATTGTGCCTACTCCTATGGAGGAGGACAACCTTCTTGGTGAAGAGGAGTTTTCCTCAGCACCGGTTGAGGAAGTCCAAATCTTAGGCATGGCCACTGTTGATCCCGCCGAACCTTGTAGCATTGATGACAATGCAAACATTATTTTACTTACCCAACCTGATGGGAGTGAGACCGGGACCACTCCCACGATTTTTGATTATTTATGTTCTTCGTTTTGATTATTTCTCGATCCCCCCTCTTCATCCGAGCCTGTGCAGGTTGAGTCTTCACAGGTACCCCGGGAGGATTTGGTGCATTGTGCCCAAGTCAATGATGAGAGCATCCTCTTATGTGAGGAGGTTGATTCCCCCTCCGTTGAGGAAGCTCCACTCATTGCCTTTTCCTCCTGCCACCTCCCTGTTGACGACACCTTGCTAGGCAAGGATGTGTTTGGTGAGTTGAGTGAGGATATCTCCTCCTCTTCTTACTTTCTTTTCCCTCTACCTGTGATGGGCAGGTTTTATCTATATTCGGGTAGAGGCGTGATTGTTCTTTCGCCGTATCGGTACCCGTTACCGACACGCATATTAGAACAATTACCTGTTCATTTCCTTTTTCATACGCCCATTAGCTAGAACCTTTAGTTTTTGAATAAGTCGTGCTGGGATGACAATAACCCCAGTAGTTATCTTTCTTTTCTGAATTTTTATTTCATCCAATCAAGTTTAGTTAGTAGGATTTTTTTTCCAGTTTTCTACTTTCTTTTGTTTCTGCGGAGTTGACCCCTGCAAGTATCTTTTCTGGATGGCGGATGTTGCGGCTCATTTTAGCTTACACGCCAATCTTCTGGTGTGCTCATTTCTGAGCACTGGGTACTCTCTTTCCCTAGCCTTTTCTGATTTTCTTGTTATATATTTTGTGGATTGTTTAGTTTAAGTCTGGAGGAGAGCAGTTTTTGTGCCCATTCACGTGCACTCTTGCATAGCATGCTAGAAGTACTTTTATTTTAGCTTATTGGAAATTGTTGTTCAATTTCATTGCACACCACAGCACCCACTTGAGCGCGTACTCATCTGTTTGCTTATTCTGTTGTGAATTTAATTCTTCTGCTTATTTGGGAAAGTCTAGGTGATGGCTTAGGACTATGTAGCAGAGTAAAATGTTGACTCTAGTAGTGCTCCTAGTCGAGTGCTCGGTTGCATCGAAATTTGTGTAGACTAGACTTCTCTTTATACTTATGGTTTTATATTTTTTCTATTAGTGTAAATGTTGTTTACTTTACTCAAATGGTGAATCCGGTGTGAATCAAACGGTAGCATAGGGATGTGTGTAAACGATCGCTAGACTCGTATTGCTTGAGTCGGGAGAAAGGAGAATCTTTCTCGGTGGCTAGAACTTGCCCCAAGCAATTCTTGAAGCATTGGCATAGGATAAGTTCTAGTACGTGAGAATGACGTAGGCCATTATTTTGGCCCGGTTGAGCTTTTTATTTCATGCCTATCGTCTACCCTTGCTAGCCCCTTCGTGCCTACACTTTTCTTGATTCAGCTCCACATATATCTCACCAAAGCCTAAACGCCTAACCTAGTCGCACACCCAAATCTGAGCTTTAGTTGTAGTTTTATTTACATTGTGGGGGGGGGGTGTTGATTGCGTTGTTTATTATGTGAATCTGTGGATATGCTCATTTGAAAATTTTGCTGAAAGAAAAAAAAGACAAGAAAAAGAAAGAAAGCAAGAAAAATGAAAAAAAAAAGAAGAAAAAAAATGAGTTTTATTGAAAATCGTCTAGAAAAAATTATGTATTGGGAGTAGGCGGTGCACACACCTATGTTGCAAAAGTCCAAGTCTGGGGGTGTGGTGCACTTGCATTCGATTTTGGTGTACGGGTAGTTATTTTAAAAGCTCAATTGGGTTATGTGTTATAAGCCACTTTGTTTATCATTGTTTACCTCACCGTAACCCAAGCCTCAATTAAAACCTGAAAGTCCTACTGACTCATGCCTTGAACCGATCCAGTGTCATGGGGAGAATGTGACCGAGCAAGCTTATGGTCACCGATACTGATGGATTTCAGTGGAGTTTGTCCCGCATCCTGATCTTGAGCAATGCTCGTCTCAGCGCTTAGTTTACTTTCTCCGTATGCATGACCGAATGATTCACCATTGTTCACCATTTTGAGTAGTTGTAATATGCTTTTACTCTTTTAGAAATATATAAACTATTTTTATAATCAGAAATCTTCTCTACTATTTTTCTTATGCACGTGAGCATGCGACTTCGCATGGTACTCTGTATTATAATTTTAAGCCATCTACTTTTCTTTCCCCATTCGCTTAGAATTTGTTTGCTCGGGACACGCAAACAGGTAAGTCTGGGGGTGTGATGAGTCCCAATTATATACACATTTATGGACTCATCTGGGCCGATTTTCTAGTCTATGCACTACATTTTAGGCATGTTTTCACTCATATTTGTTATTCCATGTTATGTGCACTTCTAGGCCTGTTTTGGTGTTATTTCTTGTTTATCTTCGTTATTAGTTTTCATGCATTGTTAAGTGCCACCTTCAGTGGCTAGATTGGTGTGTATGCTGGAACAGGAGTCATGTAGGTGTTCCCGGTACAATTCTGTACAGGAACACTGCGCACGATCACTGGTTCTATTGCGCACGACCATTGGTCGTGCGCCGCTGATCGTGCGCACTTAACCCCCATTTTATGAGTTCTGTCTCGACCAATGCGCACGACCACTTACGATAATGCGCACAACCACTGGTCGTGCGCCACTGGTCGTGCGAACATTTTTTTTTATAAATTTCTTACATTGCAGGCTCCGCCCAGGCAGGCGCACGATCACAGGATTCCAGCGCGCACGACCACTGGTCGTGCGCCAATGACCGTGCGCACTATTTATTCCAGCGCCTATAAATATTCCTGCTCGCGAATTAGGTCGGGGAGTTCCGCATTTCTTCCGCCAGTCCGCCGTTTCCTACTCCAGAGCGCCCAATTTCGCCTCCATCGCCGCCCACCATCGGGAGGTGCTCCGTGCTTGTTCTTCACGCCATTCTTGAGCCGGAGCTTCCTCTCGGCCTCCTCCTTCATCCTAGAGCTTCAAGGAAGGTTTAGCCGCCATCACAATCAAGCAAGAGGAGTTTGATACCTCTACCGGATCGTGACACGAAGAAGACGGGCTCATTGGAGAGTAGTGACAGCTCTCTCTACCCCGGACGCAGTTGCGGACCGAGCTTGGACGCGGATTGACAACCCGGCGATTCCAACCATGAATCTACAACGAGACTTCGGATTCGGTCGATTTATTGCCTTGTTCTTCTCTTATTGATGTGTTTGTAGCTAGATCTCTCATGTATTGATGATGAACACTATTAATCGTGCTTGTAATCTTAATTTCATGTCCATGTGAAGTTATATTTTGTTCATATGTGTACGAGGTGCGCCACCATCCATCCTCTATCCTGCTGTCACGTTCGTGTGCCGCACTAGCAATTGCTAGTGGCGTGCTTGTCGACGAGGTGCTTGCGACCCTCATCCGTATGCCTACTCTTCCATCCGCCTAGCGAAGCGTGGCATAGCGGCCCGTGTAATCCATTCGCCCTACGAAGCAGTGCGCTCAAGGCCTGCACAGTTCGACTCCACTCGCCTACTCATCCATCCGCCTTTGCAACGCAGTGCGCTCAAGGCCTGCCTAGTCTTCATCCCGCCAAGCGAAGCATTGCATAGCGGCATTGCATAGGAGTAGTTGTAGTTGTTTTCTTTTATTTTCCAAAAGCCAAACCAACTCTCACGCATTCCATCCGACTCAAGGACTTCAATCCCAAGTCCTTCCTCGAACGTTAACTCCACCTTACTGTGTTCCTTGAGAGATTCGATACTCGGGGATCACTCCTCGTTTTATATTACTTGAATGATCGGTACACTGCCGTTTCGTGCCGCAGTCTTACTACCGCCTATGGCGGTATGCTAAGATTTGCGCCATCAACGCCTCAACGCAAAAAACACTGCAGAGCGCCTGCGTTCTCTTACTAGCTAGACTTTCCTTGGCCAAGTGCAAATCCACACTTGCTGAGTTAGCGTATCGATGTCGGTGTGAACGACCGTCCAATACCAAAAACCCACCACCTTTATGCACATGCAATTATGATTACTATATCTCCGATCCATAAGCTCCCCGGGCTAACTTGCCCGTCACCATAACCCTTCCGAGCCACCGGCTTGCCGGACAAGCCCGTCCGTAACCACAACCACCGAGCCTACTACTTATGTGACCAAACCAAGTAACACTCGCATCAACGGGATGTGAGTGAGTGTATTATTAAGTGTTAATCATGCTTAGCTGTTAACCATACAATTTTGGGTTAATCTTGGACATCTCGAGTTCTATCCTTTGAGGGGCTCGCAACAGTACTAGGAGGTATGATGGGATGATAACCCAAATCACCCTTTCCAAGACACTTACTATTATTGATAACTACCCAAAACCATACCACTCTCACCATTACACTTATTAACCCTAAGTGTGTTTTATTCCACTCCAAGGGAATGATGATCTTTCGTCAATCACCAAGCACACTCTTGCCTCCTATTCAACCAACCATCTTACTCCCCATGTAAAAGGTACATATTTACCCTAATTCAGCATTTTCACTATACGCAGACCACTTGAACTATATGTTGTATAGAAAGAGAAAGAATCCAAATGCTCATCCAAATGACCCAAGATTATTATTGGGCGTGTGTTATGACATTTTAAGACTATCTCCAGAAATTCATAATTTTCCTAATTTATTTGGTATTTATTATAATTTCTTTAATATCAGGGAAACTATGACTTTAAACATCTAGTATAGTTTTCTGATAAGTTATGACCTTGATAAAATTTGTAAAGCTAATATCATCAAAATAACAGTCATGCATGAAATTCATAAATTTCCAGAAAGGTTTTGACCTCCAAATAAAATATTGATTAACCTATTATAATCAGGGATTTACAAAGGAAGTACCAAAATTCCTCATTCAAAAATTACAAGAAAATTAACAGATGTCTAGGGGGATTAGAAAAGTTCACTAGTTGAGTTTCACAATTTTCCAGATTCATTTGACCATAAAAATACTTTATTTAAATAAACCAATCCTAGAGCACTTTGTGAAGTGAGACATATGAAAACTCCTCCAAAAATTATACTAAAATTAACAGTTCATATTCATTCCCTAAACAGTTCTCTTACCATGTTTCACGACTTTCCGGTGAGTATAAAATCCATAAACTAATTTTCTTACAACTAGGGCAAATATTAGGGTTATGAATAAAGAACTATATATATCAATCCAAAATTCATAACAAAATTATCAGAGAATGATATCCCCTATATAAACTTACAGATAAAATTTCTTAAGCATCCATGATCATATAAATATGTAGATTCCTTAAGGAAGCATCCTAATTGATTAATAATTAATTTAGAGGGTATAAATGTTCCTAAAAATTATAAATAAATTATCTAAGGCATAATACCCCCCCCCCCCCCCCCCCCCTATGAACCTCTCTACCAAGTTTGAAGTTAATCTGATGACATATGACACTATGTCCTTCAATAGGTTCGATATACAACCCTAAGGTTTGAACCGGGGTTCTAGGGCACATCCACCACAAACCACCCAAAAACCACATGTGGGGGTATTTTTGTGACATAGTCAATGGTAAATGTTTCACAACATTTGGATGAGGTGTGATCTCTCAAATCCATCAAGTGCACCATTATTCTAATATCCCCTAGTTTGACCAATTTTGGGTTACTTAATTACTCAACCAAATCAATCCCAAATGGGATGAGATTATTACCAGAGTCATATCATGACCCTAAGGACCACCCACCAAAATTTGGTAGCGATTGGAGGTCTCTAGACCCTAAAAATTATTTGTACATGATTTATTAAATTTCTACAAATACTATAGAAAAAGGTTCTCCAAAAACTCCCATTTTTGGATATGTTGAGGGTAAGGGTAAATCTAGCCTATGCTCCAAATTTCAAAGCATTTGGATGTCCGAGTTAGTGGGGGAATTCAAATCAATATCTGGTCAACCCTATGTATAGGTTGCACCATTTTGAGTTATGCAGTCAAACCAGTGGGCCAAATCGGCTCAAATCAATTTTAAAATAAACTAAACATAAATATCTACATCTTTTGCCTCTGGCCATTTTCCTGAAACGGCCTTTAATGGGTTAAAATTTCAGTTTCAAAAACGTGTATTTCTAGCAGAAAGTATGATGTTAATTACTCACAAAATTAATAATCCTTCTAAATGGAGGGCATCGGTGCATCTTCTCCAATCAGCCAACTGGCATAACTAGCTCGTCCTGTACCAACTTGGGAGGTGATTTCCCATCAACCTAGAGCCTCTCCCGGTTGGGCAATGCCACCACCACCTCTGTTGAGGTGGAGGCCGAGGATGGATGGTGGTTGGCCGGCCAGAGGCAGACGGAATAGGGGTTTAAAGTAAAGAAAATAAAGCTTGAACCCAAGATTTCGACCATGTCGATCAAAGGCCAATTGGCCTCAAATCTTATGGCCCTCGTGATAAGATCTACCCACTAAGAGAGAGGAGGAGGGAGTACCTGAGTGGTGGCTTGAAGCAGTGCCGATCGCCGGTCCGCTATGGTTGGTCGTGAGCTCTTGGGTGCCATGACGATGAGTGCCTAGATGGTTGATTTCTTCTGGAATGTGGGGGAAACTCCTTCCCTTCACCCATTGAGGCCTTTCAAAGAGCCAATTTAGGGAGGGGAAGAGTCAATTCTTGGAATTCCTCCATTAACACCATTCATGGTGAAAATTTCGGCCATCCCCAAAAGTCACCAAATCAACCCTCCTTAAGAGTTGGAAAACTTCTTCATCTTCTCCTAATTGATAGGCGAAACGAATCCCCATCAATTGGGATGACTTTTGGCCTCCCTTGGCCATGAATTTGGCCAACAAAAACGATCCCGTCCGCATCCCGTCGGTTGAGCTGCCGTCAGCGCTAGTGTTAGCGCCAACGCTAGCATCTCGACGGCATAACACTCGCCGGTTTGGCAACCGCCACCAGCGCTAGTGATAGCGCTTTGCGCTAGCTTCTTAAAGGTATACGGTTCTCCTTAGCGGTTTGGTGTTTGTCTCAGCGGATCACCTAAACTGCCACTACCGCCAGTGCTAGCCCCTAGCTCCGGCGCTAGGTCAGTATTAAGGGTACCCCTCTTTCTACGGTTGGGCAATTCGGGTGTCACAAGGGAAACTTCATTTTCAAGTACTTTGTATTTGTCATTTAATTCATTATAATTAATACAAGGTGTAATATTTTCAACTAAAGAGATATGGGTATAACTAGATAAATCAGAATTTGATTCTACATTAACTTTTGTTTTTAAACTTTTATTTTCTAAGCGCAATTATTTATTAGCATTTTTTAATTTCTTAATTTTGCGCTTTGTAGTTTGAAGCAATTGTAATGTAGAAATAGAATTACACACAATAAGAGATTTTGATTTCCTTACAGCGCTTGTGGATGAGGCAAGATTTGAACATATAGTTCATTTGACATCTTTTTGGCACTCCTCTTCCGAAGATAAGATTTCTTTTTCTCTTCCACTAGATGTGCACTCCACTGATCCATCCTGTGAGGAGCTTTCTTGAACATTTGTGCAAGCTTTTATATTCTCCTGTTCTTGTGATTGTTCCATACCCATAGAAGGAGAATCATAAGTTCTTCTAAGGAAATTCCAAATCTCATATACGGTAGGTAAAGTATAAATAAGTTTGAAAATATTTTGATCTAACGCACAAAATAAACAATTTATAGATTTTGCATTTAAAACAATTTCGTTTCTAGTTAGTACGCTAGGTGGCTTTTCAATATTAATATTCCAAACTTTTTCATCTAAGGCTTTATGAAAAAATTTCATTAATATTTTCCACCCTTTATAATTTTTGCCAATAAAGAAAGGTGGTGATAATACTTTTTCATTTATATTACAAGTTTCCCACTAATAGAAGCGAGATCATGATCAAGAGACGCCATTATTCCCAGTTGTTAAGCCGATTTGGAATAACCTCCCTCTGATATTACTTGTTGGATCTTGAGGCGCCTTAAGAGGGGGGGTGAATAAGGGTTTTAGAAAACTTTAAATCCTTATAGAAAAACTTTAGATATTTTATTAGACGTAAGTTAAATCAAAAGAGATAGAAATTAGAAATGAATTCAATTTTATTAAACAAGAAAAGAAATGATTATTATTTATAAAATTGATTACAAAATCTGATTTCTATGACGCTAGAAATCAAGGTGATTAAGAAATACTCTTTTCGTTTTTTATACCGACTCTTCTCACTAAAAAATGGTTGGCTTTAGCCGATCTCTCCCCAGATACGACCTCAAGCCGCTCTAGCCCTTCTATCCCCAAAAAAGCCTCGAGCACCCCCTAGATCTACTCCCTAGACCCAGTCGCCAACATGAGGCAAATTCCTCCCTAAGTCCTACCAAGACCTAGTCGCCAACACGAGGCGATTTTACGAACTGATTACAAAGATAAATAAAAAAGACAAAAGACAAATATAAAAACTCCCTATGAGGTAAACTGAAGGAGACGCCGAAGAATCGCTGAAGATCGTTGAAGTCCAAGCGTGCGTTCTTCACGTTGAGTTAGCGTGTTGATCCAAGCCTCCTTTGATTCCTCCTTTTTGAAATTTAGTGGGAGGTCCTTTGTGCTCTAGAAATATGGCCCTCACAAATAATTCAGAGTGCTGGAATAGGGCTCCTTGGCATTGGTTGTTGAAGATAACAAAATCCACCTATTTATAGGACTGGAAGCTAACGTTGGCATTAAGGCTAACGCCTGGCGTTGACCCAGTATAGAAATGTTTTGATGGCTCGGATCTTCAAAATAGGAAGGAGATTCTGCATATTTGGAAACATTCATTTTAGGCAACCTTAACGCTGACGTTGAGTCTAACGCCTGGCGTTAAGTCAAATCATTCCCAAAATGCTCCTACAATCATGGCAGCTTCCCTCCATGTCATTTTCATCTTGGCGGAAATGAAAGTCAACGTCGGCATTAAGAGTTAACGTCGGGCGTTATCTCTCTTCCATAATCTAATCCATATCATCGATCATCTCAGTGGCAAGGCATCTCATCGTTTGTCAACGCCCAACGTTAAGTCTTAAAGCCTAGCATTAGACCACTTTCATCATTTTAGCTTGTGGGCAATTCCAGACCAATATTTCAGCAACCTGGTGTCATATTTATTCAAACCTGCATGCTAAAAACACAATGGAAAACAAAATCAAATACAAGTAAGACTTGTTATCCTCAAATCAAAGGGATGCGGAAAACTATGTTCCAACAGTATGCTCCTCCTGTCCATGATTCCTCCACGGGACCTTGACCAATAGGACCTTCTTGCGCCGTACAACTCGCATCACAGTGTCGCCTATCCAGATCGGCTCCAGGTGAACCGATCCATCAGTAGCTACTGGCCCATTTGTAGTAGATATTTGCTGCTCCGGCCATAGTAGAGCCCTCCTAAGGGAGGAGACATGGAAGACGTCGTGCAATCCCACTAGCTCTAGCTGCAGCTCCAATCTGTAATCCAGGGGGCCGATCCACTCCAGGATCCTGTAAGGCCTCATATACCTAGGACTGAGCTTCATCCTCCCGCATACTCGCAAGACTACATGCATCGTATGTACCTTTAGAAACACTCGGTCTCCAACCTGGAACTCCACTGTGCGATGCCGCGCATCATAATACTTGGCCTGCCAACTCTAGGCTTACAGCATCCTTTCTCGAATCAGTCTCATCTGAGCATCTGTATCCTCCACAAACTCTGAGTCGAGTGCCTTAGGATCCTCATCCTAGATCCAAGACAGTGGAGTCCTGCACCTCCGTCCGTATAACGCCTCGTAAGGGGCCATTCCTATGTTGGACTGATGACTATTGTTGTAGGAAAACTCTACAAGCGGCAACAGTCTCTCCCAGGGCTCTCCGTGATCCAAAATACATAGGCGTAATAGATCCTCTAGCGTCTAGTTGGTACGTTCCATTTTTTCGTCTGTTTGTGGGTGGAATGTTGCGCTGAATGTCAACCGTGTACCCAAATAAGCCTGGACCGATCTCCACTCTCGGAACGTAAACCGTCCATCCCGATCTGACACGATCGTCCTAGGCACGCCATGATATCAGACAAACTGCTCCACAAACCTCTATACCAAATCACTGGCCGGAGTGTCCTTCCTGACTGGAATAAATCTGGTTGTACAACCCCAATATTCGCCAGGCAAGGAGACGCGGTTTAAGAAGGCAATAGGATGGAGGTAATAAGGAAGAGAGGCCTTAGCGCTGAAGACCTTCCCTCTCGGAGAGCTCGCTGAAGGGAGAGCGAGAAGGGTCGGCGAGATAAGCGCTCGCAGGCCGTTTGAGGAAGATTTCTGAGTTCGACGAAAGGAGTACTACGTTCGACGAACTCTCCAGTGATCGTCGAGCTCGCCTGACTTCGTCAAGCCCACCCCTGTTCGGTGAAATCATTAGAAGTCGGCGAAGTGTTCTGTGCTCATTAAAGCCAAAGGGACGGTCTCGGAACAGGAATTGCGAGATCCAGACCTCGGCAGATATCTTCAGGAAACTGGGCCAAGCGAGGGCTGACAAACCAATACCTCGCAGGCCGCTGGCAGAAGAGACCTATGTTCGGTAAATAGATTTTCAGTGAAATGTGTTCGGCGCACGGCAAAGTCAACAGGCGACCTCGCAGGAAGGCTCGCGAGTTTAGAGCAACAGCGTCCAGCAAGCTCAATCCTGCGCTCGACGAATGATGAACGGAGTTCAGCATTCGTTGGAAGACACACGACAGACAAAATATATTCCATAGCAGCGCTCGACAAATTACAGCAGAGAAGCAGCGATCGACGTTCTGCGTTCATCGAGCTCATCTACGATCGGCGAAGCGTTCGACAAATTGAGTGTCGAGTTCGACGAAGCCAGAAGGCGGTCTCGCAGGAAGGCTCGCGAGACCCGAGACCGGACCTCGGCAGATACCGCCAGAATGGGCCAGCGAGGTCCTCGCAAGGCGATCGCCTAGGAGAGGCATCGCGAGCGGGACTCGCGAGAAGGCCAGCGAGAGCTACGGCAGTAATGTTCTCGCAGTTCCATACCCATGGTTTGATAGGGCCAAATTACCCTTTTACCCTCGGTGGCCTGCCTTTAGCCTCTCCGAACAGCGGAGTTTGGCTGTTAGCAAACCCATTTGGCGTGCGAATAGTAAAATCAAAAGGCGGAATCCTGCTATTTGCAGGCCAGACCAGAAAACCTATAAATAAGACCTCAAGGGCACCTTTGGAGAAGACTTCACTTCAGCTTCTCTCTCCTTAGGCTCTCCTTGGTTAGCATTTCCAGAGCTCTCCAAGGTGCCCGAGTCTCAGCTTTGGCTTGGAAGGGAAGCGCTCAACGATCTTCCGGGTTAGTGGAGGGACCTCCTCGCTGTGACTAAGGTCATAGTCTTTTTTCTAGTCTTCAGTCAACCTTTTCCGAGGGATCAATAAGGGCTAGCCGCCCCTCATTTCGGTGAGGACCCCGAGCTCCACAAGAGGCCGAGAAATCGGTTTCAACATTCTGGTGCGGTGAGCGTGGACTTGGCTGGTCCAAGAAAGTTCCAAGGAGAAGATATGACAGGAGGCGAGGATCAAGGCGAGGAGTTCAGCGAGCCACCGCAGGTGGTGACGCCGAGGATGTTCGCAGATTTCAGGAGGGAGGTGCTTGACACCTTCGGGCTCACGGTCGCGGCGCTGCGAAGTGAGTTCGCAACCCCAGCCCCTCAGGCGACCCCTCCCCCAGCAGCGGTTGGCGAGAATGCCCCAGGGGGAAGGGCCGGAAAGGAAGTGGCCAGAGGGTCAGTGCAAGACTTGGAGGGGCGAGTGCTGTTCGCCATCCTGGCGAGCTCTATGCCGGCAAGCTCTGTGCTGGCGAGCTGGCGAGCACGGCGCAGGGGAGCACGCGCCCGTGGGATATGGCAACCGTGGGAGTGGTCCAGGCGAACACCGTTCTCGCGAGCGCAGTCCCTGCGAGCCCGAATCTGGTGAGAGAGCTCGGGGGTCATGTGGAGCGAGAAAGGGTGGCAGAAGGGGGAAGTCCCTTCTGCGAGTTAGTACTTTCTGCAATTGTCCCAGCAGGATTTGGAGAGTGGGATAGGGTGTACTACAACGGCAGTGATGACCCTGTCCAGCATCTCCAGTTTTTTGAGGACTCGGTCTCTATCAGGCCGATGTCAGATGCTTTCAAGTGTCGGCTCTTTGCCGTCACCCTTAAGGAAAAGGCCAGGGACTGGTTCCATCAACTCCCTACAGGGTAAATCAACGCCTTTGAAGATTTGCGCCGAAGTTTTCTGTTGCGGTTCTCAACTTCAAAGAAAAGGAAGAAGGACGCCGAGTCTCTCTTCAAAGTGAAGCAGGAGCCAAAGGAGTCGTTGGCTCGTTACACGGATAGGTTCCAGGAAGAGGTGCTCCTCACTCAGGAGATGCCTGGGTTTGCACTCCAGCTCGCTTTCACGGTCGGGCTGAGGGAAAGTTTCTTCAAAATGGCTCTGAAGAGGAAGGCCCCCGTCTCCTATGAGGAGATGATGGAGAGGGTGGCAGAAGAAATCGAGAGTGAGGAGGCCAACCCCGAACTCACCAAGAGGCTAGCAAAGCTCAGTGAGCCGGAGGTCAGGCAGCAAGAGGTGAGGAGAAGGGAAGTGCCCAGGGCCCCGGAGGGGGAGTGGAGGCATCATGGCGGAGGAATGCAAGGCCAGGGAAGGGATTACGCCCCGGGGAGGGGTAACTTCAATGGGGGTCAAGGAAGACCCCATCAACTGGGATGGAGGCAGGGACCGAGGTCGATGCCTCCTCCACCCCAGCAAGCCATGACAATCAGGCGGGGAAGAGGGGGAAGAGGAAGGAGAGAAGAGGCGAGAGAAGAAGCGGGAGCAGGAAGAAGAAGAAGGAATAGGATGGGGGAGGGCGAGGCGGGAGAGGTGACGCTGCCGTATTGTGACTTCCATGATGAGGAAGGTCACGCGACGGCCACCTGCCCAGAGTTCCTAGAGACAAAAAGGGCCCGAGTGTCCGTGCTGCAACAACAGCAACCAGTAAGGATAGAGGAGGTTGGGCCTCAGGAGGAGGAGAAAAGGTGCGAAGACCAGGCCGATTTGGGGTCCCGAGGGGGGATCAGAGTGATCCATGGAGGGGGGGGGGTAGGGATTGAGGCAACCCGGAAGGCGAGCCTCCATACTATCTACCGTCGCAGCGTGGCTTCGACATCCCTAGCCCCACCCCCGACAGAGAAGATTTCCTTCACCCAGAAGGACATGCCAAGTTATGAGGACCCATTCTGCGATGCGTTGGTCATTCAGACGGCGATCGGGAATTTCACCATTTCCAGAATCCTGGTGGACAACGGGAGTTTGGTCAATGTCATTTTCAAAAAGGTGTTCGATGGGATGGGGGTGGAGCCGCGAAGGGTGTTGTCCTCGGATGGTCCGTTGTTCGGATTCTCCGGGGAGAGAAAAGAAGTAAAAGGGGGAGTGGGACTCCACGTGGTCTTGGGGGGGCAGTCCAGGAATTGCCGCTTTGTCATAGTGGATGCTCCCAGCAGCTACAGCGCCATCTTCGGACGACCGCTCATCAGCACGTTTGCTGTGTCCCCTCCACATTCCACCAGTGCCTTAAGTTCAATGACGGAGGAGTCCAAGTACGAATCAGAGGGGACCTGAAGGTAGCAAGGCAATGCTACGTGACGGCAGTCAACACCATCTCTTGGATGAGGGAGGCAGAAAAATGGGACCAAGAGGTGGGTGAGCCGGCAGGGCTTGGAGGAGAAGGCCAGAAGAAGAAGACGGAGCAGAGGCCGGAGGGGCCAATGGAAGAAGAAGAGGCAGAGGATCAGGCCCGGAGAGGGGGCGCGGAAGAGTTGATGGTAGTCGGAGAAGAAGGGAAGAAGGGTAACGTCAAAGCGCTTGCCAGTGGCGAAGAGAGGGAAGGAGATTGGGGAGAATAGTCCCGGTTGGAGGCCGTGGAGGAGGTCGTGGAGCTTGAAGTCACCACCCGAGCCGGGGTGGTGGAAAAAGTCAGGATCAGCGGGGAGTTCGGTCTGGAGGAGCAGAAGCAGATCCTAGCATGCGTTCAGGAGAACGTGGATGTCTTCGCTAGGAGCGCCGCGGAGATGCCCGGGATCGATGCGGACGTGGCTTGCCACCGTCTCAATCTCGACCCCAGCACCCGTCCCAACCGTCAGAAGAGGAGGGCCATAGTAGACAAGCTGGAAGGGCCCATCCGAGAGGAGGTGGGTAAGCTCATTCAGGCAGGGTTTGTATCAGAGATCCAGTATCCAGGCTGGGTCTCTAACGTGGTCATGGTGAAGAAGAGGGAGGTAAGTGGAGAATGTGTATCGACTTTTCCTTGCTTAATAAATCATGCCCCAAGGATTGATACCCTCTGCCTAGAATCGACGCGCTGGTTGATTCAGCCGTCGGTTTCCCTGTAATGTCTTTTCTAGATGCTTTTTCAGGTTATCATCAGATTCGCATGCATCCCTGGGACATCAAGGATGTCTCCTTCATCACGGGGGATGGATGTTATTGTTACAAGATGATGCCCTTCGGGCTCAAGAATGCGGGTGCCACATACCAGAGAATGATGGACAGGGTCTTCCGAGAACAAAAGGGGAGAAACTTGGAGGTCTACGTCGATGACCTCACGGTAAATAGTCGGGACCTTGGATCCCACGTCCGAGACCTTGAAGAGACCTTTAAGACTTTGCAGAAGTATAAGATGAAACTCAACCCCTTGAAGTGTGTCTTCGGAGCTAGCCGAGGGAAATTCCTAGGTCACCTGCTCACCCCGGCAGGGGTGGAGCCAAACCCAGACAAAGTCAAAGCAATAATGGAATTGGGATCGCCCAGGAACTCGAAGGAGGTTCAAAGCCTTACTGGAAAGTTGGCCGGACTCAGTAGGTTCCTCTCCAAGGCGAGAGACAAATGTGCCCCCTTTTTCAAGGTGTTGAGAGGAAAAAAAATTCGAATGGACCCCGGAGTGTGAGGGGGCATTCCAGGCCTTGAAAGAACAACTCACTCAAACTCCTCTACTCCAAAGGCCGAGACTGGGAGAGGACCTATCCCTATACCTGGGGGTAGGGTCTGAGGCAGTAAGCTCAGTACTGATCCGGGAAGAAGGGAGAAAATAGTTCCCCATCTACTACGTTAGCCGAGTGCTGAGGAAGGCGGAGCTCCGGTACCCGATTATAAAAAAGTTGGCCTTCGCATTGGTGGTGGCGACTCGGAGGCTCCGGCCTTACTTTCAGGAACATTCGATCAAGGTAGTGACTGATCACCCACTTCGCAAAGTCATGGAAGGGGTGGAGCACTCGGGAAGGTTGGCAAAGTGGTCCATGGAGCTGAGTGAGTTCAATGTTGCGTTCGTACCCAGGGCGTCGATCAAGGCCCAAGCGGTGGCGGACTACATGGAAGACTACAAGACCGAAGTAGGGGAGCATGAATCTCCCCCCTCAGTGGCATGGAAGCTGTTGGTGGATGGTGCGTCGGGAAAGCACTCCTATGGAGGGGGAATCATCTTGGTAAGCCCCCAAGGGACCAAGATCGAGCAAGCTTTGAACATCCATTTCCCGATCACCAATAACCAAGCGGAGTACAAGGCGGTGATAGCGGCCCTGCGGTTAGCTCAAGAATTGGGAGTGCAAGATGTGGAGGTCTCGACGAACTCCATGGTGGTAGCATGCCAAGTCAGGGGGAGTTTGAGGCAAAAGGCTCGACTCTCCTGCGGTACTTAGAAAAGGTCAAGGGGGTCATCGGGCATTTCCGCACTTTCTCCATCAAGCACGTGCCAAGGGAAGAGAGCACCCCCGCAGACCTCTTGGCCAAATTCGGTCCCCGAGCAGGGGGAACAGTTTCAGAGCTCTTCCGACCCACCATCGAGAAAGGAGAATTGATGGAGGTAGATCAGCGGGTCTCGTGGATGGATACTTTCGTCACTTTCCTATCATCAGGGAAGTTCCCTGAAGGAGACATAGAAGGACGACGCTTTAGGTATAAGTCAGCTTATTACTCCTTGCATGCAGGAGGGCTATATAGGAAGATATTCTCGGGACTCCTAGCCCGTTGTGTCTCCGAGGAGGAGGTCCCGAGAGTCCTGGAAGAAATCCACTCCGGGGAGTGTGGCAGTCATTCCGGGAACCGAACCTTGGAGGGGAGAGTGTTGAGGCAAGGCTATTTTTGGCCTACCCTCAGCAAGGACGCGGTGGAGTTCGCGAGAAGATGTTCAAAGTGCCAGCTCTACGCCCCGCTCCAACTCCACCCAGCCCAGACACTTTGGACCATCACAGCTCCCTGTCCCTTTGCCATATGAGGGTTGGATCTCGTTGGCCCGTTCCCTCAAGCTAGAGGCTAGAGGAAGTTCCTACTGTTCATAATCGATTACTTCTCCAAATGGGTGGAAGTAAAGGCCCTAGCCAATGTAACATCTCAAGTTGTAAAGAATTTTTTGTGGGGAGAAATAATTTGCAGGCACGGCCTCCCCCTGGCTATAGTGACGGACAATGGGCCACAATTTGCTAGCGAAGAATTTTTTAGCTTCTGCACCCATCTGGGCGTCGACCTCAGGTTCACATCGGTTCACCACCCGAGAAGCAACGGCCAGGTGGAGGTGGCGAACAAAATAATCGTCAACCTACTAAAGAAGAAGGTGGAGAACCTCCGGGGGAACTGGGTAGATCAACTACCATCCGTTCTCTGGGCCCTGAGGACTACCCCTAACACCGCCACCGAGGAGACCCCATTCAAACTTTCGCATGGGTCCGAAGCAGTCCTTCCCATGGAGTTTGAAGTAAGGACCCCCAGGGTGATCGCCGCAGGTGAAGGGGATGAAGAGTGGCTGGTGGCCAATGATGAGGAACAAAGGCTATCCTTAGACCTAGTGGAGGAACTCTGGGACTAGGCCACCATCAGGCAGGAGGAAAGCAAGCGACGAATGGCCCGATATTTTGACAAGCACATCCGAGTAAAGCACTTTCAAAAAGGAGAACTGGTCTTGAAGAAGGGCGACGCGACCGGAAGAGGGGCCGCGGTAGGTAAGCTCAACCCCAATTGGTAGGGTCCATACATTGTAAGCGAAGTGCTCAAGTCGGGGGGGGGGGGGGGGGGGGGGGGGGGGGGGGGGGTATCATCTCAAAGATGTGGAAGGGGTACCTCTCGGCCGAGCTCGAAGTGGAGATAATTTGAAGCGATTCTACCCTTGAAAGTTTTATTACAATATTAGTCGAATATTTTACTTCTTCACTTGATAGTTATAACTGTTATCCGAGGACAGACAAGGTGACAAGTATTGGTGCTGGAATGCCCCAGATCGATTCCGCTCCCGGGGTCTTACTAGACGGGGGGTTTCAGGTTGATCTCTGGAGAGGCTGGCAAGGTGACAAGTATTGATGCTGGAATGCCCCAGATCGATTCCGCTCCCGGGCTCTCACTAGACGGGGGGTTTCAGGTTGATCTCTGGAGAGGCTGGCAAGGTGACAAGTATTGGTGCTGGAATGCCCCAGATCGATTCCGCTCCCGGGCTCTTACTAGACAGGGGGTTTCAGGTTGATCTCTGGATAGGCTGGCAAGGTGACAAGTATTGGTGTTGGAATGCCCCAGATCGATTCCACTCCCGGGCTCTAACTAGACGGGGGGTTTCAGGTTGATCTCTAGAGAGGCTTGCAAGGTGACAAGTATTGATGCTGGAATTCCCCAGATCGATTCCGCTCCCGAGCTCTCACTAGACGGGGGGTTTCAAGTTGATCTCTGGAGGGTTTGGCAAGGTGACAAGTATTGGTGCTGGAATGCCCCAGATCGATTCCGCTCCCGGGCTCTTACTAGACAGGGGGTTTCAGGTTGATCTCTGGAGAGGCTGGCAAGGTGACAAGTATTGGTGCTGGAATTCCCCAGATCGATTCTGCTCCTGGGCTCTCACTAGACGGGGGTTTTTAGGTTAATCTCTGGAGAGGCTGGCAAGGTGACAAGTATTGGTGCTGAAAAGCCCCAGATCGATTCCGCTCCCGGGCTCTTACTAGACGGGGGGTTTCAGGTCGATCTCTGGAGAGGCTGGCAAGGTGACAAGTATTGATGCTGAAATGGCCCAGATCGATTCCGCTCCCGGGCTCTCACTAGACAGGGGGTTTCAGGTTGATCTCTGGAGAGGCTGGCATGGTGACAAGTATTGATGCTGGAATGCCCCAGATCGATTCCGCTCCCGGGCTCTCACTAGACGGGGGGTTTCAGGTTGATCTCTGGAGAGGCTGGCAAGGTGACAAGTATTGGTGCTGGAATGCCCCAGATCGATTCCGCTCCTGGCTCTTACTAGACGGGGGGTTTCAGGTTGATCTCTGGAGAGGCTGGCAAGGTGACAAGTATTGGTGTTGGAATGCCCCAGATCGATTCCAATCCCGGGCTCTAACTAGACGGGGGGTTTCAGGTTGATCTCTAGAGAGGCTTGCAAGGTGACAAGTATTGATGCTGGAATTCCCCAGATCGATTCCGCTCCCGGGCTCTCACTAGACGGGGGGTTTCAAGTTGATCTCTGGAGAGTTTGGCAAGGTGACAAGTATTGGTGCTGGAATGCCCCAGATCGATTCCGCTCCCGGGCTCTTACTAGACAGGGGGTTTCAGGTTGATCTCTGGAGAGGCTGGCAAGGTGACAAGTATTGGTGCTGGAATTCCCCAGATCGATTCTGCTCCTGGGCTCTCACTAGACGGGGGTTTTTAGGTTAATCTCTGGAGAGGCTGGCATGGTGACAATTATTGGTGCTGAAATGCCCCAGATCGATTCCGCTCCCGGGCTCTTACTAGACGGGGGGTTTCAGGTCGATCTCTGGAGAGGCTGGCAAGGTGACAAGTATTGATGCTGGAATGGCCCAGATCGATTCCGCTCTCGGGCTCTCACTAGACAGGGGGTTTCAGGTTGATCTCTGGAGAGGCTGGCAAGGTGACAAGTATTGGTGCTGGAATACCCCAGATCGATTCTGCTCCCGGGCTCTTCCAAGACGGGGGGTTTCAGGTTGATCTCTTGAGAGGCTGGCAAGGTGACAAGTATTGGTGCTGGAATGCCCCAGATCGATTCCGCTCCCGGGCTCTCACTAAACGGGGGGTTTCAGGTTGATCTCTGGAGAGACTGGCAAGGTGACAATTGTTGGTGCTGGAATGCCCCAGATCGTTTCCGCTCCCGGGCTCTTACTTGATGGGGGGTTTCAGGTTGATCTCTGGAGCGGTTGGCAAGATAACAAATATCGATGCTCGAATGCATCAGGTCCATTCCGCTCCCAAGATCTCACTAGACGGGAGATGCAAGTTGATCACGGGGGAAGTTGGCAAAGAGATGAGTTATTCACAAGATCAGGATGATATGCCTCATGTTGGCGAGTCTTCGGCGCTGACCCGGGCCTTCTCGCTCGGCGAGCCTGATCGCTCGGCGAGAAGATAGATTTCGTACGATAGTATGCGGGTGACAAGAATCAACCCTAAGCACTCCGGGGTATCTGGTGCTCGCCAGAGAAGTCGCCGGCACAGGGTAGGAGGCAAGCTCTTGCCGAGAAGGAAAGTACCCTGCGAAACGTATAGGAAGGTGCATACCTAAAGGGTGATAATCCTAAGGCAAGTGGCGAAAGGCCAGAGCAGCCAAAAATTTCCTATGCCTATCTATTCGATAACGTAAGGTGCGAGAACGATCATCACGAGAATAACCTACGTAAAAATGAATATTGAGGTAAACGAGAGTGGGATACCAACACACAAAAATAACAAAACAGAAAAGGCGAGCGCAATGAACAAAGAAAAATCTGCATTTACATTCCAATGTTCGGTTACAATTTGTGGCGATCTCGCCGATCAAAAGTTACAAAAAACTGGAACGGCGGCGAGCTTCAGGAATCACTCGCGAACCCTTCCTAGTCATCACTGCTCTTCACTGGAGGAAGTGGGATAAAGAGCTCCGGGACGACGTCTTCCAGAGTCATGTCAGTCGCATCATCGGCTAAAAGGCAGGCCGCCTTCATTGTCTGGAAGATATAGCGAGCTGACTCGGTAGACTCCAAGCGGATGTCCTCGTCTCGCGCTCGCCGCTCTTCCTTCAGACGGTGGGGGGAAGGGGGAACGACGGCATGGGCGAGCTCGCAATTTCGAGCTTTTAGCCCGGCCACCTCGCCCTCGAGGTCCTGGATGCGAGCGTCGGCTCTTCCGGCGGCCTCGACATCCTGCAAGTAAAATAAGTTAGGGAAAAAAATGGCTGAAGGAGAGGAGGGTGACGAGGTCTAGGTAACTCACCACACTGCCCTCTGCGGCGAGCAGCTTTTCCTTCAGCTGCGCGTTCTAGGCAAGAAGCCCCTGATAGGCCCTCGCAAGATCCATGTTCTGAAGCTCCAGTTGCAAGCAGCGCCTCTCTGTCATGTGGGCGAGCTCGGCAGAGCGCAACTGGGACCTCGCGCTCTCAAAAGCGAGAGTCCTCGCCGTCTCGTCTTTATAAGCCCCCGCGTCCTCGCGTCCATAGAGGACGAACGGGAAATTGAAGGCGTGGCCGCTGACGGTCTCCTTCTCTACCCAGGTAGGGAGGATGGTGGAGATCTCCGCCCGGTTAGTCTCCGGCTTCCAGTTCACTAAGAGCTCGCCGGTCTCATCCCGGCGCCTCTGGCCGAGGCCGAAGTTGTAGTGGGTGATGGGGATGGGCGGAGCGGAGGTTCTGGAAGACTTTTGGATGGGCTCGTCGTCCTTACCCCCGCGGAAAGGCTGGTGAGGTCGAACTCATCGAAATCGGCCTCGCGAGGCTCCTTCCCCTTCGAGGAGGCGAGCGAGACCCTACTCTTCTTGATCTTTTTCTTCGACGGAGATTTTGGGGGAAGGGCATGGATGCTAGAAGCCCCCGGTCTCTTGCGAGAGGAGGGCAAACCTGGTATGACGGCGCCCCGGCAAGCCTCCGCCCCCATGGTCGCGAGAGCAAGGGTAGCGTCGGCCTTCTGATTGCTCGCGTAGGGGGGATGGATGGGAAGATCTCGCTCGCCTAAAAAAGCATCAAAATTTTAATAAATATGGAGATACTGGGAATAAAGTTGTAATTGTTAAGCGAGATCTTTACATTCCCCAGCGAGCACTGGAGGCAGCAAGTCGAGGTTGCGGCGGAGATGAACGACTTCAAAGTTCTTCTTACAGAAGAACTGATAAAGGAGGGCGTCGTGTCCTCCGAGGGCAGTGGGCCGGTAGGTGGTCTCGCCGTGCTGGACTGGAGAGATCGGGATATTATCGAAGTTCCCCTTGACGAAGAGGAACTTCTGGGCCCATAAGTGGGCTTTGTTGACGTTCTTGTCAACCTTAGGACCCGAGCCCACGAAGTAGGCAGTCCCGTCCTTGTAGGCGCGGAACCAGAACAGCTTTCGAAATGCCGGGAGGCTGAACTCGACGCGCTCCTCGTGAAGGTAGCAGGCGAAGGCTGTGATCACCGCCATGGCGTTAGGGGTAAGCTGGCCCGGGACAACTCCATAGTGCTTGAGCACCTGGCGAGCAACAAGAAGACCAGGATTAGTTCACATAATGAGTGAGACTTGACCTGCAGAGAATAAGAAGCGAGCGAGAGCGATTATTACCTGGCGAACTTCCGGCCACAGCAGAAGACGCAAGCCGACCGCAAAATGAGCGGTGGGGTTGGCCAGCTCATCGACAAGCGGCGCGTTGATCGCGTCGTTCTCACTGGGATGGCGTGCCTCGAATGGGGGGGTGACGTAGTCGGCGACCACGCTGAAGTACTCCGCATCTGTCAGATTGCAATGGAAGAAGTTGTGCTCGACGAAAGCCTTAACGATCTTTCGTCGACCCTCCGACTCATTAGCGTCGCCACCCATTGCAATAACCTGCGAGAAAAGAAGTAGAACGAGAACGGGAGGGAGAGAGAGCTCTGAAGCGGAGGAGGAAGAAGGTTGACAGTAAATGCGGTGGTTGACTCAGCTATATCAGCCTATTTATAGCAAAAGTAAAAGGGCGGGAAGAAGCCTAAGCGCCGGTGGGCGCGATTAGCCAAAACATCACATTATGGCCGCGGGCGAGAAGGACCTACGGGGTTAGTACAAGCAACATTTTTGCGAGATACATTCAGCGAGAAAAGATGGTCATCGAGAGCACTACACAATGTGAGAATGAAACAGACTTATTAAGCAGCGAGCTAGAACTAATAAAAAACTAGTAATGATTATTATAAATGAAATAAAGCCAATATATGTGGCAAATATACGAGTTGCAAGCCATCGCGAGATTGTCTAGAATAACGGCACTCATTTACAAGAAACTAGAGTTCGCGACAACGAAGAAGTTAGCGAGAGTCATGGGGCAACCATTTCCACCTACCCCCACCTCGCGACCCGGACCGCGGCGGTACCCTAGAATTATAATAATCCTCAGCCGCGCGGCCCTCCCGGTCCATGAGGAAGGCGTAATCCCGCATCCTCGCTATATGCACCTCCAGCGTCGTAACATTCTCGTCATGATCGCGTTGTCTAGCGGCACGGAGCCTCGCACACTCTTCCATCAGGATAGCATGCCTATCCTCGGCGGCTTCTCTGTCCCGCCTCGCCTGCATATTGAGGTCCATCAGCATACGACCGTGCTTTCTCAGCAACTCTGCGGCTCGTTGTTTCATAGTCTTAGGATCTCGCGGATCCCCTAAGAAGTCTTCCACCTGGTCAGGAAGGGGGGACATCTCGTCTTCGCCCAACTCAGAATCGGTGGGAGGATTTTCAGGATTCTCTGCGAAATATTACGAAGAGGTTAGATGGCGCGCTTGAGTTCGCGCAGGGCAGGGGGTCGTCAGAATGCTTACCCAGGGGGGGGCGAGAAGTCGAGGGGCGGCCCTAGAACACGTTGCCGTAGTGGGGATAGAGAGATTTTCCCAGACCAGAAGGGTAGGCAGCGCTGTTGGTCGGAGGGATCTTTGGCGGTTCAGAGCCGCCGGTCTCCTCGCTCGTCAGTAGTTGGAACCCGGGCTTATCTATAGTTTTGTCAGGAGGAGGCGGAGATGGAGGCCGCGATGCCTGGCGAGCTGGGGACTCCCGAGGCGAGACTAGAAGAAGCAGGGAATGAGGGTCAGATAGTTGACAAAAGGAAGGCTGGCATGCGAGAACAAGGGCATACTCGTGACATTTTTCCTAGCAAGATTTGTATCCACCGGCGGACTTTTGCGAGACCCACCAGCAGGTTCGCCAGCGTCCTCGTTCGGCAGGGCATCCTGCGAGTAGACATGATTCACAGGCAAACTTATTGACTTAAGCTAGAGGTGTAGCTCATACCTTCTCATGGAGACGGCTATCCGGGGAGGAGTCCAGCAGCACGGCGCCATCCCCGGTTCGGCAAGCCGCCTTCGCCTTCTTAGTTTTTGGCGACGGAGCGGGAGGCAGTCGATTCATCCAAGCGGGGACCTTGGTCGTGGAGGGCAGCCCGTCGGGTCTCACAGCCCTCAGGCGAGCCTCATCTTCTTCGGAAAGAGGCATCTCCTGGCAGCTACAATGCGTAGCAAAAGGAAAGAAAAGGAAGTGGCGGCGCACGCCAATAAGAACTCAGGACGATATTTATAGCCCTCGGGGTGGGGCCTACCAAAGATTCCTGACTGATCATCAAGGGGCTAGCAAATACCAGGGGTTGGATGTTTCTTCGCGAGCATAAATATCCTCGCGAAGAGAAGGGATTGTGTACAACCCCGATATTTGCCATGCAAGGAGACGCGGTTTAAGAAGGCAATAGGATGGAGGTAATAACGAAGAGAGGCCTTAGCGCCGAAGACCTTCCCTCTCAGAGAGCTCGCTGAAGGGCGAGCGAGAAGGGTCGGCGAGATAAGCGCTCGCAGGCCGTTTGAGGAAGATTTCTGAGTTCGATGAAAGGAGTACTGCGTTCAACGAACTCTCCAGTGATCGTCGAGCCCACCCCTGTTCGGCGAAATCATCAGAAGTTGGCGAAGTGTTCTATGCTCATTAAAGCCAAAGGGACGGTCTCGCAACAGGAATTGCGAGATCCAGACCTCGGCAGATATCTTCAGGAGACTGGGCCAAGCGAGGGCTGACAAACCAATACCTCGCAGGCCGCTGGCAGAAGAGACCTATGTTCGGTAAATAGATATTCAGCGAAATGTGTTCGGCGCGTGGCAAAGTCAACAGGCAACCTCGCAGGAAGGCTCGCGAGTTTAGAGCAACAGCGTCCAGCGAGCTCAATCCTGCGCTCGACGAATGATGAACGGAGTTCTGCATTCGTCGGACGACACACGACGGACAAAATATATTCCATAGCTGCGCTCGACAAATTACAGCAGGGTAGCAGCGATCGACGTTCTGCGTTCGTCGAGCTCGTCTACGATCGGCGAAGCGTTCGACAAAATGAGTGTCGAGTTCGACGAAGCCATGAGGCGGTCTCGCAGGAAGGCTCGCGAGACCCGAGACCGGACCTCGACAGATACCGCCAGAATGGGCTAGCGAGGTCCTCGCAGGGCGATCGCCTAGGAGAGGCATCGCGAGCGGGACTCGCGAGAAGGCCTGCGAGAGCTACGGCAGTAATGTTCTCGTAGTTCCATACCCATGGTTTGATAGGGCCAAATTACCCTTTTACCCTCGGTGGTCTGCCTTTAGCCTCTCTCCGAACATCGGAGTTTGGCTGTTAGCAGACCCATTTGGGGTGCGGATAGTTAAATCAAAAGGCGGAATCCTGCTATTTGCAGGCCAGACCAGAAAACCTATAAATAAGACCTCAAGGGCACCTTTGGAGAATACTTCACTTCAGCTTCTCTCTCCTTAGGCTCTCCTTGGTTAGCATTTCCAGAGCTCTCCAAGGTGCCCGAGTCTCAGCTTTGGCTTGGGAGGGGAAGCGCTCAACGATCTTCCGGGTTAGTGGAGGGACCTCCTCGCTGGGACTAAGGTCTTAGTCTTTTTTCTAGTCTTCAGTCTACCTTTTCCGAGGGATCAGTAAGGGCTAGCTGCCCCTCATTTCGGTGAGGGCCCCGAGCTCCACAAGAGGCTGAGAAATCAGTTTCACACTGGCCACCTTCGTCAACTTGTCGACGATCACCCATATCGAATCATTCCCTGCATGTGATCGGGGAAGTCCATGTATAAAGTCCATCGCGATGTCATCGAACTTCTACTCTGGCACAGAGAGTGGCTGCAATAATCTGGTCGGGCTCTTGTATTCCACCTTCACAAGCTGGAAAGACTCGCAGTAGGTCACAAAGTAGGTGATATCCCTCTTAATGCCCGGCCAGTACATGGTCCTCTTCAAGTTCGTCATTATCTTGGTGATACCCTGGTGCACTGAATATTTGCTGCAGTGAGCCTCGGTCATAATGTCATCCTGAATCCATCCCCCTACCGGTATGTAAACTCAGCCTCTGAAACACAGCTACCTGTCTGTCAATTAATAGTCCTTAGCCGTGCCTGCCTCCAAGGCCCTGAAAATCGGCTCTAACTTGGCATCCTGCCTTTGTCCATCTGTGATGCGGTCTCGAATGTCATCTGAGGTACTCATCGCCGCCAGGTTCTTGATGAGTCCCATTTATATACACATTTATGGACTCATCTGGGCCGATTTTCTAGTCTATGCACTACACTTTAGGCATGTTTTCATTCATATTGGTTATTCCTTGCTAAGTGCACTCTTAGGCCTGTTTCGGTGTGCATTTGCGCCCCTTGTGATTGGGGGTAAGCACATGGTGCTCCCTTCCCTTTCTCTATGATTATCTGGTGCTGGAGGTGTTTTCTCAGCTTTGTTATCTTGTATGCAGGTGGCCGGATTATCGTGTATCCAGTTTTCTCCTAGAATTCATGACAATGTGAAACGCACGGTCGTGCGTTTTCCTTGACGCACGGGCTGTTGCGGTCGTGCGCTCTGATCTGGGCAGAAAATGATTGATCTCAATTTACTCGTGCATTTTGACGCACGGGCGGAATCACCCGTGCGTGAGTAAAATGCACGGTCTCCTGTTTCTTCTATTTTTAGCCATTTCTGAATTTACCCGTGTGTTTTGACGCACAGGAGGATTTGCCCGTGCGTGAGTAAATCGCACGGGCGGCGCAGCTTCGTCTTCACGCCAGCTTTTATCTTTAATTAACGCACGGTTCACGCATGGTCGTGCGTTCGACCGTGCGTGACCATTTTTCTGCCTGTTTAGTATAAAATGCAGATTACATCGCAGTAGAAGGAGCAGAGAGGGGAGCGGGAAATTAGGTCCTTGCCGCCGTTCCTGAGGTCTAAAGGCTTCTCCTTCACCTCCACCACCAAGAAGGCCATTTTCTGGCGTTTTCCACCACCATCCTTCCATTCGGGAGTGTTATCAAGCATCCTCCGCCAAGTGCTCAAGCATTCCTCATCGTGGGAAGCCATTGAAGAGTTGTAGGTCTTTGGAGCGGTGACAGCCTCCATTGAATCAGCACACCATCTGAGGGCCGAGCCCGGTGAGAGCCCGACAACCTCTCATTCCGGCCGAGAACCCGAGACGCGGTGATTTCTTCCTATTGGTCTTCTCTAAACTTTATGTTTATGTTTCCCTTGTGTTGTTGTAATGAACTATCATTTAGCTTTATGTTATAAATCTTTTGTGATGTTCATGTGCAATGATGCGGTGGTGCGAGAATAGCACTTTCTTTGCTGTGTTTTTCTGAGATTTGTTGTGTGTGAAACCCTAGCAATTGCTAGTGGTGTTGCTTGGAGAAGAGGTGTGCGCGACCCTCACCCATCATAGTTACTTTCCATCCACGCGCCTCCCAAAGCATGGCATCGCAGCCGTTGCATCCACCTCACCTTGCGAAGCAGAGTTTTGACCCGCATCTCTCTTTTCTGAACTAGCTTAGGAACCCAAAATCAATGCCCTTGTTTTTCCTTTATTCGCTCGTGTAACGATCGATTCACCACACATTTCGTTCACCAGAACCTGCATTCCTTGAGAGACAATAATCGGGGAAGCTATTCCCAATTTTATTACTTGACAGCGACCGGTGCACTTGCCGAATACGCATCAAGTTTTTGGCGTCGTTGTCGGGGAATGCAGGCGTGTAACGCTTTATGTTGTGAATCCTTGTTATAGGAGCAATTACTTTTGATTTTTGTTTTTCTTTGTGTTTTCTTTTTGTGTATGTAGAGACAAGCTGGAAGGGAAGTAGTACCCTTCGATCCTGAGATTGAACGTACTGCGCGCGCACTTAGGCGTGCTGCAGTCGTGCAAGCGGCTATGGGAGATAATACGAAACCTGGAGTTGTGCTGAGAGCACCCGCTGATAGAGATGAGGTGAATCCTGGAGTACCCCATATGGGGCAAAACCATCTAAGGGACGAGCAGGAGGTGGTCAGGCCGAGACCTAGGACCATGAGTGACTACACCACTCCTACAGCTGGGAGTGTGTATCCAGGATTTGGGCCTAACATCATGAACAATCAGTTCGAAATCAATCCCGCAATCCTGAACATCATCCGTAACAACGCGCAGTTCTCTGGGATGCCCAGTGAAGACCCACATCTTCACTTGGCCGAGTTCGCAGACATTTGCGGTACCTTCAGGTATGCAGGAATCACTGACGAAACAATCAAGTTGAGACTGTTCTCATTCTCATTGCGGGACAAAGGCAAGGTGTGGCTTCATTCTATCCCTCCAGGAACTGCTGCCACTTGGGATGCGCTTGCGTCCAAATTTCTCACCAAATTCCACCTGGTGGACAAGATTGTGAGACTTCGGCGCGAGATCGCCACCTTCCGGGAAGCTGAGCAAGAAACCCTCGCAAAAGCTTGGGAGCGTCTTGGTGACCTCCTGCATAAATGCCCAAATCACGAGCTCCAGCCGTGGAACATTGTGGAGACCTTCTACTTCACCATCGAGCCCAACCATCGGGCGATGATTGACCCTGCTGTAGGAGGAACCCTGATGAACCACACGCCCGAGGAAGCTCTCAGAATTCTGCAGGACACCGCGTCCCACAGCACATTCTGGACTGCGGGGAGAAATGCGCCTAGAAGCACTCGGGGACTATTCATGGTGGATTCACTACCTCCCGCTGTTGCGCCCGCGTCTAACATTATATGTGAAGGATGTGGAGGCGGTGGTCACCACTCATACGAGTGCCCGGGTAGCGGGCTATCAGGTGAATTCTCTCAACTTAGTTTAAATGAATCTGTAAATTTCGTTGGAAATCAAGCTAAGGGGCACCCTACGGAAATGCTTATAATCCGGGTGTGGGAAATCACCCCAATTTTTCATGGAACCAAAATGCTGCAGGACAACGATGCCAACCGGGCCAGCATCAATACGATGCTCAAGCATCCGGAAGCCAACCCAGGCCGCCTCAGCCGGGTTATAATCAAGGTACCCCAGTCCCTAAGAAAAGTAATCTGGAAGAGTTGATGGAGAGGTTTATGGAAGCCACCAACGCAAATATGGTGAACCAAACTGCATCCATGCGTAACTTGGAGATGCAAGTGGGCCAATTGGCTCAAGTGTTAACCGAGCGTGCGCAAGGGACCCTTCCCAGAAATACAGAAAAAAATCCAATTAACCAAGGGAAGAGTCTCTCCGACGCTGGAGTAGGCGAACTAAGTGAGTTGGTAGTCTCATGCTCCATTAATAATATAGAAACGACAGCCCTATGTGATTCCGGTTCATCTCGCAACGTCCTCGCTTTGCAGGATGTTGCTAAACTGCAACTTAAAATAGATACGGATGAACGGAAGTCACTAGTGCTTGCTAATGGGACTGTAGTTAAAAGGCTGAGGGAGAAGTAAGGAATGTGGAAGTTACAATCGAAGGGATGGTAGTGGTTGCCGACTTCCAAGTTTTGGGACCAAGTCTGAATCATTCCATTCCCATCTTGGGAATAACGTTCTTAAAAGAGAGCGGTGCCACCTTAGACTTTTCTAAGGGGTGTGTTGTCTTACACTGTAAGGTGACACCCTCCACTTGCCCCAAGATTGTATCCGAAGCAGTAATCCACTCTCACCTTATTTTTACTGAGGAACCATCTAGTGATGTAGAAGCCGAGAAAAGAACAGAATCGCTAGAAGGAGCAAAGAAAGAAAAGATGTTGCAAGTTGTGACGGAAGAGGGGAAGAAGGCAACAGACAGCACTGAGACCAGAATATTGAATGACGAGGGAGAAGGCGGAACAAAGCGCCTTATGAAAATTTGTCCGAGTCAAAGTAACAAATGCAAACATTTTAAGCAGGTCCATTGGGCTGATCTGGTTGCCACGGCGGCAACGGAAGTGATGTCACCCGCCACCAAGGTGGGAAATGCTGTCAGTTATCAACGTTGGCGCTCTCCAACTGTGGAGAACTGAGGCAAGAAAAATTGCTGCGTGAAGCACGCTCTGTTGCCCTCCGGCGCGAGAAGGAAGAGGTTAGGGGCAAGGGGGAGACATCCTCCTTGGGCCCTAAAGCCTTCACCTCTTTCCCATCTCGCATAGCTAGGGAGAACCACCACAAATCAGCATACAGCTGATGCGTGATGGGGTCTCTGGGTTGTGATTGTGTTGTTTCTTCGGTCTGATTTTGTGCTCTGTGTCGCTACTTTGCTGTTTTGTTTGTTTTTATTTTAGTTTGGAACAATCTCTTTAACTGCTGCTTTCGAACTTTAATACAGGTATTTGGTCCACCTTTAAGGACGTTAAACAAAAGGGCTTCATGGGAGACAACCCATTGGAACCAACAGGCTCCGTTTGCTTTTTATTTTTTTATATGTTCTGTATTTCCTTCTTGCTAACAGTGCAGGTTGGAGCTATCGCGTGGTGGATAATGGAGAGGATATATTATTAAAAGAAAAGAGGAATTTCCGCACTTCTGGCATGCTCTTCTATGAGCATAGGTCAACTCTACCCCTTCCCTACTTATTTTTGAATTGTTTATTCTAGTTGGTTTTGTTCAAGTCTGGGGGAGAGAGTGATTGGTGCACGTGCACACACTTTGCATGACATGTTAGAATGTGTTGAGTTAGGATTTGTATTTTGTTGCACACATTGCATACACTTGCACCTAGTTCACGTGCACTTGATCACGCGTGCTTATTGGGTATCGTTGTGAGGTTCCCGCTCGTAAGAATTGGATTGTTAGCGTATGAGTGAGGAGTATAGAAAAATGTCGACTCGAGTAGTGCTCTAGTCTAGTGCTCCCGTCACGCCTAGAAATTCAATTAGAGTAGAATTAACTTCAGAGTTATAATTTAATTATTTCTATTATAGTAGCTGCAATTAATTTTACTTTAGTGGTGAATCCGGTGAATCCAACGGTAGCATAAGGTCGAGTGTAGCTAGACTAGTAGTAGCTTATTACTAGGGTCGGAAGGAGGGAAAACCTTTCTCGGTGGCTAGAACTTGCACTAGGCGACTCTTAAAACGATTGCGTTGAAAGTACCCGTTATAAAATATGATATAGGCCATTTCTTGATCCGTTTTGCGCTTTTGAAATCCTTACCTACGTAATCACCGTTGCAAGCCCACTTGAGCCTACCTTTCCTCCTTGTTTAGCTCCACTAAAATTTCACCAAAGCCATACGGCCGAACCTATTTTCGCACCAACATTTGAGCTGAAAGAAATTTCTTTTTCGATCGCATTTGGTGTCATCTTTGTTGTGCATGGCAGATTTGAATTAGCTAACGGAGCCGTTTTATTGAGCATACAAAAGGTATTTTGTCGAAAAGAGAAAAGAAAAGAAAAGAAAAAAAAGAGTTGTGCAAAAATAATATTTTCTCGACAAATTCAATTTTTATTTAGCTTAGCACGCACCTAGGGTTCAGTGGAAGTCTGGGGGTGTTGTGTAATTCTTGAAAATATTGTATTGGTGATTGTAATTTTCTTGAGTGCTCAGGTTGTGTTGAATGTGATTCCCATCGTCCTTCTACTTACCTAACCTAAACTCAACCTAAGCCCAATCCTAACCCTTAAGTCATATTGATTTTAGATACGAGTCGTCTCATGCAGTAGAGAGAGTGTGAACGTGCAATCCTATGGACACCGACTTTGATGGATTTCTTAGGAGTTTGTCCCGAGCTTCGATTCGAGTAATTCTCTACTCATTAGTCACGCTATTTTTCCTTTTGCGCGACTAAAAGATTCTCCGGGATTCACCATCCAAGTAAAGTAAATTTCGAACTACTGTTCTAGAAATAGTTAGATATAATCTTGAGTTTAATTATGTGCTAATGTATTTCAATGCACGTGCGCACGCGACTTCGCATAGGTCTCTACCGCTCAAACTCACGCTAACATCCAATTGTTTCGATGAAGAGCTGAGTAGTTTGCCCAAGACGTGTAAATGGTTAAGTTTTGGGGTGTGATGAGTCCCATTTATATACACATTTATGGACTCATCTGGGCCGATTTTCTAGTCTATGCACTACACTTTAGGCATGTTTTCATTCCTATTGGTTATTCCTTGCTAAGTGCACTCTTAGGACCGTTTCGGTGTGCATTTGCGCCCCTTGTGATTGGGGGTAAGCACATGGTGCTCCCCTTCCCTTTCTCTATGATTATCTGGTGCTGGAGGTGTTTTCCCAACTTTGTTATCCAGTATGCAGGTGGCCGGATTATCGTGTATCCAATTTTCTCCCAGAATTCATGACTGTGTGAAACGCACGGTTGTGCGTTTTCCTTGACGCACGGGCTGTTGTGGTCGTGCGCTCTGATCTGGGCAGAAAATGATCGATCTGAATTTACTCGTGCATTTTGACGCACGGGCGGAATCGCCCGTGCGTGAGTAAAACGCACGGTCTCCTGTTTCTTCTATTTTTAGCCATTTCTAAGTTTACCTGTGCGTTTTGACGCACGGGTGGATTTGCCCATGCGTGAGTAAATCGCACGGGCGGCGCAACTTCGTCTTCACGCGAACTTTTATCTTTAATTAACGCACGGTTCACACACGGTCGTGCGTTCGACCGTGCGTGACCTTTTTTCTGCCTGTTTAGTATAAAATGCAGATTACATCGCAGTCGAAGGAGCAGAGAGGGGAGTGGGAAATTAGGTCCTTGCCGCCGTTCCTGAGGTCTGAATGCTTCTCCTTCACCTCCACCACCAAGAAGGCCATTTTTCGGCGTTTTCCACCACCATCCTTCCATTCGGGAGTGTTAGCAAGCATCCTCCGCCAAATGCTCAAGCATTCCTCGTCATGGGAAGCCATAGAAGAGCTGTAGGTCTTTGGAGCGGTGGAAGCCTCCATCGAATCAGCACACCATCTGAGGGCCGAGCCTGGAGAGAGCCCGACAACCTCTCATTCTGGCCGAGAACCCAAGACGCGGTGATTTCTTCCTATTGGTCTTCTCTACACTTTATGTTTGTGTTTCCCTTGTGTTGTTGTAATGAACTATCATTTAGCTTTATGTTATAAATCTTTTGTGAAGTTCATGTGCAATGATGCGGTGGTGCGAGAATAGCACTTTCTTTGCTGTGTTTTTCTGAGATTTGTTGTGCGAGAAGCCCTAGCAATTGCTAGTGGTGTTGCTTGGAGAAGAGGTGTGCGCGACCCTCACCCGTCATAGTTACTTTCCTTCCACGCGCCTCCTGAAGCACGGCATCGCGGCCATTGCATCCACCTCACCTTGCGAAGCGGAGTTTTGACCCGCATCTCTCTTTTCTGCACTAGCTTAGGAAACTCAAAATCAATGCCCTTCTTTTTCCTTTATTCGCTCGTGTAACGATCGATTCACCACACGTTTCGTTCACCAGAACCTGCATTCTTTGAGAGACGATAATCGGGGAAGCTATTCCCAATTTTATTACTTGACAGCGACCGTTGCACTTGCCGAATACGCATCAGTACTCCTCGTAGAGCTCAGGGTCATTCGAGGATACCAAGGTGATATGTATGTCCTCTAGCATACTCACCATCTCCAATGCCATCAGCTGGGGCACTTCTCCCGATGTGGTAGCTCTCCGGCTCAGCACGTCCGCCACCATATTTGCCTTCCCTAGGTGGTAGTGCATCGTATACTAGTAGTCCAATAAGAACTCCACCCATTGTCTCTGACAGATGTTCAGCTCCTTCTGCATGTCCACGTACTTCAGGATCTTGTGATCCAAGAATATATTGCAGTGGACACCATAGAGGTAGTGCCGCCAGATCTTCAGAGCGAATATAACCTCTCCCATCTCCAAGTCATGCACTGGGTAGTTCTGCTCATGATTCTTCTGTTGGATCTGTAGGCGCCCTTAGAGGGGGGTGAATTAGGGTTTTAAGATTTTAGAAGTTATTTAGAGAAAATTGCTTTTAGGTTGGAATCAATGAAAATCGTTAAGCACGAATCAGAGATAAAAAGATAAACATATTTTCATTAATCATTAATCTTGAAATAAACGTGATTACAAAACTTTTCCCAATAACGCTTGGATAGAGGCGACCAATGAAAAACCTTTTGGTTTTCTATACCGACCCTTCTCCCAAGGACCGCTTGGCTTTAGCCTGTCTCTCACTAGACAAGGCCTTAAGCCGCTCTAGCCCTTCCCTCACCGGAAAGGCCTCGAGCACTCCCTAGATCTACAACCTAGACCTAGTCGCCGTGTGGCGAGTTCCCCTAGTCCCCGCAAGGCCCTAGTCACCATGTGTCGAGTTCCTCTACCGAACAAAAGTTATAAAGATTACAATTTGAAGATTAAAACAAGACAAGAACTAAGACTCCCTCAAATGAAGAACTTGATGTCGATGTAGATGCGATCGGATCGGTCTTCAAGTTCTTTTGCGTTCACGATCGTTGACGGAGTTTTTTGGGCTGCTTGGGAAGGCTCTCACGAGTGCTCTGAAAATATGGCTTCCTATCGTTCTGAAACAGCAAGCAACAACGGAGGTGGCGCGCGTCTTTTTATAGATTCAGCCACTACCGCCTGCGGTAGAACTACCGCCCCGCATTATCCACATAAAGCAATGAAGCACACAGATTGTGGTAGTTTAGGCAACATTCTTAGCGCCAAACACTAGCGTGCCGTGGTACCATTAACGCCCCGCGTTAGCGAGATTTCCTTCCTTCAGCCAATATCATCTTCCAAATCTACTCCTCAATCAATTGGCGACAGGATGTTTCCAAAAGCTACCGCCGGGCATTAGACCTAACGCACCGCGATAGTACTTGCCAAACATAGCGTCCCATCGACATTCCATTTTCTTAATTGTTTCCTTCTCTTCAAATGATTCCATTTATGCTAGCGCCAGCGATAGTGCTAACGCTCCGCGGTATAGCATATTTCTTTTCTTCGGGCGCATCTTTATCGAACTGGCCTCAAATTTCGTCGATCGAATTTTCGTCGAACGCTAGCGCCAGCGGTAGTGCTAGTGCGCCGCGGTAAAGCATGCAATTTGACGAGCGCCGTGGTAAAGCATGCAGTTTGTCGAATGCAGGTTTCATTTCGTCAAGCTCTAGTTCATCGAACGCAGCATCCATTTCGTCGAATGCAAGTTCCCTTCTCAGCGGTTTCTTTCAGCGGTTGTTAGCGCCAGCGGTAGTCTTAAGGCTGCGCGGTAGTAACAAAAACATATTTCCATGGAGATTTGAAAGCACAGAATCTTGCATACTATAAACACAAAACAAGTATGATCAAATACAATAGTATTTGTTATTGTCAAACCAAGAGATGCGGAAAGAATATTCCAACAAACTCCCCCTATTGATAATAACAAATCCTCTTAGAAAGAAATAATTCAATTGATAGAAATTTGTGTTTATAATAGATAGCTAACATAGATAGCATGAAAATTAGGCAAGTTCAAATGCTCCCCCTAAATGAATTCTCCCCCTAAGTGAATGCTCCCCCTACAATAAAACTTCCTATGAACTTGACTCCCCAAAACATGTTAATTTATTTCAAAGTTATTCTCCCCCTTTTGGTATTATCAAAAGAGGGCGGAGAGGTAGTCCAACAAAAAGTGTGCAATAACTGTGTAGAGAGGGAATGATCATGATAAAGAGTGAAACGCTTAAGAAAAAATACAATAGATAGAAGAGAGAAAACAAGGAATGTGAAGAATTTGACATAAAGAAACCACTTATTGGGACAACGTATTCATGATCGAGCGTACAAGTAGTAAAGTGGTGGAAAGCATGACGAAATACTTTTTTGAAGTGAACATCTATATAGGAATTGTGAAGCATAGTAGATGAGTAAGAGTTTTAGACAAAACAAAATAGATGTTGTAGCATTTTAAGTACATAAATTAATTTCAGTTGTAACATAGCCATTTACTAGTATTGAAAGGTATGCAATACCGAGTTCTCATGGCGTAGCGAAAAAAAATATGTAAACATGATACAAAATATCAAGTCAAGATGGAAGAATACAATGTTCTAAGTTGAGAAAACCAGTACATTTATACATTGTATTGATCATGCAATGCTATCTAGTGCATTTACTTAAGAATGTAGAGAATACATATAGATATGCAATAGACTCCAATTCTCATGAGTAGAAGGCTTATAAGTGAAAATGATGTGTACAAAATAGTGTTTTTGATAAAAGTATACATAGGAGTTAATCAAAACACATGACATGTATAATGGAATAAACACAATATTATTGAAAAAGCATTTTTAGAGTTACTTCTACCCACAAGGCTATATAAAGTATTCAATGCATATAGAAAAATAGTACAACTACCAAGGTGCTCTGCACACACAATGCTTATTAAGACTTATCAGGGTGCAAAGTAGTGCTTGGGGAATCACAATTATTATTTTGAATTTTAGTTGTTTTGTGATTCGGTGTACAAGAAGAAGTAGTGTAAAAGGAAAAATATTTGCAACAAGGCACTTTACAATTCTCTCCAAGGTGTTCAACCTCACACTGCTCATTAAGACTTATCAGGAGGGTGAGTAGTGCTTGGTGGAGTTATCTTTGTCAATTATTTATTTGAATTTTTGCTTAACGACAAAGGTCTTCGAATTCACTTGTATGTGCAAACAAAAGAATTTTTGAAAAGACACACTTCTTCACAAATAGGTGCATGAAAAAGATTTTTACTTGTGGTGTGGGTAAAACTAAGCATGCATAAAAATAATATAAAATTGTTACACTACACAATCATGTAAGAGAAGATTAAATTCATATGTAGTTTATCAAAAAATGTGAATGAAAACAAAATCATTAGCAATATAAGCCATTTACTCATACATAGAGGCACGCTATGCAATGCTACACATGATTTCTATAATCAATTTCAAAGCACAAATAAGATAATGATCAAGGCATGATACAAAAAAAATAATGTTATTAAGATACTTGAACTAGAGAATGAAACATTGTATACTAAGCTTGACAAGATAAACTGTATCATCCTTGAAGCATTGAAAATTTACATCATTTTTTATAAATTTTAAGTTTTCAAAAACAAAAAAATAAAACAAATAATAAGCATGTTTTTGATGTTTTAGTTGGTTTTTCAATTTTGTAGTTTGTTTTGATATATAGAAAAACAAAGCATGTTTTTGGTTGGATTTTGATTTGTTTTATAGTTTTTTTTGTTTTTAGAATTTTAAAAGAAAATAACAAGAACTGAAAAATAAAAAATGAAAGAGAAAATAGAAAATTCAGAAATATTCACTAATGTCAGCGGTACAATGCTATCCCGAGCGTTAGTGACAGAACTTGAATTTTTGGGAAAACATGAAAATTTTTCAAAATTTTTATTATGAATATTGTTATGCAGATTGGTGATACTGTGATTTAGTACAGAAATCAGATATGCGAGGAAAAAATATGCAGGCTTTGCATGATTAAGTATGAATGTCCAAGACCCCTAGTTCTAGTCTAAGTAGAGCAAATCGGGAATCGGGTAGAGGCTTGGTAAAGATGTCCGCAAGTTGCGATTCAGTTCCAATGAAATTTACATGAATATATTCCTTTTTGATGTGATCCCTAATGAAGTGGTGTCTTACATCTATGTGTTTAGATCGTGAGTGATGAACAAGGTTGTTTGTTAAATCAATAGCACTCGTGTTGTCACACTTAAGTTCAATATTTGTTAAATGAACACCAAAGTCTTCTAAGGTTTGAGTCATCCATAAAGCTTAAGCACAACAACTTCCTAGTGCAATGTATTCTACCTCGGTGGTGGAGAGAGAAATAGAATTTTGTTTTTTACTTGACCATGCAACTAGAGAAGGACCTAAGAAGTGACAGGTACCACTAGTGCTTTTCCTATCTAATGAACAACCCGCATAATCAGAATCTGAATACCCATGCAAGAGAAAAGAATCATTATTTGGATACCAAAGACCTAATTTAGATGTGCTGATTAGATATCGAAAAATTTGTTTCACCGCTTTTAAATGAGATTCTTTTGGATTTGCTTGAAATCTAGCGCATAAACATACAACAAACATAATTTCGGGTCTAGATGCACTAAGGTACAATAGGGATCCAATCATTCCTCTATATAACGTTTGGTCAATTGAAATTCCGGCTTCATCTTTTCCAAATTTCAGTGATGCGCTCATTGGACTACTAGCTTGTTCCAAGTTTTCAAAACCAAAACGTTTTAGAATATCATGGACATATTTAGATTGACATAAAAAAATTCCATCATTTCTTTGGGTTATTTGAAATCCTAAAAAATATGTTAGTTCACCCACTAGACTCATCTCAAATTCATTTTGTATCACTAAAACAACTTCTTTACACAACTCTTCATTAGTGGCTACAAAAATAATATCATCAACATATATTTGTAAAATAATCAAATCATTATCAAAATGCTTAATGAAGAGCGTGTTATCGGCACTACCCATTTTATAGTCGTGCTTTAATAAAAAAAGAAGTTAAGCGTTCATACCAAGCACGGGGCTCTTGTTTTAGACCATAAAGCACTTTTTTTAATCTATAGACATGATTTGGAAATTGTTCATTAATAAAGTCGGGGGGTTGTTCAACATAGATTTCATCTTTAATTATCCCATTTAAGAAAGCACTTTTAACATCCATTTGAAATAATTTAAACTTCTTATAACTCGCAAAAGCTAGAAAAATTCTAATCGATTCAAGGCGAGCAACGGGTGCAAATGATTCATCAAAATCTACCCCCTCGATTTGAGAATAACCTTGTGCCACTAATCGAGCTTTATTCCTAGTTATTCTAGATTCTCCATCTAATTTATTTTTTAATATCCATTTGACACCGATAACCGGGTGATTAGATGGTCTTTCAACTAGTTTCCAAACCCAATTGCGTTCAAATTGATTCAATTCATCATTCATATCAATAAACAAAAATTCATCATTCAAGGCGGTGGAAACATTTTTCGGTTCTATTTCGGAAACAAAGCATAAGTTTGAAAAAGATTCATTAAAAGAAGAACGTGTAGTTACCCCTCTTGATGGTTCTCCAATTATAAGCTCCCGTGGATGATCTCTTGTAAATCGAAGTACACTTGGAGGCACTTGCTCCTCTTGCACCGTCTCTGCTTCTTTTTCTTCTTCAAGTGGATCATAATCAACATGCTCCAATGGTGAAAGTGGTATATCTTCATTTCCTACACAAGTAGAGTCTACACAAGGCACAAGTTCACCAAACTTCACATGAATAGACTCTTCAACTTTTTTAGATTTTTTATTATATACTCTATATGCTTTGCTAGTGGAAGAGTAACCAAGAAAAATACCTTCATCACATTTTCATCAAATTTAGCTAATTTATCTTGGTGTTTAGGATAAAGCATTTACAACCAAAAACATGAAAATATGATACATTAGGTTTCTTTTGAAAGTATAATTCATATGGGGTTAATTTCAAAATAGGGTGAAGCATAACACGATTTATGACATAACATGATGTATTTACGGCTTCGGCCCAAAAATATCTAGGCAACCCATACTCGGATAGCATGTTGCGTGCAAGTTCTTGAAGAGTTCTATTTTTCCTCTCCACCACACCGTTTTATTGGGGGGTGCGTGGAGCAGAAAATTTGTGTTTAATTCCTAGATTATTACAGAAAGTGGTGAAGCTATCGTTTTCAAATTCCCATCCATGATCTGATCGTATACACTTGATTTTTAGATCTAATTCATTTTGAATACGATTGCAAAGCTTTGTAAATTCAGAAAACGCATCAGATTTGGAGGTGAGAAATAATGTCCAAGTGAATCTAGAATAATCATCAATTAAAACATAAGTGTACTTTTTACCACCAAGACTACATGTGCTAATGGGTCCAAAAAGATCCATGTGAATTAGTTGTAAGAGTCTTGAGGTGGATATTTCTTTTTTACTCTTAAACGATGTTTTTGAAAATTTCCCTTTTTGGCATGGCGAGCATAAAGAAGATAGATTTCCATTTAGCATAGGCAAACCTTTAATGAGTTTATTCTTTGACAATTTTAAAATTAATTTGATGCTAGAGTGACCGAGACGCCTATGCCATAATTCAAGTTCTTCATTTTTTGTTATAAGACATTTGAGAGACGCACGTGATAGATCATGAAAGGCAATTGGATACACATTGTGAATTCGTGGTGCAGTGAGTACAATATTATTGGTTTTAGGATCTATAATTTTGCATAAATCAGTAGAATACTCAAATAAAACATTTAGACCTTTATCGCAAAGTTGACTAATAGAAATCAAGTTATGTTTCAAACCTTCTACATATAAGACATTAGTAAGAGAGAAAGAATTGTTACCAACAGTACCGGTGCCTAATATCCTTCCCTTTCCATTGTCCCCAAATGTCACCATTCCTCCTTTCTTCTTAGTGCGGCTACGGAATTTTGCTTTATCGCCCGTCATGTGCTTGGATCACCCTGAGTCCAAGTACCACATGTCTTCCTTTTCCTTAGCCTGCCAACATACCTAACAAGAAGATGAGAGTAAAGATCCGGATATCCAGGTGGTTCCTCCCATAGAGTAGGTGGAAACCTTAGGCACCCATATTTGCTTGACAGTACATCGACCCTTCATCCTGCAGGAGTCCAAGGTATGCCCGAAGTGATGGAACTTGGCACATAACACAAAAGGGCTTGAGACCTTTTTCAGTTTTTGTTGTGGACTCTTGCTGGAGGATGGGGAATCAGCAGAATAAATTTCAAATTTGTGATTATTCGATGAATTATGAGTTTTGTTACTACCACCAGCGTTAGAAGTTTCCGCCGGGCGGTAGTTAGCAGAGACAAAACCTAGACCTGTTTTTGCACTACCATGCCTTTGGTTGGCCAAAATCATATCAAGACTTTTCTGGCCAACACCGAATTTTTCTATAGCTAAGTTAAGGTCATGGATTTTAGCTTTTAATGCAAAATTTTCACTAACTAAATTTCCGCATCTATTTGCAAAAAATTTCTTTTCATTTTCAACATTAGAAAGAGAGAGTTACAAGTTTCTTTCTAAGTCTCTCTTTTGTTTCGAGAGTGATTCGATATTGGAGAGAGCATTAGAAAGATCAGTTTCAAGTTTGCTAGTCCTTTCCAAGAGAACATCATTCTTTTGGCAAGACACCATCTCCTTTCCCAAGGCAAAAACTTCTTTATTTAATTTTTGATTTTGTTTCAAGAGAATTTTGTTTTCAGTTTTAAGTAGATTAAGATCTTTTAAATTTTTGCCACAAGATTTGCAAGTTCTTAAGTATTCGGAATAAAGATCATCATAGTTAGAGGGGATTACCTCAGTGTCGCTTTGGACACTGCACTCGTCGTCGGTTGATTCATTGCTTTTCCCCATAAGGCACAAGTTTGCCTCATCATCATCGCTTGAGCTTGAAATACTTGAGCAACCGGAGGAAGAGTCATCCCATGTTGCAGCTTTTAAGACTTTCTTCTTCTCATTTCCTTTAACCCATTTTTCTTTTTGCTCCATCAGGAATTTTGGGCATTGACTTCTAATATGCCCGGTCTTCCTACAGTGGAAGCACTCGGGAGGTGGCCGCTCTTCGTCCTCGTCGCTAGACTTCTCCTTCTTCTCTCTTTTGGATGAAGAGCCCTTTCGGAAAAATTTATGGAAGGTGTTCCTCCTTTCTGGATTCTTCATGAACTTAGAGACTCTCCTTCTCATCTTCCTCGTCGTCATCTTCTTTTCTTGACTTCAGTGTCAAGGCTTTCTTCTTTGGTTCCATGTTGTACTCCTCTTATTGAATCTTGAGTTCTACCTCATGGTTTTTAAGGTTCCCAATGAGGCTCTCAATTTGGAGCCGCCTAAGATCATGCGATTCGGAAATCGCCATCACTTTTGGATTGAACATTGGTGGGAGTGATCGAAGAAGCTTTCTCACCAAGTCGCCGTTTGAAAATGTTTTTCCAAGAATTTTTGAGGCATTGACGATCTTGGTGAATCGAGTGTACATGGCGTCGACATCCTCATTTGGATCCATCCTGAACCTCTCAAACTCATATTCCAGTTGGAATAGTTTTGAATCCTTGACCTGCAAGGTACCTTCATGCGTTATTTCTAATAAGTTCCAAATATCATAAGCAGTTTCACATGCACTTACTCTATTAAATTCAGTCCTATCAAGAGCACAGAACAGAGCATTCATCGCTTTCGCATTATTCTTACACCTAGCCTTATCTCCATCGTCCCATCTATCCCTAGGTTTTTCCATGGTTACTTCTCCAACAATGTATGTAGGAGAAGTGTATGGAGTTTCAATACATGCCCATACATCTAGATCTAAGTTTATCAAAAAACAACGCATACGCGTTCTCCAGTAATTATAATCAGTTCCAGTAAACAACGGAGGTCTACTTATTCCCTGCCCCTCATGAAAAGTAAGATCACGGAGCGCCATTATTCCCGGTTGTTAGACCGAATTGGAATAACCTAGCTCTGATACCACTTGTTGGATCTGTAGGCGCCCTTAGAGGGGGGGGGGGGTGAATAAGGGTTTTAAGATTTTAGAAGTTATTTAGAGAAAATTGCTTTTAGGTTGGAATCAATGAAAATCGTTAAGCACGAATCAGAGATAAAAAGACAAACATATTTTCATTGATCATTAATCATTAATCTTGAAATAAACGTGATTACAAACCTTTTCCCAATAACGCTTGGAAAGAGGCGACCAATGAAAAACCTTTTGGTTTTCTAAATCGACCCTTCTCCCAAGGACCGGTTGGCTTTAGCCTGTCTCTCACTAGACAAGGCCTCAAGCCGCTCTAGCCCTTCCCTCACCAGAAAGGCCTCGAGCACTCCCTAGATCTACAGCCTAGACCTAGTCGTTGTGTGGCGAGTTCCCCCTAGTCCCCGCAAGGTCCTAGTCATCGTGTGGCGAGTTCCTCTACCGAACAAAAGTTATAAAGATTACAATTTGAAGATTAAAACAAGACAAGAAGTATGACTCCCTCAAATGAAAATCTTAATATCGATGTAGATGCGATCAGATCGTTCTTCAAGTTCTTTTGCGTTCACGGTCGTTGACGGAGTTCTATGGGCTGCTTGGGAAGGCTCTCACGAGTGCTCTGAAAATATGGCTTCCAGTCATTCTGAAATAGCAAGCAACAATGGAGGAGGCGCGCGTCTTTTTATAGATTCAGCCACTATCGCCTGCGGTAGTACTACCACCCCGTGTTATCCACATAAAGCAATGAAGCACACGGATTATGGTAGTTTAGGCAACATTCTGAATGCCAAACACTAGCGCGCTGCGGTACCACTAACGCCCCGCGTTAGCGAGATTTCCTTCCTTCAGCCAATATCATCTTCCAAATCTGCTCCTCAATCAATTGCCGACAGGATGTTTCCAAAAGCTACTGTCGGGCGTTAGACCTAACGCACCGCGATAGTACTTGCCAAGCATAGCGTCCCGTCGACATTCCATTTTTTCCACTATTTCCTTCTCATCAAATGTTTCCATTTATGCTAGCGCCAGTGATAGTGCTAACGCTTCGCGGTAGAGCACATTTCTTTTCTTCGGGCGCATCTTTGTCGAACTGGCCTCAAATTTTGTCGATCAAATTTTTGTCAAACGCTAGCGCCAGCGGTAGTGCTAGCGCGCCACGGTAAAGCATGCAATTTGTCGAGCATCGTGGTAGAGCATGTAGTTCGTCGAACGCAGGTTTCATTTCGTCGAGCTCTAGTTCGTCGAACGCAGCATCCATTTCGTCGAACGCAGGTTCCCTTCTCAGCGGTTGTTAGCGCCAGCGGTAGTCTTAACGCTGCGCGGTAGTAACAAAAACATTTTTCCATGGAGATTTGAAAGCACAGAATCCTGCATGCTATAAACACAAAACAAGTATGATCAAATACAATAGGATTTGTTATTGTCAAACCAAGAGATGCGGAAAGCATGTTCCAACATCTTCAATTGATGGGAGGCCTATGCTATCGCATGATTGTTCTGCAATAGAACAGCACCCATCCCTTGGTATGATGCATCCGTATAAACCTGGAATCCTTCCTTCCCCGACGAAAGGGCGTGGATGGGAGCCAACGTAAGCTGTCCCTTCAGCTCTTGGAAGGCCACTTCGCACTGTGGTGTCCAAACAAAAGACGTATCCTTCTACGTCAAGGTTGTGAGCGGGAGGGCTATCTGAGAAAATCCCTGTACAAACTTCCGGTAATAACCAACAAGCCCCAAGAAACTCCGCACGTCGGTGGCCGTCTTCGGCGGTGGCCAATCCCGTACTGCCTGGATCTTCAATGGATCCACTGCTAGTCCACCTCCACTGATAATATTACCCAGGAAGGCCACCTCCTTCAGCCAAAACAGACATTTCTAAACTTCGCGTATAGACTGTGCTCCTAAAATTTCTCCAACATCATTGCTAGATGTCGTGCATGCTCCTCTTCTGTCCTCGACTAAATGAGAATGTTGTCGATGAACACGATGACAAAGAGTTCGAGCTATGGCTCGAACACCCAGTTCTTCAGACTCATAAATGTCGGCGGTTCAATCGTGAACCTGAAGGGCATCACGGTGAACTCATACAGTTTGTATCGGCTGCTGAAAGCCGTCTTCGGGATGTCCTTCTCCTGTATCCGCAGCTGATAATACCCAACCTCAAATACAGCTTCGAGAAGTAGTGGGCTCCCTCTAGCTGGTCATACAGCTCATCGATCCAAGGTAGTGGATACGTATTCCTGACAGTCAGCCTATTTAGTGCTCTATAATCGATGTACAGTCTGAGCATCCCATCCTTCTCCTTCACAAATAGCACCGGAGCTCCCCAAGGTAAGGAACTCGGTCTAACAAACCCAGCTTCCACTTGCTCCTGTAACTGACTCTGAAAATCCACTAACTCCTTCGGGGCCATCTGATAGGGAGCTCTAGATACCAGCTTAGCCCCGACACCAACTGGTTCTGAAAATCCTTCTCGCGGTGCGGTGGTTGCCCTAGCAACTTCTCTGGGAACACGTCGGTAAAATCCCGCACGATCAGGATTCTAGATATAGAATCCTTAACCACAGTCATCTCGAACAGCACCTGATACACTTCGTCACCCTGCAGATGGGCCTTGGCGGCCTGAATAGATGATAACAAAAGACGGGAGGTGGGTCTAATACCTTCGACTACCACCTCCGATTCTCCATGCCTTAGGAAAATCCTCCTTGTCGGGCAGTCAATCCTTGCATGGTTCCAGTGCAACCAATTCATGCCCAAGATCAGGTCAAAGTCTTTCGTCTTCAAGAGTGTCGTCGGTGCTTCAAACAGTTTTCCTCCAATCTCCACGTATATGTTGCACATGGCACTTGTTACTAACTCTGATCCGTCCGGGAGTCGCACCTTCCTTTGGATGCCTGTGAAGTACTGAATTTGATCAAGGTCATCCATGAATTCTTCTGAGATGAAGGAGTGTGAGGCACCCATATTGAATAGAGTATATATGGGTTTTCCGCAGACAAGTACTATACCTGGGTGATTTTGTTGTTTGTTTGGTTCAATGCTAAGGTAAAGCTAAGATTTTCAAGGTACTAGTAATTATAAGAAAAACACTAAAGTACATGTGATGACCCTTGCCGGGTTCCCGGGCTGAGCCAGGTCCAAGGCATACATCTGGTCTCTGCCCTGCCTATGATCACGACCTTATAATCCGCGACCTCGTCCACATCCTCGACCCCAAAAATGTTGGGCCGGTAGGGCAGCCTGTAGTGCTGGTGGTGCATTCCTCTTATGGCAGTTCCTCCGGATGTTGCCCGTCTGGTGACACTGGTAGCACTCTGGTGGGGGAGGTGGCCCACATCCTAGCCGCGGTACCTCCCATGTCTGTAGAGGCTGAGGAGCCAATACTACCTGCTCCCTCTGCTCCTGCCTCTCCTCCTAGCGGGGTCGGACCTCCATTCTCCTTTCTACGCCATCCCGACCCCTCTACTGGTCTCTCCTGCCACCCCGACCCTGGTCCTTTGTCGGTCTCTTCCTTCCACGAATGGTGTGCTAATCTGCCTCCAGCTTCTTGGCCATCTCGAAGATACTGGCCATACTGCCGTTAGAGATAATGGGAATAGCCTGCCTCAGCTCATCATGGAGGTCCTTGTAGAACCTCTTTGCATACCCTGTGTCGTCCAGCTGATAGGAGTCCGCAAACCGGGCCAGGTGGGTAAACTTCCGGTGGTTCTCCAAAACCGTCATGCTCCCCTGCCTCAACTGCAGAAATCTGTCCTCCAACTCATCTCTCGCAGACTGCAGCACAAAATGCTCCAGCAATACTGCTTTGAAATCATCCCAAGAAACATTTGCAGCCTCCAATCCAGCATAGGTGGTGTATAATAGCGACTTCCACCATCGCTTCGCATTGGACTCCAAACACGAGGCCACTAGGGGCACTTCCATCTCTGCTAGGCACTAAATCCCGGCCAGCATCTTATACATGATGTCCACCCACTCCTTAGTCCGAACCACTGACTCTGTCCCAAGGTAAGATGGGGGCAAAAGACCATAGAAGACGCTCAGCCAGTTGGCCCCGGGGTTTGGCTAAGGAGCCGGAGCCTGCTGAGCCCTGAATCCATCTAGGATGGCTGTCAAAGTCTGTCCCATCTCCATCTGCTAGAACGGAGTAGGAGTCAGTGGGAGTGGGAAGACGTTTGGAGTCGGAGGCACTCTATGCTGTGGGGTGGGGTTCGTCATAAGCTATAAAAGGAAATTGACACTCATAAGGGTTTGGATAAGCAGATTCAGTTAAAAGTAGACTTTTTCATGTGATTCCCCTTATGGGCACACCATTGCTACCGCTACTAGTTTGTCCTCAAACTAAGGTCGTGCGGGGTGGCCCAGGGTTTATGGACTTCTTGTCTTCAGATCGAGGTTCGCTCTGATACTAGTTTGTAAGACCCCATTTTTTCGCTACAAAATCGGGTCTTAGGCCCAGAGCCGCCGCTTTGCGGTGACACCAACACTTGGGAAGGTCTCCACTACAAAATGTCGATCCTACCAGCCATATCGATCACAAAAAAATAAAAGTTCATTTGAACCAAAATAAGTTCAAGTCCACATCGCACAATATATAAGTCATAATGATACGATGCCCATCAATAATAACTAAAATAAAAGGTAGCAATATAAAGGGCTCATGCCCAATACATCATATACTCACTACAAGGTCACACGAGGAAGCAAATATACTGATCGACACTCATGTATCCGGAAACTGGTGCTCTCGTGCTAGACTGGCCCACCTCCATCTACACCGGCCTCTGGTGGTGCGGCGTCTCCTCGGTCCCCTAAAATGATATGGTCCACCGAATGTTAGTTAAAAAGACTAAGCCTCGTTTCCCACCACCCATCCCCCAGTGGCTCCTAGGCACCATGCGGGAGGATGAAGCGGTAGACAGTAAGGGTAGAAAACAAAGCAGATGATATGTCTTAGATACAGGAGTATCTACCACTACACAGGTGTTTATATGTATATAGAAAACAGTAATTAAAGCAGGGTAAAGAACAAGTAAAGTAAGTAAAGACAAGTATATAATAGAAAAGTAACCATTGATTTATAGGAATGCTCATACAAACCTATAGACCATGGGTTCATTTAGCAAGGCTTATCGTATAAAAAGTCCCATAACCAATTTATACGATAGGGGTAGCGGTTGAAATGCAATGTTAATGCTATGACATGTAGAGTTATGCTAATTAATGTTATGATCACACAAGTGTAACACATACACCCGACTCAATGCGTATAGACCTTTAGTTCCCCCTTTTTGGAGCTAATTAAGACTCCCAGGATACCCTCATAGTGGCAAAATAGAAGAGGTGGGTTAGTCCTCGCCCACCTCTAGGTTGGTATTCACACTACCTAGCCTATACCTATCGTACGCCTCAACGTGAAGAACACCGCAGAGCGCCTGCGTACTCTTACTAGCTGGACCACCAGACTTTCCTTGGCCAAGTGCAAATCCACACTTGCTGAGTAAGCGTATGGACATCGGTGTGAACGACCGTCCAATACCGAAGACCCACGACCTTTATGCACATGCAATTATGATTACTATATCTCCGAGCCATAAGCTCCCCTAGCTAACCTGCTCATCACCATAACCCTTCCGAGCCACCGGTTTGCCGAACAAGCCCGCCCGTAACCACAACCACTGAGCCTACTGCTCGTGTGACCAAACCAAGTAAGACTCGCAGCAATGGGATGTGAGTGAGTGTATTATTGAGTGTTAATCTTGCTTAGTCGTTAACCTTACAATTTAGGGTTAATCTTGGACTTCCCGAGGTCTACCCTGTGAAGGGCTCGCAGCGGTACTAGGAGGTATGATAAACCAAACCGCCTTTCCCAAGACACTTACTATTATTGATAACTACCCATAACCATACCACTCTCACCATTACACTTATTAACCCTAAGTGTGTTTTATTCTACTATAAGGGAATGACGATCTTTCATCGATCCCCAAGCACACTCTTGCCTCCTAGTCAACCAGCCATCTTACTCCCCATGTAAAACGTACATATTTACCTTAATTCAGTATTTTCACTATACACAGACCACTTGAACTATAAAAAGAGATAGACTCCAAGTGCTAATCCAAATGACCCAAGATTATTATTGGGGGTGTGTTATGACATTTGAAGACTATATACAGAAATTCATAATTTTCCTAATTTATTTGGTATTTATTATCATTTCATTAAAATCAGGGAAACTATGACTTTGAACATCAAGTATTGTTTTCTGATAAGCTATGACCTTGATATAATTTGTACAACTATATATCATCAAAATAACAGTCATGCATGAAATTCATAATCCAGAAAGTTTTTGACCTCCAAATAAAATATTGATTAACCTATTATAATCAGGGATTTACAAAGGAAGTACCAAAATTCCTCATTCAAAAATTACAAGAAAATAATATAGATCTAGGGGGATCAAAAAAGTTCACTGGTTGAGTTTCACAATTTTCTAGATTTATTTGACCATACAAATCATTTATTTAAATAAACCAATCCTAGCGCACTTTGTGAAGTGAGACATAAGAACTCCTTCAAAAATTATACTAACATTAATAGTTCATATTCTTGCCCTAAAAAGTTCTCTGACCAAGTTTCACGATTTTCCTGTGAGTATAAAATCCATAAACTAATTTTCTTACAATTGGGCAAATATTGAGGTTATGAATGAAGTACTATATATATCAATCCAAAATTCATAACAAAATTTTCAGAGAATGATACCATCAATATAAACTTACTAACAAAATTGCATGAGCATCCAAGATCATATAAACATGTAGATTCCTTTTATAAGGTAGCACCCTAATTGGTTCTTAATTAATTCAGAGGGGATAATTGTTCCTAAAAATTCCAGATAAATTATCTAAGGCATAATACCCCCCCCCCCCCCCCCCCCTATGAACCTCTCTACCAAGTTTCAAGTTAATCTGATTGCATATGACCCTATGTCCTTCAATAGGTTCGATATACAACCCTAAGGTTTGAACCGAGGTTCTAGGGCCCATCCACCCCAAACCACCCAAAAAACACCTGTATTTTATGTGACATCAAGTCAGTTGTCAAAGATTCACAACATTTGGATGAGGGGTGATCTCTCAAATCCATCAAGTGCACCTTTGTTCTAATATCCCCTAGTTTGACTTAATCACTCAATCAAATCAATCCCAATTGTGATGAAATTTTTACCAGAGTCATATCATGACCCAAAGGACCACCCACCAAAATTTGGTAGGGTTTGGAGGTCTCTAGACCCTAAAATTAATTCGTACATGAATTATTAAATTTCTACAAAAATTATAGAAAAAGTTTCTCCAAAAATTCCCATTTTTTGGATATATTGAGGGTAAGGGTAAATTTAGCCTATGCTCCAAATTTCAAAGCATTTGGATGTCTGGATTAGTGGGGGCACTCAAATCAATCTCTGGTCAACCCTATGTACAGGTTGCACCATTTTGAGTGTTGTAGTCAAACCAGTGGGCAAAATCAGCTCAAATAAATTTTAAAATAAACTAGACATAAAGATCTACAACTTTTATCTTTGGCCATTTTCCTTAAACGGCATCTAAGGGGTTCAAATGTCAATTTCAAAAACGTGCATTTCTAGGGGAAAATATGATGTTAATTAATCAGAAAATTAATAATCCGTCTAAATGGAGGGCATCGGTTCATCTTCTCCAATCAGCCAACGGCCACGATTGGCCCGTCCTGTACCAACTTGGGAGGTGATTTTCCATCCACCTAGACCCTCTCCCGATCGTCCAATGCCACCACCACCTCCATTGAGGTGGCGGCCGGCGAGACGGTGGTTGTCCTTCCGGAGGCGGCCAGAATCTGTGTTTAATGTAAAGAAAATAAAGCATGAACCCAAGCATTCAGCCATGTCAATCCAATGCCAATTGGACTAAAATCTTGTGGCGCTTATGATAAGATCTACCCACTAAGAGAGTGGAGTAGGGGAGGACCTGAGTGGTGGATTTAAGCCGTGTCGATCGTCAGTCCGCCATGGTTGGTCGTGAGCACTTGGGTGTCAGGCCGATGAGTGCCTAGATGGTTGATTTCTTCTGGAATATGGGGGAAACTCCTTCCCTTCACACCTTGAGGCCTTTTAAAGAGCCAATTCAGGGAGGGGAAGAGGCAAGGCTTGGGATTCCTCCATCAACACCATTCATGGTGAAAGTTTCGGCCATCCATAAAAGTCACCTAATCAACCCTCGTTAAGAGTTGGAAAACGACTTAATCTTCTCCTAATTGATAGGGGAAATGAATCCCCGTTAATTGGGAGGACTTTTGGCCTCCCTTGTCTAAGAATATGGCCACCAAAAACGATCCCGTCTACATCCCGTCCGTTGAGCTACCGTCGGCGCTAGTGCTAGCGCCAGCGCTAGCATCTCGACGGCATAACGCTCGCCGGTTTGGCAACCGCCGCCAGTGCTAGTGATAGCGCTCTGCGCTAGCGCTAGCACCTGTGCTAGCGTCTCGAAGGTATACGGTTCACCTCAGCGGTTTGGTGTTCGTCTCAGCGGTTCACCTAATCCACCACTACCGCCAGCGCTAGCCGCTAATGCGGGCGCTAGGTCAATATTAAGGGTACCCCTCTTTCTACGGTTGGGAAATTTGGGTGTCATAAGGGACCTCTTAATGGGTTAGGCATGTCATGGTGGGGTCATGGGTCATGGTGATGCCCTAAAGCCAACCCTAGGCTTTGTAACTACAAATTACTATTCGCAGACCATGGTGATTTTTGCCTCAAGCCTAGGCTCTTATGATCTCTTCGCGCATCCTAGGGTTTTGTGTTGACCTAGTCATGACAAAACTGTCCTAGGGGTCTAGTTGTTTGGGGGATGTTACGCAAACATAAAAAGTTAAATTTAGCTTCATCAAGGGGTTTAGTGAAGATATTTGCTACTTAATTGTCAGTGGGGACATACTCAAGATAGATATCCTTCTTTTCAACATGCTCCATCATGAAGTGGTACCTGATTTTAATGTGCTTAGTCATGATGTGTGACGCAGAGTTCTTAGCAATTGAAATTGCACTGGAAGAATCATAGTACATAGCAATTTTTCTTGTCTTGATGTTGTAATCTTCCAACTAATGTTGAATCCACAGTAGTTGTGAACAGCAGCTCCTAGGTGAGATGTATTCTAATTCAGTTGTGGAGATTACCACACTTGTCTACTTCTTGTTGCTCCATGAGATTAGTCTCTTCCCTAGAAATTGACAGGCTCCTGAAGTACTTTTCATGTCTTCTTTGCATCCTGCAAAATCAGCATCTGAATACCCAATTAGTTCAAAATCATTACTTCTAGGGTATCAAATGCCAAGATTATGAGTTCCCTTATGATATCTCAAGATTCTCTTAGTAGAGGTATAATGAGATTCCTTAAGGGAAGCTTGATACATGGCACAAATATATGTAGCAAACATGATATCTGGTCTACTAGCAGTAAGGTAGAGCAGAGATACAATGATGAATCTGTACAAGGTCTCATCAAAAGATTTCCCTTTTTCATCCTTGTCTCGAGACACCTTGGATCCCATTGGATTTCTCATATGGATTGAACTCTCCATTCCAACCTTCTTTATAAGCTCCTTAGTGAACTTGGTTTGAGAGATAAATATATCATCATCAGATTGCTTCACTTGAAGCCCTAGGAAGTATTTCAGATCCCCATGTGTTGGGTTATCCTCAAGGGTATACACATTAGAATATGCGCAGCGGAATATATGAGAACAACCCAAAAGAATAAATGGATCTTGCTAGAACTAGGAATCAAGAAATTGTAATAATAATAAAATTACCTTTGTGAAGTTGAGTCAATACTCAACCGGATTCCCCAAGAAAAATCTTCTTGAAATCGGAATCCTTTTAAGAGTTCTCCTTTTGATTCCTTTGGCTTTGTCAAGATCTAGTGTATAAAAAAGTCCATACCTCTATAGAAGTCCACACAAGCGAAGAAGAACCCTAGAACCTTGTCACACAAGGTCTAGGTCGGAGAAGGAGAAAGATCTCTACATCTCCACAGATTACCAGATTCGTACACGGGAGAGGCGGCGGCGACGGTAGTCGGCTGAGCGGCGGGAACCAAGAGGAGCAGAACCCTTCCATCTCTTGTAAGATCGCAAGTCCTTTCGCAAAAACACAGAAAACAGAGAAGATCCGATCTTCCGCACTCTTGAAACCTAAATCTGGCCTATTTATACCCATAGATATAAAGCAGATAAAGTCCTGCTATCTGTGGACCTAAAATATGAGTTAAAAGGAAATTCAGCGTGAACAGATTTATCGAGTCATTACGACGAATTCATCGAAACACTTTCTACGGGTTTGTCGAGACATCACGATAACTCTATAAATGTCACGATGAATTCGTCGAGTCCCACTCGACGAATTCGGATCATCGAGATATCTCCATCACTTGACACATCACGACGAATTCGTCGAAACCCTTTAGACGGATTCGTAGAGACATTATGACGAATTGTCGAGTCATCACGATATCAATCGACAAATTGTTGAGTCATTACATTGACTCTCGATGAAATCGTTGAGGTACCTTTATGACATTGATCAAAAGTCGATATTCGCAATATCTCCATGTGATCTCGGTGACATGCTCCATACAATATACATTATATCTAGGAGCAATTAATCGAACCACCAATACTCCAATTATTTTTAGGATTGGTCCTTCACTCATATCCAATATGAGCAAGACCAACATAATCTTTTTCTCCAATTTCTCCAAACACTCTTATGTGCGACCCTATAGGCTCATATCACGTTGGTAGTGAGACTGACTGATTGATTTCTTCCAGATCACTGCAGAAACTCCAACAGTCTCCCACTTGATCCAGCAGGTATCAACAAAAGTCTCACATGCAATGAGTGGCATCTGGCAATGCATCATTGCTACCCAAGAAATAAGAGTTCATAACTCAAACAAGGTTGTTCGTGACCAATGTATCAGCATCGTCAAGTCCTTTTGTCCCTTACATCTGAATTGAACTAGAGACATGGACCGTGTCACCCTCATAAATGTTCAGGCCTTGCTTTCTTGATCTAGAATAGACCTTTAAAGAGTGGTAAGCTCAATATCACATATTGGCTCAACCCTGCATGGTCATGCATTTCTTAGTCTCATTCCATCAAGGGGCCTATGGATGTAGCTCCTGTCATATAGGAGGACAAATTCCATCTCTATCCACACACATGCACCCAAATGATTAGTAACAAACCCAATAACCCCCCTTATTATCAACCTTTCTCAAGGAAGACTTTAGATGGCATCAAAGTACGCTCTTCCTCACTTAATGCATGTTGTGACTTCAGGCCAAAGGACCACAAACACCATTGTCACTGGAGACCTACTTATGACACGTTCATTTAACAATCCACAAAATAGTCTCATGGTGTGTCTGTCCAGTACAACTTGTTCCTAATAAGTACCCATGTGATGACTTGATATCACAATATCATGACCTATGAGAACCGGGCATCAGTCAATGCACATGCTAGTCTTATAGTCTCACCCTCGCCCTAATTTTAAGGATAATACCTTGACCAGGGGCCAATTAAGAATGAAGCTTCATTTAAACATAGGCCATCACATTCAAGTCACGCACTTGAATTCCTTTAGAAGCAAACACTCTAAGGGCATTCATTATTTTAATTAATCCATCAAATAGAGACAGTTGACATAATAAAAGAACTCATCATAAAGTAAAATGAAAAACATAATACAAATAACAATTCATCAAATGAATAAACAAACAATAAACATACAATCCACAAGGCTCCCACTAAAGATGATCACTTAGGTATCTAATACCCATTGATCTAACATGACCATCATGCTTCTTTTGCGCAAGAGGCTTCATCAGTGGATCCGCTATGTTTTTTTCAGTAGGTACTCTGCAAATATTCACATCTCCTCGATCGACAATCTCTCAAATAAGATAGAACCGCCGAAGTATGTGCTTGGAGCGCTGATGAGATTTAGGTTCCTTAGCTTGGGCAATTGCACTGTTGTTGTCACAGTAGAGAACTACAGGATCAACAATGCTAGGAACTACATCTAGCTCGTCGATGAATTTCCTAATCCATACAGCCTCCTTTGTTGCATTTGTTGTAGCAATACACTAGGCTTCTGTCATAGAATCGGCAGCTGTCTCTTGCTTGGAACTCTTCCAGCTTATAGTTCCTCCATTAAGGCAAAATACAAAACCTGACTGGGACTTTGAATCATCCCTATCAGTTTGGAAACTAGCATCCGTGTAACCATTTACAATGAGCTCTTCCTCTCCACCAAACACTAAGGACATATCCTTAGTTCTTCTCAAGAACTTTAGGATATTCTTGATGGCTATGTAGTGACCATCACCAGGATCAGACGGATACCTTCTCGTCATGCTCAAAGCATATGAGACATCGGGTCGTGTACACAACATTGCATACATGATTGATCCAATTGCCGAAGCATATGGAATCAACTTCATGCGGTCCTTATCTTCCAAAGATTTAGGACACTGGTCCTTAGAGAGACATACACCATGTGACATGGGTATGAATCCCTTCTTGGACTCAAGCATGTTGAACCATTTCAACACCTTCTCAATGTGTGTACTCTAGGTCAAACTCAGCAACTTCTTCGATCTATCTCTATAGATCTTAATACTAAGTATATAAGTGCCTTCACCCAAGTATTTCATAGAAAAGCAGTCCTCTAGCCTGTTCTTAATAGTTTGTAGGTTTGGAATGTCATTCTCGATCAGTAGTATGTGATGAGTCCTGATCATATACACATTTATGGACTCATCTGGGCTGATTTCCTAGTTTATGCACTACACTTTAGGCATGTTTTCGCTCATATTTGTTATTCCATGCTATGTGCACTTCTAGGCCCGTTTTTGGTGTTATTTCTTGTTCATCTTCGTTACTAGTTTTCATGCATCGTTAAGTGCCACTTTCAGTGGTAGGACTGGTGTCGTATGCTGGAACAGGAGTCGTGCAGGTGTTCCCGGTACAATTCTGTACAGGAACACTACGCACGATCACTGGCTCCATCGCGCACGACCACCGGTCGTGCGCCTTTGCTCGTGCGCACTTAACGCCATTTTATGAGTTCTGTTTGGCTTATCGCACGACCACTTACGATAGTGCGCACGACCACCGATCGTGCGCCACTGGTCGTGCAAACATTGTATTTTATAAATTTTCTTACCTTGCAGGCTCCGTCCAGTCAGGCGCATGATCACAGGATGCTAGTGCGCACGACCACTGGTCGTGCGCCAATGACCGTGCGCACTGTTTATTCCAGCGCCTATAAAACGACCTGCTCGCGAATTAGGTCGGGATCCCGATTTTCTTCCACCGTTTTCTCGCACCAGGGCTCCGATTTCGCCCCTCCACCGTCGCCCACCATATGGAGGTGCTCCGGGCTTGTTCTTCACGCCAATCTTGAGCCGGAGTTTCCTCTCGGCCTCCTCCTTCATCCGAGTGCTTCAAGAAAGGTTTAGCCGCCATCACCATCAAGCAAGAGGATGTTTGCAACCTCTACCGGATCGTGACACGAAGAAGACGGGCTCATTGGAGAGTAGTGACAGCTCTCTCTACCCCGGACGTAGTTGCGGATTGAGCTAGGACGCGGATTGACAACCCGGCGATTCCAACTGTGAATCTACAACGAGACTTCGGATTCGGTCGATTTCTTGCCTTATTCTTCTCTTATTGATGTGTATGTAGCTAGAACCAACATTTTGATGAAGTATATTTTTACTTGTTAACATTAGTATGAAATCATGTCTATGTGATTGAGTAATCTTGTTATATTTTCATTTGAGGTGTGCCCCGTGGTGTGGATTGTTCGTTGTGTTGTGTCGCCCTAACAATTGTTAGTAGTGTGCTTTGCGAAGAGGTGCTTGCGACCCTCATTCCGCCGTTCTCTCCATTCCATTCCGTTAGCCTACTCGCCCATCCGCCTACCGAAGCGTGGCATCGCGGCCCGTACTCCATCCCGCCTAACGAAGCAGCGCGCTCAAGGCCTGCACAGTTCAACTCCGCTTGCCTACTCGTCCATCCGCCCTTGCGACGCAGTGCGCTCAAGGCCTGCCTAGTCTCCATTCCGCCAAGCGAAGCTTTGCATAGCAGCATTGCATAGGAGTAGTTATAGTATTTTCTCTTTATTTCTCACAAACCAACTCCCTTTCATCCGCACTCCACCTATCGCTGGACTTCGATCTCAAGTCCTTCCTCGAAACCTAACTCCACCTTACTGTGTTCCTCAAGAGACCGACACTCGGAGATTTTCCCCATTATTATTACTTGCGCGACCGGTGCACTTGCCGAAATTATCGCATCAAGTTTTTGGCGCCGTTGCCGGGGAACACAGACGTGTGAGTTGCTATAGGGGGAGACAAGAGTTAGAAGTTCTTCCATTGTGTATAGTCCTCTTGTCATTTTGTTTGTTTTCTATTTAATTTTCGCGTTTATTAATTTTACTATTTCCCTTTTCCTGTTTTAAATTTTTTTTTTTAGGCAAGTTTAATCCAAGGAGTTTTATTAGTTTGTGTAAATTTCCTTGCAAAGAATTTCAGCTTCATTTTATCTGCTTTAATTATTGAAAATGTCGTCATGGGATATTTCACCTAGCTTTAATGACATGGTTTATTATATGGACCAAATGAATGAGTTGAATGCTAGGCAGTGTAGGAACATTGTTTGCTTGTTGTGTCGAGGAGAGGGTCATGAATTGAAGGACTGTCCTAGTATTTTCAATCCTGACCGTTGCTCCTCCACTCATGACAACAGTGTCCCTATCGCTCATTCTGTGCCCATGGAGGCAATTGTGCCCTCTACCCCTGAGCTTGTCTCGTGCATGGACTCCTCACTCCCTGTGTATGGCTTCACTCCTAGTGATGATGATCACTCATCTGTTAGCCAACAAGGAGAGGAATGGGAGCTCCTAGATGCACCTGAGCATGATGAGGAAAGTATTCTTTCCATCAGGGAGGCTTTAGCTGATCTTTTTACGGAGGAACCAAATCTTTGTGTTTTTCCAGTTTCTTTGCACAATTTTTCTACACACATTCTTTATGATCCTATCAAAGTAAAGGAGCGGAGTGATGCTTCGGACTCGGAGGATGCTCCAAGGTGGGTTGAGGAGGATACTCCTTCTGATGAGGAGGTTTGCACTTCCTCATGGGACGAGGAGGTCCAACTCACCACCGAGGCCCTTGAGTTCTTAGGTTCCCCTCACCATGATACTTACAATGATGATAGCGATCTATCCTTGGATCCTGCTGGGAGTGAAACCGGGACCACTCCCCCGATTTTTGATTATTTATGTCATTCTTCTCTTTTATTTCCTGACCCCCCTTCTTCATCTGAGCCTGTGCAGGTTGAGTCTTCACAGGTACATCAGGAGGACTTGGAGCATGATGCTCAAGTCAATGATGAGAGCATCCTCTCATGTGAGGAGGTTGATCCCCCCTCCGTAGAGGAAGCTCCACTCGTTGCCTTCTCCTCCTGCGGACCTGCTGTGGGCGATACCTTGCTGGGCAAGGATAGTTTTGGTGAGATGAGTGAGGACCAGGCCTCCTCCTCTTCTTACTTTCTTTTCCCTCTACCTGTGAGGAGCAGGTATTATTATTTAGGTAGAGGGGTGACTGCCTTATATCCATATCGGTACCAGCTACCGAAACGGATAATGGAGCAGTTACCTGCGCATTTTCTTTTTCATAGGCCCATTAGCAAGAACCGTTTTAATTTAGAATAAGTCGTGCTGGGATGACAATAACCCCATTAGTTATCTTACTTTTCCTGCATTTTTTATTTCTTCTAATCATGTTTAGTTAGCTGTAGTTTATTTTAGTTTGTCTTTTTCTTTTGTTTCTGCGGAGCTGACCCCTGCAGGTATCCTTTTTCTGGATGGCGGATGCTGCAGCTTTGTCTTAGTTTACACGCGTCTTCTGGTATGCTCACTTGCTGAGCATTGGGTACTCTCTTTCCCTAGCCCTATTTTGATTTTCCTGTCATATATTATGCGGATTGTTTATTTTAAGTCTGGGGGAGAGTAGTTTTGTTTACCCGCTCACGTGCACTATTGCACTGCATACTAGAAGATTTCATTTAAATTGTTGTTCATTTTCATTGCACACCACGGCACCCACTTGAGCGCGTACTCATCTGTTTGCCAGCTCTGTTGTGAATTTAATTCTCCTGCTTATTTGGGAAAGTCTAGGAGATGGCTTAGGACTATGTAGCAGAGTAAAATGTTGACTCCAATAGTGCTCCTAGTTGAGTGCTCGGCTGCATAGGAATTTGTGTAGATTAGACTTCTCTTTATACTTATGGTTTTATATTTTTCTAATAGTGTAAATCTTGTTTACTCTACTCAAATGGTGAATCCGGTGGAATCAAACGGTAGCATAGGGATGTGTGTAAACGATCGCTAGACTCGTATTGCTTGAGTCGGGAGAAAGGAGAATCTTTCTCGGTGGCTAGAACTTGCCCCAAGCGATTCTTGAAGCATTGGCATAGGATAGTTCAAGTGCGTGAGAATGACGTAGGCCATTATTTTGGCCCGGTTGAGCTTTTTATTTCATGCCTATCATCTACCCTTGCTAGCCCCTTTGTGCCTACCCCTTCCTCTTGATTCAGCTCCACTTTTATCTCACTAAAGCCTAAAAGCCTAACCTAGTCGCACACCCAAATCTGAGCTTTAATTGTAGTTTTATTTACATTGTGGGGGGCGTTGATTGTGGTGTTTATTTTGTGAATCTGTGGATATGCTCATTTGAAAATTTTGCTGGAAGAAAAAAAAACAAGAAAAAGAAGATAGAAAGAAAAAAAATGAAAAAGAAAAGAGAAAAAAAAAGAGTTTTATTGAAAAATCATGTAGAAAAATTATGTATTGGGAGTAGGCGGTGCACACACCTATGTTGCAAAAGTCCAAGTCTGGGGGTGTGGTGCATTTGCGTTCGATTTTGGTGCGCGGGTAGTTATATTAAAGCTCATTTGGGTTGCGTGTTATAAGCCCTCTAGTTTATCATTGTTTACCTCACCGTAACCCAAGCCTCAATTAAAACCTAAAAGTCCTACCGACTCACACTATGGACCAATCTAGTGTCGTGGAGAGAATGTGACCGGGTGAGCCTATGGTCGCCGACACCGATGGATTTCGGTGGAGTTTGTCCGGCACCCCAATCTTGAGCAATGCTCATCTCAGCGCTTAGTTTACTTTCTCCGTATGCATGACCAGATGATTCACCGTAGTTCACCATTTTGAGTGGTTGTAATATGCTTTTACTCTTTTAGAAATATATAAACTGTTTTTATAATCAGAAATCTTTTCTACTATTTTTCTTATGCACGTGAGCATGCGACTTCGCATGGTACTCTGTATTGTAATCTTAAGCCATCTACTTTTCTTTCCTCGTTCGCTTAGAATTTGTTTGCTCGGGATGCGCAAACAGGTAAGTCTGGGGGTGTGATGAGTCCTGATCATATACACATTTATGGAATCATCTGGGCCGATTTCCTAGTTTATGCACTACACTTTAGGCATGTTTTCGCTCATATTTGTTATTCCATGCTATGTGCACTTCTAGGCCCGTTTTTGGTGTTATTTCTTGTTCATCTTCGTTACTAGTTTTCATGCATCGTTAAGTGCCACTTTCGGTGGCAGGACTGGTGTCGTATGCTGGAACAGGAGTCGTGCAGGTGTTCCCGGTACAATTCTGTACAGGAACAATGCGCACGATCACTGGCTCCATCGCGCACGACCACCGGTCGTGTGCCTTTGCTCGTGCGCACTTAACGCCATTTTAAGAGTTCTATTTGGCTTATCGCACGACCACTTACGATAGTGCGCACGACCACCGGTCGTGCGCCACTGGTCGTGCGAACATTGTATTTTATAAATTTTCTTACCTTGCAGGCTCCGTCCAGTCAGGCGCACGATCACAGGATGCTAGTGCGCACGACCACTGGTCGTGCGCCAATGACCGTGCACACTGTTTATTCCAGCGCCTATAAAACGACCTGCTCGCGAATTAGGTCGGGATCCCGATTTTCTTCCACCGTTTTCTCGCTCCAGTGCTCCGATTTCGCCCCTCCACCATCGCCCACCATATGGAGGTGCTCCGGGCTTGTTCTTCACGCCAATCTTGAGCCGGAGTTTCCTCTCGGCCTCCTCCTTCATCCGAGTGCTTCAAGAAAGGTTTAGCCGCCATCGCCATCAAGCAAGAGGAAGTTTGCAACCTCTACCGGATCGTGACACGAAGAAGACGGGCTCATTGGAGAGTAGTGACAGCTCTCTCTACCCCGGACGCAGTTGCGGACCGAGCTAGGACGCGGATTGATAAACCGGCGATTCCAACCGTGAATCTACAACGAGACTTCAGATTCGGTCGATTTCTTGCCTTATTCTTCTCTTATTGATGTGTATGTAGCTAGAACCAACATTTTGATGAAGTATATTTTTACTTGTTAACATTAGTATGAAATCATGTCTATGTGATTGAGTAATCTTGTTATATTTTCATTTGAGGTGTGCTCCGTGGTGTGGATTGTTCGTTGTGTTGTGCCGCCCTAACACTTGTCAGTGGTGTGCTTTGCGAAGAGGAGCTTGCGACCCTCATTCCGCCGTTCTCTCCATTCCATTCCGTTAGCCTACTCGCCCATCCGCCTACCGAAGCGTGGCATCGCGGCCCGTACTCCATCCCGCCTAACGAAGCAGCGCGCTCAAGTCCTGCACAGTTCAACTCCTCTTGCCTACTCGTCCATCCGCCCTTGCGACGCAGTGCGCCCAAGGCCTACCTAGTCTCCATTCCGCCAAGCGAAGCTTTGCATAGCGGCATTGCATAGGAGTAGTTATAGTATTTTCTCATTATTTCTCACAAACCAACTCCCTTTCGTCCGCACTCCACCTATCGCTGGACTTCGATCTCAAGTCCTTCCTCGAAACCTAACTCCACCTTACTGTGTTCCTCAAGAGACCGACACTCGGGGATTTTCCCCATTATTATTACTTGCGCGACCGGTGCACTTGCCGAAATTATCGCATCAGTATGTCATCCACATACAATATCAAGAAAATGACAATGCTCCCACTAATTCTCTTGTAAACACAAGGATCATCTTCGTTCTTGATGAAACCAAACTCTTTGATCTTCTCATTAAAATGCAGATTCCAACTTCGAGAAGCTTGTTTCAACCCCTAAATGGATCGATTAAACATGCATATTTTAGTGGCTTCATTTGGAGATACAAAACCCTCGGGTTATGTCATATACACTTCCTCAAGGAGGTTTCCATTAAGGAAAGTCGTTTTAACATCCATTTGCCAGATCTTGTAGTCATAATACGCAGCAAAAATAAGTAGAATTCTGATGGACTTGACCATAGCAACAGGGGAAAAAGTTTCATCAAAGTCAACACCATAAAATTGCCTGAAACCTTTAGCCACCAGCCGGCCTTTGGATGTCTGAACATTCCCATCCATGTTGATCTTTTTGTTGAATACCCACTTGCACCCTATGGGTCATACCCCTTCAGGTGGTTCCACCATGGTCCAAACTTGGTTTGTATACATGGAGTCCATTTCAGATTTCATGGTCTTAAGCAACTTATCAGAGTCTGGTCCATACATAGCTTCTTGATAGGTTGCAGGTTCATCATCATGTTTCATAAGCAACACACTAACTATTTGAGACATGGGAAATTCATATCTCTCAGGTTCAACTCTAGGTCTACCAGATCTACGTAGGACTTGTGTTTCTTGAGCAGGTTCTCCAGCTACAATAGATTGTATTCCTTGCTCAGGTTCCAATTTTGGTTCATTCCTTATTTGTGGTTCTTGAACTTCTTCATGTTCTATGTTGGTGTTTTCTCTAGACAGAAACTCTTTCTCTAGAAAAACACCACTCCTCATGACAAACACTTTGCCCTCGGATCGCGTGTAGAAGTAATACCCTTTAGTTTCCTTAGGATATCCCACAAGATAACACTTATCTGATTTGGGTTCCAGCTTGTCAGACATTTGACGTCATACGTATGCCTCACAGCCCCAAATCTTAATGAAAGATATATTAGGACGCTTCCCAGTCCATATCTCATATGGTGTCTTTTGAACCATCTTGGTCGGAACTCGATTTAGTGTGAAAGCAGCAGTCTCTAGAGCAAAACCACAAAAGAAAATGGGCAAATTTGCATGACTCATCATCGACCAAAACATGTCTAACAAAGTACAATTCCTCCTCTCAGACACACCATTATGTTGTGGTGTTCCGGGCGAAGTGAGTTGTGATACAATACCACACCCTTTTAAGATGATCACAAAACTCATGACTCAGATATTCGCCACCGCGATAAGATCAGAGTGCTTGTATTCTTTTTCCCAGTTGGTTCTCTGCTTCATTCTTAAACTCTTTGAACTTTTGAAAGGTTTCAGATTTGTTCTTCATAAGAAACACATATATGTATCTACTAAAATCATCAGTAAATGTAATGAAGTATTGGAACCCACCTCTAGCCATAGAACTCATGGGTCCGCACACATCGTTATGTATGATACCCAAAAGATCATCAGCCCTCTCAGTATAACCAATGAAAGGGGCTTTAGTCATTTTGCCTAATAAGCAAGACTCGCATCTCTCAATGATTCATAATTAAATGAGTCCAGTGGTCCATCTCTATGGAGCTTGGATATGTGTTTCTCATTTATATGGCCTAAACGACAATGCCAAAGGTACGTAGGATTCGAGTCATTTGTTTTTAGTCTTTTAGTATTTTCTACATTATAGATCGGATGGTCTAAGTTCAAAACATATAAACCATTAAACAATTGGGCTACACCATAATAAATATCATTCATAAAAATTGAACAACAATTTTTCTTAATTATAAACGAAAAACCTATAATGTCAAGACATGAAATGGATATAATGATTCTAGTTATGGCTGGAACAAAATAACAGTTATCTAATTTTATTACAAGCCCAGTGGGCAAAGAAAGATAATAGACACCAATGGCAACGAAAGCAACACTTACTCCATTTCCAATGCATATGTCTACCTCCCCTTTACCCAGCATTCTTCTCCTTCTCAATTCCTGCACATTTGTACAAATGTGAGAATCGCATCCGGTGTCCAATACCCAAGATGAAGGAGAAGAAAGGTTTATTTCTATAAAATAAATACCTGAAGTGGAAGTCACACTTCCTTTATTCTTTTGCAGATCCTTAATATAGAGGGGACAGTTCCTCCTCCAATGCCCTGCCTTACCGCAATGGTGGCACTTTCCTTCCTTCGCTAGACCTTTCTTTCTCAGTGCAGAAGATTTGGGATCAAGCTAAGACTTAGATCCTATCTTTGTCTTCTTCAATCCCTTGGCCTTTCCCTTGCCTTTATGCACCATCAGTATGGGGCTAGCAGGCTGATATGTAGTATTTGTGCATATTTTTATTATAGTATTTATGGTAAAAAAAATTATAATTTTATTAATATTATTTATATTTTGTTTAAAAATCACTTCTATTATAATTTATGTTCTAAATATAGTTGTATTTTTGTATTGCAAATTTTCTGGAATTTTTGCTCAATTTTTATAGTACACGCCATAGGTCACCCCAATGACCAAGTGCGTGTAACCTTAATTTCAGTCCAGAGTTTATCTCGCATAGTTTGAGCTAGTCCACAGCAAGTCACGCCCGTGACCAAGGGCGTGTAATCATAAAATCTTCCCAGCGGAGATGCCATCGATACGTGGAGATGCCGTGTAAAGTTGACTCAAGTCACGCCCGTGACCCAATTATCACGGTCGTGACTTTCCCGTGTGATCCTTGCTCGTTGTCGTGCCGCCTGTCACGCCCATGCTGCATTAAATGAAGCCATCCTGAGTCATGCCCGTGACCCAAAGGTCACGCTCGTGACATGTCCTTTTCTACCGCGCCATCACGCAATCGCCCACACTGCTGTCCCAGCTGAGTAGAACAACTATTACACGCCCTTGGTCACGCCCGTGACCGAGGGCGTGTAATCTAAAAATTTCTCCTATAAATTCAGAGGCTCCATTCCAGCAAATGGCTCTTCTTCCCCCTGCCCATTTAGGCTTTTCTTGTATAGTTTTTCTTTATTTTCATATTTTAGGTTTAGTTTTTATTTTATGTAATTTCCTTTCTTAAGCTTAGTTTTATTTCTTGTAATTTTATTTCATGCAAGGTATTTTAGTTCCTTTTCCATGCAATTTAATGTAGATTTCATTTTATGTAATCTCTCTTTATGGTAATGAAATTTTAAGCTTCTTTTCATTTGTGCAAAATCTCCTCTTCCATCCTTATCTCTCTTTCTTAATTTTAGTAAGTACTTAGTTGTTCTTGATTTTCACAAGTTTTGTTTTGAAATTATCTTTTTCCTTATTATCATTTCTCCTCTCCTTCGATTTATTCTCGACAAATAACGATATCGAGTTCATATGCCAGTTATTAATTTCGGTATTGGTTTTCATATTCTAGTTTGCTGAGAGGCGCATGCGTACGAATCGATTGCTCAAGAATAAAAAGAGTTGCACGCACCCCTCGACAGAGGATGAACAAAATCTTCTGGATAGGAGTCAAACCCTATAGTGGGATTCACCTCGTTAAAGCGAGTATTAGGCGTTTCGGTTATAAAACGAGAGTTCGGCAGATCAACTTAATCTCAGGTGGGCGTATTCCTCGAGAGAGGTGCGTTAATAAGCTAGGAATCTCCACGGTCAATGAATAGAGTATAATGATAATATTAATCTTATTTTATTTCATTTTAAATCAAGTTTGAATCAAGTTTTATTTTCTTTATTTATCTTATTCTCTTTTATTTAGTTTTAAATTATTCCTCTTTCTCCGTTCTTTCCGATAAATAAATAGTTAGCTTTCTCGAAGTAGAAGTGCTCGACAGACCCGTGTTTAAATACGACCTTGATATTTGTCTTTAGTATCTTATACTATAAACAATATGGTACGTTTGCCTTCATCGGATATAGAATTGGAGAACATAAACAACGAATCTTAAATTCTCATAAATCCGAATCATTAATTTTTATATCAAGTTTTTGGCGCCGTTGCCGGGGATTATTTTGTCGATATTTTCAAAATAGAGAGCGCTATTACTTCTATCTTCTTTTTCTTGTTCTTTTTATCCCCCCCCCCCCATCTAAATTTTTTTTGTGTTATAATTAAATTCATGGAAAGGGAGATTTGGGCTTTCATCCCATCGCATCTTCTAGTACCTTGCAAACCCTTCACTGAGTACACCTTGGGAAGTCTAAGGCTAATTAAATCACATAAAGAAAAAAATTTCCTTTCTTTTCTTTTCTTTTTTTAAGTAATTTTCAAAAAACCAAAAAAAATTCTCTTTGAAAAAAATAATTATCTCTTTGAAAAAAAAATTAAACCTAAAAAAAATTATAAAACTAATCAAAACTAAAAAAAGTAACTTTTATGTTTTATTTCATTTTTATTTTGTATTTTGTTCCATTATTTTAAAAGTAATTCTGCAGGTAATCGTGGTGGTCGTCCGTCTCCAAATCAGGGACGTGCTTCTTTTTCCCCTCCTTATTTTTTTCTTTCATAATCATGTGCTTTTATTTTATCTTTCTTCTTCATACTTAGCTTTCATGATTGGGGACAATGTTGAATTTTAAGTATGGGGGTGTATTTCCCTTTCTTTTAAATTATAAAATCTTAGAAAATTTCCACACAAAAAATTAAAATCCCAAAATTCCAAAAATATTTTGGTTGTACATTGTTTATTTTCTTTTTGTACATAGTTTATTTCCTTTTTTGTTCTCTTTAACAAAAGAAAAATTAGCTTTTTATTAAAAAAAATTAAAACCCAAAATCTTTAAAAAAATAGAAAATTAATTTCTTGAAAAGGGACGTTTGGGCTATCATCCCAGCATATATCCTAGTACCGTTAAGAACCCTTCACGGGGTATACCTCGGGAAGACCAAGAATTAATAAAAAAATCTTTTAGGCTTTCTAGTTTATGTTTGGCACTTTTATTATTTATTTCTTATCAAAAATCCAAAAAAAGAAAATTTCAAAAATTTCAAAAAAAAATGAAGAAAACATAGAAAAATTTCAAAAATATAATAATTCCTTACTTTGGTTTTTGTTATTTCCAAAATAAATTTTTTTATGAGTGTATTTATGAGCATTTATCTTTTAATTTATCATAGTTGGCTAAAATATAAATTTTGTATATTTAGGTGATTTAGTTTTAAGAGATATTTTATGATTTTAATTTGATTAGAGAAATTTCTTTAGCACTTCTTCTCTTTTATTTTAAATAGTTACAATTTTGTTATAATTATGCTTAACACCTTTAGACATTAATTATTTATACCTCATGCTTTTTTAATCTTAGGAAAGTTTAATTTACTATAGTTGCTCTCAAAATATTTTACTTTAAATCTAATTTTTGTTTTAGCACTTTTTCCTTTAGCCTTTGCCCAATCCCAAAAAAAATCATTATTAAAAGATCATATGTCATGGGAATGAGAGAATCAAATTCATTATTCCCTAAACATATGCATCATATCCTTTGTATGAAGAGTATTAAGAAAAGATTATATGGCATGGAAAATGAGAGGATAAAATTCATCATTTTCCTAAACATATACAATTAAAAAAAATGTGTGGGGTGAGAGGATAAAATTCATCACCTCTAACCAATCAACACAAATTATCTCTTCATGTTTACCCAAACCCCCCTTTTAGCCAATTTAATTGTTTTTAGTTAAAAATTAAAATATTAAAAGAGCATAAGTAGTAGATTATATTTTTCCAATAGTTTCTTTCAAAGTTATAGATTTATTAATTTTAAATCTAATTGTGTTTACAAATTACTCAATCTTGTTTACTAGTTATTATGTTTGAGAATTCTTGGCTAAATATTTTTCTCTTATTATTCTAATTTCATAATTTTGAACTTAATTCGTTAATCCCTAAATTTTCTTTTTTAGCTTACTTGTGATTTAATGAATTTTTTTTAATTAAAAATTTTATTAAATGCCTTATAAATATTTCTCATACTTTTGCTCTGGAATAATAAAAGCTTAAGTATGGGGGTATTTGATAAGTAGTATTTGTGCATAATTTTATTATAGTATTTAGGTTAATTTTTATATAATTTTGTAAATATTATTTATATTTTGTTTTAAATTCACTTCTTTTATAATTTATGTTCTAAATATAGTTGTTTTTTTTTATTTTGCAAATTTTCCGGAATTTTTGCTCAATTTTTACAGTACACGCCCTAGGTCATGCCTGTGACCAAGGGCGTGTAACCTTAATTTCAGTCCAGAGTTGATCCCCCGCAATTTGAGTTAGTCCACAACAAGTCACGCCCTGGGTCACGCCCATGACCGAAAGGTCACGCCTATGACCGAAAGGTCACGCCTGTGACCAAGGACGTGTAAACATAAAATCTTTCCAGTGTAGCTGCCGTCGAGACGTGGAGATGCCATGCAAAGTTGACTTAAGTCATGCCCGTGACCCCATTGTCACAGTCGTGACTTTCCCGTGTGATCCTTGCTCATCGGCGCGCCGGCTGTTCTTGAGTCACGCCCATGTTGCATTAAATAAAGTCATCCTGAGCCACGCCCGTGACCCAAAGGTCACGCCCGTGACATGTCCTTTTCTGCCGCACCGTCACGCAATCACCTACGCCGCTGTCCCAGCTGAGCGGAATAACTATTACACGCCCGTGACCGAGGGCGTGTAATCTCAAAATTTCTCCGCTAAATTCAGAGGCTCCATTCCAGCAAATGGCTCTTCTTCCCCCTGCCCAATTGGGCTGTTCTTGTATAGTTTTTCTTTATTTTTATGTTTTAGGTTTAGTTTTTATTTTAAGTAATTTCTTTTCATAAGCTTAGTTTTATTTCTTGTTATTTTATTTCATGCAAGATAGTTTAGTTCCTTTTCCATGCAATGAAATGTAGATTTCATTTTATGTAATCTCTCTTTATAGTAATGAAATTTTAAGCTTCTTTTCATTTGTGCAAAATCTCCTCTTCCATCCTTATCTCTCTTTCTTAATTTTTTCTTTAGTAAATATTTAGTTGTTCTTGATTTTCACAAGTTTCGTTTTGAAATTATCTTTTTCCTTACTATCGTTTCTCCTCTCCTTCGATTTATTCTCGAAAAATAACGATATCGAGTTCATATGCCGGTTATGAATTTCAGTATTTGTTTTCGTATTCTAGTTAGCCGAGAGGCTCGTGCGTATGAATCGATCGCTCGAGAATAAAAAGAGTTACACGCACACCTCGAGAGAGGATGCATAAATCTTCTGGATAGGAGTCAAACCCTATAGTGGGATTCACCTCGTTAAAGCGATTATTAGGCGTTTCGGTTATAGAATGAGAGTTCGGCCGATCAACATAATCTCAGGTGGGTGTATTCCTCGAGAGAGGTGCGTTCATAAGTTAGGAATCTCCACGGTCAAGGAATAGAGTAGAATGATAATATTTATCTTTTTTTTATTTCATTTCAAAGCAAGTTTGAATCAAGTTTTATTTTCTTTATTTATCTTGTTCTCTTTTATTTAGTTTTAAATTATTCCTCTTTCTCCGCTCTTTCCGATAAAATAATAGTTAGCTTTCTCGAAGTAGAAGTACTCGATAGGCCCGTGTTTAAATACGACCTTGATATTTTTAATTAGTATCCTATACTATAAACGATAAGGTATGCTTGCCTTCATTAAATATAGAATTGGAGAACATAAATAATGAATCTTAAATTCTCTTAAATCCGAAACATTAATTTTTATATCATAGACTTGGCCTTCTTCATGTTGTTCTCAGCAGTTCTCGACATGCCTAGGAGCTCGGGCAGTGTCTTGTCAATTTCATTCATGTTATAGTTCAAGATGAACTGCTCATAACTGTCCGACAATGATTGCAGGATCAGATCAGTGGCCAACTCTTTGCCCAAGGGAAAACCCAGTCTTTCAAGGTTCTCTATATCCCCAATCATCTTAAGTACGTGAGTCCCTACTGAGTCTCGAGCTCCCATTGTTCACTGAAACAATGCCTTGGATATGTCATACCTCTCTTGCCGAGCTTGCCCCTCGAACATTTACTTGAGGTGCCCGATTATCTCATAACCACACATGCTCTCGTGTTGCTTCTGAAGCTCAGAGGACATGGTAGCAAGCATGAGGCATTCCACATTCAGGGTATCATCCTAATACTTCTTGTAAGCATCTCTGTCTGCTCGAGGAGCATTTCCAGATGGCTCTGTGGGGGCTTTTCCTTCCAAGACATAAAGCTTGCTCTCTTGCCTGAGGACAATCCTCAGGTTCCTGTACCAGTCAAGGAAGTTCGTCACGTTGAGCTTGTCCTTCTCAAGGATGGCTCTCAGGGACAAAGTGGAGTGTGATGTGCTTGCCATGGAAATTCTACAATAGATTTGCAAAACATTTTCAGTACTATATTTCAAAATACATTATATTTTAATAAGGACTTTTATTAAAAGCTCTCACTATTTTATTCAAATTGATAACCCTTAATATCAATTTGGAGAGTTTATGCGAGCTACTCTCTTAGTGGACAAGATCCGTATTTCACCGCCATCGTAAGTCAGCTTTGGCTGTTCACCCATAATTTGGCTATTTAGGTAGACAACATTTTCCAATTGCATCACTATGCAACTTTTGTATGGTTGGTAAATAACTCTTTATTCACATCCATCATATGGTGCATGCCAACCCTATGCCTCTAGGCACTCAAACTTTGAGGTCACCTAGTTAAGTTGGACCCGATGTCGACAGTGGGATATCACAATTATCTGCTCGCACCCTTACCAAGATAGATTAATGCACCTTGCTTTGGCAAGCCCACATTTCATCGATCGAAGTAGGAAGAGTGTCATCCATCGGAAGGCATCTGAATACTTAATATTTATTTTAAGATATTTTCATGATATTTGATTAACAATTAATCTTGATTAACATTTAATCAATGTGCACACTTTTTCACAATCATGAAACAAACAATAAGCATAACCCGGATACATTCCAGATGCACAAGACCATCAACATTTGATGACATGGACTAAATCTGAATATTTAAAACATTTCTAAATCTTTGGATTTACTTGTACCGAATGCTAGCACAGGAAACCACCCTTTAAAGCAGTAGACAAGCTCGCCTCTCTATTCCTTTAGTTTCTCAAACTAACATAGAGATAGACGGTTACTGCAAAAGGGAACAATTTCTGAAACATGGAAATAGCAGGAACCTAGCTCTGATACGAATGTTGGGTTATCCTCAAGGGTATACACATTAGAATGTGCACAGCGGAATATATGAGAACAACCCAAAAAATAAACGGATCTTGCTAGAACCATGAATCAAGAAATTGTAACAATAATAAAATTACCTTTGCGGAGTTGAGTCAATACTCAACCGGATGCCCCAAGAAAAATCTTCTTGAAATCGGAATCCTATTCTGAGTTCTCCTTTTGATTCCTTTGGCATTGTCAATATCTAGTGTGGAAATAAGTCCACGCCTCTATAGAAGTCCACACAAGCGCCGAAGAACCCTAGCACCTTGTCACACAAGGTCTAGGTCGGAGAAGGAGAAAGCTCTCTGCGTCTCCACAGATTATCAGATCCGTACATAAGAGAGGCGACGGCGGCGGCAGTCGGCTGATCGGCGGGAACCAAGAGGAGCAGAACCCTCTCGTCTCTTTCAAGATTGCAAGTCCTTTCGCAAAAACTTTGCCGACAGAGAAGATCCGATCTTCCCCACTCTTGAAACCTAAATCTGGCCCATTTATACCCATAGATATAAAGCAGATAAAGTCCCGCTATCCGTAGACCTAAAATATGAGTTAAAATAAAATTCGGCGTGAACAGATTTATCGAGTCATTACGATGAATTTGTCGAAACACTTTCAACGGGTTTGTCGAGACATCACGATAACTCTCTAAATGTCACGATGAATTTGTTGAAACCTTTTTCAACGGATTTGTCGAAACACAACGACGAATCATTGAGTCCCACTCGACGAATACAGGTTTGATGAGACATCATGATGATTCGTAGAGTCCCACTCGATGAATTTGTATCATCGAGATATCTCCATCACTCGACACGCACGACAAATTCGTCGAAACCCTTTCGACAGATTTGCCGAGTCATTACGATGAATCGTCGAGTCATCACGATATAAGTTGACAAATCATCGAGTCATCACATTGACTCTCGATGAAATCGTTGAGATACCTTTATGACATTGATAAAAAGTTGATATTCGCAATATCTCCTTGTGATCCCGATGACATGCTCCATACAATATACATTATATTTAGGAGAAATTAATCAAACCACCAATACTCTAATTAGTCGTAGGATTAGTCCTTCACTCATATCCAGTATGAACAAGACCAACACAATCTTTTTCTCCAATTTCTCCAAACACTCTTATGTGCGACCCTATAGGCTCATATCGCGTTGGTAGTGAGACTAACTGCTCGATTTCTTCCGGATCACTGCAGAAGCTCCAACACCATGCTGCTCATTTCAAACTTCCCTTGCATTAAGTTAGCAAACATCTTGCAACGGTTGTCATCTGTAGACCCAAAAATTATATCATCAACATAAATTTGGACTGGCAAACTCTTGCCCTTTATTTACCTTAGAAAAATGTTATCTATCTACCCCCTTGAAAACTTATTTTCATTGAGGAAGTTAGATAGAGTTTCATACCAAGCTCTTGGAGCTTGTTTTCAAACCATATAATGTTTTGTTTAAGAAATAATCATGATCAGAAAAATTAGGACTAACAAAAACTGGTGGCTGCTCAACATATACTTCTTCCTTGAGATCCCCATTGAGGAATGCAGATTTCGCATCCATTTGGTACACCTTGAATCCTATGTGAGCAGCATAGGCTAGGAAGAGACTTATTATCTCAAGTCTTGCTACTGGTGCATAGGTCTGATCAAAATCAATTCCTTCTTCTTGACTATATCCATTTGCAACTAGTCTTGCCTTATTCTTGATGATGATCTCATTATCATCTAGCTTGTTCCTGTAGACCCACTTGGTTCTCATTACATTCTGGTGTTGAGGTCTAGGAACTAACTTCCACACCTTGCATATTTTGCACTGTCTAAGCTCTTCTTGCAAAGTCATGATCCAAGAAGGGTCTGAATTTGCATCTTCAAATATCTTAGGTTCAATCAGAGAAAGGTAGCTCAGATACAGTGCTTCATTTTGAGCACTTCTTCTTGTTCCAGCTCCTTGACTCATTTATCCAATCACTTGACTGCTTGGATGATCTTTGTGGTGCCTCCAAGCTGGTGGTAGTGCTCCTTGAGCTTCAGCATTTGCTGTAGCAACTAGCAGTTGTCCAGGTGTAGTGTCATATGCTTCTCCTTAGACTAGTTCTCCATCGTCAATGATCATATAAGGATATGTTAATTATTCTAAGCTTATCTATTCCATCTTCATATCTATACCTGCAACACTAGAAAAGCTAGGCAAACCTTGATGAATCAAGCTTGTCTCATCAAATACAATATATATTGATTCTTTTACCACATGGGCTTTCTTGTTGAATATTCTATAAGCCTTGTTGTGACTCTTATATCCAACAAGAATCCCCTCAAAACATTTCTCAGCAAATTTAGTTAGATAAGATTTACCATTATTTAGGACATAACACTTACATCCAAAGATTCTAAAGTAGGCCAGATTTGGTTTTCTTCCCTTTATTAGTTCATAAGGAGTTTTCTTGTGACTTTCTAAGATAGAGGCTCTATGATGATTTGATTCGGATTGTTCTTTTTAATTGTTTTGGTTAACCTTTATTTGATGAGATTAGAGTTAGGCAGGTGTTTCCAAAGAGTCTCGCAAGTACTCCTACTTTGAGAAATTAACCGTTATCCTATCAAAAGATAGAAGTAACGGTATTTTTCTCCTTTCGAAATATTGACGATTACGCCTCAGCTACAACGCCGAATTCTATTCATTTTTAAAATAGAAAAGGAGAGTTTTGCACTAATTTGGTTTGAACAGTTTTTGTTTAAATTTTAATCCGAACTAATCATATAATAAAGGCAAGTATACCTTATCGTTTGTAATACAGGATATTTTGTATTAGAAAATATCGAGGTCGTATATTTCCGCGGATCGTGTTGATTAAGCTACTTTGAGGAACGAACTATTACTTTATCGGAATAAGATTTTAGTGTGGGTTTCTAAAAGAAAACGATAATAAGGCCTATAACTAGAATTCTAAACGATGATAATAATAGCGCCCGATGTTGAAATACCTTGAGACAAAAATAGTCTTTTTTAGAAGTAAAAGAGATGACTTTTTAAAACATCAAAACGGCTTGGCCGTGGAGGTTCCATAATTATGAACGCTCCTTGATGCGCGTTCTGCAAGTGCACCGGCCGCACAAGTAATAAAGTTGGGATTACGTCCCCGAATATCGTCTCTCAAGGAATGCGCGTGGTTAGTTTGACTCTTCGGATTGAGAAAATAATTACGAGAGTAAATTAAAGGAAAAATCAGAGCTTTGATTTTGGTTTCCTAAATTACTACACAGAAATGAGATGCGGGTCAAAACTCCGCTTCGAAAGGCGGGATGGATGCAACGGCCGCGATGATGTGCTTCGTAAAGAGTGTGGATGGAAAGTAACTGTGACGATTGAGGGTCGTACACACCTCTTCGCAAAGTGGGGGTGAATGCAGCGGTCGCAATGCCACGCTTCGGTATGCGGGTGAAATGGCCATAGTGCGGGGTTTTGTGAGGGTCGAGTTCACCTCTTCGCCAACATCACCACTAGCAATTGCTAGATGGCTAGCTAGAACGTGTGTGTGGAAGTGGAGTGGGGGCGGAGCGCATCACAGCAAAGCATTAAGCGAGAAATAAAATAAGAGTATACTTCCATTCATAGACAAATAGAGATCACTCTAGTTCAATACAATAGTTAAGCATACATTTCCAAAAGAGAGAGGGTAGAGGAAACCACGAGATGAGAAGCCTCACCGTAGATCTTGGCCAGAATGGGGGGTTGTCAAGCCTCCTCCGAGCTCAGTCCTTGGTTGCTTCCGGAGTTCAGAGGCTGTCACTACCTCCAAACATCATCCGTCTTCTTCTCAGAGTTGGGTCTCTTCCACTTAGCCCAATGGAGATGCCACACCTTGAAATAGTTGCTATAGATGGCGGGGAATGCTTCTGGAACCCTTGATGGAGCTTAAGATCGATGGAAGAAGCTTTCCCAAGGAAGGGGATGGATGGATGGAGCTTGGAGAGGGAAAACGGCGGAGCTTGCGGAAGAATTCGCTCCCAAAACAATGCTGAATGACCTAAAATCGCGGAGCCGGTCTTTAAATACGGAGCAGAATAAACACTGTGCACGACCAGTGGTGGTGCGCACTATAGTCACTGGTCGTGTGTGAGCAACCAGCAGCCTGGACGAACATCTGCATTTGATCGTGTGATTTGTAGTGATCGTGCGCCTGATCGTGCGAGAACAAATCGCACGATCAGGTCCAGATTTTCATGGAATCACATGGATTGCCCCCCCCCCTGGAATGCATTTCAGCTCCTGGTACCTGCAGCAAACTCAAACATACTCATTGTGGCCTAGAAATAAAGCACCCAGCGGCATAAAATATGCACCAAAGAGAATAAAAGGGAACATCCAAGATAACACACAGAAGTAGGCTAAGGAAGGTACTATTTACGCAAATAACCAACAAATCCAATATAAGCGATAATCAACCTAATATGCACTACCTATGCATGATACTAAGCCTAAATGAGTCCTAAAATATGTATATAATGGAGACTCATCACACCCCCAGACTTACTCGTTTGCGCGTCCTGAGCAAACTACTCTCGGCGGACGGGAAAAACAAGGGTTAGAAAGGTGATTGTGGCTAGGAGTAATATGCGAAATCAAATAATCATGTTCATAAAACTCTCGTAGAAGAAATTTCTATTATGCAAAGTAATTTACAAATATCTAAAATAGTAAATAAGAGATTAGTTTACTCAAAAGCTGAACCAAGTATGATCTGCCAGTCACGTGTAGGGATAATGTAGGGATGCGCTCAGATGAGTATTTCAAAAAATACGGGATACGGAACTAACTCCACCGAAATCCATCAGTGTCAGGAGCCATAAGCTCGCACTTTCGCACTCTCTCCACAGCATCAAGTAAAACTACACACAAGTCAATAGGGCTTTCGGGTAAATATGAGGCTTAGGTTGCGGTAGGATACACAATGATAAACTCGGAGGCTAACGCACCTAACGCATTTGAGCAATACAAATTGTAAACTCGGGCAACCAATAAAGCTGATGTGTTCATCGCCAACACCCAATATATAGTAATTCTTATCAAATAATTCAGGATTTCTGAATTAGAATATAAAGCTCAATTTTTTTTTTCTTTTGGAGCGCTAATCTTTTCAATTTTTAGCTCACAAATACTTTTTCATTTTTTTTTCTTCTCCCTTTTTTTTAACTTAAGCAATCCAAATATGTATCCATACATAACAGCACATCACAATAATCAGTTATACTATAAAGCTCGAAACGCGTGCGCATACAGGTTTGGTAATCTTGGCTTAAGCGAGAGCGGTGGAGCTAAATAGAAAAGATGGGATAGGCACAAAATTGGTTAGCAAGGGTGAATTTCTAGTTTTTTCTCAAAGCTCAAATGGTCCAAAGAATGGCCTACATCATGCTAATGCGTTAGGACTACCCGGTGCCTATGTTTCGAGAATCGCTAAGAGCGAGTTCTTAGCCACCGAGAAAGATAACTCTTTCTCCCGACTCGAGAAATACGAATCTAGCATTCGATACCAACTCACCTACACTACCGGTAGATCGACACAGGTTCATGCTTTGAGTAAAGTACAACTCTAATTACTAAATTAGAGAAGAATAAAGCTACAACGCATGAAAATAGAAATAACTTCTACACAAAATTCTATGCAAAACATGAGTATTCGATTAGAACACTACTGGAGTCAACATCGTACTCCAAACCACAATTCCTAGCTAACACAATCGACTTCCCGGCTTCATTCCAAAAGGAAACTTGGCACGGTAGCACTCGCAAGTAAGTGCGTGCATAGTGGGTGCAGCGTGTGCGTGCTACATAAAAATTGATCAACTGAAATAAACAGAAAGCTAAAATAATAACACTACCGGAATGCGTGCGTGTGTTCACGTGCATGGTTCTCACTCTCCCCCAGACTTACATGAAAGCATAATCTAAGATATGATTCTTTAAACATTAAACTAAGGAGAAAAGGGAGAGTGTACCCCATGCTCAGAAGTGAGCATACCGGAAGAATTGGCGTTTTGTCCTGAATGCGGTTGTTCCGCCTTGCTCCAAGAAATACGGGCCTGCGATTAAAGAGTACCCAGGCACAACAAAAATATAATAAGGAAAATAAAGAAGAACGAAGGAGCGGAACCAAGCGGTCCCCAATGGGTTGTCTCCCAAGAGACCTTTTGCTTAACATCCTTAAAGGTGGACCAAATACCTGTATTAGCAGATTATAGAATTGTTCACGCAAAATTAAAGAGAGGAGATCATCCAAGTCTACGTAGTATTATTACACAACCAAATGGAGAAATCAACTATACGTTGATTTAAAATAGTAACTGCAGATAGAAGAAAAAGGTCCGGAGACCCGCAACTGATGGCAACGAAGTAAGAGGTTTAGCCTCCATCCCCAAGTCTCCTCTTTTTCTGCTCTCTTTCTCTCTTCCAAGAGTATTTCTTCAAAGAAAAATCGCTTTCCTCCCTGTAGCCAGTCCTTTAGGGGAAGCATATGCGGTGACACTAGAGTGGACAGAGCAATATCGTCTGCCACTGCAACATGCTTATCCTGCCAGGAATGCATCATCCGACTGCCCAAAAATGGGTCAGCATATTCCAAATTATGCGGGGGCACAAATGAAACGATGTTAGAAATAACAGGAAGAGATGGAGCGAGAGTATACTAAACATCCGTACGGGCAAAGCAGGAGGAAGAAATGTCACAAGTGACATCCTCCCGTGAGAGATGATCAGATTCTACCTGGATGACCAACGCTAACTCTTCCTGTTGAATTGTAACCAATGAAAGAGGGTCAAGAAACAAAGTAGATGAAGAACATAAAGAATCATTAGTCAAGGGAGTGATCCCGGTTTCACTCCCTGCAGGTTCTGATTGTACCACTATCACAACACGAGGAGGTTCTTGCAACACGGCCGAGGCAAGAGGCACCAAAGTCTCAACCTGCCTAGTCAATCTATCAATATACTCTTGCCGTGTTTCAAGGTCTTGAATTATAATTTGAGCAAATTTGAAGAATTTCTCCTCCAAATAGGTTATATCCTCATCATGTTGTGACAGGAGGAGTAAAGAACATGACATGGCTCCTGCATACACACTACCCGAAAACAGTAAAAAAAACAACTCCAGTAACTATTAACTCAAACACCAAAATCCAACAACGCCTGCATTCCTCGGCAACGGTGCCAAAAACTTGATGCGCGTTCGGCAAGTGCACCGGTCGCACAAGTAATAAAGTTGGGATTACGTCCCCGAATATCGTCTCTCAAGGAATGCGCGTGGTTAGTTTGACTCTTCGGATTGAGAAAATAATTACGAGAGTAAATTAAAGGAAAAATCGGAACTTTGATTTTGATTTCCTAAATTACTACACAGAAATGAGATGCGGGTCAAAACTCCGCTTCGCAAGGCGGGATGGATGCAACGGCCGCGATGTCGTGCTTCAGAAAGTGCGCGGACAGAAAGTAACTGTGACGATTGAGGGTCGCACACAAAAGTAGGCTAAGGAAGGTACTATTTACGCAAATAACCAACTAATCCAATATAAGCGATAATCAACCTAATATGCAGTACCTATGCATGATACTAAGCCTAAATGAGTCCTAAAATATGTATATAATGGAGACTCATCACTCCTCTCTCGAGGGTACGCCCACCTGAGATTATGAATTTTTGACCATCGAATCTTCTTAATACTCGCCTTATGTTGTGAACCCCGCTATTGGGTTTTTACTTCCAATTTGGGAGACTTACCTCATCCTCTCTCGAGGGTAGAGCGCACTTCTCGTTACCCGTGAGCCATCATTCCGTACGCACGAGCCTCTCGGCTAACTAGTGTACGGAGACGGAAATGAAAACCACACATCGATTATGTGGCTCCACTCAACGTTATTCTCAGGTAAACCTTAAGCGTTAACTATTTTAGAAAGAGATATTTTATTTTTAGAAAAGCTATTTTTGTGTCCCAATGCTCTTCGACATCGTGCGCTAAAGGAAATTAGCCACTCATCGGAATGGAGACGACATTAATAATTAGAAAATACATGTTTAATTATTTAAGCGGATATAAGCGGATAAAAAGAAAAATAAAAAAACTTATATAAAAGTAGTAATATTATCCGTCCCAACCGTCTTAATCAAGCGCTAAAGAAACATAGCCTCTCATCCGAGACGGGGGTGGTATAAACAGTTATATAAGGACTGAAATAAAGCTAAGTTGCAAAAAAAAAACATTATCTCATATACGCACGCACTCTACTTGTAATAAAATGATTGAATCGAATGAAAGCATTTAAACGAAAGCGATAAATAAAGCGTTAAAGAAAGCGATAAACTATTTTTATGAAAGCAATAAACCTAAATTATGAAAGCAATAAATGAAGTTATGAAAGCAATAAAACTATTCTCATACACACACACACTAACATAAATAAAAAAGGAAGATGATCCAAATGAGAAAACAACATTTTATTTCTAAAATGTGAAAATTACAAACGAACATAAACTTAATTGCATAAAGAAAACTCACAATCACTCAAAAGAACTCAAAATAACATTACAACACTCGAAATTTGGATGAGATTTGCTTCAGTCGAGCCCCTCTATTTATAGGCAAAATTTTATTTTTACACGCCCTAGGTCACGGGCGTGACTTGGATGTCACGGTCGTGACTTAGGGCGTGACATTTGTCCGTGCTTTAGGGGTTGCATCAACCGTCTTCTGGAAGGTTTGGCCATCAAACTTGGCTGCACACGGGCGTGACCTGCAGTGTCATGGGTGTGATAGTGGGCGGCACATATCTGCTTTAACTGGGGTGTGACGGCTGGCGTGTGCGCTGGATACTTCGAACGCCTAGACAGAGAAAGTTTGTCGAACGCAGATCATCGTTCGTCAAATGCTAGACGTTGAGAGGGATTCGTCGAACGCTGGATGCCGTTCGTCGAACGCTGGGGCAGAGGGAGTTCGTCGAACACAGCTCGGAGAGCTTTCGTCGAACGCAGCTCGGAGAGCTTTCGTGGAACGCAGGGGCAGAGGGCGTTCGTCGAACGTAGTTCGACTTTCGTCGAACGCAGCTTGCCTTTCGTCGAACGCAGATTACACGCCCTTGGGTCACGGGCGTGACATGCTGTCACGGGCGTGACTTGGGGCGTGACTTGACAAAAATTGCCAAAATCTGCAAAAACAAAAATAAAACTAAGTTAGTAAGGAAAATAATAAAACAAGCAATTTATTCATTAATTTACATTGAAAATTTACAATATTAATTAAAACTATACTAATAACTATACTAAAAATGTATATATTTTATTACTTATCAAATACCCCCATACTTAAGCTTTTGCCATTCCAGAGCAAAAGTAAGAGAGATCTATACGAGATTAACATAAGTTCTAATTTTTAGCTATCGTTTTATTTTAATCATAAGAGACTGAAAAATAAAAATTCGGAGTAATAAGAGTTAAGTCCTGAATTATGCAAATGATTTAAGTAGAAAGAAATGTCCTAGCCAAAACACTTCTTAATTAACCAAATAGCAAACAAAATTGCAATCATTAGTAAACGAGATTAGATCGAAATTATAATAACCTTTGTTTAAAGAAATGTGAAGGAAAAATATAACTTACTAATTATGCTCTCAAATGATTTTTTGAATTAAGTCCAGAAACAATAAATCGGCTAAGGAAAAAAGGGGGTTAAAAAGCTATGGCAAAAAGAAGAGTTCTTGAATTAGGAGTGGTGGTTTGTATCTTTCCACCTTTCCTTTTTAGTTTTCTTTGGTGCTCACCGTGATATACGGGGGAAAACTGTTTGTTTTGTCTTTTGCTTTAATAACCCAATGCTTATGTTTACGAAACGAAATCTTATTCCCATTGACATAAGATCATTTAAAAATTTTATCGGGTGCCTATATTTACGGAACGCAGTCTTATTCCCATTGACATAAGATCTTTTTCTTCTTTTATTTTTCTTGCCATGAATACAAAGGGGTTTGAGAGAAAAAATTCTTAGAAATAATAAAAAAAAGGTTTAGAGCAACCTTGGTAATTTGAAAATTCCTAGATTCCTAGAGACATAAAGTAGAGATAATTGGGGTCTAAAGTTGTTTTGCCAACATAATACACATGTCTCTATTTTAGCTAGTAGAAGTAGTGCTTGATAACAAAGTATCTATTTAAATTAAAAACACAATATATTCTTTAAAACTTAACCCCGAACGTTTAAATTTATCGATCTTAGATAAACGAACGAATAGTAAAACTAGCGATTATGAAAATCCACAAACATATACTCTCAAAACTAAATGTTTTTAAGAATAAAAGTAAAGTAGGGTTTATTATTTTTTTGGATTTTTGTTCTTTTTTGTATTATGACAAAGTTAAAGAAAAACACATTTTTTTGTTTTTTTTTTGTGGTTTTAAACATTTTTTTGATTTTTTTTGTATTATGACAGTTAAAAAAACATGTTTTTTTTATTTTTGTAATTTTTTGAACATTTTTTTTTCAAACTTATATTTACAAAAGTAAGCAAAATGCAGAATAAAATAGGAAAATAGTCTTTTTTTGTGTAGTTTTTTTTTATTATTTTTTTTTAAGTTTTTTTTTAAATAAAGACAGTAAAACACCCCCATACTTAAGACCCAACATTGTCCCAAATGTTGTAATATAAGTATGAAGAAGAGAAAATAAAAGTTTAATATATACAAAAGGAAAGAGGGAGCAAAAAGGCTTCCCTAAATTAAAGCTGGCGGGGACGTAAGAAACCCTGCAAAAACATATAAAAAGAACAAAGCATAAAAAAATATTAGATAAATATGGGGTGCCTCCCACGAGCGCTTTGTTTACTATCGTGTAGCTTGACTAAACTTAAGTACCGGGATCATCGTTTGATAGGGAGTGCTGTAGTGAGGGATTAACGTGCAGAGTAACTTCGTCGTCTCCCACCCGAAGGAGGAGGAGACCATTACTGACATCAATTAGCGCACGGGAGGTGGCGAGGAAGGGGCGACCGAGGATGATAGGCACCTCAGCGTCTTCCTCGATGTCCAGGATGACGAAATCTATTGGGAAGATAAACTTGTCTACCTGGACCAGAACATCCTCCACTACCCCTATAGGGTACTTTATCAAGTTATCCATAAGCTGGATACTCATCTTTGTCGGGCTTGGGATGCCCAAGTCGAGTTGTTTAAAAAGAGTAAAAGGCATCAAATTGATGCTGGCGCCCAAGTCTGCTAGAGCATACTTCAATAACATATTGTCGAAGAGGCACGGGATGGAGAACCGTCCCGGGTCGTTCAATTTTGCGGCAATTTGTTAAGGAAAACGGCTGAGCAGTCCGCATTAAAGGAAACGCGCGAAACATCGTCGAGTTTCTTTTTGTCAGAAAACAACCCTTTAAGATATTTTGCATATTTTGGCATTTGGGAGAGTGCCTCACAGAAGGGAACATTTATTATAATTTGTTTAAAAATTTGCAAGAATTTTTGATATTGCTCGTGCTTCCGCTCGTTGTTTATTTTTGAGGGATAAGGAAGATGCGAGCAAGAAACGTTCGGCACGATCGAAAGACTCGGTGATTTAACAATTGAAGGAGAGGGTGTAGAGGTCGGTGTCGAAACATGTACCTTAGGATCGACCCGTTTTTGGGAGGTTACCTCCTTGCCACTACGAAGATTTATGGCATTGGCAGTTTCTCGGGGGGTTTGGCTCCGTGTTCCCTGACAGAGCTCCATATGGCCGCTCGGAGACCATCTTTGCCAGCTGTCCCACCTGATTTTCTAAGTTTTTAATCGATCCGGTAATATTCCGGATATTTGACTCGGTGGACGCAGCGTATTTAGCAAAAATATCTTCGAGCAGAGAAGATTTTGGAGGTGGAGGCTGAAATCTGTTTCGAAATCCTTGCGGAAATCCTTGCGGATTTACAATTGGGGGCCTCTGAGCATTGTTAGGATTGCTCCAGGAAAAATTTGGGTGGTTCCTCCAACCCGGATTATAATTATTACTATACAAAATATTATTAGGGTTGAAAGGGGGCCTAACTGGGTTGCCTAGGTAATCTACAGTTTCTTCGACAAAATTATTATTGCTATTATTATTATTGTTATTATTAAGCCAAGCGGGAGTGGAGGAGGAAGTAGTCATCTCCGCCACTTGCTTACTTAGCCGCTCCACTTGCGAGGCTAGGTGAGCAGTGGCATCCACTTCATAAATCCCGGCCGGTTTGGCAGGGCGAGATCTAGGCACATTCCATTGATAGGCGTTCATGGCCATTTCCTCGAACAGAGCTTGAGCGGCCGCCGGGGTTTTGTTGTTTAACGTTCCCCCGGTGGCTGCATCGATCATCTGCCACGTGGAAAAATTTAGGCCATTATAAAACGTTTGGACCTGCAGCCAGGACGGCAGCGCATGATGAGGACATCTACGCAGGAACTCTTTAAAATGCTCCCAAGTCTCATAGAGAGACTCAGAATCGTATTGATTGAAAGAGGCGATATCCGTATGTAACTTAGCGGTTTTTTACGGGGGGAAATATTTATTTAAAAAGTTTTCCGTCAATTGGGCCCACGTGGTTATGGATCCTCTGGGAAGAGAAGTTAACCACGCTTTTGCCTTCATCCGCAGCGAAAATGGAAATAAGCGTAAACGAATGGCGTCGTCAGTAACGCCATTAATTTTAAATGTATCGCATATTTCTAAAAAGTTAGAAAGATGTAAGTTCGGATCCTCATCTGGCAAACCGTCAAATTAGACTGACTGTTGTACCATTTGAATGATGCTAGATTTTATTTCAAAATTATTATTAGCCATTGTTGGGCGCGTTATGCTCGATCCGGTATCTTCCAGATTTGGCCTGGCATAATATGCCATGGTCATTAGCTGGGCCACATCTGGAATTTGATCGGCCATAGGTTCAGTGTAAGTATCACCGACTGACTCTTCGGGAAATTCGAGTAAGTTTTAATCACGAAGTCGGAGGCGCTCGTGAAGAGTGCGTTCGATTTCGGGGTCAAAAGGGATATTCGAATCGTCTGAGGAGTTTCCCCGGGTCATATACTAATGATAAAAGTGATATGTATATTTTTTTTGCTTTTTATAATAATTTTTTCTATATATATTTTTTTTGTAGATATATTATTTTTATATATATTTTTAATATATATGATAAAAGCAATATTAATTCCTTGTTTCAAATAACAACACTAAGGTTCCCCGGCAACGGCGCCAAAAACTTGATGATTTGATTCGGATTATTCTTTTTAATTGTTTTGGTTAACCTTTATTTGATGAGATTAGAGTTAGGCAGGTGTTTCCAAAGAGTCTCGCAAGTACTCCTACTTTGAGAAATTAACCGTTATCCTATCGAAAGATAGAAGTAACTGTCTTTTTCTGCTATCAAAATATTGACGATTACGCCTCGGCTACAACGCCGAATTCGATTGATTTTTAAAATAGAAAAGGAGAGTTTTGCACTAATTTGGTTTGAACAGTTTTTGTTTAAATTTTAATCCGAACTAATCATATAATAAAGGCAAGTGTACCTTATCGTGAGTAATACAGGATATTTTGTTTTAGAAAATATCGAGGTCGTATATTTCCGCGGATCGTGTTGATTAAGCTACTTTGAGGAATGAACTATTATTTTATCAGAATAAGATTTTAGTGTGGGTTTTTAAAAGAAAACGATAATAAGCGTATAACTAGAGTTCTAAACGATGATAATAATAGCGCCCGATGTCGAATTACCTTGAGACGAAAATAGTATTTTTTAGAAGTAAAAGAGATGACTTCTTAAAACATTAAAACGGCTTGGCCGTGGAGGTTCCATAATTATGAACGCTCCTCTCTCGAGGGTACGCCCACCTGAGATTATGAATTTTCGACCATCGAATCTTCTTAATACTCGCGTTATGTTGTGAACCCCGTTATTGGGTTTTTACTTCCAATTCAGGAGACTTACATCATCCTCTCTCGAGGGTAGAGCACATTCTCTTTACCCATGAGCGATTAGTCTGTACGCATGAGCCTCTCGGCTAACCAGTGTATGGAGACAGAAATGAAAACCACACATCGATTATGTGGCTCCACTCAACGTTATTCTCAGGTAAACCTTAAGCGTTAATTATTTTAGAAAGAGATATTTTATTTTTAGAAAAGCTATTTGTGTGTCCCAATGCTCTTCGACATCGTGCGCTAAAGGAAATTAGCCACTCATCGGAATGGAGACGGCATTAATAATTAGAAATACATGTTTAATTATTTAAGCAGATATAAGCGGATAAAAAGAAAAATAAAAAGACTTATATAAAAGCAGTAATAATATCCGTCCCAACCGTCTTAATCAAGTGCTAAAGAAACTTAGCCTCTCATCCAGGACAGGGGTGGTATAAACAGTTATATAAGTACTGAAATAAAGCTAAGTTACAAAAAAGAAAAACATTATCTCATATACGCACGCACTCTACTTGTAATAAAATGACTAAATCGAAAGAAAGCGTTTAAACGAAAGCGATAAATAAAGCGTTAAAGAAAGCGATAAACTATTTTTATGAAAGCAATAAACCTAAATTATGAAAGCAATAAACTAAGTTATGAAAGCAATAAAACTATTCCCATACACACACACTAACATAAATAAAAAAGGAAGATGATCCAAATGAGAAAACAATATTTTATTTCAAAAATATGAAAATTACAAACGAACATAAACTTAATTGCATAAAGAAAACTCACAATCACTCAAAAGAACTCAAAATAACATTACAACACTCAAAATTTGGATGAGATTTGCTTCAGCCGAGCCCCAATATTTATAGGCAAAATTTTATTTTTACACACCCTAGGTCACGGGCGTGACTTGGATGTCACGGCCGTGACTTAGGGCGTGACATTTGCGCGTGCTTTAAGGGTCACATCCGCCGTCTTCTGGAAGGTTTGGCCATCAAACTTGGTTGCACACGGGTGTGACCTGTAGTGTCACGGGAGTGACAGTGGGCAGCACATATCTGCTTTAACTGGGGCATGATGGCTGGCGTGTGCGCTGGATTCTTCGAACGCCTGGACAGAGAAAGTTCATCGAACGCAGATCATCGTTCGTCGAACGCGGGATGCTGAGAGGGATTCGTCGAACGCTGGACGCCGTTCATCGAACTCTGGGGCAGAGGGAGTTCATCGAACGCAGCTTGGAGAGCTTTCGTCAAACGTAGCTCAGAGAGCTTTTGTCGAACGCAGCTCGGAGAGCTTTCGTCGAACACAGGGGCAGAGGGCATTCATGCAACGTAGTTCGACTTTTGTCGAACGCAGCTTACCTTTCATCGAACGCAGATTACACGCCCTTGAGTCACGGGCGTGACATGTTGTCACGGGCGTGACTTGGGGCGTGACTTGACAAAAATTGCCAAAATCTGCAAAAACAAAAATTAAACTAAGTTAGTAAGGAAAATAATAAAACAAGCAATTTATTCATTAATTTACATTGAAAATTTACAATATTAATTAAAACTATACTAATAACTATACTAAAAATGCATATATTTTATTACTTATCACTCTATTTTGAACATGGCAAGCAGTGTTGACAACTTCAACCCAGAAATATTCTGGTAGTGAAGAGTCACTTAGCATTATCCTAACAGCCTCTATGAGAGTCATGTTTTCCTCTCAGCAACTCCATTCTGCTGTAATGTTCTTGGAGAAGGAAATTCTTGAAAGATATCTTGTTCTTTGCAGAAATCTATCATGAGACTAAAATTCTATCCCATAGTCACTTTTGATTTTGACCACAAAATGTCTCTTTTCATTCTAAATTTGCTTGACAAATGAAGTAAATCCATCCAAGGTATCCGACTTTTTTCTAAAGAAAGAACGCCCAAGCATACCTAGAGAAGTCATCAACTATCACAAGATTATATAACTTCCTTCCTAAACAATGATTTGGCATAGGACCAAATAAGTCCATATGTAATAAGTAAAGGCATCTTTCTGAATATTTTGAACCTATGCTCTTAAAGGTGGTCTTAGTTTGCTTGCCCATCTGACAAGCAAGACAAATACCTTCTTTAATGCATGTAAGATTAGGTCCATTTCTAACTAGATTTTTTTAAAAGAGTTTATTGATTGTCTTATAGTTCATGTGAGCAAGCCACTTGTGTCATTGCACACAAAGTGATTCTCTCTCATTTGCTACAAGACAAACATGTGTAGTTGAATCTAAATACAAGAAATTTAAACAATATAGAGTCACTCCTAGTGCCTGATAGAATTTTCACAAGATCAACTGAATTCTTGATCAAACACTTATCCTTGTGGAACTCAATCACATATCTAAGATCACATAGTTGGCTTATGTAACAAGTCAAAATAATAATAATAATAATAATAATAGTAATAATAATAATAAAAATAATAAAAGTTCTTTACCCCCTCTTTCCTAGACACAACCCCCTCCCCATATTTAAAAACCTAGGTCCAGGGTTCCCACAAGCATCACAGCGTTGACTCCCGTCAATCGCGACTTCCATCTTTCGCACGCGATGCCTCCTGAACACGTTGATCTCCTGCTCGCCATCTGCTCCTGTGACCAATCTCTCCTGCTCCTCCACCTCATCTGGCCGGCGGCTTCCCCCCTCTTCTCCAGGCCAACGACAGAAGAAGCTCCTCCCTCCTCCTCTGACTTCCTCTAGGTTGGTATCAGTATTTTTGAAAGTCTGGGTTTTTATATAAACACCTGTATTTTCCTTTTCACTGTTGTACTCTAAAGCTTCCGCATATTTATAAAACATATTTTCCTCAATTTAATTTTTAAACTTAATAATGTTAATCCAGCCCCGTCAAACAGACATTGTGTTTCATCCACTTATGTCTGTGGTAACATGATTCTCCCGGAGCAGGCACTGTCTTTTGCTTTTAGATGGATCGTGATAGTTGGTATCAGAGTCTAGTTGTTTTCTAAAGATAAGTTAATTTTTTTTTTAAATAATATAAAATATCTACTAGTTTTTACTTATTGTAATTTACATTATATAAATATAAATATGCATGCAACATTTCTTCACTCACTTTATCATTAACTGTTGTTCTTGGTCGAAACATTCACACACTACACTCATAATCATGTGTAGTATGCACACGAATGTTAAGGGATTATGGGCAAACTTAACATTTATGTGCATATGAATTTCCACTAAGTTATACACCGCTTGCAAATATTAAATGGTTATTGGCAATTTTAATATTTTCAAGTGTGATGACATTAGCAGCATAATATGCATGACATGTTAAGCGATATGGGTGCTTAACATGGTGTGTGTATCCATCCATGAACATCATTAGGAATGCATTTTAGACACAGTGGCATATCATGCATAGCATAACTCATTTGCACAAGTGTCAAGCTAAGAACAACAGATAATGATTGCGTACACATGGATTTATTTATTTACAACTTCACATGATTTCATTGTTGCATTCGCATGATCATTACTAGCAGTTGTCCAATGAAAATGCTGCAATTATTACATGATTTAGGTATCTGACAGTACGAAAGTGTTAGAACCTCTGATCTCAATAATTCTTGTTCCGTTGATTATCGATTCTTACCCGATTTTCTTGTATCTCCTTCTAGATGGCTCCTTAGAGGCAGCAATGCAAGAAGACCGCCCCTCCTGCGGCTGAACCATCTGGTAATGACACGGCTCAATTTTGCAGCAGATTCTGGATCGCCTCACTCACCTGGAGGAGGATCACTAGACTACTAATCCAACCTCTGGATCTGGAACTAGGACAGCTGGAGCAACAATTACTATTGCCACTCATGAAGTCATCCCTGCTTCTTATCCTAGAACCAGATCTCCTGTCGTCGACTTGGTGACTCCACTCGCATCCAGTTTGATTGTTCCCCCGGTAGCGATGGCAGACACTTTGGCGTTCAAAAGGTTAAACCTGTCATCTTACTATGGCAATCGTGACTACTTTGTCATTTCTGAGTGGCTCTTCTAGATGGAGGGGCACTTCGAGTACGCTGAATTCTAAATGTCCAGAAGGTTCTTCTTGTTGCTTACTAGCTAACCGAGGATGCGTACACCTGGTGGATTCAGCGCCACAATCTTCCCAACTCTACCACCATGACCTGGGACCAAATAAAGGGCGCTATTATGGAAGTTCCTTTCTTCTGTGGAGCGTGACCGGCTAGCTGAGAAATTCTTGTCCCTCCAGTATCTAGGCAGATCAGTAACAGAGTATGAGAAAGAGTTGTCCCGCCTGTACCTCCATGTCGTGGAATTGGTGCCAGACGAGTCCAAGAAGATCAGTCATTTCGTGAAGGGACTCTGTCATGATTTTTGTCAGCATGTAGTGGCTTATGGCGCCGCTACCTTAGCCGATACTGTGGAAGCTGTGTTGTAAGTGGAGGCTATCGAGCAGGAGCATTCTACTAAGAAGGTACAACATAGTATTGGCAATGCTGTCTAGGCTGATCATAAGTGCAAAGGTGCTCCTTCCCAAGATCAAGGCCTCAAGCACAAAGAGGTGTTTGTCTTCTGTCATAAAGTGGGTCATGTTGCCCAAGTTTTCCGACCCTCTTGAAGAAGCAGAAGACGGTTGTTCCTGCACCCCATCCTCAGATGATGCTTGCCACTATCTCCACTATCTATACCTACTGCAAGAGGCTGGGTCACCAACTGAATGAATGTCATCATAAGAAGAATGCTTGCTACCGATGTGGTTAAGTTGGGCACCATATCCAAGACTATCCAATTCCTACCAGCTTCTGCAGTCTATCCCGGGAGCTCAAGAAAATAGTAGAGCCATGCTGAATTTCATTACCCAGGGAGAGGCGCTTGCATCTATCGACATCATATCTGGTATGTAATACATTGTTCTTAGATTTCTACATCTTATTTTATTTGCTTTAGTATCAAACAACTTTGAATTTCCGTCTATGTTCTTCTTTCCTAGGGAGATTTAGGGTCAATAATAAATGGATGCATATCCTTTTTGATTCTGGTGCATCTCATTCGTTTATTTCTCGTCATATTGTGGATCTTTATCGTTGGCTTACATTACCACTTGAGGTCCCTTATGATATCTTCGTGCCAGGTCATTTGGATCTTTCAAGTCATGGCATTCCCAATTGTCTGATCATGCTTGGCAAATTGCGAGTCTCAGTGGATCTCATAGTTTTGGAGATTTCAGAGTTCTATGTAATCTTGGGCATGAATTGGTTGGTCGCGTATAGAGCAAAGATGGATTGTGTGGCAAAGAGGGTCAATCTCAGCATCGATGGTAAGGACTTCAGCGTTCATGATCAGATCCGCAGTCACATAAAGGTAATTTATGTGGTACGCGCCACTCGCCTTCTTGGTCAAGGATGTTCTGCTTGTTTTGTGTATGTTGAGCATTCCGATTCTGTCTCTCCTTCAGTTGAATCCATACATGTTGCTTCTGAATTTCCTGACGTCTTTCCTGCCAAATTTTCTTGGACACCTCCTGATCGAGATGCGGAGTTCTCTATTTACTTAGAGCATGGAACGCACCCCATATCTAAAGCCCTGTACTGTATGGCCCCGCGTGAGCTAGAGGAGCGTAGATCGCAGTTGGATGAATTTCTTGAGCGTGGGAACATTCGTCCCAGCTCTTCACCTTTGCGAGCCACTGTCCTCTTTGTGAAAAAGAAGGACAGATCCATGAGGCTTTATATTGATTATCGAGATCTAAACAAGGTGACCGTCAAGAATAGGTATCCTCTTCTACGCGTGGATGATCTCTCTAACCAACTCAAAGGTAGCACAGTATTTTCCAAGATAGATCTCAGATCAGGTTACCATCAGCTGAAGATCAAGGAATCCAAAATCCCCAGGACTGCCTTCCAAACTTGATATGGTCATTTTGAATTCTTAATGATGTCTTTTGGTTTGACTAACGCACCATATGCTTTTATGGACATGATGAACCGTGTCTTTTGCGAGTATCTGGATAAATTCATCATCGTGTTCATTGACGATATTCTGGTCTATTCCATGACTTGTGAGGATCATGTAGCATATCCTAGACTCACTCTATCCACACTTCGTCAGCATCAACTCTATGCCAAGCTGGCAAAATGTGGGTTCTAGTTGGATCGTGTTGTTTTCTTGGGGCATGTTGTTTGAGGATATGGTCTCTCCGTTGATCCTGCCAAGGTTCCTGCTGTTATGGACTGGAAGCGACCTTCTACCCCTACTAAGATTCGTAGTTTCCTTGGGCATGCTAGCTACTATCGACGTTTCGTCAAGGGGTTTTTCCTTTCTTGTTGCTCCGCTGACAGAGCTAACTCAAAAGCATGGTAGATTCGAGTGTTCAGATCTGTGTGAGTAGAACTTCTTGAAATTGATGTAACGTTTGTGTTCAGGACCAGTTTTAGCCCTTCCTTCTGAGGGGGCGGACTTTTCATTTTTTACTGGCGCTTTTGGAGTTGAGTTGGGATGTGTCTTGATGCAGGATGACCGTGTTATCGCTTATGGGTTGAGGCAGTTGAAGACTCACGAGCGCAACTACCCCACTCATGATCTGGAGTTCATTGCAGTGGTGTTTGCTTTGAAGCTTTGGCGACATTATCTCTATGGCGTGAAGTGTCACTTCTTTATCGACCATTAAAGCCTAAAGTATATTTTTGATCAGAAGGATCTTAATCTTTGTAAGAGGCAGTGTATCAAATATGTAGCAGACTATGATTTGGAGCTTACTTATGTTCCCGACATGGCAAATACGATAGCTGATGCATTTATTCATCATGTTTCCGCTCCCTCTTGTGCACCCATGTCAGCTACTCTTGCAACTCTGATTGGTGAGCTCGAGCGGATAGACATATCCATCACACCAGAAAGTCAAGATCAGATTTTTGGTCCGTCATGGGTGGAGCAGGTGAAAGATTTGCAGCCTTCCGACCCTATTCTCTAGCGAATTCGTCGAAGGGTTGAACTTGAGTCTCTTCCGGAATTCTCTATCTCTGCAATGTTTTGCGTTTCTGAGGCCGTCTTTGCATCCCTGACATTCCTGAATTACTTGATGTTATATGTCGTGAAGCTCATGAATCTCGCACATCTGGTCATCCGGGCAATAATAAGATGTATCATGGATTGAAGCAAATTGTGTGGTGGTCTGGTATGAAGAATTTGATAGCTCATTTCATTTCTTAATGTTTGACGTGACATAAGGTGAAAGCTTAGCGTCATCGTCCTGGTTGTCTTTTGTAGCCTCTGTCCATCCCTAAATGGAAGTGGGAGGGCATCTCTATGGATTTCATCACAGGTTTGCCTCGCACTCCGAGAGGAAATGATGCAATTTGGGTCATAGTGGATCGATTGACCAAGGTATCCAACTTCATCCCTTATAGGGAAGGTCACTCTATTGAGAAGATGGCTCGAATCTATGTGTTGGAGATCATCAGACTTCACGGGATTCCTTTGTGGATTGTGTCAGATCGTGACTTAAGATTTGTTTCTCATTTTTGGAAAGGCTTTCAGCAAGCTTTGGGCACCGAAGTCAACCTGAGCACTGCTTATCATTCGACGATCGATGGTCAGACCGAAAGGGTGAATCAGTTACTTGTATACATGCTGTGATATTACATTATGGATTATAAGGGAGCTTGGGATGAGCACCTACCATTGGTGAAATTCTCCTACAATAATAGATATCAAGAGAGCCTAAAAATGGCCCACTTCAAAGCACTGTATGGGCGATGTTGTAGGACCCCTCTTTATTGGTCAGAAGTTGGTGAAAAGGTTGTTTTGGGACCTGAGTTCCTCTAGGAACTCGAAGAAGCCACAAAGAAGACTCGACTTTAACTCGGCCATGCTATCGAGAGGCAGAGAAAGTATGAAAATCTGCACCGCCGTCCGTTAAAATGTGATGTAGGTGATCAAGTGTTCCTCCAAGTTCCCCCTTCTCCTGGAGTGAAACTATTTGGTCGCCATCAAAAGCTTAGTACGAGGTTCATGGGACCTTATTCTATCTCAGAATGTGTTGGGAAATCTACTTATCGCTTTGAGCCATCTGCTTGTTTTGTTGGCATTCATAATGTCTTCCATGTCAGCCAGCTCCGGAAGTACATTCATGATCCTAACCGCATCATCGAACAAATTCCTGTGGTTCCTGAAGCCAATCTTTCGTATCTGGTCGAGCCCTCTAAGATCGTGGATTATCAAGAGCACAAGTTTCAAAAAAGAATCATTCATATGGTAAAAGTGCTTTTGACGCATGACAAGTTTGAGGAGTACATCTAGGAACTTGAATCTGACAAGCGTAGCAAGTATTCGCATATATTCTCTTGATTTTAGTAAGCCTCTGAACTTATTCTCTTTTCTGTTTCATTATATTCATAGTTAGCTTCCATTTCTTGATTTACAAACCATGTTGAAGAGAATGGCATCTGAATCTTAGCCATAAGATACTCCATTCAGAAAATCCCCAAAAGTTTCGCGACGAAACTTCTTAAGTGGGGGAGAATGTAACAACTCAAAATAATAATAAAAATAATAATAATAATAAGTTCTTTTCCCCCTTTTTGCTATCCTCGACCCCCTCCCCCGATTTAAAATCATCGGTCCATGGCTCCCGCAAGCCTTACAGCACCGACTCCCATCTACTGAGACATCCGTCTTCCACACGCGATGCCTCCCAAACGGGTCGATCTCCCGCTCACCTTCTGCTCCCATGACTGATCTCTCCTGTTCCTCCTCCACCTCATCTTATCGGTGGCTTCCCCCCTCTTCTCCAGGCCGACAAAAGCAGAAGCTCCTCCCTCCTCCTCTGACTTCTCCAGGTCGGCACCTCCTCATCCGACTTCCTCCAAGTCGGCACGTACTCCTCCGATTTTCTACAAGTGTCGAAAGCTCTAATTTCTCCTCCTCTCCTTCATCTTGTCCGGGGATTTTGCAAGAGGAGAAACTAGGGTTTCCTCCCCTACCCTCCCTGGGCTCACTTTTGGGTTCCTTGGGTAAGGATCCCGCTTTTCCCTCCTCCTTTCAGATTTTTGCTTGATTTATTTTAAAATTTTGTGCTCCAAGTTGCATATAAATTGCATTTCAGATTTTTGCACATCTTATAATCATCCAATCTCTAGGTTTTCATGCTCTCCGACTCCATTCGTCGATCTAATTGCTGGGAACGCTCAAGGCCCCCTCCAATTTATGGTTTCCCAAACCTAAGCGCCTCTAAATCCCGGTTCCCATGTGGTGGTCTCCTCTCCTCTCATCTTCGAGAAAGGTAATTTTCGCTAACTTGCACTTATTTAATTTTTTGATCTAAATTATGCGTTCTCATGTTGGGTTTTTTGTTAAATTCAATTATCATCCTTGTTTGTGCTTAATCAGGTATGAATTAAGATTTTTAATTTGGCTGCGCCACTTAGCCGCCACCGTCAGCTACAGACTTACTTGAGGTAAGTAGAGAAACCTCTCGCTTACAACATTTGATTGTAACTTGTTACAATTTTCTTATGCCCATAAATTTTACTGTTCGACACCTGAATCATCAAAATGATAACTTGCCTCATTCACCCAATTATGAATTATTTCGTTAATAACGTAGGTAAACATATAAATGTAGTGTTTAACTGATGCAACTCCTTGACCAGGGTTCCCTCTTGAGTCCCTAATGGGAACAAGGGATCGGTCATAGCAAGCTTGAACTCGTGAATGTTTGATAAGTCTTGAATCTGAACTTGAATCTATCTAAATCACGAAACTTGTGCATCAAACAAAAACACTTACACTTTAATTTGTTACAACTTAAGTTATTACAAACATCTGTTTATACTATACTCCGGAGTAATTTAATAATTTAGTTTGTTACTGGCCTGACTATTATACTTGTATGACTTGATAGCTTTGTAGTTCCTTGAAATCGTACGTGTATTCTTTCTGATCTCCTGCTACTTGTGCTTCATTTTACTTTACTTTACTTGTATTATTGTTCTAAGACTTTTTCCTTGTTGCTTTAGAATTTGCCTTAGCGTCCGTGACTGCGCCGCCTGGTACCTGAGTCCGCTCTGCATCTTGTTCCTGTGTTCCTGGATGTTTTTATTATTTTTATTGTTGTATCAGGTTCTATGCATTATTTCTTTTCATTTAGATATTTCTGCTTTGTAATGATTACATTCAGTCATTTTCTCATGTTTCATGGACAACTGTTAGGCTATAGATTTTGTACTGAAATTTCATATTATTGCATGTTCATCCTTTTGAGTTCTTCCTTACATGAATCGGTATCAGTATTTTTGAAAGTATAGGTTTTTATATAAACACCTGTATTTTCCTTTTCATGTTGTACTCTAAAGCTTTCGCATATTTATAAAACATATTTTCTTCAAATTAATTATTTTAAACCTAATAATGCTAATTTTGCCCCTACCTAATAGACATTGTGTCTCATCCCCTCATGTCTGTGGGAGCACAATCCGCCCAAAGCGCGCTCCGTCTTTTGGTTTTGATACGGGTCGTGACAGTTTATACTTATAAGGTTGTGTTGTAACCCTTCCACATAAGCTACTTTTAAGATAGAGATTGTGCCATTGGTAATCATACCATAGCCCTTGATGATGCCTCTGTCAGATACACCAAATATTGTTGGATCTTGAGGCGCCCTTAGAGGGGGGGGGGGTGAATAAGGGTCTTAAAATCTTTAAACTTTAATAGAAAACTTTTGATATTTTGATAGAAGTAAGTTAAATCAAAAGTAAAGAGATAATGAAATTAGAAATGAAATTAATTTTATTAAACAAGAAAAGACATGATTATCATTTATAAAATTGATAACAAAATCTGATTTCTTATGACGCTAGAAATCGTAGGCGATAAAGTAAAATCTCTTTTTGTTTTCTATACCGACTCGTATCCCCACGAACCGGTTGGCTTTAGCCGATCTCTCCCCAGATACGGCCTCGAGCCGCTCTAGCCTTCCTATCAGCCTCGAGCATGCCCTAGATCTACTCCCTAGACCCAGTCGCCAACACGAGGCGAATTCCTCCCTAACTCCTACCTAGACCTAGTCGCAAACACGAGGCAAATTCACAAACCGATTACAATAATAAAATAAAAGACAAATACAGAAGTTAAATATGAAACTCCCTATGAGGTAATCTGCAGGAGACGCCAAAGAATCGCTGAAGATCGTTGAAGTCCAAGCATGCATTCTTCGCGTTGAGTTAGCGTGTTGATCCAAGCCTCCTTTGATTCCTCCTTTTGAAATATGAGTGGGAGATGTGTTGGTCTGGAAATACAGCCCTCACAAAGTTTCTGAAGTGTTGGAATAGGGCTCTTGGCAATCAGTAGTTGGAGAAGACGAAATCCACCTTTTTATAGGACTGGAAGCTAACGTCGGCATTAAGAGTTAACGTCGGGCGTTGACTCAGTATAGAAATAACTTGATGGCTCGGATCTTCAAAATAGGAAGGAGATTCTGCATCTTTGGAAACTTTCATTTTAGGCAACCTTAGCGCTGGTGTTGACTCTAACGTCGGGCATTGAGTCAAATCATTCCTAAAGTTCCACCTGCAATCACGACTGCTTTCTCCTTGCCAAATTCGTTGAACAGATAGAGCCCAGCGTTAAGACCTAATGCTTGGCGTTGAGTTTCTTTCTCCTTTTTATCAGCTGGCATGTCATTTTATCGAACGGCATCTCATCTCGTTGAACGCCATTTTGTCGAACGACATCTCATTTCGTCGAATGCCATTTCGTCGAACGGCATCTCGTTTCGTCGAACGGCATCTCATTTCGTCGAACGCCATTTCGTTGAACGACATCTCATTTCGTCGAACGCCATTTTGTCGAACGGCATCTCGGCGGGAACAAATGTTAACGCCGGCGTTAAGAGTTAACATCGGGCGTTAGCTCTCTTCCTTTCATTTCAGCATGAGAACAAGTCCAGACCAATAGAAGCAACCTAGTGTCATATTTGTTCAAACATGCATGCTAAAAACACAATGGCAAACAAGATCAAATACAAGTAGGATTTGTAATTCTCAAATCAAAGGAATGCGGAAAACCATGTTCCAACAATCTCCCCCTTTTGATAATAACAAATCCAATAGAGATAAATCAGATTCATAGATAAAAAATTTGTGTTTTTATAAAGATATATGACATTAAGCAATTATAAGATAATGATAAGAATTATAGATCATTTAAAAGTGCTCTCCCTACAAAAGTGTTCCCCCTTTGTGTATGCACCCATAGACTAGATTCATGCTCCCCCTTAATCTAGTGAATACTACCCACTTAATCATTACGATTTATCATTTTATTCTCCCCCTTTGTTATTAGCAAAAGAGGGTGGATTGAAACAAAACTAGAATAAAGAAGACAAAAGTTGGGACATAACTAAGAGAGGATTAAGAGTTTTGTGTAAACAAAAAGTAAGTCATGATCGAGCTAAGGGAGAGAGTAACACAGCGGAAAAAATATATGATAAGCATGAAAGATCAACATTCCATGATTTTACCAAAGGAATTATACCACTTGCTTTTCAAATTAATTTTTAAGGAAGAATATTACTTGTTGAAAGAGATGCAATAGTGTTTGACAAGCACAAGTGAAGAAAGACCCAAGAAGTGAGCATGACAAACCATGGTAAACGAAGTACATGACCAAAAGAGAAATGCGGAAAACAAAAATAAAACAAATAAGAGTAGTATTTTTGTTATAGTTTGATCATTCCAACAATATGTCTAGAATCTTCACATTTGAGCATTTTAACTTTGAAAATTTTCATAACTAATTGGCAAGCATGATTTAGCATATTCAAAAAGATAATAGCTACAATGTAACCAATTCGTATTTCAAGTAAAGAAAACATTGTAGAAATCATGCATTGCAATCTAGTGCTTTTACTTAAGTTTTTAGAGAATTATCTAATGTTTGCATTAGGATCCAATTCTCATGAGTGGAAGCTTTATGAAAAACAATGATGTGTGCATAAGGTGTTTTGATAAAAGTATACAAGTGAAATAATCAAAATACATGACATATATAATGAAATAGTGACAACAATATTAAGGATTCAATCTTATAATTACTTTCACACATCAAATCTAGAATAAAGTTTCAAGGCACAAATAATGAGTACAACAACCAAGGTGCTTCGCCCACAAAATGCTCATTAAGACTTATCAGGGAGCGAAGTATTGCTTGGGAGATCACATAAGCAATTTTATTGATTTTTATTTTTAGTGATCCCGTGTACAAATATAAGTGATAAAAGATGAATGTGTTTGCACAAGACACTTTACAATTCTTCCCAAGGTGCTCAACCTCATAATGCTCATTAATACTTATCAGGAGGGTGAGTAGTGCTTGGTTGAGTTATCTTTGGCATTTTATTTCATATTATTGTAATAGCGAGCCAAAGGTCTCTGAATTCACTTGTTGTTGCAAACACTAACAATATTGAAATAACACTTCTATGTGTGCAAGAAATTTATTGTTTGAATGAAGGTGTAGGTAATTTAGACATACAACTTAATATGTTAAGACTATTACACTACACAATCATGCAAGACTAATATTATGAGCAAATGTAGATTACCAAAATAGTGAGTGAATGAATCATTGATAAGCATAAAACATTACTCATTCTTAGAGGCATGCTAGGCAATCATTCACAAGTTTCTATAGACTATTTCATTGCACATAATCAGATTAAGGTCAAGGTATGAAGATAAAACAATGTTTAGGAAATTTGAAATTAAAATTAGACATTGAAGATATTCTTTAAGTGTATGCCTAAATAATTTTGACCATTTGAAACAAAATAACTAAGAAGTTTTGCTCTTGTGAAATCTAATAGTCAAACCATAGTTTTGTAAATATTTAAAGCAAAACAAATAACAAAAACATATTTTTTTATTATTTTGAATTATTTGAATTTTTTGTATTTTGGAATAAAACAACCAAATTAATGACAAAATAATTTCAAAAACTAAGAAAAGAAACAGAGAAAGATCATTATAAAATACCATAAATAGTGTTGAGAAAATAGAATTTCAATTTGGCAAAAAAAGGGCTAACGCCTGGCGTTAACTACTTAATGCCCAATCAGAACTCTATTTTTTGAGATTTTTGAAAAAATTTCCTCTGGAATAGTGAATGTGCATATTGTCCTTCTTGGTGTAGAAATTTCAGAAAATTTAAAGATGATTAGAAGGCTCAAAATTGTTGAATACTTTTCCATAAAAAGGTTGTAAAATTATTTTTAAGAATGTTAATTCAAATAATGTAAATCAGATTGCATGAAGACTGAACTAAGAGATATAGAGATCAGATACTATTCAGCATTGTGATATTGGCAATTTTGCACATAAGGCTAACGATGGGCGTTAATTTCAAACGTTGGCGTTATAGGCTAACGCCTGGCGTTAACAAGTTAACGCCGAGACAGTAGATGATTTCATGCATTTTTAAAAAAAAAAACTTTTCTTTGATTTTGTGTTATTATAGAAAGGCCTTCTTAGTGTATAAATTTCTGACATTTTGGAAATCATTAGAAGACTCATTAAGCATATTTATTTGTTCAAATAAGGTTTTTATATTTTTATTTGGTTTTCAAATACTTGTGTTTTACAAGATCATTAAAGATCAAAAATGATAAAATATGCAAAACACAAGATAAGCATGTTCGATTAAAATAAGAATGCATGAATAATATAGTCATAAAGAGTGCATGCAAAATATATGATATAGGAATATCTTAGATAATCATACCCTAACTCTATGCCTACACACTAGCCCCGTACTAAGTGACGGATGGGCATGAGGAGCTGCACACATGTCGTAGGTTGGGGTGTTAATTCCATATGCACACACTAGAGAACGCTCAACCTAGCACTCTTTCCCCCAGTGCCTCGCAAGGCCTCACTGGAACCCTCCCCGGTTAAGGACAAGACATGACTTAAAGGTTAGATCATCTAATGCATACAATCCTACGCCCTCGCTATTATGAGACACATAATGTGGGTGAATAATCATGGACATCCAAAGTACTTTGTCCTATGGATTGACTCATAAACTTTTTCTTATATTTAGGAATTTTAGAATAGTCATTGTAGTTAAGATAGATGATTTTATTGATTTTAAAGCCAAGTAATTTTCATGTTTCTTAAAATTTCATTATTCAAATTTTACCTTACCACATCATGGCATGATATAACCAGCCTAGATGTTTTATAGTGAGTGATGATACTAGATGAAAAGTTAAGATAACAAGGTGCAATATTATGTGAAGAATATAATAGACTTACATATATTCAACATGGAGTTTCAACTTAACTATTCATAGACCTAGAATGATGTGATTTAATCTTGTGAGTTATTTTCAATAAGTATAAGGTTGATTCTAAGGTCATTGGAATGGTACTTAGGAGCATGTGATGTACAATCCTTTGACACAAAAATTGCCGAAAAGAAAAAAAACTGAGATAACTTCTAAATAAAGTTGAATTATGGCAGTTCTGAGGGGTCCAAATGAACTCAAACGAGCGAATCTGGTTTGCCATTGCATAGATCTTCTTGTCCTCATTCCGAAAAGTTATTATGGGCAAAAATCAGACAAACAGATCAAAAGTTATGATCGTTTGAAGTTTGCGTCAAAATCTCGCATATTTTTGTAAATTTAATTTTGGTTTTTGTTTAAAAACATATGATTTTGCAATTATTCAATTCCGATTTTTCATGATTATGATTGATGCCGCAAATCTCGCACACCGCTATAGGTGGTAGCTAGACTGCGACACGAAACGACAGTGTACCGATCGTTCAAGTAATATAAAACGAGGAGTAAATCCACGAATATCGATCTCAAAGGAACACAGTAAGGTGGAGTTAACTATTGAGGAGGACTTGAGATTGAAGTCCTTAGGTCGATGTTTCATGAAGGTGGGTGGATTGGTTTTTGCAAAATAAAATAAAAGCTATCAACTACTCCTATGCAATGCCGCTATGCAATGCTTCGCTTGGCGGGATGGAAACTACACGGGCCGCAGTGCACCGAATCGCTAGGCGGATGGACGAGTAGGCTCGCGGATGGAGTGGAGAGAATGGCGGAATGAGGGTCACAAGCACCTCTTTGCAAAGCACGCCACTAACAATTGCTAGTGCGGCACTGAACACAAATAAGCCACACCACAAGGCACACCTCAAAATGATAAGCAAGAATACCCAAATCACATAGACATAATTAAGTATAAATGCTAATAGTCAAAACACACTTCATCAAACATATAAGAAATCCAACTAAGCTATCACTACAAGAGGAGGTGAGTGTGAGAAATCGACCGACTCCGAAGTCTTGTTGAGGGTTCACGGAAGGAATCGTCGGGTTGTCAGTCCGCGTCCAAGCTCGGTCCTCAACTGCGTCAGGGGTAGAGAAGGTTGTCGCTACCTTCCAGTGGACCCGTCTTCTTCGTGTCACGAACCGGAGGAATGATCACACAAGCTGCTCTGATCTTGAAGAAGAAGGCTAGGTTGACTCCCTTCTTGGAGCTCAAGGATGAAGGAGGAGGCCAAGAGGAAGCTCCGGCGACGATTTGGAGTTGAAAGCTTGCCCGGAGCTCCTCCCTAAGGTGGGCGGCGCTGGAGAAGTCGGGACTCCCCGAAATAGGCGGAAAAAACGGCGCAGGAACTGGTGTCCCCGACCTAAAATCGCGCCTGTCTATTTATAGGCGGAGCAGAAATTAACAGCGTGCACAGTCAGGCGCACGACCAGTGGTCGTGCGCGAAGAAATGCCTCTGATCGTGCGCGAAGAACCTGTAGTATAGTCTTGAATTGCAAAAATAGCGCACGGTCAGTGGCGCACGACCAATGGTTGTGCGCGAAGAAGGCCAGTGATCGTGCAAACCGCTCTGTCTGGTAAGGGGAATTATCGCACGACCAGTGGTCTTGCGCCTGGTCGTGCGCGAAGGAAAACGCACGACCAGTGGCTTTTTCGACCGAAAATTCCCCAGAACCAATCCCGAACATTCACGCGATCCCAAGGCCTGCAGGAAAAATACTAGAACACAAAAATAAATGAAATTACACCAAGATGGGGCATAAATGTGCACTAAGCAAAGAAATGGGCCACGTGATCAAATAGAATTAAATATGGGCCTAAAGTGAAGTGCAAGTGCATGAAACCTAGCCCAGATGAGTCCAGAAATCACTATATAAACTGGACTCATCAATGATTCAACATATTAGAGGCTATCAAATGACATAAGGATTTTAAATAAGTAATCAATCACTTGTGCATTTTATACATTTAGCCAAAGATTCCTAAAATACCTTTTAAATCCATTTCGACAGCTTTTTTCATTTGTCTTAATAATATCATATGACATATTTAGAGTTTAATTTATGATGATAGGAGACTTTTATAGGTAATGGATTTAGAGGGATGAAAACAAAAAGGATTAGTAGATCACTTGAAAAATAATATGACTTTTTATTCAATTTTATTCAATTTGTTTTATTAAAGAACTTTGGCTTAATATGAGAAAGTCATATCACAAGTTATGTAAAGTAATCATACCATGTTGGTTCATAAAAGAAAATAAACACACAAGGAGAAGTTTTAGCATATCATAAAGTAGAGTAATGATATTCCATATTTAATTATTTCTACTTCATGAATTTGTATGATACCTAATGAACAAGAGATTTAGGTATCCAAAGGGGACCAAGTGAGATGGTTCCTTTGGGTACCCAAATACATCGTGTTTGCTTTTGGGGAGATGGAAATGAAGGAGACCTTTTGAGTGGAGTTTGTGTTTCATCTTTAACTTTGGGTCTCCATTCAAACCTTAGTTTAATATTATTTTTATGTATCAAATTTCCATTGTGATTATCTTTATCTTTAAGATTATAATTGTAATGATTATTGAAAGTATTTTTCATAGGAAATTTGTGAACATTTAATTTTATGTTGGGAGAAGATTGATGTTGTAAATGATAATGATGATTGTATTTTGGAATTTCATTTTTAATCTTTTGAAGTTTTTTATTTCCATTATTTGACTTATTCATCTTTTGAGAAATCATATTCAACTTGCTTTTGGATTTTGCATTATATTGAGAATGTATGTTCTGAGAATTTTTCTTTATGATTTTCTTAAGCAAGTTGATTTTAGTTTTTAATTCATTATTCTTATTTTTTAAATTATGTCTAGCTTTATTATAAGCGATTGTGCTATTTTATGAGTGGAAACAATTGAATCAATATGATTTTGATAGTTATTTCTATATTCATCAAATGTTTCACCCATCTCTTTAATTTCAATTTTCTAGTCGTTACACTTAGCACAATCATTTTTCAAAGATGAATTTTCTAAACATAATCTTTCATTTTTGTTCTTTTACAAAAATAAACTCCGTTTCAAGTTTCTTGTGTTTTTCTTTTAATTCATTATATTCTACATAAGGTGTAATGTTTTCAACTAAGGAGCCATGGGTAGACCGAGATAACTCAAAATTTGATTCTTCATTAACTTTTGCTTTTATACCTTTATTTTCTAAGCGCAATTTGCAATTAGCATTTTTCAATTTCTTAATTTTTCGCTTTGTAGTTTAAAGCAATTGTAATGTAGAAATAGAATTACATACAATAAGAGATTTTGATTTCCTTACAGCACTTGTGGATGTGGCAAGATTTGAACATATTGTTCCTTGGTCTTCTTCATCTTCCTCTTCCAAACAAGAGTTTCCATCATCCTTTCCGCTTGATGAGCATTCTATGTAACCATCATTTGAGTAGCTTTCTTGAATATTTGTGCAAGCTTGTATGTTCTCCAATTCTTGTGTTTGTTCCATACCTACAGAAGGAGAATCATAAGTTCTTTCAAGAAAATTCCAAATCTCATAAGCGGTAGGTAAATTATAAATAAGTTTGAAAATATTTTGATCTAACGCACAAAATAAACTATTTATAGATTTTTCATTTAAAACAATTTCGTTTCTAGTTAGTACGCTAGGTGGCTTTTCAATAGTAATATTCCAAACTTTTTCATCTAAAGCTTTAAGAAAATTTTTCATTGATGTTTTCCACCCTTTATAATTTTTCCCTTCAAATAAAGGTGGTGCAAGTGATTTTTCATTTATATTAAAATTTTCCCCACTAGTAGAGGCGAGATCATGATCAAGAGACGCCATTATTCCCGATTGTTAAGCCGATTTGGAATAACCTGCCTCTGATACCACTTGTTGGATCTTGAGGCGCCCTTAGAGGGGGGTGAATAAGGGTTTTAAAATCTTTAAACTTTAATAGAAAACTTTTGATATTTTGGTAGAAGTAAGTTAAATCAAAAGTAAAGAGATAATGAAATTAGAAATGAAATCAATTTTATTAAACAAGAAAAGACATGATTATCATTTATAAAATTGATTACAAAATCTGATTTCTTATGATGCTAGAAATCGTAGGCGATAAAGTAAAATCTCTTTTTGTTTTCTATACCGACTCGTATCCCCACGAACCGGTTGGCTTTAGCCGATCTCTCCCCAGATACGGCCCCAAGCCGCTCTATCCTTCCTATCCCCAGAAAGGCCTCGAGTACCCCCTAGATCTACTCCCTAGACCCAGTCGCCAACACGAGGCGAATTCCTCCCTAAGTCCTACCTAGACCTAGTCGCCAACACGAGGCTAATTCACAAACCGATTACAACGATAAAATAAAAGACAAATACAAAAGATAAATATGAAACTCCCTATGAGGTAATCTACAAGAGACGCCGAAGAATCGTTGAAGATCATTGAAGTCCAAGCGTGCATTCTTCGCATTGAGTTAGCGTGTTGATCCAAGCCTCCTTTGATTCCTCCTTTTGCAATAGCATACAATGTTAGTAGAAAATTGTTTATTCTGCTTAGAGTCATACCTGTCCCTTTCGGGATTGTGATTTGCTCTATCAGAATTGTTGTTGAATTTTTTTAAGCTGGAGGAGGATGATGGCTTGTTCTTCCATTGTCTCCTCTTGCTTAGCAGCTTCTTGAATTGGTTGGAAAACAAGGATAATTCTCAATCAGAGAGTTCTGAGCATGAAGTGCTAGTCTCAGACTCTTCCTCTTCAGCAAATTTCTCCTTGAGGGCAGGAGAATCTTCTCTGCTTTTCCTGGAGCTTTCAGCCTTGAAAGTCATAGTCTTTTCTCTAGATCTGGAAGACTCTTCTTCTGCATTCCTGGTGTTTAACTGCAGCTCATGGGAAAGCAGCTTCCCATATAGATTTGGGGTTGGATGTTTGTAACAACCCCATTCCTACTAGGGCCCCAAGAGGATTTTATCATAACAAGTGTCATAAAATAAGGCTAGGCTACCCAAAATGACCTTAGAAGTCTATGTGATAATATCAAAACATCTTAGTTTGCATTTAACAATTTTAGGGCTTTTGAGGAAAATCCTTTCCCTTCCCTTTTGTTGATGGTGCTACGGAGCCATGCACAAATGGCCCATGATCTTTCATTTGGATCTCATCATGGGGTGCCTTTAGAGCACTCAATCTAATGTTCGCTCTATTCTTTGAGTTTGTGGCTTAGTACCACTAGTAAAGCACCCATTGGTTAGGTATCCATATGTCAAATCTTGGTCAAATGTGTTGGAGGGCACGACAACTTTCTGGAATATGGTTTTAGCTAAGGAAGAATCTTCCTTCTCCTAATTATAGCCAAGTCCTCCTTTATATGGAGTGCAGAAGTTGTCTATAATTGAAAGAATAGTTTTAGGCTTTGAGAAACTTTATACAAGCTTTTTTTCTAAAACCAACTTATCCTCCACAGCCTTGATAGATCTTTCTCTATAAGCTAATAATATGTTATGAGCTTCGTACTTCTTTTGAAGTACAGAAAGCTCATAAATCAACCTTGTTAATTCAAGGGTCTTCTCATCCACCTGGGATTTGAATCGTTGAAGAATTCTTATTTCTTCAGTTTGAGCTTTGGCAAAGACCTTGCTTTTCTTTAGTTCTTTTAGAAGAGCACCATACAGGCTAAGAAGATCATTATATTGATCGGCTAACTTAGAATCATTCTCATCAGCAGCTGATGAGTTTGCTTATGTGTGAGCAACAGACTCAATATCTGATCTTGAAATAGAAAGGGGGGTTTTGAATTGTGCCTTAACAGGATAGGAGTTGTACTCCCCTTCTTTATCTGTCAAGGTCATCAGCCCATGACTGATCACTTCTTCTTCAAACTCACTGGTATTGTCTTACAATGATAGAGGTGCCCTTATGCACACTCTTATTGTTGGATAACAACTGTCTCATTCTTCTCTTGAGACAGCAGTAAGCCCAATGTAGGCTTCTTCTTCATATTCTGAAGAACTTGAGTCACTGTCACTCAAGGTCTTTGGATTCTTAGCTATGATGCTCTACTCAGATTTCTTGTTCTAATGAGATCTTCTCACATCTTCTCTTTTTCCCTCCTTTCTCTTTTTTGGACAGCCAGCTATGACATGTTCAGGCCTGTTGCAGCAATAGCATACAATGTTAGTAGAAAATTGTTTATTCTGCTTAGAGTCATACCTGTCCCTTTCGGGATTGTGATTTGCTCTATCAGAATTGCTATTGAATTTTTTTAAGCTGGAGGAGGATTATGGCTTGTTCTTCCATTGTCTCCTCTTGCTTAGCAGCTTCTTGAATTGTTTGGAAAACAAGGATAATTCTCCATCAGAGAGTTCTGAGCCTGAAGTGCTAGTCTCAGACTCTTCCTCTTCAGCAAATTTCTCCTTGAGGGCAGGAGAATCTTCTCTGCTTTTCCTGGAGCTTTCAGTCATGAAAGTCATAGTCTTTTCTCTAGATCTGGAAGACTCTTCTTCTGCATTCCTGGTGTTTAACTACAGCTCATGGGAAAGCAGCTTCCCATATAGATTTGGGGTTGGATGTTTGTAACAACCCCATTCCTACTAGGCCCCCAAGAGGATTTTATCATAACAAGTGTCATAAAATAAGGCTTGGCTACCCAAAATGACCTTAGAAGTCTATGTGATAATATCAAAACATCTTAGTTTGCATTTAACAATTTTAGGTCACCTAGCCTAGGATTAACCAAATGATCTTCAATATGTCAATATAACCTCACAATGACCCTCGTAATCCTTCAAGGAGATTAATAGGTCACTATGGACCCATTAGGGTCAACCAAATTGGTGAAGTTGACCAAAGACAACCCTAGCCCAAAATGGGTCAAACCTCTCTATCTAGGGTCAATTAGCTTTCAAATGGCCAATGTGACCACACCATAACACTCCTAACCACTTAGGGAGTCCCTTGGATCATCATGAATCCATTGGGGTTGCCCAAAGTGGTTAAATTGACCAAAGTCAACCAAACCCTAGAGTGGTCAAATCACTCTATTAAAGGTCAATTAACCCCTAAATTGTCAAAGTGACAGCACCTAAGTCTTTCTAACCACTTGGAGAGATCAATGGATCACTAATAATCCATTGGATCAAGCCAAGACCATGGTTTAGGTCAAAATCATCATTGGGCCCACTAAGCTCAAATTGGGCCAATTAGGTCAAATGACCCTAATTGACCAAACCAAGCCACATTCCACCCTAATTGCTGTCTATGGACTCAATGCCATCAATGTGGGTCATCCACATTGATCAAATTGACCTTGGGTCAACCTTAACCCCACTTAGCCTAATTTGAGCCCTTTAGGTCAAAATAGTTCAACACCAAATCAAGTGAGCTAAGGCCTCAATTTGAGGCCAATCCTGCAGCCCTAAACCTTATTACTATGCATTCCCTCAGATTTGGGGAGAAAATTGACATGCAAAGGGGCAAATTGGAGATTTGCCCCAATTTGAAGAATCCAAAGAGGGAAAGAGGGAAGGACTGCCAATTGGCACTCAACTCCTCCTCTAAAGCCCTTCTCTGAGCTTTCCCAGAGAATTCCCAGCTTTTCCCTGCAGGTGGACAGCCAAGTGGATGGAATTGAGGAGAAAAGGGGGTGGCCGAAAATGTCCATTAATGGAAACCCATCTAATAGCCTCCCTCCTCTTCAATTGACCTTCCCTACACCTTCAGGAGACTGTGAGAAGCAAAAGCCTCCACGTTGGAAGAGGAAACTGTGTCAGGAGGCCAGAATTACCATGGCACCTAAAGCTTCAACACACTCAATGGAAACTAGTGGAAATCGCCACCAATCGATCGTGAATCAGGCATGGATTCTTCCTTTCTTCCCCTCTTATAGATCTCTATATTTCGTTGATTGAGATCTAGCTAAAAACAGCTAGATTGGGTCGTGAGTTACTCACATTTTTCTCGATTTTGCCCGTCCCTGATCCCCTCTCTTGTTGTCAGTTTTGGCCGGAAACCACCTCCTCTCGACGGCAACCACCTCAACGAAGGTGGTGGTGGAGGTCGGGCATGGAGGTAAGGGGGTGGCTGGGCAAATAGATTTCAAAGCCACCCAGCTGGGATCAATTCCAGCCGTCGTCTAGAGGACAGAGATGACCAGATGTCGTCCAAAAATCCTTAAAATATGTGCTAGATCAGCTAACTACAGACCTTCATTTATATGAAATAATAATTCTGTCACAACAATTTACGTATCTTCATGTTAGATTTTGAGCCACTTAGATGTTTTAGGAAATTCGGCCAGAGACCAGTACTGTAGCCCTTGGTGTCTAGTTTTTATAGGATTTTGAATCATACTATTTGGAACAATACAACACCCTCATCACTCATTTTTGTGTAGGGTGTACTTAAGTGACCCTAGACACTATTATGAATGCCACCATCAAACACCTCACTCAAATGAGCTGAAATTTCAGCCATGCATGTGTTATGACCCAGTGCACCCCCTGACCAAAATGGTAATTTTTGGGAATAATTTTTCTAAGGTGTTGTAAATTATTTAATTAACCATGCATGTATTAATTAGGTGAATAAATGACCTCAAACCCATCCAAATTATTGGTGCGTGCTTGGTTAGGTCAAAAATTGACCCTGGTCAAAATTATAGACCATTTGGGTTAGTGCATGTTGGGGAAAACCCACATGTATGTTAGTCTATGAAAAGGGTGATGTGCATTTAGCACTTTCTACTTGATTTTGTGATTCCCCTTGAATCCCTTGAAGTATGGTTGTGAAAAATTAAACATGCATGTGAAATGGTGAGACGAATCACCTCTGAGAGTTTGGAAGAATTTGGAAATGATTTTCCATATATTTATATTTAAATTAAATAGTCTCACTTACACTTTAATGAAACATTTGAGACCAAAATGATTAGGGAAAATTACCAAACTCTAGCAGATGGTCACATAGGTCATATTACATTTCGGGAAATTTTTCTAGAATTTTTAGAGTTCAATTATTCCCTTAATGTCATTAATTTAATTTGTTACTATGAGTTACAAATAAAATAAGTGTGACAAAATGACTTGTGAAAAATATGAAAAATTGTCAGTATAACTTTTAGATCAAAATGGTACTCTGAGATTTTTATTTTAAATTTTGGATAATGGTAATCAGTAGCTCCTTCATTATGTGGAATATTCATGATTTTGAATAATTAATTATTACTAGTGGAAATAAATGTTGGAAAAATATGATCCTTTGTTAGAATACACACATGACCATTTGTAACCATGGGAGGATTTTTAAGTATTTATTTGATTACAGAAATATTTAATATTAATGATAATGTGTTTGTAGCCATATTTAGTAAAATTTTATTATGTGATTATTTTTGTCTGGAAAATTATGAAATTCAATAGGAGTTTAATTTGGATCATTTAGAAGCCCTATAAATTTTCCTGTAATTTTTAGATTGTTAAAACATGCTGATCTTTTGATAATGAGCTTATAACAACATTTACTAAAGTTTGGTTATATGATTTGTTCCTATCAGGAAAATTATGAAATTCTGTAGGAGTTGATCTTGGATCATTTATGAGCCCTAGGAGTTTTTTTGTAATTTTTAGTTGATTAGAACATGGTGATCTAAATTGGCATCAAATAAATTAGAAAAATTACCAAGTTCTGGAAATGTTGATATTTGACCTAGGTGAACCTCGGGAAAATTTTGTAGCATAGATAACCATCAGAAAACAATACATCATGTTGAAATTGAAAGTCAATGAATAATTATGAAAGGATAAAAATTAGGGTCTTCAATGGAAAATGAACGAGGTTGGTTATGATGACATTATTTAACATGTAGAACTTCAGGAATTAATTTTAGGACCTTTGAACATGATAATCAGATACACTTTTTGAGGGCCTTAGATTACACCTAGAATTAGAGTTGGTCTGCTGATAGTAAAATTGCATTTAGTGATTTGAACTCTTTTCGATCATCATACACAGACCTAGCAACATTGGAACTATCATGTACAACATAGTATGATTGGTATGTCAATTCAACTTCGATAAACTCTCAAATTAGGTTTGGGGTGCGGTTTGTTGAAACCGATTTCTCAGTTTCTGTGGAGTTCGGGGCCCCCAACGGGTTGGGGGGCGACTGGCACTTACTAATCTCGCGAGAGAACAGACCGGAGCCTCGGAGTTGGACACTGATCCTTAGGCTCAGCTAGGAGGACCCACCACACACCCGGAAGATCTTTAGAGCGCTTCCCCTCCCAAGCCAAGAGCTGAAGCCTGGGCACCTTGGAGAGCTCAAGGATGGCCTGAGGAGAGAGAAGCTCAAAAGAGAAGTCCTCTCCAAAGGTGCCCTTTGGATCCTATTTATAGATTTTCTGATCTGGCCTGCAAATAGCAGGAATCTGCCTCTCGATTTTACTATACGCACCCCCAACTTGGTCTGCTAACAGCCAAACTCCGCTGTCCGGGGTGGCTATTGGCAGACCCTCAGGGGAAAAGAGGTAATTCTAGCTTCCATCCCCATGGAAGAGGGGTCTGCGAGGACTACTCGCCCTCCTGGTCTGGCCAAAGTATATGCGCGAGCCCTTGCTGTCTCTGCGACCTCGAGGGTCTCGCTGAACCTTAGGAATGACGCCATCCTGCCGAGCGCGGAGAAAGCGAGACTAAGCCACTGATCTTGCCTCACCCCGGCTGCCGAGAACTATTGGTGTTCTGCGAGATCCTTGGGAGGAGCCAGGCGAACCCCGGGTTGTGCACAATCCCCGCTCTTTGCGAGGTTATCCTAAGCTCGCAAAGAATCGCCCAACCCTGGGTGTTCGCTTGGCGACAGCTGTCCTGTCAGGAATCTTTATGTGGGTCCCACCGTTAGGCTATAAATACCACTTGAGCTGAAGGGCGTCTTCACTTTCTTTTCTCCTTTATTCTTCTCCTTACTGTAGCTATCTTCCGATGCCTCTCTCTAAGGAAATGGAGGCTAGCCTGAAAGCTTCCAAGACTCGCGAGGCGTCGATGATGATGAAGCCCCCGGCGTGGATGAGTCGCCTGTCCCCCTCTCCTGTGCCGAAAATGAAGAAGGCGAAGGCCGCTCGCCGACTGGGAGACGATACTGTCGACCTGGAGTCTTCCCCTAGCGACAAATCCGTTGACAAGGTAAGGATTACCCGTCACGCGAGACTACTTGATAATTGTTTCTAAGCTTCGCCTATGTAGGTCATTAAGACCAACAAGGACGATGGCGGGCCTTCGAACGAACCCCCTACTACTCCTCGGGGGAATGCGAATACCGTTGGCGAGAATCCTGACGGTACATTATTTGATCTCGCCAATTTTGCTTTAATCGTGTTACCTGCTGATGTTTCTTACCTCTTTATTTTCCTTCTTCAGTTCTGCCTCCTGCGAGCCCGAGGCAACAGGATCAGCGAACTCCTTCCCCTAAACTCCTGGACGCGACCATCCCGGCACCGAACTTTAACCTTCTCGCCAATGAGGACTCAGGCGGCTCGTGCCGGCCGAAAGGTCCCCTCGTAGGTACAGCGAGATACCCCCCTGGAAAGGGGAAGACTCACATCCCTTACTATGGCACCGCCTTCGATCCTCCGCCTGGTTCCTTTCACCCTCCCCCGGGTAAGCCTTCTTGCGTCTCCGCTATTTACCCTGATATTTGTCCCTCCTAACCTCGCGTACAACCCTTTTCAGCAGACTGTGAGACCCAACACACCGACTCCGAACTTGGGGATGAGGAAATATCCCCCTTTCCTGAGCAGGTGGAGGACTTCCTGGGTGATTCGCGAGAACCTGAGGTGATAAAACAGCGGACCGCAGAGTTTTTCCAAAAGCAAAACCAGATGCTGCAAGACCTCAACATTCGGGCGAGAGTGGATAGGCGGGCTGCCGAGGAGAGATATGCTTCGCTGATGGACGAGTGCGATAAACTTCGTGCTCCGATGCCTCACGATCCCGATGAGTCCGAGACCTCCGAGGAGATGCTCATAGCAAGGATCAAAGATTTCGCCCACCTGATTGATCGCGACGCCAGCCTTGCTGCTGAATTCCACAACCCCAGGAGGCCGCCGAGGACGGGACCGCGAGGCGGCGGCAGGTGGCAGTGGCTGCCTTACTGATCTCGCGCCTTTAGTTTTTCCTTCGTGAAACATTTCCGCTATTTTTGTATTATTACTCCGAACAATCTCGCATGGCTGTGGCCTCTATTAGTTTTCACTCGCTAAGAGCTATGAACAATCATTAAATGTGATATTGCTTGCGACTTCTATACTGCTGCCTATCCTTTATCTTATTTTCGCTTGTGAGTACTGTTTCTGCTCGCGAATCGTTTATTTGGACTAACCCTGCAGATTGATCTCGCTTGCCGGTCATTGGAGGAATGATTTTTGTTTTCGCGCGTTACCATGATGTGACATTTTGACTAACCGTACCCTCCGGCGCTTGGGCTTCTTCCCGCCGTTTTCATTTTCCTATAAATAGCTTCTCATTAATGTCGTTTATCTATCGCCTCCCTCAGACCATTCCTTCCTCTCAGCTGCAGAGCTCTCGCCAATATGTTCTCGCATTCCTCCCTTCTAGTTCTCGCAGGTACTAAAGATGGTGAAAACTGGGAAGGACGACCGCGAGGCCGAAGGTAGGCTAAAGTGCGTCTGGGCTTTCTGCGAACACGAGCTCTTCTGCTGCAACATGAGCGAGGACGAATACCTCACCTCCCTGGCCGACTTCGTCCCCCCCCCCCCCCCCCGAGTTCACAGCTAAACGCCCGGGGGAGGATGAGGTGATTAACACCCTCCGACCCGATGAGATCGTCATCCCCATCGCACATTTCGTGGTGGGCTTGCGACTTCCCCTCTGGCCCGAGATTCGCCAGGTACGTTCCTTTTTCCTCTTCATTTTTCTCGCATGATTAGTCTCGCTCGCAATAGTTTTCATTGTTTGTGGTTTTCCAGGTGCTCCGGCACTATGGAGTAGTTCTCGCCCAACTCACCCCTAAAGCGATGGCGGTGATCGTGGGTTTCGTCTGCTTCCTGCGCGAGGAGCGCATCGAGTTTAGCCTCCCGGTCTTCCGAAAACTATTCTCCTTCTGCACCTACATAGAGGGTACCGTCTACTTTGTAGGCTCGGGGTGCAAGGTCGTCGAGACCGTCAACAAGGCCCACTTCTGGGCTCAGAAGTTCCTCCTCGTGAAGGGGAACTTCGGCAACATCCCCGTCTCGCCTGTCCAATACAACGATAGCGTCTACCGCCCTCCAGTTCTCGGCGGCCCCAATGCCGACCTCTACCAGTTCTTTCAGAAGAAGAACTTCGAGGTGTGCCATCTCCGCCGCAACGTCGACAAGCTACTACCGGTGCTCCCCGGGGAAGGTAAGGATCTCGCCCCACCACTCGTTTTCTTTTTAATTTTCGGCATTCCTCCTAACATAACTTTCGTCAGGTGAGCGAGACATCCCCCTCCACCCTCCTTATGCGAGTAACATAAAACCCTCTGTCGACCTCGCCCTTGCTACCATGGGGGCGGCGGCATGCCGAGAGGTTACTCCCGCGACCGCTACCTCTTCCAAGAAGAGGGCGGAGGCTCCAAGCAGCAAACCTTCCCGCCAGCCAACTCCAAAGAAACTCAAGAAGGGCGAGAGCTCGCACGCTTCCGTGAAGGGGAAGCGCCCTGCCGAGCTCTCGGGTCGCGAGGCCGGCACCTCCACGCTCCTCGAGGATTTGGAAGCCGAGGAGCCAGTCGAGGTCACCGCCAGGACCTCGGCATCGCCCCTTCGGCGAGCGAGCCCGGGATGAAATCGGCGAGCGCCTAGTGCACTGGAGAGAAGAGGTCAACAGGATCGATGTCTCCTCCATACTTCCCACTTGGGTGGAGAAGGACGTCGCAACCTCCCACGCCTTCAACTTCTCCTTCATTATGTACGGTCGTGAGGACGCCACGGCCTATAAGGAAGAAACCGCGAGAGGCCTCGCCTATGAAAGCGCGAGGTCCCAGTTGCGGGCTATGGAGCTCGCCCACATGACGGGGAGAAGATGCCTGCAGCTGGAGCGCGAATATGCAGAGCTTGCCGAGGCCTACAAGGCCTCCCAGGCAAAGTTCGATGAGTTGAAGGAAGAGCTAGCTACCGCCGAGACCGGGGTGGTGAGTCATTTATCTACAGCATCTCCTTTCTCCCCAACTTGTCTTATCTTACGCGTTTCTTGTTCGCAGGATGCCGAGATGGCTAGGCTTTCGGATGCTCGGGTCCTGAACCTGGAGGGCGAGGTCGCCGGGCTGAAGGCACTCAACCGCGACCTTGCTCGCGCCGCCGTACCCCCTTCTCCCCACCGTTTAAAGGAAGAGAGGCGAGACCGCGACGAGGCGCTTCGCGTAGAGTCGACGAATGCAGCTCGTTTCGTCTTTCAGGCCATGAAAGGAGCTGGACTGTTGGTTGCCGAGGCCGAGAGCATGTCGGTCGAGGAAATCGTCCCGGAGCTCTTTAAGCCGCTCCCGCCGGTGAAGGATAGCGACGACGAGGAGTTTCTGAGCGAGGCTTAGGAGACGATTTTCATTTTGTTTTTAGTGTATATTTCTGAGGCTGGCGAGATCGCCGCCTAATGTAACTAAACTCTTACATTGGAATGGAAATTTTGTGCACTGTTCTTTCTTGCTTGGTATTTTCTTTGATTTCATTTTTATTCGCCTGTTTGTGTATAGTACTCGCTCCTTGCCGTCTCGCTTATTTTATTCATGCCGAGAATTCAGTTTCTCGCCCAGCGCCAAGTTGCTCTAAATTTCTGACCGGATTTCTTAGGGACCAAACTCCCTTCTCGTTATTATCTTGTGCCGAGGACCCCCCTTCTCGCCAAGACGAGAAGTTATCCTCGCTTTCGAACTCTCTTAGGGACCGAACTCCCTTCTTATTATTATTTTGTGCCGAGGATCCCCCTTCTCGCCAAAACGAGAAGTTATCCTCGCTTTCGAACTCTCTTAGGGACCAAACTCCCCTCCCTTGCCAGCCTCTCCGCGAGATCAACCTGACCCACCGGCTAGTGAGAGCCCGGCGGCGGGATCGTCTGGGGCAATCCAACATACATGAAAGAACCTGTCAACCTCGCTAGCCTCTCCGCGAGATCAACCTGACCCACCGGATAGTGAGATCCTGGCGGCGGGATCGTCCGGGGCAATCCAGCATACATGAAAGAACCTGTCAACCTAGCCAGCCTCTCCGCGAGATCAACCTGACCCACCGGCTAGTGAGAGCCCGGCGGCGGGATCGTCCGGGGCAATCCAGCATACATGAAAGAACATGTCAACCTTGCCAGCCTCTCCGCGAGATCAACCTGACCCACCAGCTAGTGAGAGCCCGGCGGCGGGATCGTCCGGGGAAATCCAGCATACATGAAAGAACCTGTCAACCTCACCAGCCTCTCCGCGAGATCAACCTAACCCACCGGCTAGTGAGAGCCCGGCGGCGGGATCGTCCGGGGCAATCCAGCATACATGAAAGAACCTGTCAACCTCGCCAGCCTCTCCGCGAGATCAACCTGACCCACCGGCTAGTGAGAGCCCGGCAGCGGGATCGTCCGGGGCAATCCAGCATACATGAAAGAACCTGTCACCTGGGACCTATAGTCGAAGAAACATCACATGAGAAATAATATATTAGAATGGGTATAGAAAAGGAACTTTATGGATAAAAACGTTTCAAGTCATCCCCACTTCTGGCCCGACCGAGGGGTACCCCTTCCACATCCCAGAGGTGGTACCCTCCTGACTTTAGCACTTCACTTACAATATATGGGCCCTCCCAGTTGGGATTGAGCTTACCTACTGTGGCCCCCCTTCCGGCCGCATCAACCTTCTTTAGTACCAAGTCCCCCTTCTGGAAATGTTTTACTCGGATATATTTATCAAAGTACTTGGCCATCCGCCTTTTCACTTCCTCCTGCCTAACGGTGGCCAGGTCTCGGAGTTCCTCCACTAGGTCCAAAAACAATCTTTGGCCTTCTTCGTTGTTCGCTCTCCATTCTTCACCTCCTTCCCCTGCGACGGCCACTCTAGGTGTCTTGACTTCAAACTCGACCGGGAGGACAGCCTCGGATCCGTGGGATAGCCTGAAGGGGGTCTCTCCGGTGGCTGTGTTTTGGGTGGTCCTCAGTGCCCAGAGGACCAAGGGAAGTTGCTCCACCCAACTCCCTCTAAGGTTCTCGATCTTCTTCTTAAGAAGGTTTACTATAATTTTGTTCGCCGCCTCCACTTGCCCATTGCTCCTTGGGTGGTGGACCGATGCGAACCTGAGATCTATGCCGAGCTGAGCACAAAAGCTAACAAACTCGTCACTGGCGAACTGCGGCCCGTTATCTGTGACAACGGCTAGAGGAAGCCAGTGCCTGCAAATAATCTCACCCCAAACGAAATTCTTTACCACTTGGGAGGTTACCTTAGCGAGGGCCTTCGCTTCGATCCACTTAGAGAAATAATCCACCATCACCAGCAGGAACTTTCTCTGGCCGCTCGCTTGAGGGAAAGGTCCCACCAAATCCAAACCCCATATCGCAAAGGGCCAGGGGGCTGTGATCGTCCAGAGCCTCTGAGTGGGCAGGAGCTGGAGGGGGCGTAGAGTTGGCACTTGGAGCACCTCCTGGAGAACTCGGCCGCATCCTTGCTGAGGGTGGGCCAAAAGTAGCCTTGCCTCAGAACTCTTCCTTCCAGGGTCCTGCTTCCTGAGTGGCTGCCACACTCTCCTGAATGGATCTCTTCCAGGACCCTCGGGGCTTCCTCCTCCGAGACACAATGGGCCAGGAGCCCCGAGAGGGTCTTTCTATACAGCACCCCTGCATGCAAGGAGTAGTAAGCTGATTTATACCTGAGTCGCCGCTTGTCGGCCTCACCTTCGGGGAACTTCCCTGTTGTTAAGTAGGTGATGAAGGGATCCATCCACGACACCCGCTGGTCCACCTCCATCATCTCCCCCTCCTCGATGGAGGGTCGAAAGAGCTCCGACACCGTTCCCCCTGCCTGGGGACCGAACTTGGCTAGGAGGTCCGCCTGGGTGCTTTCTCCTCTTGGGATGTGTTTGATGGAGAAGGTGCGAAACTGTCCCACTAGCCCTTTAACCTTCTCCAGGTACCGTTGGAGAGTCGGTTCTTAGACTTCAAATTCCCCCCTGATCTGGCACGCCACCACCATGGAGTCCGTCGAGACCTCCACGTCCTGCACCCCTAATTCTTATGCCAAGCGGAGGCCTCCTATCACGGCCTCGTACTCGGCTTGGTTATTGGAAAGGGGGAAGTGGATGTTTATCGCTTGCTCTATCTCGGTTTCTTGGGGACTTACCAACACCACTCCTCCTCCGAAAGAATGCTTTCCTGACGCACCATCGACCAGCATCTTCCAAGCCATCGGATGGGGTACTTCAGATTCATCTAACTCGGTCATGTAGTCGGCCATGAAATCCGCCACTGCCTGTGCTTTTACTGATATCCTGGGCACGTAGGAGATATTGAACTCACTCAATTCTACCGCCCACTTTGCCAACCTCCCGGAGTGCTCCACCCCTTCCATGATGCAACGAAGGGGGTGATCAGTCACCACTTTGATTGAGTGTGCCTGAAAGTAGGGTCTGAGCCACCTAGCTGACGCTATCAAGGTGAAAGTATCTAGTTGCGGCCTAAATCAACTAGAGGGGGGTGAATAGGTGGATTCTATGTCTTTATGCGGAATTAAAAATTTAACACAGAAAAACAAACAATCAAACACAGCACAGACACAAGGATTTTATAGAGGTTCCCCGATGTGGGTAGTCCTCTTTCCCGCCTCGCCTATCTAGCACTTCGAGGCTAGACTCGGCTACTTCACCAATCTCAGATTATAACTAATCTTACACCTCGGAGTCAAAACTCCTACAACTCGTAGTATACCACTCCTACAACTCGGAGTATAACAACTCCTACACCTCGGAGTAAACAACTCCTACAAATAATCTCGGAGTGAAAACTCCTACAAAAGAAAAGATATTGAAACAAAATACTTCTTCTTAACCTCTAAAGAGATTAACTTCAGATCTTGAATACTGAGTTTTCTTCTCAACCTTGAAAGAAAGCTTGGCACTTGAAAGATGTGGAAGAGAGAAGACTTGGCTAACCAGATCTGAATAGGCCCTTTGACTTACTTGAAAGAATCTTGAATAATGAGAGCAGCAATAAGATCAAAGCCCTTCTTCTGAGAAATCTCTAACAACAATAGAGAAAGGATCTTTGAGCAGCAAATGTTAGGTCTAAGAATTCTTGTTCAGCAAAAGAGAAAGGAGATCGACTTTTAGCTTTATCTTTTCTGAACTGTCGGCTGAAGAGAGATTTTTAGATCGATTTTTTAAGATTGATGCCCTTGCCCTAAAATAAGGATTTATTTATAGGGAGGACTTCAACGGCTCGTGCGACAATGAAGGGAGAGGCGACACGTGTACTGTTCATGGTGGCTAACCCTAATTTTCGAAAACAAAACGAAGATTTGAAATCCATTTGTCCGTCATTCGTCGAGACTTCACGTGAACATCCGACGAATTGACTTGGCCACAGGGAAACACTGAACAACCCGTGAAAAACACTTTCTGTTACCATTCGTCGGGATTCGTCGGGAGTTCAGGAGAACATCCGACGAATTGACTTAGCTGCAGAATTTTCTTCACAACCCAGCCAAAATGACCTATGTCAGCATTCGTCAAGATTCGTCGGAATGACCCGAGTCATCTCGACGAATGGACTTAGCTGCAGATTTTTCTTCTAAACCAAGACAAAGGTCTTCTGTCTGGATTCGTCGGGATTCGTCGGAATGACCTGAGTCATCTCGACGAATTGACTCAGCAGAATTTTTCTTTTCTTCTGAAAACCTGCTCCACTCCTCAACCTTGAAAGCCTTCAGTTATGAGTATATGAAGTGCACCCCAAAAGAGAGATTACACATGGACCAACACTTTGTTCTATACAATGAGGGATTACATTGTCTAGAACTGTGTTTGGTGATCCATTGCAACCTGACTTTGGTGTGTACTTAGCATTAAGACCTGTCATAACACATCTAAACAGAAATCATCAAATACATACTCAATTCATTTTAGTTCACTAGGGGACATCTTCAAATCTAGGTGATTGTGGACACAATACCCAACACAAGGCAAACGCTAACTTTTCGAGAATAGGATATCTGAGTTTGGCCTTCCTGAGTACCCTGCTTACGTAGTAGATGGGGAGTTGTTTCTTCCCCTCCTCTCTAACCAACACTGAGCTAACCGCTTCTGGCCCTACCCCCAAGTACAGGTATAAATCTTCTCCTTGCCTCGGCCCTTGTAATAGTGGGGCCTGGGTTAATTGTTCTTTTAGCGCTTGAAAAGCCCTTTCGCACTCGGGGGTCCATTCGAATTTTTGATTACCCCTTAATATCTTGAAGAAGGAAGAACTTTTTTCCCCTGCCTTGGAAAGGAACCTGCTCAGCCCAGCTAACTTCCCTGCCAGACGCTGGACCTCTTTCGCACTCCGCGGAGATCTCAACTCTAGGATCGCCCTTACCTTGTCTGGGTTAGGCTCCACCCCAAGAGGGGTGAGCAAATGACCCAAGAACTTCCCTCGACTGGCCCCGAAGACACACTTAAAGGGGTTAAGCCTCATCTTAAACTTTCTCAAAGTCTCAAAAGTTTCTTCGAGGTCACTGAGATGGGACTCGAGATTTTGACTCTTGATCATTAGGTCATCCACATAGACCTCCAAGTTCCTCCCTTTCTGCTCGCGAAACACCCTATCCATCATACGCTGATAGGTGGCCCCTGCGTTCTTCAAACCAAACGGCATAATTTTGTAACAATAACACCCATCCCCGGTGATGAAGGACACATCTTTAATGTCGGGAGGGTGCATGCGGATCTGGTGATAACCTGAAAAAGCATCTAAAAAAGACATCACAGAAAAATCGACGGCTGAATCAACCAGCGCGTCGATTCTAGGCAAGGGATAACAGTCCTTGGGGCATGATTTATCAACCGCACCAAAATGTTGAAACCGATTTCTCAGTTTCTGTGGAGTTCGGGGCCCCCAACGAGTTGGGGGCGACTGGCACTTACTAATCTCACGAGAGAACAGACCAGACCCTCGGAGTTGGACACTGATCCTTAGGCTCAGCTAGGAGGACCCACCACACACCCGGAAGATCTTTAGAGCGCTTCCCCTCCCAAGCCAAGAGTTGAAGCCTGGGCACCTTGGACAGCTCAAGGATGGCCTGAGGAGAGAGAAGCTCAAAAGAGAAGTCCTCTCCAAAGGTGCCCTTTGGATCCTATTTATAGATTTTCTGATCTGGCCTGCAAATAGCAGGAATCTGCCTCTCGATTTTACTATACGCACCCCAACTTGGTCTGCTAACAGCCAAACTCCGCTGTCCGGGGTGGCTATTGGCAGACCCTCAGGGGCAAAGAGGTAATTCTAGCTTCCATCACCATGGAAGAGGGGTCTGCGAGGACTGCTCGCCCTCCTGGTCTCGCCAAAGTGTATGTGCGAGCCCCTACTGTCTCTGCGACCTCGAGGGTCTAGTTGAACCTTAGGAATGACGCCATCCTGCCGAGCGCGGAGAAAGCGAGACCAAGCCACTGATCTCGCCTCACCCCGGCTGCCGAGAACTATTGGTGTTCTGCGAGATCCTTGGGAGGAGCCAGGCGAACCCCGGGTTGTACACGGTTAGTAAAATACTTGATGATGTATTTGGTAAGAATAGAAAGAGGGATGAGATGACATGAGTTACCAACAATAACGTAGTATGTTAAGCTTCTGGGTTTGGACCTAGATAATGATCAAGTGATGATGAGTGGAGGGGTAGTTAGTCAACAAATAAGGGACAACGTTGAGGTTCAATTGAAGATCAACGTTCTCCTAATTAACTATAATCCACCTTAGGGCTATAAAGCAATCAGAGAAAGAGTGTGTAATATCCCTAGACCTACTAGACCCCTAGGATGACTTTTGTCATGACTAGAGACATGACATATACTTTAAGTCAACCTAAGTGGCCTTCGAAACCAAGTAGTTAGGCAAAATGCTACTTGGGGTGCTAATAGCAATTTTAAACATTAACCTATGGATTAGCCTAAGTGGCTCCAAAATGACAAATTTACCCCACCATCACTCCCCTAAACCCTTGGGGAGTCCTTTGATCCACTTAGGACCCAATGGGGTCAACTTAATTGGTCAAATTGACCAAAGTCAACCATATCCCTAAATGAGTCAAACCCCTCTATTTAAGGGCAATCAGCCCTCAAATGGACAAATTGACCCCACCATTACTCACCTAAATCTTCAGGGAGTCCCTTGGGACACTTAGGACGCAATGGGGTCAACTTAATTGGTCAAATTAACCAAAGTCAACCCTAGCCCAAAATGAGTCAAACCCCTCTAATTAAGGGCAATCAATTCTCAAATGGCCAATTTCACCCCACCATTACTCACCTAAACCCTTAGGGAGTCCCTTGGGCCACTTAGGACCTAATGGGGTTAAATTGATTGGTCAAATTCACCAAAGTCAACCATACCCTAAAATTGATCAAATCTCCTTACATTGGAGACCCATAACCATCTAATGACCCAATTGACCTCGCCCAACTCTTCCTAATCCCCTAGGGAGCTCAAGGGTCACTAATAATCCAATGATTCAAGTAAAATCTAGGGTTTGGGTAAAAATCACCATTTGACTCATTTAGCCCAATTTGACCTAAATAGGTCAAAAGTGCCCAAAGAGGGTTCACCAAGCCATGATTTACCCCAAAGGGAGCTTATGGGTTCCATGACCACCATCTGGGGTTAGCCAACTCATCAATTTGACCAAGTCAACTCAAAAGTAAAGACTTGGTAAAATTGGCCTAAAATGGGTTTAAATGAAATTAGACCCAATCCCCATAGGCTAAGGCCTCAATTTGAGGCCCATTCTGCAGCCCATGGGCAGAATGACCCCTAACACCCCCAAGGACATGCATACAATGGCATGCAAGGGGCTAAATTGGGGATTTTCCCCCGATTTGGAATAATCCAAGGAGGGATTCATGGGATGAAGGTCACATGGCCCTCAATCCACCTACCAAAGCTCATTCCTGAGCTTCTATGAAGATCCCCCATCAATTCCCTCAGAATTGAGGCCACATGGCAGATGGGTGAGGCTCCCCAAGCTTGGCCAAAAATTGGCTTTAATGGCATTCCAGCCTTAAGCCTTCTCCATTGCCACCTGAGACCCCCATCATCTTCAGAGAGTGGAGAGGAGTGGAAGCCCCCGTCTAATTGAAGAAAACAAGCCTTGTTCAGAAGAATTGCCATGGATTCAAGGAGAGGAACGGTCGTGGCTCCCAAGCACGTTACACACTCCCAAAGCTCAAATCATGTAGGCATCCCTCCTCTCCTCCCCTTGTGCTAGATATCTGACTTTTCTTTTTTGGGTTTCGTGGAGAAATGACAAATTCGCCATTTTCAATTTCGAGCTCTTTAGCTTAATCAAATCCCCCCCCCCCCATTTTGCATATAGACAACCTATGGTTGCCATTCCTCCGGCAATCGACGATCAACCCCCGGCCAGAGGTGGTGGCGTCGGTCGTTTGGCCAGAGATGGTCTCAAGTGGCCGGGGTTGAGCTCCAAAGAAGCTCAAGGAAGGATATATCAGGGCCCTTGGCTCAAGGAGGAAGAAAGCCCTCAGCCATCCGATCTGGGCTAGTTTGATTGTTGCAGACCACAAATATATTTTAGTGTTATATTAAAGATTTTCTGCCTGAACATTAAATAATTTTAGAAAAATATAGATGCAAAATCAGAAAAAGTTCCTAGCATGAAAGATGAAGCCCTAGGTCTCTACTAATTTTAGAAATTAAGTTCACTCAATTTGGATCACTGTAGCTCCCTCGGCACCAATTTTGGTGGGCTATGTACATAGAGTGCCCTAGGCACCAAATAATTAATTTAGGGAGTTATACAACTCCAAATAGTCTGAAATTTTGGACATGCATGAGTCATGCTCAAATTCACCCCCTGCCCAAAATGGGAATTTTTGGAAAAATGTTTCCTATAGTTTTTGTAGTAATTTAATAATTCATGCATGATTAAATTAAGTGGGTATATGAACCCTAAAGACCCCAATTTTTTTGTGGGGATCTTATTAAGTCATGATATGCCTCTGGTAAGAATTCTATGCAATTTGGGCATGTGCATGTTTGGGAAATACCCCATGCATGTAAGAGTAGGGTATAGGAGAATGGTGTGCATTTAGCACCAAAGTAGTATTTGGTGAATTTCTCCCAAATGACTTCCTACATGGCAGTGAGATTTTGACCATGCATGTAACATGAGGAAATGTATCACCATTGGAGAGGTTGGAATTTTTGGACTTTCAATATCAAGGTATTTTAATATCACTTTATATGTCACATTTTAGAGTATGTAAATTATTAGTGACCAAATCATCTAGGAAAAATACACAACTCTGTCCTAAGCATTGTAAGGACATAAAACACCCCTGGAATTTAATTGGGGTTTTTTAGCACCATTTACTTTACTAAATTAATTTGTTAGGATTTTACACCATGTGAATTAATGATATTATCATGGCTGAAATATTCTGGAAAATTCCAAAATTTTGACCATACCTATGATATAGTGTTATCTGTCAGTGTGAAATTATTTGGAATTTTTAGAGCAGTATTTTTCACAGTTCATGTACAATTGTTGAATAATCACTATTATGAGGTTTTGGCTAATTAGGGTAATAATATTTCTAGAAAATGATAAAACTTTATAGGAGTTCATTTTCGATCATTATTAAGCCCTCGGTATTTTCTTGTAAGTTTTAGTTGATTTAAACTTGGTGAACTCCTTAAAATAAGTTTTTGACAATATTTAGTAAAATTTGTTTAAGTGATCATATCTGTTTGGAAAATGATAAAAATTAGTAGAATTCATTTTGGATCATTATTAAGCCCTTGGAATTTTCTAGCAATTTTTTTTTGTAATTAATACAGTGATCCTTTGCAAATGTTGTTTATGCCCAATTTTTGTATTAAATTATTATTGGTAGAAAATAAAATAGAAAATTTACAAATTCTGGAAATGTGCATTTTCTAACTTAGGTGAACCTCTGAAAAAAATTTGTAGTAAAGACAACTATCAGAAAACCATACCTCATGTTGAAATTGGAAGTCAACAAATAATTATGGAAGGTTAAATAATTACGTCCTTAATGAAAAATGCACAATATTGATCATGAAAACATTAATTGGCATGTAGAGATTTAGGAATAAATTTGAAGTCTTTTGAACATGATACTCATATACACCTCATAAGGGCCTTAGATTACAATCATAATCAAGTTGGTCTGCGTATAGCAAATATGTGCATTAAGTGAGTTGGACACCCTTTAGTCATCATACACAACTCCAATAAGCTTAAAACTGTCATGTACCACATAAGATGTTGGGTAGGTCAGTTCATTTTAGAACGTCCCAGATAAGTTTGGTGTGCGGTTAGAGAAATGCTTAAGTTGAATTTATTAAGTCTAGAAAGAGGCGTGAGACGATATGAACCACGAGTAATAATATGGTATGTTAACCTTCTGGATTAGCCCTAGATCGTGACCAAGTGGAAATGAGCTGAGAAGAAGTCAGTCAACAAATATCAGGTAGTGTTGAGGTTCATTGAAAATCAACACTCCCCTAAATAACTATAATTCATCTTATGGCTCTAAAGCAATGAGAGAGTTTGTGGGAGGTATTGGTAGCCAATAATAATATTAAATATCTTGAGAAAGGGAGGTTTGGGATGTCACCCCATCATACCTCCTAGTACCGTTACGTGTAAGACCCCCCCCCCCTCCCAGAACACAAGACACGGCCGAGGGGAGTCCTATGCCCAGGACAGCCGCCTTGCGGAAGTGTCAGCACACGGGCTAGCCCCCTCCACAAGACGCCTACTATGCCGGCTATTCTCATATATCATCATGCCAACCCATCAATAATAGAAAAACACTGGAAACCATTGATTCGAAACTAAGTAATAATGTCCATACAATACAAAGTGACAGGAAGCTATACAAGCTCCAGCTAATCACCAAAGTATAAACATGCCCTAAGGCTACATTCTAACCACTCGCTCACGTCTGCCGCTGACGGTAGCCAAGGTATCGTCGTCACCAGCCCCATCACCTTGGCCTGGCTGTCCTCCTGTGTCGAACGCTGCTGCTCCACCTAAGTGTGCTCCTAAAAATGGGGGTGTAACAATCGTTAGTCATAAAGACTAAGTGGCTTCACATCCTCTCCCCTGGCGACTCCAAGGCACCGGGCAGAAGGGAATGAAGAGTAGCTGAAAGAGAGTCAGTAGTAGCAAAAACAGGTGACCGGGAAAGAAATAATCTCAGCAGTGTATCAATGTATAAGAACTCTAACTAACAAGTAATATGTCAATGACAGAGTATAAGCAAGTAATATGACAGTACAGAAATAAGCAGTTTCAACGTACCTTAACTTATATGAATGTTTGTACAACCCTGTATTCGCCGAGTGGGCCCCCGGGACCCAAGGGGTCTTTAGGACTTTATTTTAGCATGATCCCAAGCAGGGAGAGAGGGGGTGAGCGGTGGAGGTGGAGGCCTCCCACTCGCTCAGCCCGTGCGGGTGGTGAGCCAGAGATGGGCGACCTCCCGGCCTCTCCCCCGCCCCAATAGGGGGGCGAGCCGAGGCAGCCGGCCTCCCGGGCTCACCCCCCCCCCCCCCCCCCCCCCGCCCCCAGCAGAAGTGGGGGGCGAGACCAAGGCGGGCGGCCTTGCGGTCTCGCCCCCGCCCCATCAGGGGGGCAAGCCGAGGCAGCCGACCTCGCGTGCTTGCCCCACCCCCTCCCCCCCCCCCCCCCCCCCCCCCCCCCCCCCCCGCCCCCAGCAGAAGTGGGGGGCGCGACTAAGGAGGGCGGCCTTGCGGTCTCGCCCCCGCCCCAACAGGGGGGCGAGCCGAGGCAGCCGGCCTCGCGGGCTCGCCCCCCCCCCCCCCAGCAGAAGTGGAGGGCGAGACCAAGGTGGGTGATGCGTGCTCGGCAAGTGCACCGGTCGCACAAGTAATAAAGTTGGGAGTACGTCCCCGAATATCGTCTCTCAAGGAATGTGCGTGGTTAGTTTGACTCTTCGGATTGAGCGAATAATTACAAGAGTAAATTAAAAGAAAAGTAAGGGCTTTGATTTTGGTTTCCTAAATTACTACACAGAAATGACATGCGGGTCAAAACTCCGGTTCGCAAGGCGGGATGGATGCAACGGCCGCGATGCCGTGCTTCGGAAGGCGCATGGACGGAAAGTAACTGTGACGATTGAGGGTCGCACACACCTCTTCGCAAATCTCCGTAGTCGTGGCTAACCCAACGCAAATGTGAATGGACGGGAGTGCATGGAGTGGAGTGAGTGTAAGCGAACGCAACACAAAGCAATACAAAGGAGATTATGTAAACACCAAATAATTCATTCATAGACAAACAAATCATTCAAGTTCATTACATAAATATTCAACTAGTTATAACAAGATAAGTTAAGAGAAAACCACTCAAGAAGGAGAACCGTCGGTCACGGCAGGAATAGCGGGTTGTCAATCCGCTTCCGATCTCGGTCGAAGGGTGCTTCCGGTGCCGGAGATCTATCACTTTCTCCGGTGATCTCCACTTTCTCCGCAACAACTTGAAGAACACTCGCTAGGAAAGCTTTGCTGACGGCCGGAAGGGCTCCCCGATGGTAGAGAAATAACTCTTGATCACCGGAGGAGTCTCTCGGATGATTGGAATGGAGGGGGATGAAGATGGGATGAAAATCGCCCAAGACGGCGGCCTAATCGCGCCCCAACACTCGCTCGAATGCCCTAAAATTGCGGAGCCGAGCATTAAATACGGAGCAGAATAAACACTGCACACGATCAGAGGCGCACGAACAGTGGTCGTGCGCAAAGGAATGCTTGTGATCGTGCGCAGTCAACCTGCAGCAGAAGAGAAGACAGGGAATTAATGCACGGTCAGTGGCGCACGACCAGTGGTCGTGCGCAAAGAGGTCCTATGATCGTGCGAACTGCTCGGTCAGTTAAGGGGAATTAACGCACGACTAGTGGCCGTGCGCCTGATCGTGCGCTAAGGAAAACGCACGATCAGTGGCTTTTTAGGCCAAAATTCGCCCCCAATCCATTCCGAGCGTTCACACGACCCTTGTACCTGCATGAAAACAAACTAGACTACTGATCCGTGCACACCACATAATCCACAGAATAGACATAAAGTAATATAACGAAATCACGCCACGAAGAGGGTAAGGAATGCACTATAGTTGAGAATATGAGCTGCTATCAATATAAGCCTAAATGAGCAGTAAATGAAGTGCAAAGGAACGAAAAACAACCCAGATGAGCCCGAAAATCAGTATATAAACTGGACTCATCACACCCCCAGACTTACCTGTTTGCGCGTCCCGAGCAAACTACTCTCGGCGGACGGGAAAAAATAAGGGTTAGAAAGGTGATTGTGGCTAGGAGTAATATGTGAAATCAAATAATCATGTTCATAAAACTCTCATACAAAATATTTCTACTATGCAAAGTAATTTACAAATATCTAAAATAGTAAATAAGAGATTAGTTTACTCAAAAGCTGAACCAAGTGTGATCTGCCAGTCACGTGTAGGGAGAATGTAGGGATGCGCTCAGACGAGTATTTCGAAAGATACGGGATACGGAACAAACTCCACCTAAATCCATCGATGTCGGGATCCATAAGCTCGCACTTTCGCACTCTCTCCACAACATTAGGTAAAACTACACACAAGTCAATAGGGCTTTCCGGTAAATATGTGGCTTAGGTTGCGGTAGGATATACAATAATAAACTCGGAGGCTAGCGCACCTAACACAATTGAGCAATACAATTTGTAAACCCCGACAACAAATAAAGCTGATGTGTTCATCGCCAACACCCAATATAAAGTAAATCCTATCAAACAATTCAGAATTTCTGAATTAGAATATAGAGCTCAGATTTTTTTCTTTTTGAAACACTAATCTTTTCACTTTTCAGCTCTCAAATACTTTTTTTCTTTTCTTCTCTCCTTTTTTTTTCAACTTAAGCAATCCAAATATGTACCCATACATAACAGCACAGCACAACAATCAGTTATACTATAAAGCTCGAAACACGTGCGCATACAGGTTTGGTAAACTTGGCTTAAGCGAGAGCGGTGGAGCTAAATAGAAAAGGTGGGATAGGCACAAAATTGGCTAGCAAGGGTGAATTTCTGGTTTTGGCTCAAAGCTCAAACGGTCCAAAGAATGGCCTACATCATGCTAATGCGTTAGAACTACCCGGTGCCTATGTTTCGAGAATCGCTAGGGGCGAGTTCTTAGCCACCGAGAAAGATAGCTCTTTCTCCCGACTCGAGAAATACGAATCTAGCGTTCGATACCAACTCACCTATACTAACGGTAGATCGACACAGGTTCATGCTTTGAGTAAAGTAAAACTCTAATTACTAAATTAAATAAGAATAAAGCTACAACGCATGAAAATAGAAATAACTTCTGCACAAAATTCTATGCAAAACATGAGCATTCCATTAGAACACTACTGGAGTCAACATCGCACTCAAAACCACAATTCCTAGCTAACACAATTGACTTCCTGGCTCCATTCCAAAAGGAAATTTGGCACGGTAGCACTCGCAAGTAAGTGCGTGCATAGTGGGTGCAGCGTGTGCGTGCCACATAAAAATTGATAAACTGAAATAAACTGAAAGCTAAAATAATAACACTACCGGAACGCTTGCGTGCATGCTCGTGCATGGTTCTCACTCTCCCCCAGACTTACACGAAAGCATGATCTAAAATATGATTCTTTAAACATTAAACTAAGGAGAAAAGGGAGAGTGTACCTCATGCTCAGAAGTGAGCATACCGGAAGAATTGGCGTTTTATCCCGAATGCGGTTGTTCCGCCTTGCTCCAAGAAATATGGACCTGCGATTAAAGAGTACCCAGGCACACAAAAATATAATAAGGAAAATAAAGAAGAACGAAGGAGCGGAACCAAGCGGTCCCCAATGGGTTGTCTCCCAAGATCCCTTTTGTTTACCGTCCTTAAGGTGGACCAAATACCTGTATTAGCAGATTATAGAATTGTTCACGCAAAATTAAAGAGAGGAGATCATGCAAGTCTACGCAGTATTATTACACAACCAAATGGAGAAATCAACTATACGTTGATTTAAAATAGTAACTGCAGATAGAAGAAAAGGTCCGGAGACCCACAACTGATGGCAACGAAGTAAGAGGTTAAGCCTCCATCCCCAAGTCTCCTTTCTTGCTCTCTTCCTCTCTTCCAAGAGTATTTCTTCAATGAAAAATCGCTTTCCCCCTTGCAGCCAGTCCTTTAGGGGAAGCACATGTGGTGACACTGGAGTGGATAGAGCAATATCGTATGCCACTATGACGTGCTTATCCTGCCAGGAATGCATCATCTGACTGCCCAAAAATGGGTCAGCAACTTCCAAATTCTACGGGGGCATAAATGAAACGATGTTAGAAATAACAGGAAGAGATGGAGCGAGAGTAGACTCAACATCCGTATGAGCAAAGCAGGAGGAAGAGGTGTCACAAGTGACATCCTCCCGTGAGAGATGATCAGATTCCACCTGGATGACCAACGCTAACTCTTCCTGTTGAGTTATAACCAATGTAAGAGGGTCAAGAAACAAAGTAGATGAAGAACATAAAAAATCATTAGTCGAGGGAGTGATCCCGGTTTCACTCCCTGCAGACTCTGATTGTACCACTATCACATCATGAGGAGGTTCTTTCAACACGGCCGAGGCAAGAGACACCAAAGTCTCAACCTGCATAGTCAATACATCAATACACTCTTGCCGCGTTTCAAGGCCTTGAATTATAATATGAGCAAATTTGAAGAATTTCTCCTCCAAATAGGCTGTATCCTCATCATGTTGTGAAAGAGGCAATAAAGAATATGACATCGCTCCTGCATTCACACAACCCGAAAACAATAGAAATAAAAAAAACTCCTGTAACTATTAACTCAAACACCAAAATCAAACTACGCCTGCACCCCGGCAACAGCGCCAAAAACTTGATGCGTGCTCGGCAAGTGCACCGGTCGCACAAGTAATAAAGTTGGGAGTACGTCCCCGAATATCGTCTCTCAAGGAATGCGCGTGGTTAGTTTGACTCTTCGGATTGAGCGAATAATTACAAGAGTAAATTAACAGAAAAGTAAGGGCTTTGATTTTGGTTTCCTAAATTACTACACAGAAATGAGATGTGGGTCAAAACTCCGCTTCGCAAGGCGGGATGGATGCAACGGCCGCGATGCCGTGCTTCGGAAGGCGCGTGGATGGAAAGTAACTATGACGATTGAGGGTCGCACAAACCTCTTCGCAAATCTCTGTAGCCGTGGCTAACCCAACGCAAATGTGAATGGACGGGAGTGCATGGAGTGGAGTGAGTGTAAGCGAACGCAACACAAAGCAATACAAAGGAGATTATGTAAACACCAAATAATTCATTCATAGACAAACAAATCATTCAAGTTCATTACATAAATATTCAACTAGTTATAACAAGATAATTTAAGAGAAAACCACTCAAGAAGGAGAACCGTCAGTCACGGCCGGAATAGCGGGTTGTCAATCTGCTTCCGATCTCGGTCGAAGGGTGCTTCCGGTGCCGGAGATCTGTCACTTTCTCCTGTGATCTCCACTTTCTCCGCAACAACTTGATGAACACTCGCTAGGAAAGCTTTGCTGACGGCCGGAAGGGCTCCCCGATGGTAGAGAAACAACTCTTGATCGCCGGAGGAGTCTCCCGGATGATTGGAATGGAGGGGGATGAAGATGGGATGAAAATCGCCCAAGACGGCGGCCTAATCGCGCCCCAACACTCGCTCGAATGCCCTAAAATCGCGGAGCCGATCTTTAAATACGGAGCAGAATAAACACTGCGCACGATCAGAGGCGCACGACCAGTGGTCGTGTGCAAAGGAATGCTTGTGATCGTGCGCAGTCAACCTGCAGCAGAAGAGAAGATAGGGAATTAACGCACGGTCAGTGGCGCACGACCAGTGGTCGTGCGCAAAGAGGTCCTATGATCGTGCGAACTGCTCGGTCAGTTAAGGGGAATTAACGCACGACCAGTGGCCGTGCGCCTGATCGTGCGCTAAGGAAAACGCACGATCAGTGGCTTTTTAGGCCAAAATTCGCCCCCAATCCATTCTGAGCGTTCACACGACCCTTGTACCTGCATGAAAACAAACTAGACCACTGATCCGTGCACACCACATAATCCACAGAATAGACATAAAGTAATATAACGAAATCACGCCACGAAGAGGGTAAGGAATGCACTATAGTTGAGAATATGAGCTGCTATCAATATAAGCCTAAACGAGCAGTAAATGAAGTGCAAAGGAACGAAAAACAACCCAGATGAGCCCGAAAATCAGTATATAAACTGGACTCATCAGTGGGCGGCCTTGCGGTCTCTCCCCTGCCCCAGCAGGAGGCCGAGGTGCTTGCCCCCCGCCCCCAGTAGAAGTGGGGGGCGAGACCAAGGTGGGTGTCCTTGCGGTCTCGCCCCCCCCCCCCCCCCCTCCCGCCACCCCCAGCAGTAGTGGGGGGCGAGACCAAGGTGGGCGGCCTTGCAGTCTCGCCCCCGCCCCAGCAAGGGGGCGAGCCGAGGCAGCTGGCCTCGCGTGCTCTCCCCCCCCCCCCCCCCCCCCCGCCCCCAGCAGTAGTGGGGGAGAGACCAAGGCGGGCGGCCTTACAGTCTCACCCCCGCCCCAGCAGGGGGGCGAGCCGAGGCAGTCGACCTCGCGGTCTCGCCCCTGCCCCAACAAGGAGGGCAAGAGGAGGAGGGGCGGCCTGCCCCCTCTCGCCCCAGATCCTGTGAGGAGGGGTCGGTCTGCGTCTAGCACCGTAGAACAGCGGGATTGGATGTTCGCAGGCCAAATCCGGGGGTATTTTTGTAATCTCGTAGGCCAGAATCTGGTTATTTGCAGATCCGTTTACAAAAACTATAAATAAGCCCAAGGGGCACCATTTGGAGGGACTTCTCTTTTGGCCTCCTCTCCCCCTAAGTTCCTTTGTTGGGTGGAGAGAGCCTCCAAAGGTGCCCAAGCTTAGCATTGGCTTGGGAGGGGAAGCGCTCTAACATCTTCCGGGTGTGTGGTGGGACCTCCTCGCTAAGCCCTTGGCCTTGTTCCTAGTTCCTTAGCCTCTTAGCCTAGGACTCTCCCTTGGGAGGAGTAAGTGTTGGTCACCCCTCAACTTGTTGAGGGCCTGAACTCCTCGAGAGACCAATTTATTGGTTTTAACATTATGGTGCGGTGAGCGTGGAGAGTGGCCAGCACAAGAAAATCTCAAGCTGAGCTCTATGGCCGGAGATGGAGGAGAAGGGTCTGGACCAGGTCACTCGCAGCCCCCGGTGGCTGGGGTGACGTTGGAGATGTTTGAAAATTTCAGGCAGGAGGTCCTGCAGACCTTGCAACTAACTTTCGCCATGATAGGTGAAGGTAGGAGAGGAGGTAGTCTGGAGGTCCCACCCTAGCAGGTGGGCGAGAGCACTCCCGGCCAGCAATCCAGGAACGAGGTACCAGGAGGTGGCGAGTGGGGAGGTGCCATAACCCCCACTCGCCCAGCCCCCAGGAGGGGACTAGTGGGGAGGTGCCATACCCCCACTCGCCCAGCCCCAAGGGGGGGAGTGGAGAGGCGAACTGCCACCACTCGCCCAGCCCCAGGGGGGTCGAGCCGATCTAAGTGGGCGAGACCTCCCCAAGCGAGGAACCTTCTCAAATGTCTGGGCTGGGGAGGAAAGTCCCTTTTGTAAGTTGATCCTCCTAGCCCCTGTTCTAGAGGAGTTCAGGATGCCGGAGATGTCTTAATACTCCGGCAGGGATGACCAAGTCCTGCACCTGCAGTGCTTTGAGGACACGGTCTCGATCTATCCGATGTCAGATGCCTTCCAGTGTCGTCTCTTTGCCACCACTCTGAAGGAGAAGGCAAGGGACTGCTTCCACCAGCTTCCCTGGGTTCCATCTACGCCTTCGAGGACTTGCGTCGGAGCTTCAGGTTGCGTTTCTCGACGTTAAAGAAGAGGAAGAAGGGGGGCGATGCAATCTTTGAGATCAAGCAAGAGCCAAGGGAGTTGCTGGCCAGCTACGTTGATAGGTTCCAGGGAGAGGTCCTCCTCGTGCATGAGGTGCCAGGATTCCTCCTCCAGCTAGCCTTCATGGCAGGGCTGCGGGAAGGGTTCTTCAAGTTGGGCTTAAAGCGGAAGGCCCCGGTATCCTTCGAGGAATTGATGGAAAGAGCGGCAGAAGAAATCGAGGTAGACAAGGCCAACCCGGGGTTCGCAAGAATGTTAGCCAAGCTGAGTGAACCAGAGGCGAGGCAGCGGGAAAGGGGCATGGGAGATCCCGAAGGAGAGTTTGACCAAGCAGAAGGGAACTTCCAAAGGGAGAGACCCAACCCCCGAGGTGGAGGCAGGGGCCAAGGACACCCCCTCCACCGCCTCAGCAAACCATGGCGATCGGCCAAAGAAGAAGAATAAATAGCACGGGAGGATGAGGGGGCATCCGGGTGGAGTTACCTTACTGTGACTTTGACGATGAGGAGGGTCACGCGACATCCGCCTGCCCTGAGTTCTTGGAAATGAGGGAGGCGAGGGGTCCGAAGCCACAACATCAGCAACCAGAGGAGGTCGAGGAGGACCCTGCCTGGGAGTAGGAGACCAGGTTTTGGTCTTCATACTTAGTTTTTTTTCTGCCCTTAAGTCCATGTATCTCGATGTTTCATTTTCAGACTTAGTTTTTCTCACATGCATTATGATGACTAATGTAATGAAAGTTTTTCAATGTACTTAGCCCCGATGCTGGCCCGCTGACCAGGCTCCCACCTAGCTGGCAGGGTGGGAACCGCTCGGTGGCCGGAAGTTCTCTAAGTGATTTTTCCCCTCGGATGGTTCCGCTGACCGGGCTCTCACTAGCCGGCAGGGCAGGTTGACATCCCAGGGAGGCTAAGTATTTTTTCCCCTCGGATGGTTCCGCTGGCCGGTCTCTCTCTAGCGAGCAGGGCAGGTTGACCTCCCAGGGAGGGTAAGTATTTTTCCCCTCGGATGGTTCCGCTGACCGGGCTCTCTCTAGCCGGCAGGGCAGGTTGACCTCCCACGGAGGGTAAGTATTTTTCCCCTCGGATGGTTCCGCTGACTGGGCTCTCTCTAGCTGGCAGGGCAGGTTGACCTCCCAGGGAGGGTAAGTATTTTCCCCTCGGATGGTTCCGCTGACCGATCTCTCTCTAGCCGGCAGGGCAGGTTGACCTCCCATGGAGGGAAAGTATTTTTCTCCTCGGATGGTTCCGCTGACCGAGCTCTCTCTAGCCAGCAGGGCAGGTTGACCTCCCAGAGATGGTAAGTAATTTTCCCCTCGGATGGTTCCGCTGATCGAGCTATCTCTAGCCGGCAGGGCAGGTTGACCTCCCAGGGAGGCTAAGTATTTTTTCCCTCGGATGGTTCTGCTGGCCGGGCTCTCTCTAGCCGGCAGGGCAGGTTGACCTCCCAGGGAGGGTAAGTATTTTTGCCCTCGGATGGTTCCGCTGACCGGGCTCTCTCTAGCCGGTAGGGCAGGTTGACATTCCAGGGAGGGTAAGTATTCCCCCCTCGGATGGTTCCGCTGACCGGTCTCTCTCTAGCCGGCAAGGCGAGTAGACCTCCTAGGAAGGGTAAGTAATTTCCCCCGAGGTGACTCCGCTAGTCGGGCTCTCACTAGCTGGCAGGGTAGGATGGGCCTCTCTGGGAGTTTTGAGTAAATTTTCACCGGGAGGATGTGGAGTCTTCTCAGTTTCACTTAGCGCCACTCGCCGAATATACAGGGTTGGACTTTTCTTTCCGAGCGTGTACCCCGCTCAAAAAGAGCAGGGATTGTGTACAACCCTGTATTCGCCGAGTGGGACCCCGGGACCCAAGGGGTCTTTAGGACTTTATTTTAGCATGATCCCAAGCAGGGAGAGAGAGGGCGAGCGGTGGAGGCGGAGTCCTCCCACTCGCCCAGCCCGTGCGGGAGGAGAGCCGGAGATGGGCGACCTCCCGGGCTCTCCCCCCCCCCCCCCCCCCCGCCCCCAGCAGAAGTGGGGCGAGACCAAGGCGTGCGGCCTTACGGTCTCGCCCCCGCCCCAGCAGGGGGCGAGCCGAGGCAGCCAGCCTCGCGTGCTCTCCCCCCCCCCCCCCCCCCAGCAGAAGTGGGGGCGAGACCAAGGCGGGCGGCCTTGCGGTCTCGCCCCAGCAGGGGGGCAAGTCGAGGCAGCCGGGCTCGCGGGATTGCCCCCCTCCCCCCCCCCCCCCCCCCCCCCCCCCCACCACACACACCCCCACCCCCAGCAGAAGTGGGGGCCGAGACCAAGGCGGGAGGCCTTGCGGTCTCGCCCCCGCCCCAGCAGGGGGGCGAGCAGAGGCAACCGGCCTCTCATGCTCGCAACCCCCCCCCCCCCCGCCTCCAACAGAAGTGGGGGCAAGACCAAGGTGGGCGTCCTTGCGGTCTCGCCCCCGCCCCAGCACGGGGGCGATCCGAGGCAGCCGGCCTCGCGTGCTCGCCCCCCCCCCCCAGTAGTAGTGGGGGGCGAGACCAAGGCGGGCGGCTTTACGGTCTCGCCCCCACCCCAGCAGGGGGGTGAGCCGAGGCAGCCGGCCTCGCGTGCTCGTCCCCAGCAGTAGTGGGGGGCGAGTCCAAGGCGGGCGGCCTTGCGGTCTCACCCCCGCCTCAGCAGGGGGGCGAGCCGAGGCAGTCGGCCTCGCGGTCTCGCCCCCGCCCCTGCAAGGGGGCAATAGGAGGAGGGGCGGCCTGCCCCCTCTCGCCCCAGCTCCAGTGAGGAGGGGTTGGTCTGCGTTTAGCGTCGTAGAACAGCGGGATTAGGCTGTTCGTAGGCCAAATCCGGGGGTATTTTTGTAATCTCGTAGGCCAGAATCTGGTTATTTGCAAACCCGTTTACAAAAACTATAAATAAGCCCAAGGGCGCACCATTTGGAGGGACTTCTCTTTTGGCCTCCTCTCCCCCTAAGTTCCTTTGTTGGGTGGAGAGAGCCTTCAAAGGTGCCCAAGCTTAGCATTGGCTTGGGAGGGGAAGCGCTCTAAGATCTTCCGGGTGTGTGGTGGGACCTCCTCGCTAAGCCCTTGGCCTTGTTCCTAGTTCCTTAGCCTCTTAGCCTAGGACTCTCCCTTGGGAGGAGTAAGTGTTGGTCACCCCTCAACTTGTTGAGGGCCCGAACTCCTCGAGAGACCAATTTATTGGTTTCAACAATGCCCATACAAACTTATATATTAAGGTTTCCAATTTGGGACCCATCATATAAAAGAGCCCATACTAATTTATATGATGGATTCGATGCGGTGCAATGCTATGAACATGAAAGGATGAATGCAATGCAATGATTATGATATGATGAACTCACCCATGCATTTTTGCTATACCGACATAGATTTGTAGTTCCCGCTTTTCGAGGGTAGCTAACCACTCATGCACCTCACGTAGTGGCCAAACGGAGATTGTGGAACGGGCTCCTCCACAACTAGGCGGGTATGAACACTACCAGACCTAGACCTATGTACGCCTCAATTCTAAGAACACACAGCGGAGCCCCTGCATACTGCTCGCATCATGCTGAGTCTTCATAACACGGAAGGGGTCTTGGGAAGTGCACACCAAGAACACAGCCCAACCGGTCAAGAGTCTAATTGTTGGCTTCTAATGGTGTCACGACTAGCAAGCTCGTAGACCCGCCACAAGTAATCCTCCAACCAGGATCATTACACCACCATGTGTAAACCATGCACATTCATGTAATTCCCATGCACACCCGTGCTATCATGCACACAAGGACTCACTAAAGGAGTCTTCTCACTTTTCACATCATACCAGTCAACCGATGCTAAGTAGCATTCAGGGCCCCCAACAATCGGGCCTCCCAACATTAATTCACCATAAGATATAACCATTTTTTATAACCCGCATCAAGCCATCAATTCCACCCATACTGAGTTATCATAACTCTAGTGTAGTGGCGTGCGCAAAACATGGAAATTACTCTACAAGATCCTCCAGGACTACTTGTGGTCACGGTGTCATATTCATATTCTACCAATTTAGTAAGCTCGCACATAACACCAATAATCAAACCTCATGCACCGATCACAACGTGCTTTAACATGATCAAAGGTATCGACCTTATTGAAGGGTTATCACTAATCTAAAACATCCAATAGATTTTTTCACGTAATAAGAACATTAATTCGTACATGCACTTTTTATCATTCCACATAACTAGCAATTGGAGATTGATTTAATGAGACATCTCAACCAAACAAATCTGGAATTATTATCACAGGCCCACACTAGCGTGTACATGATTCATACAACATCTCGGCCCAATCGGTCTTCACGTTCGGCATTTATATCTCCTTTAAGTTATCAAATGAAATAGCAACATCTCTATTACTGCTTATCCAGGATTATGAAATCTGACATGAGTGTACATATTGTTATCACAAGCCTAATCATCTGATGGATTATCAACCAATGGAAGCATTTAGGTAAACGAGTCCTCTAAATTCTTCATTCAATCGTGCATCGAAATGCCCCATTTCAAGATCATAAAATTCATATACACCTCACCCAATTGACATGGAAATCCAGGGACTCCTACCACACCAAAGGAGGAGAACCAAAAGTTCTCTATCTACAAGCGTCGGCGCTAGCGCTAACGCCAGACGCTAGTGATTCAGTCGGCGCACCTTCCCATCGACATTGGATGTCGACGGGAAGTTATCCCTTCCAGTCGACCCATCGACATGCTAGCGCCGGCGGTAGGGTTACCGTCGGGCTCTAGCTATTTCTATCCATACTCCTCCCGTCGATCTTAGGGGTCGACGGGAAGTTGTCTCTTCCCGTCGTCCCATCGACTCGCTAGCGTCGGTGGTAGCACAACCGCCGGGCGCTAGTGCTTCTATCAACTCACCTTCCCGTCGATCTAAAGAGTCGACGGGAACTTACCCCTTCCCGCTGATCTTAAGTGTCGACGGAAAGTTCTCCCTTCCCGTCGACAAGTCGACTCGCTAGCGTCGGTGGTAGCACTACAGTCGGGCGCTACTGCTTCCATCAACTCACGTTCCCATCGATCTAACGAGTCGATGGGAAGTTACCCCTTCCCGTCGGCCCATCGACATGCTAGCGCTGGCGGTAGCTCTACCGTCGGGCGCTAACTAATAGCAAGCAGATCCTTTGCCATTTTCTTTCCAAACATCTTCCTCGGTAGCCCTGCTCCAAAACACATACAATTTCTCTCTTTTCCTAATGGTTGGTCCTTCACCTCTATTCATGTGTGTATAACCAATATACTCTAAGTCAATAATTGTTACCAAAGTTCTAACTTAGCCCCTTTTTACCTATATTATTTATCATCTTCCCCGATTATGAATGTAGGGCATTATACCTTCTCTCCCCCAATACTCCCTCATATGATCATGGATTTTCACGAAATCAAATCCTATCCCATCCTTTTAGAGAGAAGAAGTGATTGAAGGAACTTTCGCGGCAATCGGTGCCCTAAGATGAAAGATTCGGTTTCGTCTTTTCCTAAGAATCTCCATTAGCTCACAAGCCAAGCTCTTTTGAGCTCAACACCTCTCCTATTTTCTTCTACGATCTAGCACCAAGGGAGAGGGGTCGGAAGTCACCTTATTTTTTGGCCATGTTTGGAGCTCATCTTCATGGCGGCATGGTGGTGGTCGGCCAAGCTCCAATCTTTCTCCAACCTTGCTCTTTCAAGAACCCTAAATTAACCCCCTTAAGGGTTGAAGAAGAAGGTGAAGAAGAAGAAGAAGCACCCTACCATCTCCATCAATGACCATTCAAGACATGTCTATTTAAATAACAATCCTTAATATCATACATTGTAGCACTAGAAATATCAACATGCCCGAGATAAGTACAGACTTCTCATTCGTGATGAGAGTTCTCATTGCTTGTATAAGTAGTGACCCGTAAATGTTTCCAGCATGATCAAATTATTGATCTCCACCAAGTACACCTACGTAGTCCATCAACATCATCCTTTCCAAAAGAAGTTAACTCGCTATTATTTAAAGTTAAAATCTTCTGCAAACCTAAGATTTGTCACGAGCCGATCTCGCCATGAGGGAAATCTCATTAACCCTTAACATTTATCATGAAAAAAAATTAAAAAATATATTCATGTTAACCAAGGACTATTGTAGGCTCATGGCAAGGTGAATTCATGACTCTACACCTCGCATAGGTCATAATCACCTCATTCCTTTCTAAGAACACGAGGCCCAAGTCATGTGTTACTTTTATCGAACCCAAGTCTAACTTATATTTGCACCGAATTCAGAAATTGGTGCCAATTTCTCTTGGAATTTAGATCATTTCATTTAAGGGCCCTTCAACCGTGAACATAAACCTTATCAAATAGTTGGGTTACGATACAGAGCCTCTAGAAAACTGCCTCGTTGAGGTAATACTGTTACACGTACTCCTACTTGCACAGGTATTCTTCCCAAACTCTAAGGTCATCCCAAAAATTGACCCTTTGAAAGTAATTTGCTCACCCTCTTTGTGCATTTACAACTGCACCTTACAGAAGGGAGATCGTCATGCATTAAGATGTCATGATGACTACTACGTATGTTATACTTTGGTTATGGCCAATACTCTTAATAATTTCCACGTCAATAAAAAAAATCAACCGTGGAATAGGAGATCAAGTACTCAACTTTTCTGATGACGATCAAGTCGCATCCAATCATCCTAAGTGCATAGAGAAACAATGCTCATCCTTGAAATGTTCTATTCTCTAAATCCGAAAGCGAAATCTTCTCTCGATCAAAACTTGGTGTTAGCAGTCCCCCTTGCTTAGGGTGAACTAATTGTTCAAGGGTTACGACCTTCTAGTGTTGAAAAAAAAATTGTTAAGATTTTTCAACTCCCTGATAAATCCTAATCGGTAGGTCACTAGCACAATAAACGAAGAGATCAGCCCCCCCCCCCCCCCCCGGGTTCCTGGGTTGAGTCTCTTCGACCACCGACATGGTACATTCGTCATATATCCGCACACCATTGTGAGGGCATAACCTCGTCGACTCGGAGTTCTATCCTGCACTTAATCCCTCTTAGGCCCTTAGGGTTACTATTTACGACGCCCTTTTCAAGGTCAACATGTGACCAAATCAAAAATAGGCCTATTCTGGATTCAAATTCTTATTCGACCTCTGGTATTTGTCATAGTGATTGCTTTAATACAACAAAATGGGAAGTGTCAGGTTATCAGCAATACGGTTAGGCTTATGAGTCTCTCACTACTTCAATAATAGTTTCTGGGCATCAACTTTTCCTCCAGATAACCTATTATTCTGTGTAAGAGGTGGTAATATCTCTCAGTAAGTTGAGCTGTGCGTTATAGTGTAAGACATGAACATCTACTCTCACAATAAACTCTTCCCACAATCACTTTATGTGTCCTTACATCTCAACCCAATCCATACCTGAGGTCAACTTTTGACTAGGGTACGCCACAAAACGTCTTGGTCAATTAGAATAAGGTGGTGCCCTAGTTACTAGTTCTAAGAATTAGCGTACATACTTAATGTGAATCCCACATGGTCACACCACCGCTTCCGCTGCATCAATTTATCCTCAAACTGATCTAGCTAGCAGGGGTGGCCTAGTTGTTTAATGGACTTCTTTTATCTCAGGATCGTTGCAAGCTGATACCATTTGTAAGACCCCCCCCCCCCCCCCCCCCCCTCCCGGAATACAAGACACGGCCGAGGGGAGTCCTATGCCCAGGACAGCTGCGTTGCAGAAGTGTCAGCACATTGGCTAGCCCCCTTCACAAGATGCCTACCCTGCCGTCTATTCTCATATATCATCATGCCAACCCATCAATAATAGAAAAACACTAGAAACCATTGATTCACAACTAAGTAATAATGTCCATACAATATAAACTGACAGGAAGATATACAAGCTCCAATTAATCATTCGAGTATAAACTTTCCCTAAGGCGACATTCTAACCACTCGCTCACATCTGCCGCTGATGGTAGCCAAGGTATCGTCGTCACCAACCATGTCACCTTGGCTTGGCTGTCCTCCAGTGTCGAACGTTGTTGCTCCACCTGAGTGTGCTCCTAAAAATGGGGGTGTAACAACCGTTAGTCATAAAGACTAAGTGGCTTCACATCCTCTCCCCTGGCGACTCCAAGGCACAGGGCGGAAGGGAATGAAGAGTAGCTGCAAGAGAGTTAGTAGTAGCAAAAATAGGTGACCGGGAAAGACATAATCGCAGCAGTGTATCAATGTATAAGAAGTACAACTAACAAGTAATATGTCAATGATAGAGTATAAGAAAGTAATGTGACAGTACAGAAATAAGCAGTTTCAACATACCTTTACTTATATGAATGCACATACAAACTTATAAGTTAAGGTTTCCAATTTGGGACCCATCATATAAAAGAGCCCATACTAATTTATATGATGGATCTGATGCGGTGCAATGCTATGAAAATGAAAGGATGAATGCAATGCAATGATTATGATATGATGAACTCACCCATGCATTTTTGCTATGTTGACATAGACCTGTAGTTCCCGCTTTTCGAGGGTAGTTAACCACCCTGGGCACCTCACGTCGTTGCCAGACGGAGACTGTAGAACGGGCTCCTGCACAACTAGGTGGGTATGAACACTACCAGACCTAGGCCTATGTACGCCTCAACGCTAAGAACACACAGCGGAGCCCCTGCGTACTGCTCGCATCATGCTGAGTCTTCATAACACGAAAGGGGTCTTGGGAAGTGCACACCAAGAACACAGCCCAACCGGTCAAGAGTCTAACTGCCGGATTCTATCGGTGTCACGGCTAGCAAGCCCGTAGACCCTCCATAAGTAATCCTCCAACCAGGATCATAACACCACCATGTGTAAACCATGCACATTCATGTAATTCCCATACACACCCGTGCTATCAAGCACCCAACGACTCACTGAAGGAGTCTTCTCACTTTTCACATCATACCAGTCAACCGATGCTAACTAGCATCTAGGGCCCCCAATAATCGGGCCTCCCAACATTTCACCATAAGATATAACCATTTCTTATAACCCGCATCAAGCTTTCAATTCCACCCATATTGAGTTATCATAACTCTAGTATAGTGGCGTGCGCAAAACATGGAAATTACTCTACAAGATCCTCCAAGACTACTTATGGTCATGGTGTCATATTATATTCCACCAATTTAGTAAGCTCGCACATAACACCAATAATCAACCCTCATGCACCGATCACAATGTGCTTTAACATGATCAAAGGTATCAACCTTATTGAAGGGTTATAACTAATCTACATCATCCAATAGATTTTTTCATGTAATATGAACATTAATTCGTACATGCGCTTTTTACGATTCCACATAACTAGCAATTGGAGATTGATTTAATGAGACATCTCAACCGAACAAATCTGGAATTATTATCACAGGCCCACACTAGCGTGTACATGATTCATACAACATCTCGGCCCAATCGGCCTTCACGTTCGGCATTTATATCTCCTTTAAGTTATCAAATGAAACGGCAACATCTCTATTACTACTTATCGTAGATTATGAAATCCGACAAGAATGTACATATTTTTATCACAAGCCTAATCATCTGATAGATTATCAACCGATGGGAGCATTAAGGTAAACGAGTCCTCTAAATTCTTCATTCAATCGTTCATCGAAATGCCCCATTTCAAGATCATAAAATTCATCTACACCTCACCCAATTGACATTGAAATCCAGGGACTCCTACCACACCAAAGGAGGAGAACCAAAAGTTCTCTGTCTACTAGAGCCAGTGCTAGCGCTACCGCTAGGCGCTATTGATCCAGTCGACGCACCTTCCCGTCGACATTGGATGTCGACGGGAAGTTATCCCTTCCATTCGACCCATCGACTTGCTAGCGTCGGCGGTTGGGTTACCATCGTGAGCTAGCTATTTCTATCTATACTTCTTCCCGTCGATCTTAGGGGTCGACGGGAAGTTGTCTCTTCCCGTCGTCCCGTTGGCTCGCTAGTGTCGGCGGTTGCACTACCGCCGAGCGCTAGTGCTTCTATAAACTCACCTTCCCGTCGATCTAAAGAGTCGACGGGAAGTTACCCCTTCCCGTCGGCCCATCGACATGCTAGCGCCGGCGGTAGCTCTATTGTCGGGCGCTAGCTAACAGCAAGCAGATCCTTTGCCATTTTCTTTCCAAATATCTTCCCAGGCAGCCCAGCTCCAAAACACATACAATTTCTCTGTTTTCCTAATGGTTGGGCCTTCACCTCTATTCATGTGTGTATAACCAATATACTCTAAGTCAATAATTGTTACCAAAGTTCAAACTTAGCCCCTTTTTACCTATATTATTCATCATCTTCCACAATTATGAAATTAGGGCATTATACCTTCTCTCCCCCAATACTCCCTCATATGACCATGGATTTTCATGAAATCAAATCCTATCTCTTCCTTTTGGAGAGAATAAGTGATTGACGGAACTTTCGCGGCAATCGGTGCCCTATGTTGAAAGATCTAGTTTGGTCTTTTCCTAAGAATCTCCATTAGCTCACAAGCCAAGATCTTTTGAGCTCAACACCTCTCCTATTTTCTTCTATGATCTAGAACCAAGGGAGAGGGGTCGGAAGTCACCTTATTTTTTGGCCATGGTTGGAGCTCATCTTCATGGCGGCATGGTGGTGGTCGGCCAAGCTCCAATCTTTCTCCAACCTTGCTCTTTCAAGAACCTTAAATCAACCCCCTTAAGGGATAAAGAAGAAGGTGAAGAAGAAGAAGAATGAGGAAGAAGAAGATGAATAGTTATCTGATTAAGAATTCATCCCCTTCATGCTTAAGAGAAAATGAAGAGAGAGGGAGAGAGAGAGAGAGAGTGAGCATTAAAGACCATTTAATGTCATTCCAACTCCCAAGCATTGTTCCATCTGCTTATTGACTTTTAGTTCCACCATTATTTTAGATTTAGGCACTTTAGGCCATCCATCATGGAAAATGTCATGGGTTCTGATTCAGCCGCTACCGTTGGCGCTAGCTCCCTACTATCAATCCTTAGCCATTTGCTTCTTAGATCCAAAGGGTGAGAGTTACACCCACTCCTGGAGGTCATGGCACACCCATGGCACCACTAGGATCTCAAGACTCCTGCCTAGTCCAAGCATCTCCAAGTGACTCGTGTCACTCGAGGGGTCTAGCTCGAATTGGGATGTCACATTACGAGCCCTTCATCGGGTATACCTCAGAAAGTCCAAGATGCACCCTCAATATCTAAGATTAACAAAAGAGTAGAAAAGACTAGATGGTTTGAGAATATGAATGATAAATACACATACAGCTTAGGTGAATAGTACTTTATAGACGGGAACGAACAAGTCTGCCCATAGAGCCGTAGGATTGGTAGTTATAAAGGACGGGTCAGTCCTGCGAGCTTGAGCTCGGGTGGAATATAAGTGTATGTGCATAAAATGTGGTGAGTCTTCGGTATAAGCCCAGTCGACACACCGACAGAAGTACGATGACTCAGCGAGTGGTATGAGTTCAAAGAGCCAGAATGTTTTACTGCGCAACCAAAAGGTCTCATGCCCTAATAACCCTACACTTAGCCTATTTAAGGTCTGGTACCTATGGGTCCAGCAAGAGTACGCAGGAGTTCATGAGTACAAAGGTGTTGGGAATATTTTCCTCAATGTTCCCTTTATTTGAAGAGGCGTCACTCATAATGATAAGTACATATTGTATTTGATAAACCCCATTTTGCATCATGACTTTGCAGGGTGATGTTATTCCAAGCATTGGGATAATGTTAGTAGTTAACTGTCAAAACCGCTGAGACGAGCTCACTGTCTCAGCTGAATCGCTGAGACTAGGCCAGGAGCCGCTGAGAAGGGGTCTGCCTCAGTTGAGCTGCATTTAGATAGAATCCGCTGAGAAGAATATATATCTCAGCGGATCCGTTGAGAGGAGGACAGCTCAACCGCTGAGACTGAAGACTGTCTCAGCCCAACCGCTGAGACAGATTCAAATATGAAGACGAAATTGGCGGGATTTGCTTTTGGCGCAAACAGCTGTAAAGCAAGATAAAGTATTCTATCCTTCTCCATACTGTGGTAGGGGCCTCCTTAGAGCCGTTGAAGATAGAAATTGTATAAAAGAATAACTTAGGGCATTTCAGAGAAAACGGGTGTGCTAAGTGCTAAAAAGTGGTGAAAGCTTTCTACTGTTCCATTGACGGCTTCCACAAGTTTTTTATTCTGCTTCCTGAACCAGCAAGAAAATACAAGGAGAGAAGATAGCCATTCAATCTAGAAGAGAAAGGTGATATTTCCTCATCTACTGAAGAGGAAGATCAAATAGGAGCAAGGTCTGAAGATTTACCATTCGTCCCTGCTTCAAGGCAGCACCAACTGTGCATCAACAACAGAAGGCAATAAGCTGAAGGAAACATCATTGTTTTCATCTATTGTAAGCTAAACTTATAACCTCTGTAGGAACAATATTGTTCTGAGTTTGTAGGGCATTTTGCCTGATCTGTAGGGTTGTTCAACCAGGGTTTTAAGGTTGTTGAGCCTAAGAGTGTAAGGCATTTTGTCTGAGTTGTAGGGTTGTTGAACCTGAGGTGTAAGGTTGTTGAGCCTGAGACTGTAGGGCATTTTGTCTGAGGAGTAGGGCTTCTTGATAGGCCTGAGGTAGGAGATCAATGTGATTTCTGAGCTGTAAGATTGGTAGCACTCTGAGTTGGTAGGGTTGGTTGGCCCAAGGTAGGGTTTGGAGCAAACCTCAGAGATCCTGTGGGATCTGAGTTGTAAGCTCTTGGAGCTGAGTTTGGAGGAGGTTGCCTTGTCTAACACACTGTTAGAAAGGTGTAGAGGGATAATTGACTACCCATAGACACACTGTCTTAGGGAACCACTATAAAGGACTGTGTGCTTTCTATGTTTGCTTGAGTTTTTGGTTTATTATTCATTAACTGCAATATAGTAAAGTCAAAGAGACCTATTCACCCCCCCCCCCCCCCTAGGTGAATTAAACTACTATCCTATAAACTATCAAGTGGTATCAGAGCGAGGTTGGTCAAAAAGGACCTAACAGTCTGACCAGATCCTACATAGGTGTTGTCAAATCTGAATCCAATGGCTACCACTAGAGGTCAGAAGGAGATGGAGTCAATGAAGTTGCCCATATGCAAAAAAGGAAACCTTTGGCATTTGGAAGCAAAGGGTTAGGTTGTTCATGGAGGCCTCAGACACTAGGATTTATATTACTGCCAAGGAGGGTCCCATTGTCTTCACAAAGCCCTCCACTATTAATCCTATAAGACAGGTAGCCAAGACATATGCTGAAATAAAAAGGATGAAATTGCACTGGCCACAATGGACAAAAGAGCACAAAATATAATAGTCAATGCAATTGATGATTCCACCTTCCAAAACTTGGTACATTGTGAGACTGCCAAGGATATGTGGGATACACTAAGTGTGTACATGGAAGGTACTGAAGAAGTGAGGGATGATAGGAAATCCCTCCTTAATCAGGAGTATTGGAACCTTAGTTTTGATTTGAGTTAGGATCCACCTTTAGTGTCTAAGTTTATATCATAACATATTGTATAACTTAGAACAAATCCCATTAAGAAAGAAAGCTGAAAAGACATATATTTAATAGGCTGAAAAATAAGAGGAAGATAAAAATAACACATGTTCTCTACGTTCGACGAACGGCTACCTGCGTTTGATGAACGGCGCTCTGCGCTCGACGAATGGTATTCATTCTGCGCTCGACGAAATCCAGTTATCTCAGTGGTCGACGATCCTAGCGGTTCAGCACTCGACGATCCCGTCTCAGCGGTCCAGCGGTCGACGAACAGATTGTCTCAGCGGTCAACGAACAGACCCCAGCTCAGCGGTCGACGAAATCCTGCGTTCGACGAACTCAAGTCTGCGTTCGACGAAAAACTCAACATTCAGCGGTCAACGATCCAGCTAGTCTCTGCGTTCGACGAACAATTTCATTCGACAAACTCAAGTCTGCGTTCGACGAATATTCAGCAGATGTTCAGAAACAGTAAATCAAATGATCAGGTCGATGAAGCAAATGATGAGCTCGACGAACTTGAACCTGAGCTCGACGAAATATCTTCAGTATTATATTTATTATTCTCAGCTCGACTAATATGCTGTCAGACTTTATTAAAGCAATATTTATTATTTCTATTTCTATATTTCTATATATATTGCTGATTTAACCTTATAGCCATGCAAGCATTAAATGTTCTAGCCGTTGGCAGAAGCAATAAATGTTGTAGCCGTTACAGCAAGCAAAAGAAGGAAATTGTTCTGCTCGAGGATCTGGGAAATAAAAGATATATTATTTCTTTCCTCTTTCGTTGGCAAGAATTCAAATCAGCCCAAGAAAGAGGACAACAGCTCTTTTACATGACAGCAGAAGTCAACTCTTTATTACAGCAGATTATATATACAGCAGAATAATAACCAGCTGCTCTCTCTCTCGACATATATACAGAATATATTATAATTGCTGTATAGATTTACATAGATAGAATATATCATATTGCTGTACAGGAAAAAGAGAAGAAGAAGAAAAAGAAGAGAAAAAGAAGAACTACAGCAAAAACAGAGACCAATCTATTATTCTATCTTGTCTCATTTTTGCTAACTCTTCTCTTGCAGATCATACATATCCTGGGACACCAAACACTATTATTTGCTCAGGATCAAAACTGCAAGAAGAAGAAAGAGGAGAATTGAAATCTAGAGAAGAAGCTCCATCAGTAAGCTGTCATCAAACTAAATCAGACAGGGGGGGCTTTCTTCATCATCATCATCAAGATCCAAATCAACTACCCATCAGGATCTTCAAGTGTCTTCTCAGCAAAGAGAAGAACAACATAACCTTTTTGTTTTCTTTATTTCTCCCATCTTGTAAAGGGTTAAAACTCCCTTCAAAAGTTTACTCCCGGTGACAGGCCACCTTAGCAAAAACCTGCATCTTGGTTAGAGCACCTTATCAAAAGCTCCCTTGGTTTTTAAGCACCTGATCAAAAGCTTATTGGTGATTTGGGCACCTGATCAAACCTCCATTGGTGTGAGGGCACCTGATCAAAAACCTCCTAGTGGATTCCTACCAGTGGGTAGAAGAGTAGATGTGCCCAGGTTTTGGGGAACTACTATATATTCTTGTGTCATCTGGATTGCTTGTTGGTTTGCTTATTTATTTTATGTTTTTATGTGCTGTGATTTTTATGCCCTTCTAGGTGTTTGTTTTTTATTCCTCAATCAGCACTCATATATATATATAACATTATTTTGAAGCAAACTTAAACAAGAGCTTTAACACATATTTAAGAACTAAACTCCTTTCAATTGGTATCAGAGGAAGTTGATTTTTCACACAGGCTAACACCTAAAATCACAAAGATCGCCTAGTTCTTATTTGTTTTAAAAAAAACAATTTAATGGCACTAGCAGATTTTACATTTTCAGATCCACCAATATGTAATTTGGATAGATTTCCTTTATGGCAAGCTAGAATTAAATTATATATGAATGTCATAGATGAAGATCTTTACAAATCTGTTTTGACAGGACTTCCATCTTCAATCCCTTCAACAGATGTTCAAGAAAAGCTGAAAAGTGCTGATGTCATAGCCATGGAGATATTGGCTAAATCAATGTCAAATGACATTCTTCTTGAAGTGGCTGACTACACTTCAGCAAAGGCCATCTGGAACTCCCTCTCTAGGATGGTAAATGAATCTATTCCTACTTCTTCCACTAACTATTTGTTTGATGCAGAATCATCATTCAGTCTAACTGAAGAAGAAGAAAAAGAAGAACAGAATGCCAGAAATTTCTGTATGATGGAAATATATGGCTCAAACTACATATTTGAATCTGAATCTGATTCAGAAAAGGTAAAAGAGGTATCTTCAAATTTTATTTTTACCTCTGATACTTTTAAATCTGTTTTCACTTCATCATACACAGATTTAATAAAATCTGATTTTAAATCTGAATTTAAATCTGTTTTTAATTCATTATGTATAGATTTAATAATTGCTGAAAATTACAAATCTGAAAATCACATATCAGATTCTGAGTTAATATATACAGATATGATAAAATCTGAAGATAAAATTAGAAAAGAGTTAAAAAGAACTAATTTGACTTCTGAATATAACAAACCTACAGAAAACTTTAAAATATCAGCAGAACAAATCATTTGTTTAAAAAATAAGCTCATTAAAGCTGATAAGGTTAAACAAACTTTTAAAGAAAAAGGAAAATTTCATGTTCAGCGAAACCAAAATAAATTTTCAAATTTATACTTTAATGAAATAAAAAGGCCAAAATATCTATCTATAAGACAATTTTGTTTTAACTGTTTAATATTTTTACTTAAATTATAATTAAATTAAACAGCAGTTAAATGATTCTTTTAAATTTTCTATCTAAAAGACAAAATCAGATAGGATTTATATTCTTCCAGATTTTCTCCAAAATCATGTTGAGCATTCTACTCAGATTGCATAGATCAGAAATGATCAAAGCACTAAGTGTGAGTCTCTTCTGATTAAGGGGATTCTATAGAAAGAAGCTATCAGACATTGTCTTTCTGATTTTAAAATTCCTAGAATCCAATAACAGCTAGCAATTCACATATTTAAAATTCCTATTTAAATCACAATCTAGGAATCAGTATTGCCCAAATGTTTTTAAAAGAAGAAGAAAACAATATAATTTATGATTAAATGCTTTCAAACAGAATCAAGAAATTTAGAAAATAATCTCTGACCCTAAAGCTTCAAAGACTTTTTATGCTTAGGAATCCTAAACCAAATAGGGGGAGATTGTTAGAACCTAGTCTTAATTTGGATTAGGATCCCAACTCAAATAGGGGGAGATTGTTGGAACCTTAGTTTTGATTTGAGTTAGGATCCACCTTTAGTGTCTAAGTTTCTATCATAACATATTGTATAACTTAGAACAAATCCCATTAAGAAAGAAAGCTGAATAGACATGTATTTAATAGGCTGAAAAATAAGAGAAAGATAAAAATAACACATGTTCTCTGCGTTCGACGAACGGCTACCTGCGTTCGACGAACGGCGCTCTGCGCTCAACGAATGGTATTCATTCTGCGCTCGACGAAATCCAGCTATCTCAGCGGTCGACGATCCCAGCGGTTCAGTGCTCGACGATCTCGTCTCAGCGGTTCAGCGGTCGACGAACAAATTGTCTTAGCAGTCGACGAACAGACCCCGGCTCAGCGGTCGATGAAATCCTGTGTTCAACGAACTCGAGTCTGCGTTCGACGAACAGCTCAACATTCAGCGGTCGACGATCCAACCAGTCTCTGCATTCGACGAATAGTTCCGTTCGACGAACTCAAGTCTGCGTTCGACGAATATTCAGCAGATGTTCAGAAACAGTAAATCAAATGATCAGGTCGACGAAGCAAATGATGAGCTTGATGAACTTGAACCTGAGCTCGACGAAATATCTTCAGTATTATATTTCTTATTCTCAGCTCGACTAATATGCTGTCAGACTTTATTAAAGTAATATTTATAATTTCTATTTATATATTTCTATATATATTGCTGATTTAACCTTACAGTCGTGCAAGCATTAAATGTTCTAGCCGTTGGTAGAAGCAATAAATGTTGTAGTTGTTGCAGCAAGCAAAAGAAGGAAATTGTTCTGCTCGAGGATCTGGAAAATAAAAGATATATTATTTCTTTCCTCTTCTGTCGGCAAGGATTCAAATCAGCCCAGGAAAGAGGACAACAGCTCTTTTACACGACAGCAGAAGTCAACTTTTTATTACAGCAGATTATATATACAACAGAATAATAACCAGTCACTCTCTCTCGACATATATACAGAATATATTATAATTGTTGTACATATTTACATAGACAGAATATATCATATTGTTGTACAGGAAAAAGAGAAGAAGAAGAAGAAGAAGAAGAGAAAAAGAAGAACTACTGCAAAAACAGAGACCAATCTATTATTCTATCTTGTCTCGTTTTTGCTAACTCTTCTCTTGCAGATCAAACATATCCTGAGACACCAAACACTATTATTTGCTCAGGATCAAAACTGCAAGAAGAAGAAAGAGGAGTATTGAAATCTAGAGAAGAAGCTCCATCCACAAGCTGTCATCAAACTAAATCAGACAGGGGGAGCAATCTTCATCATCATCATCAAGATCCAAATCAACTACCCATCAGGATCTTCAAGTGTCTTCTCAGCAAAGAGAAGAACAAAATAACCTTTTTGTTTTCTTTATTTCTCCCATCTTGTAAGGGGTTACAACTCCCTTCAAAAGTTTACTCCCGGTGACAGGCCACCTTAGCAAAAACCTGCATCTTGGTTAGAGCACCTGATCTAAAGATCCCTTGGTTTTTAAGCACCTGATCAAAAGCTTATTGGTGATTTGGGCACCTGATCAAACCTCCATTGGTGTGAGGGCACCTGATCAAAAACCTCCTAGTGGATTCCTACTGGTGGGTAGAAGAGTAGATGTACCTAGGTTTTGGGGAACTACTATATATTCTTGTGTCATCTGGATTGCTTGTTGGTTTGCTTGTTTATTTTATGTTTTTATGTGCTGTGATTTTTATGCCCTTCTAGGTGTTTGTTTGTATTCCTCAATCAGCACTAATATATATATATAACATTATTTTGAAGCAAACTTAAACAAGAGCTTTAACACATATTTAAGAACTAAACTCCTTTCAAGGAGTATGAAACCTTCAGGCAACAAAGCCTGGAATGCATAGCTGACTACTATGAGAGGTTCTTCAAAATAGTGAATGAGTTGAGGACCTATGAAAGGGTCTTCACTCATTATGAGCTGAATGACAAATTCCTAAGATCTCTAACTAGAGATTGGGATACCAAGATTATTGCCATCAGAGAGGTAGCAAAGCTGGGTGAGACCCCACACTCTGTTTGGAAAGCTGCTCTCCTATGAGATGCAGCTATCTACAAGGAAGGAGGAGGACACATCCTCCAAGCCCCATGCAAGGGAAAGGATAGTGGCTCTCAAAAATGAGAGCTCCAAGAAGAGCAATGCAAGTATGCCTTCACCACCAAGAAGGGATGCTAGCTCAGAAAATTCTGAGACCAACACATCAGAAAGCATCTCATCTGATGACGAGTTTGTTGCATTCTCAAGGCATTTCAAGAAGCTGATGAGGATGAAGCAGTGGAAGAACAAGCCTTCCTCCTCCTCACATCCTAGGAAGGATCACAACAGATATGAAAGGCAGCACCCCAAGGGGGACAGGTATGATCCTAAACATGTTAAACATATTTCAAATAATGTGATTTGTTATTGTTGCAGCAAGCCTAGACATGTCATAGATGACTGTCCAGTCAAGAGGAAGGAGAAAGGTGATAAGAAAGCTCATCATCATAAAGGAAGAAAGGGTGAAAAATCCTTCCTAGCTAAGAAGGAGAAAAGCTGGAGTGAATCTGAGTCATCATCCTCACATTCAGAAGAAGAAGAAGAAGAAGAAGAAGAAGAAGAAGAAGAAGAAGAAAAAGAAGAAGCCTACATTGGGTTGATTGCATTTGAAGAGGATGAGGACTTTCCTGCTGCAAAAGTTGGCATCAGCGCCCCTCTGTCACACACAGAAAGTGACAATGAGGAGGATGAAAATGAAGACAAATGCTATGGTTTTATGGCCATGTCTGATGATGAAGAAAGTCAGGATAATCCTAACAAGGTATCAATTCCTCTCACCCCCTCTTCTGATTATGAATCTGTGCCAGAATCTGAAACATGCTCATCTGATGATGAGAGTGGCTCAGATCCTGAAGTGGCTATCAATCAATTGATTGACACATATGATGCTTTATTGGATGCTCTGAAAAAGAGCAAGAAGACATCCAAGAGGCAAGCTCGGGAAATTGTCTCCCTTCTGCAGGCAAAACATGGCTGCACTGAGTCATCTACCCTGGTGGCTCAGATGAGCAAAGAAATAAGCCAACAGAAGCGGATTACAATAGTCCAATTGAGCATCATCAGTCAAAAGAACAAGGTTATCAAGGACCTTGAGGAGAAGCTTATCAAAGAACAGAACCTTGTGGCTCAATTCTCTAAACCAAATATGTACGACCCATCATTAACACCTTTTCCACCCAAACTAATAGGAGAGGACTAGGCTTCAATAATGTAGCAATGGGTGATGGGAATGGAGAAAATGGCAAGACTAAGGCTAAGACGCATACCACCTTTCAAAAGGTGTTTCTTCCCTCCAACAAGTATGACCGATACAGCATGTATGGTTACTGGAAGAATGGAAGTTCCTATAGGAAGGAAAATACTCCTTACAATAGTAGAAGAAAGGGCATGGGATAAGTGCTATGAAATCTCCCCGTGAAGAAATTCAAATGGCCCATTCTGGACCATTTGTTTTTGGTACTTCAACCCCTTCATCCAAGAATAAGGAAGCAGGTTATTCCAAATTCCTCCCAGCAAAGCACTTGGCTGCTGACAAGCCTGTAGTCATGTCTAACAACTCAGTGTCTGATGCCATCAAATCTTGCCTAGCTGCCAAGCCAAGACAAGTTGATCTCATTCAAACAAAGGCTGCCAAGACTGACCATATTAACTACAAGAGACTTGCTCACATTAACTACAGGATAATGTATAGACTATTGTCTAAAAACCTTGTTAGGAATAATCCAAACTTGAAATGTATTAAAAGTTGTCCCTTTCATGCTTGCCAAATGGGTAAGCAAACAAGGACCACCTTTAAAAGCTTTGGCTCCAAAGACACTGAAAGATGTCTATATCTATTGCGCATGGACTTGTTTGGTCCTTTGCCAATTCAAAGCCTAGATGGGAAGTTGTATATTTTGGTGATTGTTGATGATCACTCAAAGTATACATGGGTATTCTTCCTTAAGAAGAAATGTGATACTTTAGATGTCATTATTAACCATGTTAAGGCAATCCAGAATGAACTACAATGTAATGTGGTCAAGACTAGAACTGACCATGGTACAGAATTTCAATCTCGGCAATGACAAGGTTTTGTTAATAATTTAGTATCACCTAAGAATTCTCATCCCCAAGGACTCCACAGCAAAATGGTGTGGCGGAGAGGAGGAATAGGACCTTGATAGAAGCTGGGAGAACATTGCTTAGTGACTCCTCACTTCCAGAATATTTTTGGGTTGATGCAGTCAATACTGCTTGTTATGTTCTCAATAGAGCATCTATCAATAAGGCCCTAGGTATAACCCCCTATGAGATTTTGAAACGCACACAACCAACTATTTCATACTTTAGAATCTTTGGTTGCAAATGCTACATTTTAAATAATGGAAAATCCCAATTAACAAAGTTTGCTGAAAAATGCAATGTAAGGGTTCTTGTTGGATATAGCTCACATAGCAGGGCCTATAGAGTATTCAACAAGAAAACTCATGTTGTAGAAGAGTATATGCATGTAGTATTTGATGAGATCAACCTACTTTATAAGGGCTAGTCCAGTTCTCCTTTTTTGACTGGTGATGAACAGAAGATGCAAGATATGTCACTCCAAGAAATACCCAGCACAAGCAAGATCAATTCAAAGGATGCTATTCCTGAAGATGAAGATCAGCAAGCTGCTGAAGATGTTGTTGCTCTAGAAGAAGAGCTGCAAATTGCTGACAGGTTGCCTGCAGCAAACAGGCATCTAAGGGATCATCTAAGAAACCAAATTATTGGAGATTAAAACCAAGGAGTGAGCACCAAAAGTGGAGCTCACAATGAAGCTCTATTCTTGAGCTTTCTATCACAGATGGAGCCCAATAAATTTGAAGAAGAAAATGAAGACACCTTATGGATTCAAGCAATGCAAGAGGAGCTGCTTCAATTCAAGAGGTGTAAGGTGTGGAAGTTGGTGTCAAAGCCTCAAGGACACAACATCATTTGAACCAAGTGGATCTACAGAAACAAGCTTGATGAGAATGGGGCCATCATCAAGAACAAGGCTAGACTGGTGGTCAAGGGTACAGGCAAGAAGAAGGTATTGACTTTGATCAAACCCTTGCCCCAGTTGCAAGGTTAGAAGCAATAAGGCTATTTCGTGCCTATGTTGCCCACAAGGGGTTCAAAGTATACCAGATGGATGTCAAATCAGCATTTCTGAATGGCAATCTAAAGGAAGAGGTATATGTGGAGCAGCCATCAGGTTTTGTTCATCCAACCATTTCCTCTCATGTCTATTTGCTTAGGAAAGTATTATATGGTCTAATGCAAGCCCATAGGGCTTGGTATGAGACCTTATCTAGCTTTATCACCAAGAACAAGTTCTTGAGGGGAAAGATAGATAGTACATTGTTTCTTAAGAAACAAAGGGCAAATATCTCCTAGTCCAAATTTATGTTGATGACATAATTTTTTGGTCTACAGATGACAACCTTTGCAAAAGGTTTGCCAACCTTATGCAGGGGGAGTTTGAGATGAGCAGAATGGGAGAGCTCAAGTACTTTTTAGGCCGCTAAGTGAAACAGTCTGTTGAGGGAATATTCATCTCTCAGACCAAGTACACTAGGGAGCTTATTAAGAAGTTTGGGATCGAATCAGCTTCCACCATGAAAAATCCCATGTCCAACATTTCCCTGGACAAGGATGAAAAGGGTAAGCCCTTTGATGAATCCATGTACATGTGCATTTTTGGGTCCTTGTTGTATCTAACTTCCAGTGGACCAGCATTATGTATGCTACATTTGTTTGTGTTAGGTACCAAGCATGCCTTAAGGAATCTCATTACTCAGCTGCAAAGAGGATTTTGAGATGCCTTAAAGGCAGCCAACATCTTGACCTTTGGTACCCTAGGAACAATGATTTTGAACTGACTGGCTTTTCATATGCAGATTTTTCAGGTTGCAAAGGAGATAGGAAAAGCACAAGTGGAACTTAGGAGGGAGGTTGATCTCATGGAGCAGTAAGAAGCAGACCAGTGTGGCTATATCCACTGCTGAGTCTGAATATATAGCTACTGGAAGCTGTTGTGCACAACTATTGTGGATACAATATCAGCTAGAGGATTACAACCTTAAGGTAAGTAATTCTCCCTTGTATTGTGACTCATCCAGTGCTATCTCTATAGCTAAGAATCCTGTCTCACATAGCAGGACTTAGCATATAGAGATAAAGCATCATTTTATTAGAGAGCGTGTTGAAAGTAATGATATATGCCTTGAATTTGTCCCCACTGACAAACAAGTAGCTGATATCTTTACAAACCCATTGGATGAGACAAAATATAATGCTTTTAAAATTTAGCTTTGTCTGTTAAATCTAGAATAGATTTTACCATGTCAAATTATCTATATTGTACATTATTTTATTCCTTGGCTTTATTAAAACTTGTAAATATGTATCACAAGCTTTGATAGGATAGGTTGCTATCTAAAATACTTAGTAGCATGTTTAGGACTAGAAATAATCCTATTTATATGGTTCACTGATAGGCAGTAAGATCAGCTGAAACTACTAAGAAAGTTTCGGCTGAACCGCTGAGACAGCTGAGAAGGTCTCAGCTAATCCACTAAGATGGCTAAAACTGTCTCAGCAGTTGACAATACCTTGTCCCAGCGGATTGTCACTCCGTCCTAGCGGTTCCGTTGAGACGGGCTGGTTCAATTAAAATTTACCCTAATTGACATGCCAGCAAGAGACAATCAATCTGTTGGGAATATTGCCCTCAATATTCCCTTGATTTGAAGAGGCATCACTCACAATGCTAAGGACATATACTATTTGATACATTCTAGTTTGTCTCAAGTATTGTACAGGGAGATGATATTCCATACAATGGAATAGATTCAAAGGCGTGATGTTTAAATCAGCTGAGAAGGCCTCACTGTATCAGCTGAACCGTTGAGACAAGACAGGAGCTCCTGAGAAGGCATCTGGGCAAGATGAGCTGAAGATAGAAGAAACTTGGCGTGTTCGTCGAACGCAGAATGAAGTTTGTCGAACGCAGAATGGAGTTCGTCGAACGAAGAAGGCTGTTCGTCAAACGCAGAGATAGGACAAAAGCAAACGCTGAGACATGGCAAGTTCGTCGAACGCAGAATGGAGTTCGTCGAAAGCAGAGATACGACAGAAGCAAATGCTGAGATTTGGCTTGTTCGTCGAACTCAGACTGGAGTTCGCCGAACGCAAAACTCAGTTCGTCGAACGAAAAGATGGGACAGAAGCAAGCGCTGAGACTTTGCATGTTCGTCGAACTCAGGCTGGAGTTCATCGAACGCATAACTCAGTTCGTCGAACGCAGAGACGGGACAGAAGCAAGCGCTGAGACTTGGCGTGTTCGTCGAACTCAGACTGGAGTTCGTCGAACGCAGAACTCAGTTCGTCGAATACAGAAACTTCTCTGCAGATCAAGCAGAATCCGCTGAAAAGAGGAAGCCATCTCAGCCCAACCGGTGAGATAGTTCAAACGTGACATGGCAAGTTCTGCGAATGGCGCAAGCTGCAGAAAAGCATTGTGGGGTCCACCAATCACTCCCATGCCTGTCAGAAGATCGATTAAGAGCCGTTGAAGGTCGGAGATGTATAAAAGAAGAAGTTAGGGCACTTTGGAAAAGTGTTGGTCGAGTGCTAACATATTCACTGTTCCATTGACGGCCGAGTTCTCGTTTTTCTCCTCCTGCTCACTGAACAAGGAAGAAGAAACTGAGAGATAAAGATAGCTCCTCTACAAGAAGGAGCATGGTGATCTTCCATCTTTCAATTGAAGAGGAAGATCAGGTTGTAGCTGCCTTTATCATCTCCAGCTACAAGAAAGCACAATCTGTGTAGGAACTACAGGAGACTTCTTCACTGTGCTGTCTGCTGTAGTAAGTTCAAATACTCTTTTACTGTAGGGCATTTTGCCTGAGTTTGTAGGGCTAAACTGCCTGAGATTATAGGGCTGAAGGCCTGAGTTTGTAGGGTTGAAGGCCTGAGCTTGTAGGGTTGTTTAGCCTGAGTTGTAGGGCATTATTGCCTAAGCTGTATGAGGAGGATTCCTCTGAGGTAGGACCTGGAAGGGGTCTGAGTTGTAGGAGGTGGATTCCTCTGAGGTAGGGCTGTTTAGGCCTGAGATTGTAGGACCTGCTGTGGTCTGAGTTGTAGGATCAGTGGCTGATCTGAGGTAGGGCTGCTGAGCCTGAGAGATCCTGAGGGATCTGTGTTGTAAGCTCTTGGAGCTGAGATTGGAGAAGTTAGTCATGTCTAACACACTGTTAGAAGGGTGAAGGGGGAAAGTGGACTACCCATAGACACACTATCTTGGGGAACCACTATAAATGCTTGTGTGTTTTCTGTGTGTTTGATTAATTGCTAATACTAAACCAGAAAACAGCTAGGCTAATAAGAGGAAAATAAAAGAAACCTATTCACCCCCACCTCCCCCACCCCCCCCACACCCCCCCCCCCCCCCCCCCCCCCCCCCCCCACACCCCTCTAAGTGATTTTGACTATAACCTTTATAAACTTACAAGTGGTATCAGAGGGAGGTTGGTCAAGAAGGACATAACTGTCTGACCAGATCCTATTAAGGAATAGTCAAATTAATCCAATGGCCTCATCTGGATTGAAGAAGGAAATGGGATCCTTGAAGCTGCCCATATGCAACAAAGAAAACTTTGGCATATGGAAGCAAAGGATCAAACTGTTTATGGAAGCATCTGATCCAAGGACTTTCATTACAGTTGAGGAAGGACCTTTCATCTTTCAAACTGCCTCCACTGTAGATCCAACAAGAAGAGTGGCCATGGCATTCAAGGACTTGACCAAGGATGAACTTGAATTGTTCACCATGGACAAAAGAGCCCAGAACATCATAGTTAATGTTACCCGAGAAGTTCTAGCTTAAGCTTCCCCTTACTACTGCCAAGGAAATGTGGAATACATTAATAGTATATATGGAAGGGGCAGCTGAGGTAAGGGATGATAGAAAGTCACTCCTTAACCAAGAGTATGAAGCTTTCAGGCAGCAGAGCCAGGAAAGCATCTCCATGTGCTATGAGAGGTTCTTCAGAATAGTCAATGAGCTGAGAACCTATGGGAGAGTATTCACTAACTATGAGCTGAATGATAAGTTTCTTAGATCTCTAACAAGGGACTATGACACAAAAATCTATGCAATAAGGGAAGTTGCCAAGCTTGGTGACACCCCCACTCACACACTGTTTGGAAAGCTGCTCTCTTATGAGATGCAGCTGTGTGCAAGAAAGGAAGAGGACACCTCAACAAAGGCTCGGGCAAGGGAGAAATCAGTAGCTCTCAAAGCTGACAACTCCAAGATAAGCAAGGGCGGGATGGTGTCTCCTCCAAGGAGAAGTGCTGAATCTGAAACCAGCACCTCAGATAGCTCTTCCTCTGATGAAGAGTTTGCTGCCTTTTTAAGGCAATTCAAGAGGATGATGAAGAGGAAGCAATGGAAGAACAAGCCCTCCTCCTTACATCACAGCAAGGAGGACAGCAAAGAGTCAAAGCATCACTCCAGGAATGACAAGTATGGCTCTAACTTTAAATATAATTCCTCTAAAGTTGTCTGCTATTGCTGTAGCAAGCCAGGGCATATCATTACTGACTGCCCAGTCAAGAGAAAATAGAAGGATGAGAAGAAGGCTCATCAGCCAAGAGGCAAGAAAGGAGAAAAATCCTTTCTAGCTAAGCAAGAAAGGAGCTAGAGTGAATCAGACTCAAGCTCATCAGAATTTGAAAAGGATGAAGCCCTCATTGGGCTGGTTGTTGTTGAAGAACCTGCTGCTGAGGAAGATGAGGACTTTCCTGCAGCAAAGGTGGGCATCAGGGCTCCTCTATCACATTCAGACAGTGATATGGAGGTGGATGAAGATGTTGAAGAATATATTGGCCTAATGGCCTTAACATCAGATGATGAAGACTGCCAGGACACACCTGACCAGGTACCTACTCCTTCCTCTCTCCCTAAGGATAAAACAGGCCCAAAATCTGGAGGACCTTCATCAATTGATGGAGGTGATTCAGAATCTGAAGTGGATGTCAATCAATTGATTGACAAGTATGATGCTCTAGTTATTGCTCTGAAAGAGAGCAAGAAGCTTGTCAAAAGCCAAGCCCGAGAGATTGACTCGCTAAAAAAGGCTGAAAGAAATAGTTCTGAGTCTTCTACTTTGGTGGCTCAGATGAGTAGAGAAATATGCAAACTCAAGGGGATAACTATTGTCCATTTGAGCTCTATTTCTCTAAAGAACAAGATCATCAAGGATCTTGAGGAGAAGCTTGTGAAAGAAAGAAGCCTAGTGGCTCAATTCTCCAAGCCAAAATCTGTGCTCCCTATTATTGACTCCTTCTCTTCCCAATCCAATAGGAGAGGACTAGGATTCAATAAAATGGAAGTAGGAGAAGGGAGTGGAGAAAAGAGCAGAGGTAAGGCTAAGCCTCAAACCACCTTTCAAAAGGTATTACTTCCTTCCAATAGGTATGACCATGAAAGCATGTATGGTCACTGGAAGAATGGAAGTAACTATAGGAAGGAAAACAATCCTTCCCATAGTGGCAGAAAGGGAATGAGATTGAGTGCCATGAAGGCTCCCCATGAGGAAACTCAATTGGTCCAACCAGGAGCTTTTGTATTTGGTACCTCAGCCCCCTCATTCAAGAATCAGGGTGCAAGCTCTTCTAAATCTATTTCAGCAAAGAAAATTCCTGCTGTCAAATCTGTTGACAAGGCTTGTTGCTCAGTTTCAGATACCAACAGATCTTGTATGGCTGACAAGCCAAAGCAAGCTGATGCCATCAGGACAAAGAGCATCAAGACAGCACATAGATTGGCATTCAGTCAAATCATTGCTGAGAGAAACAGGAAGACTGCAGCAGTTTCCCCTCCTGAACACAGGCACAGTAATGCTAATTCCTTAGGAAATGTTCAGAAGAGGAGATATAACATTCATGAATGTTGGTGTTGTGGTAAAGTGGGACACTTTGCCATAGATTGTTGGCACAATCCTAATGTGCCATGTGCAAAGATGAGCCTTCCTGCAAAGGGTGCAGCTAGTGAAAGGTCATTTTATCATGCTAACAAGTACCTAGGACCCAAAATCATTTGGGCTCCTAAGGATCACTAAACTCTTTTTTGCAGGATAGTCCAAGTACCAACCTCACCCAAATTTGGTACTTGGACAGTGGGTGCTCAAGGCACATGATAGGAACAAGTTAGATGAAAATGGCAAAATCATAAAGAACAATGCAAGGCTAGTAGCCAAGGGGGAGCTATTGTTCACAGCAATTGTGGATTCAACACCAGCTAAAGGCCTACATCCTCAAGGCATTCAAGTAATCCTATCTCTAATGTTTTTAAAGTAGGATATGATGTCAATTCATTTACACTTACAATCATAAGAACAATACAAATGCTCCAAGTGAGGGGGAGCTAGAAAGGGTTGTTCAAAATGACCAAGATCAGCTATTAAAGATAATAGTTCTCAATTTGAGGGGGAGCAAGTTCCTGCTCATGTTGAGGGGGAGTTGGCAAATGCTGTAGATGCTGCCTCCCAATACCTCTAGGGTAAAATAGTTGAAGAAACCAGAAAGGGGGAGATGTCCAATGCTAAGACCATCTCAGAGTAAGCTTTGAGTGGATTGCCCTCTGAGCAATGTTATCATGAATGTTATATAGATCATTTTCATGATATGTTTTTGTTGGCCATGTACCTTAGTATTGGGAATGTTCTGCCTTCTTCAAATAGGGGGAGAATGTTGGGAATATTGCCCTCAATATTCCCTTGATTTGAAGAGGCATCACACACAATGATAAGGACATATTGTATTTGATACATTCTAGTTTGTCTCAAGTATTGTACAGGGATATGATATTCCATACAATTTAATAGATTCAAAGGTGTGCTGTTTCAATCAACTGAGAAGGCCACACTGTATCAGCTGAACCACTGAGACAAGACCAGGAGCCGCTGAGAAGGCATCTGGGCAAGCTGAGCTGAAGATAGAAGAAACTTGGCGTGTTCGTCGAACGCAGAATGAAGTTCGTCGAATGCAGAATGGAGTTTGTCGAACGAAGAAGGCTATTCATCGAACGCAGAGACAGGATAGAAGCAAACGCTGAGACTTGGCAAGTTCGTCGAATGCAGAATGGAGTTTGTCGAACAAAGAATGATGTTCGTCGAACGCAAAGACAGGACAGAAGCAAACGCTGAGATTTGGCTTGTTCGTCGAACTCAGACTGGAGTTCGTCGAACCCAGAACTCAGTTCGTCGAACGAAGAGATGGTACAGAAGCAAGCGTTGAGACTTGGCGTGTTCGTCGAACTCAGACTGGAGTTCGTCGAATGCAGATCTCAGTTCGTCGAACGCAGAGACGGGACAGAAGCAAGAGCTGAGACTTGGCGTGTTCGTCAAACTCGGACTGGAGTTCATCGAACGCAGAACTCAGTTCGTCGAACGCAGAAACTTCTCTGCAGATCAAGCAGAATCCGCTGAGAAGAGGAAGCCATCTCAGCCAAACCGCTGAGACAGTTCAAACGTGACATGGCGAGTTCTACGGATAACGCAAGCTGCAGAAAATCATTGTGGGGTCCACCAATCACTCCCATGCATGTCAGAAGATCGATTAAGAGTTGTTGAAGGTCGGAGATGTATAAAAGAAGAAGTTAGGGCACTTTGGAAAAGTGTTGGTCGAGTGCTAACATCTTCACTATTCCATTGACGGCCGAGTTCTCATTTTTCTCATCCTGCTCACTGAACAAGGAAGAAGAAACTGAGAGATAAAGATAGCTCCTCTACAAGAAGGAGCAAGGTGATCTTCCATATTTCAACTGAAGAGGAAGGTCAGGTTGTAGCTGACATTATCATCTCCAGCTACAAGAAAGCACAATCTGTGCAGGAACTACAGGAGACTTCTTCACTGTGTTGTCTGTTGTAGTATGTTCAAATACTCTTTTACTGTAGGGCATTTTGCCTTTGTTTGTAGGGCTTTACTGCCTGAAATTGTAGGGTTGAAGGCCTGAGTTTGTAGGGCTGAAGGCCTGAGCTTGTAGGGTTGTTTAGCCTGAGTTGTAGGGCATTATTGCCTGAGCTGTAGGAGGAGGATTCCTCTGAGGTAGGACCTGGAAGGGGTCTGAGTTGTAGGAGGTGGATTCCTCTGAGGTAGGGTTGTTTAGGCCTGAGATTGTAGGACCTGTTGTGGTCTGAGTTGTAGGATCAGTGGCTGATCTGATGTAGGGCTGCTGAGCCTGAGGTAGGGTTTGGGAAAACCTGAGAGATCCTAAGGGATCTGTGTTGTAAGCTCTTGGAGCTGAGATTGGAGGAGTTGGCCCTGTCTAACACCCTGTTAGAAGGGTGAAGGGGGGAAGTGGACTACCCATAGACACACTGTCTTGGGGAAGCACTATAAATGCTTGTGTGTTTTATGTGTGTTTGATTAATTGCTAATACTAAACCAGAAAATAGCTAGGCTAATAAGAGGAAAATAAAAGAAACCTATTCACCCCCCCCCCCCCCCTCTAGGTGATTTTGATTACAACCTTTATAAACTTACACAATCAAATTGATTAGACTAATCAACATCTATACTTAGGGCAATTGTAAACCTAAGACAAGCCTTTAAATGTAATACTAGTGTTGATTAAATAATTGCAATCCTTTTTAACCTACCCGACGGGATGAACCCTTTTCCCTCCCGTCTCAGCGTCTCGTTCTTAAGAAAAAATTTTCCAAAAGTGTCCAAGGATCTTCATGAAGGATACGAAATTGTCAGGAATGGATTCCAGCATGCTCCAGCAGAGATTAAAGAAGTGATTCAACTTCTAACTGATCAAGGATTGGAATATATTTAATCTGAGCCATCCATAATTCTTAGAACTGATGTTCTGGAATTCTTCAAAAGTGCCAAGTTGTCATCCTCCAACTCTTCAGTCAAGGCTAAGATTGGAAGCATAAAGATAAAGATTTCTCAAAGGAAGTTGGAGAAGGCCTTTCAAATTCCCTCTTGCAGTCAAGAGGAGGAAGAAGAAGTTTCTGAGAAAGATAAAGACAAGGCCCTAAAATGGTGTGATTACAGTGATGCCAAGATTGGCTCACTGAAGAGGAAATTCTTCAATCAGAGAGGCAAGATGCTCTATGATATAGTTTGCAAAGCATGTTGTGCAAGCCTGGATCTCATGACACAATCTCCAAGCAAATGTTTGAATTGATGTCAAGAGTAATTTTGAAGAAAAAGACATCCTGGGCAACTGTCATATTTCAAAGGATCAAAGAATGTCTGCAAGCCCCCAACCTAGGCAGAATTCTCTCATTATATCTACTGAACACCTACCCAGAGGACTTTGATAAGTCAAAATGTTCAAACCTTCATTACTTGAAAAGGATGGACATTAAGACCTTGGACAGGTTCTCAAGGGTCTTACCAATGAGCCAACCCTCTGAGCCCAAAGAGAAGAAGAAAGTATTAGTCAAGGGTTTAGGGTTTGAAGAATAATCTACTCTAATTCTGGGTCAGAGGCAGAAGAGAATGTTCCAACTAAGGACAATCAAATTCCTTCCTGCAGTCCACCCAGGGATGATCAAGGAGAAGACCATGACACTGAAGGTCATGAAGGCCATGTTGCTACTGGAGAGCATGAACAAGATAAAGATGATGTTGTTGAGAAAGAGCATCAGAAGGATAAGGATGTTGCTGTTGATGATGAGGACAAATCAGAAGGGAATGAAGGAGATCACACTCCATGTGATGCTTCTAATCCTGATGTAGCTGATAAAAGTGTATAAAATGTGCAATCCTCTTCAGAAGATCATGAGGATGATCAAGGGGTCTCTGCTGCTGACCTATAGGGTAAGATTGATTTTATTATATCAAATCTAGAGAAAAGATTTAAGCTAATTCCTACTGAACCAGCAGATTACTAGGGAGATAATCAGGACCATGATGATGCCCCATCTGAGGGGGAGCAGCAGAAGTGAGATTCTGATAAGGAAGATGAGGGTGCTCCAAGTGAGGGGGGCAAGAAAAGGATGCTGAATATGATAAGGTTGTTGCCCAACCTAGTGATAAAGTTGAGGTGGAGCACTTCCCTGCTCAAGTTGAGGGGGAGCATGACCAGCAAGCAATGGAGCCATAGGCAGTACCTGAAGACCATGCCTCCACATCTGCAGTATCACATGATCTGCTCCTAAGCTCAATCAGCACCATTATTGAAGGTCATATGACTTCAATTAAAGATTATATTGACAGGTCTATCTTGACAGTGAAGACAGAACTCATGGATGAAGTCCATGAAATTAAGCATGAAACTTCCTTCCTTAATAAACAGATGACAAAGTGGTTCAACCTTGCAGAGAAATTAGTGGTTGCTCAGAACACCATTCTGAGATCAATGGACAAACAACTCCAATTATATGAGCAAGATCTCAGATATGTCAAGAATTATGTTAGCAAGACTGATGAGGTGATAGAGAAGGTCTCCAATCACATTGATGAGTTTGTATGGAAAACATCTACAACAATGATTGGAGAGGTAGAGAAGATGAAGGATGAACTCAAATCTGACTTAGAAAATGCCTTCCAAACCCTCTCAGGGTCTGTTGCAGCTGCCTCCCAGACCTTAGAAGCTAAAGTGGTTGAAGAAGCAAGAAAGGGGGAGGTGGCCAATGCTGAAACTAACTCTGAGCTAGCTCTCCAAGTGCTACAAGGAACAAGTGTAGCTTTAAATCTTCCCCTGCTGGACAACTACAAAAAAAAGACTTTGAAGGATGAGCTAAAATAGCTCAAAATGCTCAGCTTACAAAAAGGAGGAAAAGAGAATGAGAGTTGCTAGATGAAGAATTCATGGCTAAGCAAAGGGAAGGGCATGGCAATGACCCTGATTATGAGTATTGGAGCGAGGAATCCAAGAGCATTATTCTTAATGCCTGGCTGAGCCATGGACAAGTCTGCAAGGACATTGACAGGATAAATCCAACTGAAGAGTGGATAAGGCTCCTTGAGAGAAACACAAAAAGGGAAAGAATCTTCAAGGAGAATCTTGTGAGGAAGCACAACCCAAGTAGGATGCCTTCTAGATACACTCCAAAGCCATAACTTTACTTCAAGAGGCAAGAGAACAAGAGGAAGCTAGCTGAAATAGAAACTGTTAATGCAGAAAAGGACACTGCTACTAAAGAAAAGGATGTTGCTTCTAAAGACAAGGAGGCTACTGCTAAAGGGAAGGAGGTTGTTGCTGATAATGTTGAATGCTCAACTTCATCAAAGAGGAGAAAAACTTAGATTTATGTATTCAGTTTTTCATTAAATCAAATTGTAATTTGAACTATGTATCAACATTCTGGTAGAAATGAAAGTGATAATTCTGTTGAATTAATAGTTTGTGTTATAGGCCAATTTTAGTCAAGCTTAATGTTATTCTATGTTAATGCTTTATATATTCTGTGGTGCGGTGATGCCTATACATATATAGTTAACAATGTTATTGTTTTGATTAAACAATGTTATTGTTAAGATGTCATGAAATTATGAATAATCTATCATGACATTCTCTGTAATGCCAAACTAATGTTAACACTTACATGTTATGATATCATGAATGTTATGTAATGCATTGACATGATAAGTTCTTTTTATGGTTATGTATCTTAGCATTGGTGTATGTTCTGCCTACTTCAAATAGGGGGAGATTGTTGGGAATATTGCCCTCAATATTCCCTTGATTTGAAGAGGCGTCGCTAACAATGCAATATTGTATTTGATAAACCCTATTTAGCATCATGACTATGCTGGGTTAAGTTATTCCAAGCAATGGGATAATGTCAGTAGTTCACTGTCAAAACTGCTGAGACGAGCTCACTGTCTCAGCAGAACCGCTGAGACGAGGCCAGGATCCGCTGAGAAGGGGTCTGCCTCAGCTGAGCTGCACTTAGACACAATCCGCTGAGAAGACTATCTGTCTCAGTGGATCCACTGAGATGAAGACAGCTCAACCGCTATGACTGAAGACTGTCTCAGTCGAACCGCTGAGACAGATTCAAATCTGAAGACGACACTGGCGGGATTTGTTTTTTGTGCAAACAGCTGTAAAACAAGATAAAGTATTCTATCCTTCTCCATACTATGTCAGGGGCCTTCTTAGAGCCGTTGAAGATAGAAAAGGTATAAAAGAACAACTTAGGGCATTTCAGAGAAAACGAGTGTGCTAAGTGCTAAAAAGTGGTGAAATCTTTCTACTATTCCATTGACGGCTTCCACAAGTTCTTTTTCTTCTGCTCCCTGAACAAGCAAGAAGATACAAGGAGAGAAGATAGCTCTTCTATCCAGAAGAGAAAGGTGATCTTTCCTCATCTACTGAAGAGGAGGATCAGATAGGAGCAAGGTCTGAAGATTTACCATTCGGCCCTGCTTCAAGCCAGCACCAAATGTGCATCAACAACAGAAGACAATAAGTTGAAGGAAACATCAGTGTTGTCATCTGTTGTAAGTTAAACTTATAACCTCTATAGGAACAATATTGTTCTGAGTTTGTAGGGCATTTTTCCTGAGTTGTAGGGTTGTTGAACCTGAGTTGTAAGGTTGTTGAGCCTGAGAGTCTCAGGCATTTTGCCTGAGCTGTAGGGTTATTGAACCTGAGGTGTAAGGTTGTTGAGCTTGAGAGTGTATGGCATTTTGCCTGAGGAGTAGGGCTTCTTGATAGGACTGAGGTAGGAGATCAAGGTGATTTCTGAGCTGTGGGAGTGGGAGCACTCTGAGTTGTTAGGGTTGGTTGGCCTGAGGTAGGGTTTGGAGCAAACCTGAGAGATCTTATGGGATATGAGTTGTAAGCTCTTGGAGCTGAGTTTGGAGGAGGTTGCCTTGTCTAACACACTGTTAGAAAGGTGTAGAGGGAAAGTGGACTACCTATACACACACTGTCTTGGGGAACCACTATAAAGGATTGTGTGCTTTCTGTGTTTGCTTGAGTTTTTGTTTATTATTCATTAACTGCTAGCTGCAATAAAGTAAAGTCAAATAGATATATTCACCACTCCCCCCCCCCCCCCACCCCTCTAGGTGAATTAGACTACTATCTTATAAACTATCAAAAGGAATGGTGGCATAGCGTATGTTAGGGCCTATGCTTGGTAGTGTGTTATACCCACCTAGGTTAGGAGACGCACGCTCCTCTGCCACTTTTTGACCACGATGGGAGGTGCCTGAGAGGTTAGCTACCTCCAAAAATAAAGAACTAATGGTCTGTACGTACAGAATTATGTGGGTGAGTTGCATGTGCGTGAACCAATAATATAAACATTGCATTGCGCTGCATATCATACGCATCATACACATACCTCATAAACCCCATCATATAATCTAGTATGGCCTCCTTTATACGATGGGTCTATGCAAAACGACCCCTTAACATAAATGATTGTATGAGCTTTCCTTATAAGTTAAGGTTACTTTTCTGTGATGATAGTTAGTCGTACTTCTTTTACATATATTGTTTCTCTTATTGCTGTTCTTATAAATAGTTCTTGAAAAGTAGAATTGTAGGTGCTTCATTGTCCCTACTAGCAAATAACATATTAGTTCCTGGTTTACTATTATGTGAGTGAGAGCATTGTCACCTGTTTTGATACACCACTTGTTGTCCTCCACTTCTTCATCCCACCCGGTGCCTAGGAGTCACCGGGGGAGGGGGAGGGTACGGGGAAATCTCTTAGTCTTTTGACTAACGGTTGGATGTGGCATAACAACAGGAGCCGTAGGAGCAGCGGGCCCATTACATAGAGAGGGCAGAGCGTGATGTCATGGAACGGCCAGGACTCGGAGTATCTGCAGCAGCCGGAGCAGCCCCTATGAATGTGACAAGATATTATCTTCCAAATGCAGTCTTTCATGTTTTTCCTAATCAGTGTTTAGGTTGTTTAAGTATGAGAGATTGTAATGAGGATTAGATGTACTGGGGCTTAAGCCCTTATTTATCTCTTTACTCTGCTGCCCACTTTTTACTTCATCTCATATGTGGACCTTGTATTATTTATTATATCATGTGATGTGGACTGTGTTTATCTATTTTTGCTTTTATTAACTCTGTGATGAATGGTTGGCCTGTGAATATTGAAACGTCGGCAGGATTTACATCTCGCGGTGATAACCTCCCTGTGTGTTGGAGTCACCATAAGGTAGTGGTTCTGGCGTAAGACCCAGAAACGAAAGAAAAAAAAAGGTTCGTACAAACTGGTATCAGAGCTTAGCCAACTATCGATCCAAGTAAAAGAAGTCCACAGACCCTGCACCACCCCGCTCGATCTTTCTTTGAGGATAAACTAGCAGTGAAAGCAATGGTGTTCCTATACGGGAAATCACATTAAATTGTCCACTAATAATGAGATATTCAAGGTCAACCTTTTAACGTAATAATGCTTTCTTATGTGGCCTCCCGTGAACCCTGCACCACGGGATGCGGTCTCTCCCATCCAGACTGTCATTCCTCCTCCACCGGCTCCCACTCAGTTTCAGCAATCAGAACTAGGGCAGACACTAACAGCCATTTTCCAAGCTTTTTGCCAGCAGACCCCGTCCCAGGAGCTGAATCCCGGGTCAAACTGGTTGAATGTCTTTTGAGGCCTCTCCCCAACTTTCTTCACTGGTTCAGAGTCTGTGGTACGAACTGAGGATTGGTTGGACACTATTCACGAGATGCTAGCTAGGATACGCTGCCCAGTCGACATGGCGGTATCCTTAGCCGTTTCTGCTTTGGAGTCTCTTGCAAAGAGGTGGTGAAATTCAGTCATGGATACCACGCAGGGTATAAGTATTAAGACATTTCGTGGAAGGAGTTCAAGGAGGCGCTGGTAGAGCACTTTGTGCCTCAAACGATAGGGGATGAGTTGAAAGAGAGGTTCCTGCAGCTTAAGCAGGGGAACCTGTCAGTTTTGGAGTACCAATGGGAGTTCTCCCACCTCGCCCGATTGGCCGACTCTTACCAGCTAGATGAGGCTATTTACGCCAAGAGATTTTACAAGGGCCTCCGTGACGATCTCAGGAAGACCCTCTTGTTCGTAGTAGATTCCAGCTTAGCACAGAACATAGAAATGACAAAGACGTTAGAGGCGGACAACCTCATGGTTTGGAGCAGAGCAAAGAGGCCAGCGGATGATACAGTGATCGGGGGAGGGATCAGGGGTCGGGGCCACCCAACAGCAGGGAAAATTTATTAGACATCATAGAGGCGGAGGACAGCCTCGTCCTGATTTCATACAAGAGCAGAGGCACCCTGTTGTACTTACCTCTCAGCCATTACGGATCCAAGAGCCGTAAGGGTAGGCAAGCGGGGCACGCCATCCACCGGTGTGCTTTTGGTGTCACCAACCAGGTCATGTGCGGGCTAATTGCCCTCTGAGATGGGGAAACCTGCCACCACCACTACTTGCTGCCTCACCTGCACAATAATTCAGAGGCCGTGGCATAGGACGTGGTCGAGGCCGAGGATTCCATGGCGGAGATCACTGACCATTCAGGGAGCAGGTCTATGCACTAGATCGTGCTCAGCCCCGGTGTTCGGAAAGATTCATCGCAGGTATGCTAATGTTATAAATTCTTTTCAATTCTTAGATTGTAGATTTGGTATAGAACTATTAGAAGTAGAAACTTAGCCACTTAAAACTATACCATAATTCAGGAATACTAATCGTATGCGGCAAGCCTGCATATACCTTATTCGTCATGGGAGCATCACATAACTTCATCTCGGAGGACTTTGTCAAAGTCTTGGACGAGGTTCAACATTATAATGGAGTCGCCAGGAGGGTGCGTCTTCCTAATGGGACGGAGATGGAATTAATAGAAATCTAAAGGTGACCATCGAAGGCCTAACACTCGAGGCTCCGACAATAATCTTGAAGATGTCAGACTCCGCTCTTGTCTTGGGAAAGACATGCTCACCTGGAACCATGCTCAGATTGATTGCCCGGCGAGGAAGGTCATTCTAAGATATGATAACACCTATGTGACCTTCGAAGGTACTATTCCAGTCTCTCGTTAGTTACTTTCCTCCGTTCAGGCCGTCAAGGCCCATTTGCAGGGAGATGAGCTGTACATGATTTTCTTCGAGATGGTGGAGGTGGAGGCCTCCCTAACTGACATCTCGATGGCCTGAGATTTCCTCGATGTATTTTCGGAGAAAATACCAGGACTACCCCCGCACAGGGACACTGATTTCCAGATCCAATTTGTACTGGGAGCGAGACCAGTATCCAAAGCACCATATAGTATGGACGCAAAGGAGTAGGTAGAGTTCCGTACCCAATTACAGGAGTTAGTAGACTCAGGGCTCGTCCGGTCGAGCTCATCACCATGGGGATCTCCAGTGTTGTTTGTAAAGAAGAAGGATGAGACTCTTCAGTTGTGTATCGACTATAGGGAGCTCAACCGACTAATAGTGCGGAACACTTATCCTTTTCCCCAGATTGATGAGTTGTTCGATCAGTTAGAAGGAGCGTGCTGGTTTTCAAAACTAAATTTGAGATCGGGATACTATCAGTTGCTGATTCAGGAGGAGGTCATTTCGAAGACGGCCTTCAGTTCTAGGTATGGCCTATACGAGTTCACGGTGATGCCATTCGGGTTCACAAATTCCACGTATGCATTCATGAGTTTGATGAACCACATATTCAAGGCCTACATGGAAGTCTTCGTTATCATATTCATCGACGATATCCTAATTTATTCAAGGACCGAGGAGGAGCCTGGACACCATTTAGTACTTGCATTGGGTAAACTGAGGGCGCATCAACTTTATGCTAAGTTCTCCAAGTGCCAATTCTGGTTGAAAGAGGTTTCATTCCTAATCCACGTCATCAGCGAAGCAGGATTATTAGTGGACCCAACGAATATTCAAGCGGTGTGGGATTGGCCACAGCTGAAGACAACTTATGACGTATGGAGTTTCTTAGGACTTGACGACTACTACCGGAAGTTCGTGGCATGATTCTCCAGGATTTCCCTCCCACTTACATCTCTAACGAAGAAGGATATGCCATTTGTGTGGACACCACGGTGTGAAGCAGCCTTCCAAGAGTTGAAAAACAGACTCACTACCGCCCCGATCCTTGCCCATCCATCTGCGAAGGAAGGTTTTCAGGTCTACGCGGATGCAACGTACCAAGGAATGGGTGTTGTGCTGATGCAGCACGACCATGTTATTGCTTATGCTTTCCGCCAGCTGAAGAAGCACGGGGAGAATTACACGGTTCATGACCTCGATTTGGGAGCAGTGATTTTTGCATTGAAGATCTGGAGACATTATTTGTACGGGGTCCATTGCGATATTTTCTCTGATCAAAAGAACATAAAATACGTGGACACCCAGAAGGATTTGAACCTTTGACAGACGATGGATGGAGTTCCTCTGTGACTATCAGTATACTATGCACTACCACCTCGAAAAGGTGAACTCAGTGGCAAGTGCACTCAGTCGAAGAGCGAGCACATCCAATCTGGAGCCCCGACTGATGGCCATGTAGCCAGTGCAAGTGCTAAAGGGCATGCAGATCACTCTGGTGTCCAAGGCCGATCCTAAGGCCTATGCCGACCATTTGACTTTGATGAGCATGATTTGTGATATTCGGGAATGCATTAAGTTTGGGTATAGGCAGAACGCAACATTGGATTCGATGTTTTGGGCCCTGGAGTCAGGCCCTTCGGGAGATTTTTCCTTGCGTGATGATCTCATTCACTTCCGAGGCCGAATATATATACTAGCGGGAGATAGGATCCGGGAGGACATCATGGAGGAAGCACATAGTAGCAAATATTCCATGCATCCGGGGATCTCCACGATGATAGCAAACTTGAGGAGGATGATGTACTGGCTCGGCATGAAGAAGCAGATTGCACACTTTGTGACACACTATAAATCCTGCCAGCGAGTGAAAGCCGAGTGTAAGAGGCTGGGAGGACTATTACAGCCACTACCAGTGTTGGAGTGGAAATTCGAAGACATATCTATGGACTTCGTACACGGACTGCCTCGCTCCCTCTCCTAGCATGATTCTATGTGGGTGATCGTAGATAGGTTGATGAAGGTTGCAGGATTTATTCCCGTCAGGAAGGATGCTCTGGTCGGTACTTTAGTGCAGTTATTTGTGGAGTAGTTTGTGCGATACAATGGAGTTCCTAGATCGATTGTATCAGATCGGGACGGCCGGTCACATCTCAGGAATTGAGAGCCTCCAGGCTTATTTGGGATCTCGGTTGACCTTCAGCACCACTTTCCGCCCTAAAACAGATGGCCAGACAGAGCGTACTATCCGGACGATGGAGGATTTTCTACAGCTCTGCATCCCAGACTATGGGGAGTCGTATGAGAGATTGTTGCCGCTTATCGAATTCTCTTACAACATCAACCATCAATCTAGTACCGGCATGGCTCCCTATGAAGCATTATACGGATGGAGGTGCAGAACTCCGTTATCATGGGTTCAGGATGAGGATCTGAAAGCGTTGGGGTCAGAATAGTAGAAGATACAGATGCTCAGGTAAGACTAATACGTGAACGGATGCTAGAGGCCCAGAGAAGACGGGCCAAGTATTATGATGCGCGACATCGTAAGGTAGAGTTCCAAGTGGGAGATCGAGTTTTTATGAAGATACATCATGTGCACGGTGTAACGCAAGTATGGAGACTAAAGAAGCTCAGTCCTAGATATATAGGGCCATATAGGATCCTGGAGCGGATTGCCCCTGGCTTATCAAATGGAGCGGCCACCAGAAATGGAGAACCTGCATGACGTATTCCACGTCTCTTCACTCAGGAGGGCTTTACTTAGTACAGAACAACAAATTTCTTATACCACGGGCCCGGTAGCATCCGATCGATTAGTCTGCATGGAGTCGATACCAATCGATAACACCGACGTTTGGGTTCTGCGGCGGAAGATGGTCCCGTTGGTCAAGGTTCTGTGGTCGAATCACGGGTAGGAGGAGCATACACGGGAACCCTTGGACCTTATGCAACAACGTTACTCAGGACTCTTCGCATCAGGTATACCCTAACCCGCCTGAAATTTTAACTTTCATTCACCACAAGCGAGAAACCCGTAGACCCAATCTCAATTTCGGGGATGAAAATATTTTATTTATGTATTGGGATTGGTAACAACCCTAGACCTACTAGACCCCTACGATGACTTTTGTCATGACTAGAGTCATGACATAGGCTTAAGTCAACCTAGTGGCCTTAGAACCCAAGTAGTTAGGCAAAATGCTACTTGGCGTGTTAATAGCACTTTAAACATTAACCAATGGAATAGCCTAAAGGGCTCCAAAATGACGAATTGACCACACCATCACTCCCCCAAACCCTTAGGGAGTCCTTTTAGCCACTTAGGACCCAATTGGGTCAACTTAATTGGTCAAATTGACGAAAGTCAACCCTAGCCCTAAATGAGTCAAACCCCTCTAATTAAGGGCAATCAGCCCTCAAATGTCAAATTTGACCCCACCATTACTCACCTAAACCCTTAGAGAGTCCCTTGGGCCACTTAGGACCAAATGGGGTCAACTTAATTGGTCAAATTGACCAAAGTCAACCCTATCCCTAAAGGAGTCAAACCCCTCTAATTAAAGGCAATCAACCCTCAAATGGCAAATTTGACCCCACCATTACTCACATAAACCCTTAGGGAGTCCCTATGGCCACATAGGACCCAATGGGGTCAACTTAATTGGTCAAATTGACCAAAGTCAATCATACCCTAAAATTCGTCAAATCTACTTAAATTGGAGTCCCATAACCATCTAATGACCCAATTGACCTCAGCCAACTCTTCCTAATCCCCTAGGGAGCTCAAGGGGTCACTAATAACCCAATGAGTCAAGTCAAATCTAGGGTTTGGGTGAAAATCATCATTTGACCCATTTAGCCCAATTTGACCTAAATAAGTCAAAAGCACCCAAAGTGGGTTCACCAAGCCATGATTTACCACAAAGGGAGCCTATGGGTCCCATGACCACCATGTGGGGTCAGCCAACTCTTCAATTTGATCAAGTCAACTCAAAAAGTCAACACTTGGTCAAATATGCCTAAAATAGATTTAAATGGAATTAAACACAATCCCTATAGGATAAGGCCTCAATTTGAGGCCCATTCTATAGCCCATGGGCAGAATGACACCTAATTCCCCCAAGGACATGCATGCAATGGCATGCAGGGGGCTAAATTGGGGATTTTCCCTCAATTTGGAAGAATCCAAGGAGGGATTCATGGGATGAAGGCCACATGGCCCTCAATCCACCTCCCAAAGCTCGTTCCTGAGCTTCTCTAAAGATCTCCCACAATTACCTCAGAATTTAGGCCACATGGTAGCTGGGTGAGGCTCCCCAAGCTTGGCTGAAAATTGGCTTTAATGGCATTCCATCCTTAAGCCTTCCCCATTGCCACTTGAAACCCCCATCATCTTCAGAGAGCAGAGAAGAGTGGAAGCCCCAGTCTAATTGAAGGAAACAAGCCCTATTCAAAGGAATTGCCATGGATTCAAGGAGAGAATCGGTCATGGCTCAATTTTGATGCCAAAACTCCAAAATGGACACTAGCGTCGGCAATAGCGGATATTGTTGGAACATTGTCTTCCGCATCTCCTAGGTTTGAGAATAACAAATCCTATGTGTATTTGATCTTGTGTGTTTAAGTGTGCAGTATAACCAAGTCCACATGACTCAAGGATTACATAAGAAGGTTGCCCCCAAAGTTGAGCCATCAAATCCAACACTCCTACTAGTGCCGGTGGTACTATAAGCGCTGGCGCTAGCTTTCGCTCGTCGAACTGAAAGCGGTGCTCGGCAAAATTCTCATCACTGCGTTCGATGAAAATTCGCTCGACGAACTGTAAGCTGCGTTCGACGAAATTTCGATCGACGAAAAGAATGCTTAGGCGCAATTCCAGGAGTACTTATAGAAGGAGATAGCGCCTGGCGGTATCCGATAGCGCAGGCGATAGCGCGGAGCACAGTAGGCAAGAGAGAAATGTTTCCTCGGATTGAAGATTCTGCCGCGCAGAATATGTCCTAAAATGGGATAGCGCCGACGGTACCACTAGCATAGGCGCTAGCGCTGTGGCTATAAAAAGGACCCCTCTTCTCTCGTTTCATAGAGACATCAGAGAGAGAGATTGAGTGCTACAATTCCAGAGGCTACCTTGGCCGAAAGTTCGATGTCCTACCAAAGTTCAACAAACTTCTGAAGGAGAATCTCATTATGCCGGATCCAAATGAAGTCCACTTCTACAACGCTTATTCTACAGCGGATCTTCATCTCCAACTTCAGAAGTTCATCAAGAGGGAGTTTTTAATTATTTTCATTTCTTATTTCCTGTAAACAGTTAGTGAAATCGCCTCGTGTTGGCGACTAGGTCTGGGTAGGACTTAGGGCGGAAATTCGCCTCGTGTTGGCGACTAGATCTAGGCTAGGTCTATGGGGTGCTCGAGTCCATATTCGGGGAAGGGTTGGCTAGTGCGGCTTGAGGCCGAATCTGGGGAGGATAGGCTAGGGACACCGGTTCGTGGGGATGCGAGTCGGGATAGAAAATAAAAAGAGTCTACTATTCATCGCCACCGATTTCTAGCGTTATAGAAATCAACTTTTGTAAGATCCTATTTGATATTAATAAAGCATGTCTCTACTTTATTTCAATTGTTTTACTTGACTTCTTATTGTCTTAATCTCGCATTATTTCAAAGCTTTTCGAAATATAATATAAGTTTGTAAAAAACCCTTATTCACCCCCCCCCCCCCCCCCCTCTAAGGGCGCCTACCGATCCAACAAGTGGTATCAGAGAGGTTTTATTCCAATCGGCTTAACAACCGGGAATAATGGCGTCTCATGATCTCGCTTTTTCGGAGGGTCAAGGGATTAGTCGACCACCTCTCTTTACTGGGTCAGATTTTAACTACTAGAAAAATCGAATGATGTGTTTCCTTATGACCATGGATGTAGAAGTATGGAACATGGTAGAAGTTCGGTACTCTCCTCCTACAACTGTAGTGGGAGAGGCGACATTACTAAAACCTAAAGATAAATGGGATGATAACGATAAACTAAAGTGTAAAAATAATGCTAAAGCAATGAACGCTTTATATTGCGCCTTAAATAGGACTGAGTTTAATACAATTTCTGCATGCATAACTACTTATGATATTTGGAATCAATTGGAAGTTACTCATGAAGGTACATCGCAGGTGAAAGATGCAAAGCTATTCCAACTGGAATCTGAATATGAAAAATTCAGGATGGATACCGAAGAGGACATCAACTCGATGTATACTCGCTTCACCAAGATCGTCAACGCATCAAAGGCACTTGGAAAGACCTACTCAGACGGGGACTTGGTGAGGAAAATTCTTCGCTCCTTACCTCCAAGGTTCAATCCAAAGGTGAGAGCCATCTCGGAGTCGCACAACTTAAGAACGCTCCAGATCGAGAACTTTATTGGGAATCTCAAAACCCATGAGGTAGAACTCCAGATTCAACACGATAAATACAACAAAGAGCCAAATAAAAAGGCGCTAGCACTAAAATCAAAGAAGGAGAGCATCGAAGATGATGATGAAGATGAAGAAGGTCTCCTGGTGAAGAACTTCAGGAAGTTCATCAGGAATCCGGAAAGAATGAACACATTCCGAAAATACTTCCAAAAGGATACTCGACGAACGGGATCTTCCTCTTCATCAAGGAAAGAAAAAGGAAGCGAAGATGAAGAAGAAAGACAAAATCATGACCTCAATATAGCCATAAAAAAATTTGGGATTGGTCAAAAATCCCTGGATATGATTTTGGGAAACCAATGCTATGGTTCTGGAAAATTTGGGGTCGGATATAAAAGTGAACCCTACCGCCCGGCGCTAGCCACTAACGCCGGCGGTAGCTCAACCGTTAAAAAATCTTCGGTTTTTCTAATGTTCAAACATCATCCAGCAAGAGCAATGTAGAAACTCAGAAAAGGGTCTCAACTCCCTTTATTTCGTGTGCTAATTGTCTTAAGTTTGGACACACATCTAGCTCTTGCAGGAATATAAAACAACAATCATTAAAACAAATCTGGGTACCTAAGAAATTCACTTACTCTATGGGTGGTACCTCTTGGGTATCTGGATCTTTACTCTCATCTTCTCTCTAGATTTGCAGGAAGGCTAAGGAAACAGAGGACGTGTGGTACTTGGACTCAGGCTGCTCCAAGCACATGACGGGCAACAAAGCAAAATTCCTTAGCCTAGAAAAGAAGAAAGGAGGGATCGTAACGTTTGGTGATAACGGGAAAGGAAGGATCATGGGAGTTGGTACAGTGGGTAACGAATCCTTTCTTATCTCAAATATTCTTTATGTAAAAGGATTAAAACATAACTTAATATCTATAAGTCAACTGTGTGATAAAGGATTAGACATATTATTTGAATCATCCACTAATCTTTGCAAAATAGTTAATCCTAAAACAAAAGATGTGTTACTAACTGCACCTAGAATTCATAATGTTTACATAGTTTCGTTTCATGATCTTTCCAAATCATCTATAAAATGTTTTATAACCAAAAATGATGAATTAGAACTATGGCATAGACGTTTAGGTCACGCTAGTACAAAGCTCATTTTAAAACTAGCAAAAAGGGAATTGATTAGAGGATTGCCTAAGTTGAATGAAAATTTATCTTCACTATGTTCTCCATGTCAAAAAGGAAAATTTACAAAATCATCTTTTAAAAGCAAAAACGAAATTTCTACTTCAAAACCATTGCAATTAATTCATATGGATCTCTTTGGTCCCGTTAACACCGCAAGTCTGCGTGGTAGAATATACACTTTCGTTCTAATAGATGATTTCTCAAGATATTGTTGGACTTTATTTCTCTCTTCCAAATTTGATGCGTTTTGCGAATTCTCAAAATTATGTCCTCGTATTCAAAATGAACTAGATTTAAAAATAAAATGCATTCGCTCAGATCATGGAGGTGAATTTGAAAATGAAAATTTTAAATCTTTTTGTGAAATGTTAGGTATTACGCATGAGTTCTCCGCTCCACGCACACCTCAACAAAACGGTGTTGTAGAACGGAAAAATAGGACAATCCAAGAACTAGCACGCACAATGATATCTGAATATAAATTACCTAAGTCTTTTTGGGCCGAAGTCGAAAGCACATCATGTTATGTAATGAATAGAGTCATGCTTCGCCCATCACTAAATCTCACGCCGTATGAACTATATTATCAAAAGAAATCTAACGTATCATATTTTAAAGTATTTGGATGTAAATGTTTTATTCTTAATACAAAAGATTCTTTAGGAAAATTTGATGAAAAATGTGATGAAGGAATAATTCTTGGATATTCTTCAACCAGTAAAGCCTATAGAATATATAACAAAAGATCAAGTGTAAGACCCCATTTTTTTTCTTTTCAAACACCGGGTCTTAGGCCCATAACCGCCGCTTTGCAGTGACCCCTTCACTCGGGAAGGTCACCACTACAAAACAACGATCCTGCCGGCCAAATCGATCACAAAGAAAAGTGCATAAAAGAAGACAAGTCCACAGAATCAACATGAAATATAAAACCATAAAGGTAAATGTCCACAGATAATAACTGAATAAAAGATTGTTGCAATAATAAAGGGCACATGCCCTGTACATCATGTCCTCACTACAAGATCACTCGCGGAAGCTAACTACTAATCACTCACTGATCCTGAATCAGGTGCTCCTGTAATAGGCTGGCCCGCCTCCGTCTGCACCGGCCTCTGGTGCTGCTGTGTCTCCTCGATCTCCTAAAATGATATGGTCCACCAACCGTTAGTCAAAAAGACTAAGCCTTATGTTCCCCACCCCACCCCCAATGGCTCCTAGGCACCGTGCGGGAGGATAAAGCGGAGGACAACAAGGGGTATAATCATAGAGCAGGTGACAGTGGTACAGGAAATGTTTCTACACTACACATGTGTATATATATAACTGAAGCAGTAAAAGAGCATAGTAAAAGCAGGTAAAGAATAAGTAAAGTGCAGTAAGTAAAGACAATAGCAATAGAAAAGTAACCATTGATTTATAGGAATGTCCACACAAACCTATAGACCAAGGGGTCGTTTAGCAAGGCCTATCGTATAAGAAGTCCCATAACCAACTTATACGATAGGGGTATGGGTTGAAATGCAATGTTTATGCTATGACAGGCAAGGCATGCAGTTATGATATGTTCATACAAGTGCAACTCACCCACTTCGACTCTACGTGCATAGACCTTTTGTTCCCCCTTTTTGGAGCGAGTTAGACTCCCAGGATACTCTCGTAGTGGCAAACAGAAGCGGTGGGTTGGGCCTCGCCCACCTCTAGGTTGGTATTCACACTACCCTACCTAGACCTATAGTACGCTTCAACGCAAAACCGCGGAGCATCTGCGTACTCTTACTGGCTGGACCACCAGACTTTCAAGGCTAAGTGCAAATTCCACACTCGCCGAGTCAACGTATTGACGTCGGTGTGAACGACCGTCCAATACCGGAGACCCACCACCTTCATGCACATGCAACATGTTCTACTATATCCCGAGCCATAAATTCCCGGGCTAACCTGCCCGTCCTCAATAACCTTCCGAGCCACCAGCTCGCCGGACCGACCCGTCCATACCAACAAACACTACTGAGTCACAAGCTCACCGGTCTAACTAATCCGCTGCTTCAACCACCGAGCCTACAGCTTGGAAAACCAAACCAACTAACTTCTCGTAACCACGGGTGTGGGTGTGTGTGTTATTGAGTTAATCTTGTATAACATCTTACTCCTACAGTTTATGGTTAATCTTGGACTTCCCGAGGATTACCCTGTAAGGGGCTCGCTACGGTACTAGGAACTGTAATGGGATGACACCCCAAAGTTCCCATTCTCAAGACACTTAGTGTTGTTGGTATCTACCCATAAGAACACCCTCCTTGTTATTACAATTGAATTACCCCTAAGCATTTTATGACAGGCTAAGGGAAAGACGATCTTTCGTCAACCCCGAGTGCAACTTACCTCTCACTCACCAACACACCTTTACCATCTATAATCCTTCTTGTTGAACATCATACCTTCTCAATTAAACTAGGTAAACCACTCACCTCCCATTCCCTCCTAAGGACCCACTTGATTCTCAAATTTCACAGTTTTACTATACGCAGACCAAACTAATTATATGAAGCTCACAACTAGAGGTACTCCAAATATTCACCCATCTGACCCAAGCAATTTATTGGAGGTCCATCATGATGTTATAAGACTAATTCCAGAGAATCATAATTTTCCTTAATTATTTAGTATTTATTTTAATTTCTCCAAATATCTGCCAAGTATGAAAATGAACATGAAGTGTAAGTAAATCTTATGATATGGCTCTCCAAAAATTATGATAAATCTATGGTGACCAAATAACATCAGAAACAGTATATCATATTTTTGCAGTAAGACATTGTCCTCTAACTTAATTATTTAACATCTGTACAAAATTGTAGTTTTATGAAGGAACCATCATAAAGATCAGCACTAAAATTATGGGAAAATTACCAAGCTCTTGTATTCACCAGAAAAGGCTACTGACTAAGTTTCAGGATTTAAGGGAATCATTTTCTTACTTAAATAAATACTTTCAGAAAACCTCAAATTAAATAAATTGTGAAGTAGCCTACCTATTTAAGTCTTCAAAAATTCTATAAAAATTCACAGAGGTTTCTAATGCTCTGAAAGGTCCTATCACCAATTTGCACAATTTAACAATGAGTTTTAGACCCTCAAATATTTTTCTTAAGTCTAAATAAAAACAAGTGACTTGTGAAAGAAGTACTGATTAAATCATTTAATAAAATTCACAAAATTTACCAGAGGTCTAAACCATGATTATAAGGGCACCACTAAAGTTTCATCATCATCCAAGACTTTTTAAGCATGAAAATGCTTCTTATAAGAAGTTTCCTTAAAGGGGTTATGTCCTAATTCAAAGGGAATATTGGCTCCTAAAATTCTTATAAATTACCCAGTGACTATTTACATCCTATGAATCTATCCACCAAGTTTCAAAACCATCAAGGTACTTTTGACCACATGGCCTTCGCAAGGGTCTAATTGCACTCCTAGAAATAAAACTAGAGTTCTAGGGCTTAACCACCTCCACACCACCCCATATCACTCATGGTGGTGTCTTAGGTGATCCTAAACCAGTTACCAAGGTTTCACTTCATGGTGATGAGTTTTGACCGCCATACCCCAAGGTAAACACCATACCCTAACTTTGACCCTGTTTGTCCTAACTTAGGTTTACAAAATACTCAAACAAAACAGTCCCAATTGGGCTGATAATTTTACCAAGGTCATACAGTAACCCTAAGGAGCACCCACCAAAATTTGGAGGGCATTGGAGGTCATTTAACCCACTAATTAATTATTATATGATTTATGAAATTATTTCAAAAACCTTAGAAAAAGGTTCTCCTAAAAATCCCATCTTTTGATATGATGTCTGTGTAGGTATAAGTAGACTATATTTCAAATTTCAAGTCCATATCATTTCCCAATCAAAAGTTATTCAAGAAATGATGGTTGTCCTACACTAGGGACCAGCCCCACCAAAATGGACCTACATGGAGCTACAGGACTCCTTTTGGGGTGAAATTAATTTTTAAATAAAGTAGACTCTAAGGGCTACAACTTTGGTGTTGACTACTTTTTCTGTAGAGGGGCCTAAGTATTTTTAATAATTAGATCTAGGTGCAACAAAATATATGACTGAAAATATAAACAATTAATTATATAACTGTTTCTGCGTTCGACGAAATTCAAACTCTGCGTTCGACGAAAGCAGATCAAATCTGCGTTCGACGAAAGCAGATCAAATCTGCGTTCGACGAAAGCAGATCAAATCTGCGTTCGACAAAACTATCTCGTTCGGCTAATATACTTGATAACAGCGCTCGACTAATTTAACGCAGAACTGCGTTCGATGAAACCTTACAAAAGTTGCGTTCGACGAAAGCCGAACAACTCTGCGTTCGACGAAATCTGAACAAAGATGCGTTCGACTAATTTTATTCCAGATCAGGGAATTAAATGATATAACGTAAACAGTATACTATTTAATATAAGATCTTGCACAAATCTTGAAGCACCTTTGGACGGTATCAGGTCGTCTTCTTCCTCCAGTCAACAGCTGGGATCAACCGCGCCTGGGCTGCCTTCCTCCTTGTTTTCTCGGCCACCTAAGCGCCGCCCCGGCCGGCCAATGCCACCACCACCTTCGTCAAGGTGGTGGCCGGCGATTAACGGTGGTTGGCCGGCCGGAGGTGGCCGGAACAGGGATTTAGGTCGGGATTTAAGATCCAGAAACGGAGCTCTCGGCCTACCAGATTGGGGCCAATTGGCCCCCAATCCTTGCGGCCAACTCGATAAGATCTATCCACTGAGAGAGAGGAGAAGAACCAGACCTATATGGAGGGTTGATTCCTTGCCGATTTCTTGCTGGCCATGGCCGACCTGGAGCTTTTGGTGTCATGCCGATTCCTGCTCCTGGTGCTCGATTCCTCCAAGTAAAAGGGGATAACCACTCCTCTCAGTCCTCTGAAGCTTGTAAAGGGATCAGTTAGGAGAGGGGGAGGTTACAACCTTGAAAACCATTAATGGCCATCAAACCTAATTTTCGGCCATGGTGAAATCCATTGAATTCAGCCACCTTGAGGGCTGGAGAACCCTTTAAACTTCTTGAAACAGCCAAAGGAGATGAATGGAGGGTGTGGGAGAATGAATGAGGGATCAATTTGCCTTGAGTGCCATTAATCCTCCTTTAATGGCCACCTTCTCTCTCTTCAAATTGGGGGAAACTCCCAATTTCTCTCTCCTAGCCGACTATCTCCAAATTGAATGGCCACCTCAGCATCATGCAATCCCCATTAGGTGGTGGACCACCTTAATTGGGTCTAGCCCAAGTGGATTGGGCTAGAATAGGTTAAATTGGGGTATGTTGACCTAAATTAAGCTTGAGCTTGACTTTGGTCTAATTGACCAATTGGGTTGACCCCAAAGAGTGGCTTGGGCTCCATTGACTTCCCTTAAAGGTTAGGAGGGTCTAGGTAGGGTCAATTTGACAAGGTGAGGGTGAATTGCCCCTTATTAGGGCACTTTGACGAATTTAGAGTTTAGGGCAAATTGGTCAAATTGGAGGCCCCATGATGGGGCTTTTTGGTCCATTAGGATCCTAGTACCCATACAAGGGTAGGGGCATGGTCAATTTGGCATGGTGGGGGCCAATTGACCTTAATTGAGCTAGTTTGACCAATTTAGGGTTAAGGTTGACTTTAGTCAAATTAGCCTCTTAGGTTGACCCCAATGGGTCACTGGTGCTTCAAGGAGACTTCTAATGGGTTAGGGATGATATTGTGTGGTCAAGGTTCAAGGTGGGGTCCTAATGTCCAACCCTAGGCTTGGTATTTGAAAATTGCTATTTGCAGACCACTTGGGTTTTCTCCTTCTCACCTATGTTCACAAGGTCTTGAGCTCTTCCTATGGTTTTGTCATGGCCTAGTCATGACAAAACCAACTTAGGGGTCTGGTTGTTTGGGGGATGTTACATCAAGTAAGGTTGAAGAGTCTATTAATGTTAAATTTGATGAGTTTATTTCGTGTGCAGAGAAGCTTCCTACAGGTACAAATGATGAACCTTTGCCATCTTTGGAGCACGACGAAGAGGAACCTTCCAAAGAAGAGGAGGAGAAGTCTAAGGAAGATGAATATGTACCTCCAAGCATTTTGAACTTCTCAAAAAATCATCCAAAAGAGCTAGTCATTGGGGAACCTTCTACTGGGGTAAGAACTCGATCCTCTCTTCATGAAACGTTTTCAAATATTTGTTTTGTTTCTGAAATCGAACCTAAAAACGTTTCCACCACTTCAAATGACGAATTTTGGTTTTTGGCTATGAATGAAGAGTTAGGTCAATTTGAAAGAAATAAAGTTTGAAATCTAGTAGATAGACCATCTAATCATCCAATTATCGGCGTAAAATGGATCTTTAAAAATAAATTAGATGGTGAATCTAGGATTATAAGAAATAAAGCACGCTTAGTTGGTTAAGGTTATTCTCAAATCGAGGGGGTAGATTTTGAAGAAACTTTTGCACCAGTTGCTCGCTTAGAATCTATACGAATATTTTTGGCATTTGCGAGTTTTAAAAGAACAAAATTATTTCAAATGGATGTTAAAAGTGCATTTTTAAACGGGTTTATAAAAGAAGAAGTTTATGTAGAACAACCCCCCGGTTTCATAAATGAAAAATTTCCTAATCATGTTTACAAATTAGAAAAAGCGTTTTATGGTTTAAAACAAGCGCCCCGTGCATGGTATGATAGACTTACATCATTTTTGTTAAAGCACGGTTATGTTATGGGAAGTGGCGACAACACACTCTTCATCAAGCATAATAATAACGATCTAATTATTTTACAAATATATATTGATGATATCATTTTTGGAGCCACTAATGAAGAGTTGTGTAATGAAGTAGTCTTAGTAATAAAAAATGAATTTGAAATGAGTCTTGTAGGAGAACTATCATATTTTCTTGGTTTTCAAATCTCACAACGAACTGATGGTATCTTTATTTGCCAAACAAAATATGTTCACGATATTCTTAAACGATTTGGATTTGAAAATCTTAAACAAGCTTCCACTCCTATGAGTGCTTCTTTAAAACTAGGAAAAGATGAATCTGGAATTTCCATTGATCAAACGTTATATAGAGGAATGATAGGATCTCTTCTTTACTTAAGTGCATCTAGACCAGATATAATGTTTAACGTATGTTTATGTGCTCGCTTTCAAGCCAATCCAAAAGAATCTCATTTAAAAGCGGTAAAACGTATTTTTCGTTATCTATTAGGGTCATCTAAATTAGGATTATGGTACCCACACAATGATTCATTCACACTCCACGGCTATTCTGATTCGTACTACGCTGGTTGTTCACTAGATCGAAAAAGCACTAGCGGTACTTTTCACTTTTTAGGACCCTCATTAGTTGCGTGGTCTAGTAGGAAACAATCTTTGGTTGCACTCTCCACCACGGAGGCCGAATATATCGCACTTGGTAGTTGTTGTGCACAAGCGTTATGGATGAGCCAAACACTAGAGGATTTTGGATTTCATCTCAAAAACATTGATCTTAAATGTGAAACAAAAGTGCAATAGACCTCACATATAATCCCGTACACCATTCTAGATCCAAACACATCGATGTTCGTCATCATTTCATTAGGGATCACATAAAGAAAGAGCATGTAAAAGTAAGTTTCATTGGCACGGACTCTCAACTCGATGACATATTTATTAAACCTCTTCCCGATGCAAGATTTCGTTTATTACGACTTGAGTTAGGTGTCCTAGATCTTTCGAGTTAAAACACATTCACAAACGCAATTTTGTGATTTTTAACCATCGAAAACATCTCCTAAAATTCTGAAATTTCAGCATGAAACTACTATTGGGACACTTAATCAAGATCAACAATTAAAAATTTCAAAATCATACAAAATTGTGTACTGTTTCCCGCGCTAGCGCTAACGCCGGCACCAGCGTACTTATTCGTTTTTCTGTATTTTTAAAATTTTGAAAAATTCCTAAAAATATATTAATATATATGTACTATTTATTTTTTGCACTTCTGATTATATTTCATTTATGCAAAAATCAAATACAAAATACAAAAGCAAAATTACAAAAAATATGTTGTCTTTTTGTTTAAAGTCTATTTTTTATCCAAAAATCAAATACAAAAGTCAAATTACAAAAAAAAATATGTTTTGCCTTTTTGTTTTTGTCATTTGTTTAAAGTCTATTTTTTGCAAAAATCAAATACAAAAATATAAAACATTAAAACTATAAAAAAACTGTATGGATTTTCCTATGAAAATCAAGCATGATTTAATCTATTATTTAGAACTTCTATAATGTTGCAATTTATCTTTTCAAACTACCTTGAACATTGTTTTCATCATGCCTTGATATATCTATTCATATGTGCATCAAGTATCTTTTAAAAGTTGTGTAGAACTAAGCTTAGCTTGCCTCTAAGTATGAGTAAATGTTTTATGTTTGATAATGATCTTTATTCACTCACTTATTTTGGCATTGTCTACATATGTGTTTAATCTAAGAATGCTTGTGTATGTTGTGTATTAGTACAATGAATTAAAATTGCACAAGTATCTTACCTACACTCCTTCATTTGCACTTTTTAAAAGTTAAGAAAAGTGGTTATGTTTTTCATAAATTATATTGGTTTGCAAAACAAGTGTATTCGGAGAACTTTGTACAAAACAAAAATCATAAAATAAAGTGACAAAGATAACTCCACCAAGCACTACTTGAACCACCTGATAAGTCTTAATAAGCGTTGTGAGGTTGAGCACCTTGGAAAGAATAGTAAAGTATCTTGTGCAAATCAAATCATTCTTTCATAATAAAAACCACTTACTCTTAAGTACACCGGATCACGAGTCTCAACATTAAAAATAAAATATGTGATCCCCCAAGCACTACTTTGCACCCTGATAAGTCTTAATGAGCATTGTGTGTGCAAAGCACCTTGGTAGTTGTACATTTTTGTTTGTGCATTGAAGTGTGTGGAAGTGAAATTATTTGTATTTTATTGTGCTCTTACTTTACATATTTCTTGTATTTTTTATTAAAACATTTGTTTACTCTACTCAAAAATACACTTATGTGCACATCATTATCTTCCATAACACTTCTTCTCATGAGTATTGGATCCTAATGCAAATTCTATACTACTCTTTATTTATGAAATGCACTAGATAACCTAGCATGCTTTCTACAATATTTAGTATGTTTTGAAATTGTGAATTAACATAACATTGTAGTACTCTCTTTTTGGTAACATTATTTCATGCTTGGTTACTTTATTATTGAATTTAAAGATTTTACTTGAACAGTGATTTACAAAACATCTTCTTTATAAAATTGAACTCATATATCTGTTCTGAATCATCATGTCTTACAAAAGATGTTTGATTGTATTTTTCTAAGTCTTCCGCAACTTTACATTTATCTTGTATTCTTTATATGCTACAAACTCTGATTTATGAAAATATTGTAATACTCAAACTCTGATCTATTTCATTGCAAAGTAGTCTAAAACTCCTTATCATTTCCTTCTCTCTACAAGCTCGATCATGCCTTTATCTTATTATCAACTTTTTAGTGGTGTCTCCTTACCCACTTTTGCTAATAACAAAAAGTGGAGAACTAACATGATAAATATAATCTGCTATCAAAATAGAAAACTAACATGCTTAATTAAGATGATAGCTTACATATTATGGGAGCATTCACTTAGGGGGAGCATGTATTTAGGGGGAGCAATTCTAAATGCTAAAATCAATAATTATCCTAAGTCATCACTCTCACACACACACAAGTAGTTCATCATGCTTATATATATTAATGCTCTGATTTATCATTAATGGTTTTGTTATTATCAAAAGGGGGAGTTTGTTGGAACATGGTCTTCCGCATCTCCTAGGTTTGAGAATAACAAAACTTATGTGTATTTGATCTTGTGTGTTCAAGTGTGCAGGATAACAAAGTCCACATGACTCAAGGATTATATAAGAAGGCTGCCCCCAAAGTTGAGCCATCAAATCCAACACTCCTACTAGCGTCGGCGGTAGTCCTAGCGCAGGCGCTAGCTTTCGCTCGACGAACTGTAAGCAGCGCTCGATGAAATTCTCAACACTGCGTTCGACGAAAATTCGCTCGACGAACTGTAAGCTGCGTTCGACGAAATTTTGATCGACGAAATGAATGCTTAAGCGCAATTCTGGGAGTACTTATAGAAGGAGATAGCGCGTGGCGGTATCCGATAGCGCAGGCGATAGCGCGGAGCACAGTAGGCAAGAGAGAAATGTTTCCTCGGATTGAAGATTCTGCCGCGCAGAATATGTCCTAAAATGGGATAGCGTCGGCGCTAGCGCTGTGGCTATAAAAAGGACCCATCTTCTCTCGTTTAACAGAGACATCAGAGAGGGAGAGATTGAGTGCTAGAATTCCAGAGGCTACCTTGGCCGAAAGTTGATGTCCTACCAAAGTTCTGCAAACTTCTGAAGGAGAATCTCATCACGCCGGATCCAAACGAAGTCCGCTTCTACAACGCTTATTCTACAGCGGATCTTCGTCTCCAACTTCAGAAGTTCATCAAGAGGGAGTTTTAATTATTTTCATTTCTTATTTCTTGTAAACGGTTAGTGAAATCGCCTCGTGTTAGCGACTAGGTCTGGGTAGGACTTAGGGCGGAAACTCGCCTCGTGTTGGCGACTAGATCTAGGCTAGGTCTAGGGGGTGCTCGAGGCCATATCCGGGGAAGGGTTGGCTAGAGCGGCTTGAGGCCGAATCCGGGGAGATGGGCTAGGGCCACCGGTTCGTGGGGATGCGAGTCGGGATAGAAAACAAAAAGAGTCTACTATTCATCGCCACCGATTTTCTAGCGTTATAGAAATAAACTTTTGTAAAACCCTATTTGATATTAATAAAGCATGTCTCTACTTTATTCCAATTATTTTACTTGACTTCTTATTGTCTTAATCTCGCATTATTTCAAAGCTTTTCGAAATATAATATAAGTTTTTAAAAACCCTTATTCACCCCCCCCCCCCCCCCCTCTAAGGGCGCCTGCCGATCCAACAAGTGGTATCAAAGAGGTTTTATTCCAATCGGCTTAACAACCTGGAATAATGGCGTCTCATGATCTCGCTTTTCCGGAGGGTCAAGGGGTTAGTCGACCACCTCTCTTTACTGGGTCAGATTTTAACTACTAGAAAAATCGAATGATGTGTTTTCTTATGACCATGGATGTAAAAGTATGGAACATGGTAGAAGTTCGGTACTCTCCTCCTACAACTGTAGTGGGAGAGGCGACATTACTAAAACCTAAAGATAAATGGGATGATAACGATAAACTAAGGTGTAAAAATAATGCTAAAGCAATGAACACTTTATATTGCACCTTAAATAGGACTGAGTTTAATATAATTTATGCATGCATAACTGCTTATGATATTTGGAATCAATTGGAAGTTACTCATGAAGGTACATCGTAGGTGAAAGATGCAAAGCTATTCCAACAGGAATCTGAATATGAAAAATTCAGGATGGATACCGAAGAGGACATCAACTCGATGTATACTCGCTTCACCAAGATCGTCAACGCTTCAAAGGCACTTGGAAAAACCTACTCAGACGGGGACTTGGTGAGGAAAATTCTTCGCTCCTTACCTCCAAGGTTCAATCCAAAGGTGACAGCCATCTCGGAGTCGCACAACTTAAGAATGCTCCAGATCGAGAACCTTAATGGGAATCTCAAAACCCATGAGGTAGAACTCCAGATTCAACACGATGAATACAACAAAGAGCCAAAGAAAAAGGCGCTAGCACTAAAATCAAAGAAGAAGAGCATCGAAGATGATTATGAAGATGAAGAAGGTCTCCTGGTGAAGAACTTTAGGAAGTTCATCAGGAATCCGGAAAGAAGGAACACATTCCGAAAATACTTCCAAAAGGATACTCAACGAAAGGGATCTTCCTCTTCATCAAGGAAAGAAAAAGGAAGCGAAGATGAAGAAGAAAGACCACCACCAGAGTGCTACCACTGCAGAAAGACCGGGCACATTCGGAGCCAGTGCCCAAAGTATCAAAAGGAGCAAAAAGAACAACACAAAGCAAAAGAGAAGAAGAAGTACTGAAAGACACAACTTGGGATGGTTCTTCCTCTGAAGAGTCAAACGAGTCTAAGTCAAGTAGCGAGGAGGAAGCAAACTTATGCTTAATGGCAAAAAGCAACGATTACGACACCAGTGTTCTTAGCGACACTGAGGTAACTCCTACTTTCGAAGAACTCTAAGATGAATTTGTTCTAACTTGCAAATCTTATGATCAAAGTATAAAAGATAATATTATATTAAATCGTGAAAATGAATCTATTATCAAAGAAAATCATAAGCTCACAAATAAATTGATTTCCCTTGAAAAGAGAAAGGTTTCATGTCAAGAGTGTGAGTACTCTTTATTTAAGACAAAAGAACTTGAAGTTTCTCTTTTTAAGGCCCTCTCACAAAACAAAACTATTGCAAAAGAAAAGGGGGACTTAGAGAGAAAACTAAAAACCTCTCTTTTACAAATTGAAAATAACAAAAAGGGATTTGAAAATATATGTGTTATGATTGTACAAGAAAATACTTTTCTTAAAAATCAAAATCATGACCTCAATATAGCCATAAAAAAATCCGGGATTGGTCAAAAATCCCTGGATATGATTTTGGGAAACCAATGTTATGGTTCTGGAAAATTTGGGGTCGGATATAAAAGTGAACCCTACCGCGCGGTAGCTCAAGTGTTAAAAAATCTTCTGTTTTTTCTAATGTTCAAACATCATCTAGCAAGAGCAATGTAGAAACTCAGAAAAGGGTCTCAACCCCCTTTATTTCGTGTGTTAATTATCTTAAGTTTGGACACACGTCTAGCTCTTGCAGGAATATAAAACAATGATCGTTAAAACAAATCTTGGTACCTAAGAAATCCACTATCTCTATGGGTGGTACCTCTTGGGTATCTGGATCTTTACTCTCATCTTCTCTCTAGATTTGCAGAAAGGCTAAGGAAACGGAGGACGTGTGGTACTTGGACTCAGGCTGCACCAAGCACATGATGGGCAACAAAGCAAAATTCCTTAGCCTAGAAAAGAAGAAAGGAGGGATCGTAACGTTTAGTGATAACGGGAAAGGAAGGATCATGGGAGTTGGTACAGTGGGTAGCGAATCCTTTCTTATCTCAAATGTTCTTTATGTAAAAGGATTAAAACATAACTTAATATCTATAAGTCAACTGTGTGATAAAGGATTAGACATATTATTTGAATCATCCACTAATCTTTGCAAAATAGTTAATCTTAAATCAAAAGATGTGTTACTAACTGCACCTAGAATTCACAATGTTTACATAGTTTCGTTTCATGATCTTTCCAAATCATCTATAAAATGTTTTATAACCAAAAATGATGAATTAGAACTATGGCATAGACGTTTAAGTCACGCTAGTACAAAGCTCATTTTAAAACTAGCAAAAAGGGAATTGATTAGAGGATTGCCTAAGTTGAATGGAAATTTATCTTCACTATGTTCTCCATGTCAAAAAGGAAAATTTATAAAATCATCTTTTAAAAGCAAAAACGAAATTTCTACTTCAAAACCATTGCAATTAATTCATATGGATCTCTTTGGTCCCGTTAACACCGCAAGTCTTGGTGGTAGAATATACACTTTCGTTCTAATAGATGATTTCTCAAGATATTGTTGGACTTTATTTCTCTCTTCCAAATCTGATGCATTTTGCGAATTCTCAAAATTATGTGCTCGTATTCAAAATGAACTAGATTTAAAAATAAAATGCATTCGCTCAGATCATGGAGGTGAATTTGAAAATGAAAATTTTAAATCTTTTTGTGAAATGTTAGGTATTAAGCATGAGTTCTCCGCTCCACGCACACCTCAACGAAACAGTGTTGTAGAACAGAAAAATAGGACAATCCAAGAACTAGCACGCACAATGTTATTTGAATATAAATTACCTAAGTCTTTTTGGGCCGAAGCCGTTAGCACATCATGCTATGTAATGAATAGAGTCATGTTTCGCCCATCACTAAATCTCACACCGTATGAACTATATTATCAAAAGAAACCTAACGTATCATATTTTATAGTATTTGGATGTAAATGTTTTATTCTTAATACAAAAGATTATTTAGGAAAATTTGATGAAAAATGTGATGAAGGAATATTTCTTGGATATTCTTCAACCAGTAAAGCCTATAGAATATATAACAAAAGATCAAGTAAGGTTGAAGAGTCTATTAATGTTAAATTTGATGAGTTTATTCCGTGTGCAGAGAAGCTTCCTACAGGTATAAATGATGAACCTTTGCCATCTTTGGAGCACAACGAAGAGGAACCTTCCAAAGAAGAGGAGGAGAAGTCCAAGGAAGATGAATATGTACCTCCAAGCGTTTTGAACTTCTCAAAAAATCATCCAAAAGAGCTAGTCAATGGGGAACCTTCTACTGGGTAAGAACTCGATCCTCTCTTCATGAAACATTTTCAAATATTTGCATTGTTTCTGAAATCGAACCTAAAAATGTTTCCACCGCTTTAAATGACGAATTTTGGTTTTTGGCTATGAATGAAGAGTTAGGTCAATTTGAAAGAAATAAAATTTGGAATCTAGTAGATAGACCATCTAATCATCCAATTATTGGCGTAAAATGGATCTTTAAAAATAAATTAGATGGTGAATCTAGGATTATAAGAAATAAAGCACGCTTGGTTGCTCAAGGTTATTCTCAAATCGAGGGGGTAGATTTTGAAGAAACTTTTGCACCCGTTGCTCGCTTAGAATCTATACGAATATTTTTGGCATTTGTGAGTTTTAAAAAAATAAAATTATTTCAAATGGATGTTAAAAGTGCATTTTTAAACGGGTTTATAAAAGAAGTTTATGTAGAACAACCCCCCGGTTTCATAAATGAAAATTTTCCTAATCATGTTTACAAATTATAAAAAGCGCTTTATGGTTTAAAACAAGTGCCCCGTGCATGGTATGATAGACTTACATCATTTTTGTTAAAGCACGGTTATGTTATGGGAAGTGCCGACAACACACTCTTCATCAAGCATAATAATAACGATCTAATTATTTTACAAATATATGTTGATGATATCATTTTTGGAGCCACTAATGAAGAGTTGTGTAATGAAGTAGTCTTAGTAATGAAAAATGAATTTGAAATGAGTCTTGTAGAAGAACTATCATATTTTCTTGGTTTTCAAATCTCACAACGAACTGATGGTATCTTTATTTGCCAAACAAAATATGTTCACGATATGCTTAAACGATTTGGATTTGAAAATCTTAAACAAGCTTCTACTCCTATGAGTGCTTCTTTAAAACTAGGAAAAGATGAATCTGGAATTTCCATTGATCAAACGTTATATAGAGGAATGATAGGATCTCTTCTTTACTTAAGTGCATCTAGACCAGATATAATGTTTGTCGTATGTTTATGTGCTCGCTTTCAAGCCAATCTAAAAGAATCTCATTTAAAAGCGGTAAAATGTATTTTTTGTTATCTATTAAGGTCATTTAAATTAGGATTATGGTACCCACACAATGATTCATTCACACTCCACGGCTATTCCGATTCGGACTACGCCGGTTGTTCACTAACTAGATCAAAAAAGCACTAGCGGTACTTGTCACTTTTTAGGACCCTCATTAGTTGCGTGGTCTAGTAGGAAACAATCTTCGGTTGCACTCTCCACCACGGAGGGCAAATATATCGCACTTGGTAGTTGTTGTGCACAAGCGTTATGGATGAGCCAAACACTAGAGGATTTTGGATTTCATCTCAAAAACATTGATCTTAAATGTGACAATAAAAGTGCAATAGACCTCACATATAATCCCGTACACCATTCTAGATCCAAACACATCGATGTTCGTCATCATTTCATTAGGGATCACATTAAGAAAGAGCATGTAAAAGTAAGCTTCATTGGCACGGACTCTCAACTCGCTGACATATTTACTAAACCTCTTCCCGATACTAGATTTTGTTTATTACGACTTGAGTTAGGTGTCCTAGATCTTTCGAGTTAAAACACATTCACAAACGCAATTTTGTAATTTTTAACCATCGAAAACATCTCCTAAAATTCTGAAATTTCAGCATGAAACTACTATTGGGACACTTAATCAAGATCAACAATTAAAAATTTCAAAATCTTAAAAAATCGTGTATTGTTTCCCGCGCTAGCGCTAACGCCGGCGCTAGCGTACTTATTCATTTATTACACTCCTTCATTTGCACTTTTTAAAAGTTAAAAAAAGTGGTTATGTTTTTCATAAATTATATTGGTTTGCAAAACAAGTGTATTCGGAGAACTTTGTACAAAACAAAAATCATAAAATAAAGTGACAGATAACTCCACCAAGCACTACTTGAACCACCTGATAAGTCTTAATAAGCGTTGTGAGGTTGAGCACCTTGGAAAGAATAGTAAAGTATCTTGTGCAAATCAAATCATTCTTTCATAATAAAAACCACTTACTCTTAAGTACACCGGATCACGAGTCTCAACATTAAAAATAAAATATGTGATCCCCCAAGCACTACTTTGCACCCTGATAAGTCTTAATGAGCATTGTGTGTGCAAAGCACCTTGGTAGTTGTACATTTTTGTTTGTGCATTGAAGTGTGTGGAAGTGAAATTATTTGTATTTTATTGTGCTCTTACTTTACATATTTCTTGTATTTTTTATTAAAACATTTGTTTACTCTACTCAAAAATACACTTATGTGCACATCATTATCTTCCATAACACTTCTTCTCATGAGTATTGGATCCTAATGCAAATTCTATACTACTCTTTATTTATGAAATGCACTAGATAACCTAGCATGCTTTCTACAATATTTAGTATGTTTTGAAATTGTGAATTAACATAACATTGTAGTACTCTCTTTTTGGTAACATTATTTCATGCTTGGTTACTTTATTATTGAATTTAAAGATTTTACTTGAACAATGATTTACAAAACATCTTCTTCATAAAATTGAACTCATATATCTGTTATGAATTATCATGTCTTACCAAAGATGTTAGTCTTCCGCAACTTTACATTTACCTTGTATTTGTTTATGCTACAAACTCTAATTTATGAAAATATTGTGATACTCAAAACTCTGATCTATTTCAATGAAAAGTATTCTAAAAACTCCTTATCATTTTCTTCTCTATACAAACTCGATCATGCCTTTATCTTATTGTCAATTTTTAAGTGGTGTCTCCTTACCCGCTTTTGCTAATAACAAAAGGGGGAGAACTAACATGATAAATATATTCTGCTATCAAAATATAAAACTAACATGCTTAATTAAGATGATAGATTACATATTAGAGGAGCATTCACTTAGGGGGAGCATGCATTTAGGGGGAGCAATTCTAAATGCTAAAATCGATAATTATCCTAAGTCATCACTCTCACACACGCAAGTAAGTTTCATCATGCTTATATATTAATGCTCTGATTTATCATTAATGGATTTGTTATTATCAAAAGGGAGAGTTTGTTGGAACATGGTCTTCCGCATCTCCTAGGTTTGAGAATAACAAATCCTATGTGTATTTGATCTTGTGTGTTTAAGTGTGCAGGATAACAAAGTCCACATGACTCAAGGATTACATAAGAAGGTTGCCCCCAAAGTTGAGCCATCAAATCCAACACTCCTACTAGCGTCGGCGGTAGTCCTAGCGCAGGCGCTAGCTTTCGCTCGACGAAGTGTAAGCGGCGCTCGATAAAATTCTCATCACTGTGTTCGACGAAAATTCGCTTGACGAACTGTAAGTTGCGTTCGACTAAATTTCGATCGACGAAAAGAATGCTTAGGCGCAATTCCGGGAGTACTTATAGAAGGAGATAGCGCCTGGCGATATCCGATAGCGCAGGCGATAGCGCGGAGCACAGTAGGCAAGAGAAAAATGTTTCCTCGGATTGAAGATTCTGCCGCATAGAATATGTCCTAAAATGGGATAGCGTCGGCGGGACGACTAGCGCAGGCGCTAGCGCTCTGGCTATAAAAAGGACCCCTCTTCTCTCGTTTCATAGAGACATCGGAGAGAGATTGAGTGCTAGAATTCCAGAGGCTACCTTGGCCGAAAGTTCGATGTCCTACCAAAGTTCTGCAAACATCTGAAGGAGAATCTCATCACGCCGGATCCAAACGAAGTCCGCTTCTACAACGCTTATTCTACAGCGGATCTTCATCTCCAACTTCAGAAGTTCATCAAGAGTGAGTTTTTAATTATTTTCATTTCTTATTTCTTGTAAACGGTTAGTGAAATCGTCTCGTGTTGGCGACTAGGTCTGGGTAGGACTTAGGACGGAAATTCGCCTCGTGTTGGCGACTAGATCTAGGCTAGGTGTAGGGGGTGCTTGAGGCCATATCCGGGGAAGGGTTGGCTAGAGCGGCTCGAGGCCGAATCCGGGGAGGATAGGCTAGGGCCACCGGTTCGTGGGGATGCGAGTCGGGATAGAAAACAAAAAGAGTCTACTATTCATCGCCACCGATTTCTAGCGTTATAGAAATCAACTTTTGTAAAACCCTATTTGATATTAATAAAGCATGTCTCCACTTTATTTCAATTGTTTTACTTGACTTCTTATTGTCTTAATCTCGCATTTTTTCAAAGCTTTTCGAAATATAATATAAGTTTTTAAAAACCCTTATTCACCCCCCCCCCCCCTCTAAGGGCGCCTACCGATCCAACAGATAGGGCCGACGGTAGCTCGATGCACAAGAGGAATGAAGGAGCATGCCTTGAAATGGAAGATTCTCGCACGTAGAATATTACCTAATCCGAGATAGCGTCGGCGGTAGAGATAGCGCAGGTGGTAGCTCGATGCACAAGAGGAATCTCGGCCAGTTTTCCTTGGAATGAAGATTCTCACACGCAGAATAATTCCTAATTCAACCTAGCGTCAGCGGTAGCGATAGCACAGGCGCTAGCTCGCTCTCCTATAAAAGGAGCCCTCTTCTCTCATTTTTCACACACATCCTTGAGAGAGTTCTAGTGCCTAAATTCCATAGCCTTATTCTGTCGATAGTTGATCTCCCACCAAAAGATTTGATAGTTTATGAAGGAGGACTTCTTCACGCGGCATCCGACCGACGATCGCTTCAACCACGTTTATTCTACAATGATCTTTCGTATCCGACTTCAGAAGTTTCGTAGAGGGAGTTTTTCATATTGTTGTTATTTATTTCAATTCATAACTCTTGTAATCGTGTAGTGAATTCGCCTCGTGTTTGCGACTAGGTCTGGGTAGGACTTAGTGTAGAAAATCATCTCGTGTTGGCGACTAGGTCTAGGGTGTAGATCTAGGGAGTGCTCGAGGCCATATCCGGGGGAGGATTTTCTATAGCGTCTTGAGGACGAATCTAGGGGAGGATAGGCTAAAGCCACCGGTTCGTGGGGATACGAGTCGGGATAGAAAAAAAAGGAGATCTTTCTTTTTTGCCTACGATTTCTAGCGTCATAAGAAATCATGTTTTGTATTCTATTATTTCAAGTTAATAAAATCATGTCTTTATTTTATTTAACTTTAGGTGTTTGGTTTTTCACTATTTTGATCTCTTAGATTTTCAAGTCTCACAAAATATAATAAAAGTTTTTAAAACCCTTATTCACCCCCCCCCCCCCCCCCCCTCTAAGGGCGTCAACAGATTCAACAAGTTGGACACCCTTTATTCATCATACACAACTCCAATAACCTTAGAACTGTCATGTACCACATAGGATGGTGGGTAGGTCAGTTCATTTTGGATCAAGTCCCAGATAAGTTTGGTGTGCGGTTAGAGAAATGCTTAAGTTGAATTTATTAAGTCTAGAAAGAGGAGTTAGATGATATGAGCCACCAGTAATAATATGGTATGTTAAGCTTCTGGGATTAGACCCAGATCGTGACCAAGTTAAGATGAGTTGAGAAGAAGTCAGTCAACAAATATCAGGTAGTATTGAGGTTCAATTGAAAATCAACGCTCCCCTAAATAACTATAATTCATCTTAGGGCTCTAATGCAATGAGAGAGTTTGTGGGAGCAATGGGTAGCCACTAATAATATTAAATATCTTGAGAAAGGGAAGTTTGGTATGTCACCCCATCATACATCTTAGTACCACTGCGAGCCCTCATCGAGTAGACCTCGGGAAGTCTAAGATGCACCCTAAACATCTAAGATTAACAAAAGAGTAGAAAAGACTAGATGGTTTAGGAATATGAATAAGTCATACACATACAGCTTAGGTGAATATTACTTTATAGAGGGGAACGGACAAGTCTGTCCATGGAGTCGTAGGCTCGGTAGTTATAAAGGACGGGTCGGTCCTGCGAGCTTAAGCTCAGGTGGAACATAAGTGTATGTGCATAAAATGTGGTGGGTCTTCAGTACTAGCCCAGTCGACACACTGACGAAAGTACGATGACTCGACGAGTGGTAGAAGTTCAGAGGGCCGGAATGTTTTACTTCGCGACCAAAAGATCGCATGCCCTAATAACCCTACACTTAGCCTATTTAAGGTCTGGTCTCTACGGGTCCAGCAAGAGTACTCATGAGTTCATGAGTACCAAGGACTGGTGTCATAGCATACGTAAGGGCCTAGGCTTGGTAGTGTGTTATACCCACCTAGGTGAGGAGACGTCCGCTCTTCTGCCACCGTTTGACCACGACGGGAGGTGCCCGAGAGGTTAGCTACCTCCGACAAGTGGGAACTAAAGATTTGTATGTACAAAGTCGTGTGGGTGAGTTACATGTGTGTGAACCAATAATATAAATATTGCATTGCATTACATATCATACACATCATACATATACCTCAAAAACCACATCGTATAATCTAGTATGGGATCCTTTATACGATGGGTCTATGCAAAACGACCCCTTAACTTATAAGATTGTATGGGCTTTCCTTATAAGTTAAGGTTACTTTTCTGTGATGATAGTTAGTTGTACTTCTTTTACATATATTGTTGCTCTTACTGTTGTTCTTATATACAGTTCTTACATAGTAGAATTGTTAGTGTTTTATTGAACTTGCTAGCAAATAACATATTAGTACATGGTTTACTACTATGTGAGTGAGAGCACTGTCATCTATTTTGATACATCACTTGTTGTCCTCCGCTTCTTTCTCCCGCCAGTGCCTAGGAGTCACCGGGGGAGGGGACAGGGAAACAAATTAGTCTTTTGACTAATGGTCGGATGTGGCATTACAATAGGACCCCCAAGAGCAGCGGACCCAGTACATAGAGAGGACAGAGCATGATGCGTGGCACGACCAGGACTCGGAGTATCTGTAGCAGTCGGAGCAGCCCCTATGAATGTGGATATTATCTTCCAAATGCAGTCTTCCATGTTTTTCCTAATCAGTGTTTAGGTTGTTTAAGTTTGAGAAATTGTAGTGACGACTAGATGTATTGGGGCTTAAGCCTTTATTTATCTCTTTACTCTTCTGCACACTTTTTACTCCATCTCATTTGTGTCCTTGTATTATTTATTATATGATGTGATGTGGATTCTGTTTATCTATTTATGCTTCTATTTACTCTGTGATGAATGGTTGCCCTGTGAATGTTGAAATGCCGGTAGGATCGGCATCTTGCGGTGACAACCTCCCCATATGTTGGAGTCACTGTAAGGCGGCGATTCTGGGCATAAGACCCAGAAATAAAGCAAAAAAGGGGACTTATAGAGTGGGAAGTATGGGAAGCCACTAATAATAATAATAAATATCTTGAGAAAGGGTGGTTTAGGATGTTATCTCATCATACCTCCTAGTACCACTGCGAGCCCTTCACCGGGTAGACCTCGGAAAGTCCAAGATTCACCCTAAACATCTAAGTTTAACTAAAGGGTAGAAAAATTAGATTGTTTAAGGAAGGTGAATGAGTCCTATACACACACACACACACACACACACACACATCTTCGGTGAATGGTAGACCATGGAGTTGAAAGGCAAGTTAGTCCCTGGAGTCGTAGGCTCGGTATTTATGAAGGATGGGTTGGTCCTGCGAGCAACATGCTCGGTGAATATATAACAGAGGACTGGTTAGTCCTACGAGCTGGAGGCTCGGATGATAGAGATGATACATTAATGCATATGAATAGAATGTGGTGGGTATTCGTAATAGCCTAGTCGACACACTGACGGAAGTACGATGACTTGACAAGTAGTATGTGTTCAGAGGGCCAGGATTGTTTTTCTTCGTGACTGAAAGGTCATATACTCTATACCCCTACACTTAGCCTATAAAAGGTCTAGTTTCGATGGATCCAGCAAGAGCAGGCAGGAGCTCATGAGTACGGAGGATATGTGTCATAGCGTACGTTATGGACTAGGTCTGGTAGTGTGTTATACCCACCTAGGTGAGGAGACGCCCGCTCCTCTGCCATCGTTTGACCATGACGGGAGGTACCCAAGAGGTTAGCTACCTCCAAAAAGTGGGAATTAAAAGTTTGTGCGTGCAGAGTCGTGTGCGTGAGTTGCATATCTGTGAAATATTAGTATAAACATTGCATTGCACTATATATCATACGCATCATAACATACTTCATAAAACCCCATCGTATAATCTAGTATGCGCTCTTTTATACGATGGGTCCTTGTAAAACGACCCCTTAACTTATAAGTCTGTATGAGCATTCTTATAAGTTAAGGTTACTTTCTATGTGATGACTTTTAGATAGATGTGTTCTTACTTTGCTATTACTACTGCATTTACATGCTTTTAGATAGCTGTGTTCGTACTTTATTATTACTGTTACACTTACATGCTTAATATAGACTGTGCCACATTTATTACCTGCTAGTTAGGGACACTTTCACCTGTCTTTCCATAATCAGACTTGTTTTCCCACCTTTTCCTTCATCCCGCTTGGTGCCTAGGAATCACTGGGGGGAGGGGAGAATTTGGCTTAGTCTTTACACTAATGGTCGATTGTGACCAACACCACTACAGGAGCAGTAACAGCACACCAGAAGGGAGGAGCGTGATACGGTGACCCTGCCCGGACTCGGAGTTTAAGCAGCAGCAGCAGGAGCAGCCCTAGTGAGTGTGACTAGATATTACCTCTCGAAGGCTATCCTCCATCCTTTCCCTTGCCAATAGATTTGATTTACTTCCGCGAGAGACTTTGTAATGAGGCTTGATGTATAGGGTATAAGCCCTTGTTTACCATATAGTACGTTACTACGCATTCATTTTGATGTATCTCATTTGTGAACCTTTGTTATATTTATGTTATGATGTAATGTGGACTGGGTTATATATATAATAGCTTCTAAATTACTATGTGATGAATGGTTGGACTGTGAATGTTGAATTGTCGGCAGAATCGACGTCTTGTGGTGACGACCTTACCGTGTGTTGGAGTCACCGCAAGGAAGCAGTTCTGGGCGTAAGACCCGAAAAGCGAGCAAAAAAAGGGGTCTTGCATTGTTGTCCATATTGCCCATTTCCTTAATAGCATAGATCTTGATGTCCCACTCTTTGTTGAGGGACCTCAAGAACTTATCGTGCAGATCATAATTTGAGAACTCTCTTCCATAGTGTTCTTCAATCCATTTACTATCTTGAAGAACATTTCGTAACATTTAGCTTTGTAAATGAATATGAATGTTGACGGCGGCGAGCTCTTCTTTCAGAAATAATAAAGGAAAGTGATTGTCAAATTAAAGATTAGGGTTTCCTGAAATTAACTTAACCCTTTTATAAGGACCCTTGATAATAGTCTCTTCCTCGTATGTCTTTTATGTCAGTTCCCAGCTTTCCATAAAGCTCAGCTTTCCATAAAGCTTAGCTTTCATTGGCTCAATCTGCGGCGGAAATAAATGACGTGACTCCAATATCACGCTTTAATTTAAATTCAGGCCTTTCCGCCATTCGACTGGATGTCTAGTCAAATTTACTTCTTCTGGACGAATTTGCACTGTGTATTGCTTTAGTTCAATTCTTCTACACGAAGCATCTTGTTGTCTTTGATAGTCTTCAAGACGATATTTCATAGTATAATCTTCTGGTCGAATCGTTTACACGAATCATCTTGGTGACTTGTGGTCTACAAGATGATATTTCACACTTCATTCTTCTAGATAAATTGTCTACACGAATCGGCTTGTTGTCTCTTCCATAAGATGATATTCCATTGCTTCAGCCTTCTAGTCGATTCTTCTACACTAATTGACTTGATGTCTCTTCATAGTCTTCAAGAAAATATTTGATTACTTGTGTCTTCTAGTCGAATCTTCTACACGATTCGATTTGATATATCTTCATAGTTTTCAAGACGATATTTCACAGATTGTTCCTTCTAGTCGAATCTTCTACACGAATCGACTAGACAACTCTTTATAGTCTTCAAGGCGATATTTCAGCTCTTCTAAATGAATCATCTTGTTATTCATGAAATATCTTCTTGGTTCCTCGACGGCATTACATGTGACCTCGACGACAATTGCCTTAGTCAATTTTTTCTTCATATAACTGCTTTAAGATATATATATATGTATATATATAGTGTACTTCGAAGACAATATGAAGGTATATGAACCTTGTCAAGACGATATCGTCTTGGAAAGTATTTTGCCAAGGCGATATCGTCTTGGAAAGTATTTTGCCAAGACGATATCGTCTTGGAAAGTATTTTGCGTCGAGATCATCAGCGTCATCTCGACGCTGCGTCGAATTGTCTCGGCGATACTTGTACTCAAAGTTGCGTCGAGGTCGTCTCGGTGCTACGTCGAATTGTCTCGGCGATACTTGTACTCGAAGTTGCGTCGAGATCGTCTCGACGCTGCGTCGAATTGTCACGACAAAAATGTGTTTTATGCCCTGAGTATAAAATAGGAAGCGATTAGGTTTTCTGACTGGATAATCTTTTTCGAAAAGCTATCAGAGCCAAAGCGGAATAGTTCCGTATAGGTCTCGACATTCCGCGAGATCGCTGCCGCCGCCTCTCCCTGTCGTCAGATCTAGCAGTTCGTGGGAGACGCAGAGTGCATTCTTCCTCCATCCCAGATCTTGTTGGACATGAGTCATGGGGTTCTCCTTCACTATGTGCACTCCTATAGAGGCGTTGATCCATTTCAGTACTTGGAACTCAGAGTTCGGTCTTGGGATCAGATCTTGGAGCATCTTGGTTGATTGTTGACTCAATCCCTTTCAAGTATATTGCAATGTCTTGCTTCTTCTTTTATTTCTTGATTCATGAAGTCGCAAGATCCGTAACTCGTTTGGGTTGTTCTTGTTTCTTTTCGTTGCGCACATGTGATGTGTTATTTTAAGAAAAAAACCAACAGGTAATACATCCTAGATTATGAAATCACTTTAAGATAATTTGTAAGATAAATCAAAGGGTGTTTTCCCATCACTCATAAGGTGTCATGCCAATGTTGGCTTGGTGATTGTTGATGCATGAGAACTCTACGAGTGGCAATAGTCTCTTCCATGGCACATTGTAGTCAATGATAAATAAACGAATTAAATCCTCCATCGTTCGATTGATTCACTGTCTTGCCATCTGTCTGAGGATGGAAGGTTGTGCTAAGAGAAATTCTGGTACCCAAATAAGCTTGCACCTTCCTCCACTCCCGAGATGTGAAACATTCATCTAGATCTGACACAATCATCTTCGACACACAATGATACTGAACTATCTACTGCACAAACAATCTGATTAGGACGTCCACATGATCTCCTTGGGGGATCGGAATGAACCAAGCAACCTTGGCCAGTATGTCGAAGACCGCCCAGACTGAATCATTTCCTGATCGAGAGTGTGGTAACCCATGAACAAAGTCTATGGATATGTCTTGAAACATCCACTATGGTGCTGAAAATGGATGCAACATCCCTCCGGGCTTTCTACATTTTGCCTTAACCATCTGGCATGCTTCGCAATGAGTCACACAGCATGTGATATCCTTCTTCATACCTGGTCAATATAGTGTCTTCCTCAAATTTGCATTCATCTTCATGGTGCCCAGGTGTAAAGAATACAACATGTTGTGGGCCTTCCATAGTATATCCTCTTGGATTCCTCCCGCTGCCACAATGTACAATCTATGGTGGAAATGAATAATCCTTCATGTAGCCTATAGTCGTCCTGCTGCCCACTCTGCAATGCCACAATAAGTGCCTCCATAACTGGATTCTCTTTCTGCACGGTCCGGATCCTCTCATGTATATTGCACTGAATCTCCGTCTAGGTTAAGAACTCTTGGTAACTCTTCGGGGATGACCAAAAAAAACTGGAGTGATATCCATCTATTCCAAAGTGCGTACTAACTCCATAATCGTAAGCCTCATCCCACTGCTAGATGCAGGTATACTACTGCTCAGGGTATCAGCTATGGTATTCACCTTGTCGGGATGGTCATGCAAGGTGAAGTCATAATTGCACAAAACTCAAATGATCCTCATTGCCTCAGGTTGAGGTCTTTATGTGAGTACACGTATTTGAGGCTCTTGTGGTTTAAGAAGATCTCACAATGAACCTCACAAAATAGTGCCTCCAGGTCTTTAAAGCGAAAACCACCGCGTCAAGATCTAAATCTTACGCCAAATTATTCTGCTCATACTTCTTCAATTGCCTCAAAGCGTAAGCAAATATACGGTCATGATGCATCAATGCTTCTCCCAACCCTCTAAGCGAAGCGCCTGCCTATATCTATAATCCCTCCTTCCTTGGAGGAATAGTCAGAATAGGTGTCGACATCAATCGGTCCTTATGCTCAGTAAAGGCTTCTTCGCACTCTGGGGTCCAAACAAAAATTGCATCCTTCTTCGTCAGTGATGGTAAGGGTAAGGCAATTTTCGAGAAACCCTCTACAAACTTGCAATAGTAGTCTACTAGTCTAAGAATACTCCTGATATATGACGCTGACTTCATGACTTGACAATCTCCTACTGCTTGAATCTTGGGGGATTCAGTGCCACTACTGCTCCACTAATGAGATTACTCAGGAAGTTGACTTCCTTGAGTCAAAACTCGCACTTGCTGAATTTGGCATAGAGCTGGTGCCCCCCCCCCCCCCCCCCCCCCCCCCCCCCGCAACTCTTGTAGAACTAATCGCATGCGGCTACAATGTGCCTCCTCAGACTCAGGGTACACAAGTATGTCATTAATAAACACAATGACAAATACATTGAGGTAGGTATCAAACACCTTGTTCATGAGGCTCATAAATGTTGAAGGTGCGTTGGTCCAATTCTGGGGGCAACCCTAGCAGTTTTTGTGAGAAGACATCAGGATAGTCTCTGACCACTATCACCTCTGTCAACTCTAGCTGACTCTCTGCTAGCTTGAAATAGATCGATTAAACTTCTTCTCCCTGAGTATATGTCTTAATGGCTTGAACAAAAGATAATAATATCTGGGAAGCGAATCAAATACATTACAAAGTAACGACTCGCTCCATTGGTGATCGCAGTGTGACTACCTTGGTCACGCAGTCAATTTGAGCTCCTTACTTCTCTAGTCAGCCCATGCCCAAGATAAGATCACATTCCAAAATCTCTAACACTATAGCCATGACCTCAAACAACTCATCCTTCAGGCACACCGGGAAAGTGCACTTGGCCGACAATAACATTTATAACACATCTGGTAGTCGCATCCTCATGGACAATCAGGAGAAATGAGTGACTCCTTCAATGCCCATGATGAAATCCTGGGATACAAATGAATATGTGCCTCCAATGTCGAACAAGGCCATGAGATGGTTTCTTATTAACAATGAATATGTGAAACCGATAGAAGTAAATTGTTGAATGACTGTCGATGATTAAGTATGTTTCTTTGAAGATGAGAGTTGATAGAAGTCGATTATTGAATGGCTCTCGATGATTAATTTAATCCATGAGAATGAAGAATGGAAGGTAATAGTCAAATAGGATTCCACGAATTAAGATGATTTTGAAGAAATAATATTCAGAGTTCTCTACTAGAAGCCAGTCGTTGAGTGTCAGCCGACAACTTAATTAGTTAAGTTAAAGAAAACTTCTGAATATTTCAAGTTGAAGTAGTCGTTGCGAAAAGTAAAGAGATGTTTTGAGATAAGATGGCATTTAAGGAACTAGTTTATTTGACCAAATAAAAGTTCCTTTCGAGGACAACATGTTTAAGGAATGGGCTTTTTAGTCATTCCTTAAGAAAATAAAAGGAAAGGTTGATCTACTTCTCAAAAGCTTAGAAGGAACAACTAATCGAGTATACACACTATTTTCTCTCGAAAATCTCTAACTCTCTAAACTCCTAGAGAATTAAGAGATGGAAGCTCTCAAGAAAGCCTTCACTTGTTCTACGAAGGCAAAGAAAAAGATCGCATTCTCCAAAGCAAGCATCCATAAAGAATCTAAAGCAAAGCAGTCCCATTTTTAATAAGAAACTTAAATTATGGAAAAGTCATTTATTTCGCTCGGATTTGTAAAGGAATTCTAAAAATCTCTTCAAAAAATTCAATTGATTCTAAGAGTCTCCCTCCCAAAAAAAATGATTAATTTTGAGAATCTCCTTACTAAAAATTCAGACCTTGCAAAGGCTGTGTATTCCTACCATGGTGAAAGAGTAGAGTACTCAAATTTGAGGAACCATTGTAATTTCCTTGTGATCATTCACTATATAGCCAGATTTATTTTATCAATTTAACTGCTCCATAAAATAATCTTGTTATTGTTCATGTTATGTGCAAAAAAATTCTAAAACGCAATTGACCCCTTTCTAGGCCATATTCATTAAGTATTCTCATTTATGCTACACTTTTAATATGCTCTACAACTGACATGGGGAGAAGACTAGCTGTTGAGGCAGTGATGACACAAAAAATGCCTCGAGAACTGACCTCCTCAGGAACTCAAGGGTGCGGCAGAAGAATCTTTGCAGATGCGGGTTGTCGCTAAGGCACCAAGTCCTCAGGCCATTACAATCCAAGTCAGCCCAGAGCGGCATTAACTTCTAGAAGTTTGGTTGCCCTTAGATGAAGTGTACAAAGTCCTCTATTGACGCATTGAGCTCCGTGAACTCGCAATCATCATAGTGATTAGAACGTAATGGAGCATGGCATTATTGCAAGCACTGTCAGCTGTTCCTGCAAGTACAGTGGTTTCATGTGCCTCAAAGGGGTCTTCCTGTGAGTACAGTGGGGTCACGTGCCTCAAAGGGGTCTTTTTGTGATGGGGTCACATGCTCTATAGAAAACATTGTGGAAAGAATAGGCATATTAAGGTGGTGATTGGCGGAGAAAAAGCCTCGTGGACACCCTCGGCTTGGTAAACTTAAGGGTGCAACCAAACATTGCTTAAGTGAGTTGTCGTCCAAGCAACAGGTCTTCGTCCACTCACATCTCTCTTCTCATTCGCACAAGCTATGATATAAAGAACAGTTCATCGCCTGATTGGTACATGTTTGGAGGCCGCAGATCATTTACTTGGTACATGTTTGGATCGACATTCTAATTTTCATCCCAAAATAAATCAACGAAGCAATTGAAGATCTCATTAGCCCCTACGATGTTCAAGTGGGCAAGAGGCCCACTTTTTCTCTTGCTTAAGGTCGTGAATCTCAACTAACGCCCGAAGTCATAGATCCTAGCAATGGAACTATGTAACAGCCTACATATTGGCCCCACATGTTGATGAGATCACAAATCATTGCTCGTTGGTAATGTTTGGATCGACACCGTGGATTTTCTCCCAAAATCGGTCTACGAAGCAACTCATGTATCATCTCCTACTTTATGTTGAAAAGGGCATCAGGGACACCCTTCCTCATATTTGAGGTTGGGAATCCAAACAATAACTCATGCCTTAAGTCACCAAAGCTGGCAATGGACATGTGATAGCATGTAAAACAAATCCCGCACCTTTCCCTCCAAGGTCATCCAGAAGAGCTTATAGGGAAACACATCAGTTATCCTACGTAACAAGCCCAGACTCGAACCATTGGAGGTGGATGCGGCATAAAGAACACATTGCAAACTAGCTGTGTCATGATTTCTAGCTGTGTCATGATCTTTTCGAAGGGTATCAAATCCCCCTTGTAGTACAGATCGATGCAGTCATTGTAGATGTACTCTTGTTGTCGTACCAATACTAATGCGTCTAGCACATGGATACGTTAGAGATGCTCTCTAAGTTGTCACTGTTATCACGCAACAGAATGGCAATGGAGAAATGTGGACTTTAGAGACGATTGAAGGGTTTTGATGATAGGACATGATGGAGGCTATAGCTCCGCTGTCCCTTCCAACACAAATAATGAGCCTTGGTGAAGGCCTAAGGAGCAAGACCAGTACAAAATGAGTGCACAAAAGCAAGAGAACAATTTCCTTTGATGTGGTGGTTCCACCGCCATCCATTTATGTATGTATGTATGTATATGTAAAGAAACAAATTTTGTTTTATTTTTAACTGAACGTAAAGAAAAAGTAACGTTAACATTACCGGTTGAGAATGATATGATGAGGATATATAGTCTATTTGAATTGCATTGTTCTATCCAAAAATGTTTGATGCGAACAAATTTATATGGATACTTATAACCAATAAAGTTGGGGTGAGTTTTTCATATATTAATTAAGAAAACACAATAACAGATGAATAATATCAACTGCAGCCTATCCAAACTGTTGAAGATTTTCTCTTCCAATGGCAGGCTTATAGCCTACTGGGAGGATTTGAAACTTACCTAGAATATGTAGTTCATGCTTATCAGATTCAGCAAAGAGATTTGATTAGATAAACTTTTGCTCGAAAGCTGGATGGTTTATGAAGCTAAATCCATGCAATCTGTCCTGCGGAAGCTTTTTTTTTTAAATCATCCGCAGGACGTAATGATTGATAATTTTACAATATCGACAACAACCGCCTCAAACAAATGGCCTATGAGATGGTTGTGAAATCAAATATTTATCAGGTGAAATCAACTGATTACGCCGTCAAAGAACACTGAAGTGCATACTAGATTAGACAACTATGATGTGCTAAATTCAAATAAGTATGTGCAGGTAAGGACCTTAAAGCTTCGCACTGTTCTATTTCCAAACCTTAATGGCACCATCTCTGCTGCTTGATATCAACAGCCTCTGATTCAACTTGAGAGATGCCAATGACAGAATAGAGTCACGATGGCATCCAGCAGAATCAGTAGCAGCCACAGCTAAGAGAGCTTTCTGAGACTGTTTCGCTGGGGTTTCTCTCCTGCTCATCTCCTGTTACACAAATGGAAATCATAAAGTAGTGCTAAAATTGATCAATTGATAAAGAACAGAATGAAATTGTGTGAGACCAATGGCCAATGAAATAAAAGATGATATACACAATCTATGCTCGATGTAATAGCTAGCTAGAAGTCAATAGGTAATTGAATGAAAATCTAATATCAGATTGCATACTAACAAGCAATAGGGAATGCAATAGTAAATTACTACTAGACATGAAAATAATGCGTTTGATATTTAGCTAAGAATTAGAGGTGCGTATACAAAGAAAAAAAATCCAAAGATAATCTATGTTCTATGAAGAATGGAAGGGCTTGTTTTAAGTGTAACCAATCTAAAGCATTAACTTAAATTTCATGCATTAGATCTCATCTCTACCGTTCCATCGCCCATTCTTTATGGAGAATTTTATGCCAGGAAACTTCTTTTTCACTATCTCATTTCCTATCTTTCCCGTTCAAGTGGTTAATTTCTGGTACTATTTGGTAGTTGGGAAGCTAAAAATGCTACCACAAGGCGTTGTTGGATTCCCTTAATCTCGCTATACACCCATCTGAATATGTTCTATTACCAAAAATATATAATAATCGAATGTAGGAAAGTAGTAAACAAATATTTTAAGCCAATAATTGAATTAAGTGCCTGTTTGTCAGGCCGGCAGCTCACAGGTACATTGTCGATGGATGAGGAATGGGGGAGCACCCAAAAGGGGGTGTACCTAAATGGGGGAGAAGGCTTTTGTCGTTCAGCATAGAATGCCAAAAGTAAATATCTGGCAAGGAACACCCCTTCTCCGACTAGATGCCTTTGGTGCGAGCCGGCCCGCCAAACATGCTCTAAGAGAGGAAGTGAGTATAGAGGGGATTGAAATGGGTGAACAATGACAGGATCCTAGCACACATAGGAATAGCATGCAATATATTTTTCCTTGTATCAAAAATATTAATTTTTGGTAAAATGTAAAATTTACAGTAGAATAGCACCCAAAAAACAACACAAGTTAATTCAAGGATTTGATTAAAGTCAAAAATCTTAAATATATTTTCCTATTGAAAATTAGAGCATTCCTCTTAATCCATATGCATTGAAATGATCAATCCCAAAGAAGTGAACTGGAGCTTATCATAATTACACATTTCAACCGCCTCAAGCAAACAAATACGTTTAAGTTCATGTAAAGCTTGCTTGACTGAGAAATGATTTGAACAAGGTACATGTTATAGCCTCTCGCAAATGGTGATTATAAATGCTATCCATTGCTTGAATAACCTAGCTATCTCAAGCTCAGGTTAGAAGCAAATCCTAGAAAAGGCCATAAATTTATAGTTCTTGGCTTATCGTCTTTTAAGGCATTTCCTAATTCTAAGGATATAGGGCTGGTTTGGCTCCGCGGAACCAATCCACGCGGAGGTCACCACGACCGCGGTGGCCTCTGTGCAGTCAATTTCTGCAGAAAATCCGTGGAAATCGACGGTGGGGCGGATCCCCACCAACCGGCCGTGGTCCCGCCAAACGGGACACGGCCGGGCGGTGAGGTTCGCGCAACCCGGGTGGGACCCGCCCCGCCAAGCGGGAGCATTAACTTATCCAAAAAAAGAGCTCATACTACAAATATCTTCAGCGTTTCTGTCCAAAATAATAAAACTCCTTTTGATCATCTCTTTTCTGAAAAAGAAATAATGTTTATGTAATTTGTATTGAGCCGCCTAACTTTCTAATTCTAACAAAATGAAATTCATCAAATTAACCAATAACAGTTTATTTTCTATTTTGATGTCAAAGCTACATATACAGCATCCCAAAATAAATAAACGATATATTGCATGGGGGATGAGATATGATACAATACGGACACAAGATTCATAATTTTCAAAGAACCTAGGTGATGCAGGACGACGCGTAGGGTTTGCGCGTCTGTCGACTTTTTCTAGGAAACCATAAATGCATGCCATTAAAAAATGAATTTGAGCGGGCGTTGCACGAACTTTTAAAAAAATAAGCAACTAGTTTTTTTTGTAAAAGCACAAAATTACTATTTTTGTTTAAAATGAATTTTCTTGAAAATTTGATTCAGTTCTAAATCCGGGTAAGGAAGTTCGCAACTTTCGTTCCGTCCCCCTTGTCGCAGCAAAACGGAAATCGTGAACTCCAAATACGTTTCCGTTTGGAATTTTCGACGTAACGTTTGCTGACAAAACCCAATCGAAAATCCAACAAATGAATCTAAACTCCTAAGAGAAAATTTAGACGCACGCAAAGGAAGAGAAGGAAACAAGTTACCCACGGAAAGAGGCGTCTTTCCGCAATCGAAGTCGACGGCGATCCCGCAAGGAATTCCTCGTCACCTTCGATCTCCCGTTCCGAAGTCGCCCGTTGTTGCACACAGGCACCACGGAAATAATTCACTAACTCACACAAAGTGGTTCCAACGAAATCTCAAAAAAAAAGTACACCGCAGAGGCTCCAACGGATTTCACCAAGCTCACACATTGGAATTACACTCAACTACCTCATTCACTATTTACCATCTCTAAATAAAACTGCTACAACCACTTTCACTCATCAACGGAAATGAAGAAACTAACCTAAACAGTTCACTGTCAATCTTCACAGAAGCCAACAGTGGAGTCAACTTCTTCTCTACAGAACTCCACTCGGAAGCATCAGCAATCACGCAACTTCTATAATCAATCACTCAATACATTCTTCAACTCCTACAGAAGACTAAGCTGGAAGCAAGCAAGGCACATCTAATCTCCTTCTCTAATACAGTACTCATAAGGGAAGCACTATGCAAATACAAAACTATCAAACTGAAACAGTAGCAAACAATCTCATTCAACAACAAGACTCCTCTCACGGAAGGAAAACACATCAGTCACTATTCATCATCTTCTCACCGAAAACAGCCTCCTCAAAATAACATACCTATTCCCTTTTATAGGGTTACAAAAACAGAAAACACATGAAGGATCGGCCATGGCGAAGCTGGAACGTGGAGCTGAAACCGCCGGGACAGGGCATCGTGCAGGCGGTGGATGTCGTTGAAGCTGGATGTGGGCGGAAGGCGCAACATCGCGCAAAAATTTCTAGCGTGCAGCGGCAATGTCGAGAGAGGAGCGGCTGGGAGTAATTGATACCGTGCCCTAGCTTCGTGCAGCGATATTGATGGGGAGGAGTTCTGAATTGAGGGAGAACGGCTGTTGGACCGGGTCTTCTTAGGGAAAAGAACTATATATATATATATGTTATACGTGTGTGTGTGTGTATATATATATAATGTTTTGCCAAATACATATATAAATATAAGGGCATTTACCGGGACCTCCCCTCTAAGTTTGTAAAATTACAGATTGCACCCCTCTTATTATTGAAATTACAAAAACCTCCCCTCAATGTTAAAAAACATAACATTTACCTCTCCTGAAGTTCACATTTCATAACATTCATGCACAAAAATACACCCTTCATAGTATATTTTTAGGGAGGGGATTTTGTGCATTGATGTTATGAAATATGAACTTCAGGGGAGGTAAATGTTATGTTTTATAACATTCAGGGGAGGTTTTTGTAATTTCAATAATAAGAGGGGTGCAATCTGTAATTATGCTATCTTCCAGGGGAAGTTTCGGTAATTATTCCTATAAATATATATATATATATATATCTTTATCAGTTTATATATATATATTTCACAAAATACAAATACATAAATTGCAAAATGACACAATGCAAAACTCAAGGCTGATAGGGGTTCGGACGAGTGCGGCGTCGGGTACTTTTGCGTCGACCGGATCTGGGCTGGTCTCTACCACTAGGATACAGAATAAAATAAATAAATACAAATGAATATAAAGATGTGTGATATTCACATATGCTTTTTTGGGATCATCATCTCACATTTCATTTATTAAATAAAGAAAATATTTATGTGTAACAAAATCATATCATATAGGAGACGTGAATACCCTTATCATCCAACATGTTCTTTTAGTCAAGATGGAAAAATGAGATTATTTTTCACTTCAGAGCAATGCCCTCTATTCATACATAGCGGGTGAAGAACCAAACACAAGAAAAATAAGTGGGTCTTTAATAATGGGAACATTCCCAGCTTGATAATGTTGTCCTTGAAAATATCACAGCACATGCACTTGGTAAATACCTGATCCTGAGATTGAATTAATGGAGTACAAATAATGCCTTTTTCAATGTGATCCTTGATAAAGCCTATCAAATTCGTCATGTTTCGTTCGATCATGTTGAACAGGATTATGTGCAATAATGATAGCAACTTTGTTGTCACAGTATAATTTGAAAGCCTTTCCAATCTGTAGTCTCAAATCCTGCATTATCGAGTTAAGTCAGAGCACCTCGCATATTCCTTATGGCATTGCCCTATACTCTGCTTCTGCGCTGGATCTTGCTACAACATTTTGTTTTTTATTGCGTCAAGTCATGAGATTCCCTCCAACAAATGAGCAATACTCAGTAGTGGACTTTCTACCTTCTTGATTTCCAGCTCAATCAGCATCTGTCAACATACAGTTGTTTAGTCCGGGAGAATAAAATTCCACGTCCAGGTCTTCAAGTATTGTAACACGCATGACAACTTCATGATGTCGCAATCGAGGAGAATGCATGTATCTGCTAAGGATCCCAGCAGCATGTGTGGTATTCAAACGAGTAAGTGAGAGATAGATCAGACGACCCACCAATCTTTAGTAGCTAGAGGAGTTCATCTTCTGACCGTCCTTGTCTTCATCAATCTTGCAATTTACTTCCATCGGAGTATTAGCAGGAGCACAACCAAGCCGAGTTTCTTCTAGAAGATCTAGGACATATTTCCTTTGAGAAATGAAGATTCCGAGGTAAGAGCATACAACATCAATTCCCAAGAAATATTTTAATTTTCCTAAAACATTAACTTCAAACTCTTTATGCAGGTACGCCTAAAGCCACGTGATTTTTGCAACACCATTTTCGGTGATGATTATGTCGTCGACATATACAATTAGACTAGGCACTTGCACTGTTTTCTTTTCACGATAAAGTATGATCAGAGAGACCCTGCTTGTATCCCAATAACGCCATGGCATTCTGGAACTTCCCAAACCAAGCCCTGGAGGATTGCTTTAGACCGTATAGAGATTTTTGAAGTTGGCGCACCTTTCCTTCAGATCCTATCTTTACAAAACTAGGTGCAACCTTTATATAGACATCTTCTTAAAGATCACCATGTAAAAAGCGTTCTTAACATCAAGTTGTTGTGACTCCCATCCCAAACATGCACAACAAGACGAAAGACACGGATGGAGTCCATCTTGGCAAGGAGCAAACGTTTCATGATAGTCTACACCCGGAGTTCGGGTATACCCTTGAGCAACTAGCCTTGCTTGGAATCTCTCAACCACCCCTTAATTCTGTGTAACAGAGAACACCCATCTGGAACCAACAGATATCTTCCCGGCAGAAAGATGAGTATCTATGTCTGATTCTTCTCCAATGTCAGCATCTCTTTTTCCATTACCTTGCGCCACACAGAAATTTCTATAGCTTCTTGCCAAGTATTAGGAATACGAACAGAATCCAAGGAGGAGATGAAGGTCTTATGTGTGTTTGTCAGATTTTGATAAGTGATATAATTGGCAAGGAGGTATTAGTAGAGGTTGGCGTCCGCCCTAAATGTATAATAGGGCGATGAAGTGCGTAATCAGAATCTGGGACAAAAGAGCATACCAACCGTGGTAGAATGATCGGGGGTTGTAACACCACATCACCATATTGCGTTGTGATTGAACAGAAGAAATGGGGGAATAAGACTCCCAGGAGGAGATAGAGAAATAGACACAATAGGAGGATTCATGGGAGGTGGCAGTGGACCAAACACAGTAGGAGATATGTCATAGAGAGGTATGGTAGGTGGTCGTGGAGACACAATAGGAAGAGGAAGATTGGGAGCGTCGACAACATCAGTGTCTCTCTCCCCCTGATGAGAACTGAAATATTGTTCCTCACGAAACATCACGTCCATGGTGAAGTAGAATCATCGAGAAGGAGGATGATAACAACGATACCCTTTCGTAGTAGCATTGGAGGGAACGCACATCCAATTTATCACGATGGGCATGATGAACTGGGCAAAGCAGACATAGCCAAACACTCGCGGATGTAGATGAGAGGTGTGAACAATGCACTTAGTGGACAGCCGGGAAAGAGGAGAGGCAAAGTGTAAGGTACCGGAGGGTAGGCAATTGATGAGGTAAGCGGCGGTGAGAACAGCGGCACTTCAAGGAGATGTTTGCTCTTTCCTTCAGCCACGCCATTCTGAGTGGAGGTGTTGACACACGTTGTCAGATGAAGAATCCTATGCTCAGAAAGATAAGTGCTGAAAGCACCCGATCGTCGTACTCACCCCATTGTCACTACGGAGCACACGAATAGTGCTCCCAAATTGAGTAGCCACCATTTTGCGAAAAATATGAAAGCAATCGAAGACTTCACTTTTTTGTTTCAATAAGTACACACAAGTAGAGCGAGAGAAGCAATCAATAAAGGTCACACACCATCAATAACCAGAGAGAGATACAACAGGGGATGGTTGCCAAACATCACTATGAATAGCATCAAAAGAAACCATACTAGGAGAAGAAAAATGATTCGAACTATGTCGTACATATTTAGAAAGTTCATATTCATCAAAACAGATCAAAAAGCTTGAAAACATAGGAAATAACTTAAGAAGATAGCTGGCGGAGGGATGTCCAAGACGTTGATGTCATTGACGCACATCTGTGAGAGAGGGGCAAGGAGTGGAGACAGCCTGAGCTGGAGGATGGCCCAAGATGTACAACCTCCCGCAGTTCCTACCACTACCAAAACGCTACTTCGTTGTCAGATCATAACAAGTACACCCATCAGGAGAGAAAGTGATAGAGCAGTTTAAGTAAGTAGCCAGACGACTAATAAATAAACGATTGCGAGGAAAAGCAGGAACATGCAACACCGAGGTACGGGGCATGACAGAGGAACATATGATGGTCCCCTTACCAGCAATCAGTATGAAAGATCTGTTGACGGTGGCAACCTTATCACGCCCTGAAACGGGAGTGTATATGGTAAAACCTGACGATGTCCCTGTCATGTGAGCTGCCGCGCCGGAGTCAATAATCCACTGAGAGGAGGTTGTGTAGGCTGACTGGGCGCTAGGCAGACCAGCGGTAGCGAAAGCAGCAGTAGGAGAAGAAAACTGAGTGCGCATGAGACGGTGCAAAATATCCAAATCCTCTGAGAAAAGACTGTCAAAAGGGAGTCGGCTAAGAGCAACTTCAGAAATGTGAGCAGCAGAAGGAGCGGGTTGGCGAGAGGGATCATAAGAGCCTTTTGAGGACCTACTTTATGACACATCACACTCGTGATGAGTTTTGGGACACACCACCCGCTGACCCAGTCGATGAGTTCTTTGTTGTCGGGGACACTCACCACACTATAGCGCCACGTTTTCTAGTCGGTGCACATGATTTTCACTTAGGCGGTCATCGCATTCGCGATGACTTTTCTTACACACCTCCTGGTGAGCCCCCTGATGCGTTACGCTCCCTGAGAGTCATGTTGCTCTTCATGAGCTCGCCCTTGAGTGTAGATGTTTCACACGGTCACCTGAGCACTCGGCGCACACGAGATAAATTTTTCTACACTCCACCGAGGGAACCACCTGATCGGCCACCACATTTTAGAGACACCCCGGTCATTATTAGATTCTCTTATAGAGAGCATGTTGTGTCGGTCATGTTTCATTTACATCATTTGCATAAGTCTGTCGAGTCGTTTCGTCATCATTTGCATGAGTCTGTTGTGTCGTCTGTTTCTCGTTTGCATGTGTGTCATAAGTCGGTCCGACAAAGAATCCATAATGATAATAAATTTTGTAAATCACATGCGGATGTTCATTGGCAAGTGCAGGTACTTCATGAAGGCGAGCAGGTGATGGTGAGAATCTGCGTTGTGAGGCTCCGTGCGAGGCTTGCTAAAAGCTTGAGCGTTATGCGAATGGGTCCCTACTCAGTTCTGAGATGCATCGAGACAAATGCTTATGAGTTGGACATCCCCGCGAGCATGGGTACCCATACTGTGTTCAATGTCGAGGACCTGACGCCATACTTTGCACTTCACGAGTACTCAGGCCCACATCTTGGTGGCCCTCCCGAGCCTTTACCACTGTTGTTACCACCCACCATTCAGTCTACCCCCGAGCCCTTGCCACCACATTCATTGCCCCGTTCTCAGCCCACGTCTGACCCTTATTTACCCGGGATCTTGTCCCCAACGGTTTCACCATTGGCACCTCAGATTCCACTGGATCCTTCTACTACTGTGTTGAGAGATGAGCTTGATCGATTCGCCCCCGGACTTCGACTTCAGTACGTCCGTCTCCACTCATCGGGGATGGAAATTTTTCAGTCCGGAGGAGTTGATTGGCGAGGCCACTTCTCTGCGTCGACACTTGGACGACCTCTGTCGGACCTCTTCGAGTTTGACCTGGCATGCGGCGAGAGAATTCTAACCCCTATTCATCGGGAGATGAATTCTTTCAAGCCGGGGAGATTGATGCGGAGCATAGGCGAGGACGAGCTTTGGGGCCCATTCGGAGCTGATTTGGCGACTTACCATATATGGCGTGCCCGGATCGACGATCCGACTCCGTGGATGCGTCCGGATGCGTGTTGCGAGTCAATTTCATATATATATTTGTATTTTTTAATTATTATTTCATGTAGTTTTGGTCCCGAAACCAACGGCCAATCATAGCCGTCGATTTCGGTTGCCCTAGTGTTGTTTTCTTATAAATAGATGTGTTAGGGCTGCAGGAAACGGATTGCTGAAATTTGGATGTCATCTTCCTCATTTCCGGTGATCCCCTCCGCGGTGCCGACTCCGTGGAGCCCCTTGGTGCCGACTCCTTGGGTAAGTATCTTCTTCCTTTTTGTTAGCTTCTCCTTCCCCTCCACCAAAACAGCCAGCCACCCTCCCTGTTTTCAGCCTGCCGCCAACCCCAGCCCCCCCATAACTGCTCAGCCACCCCTCCATCCAGAATTCCTGTTTCTCATTAGTTTAGGTTACTGTTTGATGAAATTTACTATTGCATCCTAAAGTTACCACTCCCGTGAAACCTCCCCTCTCAAACGCCCCCATATCCCCTCCATATCCCGTACGCCTGCTGCCATCACCCCTCTTCCAACCCTCATAACGACTGTCCGCCACCTACAGCAAGGTAACCAGCCCCCTCCCTGCCTCTACCTGCAGGCCGCCGACCCCCTCAGCCCCTCCCCTCTCAGACCTGCCCAGATCTGGGCATTTCAGCCCAGATCCAGCCCTGCGCCGCCCCGATCCAGCACTCCAACCCCTCCAGGTTTGCTGCCAACATTTCCCCATCCGAGGAACCACCTCCCAACAGCCGTCCATCACCAAAACTATCCAGATCTGGGAATTCCAGCCCAGATCCAGCCCCTCCCCTCTCCGAGCCAGCCCTCCTAATTCCCAATCAGCCTTCCCCTTACCCGATCCGGTCCACCAACCACCGGAACCCCTCTTTGAGCCCTCCAAAGTTCAGATTTCCTTTATTTACAGCTGTCCCTAATATTCTCGTTGTGCTCTTATATTGGTATTTGGTTGTAAGACATTATTATCGTTTGGATTATTACATGCTTACTTGGATGTTCATCTTATTATAGTTATTTGTGCCTGGATTAATCTCTAACTGCAGGAAGGAATTATTCGTCGCGCGCTTTATCTTTGGCCCTCCACGCGGAGGGAAACCAAAGCCTGTTCGCTTAATAAATTATTTTGCTTTGCTGTGAATTTATTTTTGCGTGGGATGTTTAATGTTTATTATCTAACTGTGGCTTAACCGTCGGATTTGCATAGCATGTAGGGTTAGGTCGCGGTTTATCTCGCAGCCTATAGATTCGTCCTGCGTCAGAGGGTTGACGGACCCAAAAAACAGGTGGCTCTACATTTAGAATCAAATAATCTTACAATGAAAACCTGATAAATACCCACATTCCTAGCAATATCAAGCACATGAATTTGACCGGGTCTCTCTCATGATAGTGTAAGGGCCTATCTACCTAGCACAAAGTTTCATAGTTGTCCACAATGGAAACCTCTTAAGTTGCGTGCTATCATTCAATCACCTTATTTGAAAAAAATTGATCTCTCATATGATTATCCAACGCAATGTTTTAAAAGTTTCGTTATATAATATAATTTGTCGGAGAATGTCATCCATAGCATGCAACAGGTGAAAATGAAAAATGAATGATCGGATAGACTCATTAAGCGTAATCTACAGCACTATGGATATCTTTAAGAAGTGATGGGTTATCAGGACACTGGTGTTGAAAGACTCGTCTCGTGTGCAATAAACACCCAAATGATTTCAAGAGACATCAGCACTATGATGGGTTATCAGGACATTGATGTAGAAAGACTCGTCTCGTGTGCAATAAACACCCAAATGATTTCAAGCGACATCAGCACTAAGATAGAAGTTCAAGATGTGGCAACTGTCTCCCAGGAGATGCGACTAGCCAGAAGGTACATCAGGTGGATAGATAGGAAATTCATCGTGAAAGCAACGATCGCCCGAACAAATGCATGAAACATCGACACAAGGGCGAAACTCTAAAGTGCGTTGAATGTCTTCAAAAGGGAAAAGCTCATCAAGTAGCTCAATTGGGAGCTCGTCAAGAGACTCATCATGGAATACATTTGATAAAAAAGTCGATGCTGGCATGTTCCTTGGATACTCCTCATCAAGCAAAGCTTACAGATACTTTAATAAAAGGTCATTGTGCATGGAGGAATCTATACATATTACTTTTGATTGAACTACAAGATTTAATAACAATTTTGGAAAGAGCAAATTTATCTAAACCAACTCAAGTAGTCACTACGATAAGCACTCCAATCAAGGTTGCAGATGTAAGGGACACGTGGGCTTGAGCTTTTCATGTCGGTTTTTATATATTGGGGATATTTCATATATCCGATTTTAATATTTAATTAACTATATAACTAATTATATGTTAATAGTCAAATTTTTATCGTATATATGTTACCATATTAACTATTTAACACATTGAACTTCTAAATCTTGTAAACCTCTATGAAACATTTATGTTACAGAAATAAGAACGATATAGTGCGATAAGTAAAACAATGAACATACATTACAAGAACATCGTAAAATAAGCAATTTTAAGATATTTGCAACTATATCTATTTTCTATACCATCAAAATTTTAAAAATTAAATTTCAAACCTACCTTATACTTCATTTGTCATATACTCGTCAACAGTCGGGATTGTAGATAGAATATGATCATCATTCGAAGAACCTGATACCTCAAGATCCATCCCACGCAAACACATTCTCTTTCCCTTTCTTTTTTTGACTCATGGCCATGTCTTTGCCCTTCATTATTCTAGAAGGACTCCTTGCGTCCAGATCGGTATCGACAATATCTCCAAGTTGCGCCCACGTCAACCCCTCTCCTGGAAAGACTTCATCACCATCATCATTATCATCCTTGTCATCATTAGCATTCACCATCCACTCATGTATCTTCCCGAATCTAAGCTCCTAGTTGCCAAAGAATCTCGAGAAGTGTCGGAATATATCGACTTTAATAAAGCATTGAACTTTACAAAACTAGATCGTTCAATCTTTTGTAATCGAGTTTATTCCTCTTCTTCGAATATATCTTTAAAATTTTAAAAATATATACAAATAATGCATACAATCATACAATAAGATGCTTCTATTAGACTAAATCACTAAATTAATGCATATCATCTCAAAGTGCTATAGTTCCTCTCACAACGAGGATGAAATACTCGGGCTCAAAATCTTTATTGTCATAATTTTAAGGTAAGTCGTATCAGCACCATTAAGCCTCCACTAATATATGGTGGAAAAACAAAATGACAAATTATTTTAGTGATGCATCATTAAAAATTATTGGATTAATCAACATAAAATATTAAATTGTACCTGGATTTAAGTTAGGATTTTGTAGTTGTCTCTTTGTTATGTCATTATCAAATAATCTTTGTTGGTATTGGTAAAGATCAAACCCAGTACTAATGGGATCCTGCATAAAAGGATCTTTCCTATATATCCACGAGAGACACTTCAAAATCACTCATAAACCTTCCGTCGGCCTCAATCTCCAATCGGTGGGAATAATAAAAAAATGAATTTAAATAATATTCTGCTAAGTGCAGAGAGTTCATCATCTTGTTCTCACATCTGTTATCGATCAACTTCCATATAGGAAGGTATTTGTTCTTTTGGTGATCGAGAACAACAACAACCTCATCCCTAGATTTTTAATGTCCTCATATAACCACCTCATAGAAGGTGTATCACCGTCAACTCTTCTCAAAACCTTCACAAATTTGGTGAATATAGCAAATAGCCAGCTCCACATTCACCCAAAATCTTGAGTTCAACACTATCATTGTAGTCTAACATATGCAAAATAACATAAAGTGTGAGTTTCAAAATTAAAATTCAAAATATTCTAAATTAAAGTTCAACATAACTAATTGTTAGTGGAAGAGACAAATAGACAATAAATTTACCAGTTTTCCCCCAATACTATTGGCTAATTTCATTGCTTCCCACTTTGCAGATGTGAACAAGCCCTCAATTGCTTCTTCTCCAAGATACTTTCTAAAGATAGAAATGTTGTAGTAAATCTAGCCACACCAGGTCGAACAAGCTCGTGAGAGTCCAGTTCTTTCGTCGACTCTCGAAACATGTCAAGAAAGATGATATGGCCGTAGATGAAGACGGAGAGTTGGCAGCCCAAGAAGATAACACTCTTTATTGGTTTCATCTTTCATATATCTTACAACAACGTATGAGCTACACAACTAGTCCAAAAAATCTTGGACCACTTCAAAGTCATAAGTTTTGATGCATCCATATTATTGGACGCATTGTCCGTCACAATCTACAATATATTGGCCTCTCCTGGGCTATCAATCATATCATCCAAGAAGTTAAATATAATTTTTGGTCGTGTGTTGAGAAGGAGACATTGAGGTCACGGGTTGAGGTGTTGTCGTGTGACCTTAAGGTCACGGTTTCGAGTCTGGAAGCAGCCTCTTGCAAAAATGCAAGGAAAGTTTTGCCTACATTTCACCCTTGTGGTGGGACCCTTCCCCGGACCCTCACTCCGCGGGGATGCCTTGTGCACCGGGCTGCCCTGTGGAGTAGGAGACATTCTTTGAAAGCCAGAATGTCACTCCGAACTGAAGTGTATCATAATGTTCATCACACTTATCCCCTTCCGATCAATCCATGCATCTTCATGGTAGTGCACCCTTTCAATCTACAAGTCTAGGTGAATGTGCACAACATCTCCTTCATCCTCTCCACCTCCATCTGCAAACATTTCTCTCTCAACTCATAAAAGGAAGGGATTTTCATCCCATGTCCACATAACCCAATAACATGCGCCATCTGCTAGAAAGACGCGTTGCATATGGCATTAAACGGGATCCCGTTTTCATATGATATCTACCTATGTACAATGCCGCATCATGTCTAGCTTTCTTTTTGTACTTGCTCTCAATGGTACTCTGTTGCGAATACTTTCGCTTGCTTGACTCGCAGCAACATAAACAAATTAGTCCATTAGACCCTTGGACTCGCTTGTAACTTTTGCACTCTTCAAACTCTTGCACTCCAAGCTTGAATTGAATGTCGACTCAGCTTTCGCCTTCACTTCGGAGGGAACTTGAGGGCATGACTTGACATTACCCTTCCGCCCAACCAAGTGATACTTGAAACAGGTAATCCCACCATTCACTGTCTGCTTGCAGTAGTTGCATTTGATTCGGTTGATAAACCAACGTTTTATCAAATTCCCAAAATGGATCTCTACCAGTAGGTATCATTGAAAAAGACACCTAACTAGATCCAGCAAAAGAAATCATTTAAAATCTATGGAGAAAATAACCGAAATCATTTGACTGCTAAAGAAAATATTTGAAATGAAATATATGAAATGAAACAAACAATTTAAAATGAACAACCATTCTACGAAAATGCGGACATTCTACTTGATTGTTAGGAATTATAAAAAATAAGGCAACATCAGAAAAAGACCCTTAAACATTCATTAGATCATTAGATCTTCCATAATCATTCAAAATTTTCATACAACATTCTATTATCCAACGAAATTTTGGATCATCAGTATTATACCAAACATTATATTTATATTCAGTTAATGTATCCTAAGGAATCCATAGCTATAAGTCATATCAAATAAAACAAACATTGTATTTATATTCAAGTATCCAACCAAGTCACCAACATTCCAATTAGCAAACCAACAATCTATTTATATTTAAGTACCAAGCAATGAGCATCCAACTTTTTATTTCTCGAATGGAACAACTCAATATCACCATTCATCATTCATCATTCAACATGATTATACATCATAGATTGCAAAATGAAGTTGGATAACTAGATTACTTGTGGGGTGTCTTTAATCATCATATGTTGTCGAATAGAACAAATAAAATAATTTATTGATAAACATGAACCACAATTAATCAGTCAACCATTAATTTTAGAACCACAAGGCTAATTGATAGGATAGCATCATAGCAACAAATCTGTTTTAGCAACATAAACAATTAATTATAATCCATAAAGCTGAGAAACAAGATACCAATTAATACCACAAGGCCGACAAATATGATAGCAGCGGTGAGAAGAGAGGAAAGGGCCGACATATATGATTAGCAGTAGAGCGAAAAGAGGAGAAGAGAGGGTCGAGAGGTAGGAATAATAGAATCTGAAATTCATAGCAATTCCATTTTTGTCCGAGAAGCAGAGATAAGAGAGGAGAGAGTCGAGAGATGGGAATAATAACATCTGTATAATAGCAAATCCATTTTTATCCGAGAAGCAGAGAGGAGAGCTCAAATCATATCATGCAACATTGCAACCACATAAGCATACCATGCAACATTGTGATTATGTAGTAATTTATCATCTTAGATAAGAATATAAGACAGCAGCATAGAGAAGGAGAGGGTCGAGACCCGAGAGACATGATAGCAGCAGAGAGAAGGAGAGGGCCGAGAGACATGATAGTAGCAGAGAGAAGAGAGTAGAGGACTGAGAGACATGATAGCAGCACAGAGAAGAGAGAGGGACGAGAGACATGATAGTAGCAAAGAGAAGAGAGGAGAGGGAGAGCCGAGAGAGTATCTACAATTTATAGCATGCAACCTTGCAACCATACCAATATACCCTAAACCATATTAGCATGCAACATTGCAATCCGAAATCAAAAGTAGCTCCAATGCCCTAAAAAAAATTGCATCCAAAAACGAGAAAAACCTTATAGAAAAAGAGATGAAACTGGAGATTCTGGGAGAAGAAACCATAGAAATCAGAAAATGCCGCAGAAATGAGGGAGAAGAAAGAACCTTACAGTGTCGTCGATGAAACGAGAGATTCAGAAAGTGACGGAGAAACAGAAGTCATAAATTATATACCAGTGAGAGAGTCGTCAAACCAGGGAAAAAAAGAAGAAAAAGTAGAAAACCCTCAAAACCAGTGAGAAGAACGCAAGAGAGTCATGGAATAAGGCACGAGAAGAATGAGAGTGATCGAGGGTTTAATTAACCGGGCGCTCGAAATGACGAAAATAAATCCGGAGCATAAAAATCACTGAAAACCCATAACTTAAAGACGAAATGACGATATATCGGCTGGATCCTGCACTGGTATATTGGGAACGGGCCGAAATATCGGATATTTTTTCAAACCATTATGGGATGAAAAAATGGAAACGTGTCGTTTTGGGTGTCGAACCTATATATATCTACCGACATGACGGACATATCGGTCGATATCTACAACACTGACTCCCATACAGTTGAATGAAGAGACATGCAAAGAACATGAAGACACAAATAATGTCATGGAAGAGATTGAAACTGAGATAGCAAATTACCCCAGTGGTAACACATGTTGTAGGCTTGTAGCTGAGGAGATTGTGGAGACTAATAATTCTAACCATAAGACAAATGTTCTCGGGATCTATTTAAACCTTAGGGATCATCCAATCACTTTTGTTATTGGTGACTTCATAGATGGAGTAAGAACTAGAGGTAGAACTCCAAATGAGGATGTACTTGAGCTTCATTTCACAGGTTGAGCCCAAAAATTTTAAAAAAGTAAATGAGGATCCACAATGGATTCTAGCTATGCAAGAAGAACTAGCTTAGTATGAATGGAGTAGAGATTGGACACTTGTCAAGAGACCAGCAAACTACCCAATCATTTGAACCAAGTGGGTGTTCAAAAACAAGCTAGATGCAGATAGAGCAATCATCAAGAACAAAACCAGATTATTGGTTTAAGGATACATGCAAAAGGAACCAAACTTTTGCTCCAGTTAAAAGACGGGAAGCAATTAGAATGTTCTTAGCATATACAGACACAACAAGTATATGGTTTTTCAAATGAATGTTAAAAGTGTCTTCCTCGTTGGGAAATTACAAGAAGAAGTGCATATGGAGCACCCTCCAGGTTTTGTCAATCCAACCTTTCTCTTCTATGTCTTTAAACTAAATAAAATCTTGTATGATCTCAAGCAAGCTCCTAGTGCTTGATACGAGACTCTCTCTACTTTTCTTTTTAAGAACTCTTTTCTCAGAGGAAAAGTTGACAAAACTATCTTCATTGGTACGAGGACAAACTCTTGTTAGTAAAAAATATGTGGATGATTGATGCGATTACGACAACTGCACCGGTAGTACAAGTATTATAAAACGGGAATAGATCTCCGAGTATCGATCATTCAAGGAATACGGAACGCTCGTGTGATTTATAGATTTTAGAAAAGCTGAAAGTAAAAGCAAAAAATGGAAATGTGGTTCGTTGATTTGGTGGGGGTTCCGAAATTATAATTGCAGAAAATAAAACTACACTAATGCGGGTCGACTTCACCCCTTTCCACATTTGCGGGTCGCCCCCCGCTTCGCTCAAGAGAGTTTGGTGAGGGTCGTCGGCACCTCTTCGCTCGTTGTCATAGCAACGCACAACACAAATGCACAAGATTACAGCAAGAGACTGGGCCTCCTAAACAACTCCAAATGAAATGGACAAGATAAAGAACAAAGCCACATGTAAGATATACATAAAGGTATGTTCAAAACAAGTCCAAGACAACCATAATCAAAATAAAGAGGAAAACATACATAAATCTCTTCCTAAATGGCGGAAGAAGAAGAGAGAAATACAAACAATGCTCGAGACTTTGCCGTAGAGAGCGAAGGAGATCTCGGGTTGTCAATCTGAGCCCTTCACGCCTACATCGGTTGCGTCCGGGGTAGAGGGAAAACTGTCACCTATCCCCAATGAGTCTGTCTTCTCGATTGTATGGCATTGCCCACGTTTCCTCTTCGAGATACTATCTTGGCGGAGGAGAAGGATGGATGAATCTTCACTTCAAAGCTCTTGGATGATGAGGAGAGCCTAGGGGATGAAACCTAGCCCTTGGAGGAGGAAAAATGACGGAAACAGCGCTTCCCGTTCGGTCGATACGACTGAAATTGCGAGCAGCTAATATAAAGAAAACACGGCGCACGAGTGTGCGGCGCAAAGCGCACACGCGTGCGCCAGGTCAACGGGAAGAGAAAGAGTTGGGCACCAAAGCGCGCACGCGCGCGCACGGGCGTGCGAAAATAACGCACGCCCAAATTCAGATTGCCAAAATCAGCGTTGGAAGCACAGAATGACCGCACACAGACAGTTGCACGTGTGCGCACGGGCGTGCGAAAATACCGCATGCCCAAATTCAGAACGACGGATTTTGACCAATCCAAGGGAAAAGAGGCGCACGCGCATTCGAAAATTCTGCACAGACGTGCGTGAGGCAATTTTGGCATAACCTCCACCGAATTGCACGAAAAGTCCACATCTATACATGAAATTCATCTATACAATCCAAAAATACAAATAGCCACAATATGAGCATTAATCAAGCATTTCTAACACAAGGATCGATGAAAACACTAAGAATCACAATGTGGAAATACTATATAAAATACACGTATCAAATACCGCCAGACTTGAACGATTGCACACCCCGAGCAAACCGCTCTCCTCCCGGGTATTAGATAAGTTTAAATTAAAAAACCAGAAAATGAAAGTAAGGAGTTTATAGAGAAGTTATAGGCTCAAGATGAATTATGAAGAAATCTAGAATTAATTTCTATGTATGCTACATATCTATACTTTTCAATTCTGAATATCACTAGTTATATTCACTTTTACAGAAGAAAATCGGATCACCTTAGACCTTGCGTAGAAAGAAAGTAGCACTGCCACTAAGCTTAGCATTATCATCCTAAGATTACGAGGTAGCCTCCAAAAGAAATCCATCAATGTCGATAGCCATAGGCTTGCCCAGTCACACTCTCTCCACGGCATTAGCTAAATCTATTTTTCTATAAATCAATAGGACTTAAGATTAGGATGAATCGTTAGGCTTGGGTTTAACTTTATGGTGAGGTAAATCAAAAGATAAACATGAAGGCTACAATCACACTTAAATCGAGATAAGAGCTAGCACCAAAATTATCCTACCAAAGAGAAGGAATGGAAAGTGACACCTCCAGACTAGGATTTTTGCATATGGGTCACTTCCACATTGGTCAAACACCAACTCATATTTTCTTTTCTTTTTCTCTTTATTTTCTTTTTCTTCTTCTATTTCCATTTTTTTCTTTTTTTCTTTTCTTTTCAAAAGATATTTCATTTAAGCATTTTCAAAAGCACCCAAATAAGCTTTTTAAAGTGCGCACCAAGTCACAAATTTCACTTAAAAACACAAGTAGAAAATCAGATTTTGATTTAAATCTCTAATCTAAGTGTGAGATTAGGATAATCTTTTTGGCATTGGTGATTATGAGGTAGGAGTGAAACAAAGAATGGGGGTAAGGCCAAAAAAGTGTATGCAATGGTAGTTTATATAGGCGGCGGATGCAAAAGCTCAAACTATCCAATAAAAGGCCTACATCATATTTGTAAAAATAGAACTAGCCTAAGCAAAGCTTCAAGAGTCGCTAGGAGCAAGTTATAGACATCGAGAAAGAATACCCTTTCGTCAAAGTCAGATAATATTCAACTAGCAGCTCGCTACACACATTTCTACGCAAGTCTACAGACGACAATGCTTTCTAACAAAAATTGGATATACACCGTAGATATAAAGTGGAAAAATATAAACTATGAAGCATAAAAAGAAATTAAAGCTAGAATAAAATCCTATTACAAACATGTGCATAGAACTAGGAACAATGCATGAGTAAATATATATTCCCATAATCATGTTCTAAAGAAAATTTAAGCTAATCTAACACCTACGAAAAAGAACGAGAAAAACTCAGAAACTAACAAATGTTCAAGTCCTAAGCGGTGTGCGGAAATAAATGCAAACGTGTAAGAAAAATTTGAAATATTTGGGCACAATTTGAAAAAAAAACGTAATCGGAATGCATGCGTGATAGGTGAGCAAAATGAGTAACGCAACTACCCCCCCCCCCCCGACTTAAACATCAAATGATAATGAATATGAAGATACGGGAGAGAAATGCGTTGCCCAATGCCCGATATGGGGCATTTTGAGACGACTTGCCATTTGAATTTGAACCAAATGTGCACCTGATCCAAGCTTGACAAAAAGAAATGCTTGACTCAGCCGGAACCTGCACACAGGGTTAGCACCAAAACAAAGCAAAATAGAAAAACAAAATTGAAATTCAACTAATTAGACTAGAGTTGGAAAAATAAAATGCAGATAAAAATAAGATAACTGTTGATTTATTATCTCCCCAGCACGACTAATTTAGAAATTAAAAACTTCTAGCTTATAGGAGTATGAAAGGAGAAATGAATATGTAACTATTCCAATATCCGTGTTGGTAGCGGGTACCGATACGCAATAAAACAATCACCCCTCTACCTAAATAATAACACTTGTTCATCACAGGTAGAGGGAACAGAAAGTAAGAAGAGGAGGGGCGCTCCTCACTAAGCACACCAAAATATATGTCCTAGCCCAGCAAGGTGTCATCGTCTACAGGGAGGATGCAGGAGGAGAAGGCAATGAATGGAGCTTCCTCTATGGAGGGGGGATCAACCTCCTCACATCAGGGGATGCTCACCTAATTGGCTTGGGCGCAATGCTCAATATTCTCCAGGAGTACCTGTGACAAATCAACCTACATAAGCTCAGACAATGAAGGAGGATTAGGAAATAAACTAGAGGAAAGACAAAAATAATCAATAATCGGGGGAGTGGACCCGGTCTCACTCCCAACAGGCTCCAAATCCCAGTCAACGCTATCGGCATCCAAGGTGGGGTAGGAGATATCGGAGGGTGTAGGAGCTACGAAAGCGACGTGGGCATCATCCACTGGTGAAGAAGTAGCACTTCCTCAACAGGTGGGATGTCCTTGTCGAACTCTTGCGGCTCGACTACAATCTCAGTAACCCTGCCCTGCGGGGTGGCGACAGCAGGATCGGCGGAAATGGGTGCAGTAAGGCTATGCAACGGAGGAACTGCGTCGAACGCATACTCATGAATATATGGGTCGGTTCCTCCGGGATACTCCACCTTGCCATCGCACCGATCTGCAGAGATTCTGATGGGAATATCCACAGCAGTCCCCCATAGACAACATGGTGCTGTGTATATATCATCAGAGGCTGAAGGAACGCCGAAACGAGAAGAGTACGGAACGATTCGAATATCTGGTTCGCCATCCTCCTCCATTCGGCGTTGAAATGCAGCGCAATCTTTCAATGCATGGTCGGTGCTACGACAAAATAAGCATTGTTTCCCATTTCCTCTTGGCCTTTGAGGGGTCGGGCTGAAATATGGGGAGATGCTTGTTGTGGGGGTGTTATAAGAATTGGGCGCGTCGTATGAAGTACCATAGGATGTTGGTGCTACATAGGGTGAGCAATATCAATTATAATTACAGTCTCCCGTATAACAGTCATCACTACTATGATTATATGCCCTGCACCACCGGCATCGAGAAAATGAATACATAATGCCGCGGGGGAGAATTCACAGAATAAACAGATGCATAAACAAGCTGCACATATACATAATTGAAATGGATGCGCCTGTAAAAGAAATTTTAAAATAACGAGATAGAGGGAAATAAAAATGAAAAACAACCTTAACAAATCGTTTTCCAAAATCTAAAAATTACAAGATGTCGTATTCCCTGGCAACGGCGCCGAAAACTTGATGTGATTACCGCAAGTGCACCGGTCGTACAAGTAATATAAAACGGGAATAGATCCTGGAGTATCGATCTCTCAAGGAATACGAAACGCTCGTGCGAATTATAAATTTTAGAAAAGCTGAAAGTAAAAGCAGAAAATGGAAATGTGGTTTGTTGATTTGGTGGGGGTTCCTAAATTATAATTGCAGAAAATAAAACTACACTGATGTGGGTCTCCTTCACCGCTTCCCTCATTTGCGGGTCGCCTTCACCGCTTCCCTCAAGAGAGTTTGGTGAGGGTCGTCGGCACCTCTTCGCTCATTGTCGTAGTAACGCACAACACAATCACATGAAAGTCACAACAACATCAAATAACCATAAGATTACCCCAAGAGGCTAGGCCTCCTAGACTACTCCAAATGAAATGGATAGGATAAAGAACAAAGCCACATATAAGATATACATAAAGGTAAGTGCAAAACATCATCAAAATAAAGAGGAAAACATACATAAATCACTTCCTAAATGGGCGGAAGAAGAAGAGAGAAATACAAACAATGCTCGAGACTTTGCCGTAGAGAGCGAAGGAGATCCCGGGTTGTCAACCTGAGCCCTTCACGCCTTCATCGGTTGCGTCTGGGGAAGAGGGAAAACTGTCACCTATCCCCAATGAGTCCGTCTTCTCGATTGTACTACACAGCCCACGTTTCCTCTTCGAGATCCTAGCATGTCGGAGGAGAAGGATGGATGAATCTTAAATTTAAAGCTCTTGGATGATGAGGAGAGCCTAGGGGATAAACCCTAGCCCTTGGAGGAGGGAAAATGGCGGAAACGGCGCTTCCTGTTTGGTCGATACGGCTGAAATTGCGAGCAGCTAATATAAAGAAAACAGGGCGTGCGGCGCAAAGCGCACGCGCGTGCGCAAGATCAATGGGAAGAGAAAGAGATGGGCGCCAAATCGCGCAAGCGCGTTTACACGTGCGCACACTGGCGTGCGAAAATAATGCACACCCAAATTTAGATCGCCCAAATCAGCGTTAGAAGCGCAGAATGACCGCGCATGGGCAGTTGCACATGTGTGCACGGGCGTGTGAAAATACCGCACGCCCAAATTCAGACCGGTAGATTTTGACAAATCCAAGGGAAAAGAGGCGCATGCGCGAGCGGAAATTCTGCACAGGCGTGTGTTAGGCAATTTTGACATAACCTCCCCCGAATTACACGAAAAGTCCACACCAAAAATACAAATAGTCACAATATGAGCATTAATCAAGCATTGCTAACACAAGAATGGATGAAAATATTAAGAATCACACGGCGGAAATGCTATATAAAATGCATGTATCAATGATATAATCTACAAATGGCAAACATTGCAAGAGGTTTGTCAATCTCATACAAATCAAGTTTGAAATGAGCAGTATAGGTGATCCTTCTTACTTTCTTGATCTCCAGGTGAAGTAGGATGATGAAAGCATTTTAATATCCTAGTCTAAGTATACCAAAGAACTTCTCAAGATGGTTGAGATGAAAACTGCCTCCATTATGAAGACAGTCATGGCTAGAAATGTTATAATAGACAAGGATGAATCAGATAAATCCGTAGATCAATAACCTATAAAGGAACCATCAACTCCCTTCTATATTATACAGTAAGTCAATCTGACACTATGTTTTCAACATGCATCTGTGCTAGGTAACATGTCTCTCTTAAGGAACCTTACATGATTCATGTCAAAATAATTGTAAGATATCTTAAGAGAACATCTGAGCTTGGCTTATGATATCCTAGAGAATCAGGCTTTGAACTAACCGACTACTTAGATGCAGATTTTGCAGGTTGCAGATTAAACAGAAAAAAACACAATAGGTACATGTCAATTTCTAGGGGAAAGACTCATTTCTTGGTTCAGCAAGAAGAAGAATTCAATATCAACCTCAACTGCAAAAGTTGAAAATATCTTAGCTAGAAGTGCTACTCTAGATACAAAACTAGCTCTTGGATTATGGTTGTCTATTTTCTAAACCCCCTATTTACTGTGACAGCACTAGTGTTATATTTATTGCATCTAATCCAATGCTTCATAGTAGAACTAAACATATTGAAATAAGACATTACATCATCGGAGACAATTTGTAGAAAAAAAATATATCTCATGAGTATATTTCCACGGATGATCAGAGGGTTGATATCTTCACAAAACCTCTTGATGAAGTTAAGCGCACTTATTTCCTTCATGTTGTAGGAATGTTAGATAGTATGTGATAAGAAACAAATATATATAGAAACTAGTTTGATTTCGGCATTCGTCGATAACTCGTTAGACGATCGTCAATAAAATTGTGTTTATTCTCTAAATTCTATTAAGCGTCGAAAAAGATCTTGACGTTCGTTGCAGACATTCAACGAACGTAGTCTTTTATGTCATAAGGGACTCGACATTAGCCTTTGTTTCCGGCATTCTCCTAAATCGTCAAACCATCGTCTTTCCTCACTTTTCTCTTAGTTTCATGCAGCTTGAATGATGGTAACAAAGATCAATACTGATTATAAAATGGATCTCTAGTCATTCAATGTCACGGAGCCCAGATTCAGAGCCATCCTATCAATGTTGTCCGAAGAAAAATTGAACAAGGTTCTATCAGTAAGATCAAGGATTCTAGCGACAAAGTTAGTCGAACTTCACAACAGTATTAACATTCTGAAGGAGGTAATCATCATAGGAACTATTAAATGATTTTAAGTTAGGGTTACTCCTACCCAGCTTGGTGAAGTTTTCGAACTAAATATGAATGTTCCCGAGGATATTTTAACAGAAGATAATTTGAGGAAAGCCTTGGTAGAGATGGGTTATACTTCAACATGTATTAGAGTCAGATTTTCAGAGGGGCTTTTATTTCCTCCCTGATTTCCTCGGCCCCGAATGTTAGGGCTGCGATCAGAGCTTCCGCAGTTGTTCCCTTTGTCGATGTCTCTCCTGAGACCGATGATGTCTTCCGCTTCCGTTCCGCTCCCGCTGAGCTGATCTCGTCGCTGGCATTGGTGAGTCTTCTGCCGATCCCATCGACGATATCTCACCTGTTGATTTCTTTCGATCCCTCCTTCGACGGTTGTTCCTCTCTATCCTGGTGACGATAGCTCTTGTCGATGTCCAATCGACGTTCCCGTCTGTTTTTCTCGCTGACAACTCCGTCGTCATTTCCATCTCCAATTCCAACAGACGATCTAACCTCCTACCGATGATCTCATTCTTGTCGCTGCTCCAGTCGGATGTTCATGTGATGATCCCTACTCTTGTTCACGAGATATCATCCCGCATTTGCTCCACTGCTCCAGATCTCAGCCATTCCGCGGTTCCTGATCCAGCCGCTGCCCCTCGTGCTTTCACAAATTCCAGCAACTGCTACCCCTTCCGCGGTGTTGATCTCTCACCGATGAGGAAACTTTGTGATGGTTTGGTCGTTTTTTATGTGTCGTTAATTATCTTTGTTTGGTTATTATTAGTATTTGCTTAGTATGATCTTGTTATGTCTGCATGCACATATGTCCCACGTGAGGGGGAGTATTTGGGACGAAGGCGACTCGGATGGTATTTCCCGACTCTCGCCTTAGTCTCACACGGCCCTCCAGGCTTATATCTCATATTGTTTGTGTCTCCACAATTTTTCTACGTTGATTGTATATGGTATGGTTTTTGTTTGTTGACCTTGATTCCAGCGGGTTGTGTCGTGTGAGAGTATCCCCGGTGGCCCGTCTATTGATTTGATTCCAGCGGGTTGTGTCGTGAGGGAGTATCCTCGGTGTCCCGTATGTTGAGTTGATTCAAGTGGGTTATGTCGTGTGGGTTTACCCCGGTGGCCCGTCAGTATTCCAACGGGTTTTGTCATGTGGGACAACACTTTTTGCGGTTTATCCCCGATATATTTTTCCCCGGTGACCCGTCTGATGATTTGTCCCACATCGCCTGCATAAATTTCCTGTATCATTATATGATGTGCAAGCTAAAGGTTTCCCATTCAGCTTGAGGCGAAATATTTGGCTCCGTGTCCTGTTTAAACATCTGTGTCCGGGAGAAATGTCATGCTGACATGTGGCAAAATCACGTAAGCTGAGGGGAAATAAAAAAAATGATCGTGCATCATCAAATTTGATTTCCGTGAAGATCAATTGATCTCCGCAGATATCAAATTGAACTCCGCGGAAATCAAATTTGATCTCCGTGGAGATCAATTGATCTTCAGAGACTAAATTCCAGCACCGTTGTCGTTTCGTTTCCGACGATTATTTCTTCCACGTAGTAGCCGCATCCATGGAGTACATCGTTGTGTAATTTTCGTCTCCGATCTTCACTCACACGAGTCTGTAGAAGGCGTTAAACTTTGCTAAAGAAGAAAAAAGTGACTTTCTCTTTCTAACTTCTCTCTCGATTTTGGCCTCGTTGTCGTCTCTGTTTCCAACGATTGTTGCTTCCACGACGTAGCCACATCCAAGGAGCATATCGTTGTGTGAATTTCGTCTCCAATCTTCGCTCCCACGAGGCCGTAGAAGACATCAAAGTTTGTTACATGTTGAAGGTGTTGTTTTCTCGTGTTAATTTTGACTTGCTTTGTTCTGGATCATTTTCGGCCATTTTGATGTTGACTTTTTGTTACAGTTTATTTGATGTGTACTCTTATTTACCACTCTGTTTGATCATTTCTTAAATAATAATTGTAAGTTTCAATCACCATGGTAATTGGTTTTGATTTCCTTGGAGATCAATTTCAATCGCCATGGAGATCGAGTTCGATCAATTTCTGGTCGCGTAGCTTCACAAGAATTCTATCGAGCTTCTTGAGGAGCGGAATCCCTTTAAGTCAAAAGAATGGAAATTGTTCTCTTTCGTGAATACATATATATCAGATTTTTTGATCCAAATTCAATTTTCAATTGAATTTGGATCAAATATAGAAAATATAAACCAACCACATAAACAAAAAACAAATGAGTATATGAATAAAATAAATCCAATTTTGATGTATACTAAATAAAATAACTAACATAATAAATACTATTATTTCTTCATGGAGATCGAGTTCGATCTCCATAAAGATCGAATTTGATCTCTATGGCGGTTGAAACCATTATCGATCTCCATAGAAGACAACAAATTAAATATTTTTCCACCTAACTTTTATAGTTCAGGTTCCGCATTTCAATTTTGATATGCCACGTGTCACAATCTTGTTACTCCCGGACCGAAATCTCTCTCCAGGACACGGATCTAAAAATTTCCCCAGCTTGAGGGGGAGTGTGGGAGTTTGTGCATTTAGTTTATTTTTATATTTCAGGTTATGTATTAGTGTCTTAGGTATGAGTGTATTGTCATTAGTCCCACAATATCTGCTAGAGTTTGTATGTCCTGTGTAATCCTTTAAATACCCACTTTGAGGGATGAATAATACACATCTTCTATTTCCTCTTCTTTATTTCAACATTAATGAATATTGGATAAGCAAGATTAAGAATCTAGATGAATGTATGTTTAATAACCTAATGTAATCACAATGCAATACTTGATAATGTTTTATTCTTTAACTTTTCATTATATAAACTTATTGCACATTTCTTATGTCTTTTGCAACTAACATTTCTTTTGATGTTTGCATGTGATTAAAAAGGTAAGATCTCATTTAATCATTATGACTAACCCTTTATCTTAAATATATTTAGGACCAGGGAGAGGAAGAGGAAGAAATTTCTAGCAAATTGTCAGAAGAAGGAAGACGCCAGCTGAAGGAACAAAAGTATCCGCTCTATGGTAAAGTCATTATGGAGGCACTCGAGAAGTTAGATTAATGTCACAAGACGAATGAAGACCCGAAGAGATGGACTTAGAGTTCTTGTACCTTGGTAAAAGTAGCATTTTGTGGGATGGGATAGAGTCTGTGTATGGACTCATATTTGGGGGATAGTATAGTATGGTATGCTTATAGGTGCATCTTAAAGCCCCGTTTTTGTGTAAAATAGTTAAGGAGTTATAAGTATGTATGTATGTATGAACTTGTAATTTAGAACTGTAATTATAAATAGTGATGTTAGTTTTCTTTATATACATTCTGCGGTGCCCAGTCCCTTGTAAAAGATAGTATAATAATTCTATTGTTTAATGTAATTTCAATTTATTCACATTATATGTAAAAATACTAGCCCCTGCCTCTGATCAAGAATAATGGTTTCAATTGTGGCAGTCTAACGGGTTGTTACAAGTCGGACCAATGTAACTGATGAAGGAACTAGAAGGGATAATCCACAAAGAGCACCTCTCCCCTCCCTCTTAAATAGAGGTTACAAACCAAAAAGAAATGGGAATTTAGCACTACGACCGATGAAATATGACAAATCACATATAACATGCCTACTAAAATGGAAAATTACAAATACATCAAATAAGAAAATAACTTGTAATTAAAAAGCCGGCGATGTGTAGGCATAAGTGCATCCTGATGCGGAATGGTGATGCGGAATGGAGATGCGGACCCGCAGCAAAGGACGAGTTTTGGGCCCGTTCAGGGCCGATTAGCTACTTACCATATATGACGTACCCGGATCGATGATCTGACTCCACGGATGCGTCTAGTCCGTCGTTCCCACACGATTTCATATATTATATTGTCATTTTTGCTTTATTTTTTATGGTAATCGGGCTATCCCATCTCCGGCCAATCAATAGTCGTTGATTATGGAATGCCCTAATTTCTCTTTATTATAAATAAGAGTGTATGGGGGCTGCTATAGCTATTACAGATTTTGGAGAAGAGAAATCATGAAATCCCGCGATCCCTCCACAGTACCGACTCCGTGGAACCCTAGGTGACGACTCCTAGACGCTATCCTTCCTCCCAAAGGTAATACCCAACCCTAGCCTTCATTTTCCACCATCAAATCCCTCCACCGCCACCTCCACAGCCCTCCAAACAGCCAGTCCCCTCCCTTTACTGCTGTCCAGAAACTGCAGCCAGATCCCCCTGCTGCCCCCACCCATCCAGCCCCCTTTTCCTCTAGCCGCCTCCCACACCAGCCCCCTAACCCCACTGCCACTACCCAATACAACCCAGAAATCCAGCCGCCGCACCTGCTCCACAGCCCCAGTCGTAGCCACACAGATCCAGTCCACCTCCCTGAGCTTTCCCCCACCAAAACTCGCCCAAATCTGCCATACAGTCCCTCCACATCCAGAATTTGTCCCCCTCCACTCAGATCCGCCCAAAATCAGTCTCGCACCTTCCAAAACAGCCATCCTCACTCAGATCCAGCCGCCGACACTCGGATTTCAGCCGCCGCATCGTCGCCCCTCGCCGGATCTCCCGTCCTACTTCAGCCCAGCAACTTTCTGAGTTTTGTATATCGTATGGACGTTTATTTTCAGCACTATTATATGATATTAACTTCTGCTTAATTGGATCTATATCTTCGTAGTGTTTCGCTTTGGATTATTCTCATGCTTTATAGGATTTATTCACTGCACGCACTCTTTGGCCCTCCACGCGTAGGAAAGCCGAAGCTTGTTTTGCCCTAGAGAATTATTTTGCGTTTGCTAAAATTATATGAGTGTGATTTAATTATTTACTGCTTAATTTGAATTCGTCGCGGATTTGCATTGCATATAGGGTTAGGTCATCGTTCATCAACCGCCTATGGATTCGTCCTGCGTCAATTGGTATCAAAGCGAGGTTGCAAGTACTATTTTGATACGCTGTTGAAGAGTCTATAGGTTTGTTCATGGCTCCACAATTGCCATAGAGCCCACTTACACCCACTCCCATAGAGCCCCGTCAGATACGATAGAAATGACACCTGATATGAATTTATCTCAACCCAGTGAGGTACTTAGTCTGGTGAGTGATCTGTCATTTGTTTCTGACTCGTCTCTTGTGACCCCGGCTGAGAGTGAGTCTGAGCGACCTATTGATTCATTAGTGATGTGTCCCTCACCTACACCCCTTCTTCTGTCATGCGCTGGGTTAGTTAGCACCCCTAACATGGACTCACTTACTGACACCGTGCCTATAGACCCATTCTTGAGAGTAGGTCTGTCACTTTCCCCTTGTCATTGTCCCGAGCCACATCATGATCATGGGCCAAGAGCCTGGTGTTGATCTCGTAGAGGCTATTTCACTCATTTATGGGGACACTACCCCTTACGATAGTACTCATCTGGAGGATCATGACCCTATTGACGAGTTCTATGATGATCCCCCTGTTGAGCCTCCTAATGAGCCGCCACATCCTTGGTGAGGATGAGATTCAGGTGAGCCACTCGTTTATGAGTTTCGAGTTATTGGCGTTTCTTTCGTTATCGTCTCTGGTCTTGCCCCAGAGAATGGATCTTGAGTGGAGCAGTACGTATGAAGGGATTTCCTTAAGTACACTTGAGCATACTCCTTATATTTTGAGGACCTACTTTATGACTCATCGCACTCTTGATAAATTTTGGGACACACCGCCTGCTGACCCACCAGATGAGTTCTTTCTTTCCAGGGGCGCCCGCTACACTCTTGAGTCACATCCTATCGTCGGTGTTTCTGGTATCCACTCAGGTGATCGTCGCATCCGCGATGAATTTTCATAAATACCTCCCGATGATCCCCCTGATGCGTCACAATCCCCAAGAGACATTTGGCAATATATGAGCTCCTCTTTGAGTGTTGATGTCTCACACGGTCACCTGAACACTCGTCGCACACTGGATGAGTTTTTCTACACTCCACCAAGAGAGCTTCCTGATAGGCTACCTCATTTTATAGATTTCCAGGTCATTATCAGACTGCCCCATAGAGAGCATGTTGTGTCTGTCGTGTTTCATTTGCATCATTGGCAAGAGTCTGTTGAGTCGTTTCTTCATCATTTGCATGTGTCTGTTGAGTTGTTTGTTCATTGATTGCATGTATGTCATGAGTCGGTCCGGCGGAAAATCAATAATGGTAATAAATTTTATAAATCGCATGCAGATGTTTTTTGGCAAGAGCAGGTATTTCATGAAAGCGAGCAGGTGATGGTGAGAAGCCGCGATGTGAGACTCCGGGGGAGGCCTGCTAAAAGCTTGAGTGTTAGGCGAATGGATCCCTACACAATCATGAGGCAGGTCGGAACAAATATCTATGATCTTGATATCCCGGCGAGCATGAGTATCCGTCTCATATTTAATGTTGAGGACTTAACGTCATACTACAAGCCTCACGAGCATGTGGACTTATTTCATAGAGATTCTCTTGAGCCTACACCCCTACATCCTTTGGAGCCTACACCTCCACATCCTCAGTCCTGCAACCAGTCTACTTTTGAGCCCCATCAATCGCCTATGGCTTCACAGTCTGCACCAGTGAACGCACCGGGACTTCCAACACAGCAGTGGATTATTGAGAGCATTATATATATCGTGGCTTATGCATGCATAGCCGCGCCAGTCAGTTAGACAGAGGAGTAACATTGGAGAGGATACTTTGCCATCGACGATACTTGGACGACCTCTGGTGGGCCTCATCGAGTCTTACCTGGCATACACCGAGAGAATTCCGATCTCTATTCATCAGAAAATGAATTCTTTCAAGCCGGGGAGAATGATCCGGAATGGAGATGCGGACCCACAGCAGAGGATGAGTTTTGGGCCCGTTAGGGGCCGATTGGCTACTTAACATATATGGCGTCCCCGGATCGATGATCTGACTCCACGGATGCGTCCGGCACGCCATTCCGACGCGATTTCATATATTATATTGTTATTTTTGCTTTATTTTTATGGTAATCAGGCTATCTCATCTCCGGCCAATCATAATCGTTGATGATGGGATGCCCTAATTTCTCTATATTATAAATATGAGTGTATGGGGGCTACTATAACTGTTGCAAAATTTGGAGAAGAGAGATCACAGAATCTCGCGATCCCTCCACGGTGCCGACTCCGTGTGTTGGGAATATTGTCCTCAATGTTCCCTTGATTTGAAGAGGCATCACTTCCAATACTAAGTACATATTGTATTTGATAAAGCTTTGTTTTTATAAGTTACACAGGCTTAGGTGACTCAAGAGAAAGGGTTAATCAAGACCTAAGGTTAGGAGAAATCTTCTCCTATGTTGATGAAAAGATGTCTTAGCTCGTCGAACGCTGAGAATCAGCGTGTTCGTCGAACGCATAGTGTCGTTCGTCGAACGCAGAACTCAGTTCGTCGACCGTTGAGACGAGACCAGAGAAGGAGCCGCTGAGAAGGCACAAAGGGCGTGTTCGTCGAACGCAGAGAGCCGTTCGTCGAACGCAGAACTCAGTTCGTCGACCGCTGAGACGAGACCAGAGAAGGAGCCGCTGAGAAGGCACAAAGGGTGTGTTCGTCGAACGCAGAGAGCCGTTCGTCGAACGCAGAACTCAGTTCGTCGACCGCTGAGACGAGATAGAAGAAACAGCTGAGAGTTGGCATGTTCGTCGAACTCAGAAGGTAGTTCGTCGAACGCAGACAGAAAGGAAGAATCAGCTGAGACTTGGGCAAGATCGTCGAACGCAGAGTGCCGATCGTCGAACGCGAGACAAGGCAGATCGTCGAACGCAGAGACAAGGCAGATCGTCGAACGCAGAGACAAGGCAGTTCGTCGAACGCAGAGACAAGGCAGATCGTTGAACGCAGAGTTTGGCAAGTTCGTCGAACGCAGAGTTTGGCAAGTTCGTCGAATGCAGGATGCAGCGGGTTCGTCGAACGCAGAGTGTAGCGTGTTCGTCGAACGCAGACCTTCTTTACAGATAGGCAGGGTGGCGGGTCCTGTGGCTAGGGCAAGTTGCAGAAAAGCTACAGGGGACCACCATTGTCTCTCATACTTCTTGGGAGATCAATTTAGAGACGTTGAAGATAAAAGAAGTATAAAAGAAAGAGTTAGGGTATTTTCTAAACCCCCGGCCAGTTGCTTGCAAATTCTCGTTTCGCCATTGACGGCTGCTGCTCTCGTTTTTCTACCTGCTCACTGAGAAAGAAGAAGAAACTGAGAGAAGACGATAGCTCCTCCACCAGAAGGGGCAAGGTGATCTTCCATCCTTCTATTGAAGAGGAAGATCAGGTGGTAGCTGTTATCAACATCTTCAGCTACAGGAAATCACAAACTGTGCAGGATCTACAGGAGAATATTTCTGTTGTAGAATATTTCTAAAACATCTTTTTCTGTAAGCCTTTTTGCCTGAGTTTGTAAGGCTTTTTGCATGAGTTTATAGGGCATTTGCCTGAGTGTGTAGGGCTTGTTGGCCTGAGCTTGTAGGGCTGGTTTGCCTGAGCTTGTAGGGTTGTTTAGCCTGAGGAGTAAGGCTTATTGCCTGAGGTAGGACCAGGAGGTGGTCTGAGCTGTAGGAGGTGTATTCCTCTGAGTTTGTAGGGCAGCAGTGCCTGAGGTAGGAGCTGGTGATAGCTCTGAGTTTGTAGGGCAGCAGTGCCTGAGGTAGGAGCTGGTGATAGCTCTGAGTTGTAGGGCAGCAGTGCCTGAGGTAGGAGCTGGTGATAGCTCTGAGTTGTAGGGACTTTTGTCCTGAGGTAGGAGCTGGTGATAGCTCTGAGTTGTAGGGACTTTTGTCCTGAGGTAGGATCATCTTTGATCTAAGAAGTTCTGAGGAACTTGTGTTGTAAGCACTTGGAGCTGAGATTGGAGGAGTTGGCCCTGTCTAACACACTGTTAGAAGGGTGAAGGGGGAAAGTGGACTACCCATAGACACACTGTCTTGGGGAACCACTATAAACACTTGTGTGTTTTTCTGTGTTGCTTGATTCTCTGATTAGAATAGTTTTAACAGGCCATAATTATCAAGTAAATCTCAAAAGACCTATTCACGCCCCCCCCCCCCCCCCCTCTAGGTGAATTAGTTAGCATACCTATATTCTTTCACCGTGGAACCCTAGGTGACGACTCCTAAGCGATATTCTTCCTCCCAAAGGTAATACTCAACCCTAGCCTTCATTTTCCACCATCAAATCCCTCCACCGCCACCTCCACAGCCCTCCAAACAGCCACCCCCCCCCCCTCCCTTTACTGTTGTCCAGAAACTGCAGTCAGATCCCCCTGCTGCCACCGCCCATCCAGCCACCTTCTCCCCTAGCCGCCTTCCGCAAGCCCCCTTTAACCTCACTGCCACTACCCAATACAACCCAGAAATCCATCCGCCGCCCCTGCTCCACCGCCCCAGCCGCTGCCGCCCAGATCCAGTCCACCTCCCTAAGTTTTCCCCACCAAAACTCGCCCAAATTTGTCATCCAGCCCCTCCACATCCAAAATTTGTCCCCCTCCACTCAGATCCTCCCAAAACCAGTCCCGAACCTTCCAAAACAGCCACCCCCGCATAGATCCAGCCGCCGACACTTAGATTTCAGCTGTCGCATCGTCTCCCCTCGCCGGATCTCCCGTCGTGCAGCAGCCCACAACTTTGTGAGTTTTGTATGTTGTATGGACATTTATTTTCAGCACTATTATATGGTATTAACTTGTGCTTAATTGGATTTATAGCTTCGTAGTGTTTTGCTTTGGATTATTCTCATGCTTTGTAGAATTTATTCGCTACAGGCTCTCTTTGGCCCTCCACGCAGAGGAAAGCCGAAGCTTGCTTTGCCCTAGAGAATTATTTTGCGTTTGCTAAAATTATCTAAGTGTGATTTAATTATTTATTACTTAATTTGAATTTGCCGTCGGATTTGCATTTCATGTAGGGTTAGGTCATCGTTCATCCGTTGCCTATAGCTTCGCCCTGCATCACATCCCCATATACGTGAGGGCTTTCGTCGTTCCCCAGTGGGCTCTGTAATAATGTCCCTCTATCCTCCATATATTAACAAAAATACGATATCAAGATACCCGCTCGACCATATACTAGGACCACCCATTATAAAATTACTAATTTACCTGGTGCATCCAATGAACTTAAACTTGGAGAGCATTTCAAAAAAACATGTCAGTTTGAATAGAAATTTTAAAAAGGAAGCTTACCTTGGACTAGCTGATTGGCATGTAAAGTACAAACTCTCAAGTTTCCAGTAAACACATTAATTAGCATAGATCATAATCAAATTCCTTAATCCCAGATCTTCTGGAAATCAAAATTTACCTGCACAACTTGTACCCCAAAGCTTGATCTTGTTTCGTAAAGCTCATCATTCCCCAAGCCTTTTGTTGACGGACCACAGATGGAGTAACTCTGCTCAGGACTACATATTCATGAAAGAAAGTAGGAAACCTAGTTATCCATGAAAAGACAACGAAAACAACAAAAATTGAGTAGAATATTAATCACACCTTGTATGATCCCAATAACGAATTCTCAGGTCTGTTCCCCCTGTTAATAGATTACCTCCAGGTAAAGGAAGTAATGAGCGGATGCCAAAAATACCAGGAGGGGACTCATTCAATTCATCAATTCTATACTTGGAACTGGAAATCCGTTTCATATCCAGCTTACAATTTGGCTTTGTAGAAGTCCTCACTAATGCTCGAGGAATGCTGGATTCTGCAATGCTCTCGCATCCTGCTACTCTGAACACCTGAATAAGATTCAGAATGAGACAAGATTATTAAAATTTGTCCTTCAGATTGAAAATCTTTTACATAAACAATTATGCTAGTCCGTTTACACACTTCTGAGAACATTTTTCTTAATTTCGGGATAAGAAATTAAAAATAGAAGTAAAACACTAAAACATAAAGTTTCAATCCATTATGAAATATTTTCAAGTAATAACTGGCAAGTTCTGGATACTATGTATAGATTGATGGGATCATGTCACACATAGGTCTGCCGACAATCAGAGCCATCCATTTTGTGCGAATCGACGAACTATAATTTTACGTTATTTTTTTCTTCTGATTTTTATATAAGTATATTTTGGAGACCGTCATGATCCGTGAATCACGTCCATCCATGGCGGCTCATAATTACCCTCCATTACCCACAAACTCCTCACTCAATTTCCCTTTAAACACTCACTAGAAACCACTCACATATCCATTGTCAATTGCTAGCCAGCCATGTCCCTGAGCTAAGTTCAGTCCCGGCACCATGCCAAGCCCTATTCAGCGCTGAATTCAGTTCCATCCTCATTCCCGGCGTCCCCCTTCAGCAGGCTTCTATAGAACCCCCCCCCCCCCCCCCCCCCCCACCCACCCACACCCCACCAATCCTGCGAAGCCCCTCCTTCCCTCACTTATTGCTGCCTACACCTCCAGGACTCAATTCGACCCCTACCAAGCCATCCCCACTTCATTCCATTCGGCTGGCAGCCCACTCTAGCCCTTCCACAAACCTCGACCAGCCTCCGGCAACACCCAACAGCTCCCAGCCAACCTCCAACAGCTCCCGACAATCTACAACCAGCAACGGCGACCACTCTACCTGTACAAACAGCCCCCTCTACAACCCTTCTACTTCCCTCCAGGCTCCTTGAAATTTTACTCCAGCACCCTGAAAAACAATTCAAGCCCTCAAACAGTTCATTTCAGAGTTCTAAATCCCCTCCAGAAGTCTAGATTCAGTCTACCATTACCTCTCTGGCAACCGGCATCTCTCGAACATCTACCTAGTCTTCCATCTCATAATCTTTGTAAGTGAGATTAGGATTGTAAAGTTTTTAGTGGAATATAGTGATCATTTTCAGTTTGTTGGAATATTGTATTGTAATCTTTGTGCAAAGGTATCCAGTGACTTGTCGGGCCTTGTTTGATGATATGTCGATTTTTTTGTACTCTCTCATGTGACTACTATATTTGTTCCCTTACCAGAAACAAAAGTATAGATTGTGTTATATCATTTATACTTTTCTTTTATTACAATATCAGTTAACGGAAAATTGTATTCATTTAGTCATTCCTAGAGCCGACCTTTACTTTGCTAGAACAATCCTACGTCATAGAAGTTGAATTCAAGTCTTTATTATATTATTGTGTAAATACCCTCTGAGGGGTAGTTTTGTCCTCGTTACCTTTTTTGGTTTTATCCCTTACTCTATATATGAGTAAGGGGGTTGGTTTAATATCATTATTACGATTATTTCCTCTCTCGCTCTTCAACTTGGTATCAAAGCAAACATCGTGCCCTAGCCGCACTGCGTCTGCGCCCCTTCGATCGACGCCGCCTCCGCTTCGCTCGTTCCCGCCGCTTCCTCTCCCTCACGCCTTCTCCTTCATTTTGAGCGTCCCCCGTGGTTGTTTCCGCTCCCGTCCATGCGTGTCCTAGCCACCGCCCATGATGCTGGTCGCTAGGGACGCTCCCGTCTTTCTTTTTTGCCGCTGATTTCCACTGCCCTGCTCGCAGCGTCCTCTATTACCGCTGTTTCTTCTCTGATTTGCCGCAAATCCAAGGCGATGTGCAGCCTTGTTCTGTTCAACCTGGCTTGTGCGCTGTTTGGGCGTTTTCTTCTCCCAGATCTGCATGTTTCTGCGTTGTTTGTGCGCAGTTTGTGTCGTGCTTTCAGCCTGGCCTGTGCGCCGCTTGTGCCGTTGTTCTTCACAGATCTGCGACATGTCTGCTGCTGTCTTGCGCTGATTTCCCGCTGATTTGCTACATTATGCCTGTTGGATTGTTCTGTTTCACAGATCTTCGACATATCTGATCTCCTTTGTCTGTCGCTGTTTTTGTTCCTCATGAATGATTCGTCTGCCGCCAGTGACTCCCCTTCACCAAGTGTGGTAACCCCCCGGATGAGCGACCCTCAACGCCCTCCTGGACATTCTGGGTCTCTAAAGATCACCACGGTTCCCTTGGATGGGACCAATTATTTGGAATGGTCTCGTGTTGCTCAGCATGTCATTCGGAGTCATCAGTTGTATGGATACATTGATGGGACGAAGGTGGCTCCTCCTTTGGCTGATCCTACCTGGCCTCGATGGGACTCAGAAAATTCCCTGGTTGTATCCTGGCTCCTTCACTCTATGTCCCCGAAGGTGTACAGGAGTTATATGTTGATGGGCTCTGCCTACGAGATCTGGACTCGAGCGCGAGAGACGTACTCACAGATAGGCAGTTCCACTCAGACGTACGAGCTGACACGGCGTATGCTGGAGCTTCGTCAGGGAACCATGACGGTATCCTCCTACTTCTCTGAGTTCGAACGCATCGCTCAGGAATTGGATTACTTTGATCAGTTTACCCCTGCCTGCACTGCCGATGCAGTTCAGCTGCAGAAACGAGACGAACGATTTCGCCTACACGTGTTTCTGATGGGGTTGAGCATGGACTTGGACATGGTTCGCGCAAATATTCTTCACCGCTCTCCCCTTCCGTCTCTTCGGGAGGCGTTCAGCATGGTTCTTGGCGACGAAGACCGTCAAAGATCGCTCATCACAACACCTTCTCCAGATCGTTCTGCCTTGACCAGTGTGGGCCGTGGAGGCTCTAACAATCCTAGTGGAGTTCCGACCTGTGATCACTGTGGTCGTAGGGGACACACTCGGGACGGTTGCTTCAAACATCATCCTCATCTCATTCCACCTGGATACAGCCGTGGTCGTGGCCCTGGCCGTGGTCATGGTTCAGGACGAGGGGGATATCGTCAGACTGGTTCTCGTTCTCACGATGCTGCTTTCTCTACTGAGGTGTTGGACGACCATCAGAGTCAGTCACCCGGACATTTCACCACATCGGAATTGGATGCTCTCCGCCGTCTTCTGCATTCACAGTCTGATGCTTCACATAGTGCTATCTCTACCTCTTTTGCCACTGCTACCATGCCTAGTGCCAATGTCGCTGCTACTCCTCTGTCTGAATGGATTATTGACTCCGGAGCCACCGATCACATGACCGGCTCCTCCTCAGGTTTTTCCTCTTACACACCTCTGTCAGGTAAAGACAAGGTCATTTCTGCGAATGGCACTTTGTCTTCCTTTGCTGGGAAGGGAACCATTTCCTGTTCCTCCTCTTTATCTCTTCCGTCTGTCTTACATATACCGTCTTTTCCTCGCAATCTTCTGTCTATTAGCAATCTTACTCGGTCTCTTAATTGCTTTGTAACCTTTTTTCCTGATTCGTGTGTTTTCCAGGAACTGGGTATGAAGCGGATCATTGGCAGTGGTAGGAATCGCGGTGGCTTGTACTATCTGGATGCTTCCAGACCGTCCCTTGCTCTCTCATCTTCTGCTGCTACTGCTGCTGATGCTCGACGCTGGCACTTGCGTCTCGGGCATCCCTCTCCTGTTTATCTTTCAAAAATGTTTCCTACTTTATCGCATCTTGTTAAAACTTTAAAATGTGATGTTTGTGATATGTCCAAACATGTTCGACACTCTTTTTCCAATGTTTCTTCTCCTAGTACTACCCCTTTTGCTATTATACACTCTGAAGTTTGGGGACCTTCCCCTGTGGTTTCTTTAAATGGTTATCGTTGGTTTGTTACTTTTATAGATTGCTTTTCTCGCACGGTGTGGGTTTATCTTTTAAAGAAAAAAAATGAGGTGTTTTCTGTCTTTCAAGCCTTCCATAAAATGGTGCAAACCCAGTTCCATGCTACCATTCGTGTTCTTCGTAGCGATAATGGGGGGAATACGATGATCGTGGAGCGTTTGGAACGTACCTCACGAGTCATGGAATTATTCACCAAACTACTTGTGTCTACACCTCTACCCAAAATGGTGTCGCTGAACGGAAAAACCGGCATCTCCTGGATGTCGCCCGGTGTCTTCTCCATACCATGCATCTCCCAAAATCATATTGGGGTGATGTTATCCTCACTGCCACTCATCTTATCAATCTCCTTCCCTCCCGGGTTCTCGATTTTTCTACTCCTCTAACCCGTCTCTCTGCGACTTCCGTTGTTCATACTGCTCACATTCCACCCCGCGTGTTTGGGTGTGTTTGTTTTGTTCACGTTCATCAGCCTCAGCGTGACAAGCTTGATCCTCGGGCTCTACGTTGTGTCTTCATTGGTTACTCTGCCACCACTAAGGGGTACCGGTGCTACCACTCTCTTACCAGACGTGTCTTCTGTACCATGGACGTGACATTTCGTGAGGAGGAATCTTACTATGTCGATACGCCTCACACTGTTCGCCAGGGGGAGAATGAGCTTATTAATGAGCTTATTGACTCGGTGCCTCTCCCTCTGATTCCTCCTATTCCTGCCACTCCTCCTACAACCCCTTCGCCTATTCTTGCCACTCCTCCAGCTCCTCCTACACCTCCTTCACCTATTCTTGCCACTCCTCCAGCTCCTCCTACACCTCCTTCACCTACGTCATTTTCCCCTACATACCACAATCTGCCCCTCATCTCTCCTCTTCCTCATATTTATCGTCGTCGGCAAACAGGTGAACAGTCCTCCGTGATTCCATCGCTGCCGGTGCCGTCTTTCGACTCAGATTCAGATTCTGATCTGCATGTTCTCCTTGCTGCTCTAAGAGGGAAAATTGTGTGTACTAATCACCCTATCTCAAATCATGTTGCTTATGGTCATCTTTCCCAGCTTCATCAGGTTTTTATATCCTCCTTGTCCATGATCACTATCCCTAAGACATGGCAGGAGGCTCTTGGCACTCAGGCATGGGCTCATGCAATGAAGGAGGAAATGGCAGCCTTGGAAAAAAATCACACATGGGACGTCACCCCTCTTCCTCCTGAAAAGAAAGCCATTGGTTCTAGATGGGTGTTCTCTGTCAAGAAAAATCAGGATGGCAAAGTTGAGCGGTACAAAGCCCGTTTGGTGGCACGTGGTTACACTCAGACTCAGGGAGTCGACTACCAGGAGACCTTTGCTCTTGTTGCTAAGATGGACACTGTTCGTGTTATTCTATCTTGTGCGGCATGCTTGGGCTGGGATCTTCATCAACTGGACGTTAAAAATGTCTTCCTGCATGGTGACCTCGATGAAGAAGTTTACATGACCTTTCCCCCAGGATTGTGAAGAAGGGGCAAGAAAGCCTTGTATGTCGCCTAAGGAAATCCCTCTACGGGTTGAAACAGTCCCCCAGGGCTTGGTTTGGCAAGTTCCACAAGGCTATGGTCAAGTTTGGATACCAACAGGGACATTCTGATCATACTCTATTCATCAGAAAAAATGAGGGGAAGATTGTTGTTCTTATTGTTTATGTGGACGACATCGTGATCACTGGAGATGACTCAGATGAAATCTCGAAGCTGAAAGTCCTCCTGTCTGCAGAGTTTGAAGTAAAGGACCTGGGAAGGCTCCGCTACTTCCTGGGAATTGAAGTGACTCGCTCCGATCAGGGAATCTTCATCTCGCAACGCAAGTATGTGCTCGATTTGTTAACTGAGACCGGGATGTTTGGGTGTGCTCCTGCTAACACACCTATGGAGGAGAACCATAAGATCGATGAAGATACTGACGGAGATCGCACGGATGCTGCAAGTTACCAGAGATTGGTAGGAAGGCTGTTATACCTCTCACACACTCGCCCTGACATCACATATGCTGTTGGGATCCTGAGCAGATATATGCATGCTCCCAGGATCAGACATCAGGATGCCGCATATCGTGTCCTCCGTTACTTAAAGAAGGCTCCGGGTCGGGGTTTGATGTTTTCAAAGAACAATCATTTGAAGATTGAAGTCTTTACCGATGCGGATTGGGCCGGAAGCCGTGATGACAGAAAGTCTACTACAGGCTATTGCACCTTCGTTGGTGGCAATTTAGTCACATGGCGTAGCAAGAAACAAAATGTGGTGGCCAGATCTAGTGCTGAAGCCGAGTATCGGTCAATGTCTCAAGGACTCTGCGAAGGCTTATGGCTGCGCACTTTATTAAGGGACTTGGACCTTCAGGATGACACTCCTATCTCTCTATTCTGTGACAACAAGGCCGCTATCAGTATTGCTCATAACCCGGTGCAGCATGACAGAACTAAGCATGTTGAGGTTGACCGTCATTTCATCAAAGATCATATCGAAAAAGGAAATTTAGTTACCCCCTCTGTTCACTCCAGAGATCAGTTGGCCGATGTCTTCACAAAGAGCTTAGGGAGCGATGTCTTTATAGATGATATCTACAGACTCGGAATGACGGACCTCTATCGTTCGACTTGAGGGGTAGAGTTGAATTCAAGTCTTTATTATATTATTGTGTAAATACCCTCTGAGGGGTAGTTTTGTCCTCGTTACTTTTTTTGGTTTTATCCCTTACTCTATATATGAGTAAGGGGGTTGGTTTAATATCATTATTACGATTATTTCCTCTCTCGCTCTTCAACTATAGATTCATACAACTGACAAAAAACTCTAGTAAAAAATTGACTGTTTTGACTAATAAATATATGTTCATAAAACCTGCCAATGTGAGGGCTCAGAAACCAACATATAACTTACTGCACTTTAAAAAAAGTTTCAAAAAATGATACAGGTTAGTCTAATGGAAGCTTCCACCAGGAATTTACATTATGAAGCACTTCAATTCTCCAATTTCGTATTCAGGATAATAAACTATGATGCCTTACTTGGTGACAGCTTCCAGTCTCAGCATTCCACAAAGAAACTTCATTATGGCCAGCAGAAACATATATCAATGGTCTTTCCGTGGCAAGAACCGAGGTTGAAGATGGAATAAGTACACACATTCTCTCCACAGGACAAACTGTTGAGTACTGCCATGAATTAACTGGCAAAAGAAATCTCAAATCCCACAATGTTAGCACACCCCTTGATGATCCAGAGACAAACCAGTTCCCGCACTGACCCATTACAAGGGAAGGGGTGAATCCCTGCTCTGGTGTAACTCTAAACGTCCATGCATTTGAATTTGTCCTTGTGTCCCAGAGATGGATTCCACAGTCCCGAGTGCTGTAAAGAACTGTATGGCAAATTCCACTATCAGAAGAAGAGCAGTTCAAAACAGAAAGAACTGGACCTTCTCCAGCATCTTTCTTCCTACTATCAGCAATACCTGAATACCTTTCAACAATATTACCGAGTCCTCTTGACACATAATCGACAGCAAAAAAATGCAAATTGCCATCAGATGCACCAGCGACTACTTGTGATGTACCTCGAAGCATGGTAACACATAAAGCTTGGCTTTGGCCCATACAATAAGTTAACCTTGAGCGAAAGGAAATGTCCTTTTCCAATTTTCTAGTATCCCATATTTTTATACTGGAATCATTAGAAGCACTAACAAAGAAGGAATTGTCATTTGATACCGCAATATCATTCACAGACGAACAATGTTCTTGGAGATGAGCCACTAAGACTCCACGAGGTTTCCAGCCTGCATCAGGAACTGCTGAAGACCTAGAGAATGAAGGAAATACAGTAATATCAGATTGGAGTTTCTCATCTCCGAAGGAGGATGAGGAGCTCTTCACAAGGTCAGTAACAGTGACATCCTGGAATTTGCTGGTGATGTTTGAAGAAGGATCGAACTCATGAATATCTGGATCATAAGCCACTTTAGAGCTTGTGGTGTTGAAGAACGAGCCTGAAACAAGTCTAGGAGGTACTGAGTTTGACAAGCTAGTTGACTTATTAGCAGAGCCCACCCATGGCATGCATGACGAGGCTACTCCTACAGAATTCCAGCGCGCTGAATAATCAGGACTTTTAGATGCAATGCCCATGTGGTGTTTATCCATGTACGAGTAGACAGGAATACCCTCAGATGGTCCATCAAAAAGAAAACTGTTACTAAGATTGATATGGGGGGGTAAAAAGCCAGAGAAATGCATTTTATCATAATTAAATGAATCGCGGGCATCCATTTCAGTACTAGCAGTAAGAGGAATTCCTTTCCTCAACTTGGCAACATCTTCATCATTAGATGAAGTTACATTTTGGACAGAATTCCCAAAAAAATTAACACTCTGAGCCATAGGTTCTTTGTTCCAAGTATTCTTCATAGGATCCAGTTCTCCTGCAACCGAATTGATGTTCTCAAGGGTTTCCCAGTGATTCGACTGAGCTGACGAGTTATACCATAGTTTTCTCTGCCTCTCTAGCATATCCACACTCCTTGTCTTCTCCAAAACTTGGTAAAACACTGATTTTGAGAGTGGAGGTTTTAGATAGGAAAAAAGGGTTGACTCTGAATATAAAGAAGGGGGCTCTCTGTGAAGAAAAGGACGCAAAATTGGGTTAAGATAGACATAAGAATCCACTGGGCCCAAGGCTTGGCTACTGGCTGTAATGAAAGTGGCAACCGACCTCCGTACCCACTGACTTGGATAACATAACAACGGAAAGGATCTTTCAATCATGTCAAGAAGTATCCCCTTCCGCAAAAAACCACTTCTACAAAGCATGGATAAGCAGTCCAATGTATTAACAATTACAGCCTCCATTCCGTCGTTTAAAGCCTGTTCTATGTATGGTAATAGATACTCCTCAACACTTCTTTGTCCAACAAAGTAGCAGACGAAAACAATCTGCTCATAAAATACTGCTCTCAGTTGCTCATCTCGGTCATTAAGAAAAGCTGGTAAAATTGGAAGTAAGAAATCATTGCACTGCCTTTGTCCAAAAAAGTAACACAAATGCCCAATATCCAATAAAAGTGCTCTCCGGATATTTGGTGTTTGCTTTGACCCCATGACCAGTTCTTGCACAACTTCTGCAATGGCTTTTCTCAACTGAGCCAGCTGTATATCACTGTTCTCAGCCTGTTTTTTCACTGATGGTTCTGCTGAAAGTAGCTGAGGCTTACTGAGCCCTTGTTTATCATAAGTTCCTGCATCTGCCAAATTTTTTGAGCAAATCAAGAATCTATAAGAAGATAGTGCAATCTTGAATATGTTACTAGCATAGCAGATCCTGACACTTTGTTCAGGATCATCTGGAAGCATGGATAGCATGGGAAGAATATACTCGGGAAATATCTTGGCATCACTGGGTGGAAAATCTTTAACTAGAGCCAGCACATCACACAGTGTCTCCAAAGCAGCACAGCGTACAATTGGAGCAGGATCAGAAAGCATCACAATGACATACGGGAGCACATGTTGTAGGCGATCTTCATCATCAATGTAAAATGAGCAGGACTTTAACATAAGTACACCAGCTCTTCGCAGCTGTGGTTGCCTGACACTTCGCATGCATGAGCAAAGCAATGCAGCAATCAAAACCATGCCTTCACAGCTAGTTTTAAAATCCATTTGAAGAAAGGGTATCTCATTACTTTCGGATTGAGTATGGTATCTGGTCATCAAAGATTCCAAGTCACTTTTCTGGAATTTCTTGAAAAGAGGGATTTCATTCTCCTTATATCCATAAGCATATATAAAAGATTGCCTTCCAAAATGCTTCCTACGGTTAGAAAACAGAGTCAAATTGGTGATGGAAGAGTTTGTGAAAACATTTGGAATGTTAGCACTTGCTTCTTTAGTATGTGAATAAGCACCACCCTTTTCTACTTCCATGTAAAGGGAAGCTATATCATCAACAAGCCGAAGCCCGTTTCCTACCATGCTTTCTGCCGGATAAGCCCTATCATCTAGGGAATTCATACTTTCCTTCCCATTATCACTTAAAGATTCACCAGCCATCAGGTCAGTATCCACAAACATTTCCGAAACTATGTTATCAGCTGATCTATCACTCATCATCTGTTTTTGAATTTCAGAGAAAGCACTCTTAGTCATGGCAACCTGGATAAAGATTATAGAAGCATGCTCTAAGTAATTTGATTCTACTCTACAAATAAACAAAGGGTTAATTACCGGAATCTCCCCTGGGAGTTTGCATAATTACAGGTTGCACCCCTCTATCTTTTGAAATTACATTTACCTCCCCTTTAAGTTTTCCCACTTTACAAAAATGGCTCTTTCGTTAGAAATATGGATGAAAATTGATAAAATCAGCCAAATTATTTTATGATATTTCAATTTTATCCTTTTATAACCATTCTAGATTTATTACAAAGGGTAAAATGTAACGCACCCTTTTCAATGTAGAGTGATTATAAAGGATAAAATTGGAATATCATAAAATAATTTGGCATATTTTATCACTTTTCATCTATATTTCTAAAGGAAAAGGTCACACCTTTCAATGTAGAGTCATTACAAAGGGTAAAATTGAAAATCATAAAATAATTTGACTGATTTTATCAGTTTTAATCCATATTTCTAACGGAAGGAGCTTTTTTGTAAACTGGCGAAACTAAGAGGGGTAGGTAAATGTAATTTTGAAAGATAGAGGGGTGCAGCCTGTCATTATGCAAACTCCTAGGGGAGGTCCCGGTAATTAACCCAATAAACAGAATATGAAAGTGGATCTTCATAAGACACGTTACCCTTGTATCAGAGTCAAGAGGGATCAAGCAGGAAAATAATTTATGAAGAAATGGGGAGAAATACTTTGGGAAAACAGCAGATGCATATCTCTGCAAATAATTATCACAGGACAGCCGTGTTTCTGGATCCAACTGAATCATGTGCAATATCATTTCACGAATACTGACATCATGTATCTACAGTCATAAGATAAAAACACCATATTAGAGTAAACACCTTTAAGAGCAAACATTATCCCCTGTTCTACAAGGAAGCATTTATTTTGGCAGATCCCTCTCAGCATCTATTTTTAATAACTACTAACAAGAGAAAGCAAAAAATAAAATATCAAGCCGATGAACACTAAATGATAACTTAACAGAACATGCTAGAACATCTTAATGTATTTTCTATTTAGACCAACACCGTATGCCGGTATTGTATCCGCTCTGTAATTATAATTTATAAATAAAGGAGCTCTCGAATAGAGAAGATGAATCAATAAGATATTTTATTGTATGTTATCAAAGCGAGTGATAGCCTAATCTCAATCCATGACAGCTCCTCTCGTCTGCATCCAGCCTCAATCAAATTAGTTTCGCGTCCAGCGCATCTTGCCAACAGCTAGTCCCGCACGTTCACTGATAACATGTCCCGCCGACAACTCCACCCACGCGCCTCGCCGAAACTCCACGCTGAGAGTCATCTTCTTCGCATTGACCGGTCGATCCAAGTTCCACATGTGAGGCCCCTTTCCGGTCCCCACGATTAATTTTGTTTCTAGGCTTAGTTTCAATTCATTTGTCACAGTACATTGCAGAAGCATGCACAGTAAGTACAAAGTAAATCACATAATAAAACCTTTTAATTTCATTAAGCTTCGATTACAAGGATACATAATAGATATACAACATGTTATAATAAAACTATTATCTATTATTATTCAAAGACAAGAATGGTCAGCTTAGCCCAAATTTTGTACTCTTCAACTCTGTGCTTGTTCCTTCTTAGATGTATCTGGAGAATCCTCTGCTTCCTAAAAAAATATGAAAAACACGGGTTTAATCATAAACAACATGACTAAGTGAGTAATTTACCTCTTCAACTGCTATTCCGGGAAACAAGGAGAGTCAGTATAAATATGCATAAGTATTTAAAATGCGGTATAAAAAAGTGAAGTAAAAGGAAGGTACAATATTTGTATAATGGTATTTGTATTCCAAATTCATGTATTTTCAATTCTTATGGTTCTCCACGTTATTTCTTCTGTTCTTTTTCTTTTATTCCTTCAAATTCAATCTTTAGAATCAATACATCAACTTCAATATCCTTTAATTTCAATCTTTAGAATCAATACATCAACTTCAATATCCTTTAATTTCATTAAGTCAGGAAATGTAAGGGATTTTGTACATCTTTTCTTATTCTTGGGCTCACCCCTCCTGGGGTTATCATCAAATTCCCTATGTCTAACCAGGGGAGCTTCACACGTAGAAAGGCCGTCAACGGCCCCCTGGTTAGAGCATAGCCTTCCATTCCAGGGCGATTTTTACACGCAACAGGTCTACTTGCCTCCATAGTCTAGAAAATTCCTCTTTCGTAGACAAAATCCATACGCGGGCTGACCTTTAACATTTCTCATGCATCGATGCATTCAATATCTTTTTATTCGTCTATTAACTTTTCATATTCCTTTCTTCAGTTTTTTATTAATTTCTTATTCATATATATAATCTTTTAATTCTTGAAATAAATGTAGATAAATGTGATTTATTTACTAAATTTCCCCTCAGAATCTTTTATCGCTTTCTTTTGCTATTCAATGTTTAGCATTTTAGCGAATGTTATGTATCAGTGATTTCAAATTCTCGAACTTCTTTAATTTCATAGGAAATGCACAAACAATAAAATAGGTTTTGTGTCAAAATAATATGCAGATAAATATTAAAAATACTTTCAAAATATAAGCATAATTAAAGAGGTAAGAACTCACCGTGGCAATCCTTTTACCCTTATCTTTCTCGGACTCATCACCACGCCTATCATGAGACACCAACCTCGGTAGTATCTAAAATTTTAGGCATCTTTTAATTGGGTTGCGTCTCTTAGATAATTGTGTTGTTGACTCTAAGATGATTTGACTTTTATTAAGGGTTTATCTCAGGGTTAGGAATAATTTAGGTGAAAGAAAATTTATACGACTTAAAATATGTTAATCCTCCGTTTAATTGTAAGTCAAATCCCATGAATAATTCTCAATTCAGACTCCAAATAATTTATTTCTAAATAACATATATCTTACTGTACAATAATTTAGAATTATTTTTAGTTTCAAGTTTCAGGGGAAAACCTTACCCGACCAATAGTATAAATTTCAAATATGTATAGATATCTATTGAAGAAAATGAAATTGGCCCCATTTTAAGATTTAATTCTACTGTAAAGATGTAAGATCCATTAATGGCCCATTCTTCCTATTGGATGTTTAGTCTCACATCTCGATTTAGAGTAAAGCTTCTACTTCTCCTCTCTATAAATACAGTGCATATGCTCCTGTAATAGTAATGGAGAATAGTGGAAAATATTTTCAAAATTAAATTTGTTCCTCAATTTTGTCTTAACTTTCATGGTATCAGAGCTAATCGATTCTAAAACTTAATTTTTAGTGTTCGTTCGGCCTTGTTCACGCCTGCGCCTCTCCCAGTCTGTTTGGGCGGCCTGGCGGCTTGCTATCTTTAGACCGCGTATCTCCCGCTCTGGCTCCGACTCCACTGGAAATCCACCACAACCTTTTATTTTATAGTTTCTCCCGCTGCCAATCGAGCACCACAAGTCTGGTGTCGACCGCGACCTCCCCTTCCTACTTGTACTATTCGTCGTAAGCTCTACCGCAATCTCTCATTCCCTGAGCCCCCTCTGGTCGCAGGACTCAGCGCTCTCCTTCATCCTCTGGTCGCGCTCGATCATCAGCGACCTCCCCTGAAGACCACTGAGACCGCTTCAACCTCTTCTGCGGCCTCTTCTCTGCTCGCAGAGACTGCCCCTCAAGCTTGTTGAGGCTTCCCTCGTGCGCACTTGCTTCTTGCGTCCAGAACTCGTCTTTGCCGCGTTCGCTCCATCTTACTTCATACAACCTCTCCTTCTGAACTTGCCAGCTCCTGTGCTCGCAGCTATCTGCATCGACTTTGCATGTCATCGCGAGCTCACAGTGCGACCTCTCCATCAGGCTCTCCTTAACCGCCCCTTCAGCAGTTTGATCGCTCTCTAAGTCTTCGCATGTGCGTTGCGCTGTCTTCGTGAGATCGTCGTGCGGCCTCTTCTCGCCTGATCGTCGTGTGAACTCTCCCTCGCGCTTTCCTTAACCACCCCTGATGCGACTTGATTATTCTGTGGATTCTCTCTCGTGATCATTGTTGTCGAACTCCTGCTCGCCGAGCTCCCTCATGTCGGGCTCCTGCTCACTGAGCTTGTTGTTACCGAGCTCCCTGGTGCCGGTCTCCTGTTAGTTGAACGCACGGCTACGGCTACCGTTCCTGGTAGCTGCAAGTCATGAGAAGTCCGGGGGCTCATTCTAGTACATGTTACCGCCCTGAAATCGACATTCTACAGGACGAACTTCGGCGCCTGCGGGAGCTAATTGTTCGCACCTCTGGCACCGTGGCCTCTTCCTTCCATGCTAGCCTTGCGTCTTACCCTCTTAGATTATGGACTCCGGAGCTACCAATCACGTTTCTCCACAAAATCCCTCTCTCTACACTGATGCCCCTGCTCCCAAATTTATCACTGTTGCGAATGGTCCTACCACCCCTGTGTATGGATGAGGAGATCTTGTTGTGACACCCTCCCTTTTTCTACGCTCTGTTCATGTCCTCTGACGCTGCCTTTAATCTTCTCTCTATCATTCGCTTTACTCAATAGCATGATTGTTCCAATACTTTTACCTCATCCTCTTTTGTGGTGCACGATCGGCAGATGCGGCGTGTCATTGGTACCGGTCGACTGTCAAATGGGCTCTACACTTTGGACATTCTCGCCTCCATGTTATCCTCAGTTGACTGGCATCGTCGACTTGGTCATGCTCTCCTCTTCCTATCCTCCGCAAAGCTCTTCCTGATTTTCTGTTTGCTGAGTTTCAATGTGAAACTTGTATTTACGACAAGCAACACCGAACTACCTTCCCCCCTCATTGTTCTCAGAGCTCTGCTCCCTTTGATTTGGTTCACTCAAATATTTGGGGTCCGTATAAAACTACCAGCTATCTGGAAATCGATATTTTCTGACTTGTATTGATGATCAGTCTCGCGTCACCTGGTTATACTTACTGCGAGATCGCTCGGAGGTGTTGCGATGCTTCCGCTCCTTCATCACTGAAACTCGTACTCAATTTTCGAGCACAATTAAAATTCTTCACACTGATAAAGCTCGTGAGTATATCAGCTACAAATTCCAGGACACGTGTAATGCTCGTAAATTATTTTGCGCACGGTTGATCTAGGACCGCTTTAGCGCGCGTCTTCCCGGCAGTTCCCGCTCTTATTTTCGTCTCTTCTTGCACGATCGTGCACTCTACTGACACACGAACATGCGAGGTCTTCTGTGCGGACGACTATATATACCTCTTTTTGACAAGAATTACGTATCCAATTCTGTTCTCTCATTTCTATCCGTCGTTTTCTCCATTCCTTCATCTCAGGGCTGCATCCAATCATTCCAAGGCTCAAAAAGGTTGTTTCCTTGCCATAGCTCTAGAAATCTACTTTCAAGGAAGGAAGAGATCGTGCTTTGGTTATTGCAACTCAATCGAGAAGACGGGGCACCTGTAATCTCCTCGGTGTTCTCCATCAGACATCCTATGTCTACACACCACAACAAAATGGTGTCGTCGAGCGAAAGAACCGACACCTTCTGGAGGTTCTCGCTCCCTTATGTTCCAGATGCACGTTCCAACACAGTATTGGCACTTTGTTGTTTCCACCTCGTGTTATTTATTAATCGCATGTCGTCAACCGTCCTTAACTTTGCTACTCTCTTCTCCATTTTGTACCCTTCCACCCTTCCCTTTCCCTCTCTCTCCTCAGATTTTTGGATGTGTCTGCTTTGTTCATCATCTCGGACCTCCTGGCGATAAGTTGGCTTCTCGTGCTACCAAGTACATCTTTGTTGGGTACTCTCGTACACAGAAGGGTTATGTGTGACATTCTCCTTACTACTGGAAAAACAATCACCTCGGTGGATGTTACCTTCTTTGAGGATCAATCGTTCTACTCAGCTCCTCCTGACGATATATCTCCCACAGCTCTCCCACGCTCAGTTGTTCCCACTCACACTACTCCTCTCTTGCATCCTATCCCTAATCTCATACTACCCTTTCATCCCCTACTCCCTACACCTTCTCCTATGCTCCCCTCTCCTCCTCTACAAGTACACTCGTTGTCTTCATCCTCGGTCTGATGCCCTGCGATAGTTGCTGTCTACTAATGCTGCTCCTCGGACCGATGATTCGCCAAAGACTCCCTCCCAAGATGAGGTTGCTTCTGCCGCTCACCCTCTCTCTAATTATGTATCCTTGCACCACCTCTCATCTCCCCTTCGCAGGTTTGTGGCGTCTTTGTCCTATGTTTTCACCCAGTCTTCTGTGCGGGAGGCTCTTCATCATCCGGGGTGGCAGACGGTAATGGATGAGGAAATGGCGGTTTTATGGGTCAATCACACATGGGACCTTGTTCCCCTTCCTCCTAGCCATTCTCCAGTTGGCTGTAAATGGGTTTTTACCATCAAGCATCGCTCTGATGGGACAATTGAGCGCCTCAAAGCTCGTCTTGTTGCTTGTGGATTCACTCAACAACACAATTTTGATTATGAAGAGACATTCTCTCTTAGTTGTCAAGCTCAATACTGTCTACATAATTATCTCTCTAGCAGTCCATCAACAATGGACATTACACCAACTCGACATTAAGAATGTTTTTCTCAATGGCGATGTTATGGAAACTGTGTACATGTAAGAACCTCCTGGTTATGAAACCACGGGGAAGTCTCTGGTTTGACAAATTTAATCGAGTTGTTCGTGATATTAGCTTTACTCAAAGCTTTGTCGACTTCTCTTTGTTTATTCGTCGTCGTCCAATAGTCATTAGGGTTCTTCTTGTCTATATTGATGACATTCGTCTAACAGGGGATGACATTCCCGATATCACTTTGTTCAAGCAGCATTTGGCCTCATAGTTTCAGACTAAGGATTTGGGTCACCTCCAATACTTCTTGGGTATTGAGGTTGCTCGTCACCCTGATGGTCTCATCATGTCCCAACGGAAATACTGTCTTGACCTTCTTCGCGATGAAGGCTATTCGGGATGTAAGCCCACTCACACACCTATGGATGTCAATCACAAATTATGTGCTTATGCCTCCGACAATGATTTGCTTCTTCCTAATCCAGAGTACTACCATCGTTTGGTTAGCAAACTTATTTATCTCACTGTCACAAGACCAGATATATCATTTGCTGACGGAGTTGTCGGATGTTTTATGCATGCCCCTTGGAACTCTCATCTTCAGGCCGTTAAGCGTATTATCAGATATCTAAAGAATTCCCATGGACAAGGGCTTGTGTATCAGCCTTCTTCATCACTGACTCTCATTGCCTACTCTGATTCTGATTATGTCGGCTCTCTCGACGTTCATCGCTCTACGAGTGAATTCTGCACATATTTTGGTGGGTACCTGGTCACCTAGCGAAGCAAAAAGCGAACCATTGTTGCACGCTCCTCTCCTGAGGCTGACTATCACTCAATGACTTATGTTGTTTCTGAACTTACATGGCTAAAGAGTCTTCTTTCTAATTTGGGTGTCGAACTTCTTTCTCCAACAGTCCTTTTCTGCGATAATCAAGTTGTTATCCACATCGCCGAGCGAATTTGCCTCTTCCAATTGAGCGGCAACGAGGAGGTCCGGTTTCATAGGGATTTCGTCTGTTTTTGGAACTTCGATTCCTGGGGACAAAGAAGGTGACTTCGGTTCTCATAACCTCCTTCGAATTACAGAACTTGAGGGGGTAGGCATCTCTCTTCGAGCGGCAGTGCAAGCTCGGATGGTGTTAGCGCTGGCAGAAGGTCCTGGATTAGTTTGTAATCTTGTGTTTCATGAGCGTACGAAGCACATCGAAGTTGATTGTCATTATGATGAGGACCAGTTTATAGCTCCCTTATTTAAGAGGTCTAGGGTTCAAGCCCCAGCCTCAACAACCCGCCATTGGAATTAGCGGCTGCGGCCAATCAGATCCATGTTGATGGGTTGGGGTCACTGGTCTGCAGACCTATAGAGTACCCTTAGTAGACCGGGACATTACAATTTAGAGTATGCTCCATATTCTTTTATATTTTACTTTGTCCCATTTAGTGAATAGCATAAGATATAGGACCCTCTTATATAAATAGGCTTTTTTGTCCTTGTTTCAATAATTAGGGTTTACCCCCCCCCCCCACTACGTAATCAGCATCTAATCGGATCGAGATCTAAGCTTTTGTTGAGTGTCTGCTCCTGTCAAGGGATAAGCTCCCATCAAACCTTAAGGTCCTACTAGCCTCATTATCGTAGACGCCCTCAACAATCTCATAGATTGCATCATCATCGATGCCCCCAGCGATCTGTTATTCTTCTGTCGTCATCAACGCTCTTTGTGGTTTAAATAGAACTACGTAAAGGCTCACATTCTTGGCCAATTAGGAAATTCCTCTCATGTATAGATTAGTCTCACACCTTGGTTTGAAGTTAAGATCTTACTCCTCCCTCCTATATATGTGTACAAATAATTGTATTTTTCAAGTTAATGAGAAGTAATACAATTATTGTATCTCGTATTTCACACTTCTACATGGTATCAGAGCTTCATGATTCCTAAAGTAAAACTCTCGCCGATTGAGTAGTCTTCCTGCCTTGCTAGCTTGAGCTCACGAAGCTCTCCAAGCTGTATTTGAAGTTCGTGATTACCTAGCTGGGAGCTCAGTACAAGAAGCATGGATTTCTGCAGTAGCCCTCCAACCCTCAGCTCCATGCTTCTCTAGTGGTGGATGTTCCCAACACATCCCGCACAGACATTGACACCCTGCGGGAGGACCTCCACATCTGCGAGAGTTGGTTACCCGAACTTCCGGCTTCGTCGCTTCCATCTTCAACGAAAGTATATCATGTTTTTCCGATAGTCCATGTTGGATAGTGGACTCTGAGGCCCCAAATTACATTACTCTGCAGAAATCTTCTCAGTACAAGGACATTGCTTGTCTCAATTTTATCATTATTGCTAATGGGGAAACCACTCTAGTCGGCCGATCTAGAGATGTGTCTCTCACTTAACCTATCTCTCTACATTTTGTACATCATGTTCCGGGCTCCGAATTTAATCTCTTCACTGTTAGTCGTCTTAATCATGATATTGATTGCTTCATCGTATTTTCCTCTTCTTCCTTTGTGGTGCAGGATCGATGGACGTGAAGTATCATTGGTTTTTGCTATCAAATGGGCTCTACAGTCTGGCCCTCCCCCCATGGCACTATACTTTGTCACTTCTACTGATTGGCACAGGCGTTTTGGACATACTCCCCCTATACAACATAAGGCTCTCATTGATTTTTCTTTTTCTAAATTTATATATGAATCTTGTATCTATGGGATACACCGTCGTTCTACCTTCTCCTTTCATTGTACTAGGAGCTCTGTTCTCTTCGCTTTAGTTCATTCGGACATTTAGGGCCCTTATAAAATTGCTATTTTTTCTGAATATTGTTACATTCTTACTTATATTGATTATCATTCTCGCATGACATGACTGTATTTACTATGTGATTGCTCTGAATTTCTACGTGTCTTTCACTCATTCATTGATGAGACTCGTACTAAATTTTAAGCTCAATTAAAATCTTCAAGCCGATAATGTGCGTGAATATACTAGTCATGAATTCCATGAAACTTGTACTACATTGGGGATTATCCACCAAACATCATTGTCTATACACCACAACAAAATGGAATAACCCAGCGGAAAAACCACCACCTCTTTGAGTTTGCCCACTTCCTTATGTTTCAAATAAAAGTTCCCAAGATCTATTGGCACTCTGAATCTCCATTGCAAATTATTTAATTAATCGCATGCCCTCGTCTATCACGAGCATTACAACGTCATTCTCATCTTATTTCCTTCCAAACCCCCCATCCCCCTAACTCGTATTCTTGGAAGTGAGTGTTTTACATCATCTTGGCCCTCATGTGGACAAACTGGCCCCAAACGGAAACATCCACTGATGTCACCTTTCTTGAGGATCAACCCTTCTACACCTCTCCTCCTGATACTATACCCACCTGTTATCCCGCATCCCAACGTCCCAATCACCCACTCGCCCCACCATCCATGCTACCGGCATCATCTCCTCCACTAAACATATACACTCGTCGTTGTTTTTGTTTAAATGCCATAGGACAGTAGCCCCTACTGATGACGCTCCCGACCAGCTAATCCCACAATAGCTCCCACCCAAAATGCATTCCCCTTTACATCTCATCCACTCTCTCATTATGTCTCCTTTCACTGTTTATATCCACAACTTCATAGGTTTGCAGTTTCCTTGTCTTCTACTTTCATCCCCTCTTCTGTGCAGGAAGCTCTATAGCATCCTGGGTGACGGGCCGCAATGCATGAGGATATGGCTGCCATCTGGGCTAATCAGATATGGGACCTTGTCTCCCTTCCTCCTATCCAATCTCGTAAGGGATATAAATGGATTTTTACTGTTAAGCAACTTCTTGATGGGACGGTTGAGCGCCTCAAAGCCCTTCTTGTGGCTCATGGTTTCACTCAACAATATGGCATCGAAAATGAAGAGATATTCTCTTCAATTGCAAAGATGAATACGGTACAGGTATCGATCTCCCTGGGCATCCATCTTCATTGGCAGTTGTATCAAATTGACAATAAGAATGACTTCCTTAACGGCGATTTAGTGGATACTGTCTATTTGCAGCATCCCCCTTATTATGAAAACACGGGGAGTCTCTTGTCTGACAATCAGGATATCTATCTATGGATTCAAGTAGTCCCCTCAAGCTTGGTTTGATAAGTTTAGTTAGGTCGTTCGGGATTTTGGATTCACTCGGAGCTCGACAGACTTCTCCTCATTTACTCGTCGTCGCCCAATAGGCACGGTGATACTTCTCGTGTATGTTGATGATAATCTCATAACGGGTGATGATATGAATAGTATATCTATGATCAAGAAGCACTTAACCTCGCACTTTTAGACCAATGATTACGGTCGCCTCCGATACTTCTTAGGTAATGAGATAGCTAATCAACCCGATGGACTCGTTTTGTCTCAATAGAAGTACTTCCTCCATCTTATTCTAGATGCATGCTACTCTTGCAAGCCTGTTGACACACCAATGTATGCAAACCACAAGCTCTATGCTCACAAGTCCGACTATGATCTGTTTCTCCCTAATTCGTAGTACTATCGCCGCCTTGTCGGTAAACTTATCTATCTGACTGTCACATGGCCAGATATCTCATTTATTGTTAGTGTGGTCAGCCGATTCATGCATGCTCCTCGGATATCGCATCTCTAAGCTATCGAGTGAATTCTTCGGTATCTGAAGAATGCCTTGGGAGAAGGGCTTGTGTATAAGCCCTCATCTTCCCTATTTTTAATTGTCTATTCAGATGCAGATTATGCTGGATCCCTCAATGATCATCAGTCTACGAGTGGCTATTGCACATATTTTGGAGGGCACCTGATCACTTGGCAGAGCAAGAAGCAAACAGTGGTGGCACGCTCCTCTACGGAGGCCGAGTATCGTTCGATGACGTCTGCCGTTTCTGAACTCATGTAGCTGGAGAGTCTTCTTATTGATCTTGGTGTCAAACTCCCTTCTCTGATTGTCCCCTACTGCAATAGTCAAGTTGTCATCCATATCGTCGAGAATCCAGCTTTTCATGAGCGTACCAAACATATCGAAATTGATTGTCATTTGATCCGTGAAAAGTTTCAACTTCACAAACTTGATCTATGAAATATACCCACTATCGAGCAAATCTCAGATATCCTCACCCCTATACCGACAGTTCGTTTCTAATCTTGGTGCCTACAATTTGTATGCTCCAACTTGTGGGGAAGTATAGAAGAACTATGTATAAGCCCAATGTAAAGGCCCACTTTCTTAGCCCATTATGAGATCCCTCTCATGTATATATTAGTCTCACACATTGGTTTGGAGTTAAGATCTCACTCCTCCCTCCTCTATATATATATTCCATCAATGTCATCATCAACTCTTGTTGCCATAGATTTTCTATCAAAGATGTTTTGCTCCGGCCAAGATGAGATCGTGTGTGTGTTCTATGAGGTCCCAAATATGGTTTATCAGGATGTCAATAGCCTTTGCTTCTACCAGCCCAACTCTGGGGTTTTCTTTTGAACGTTCCCATAGAATTACCCCTAACACTCTCCAATCCCTTCATGAAGAAATTTGAAATGTCACCATTCGTTATTGGATGGTAAACTATCTACAATGGGTCAAATCCTTTCATCGTGCTCTTCAAATGTGAAGCATGGTCCATCATGTGACATGTGGCCCCCTCCCCCTCCATTGAGGTGTCTCTTCAAATGTGAGACATGCTCCATCATGTGACATGTGGCCCTTCCGCCTCCATTGTGGCGTCTGAATAAGGCTTCCTAACGATGGTCAAGTTCCAAAGTGGATGTTTAACTGCATGGAAAAAGAGGCCAGCAAGTTTGTTAAGGAACATAAGTCTGCCAAAACTACATTGGAAGGGCTTTGCTCCTTTAACTCAGGGCAAGATGCCTAGATGCGGGACCTTGTCCTATATGATATATTTTCTGAGCTTAGCTCGCTTAATCATGGAACTTCTGAAAATATGAAATCTTTGGTGCATTTTCAATGGTGTTGAATGCCTGGATGCAGTATCACCCACTAATTATAGATATAACTATTCAACGGGCCCAAAAAGAGGATGTTGCTACTGCATGTTGATGGCATGAGTTTCACCTACAAACTATCAAACTAACATCCTCTATATTCTAATTGTCCCTTCCATGTCGGATGTGTGCTCAATCAACCACATTGCATGCCCTATTACAATAAACTTCTATTACGCCTCTATGCAGTAGAAATCCTCGCTAATGTGGAGGACCAACCTAGGAGCGTGTGCTCTTTCTATTATTGTTTGAACCATACTGAGGCTACTTGTCATCAGAAACATAGGTACTTGTAGAATCGTCAACACCCACAATAACAGAAAACTCATACCTCTATTCACATATCCTCTCCTGCCATGAACACCTCCATGATGTTGAGGAACATACTTCAATATTCAATGCTAGCTCAATCAACCATCCCTCTGGCTCTAAATCTACAAAAGGTGTAACTTGTTTCTCTCGCAGTGACTCTTAGACTGCAGATTCTAGTTTCTTGGTTCATATGATACCTCAGATGCACCTACTCTACACAAAATCTAAATCGCCAAGTAGGACTACAACAAAAGCATGGATCTAGAAAGTCGGACCGATTCTGCCAGTTAAGCACGGGTTGGTTGGGCCCAGTAAAGCATACTACAACCCAGCCTAGGAGGCCTTAAAAGGCTCATGTTTTGGCTTAAATCTTGGCATGGGGTTGTTATGGGCCTACCCCGTGACGTCGTCGAAGGTGGCAGTGGAGGCGGAGATACAAGGGCAACCAAGCTCACCCCGCAGAGAATGTGATGGGAAAGGAAGAAGGGGAGTCGTGCTCAACCCTAAACCTAGAAAATGAGGAAGAAGATAAGAACTAGAGAGTGGAACTTAGAGAGATAAAGAGAAACTTAGTTCAATTCATTTCATGCCTCATACAATGACCCAATGGATCTATTTATAGACCCAAGATTACAGCATTAAATAAAATATAACAATAAAAATATTTAGAGTCTAAAGACTCGACTTGACTCATACAAACCAAACCTGATACATGAAGACTCATAATAAAAGAATGTGGAATGGAACCGTTAATAGATAACTGACTATGTGGGACCCTAACAGGGGTAAGCATGGGCATTAAGCCTACTTTACCCAGACCTCGTCCTGCCTGGCTTGGGTGGCTAGGCAAGCCTGGCTTGGGCAGCAAAGCCTAGTGGCATATGCCCAACAACCATAATTATTGGACATTCTTAAGTGTCCATTATATTCCTAGCAATATATTTGGAATTTCGAGCATTTAATGCTTAAATGCTGCCACATAGCATTCCAAAAATGGAATGGTGTGCCTAGCATTTTGATTTGGAATGTTATGGCCAAAATCACTATTTTGGAATAAGGCTTGGGCAGTTAATGCCAAGGAAGATTATTGAGCATTAATTGCGCAAATATTTTTTGATATAATTTTGGGGAAAAGAAGTAAATTGTAAGTAAATTGTTATTAATAAAAAAGAAAAAGCAAATGCAAATCTTGTATTAATAAAAAAGGAGCTTACAACATTCTGACATTTGATGCAAGTCTTGTATTTAAAAGAAGCAAGATCCCTCAAGGTTTACTTCTCCTTTTAAAGCAAATACACTCTTTTCATTAGTTAATTATGACATTTGGGGTCCATATAGAACACCTAGCTATAGAATTATAAGTACTTATATTTATTTACGATCACTTCAGATTAACATTGTTGTATTTTCTTCATGATCCTTCTGAACTCTTTACTTGTTTTCACTCTTTCATTACTGAAATTCAAACTCAGTTTTCCACCCGATTAAAAATCATTTGTACTAACAATGCCATGAGTTACTCAAGTCATGATTTTCTAAAATAACATGTACTACTTCAGGCCATCATTCATCAAATCTCTTATTCATAAGCTCACATAAAATGTGTAACAAAACACAAAAGTAATTATCATCTTGAGGTAGCCCGATCGCATATGTTTCAAATGCATGTCCGCATTAGTTATTAGCATTTTGTTACTGTTTGCTACCTCATCCCTTGTGGTGCATCCATTGATCGTTGATTCACCTCCAATTCCCCGTTCTCATTCCTTTTATGCCCAATTTGCCTTTAATTCAATGTGTTGACGGTAGAAGTTATGCACGCCATTTAAGCCTCATATGGATAAACTAGCCCATTATGTGACCAAATATATTTTTATAGGATATTTTCAAATTCATAACGGTTATGTATGAATATTCCCCAACTACTAGGAAACTAGTGATGACTACTTATGTCACCTTTCTTGAAGATCATCCTTTCTTCCATACCTATGGACACCCTTATCCCTAAGGAGCACGGATAAGCCCATATAGGTAGTGTACTTGTACCGTGTATATTTCAGGTATGGGTACACGTAGCAAACGCTGGGATATGGCGCTTGCATCCCGTAAGCCTCTTCAGATCCCATAAGGCACTCACATTTAGATTTCACAAGGCAATCGTCTTCCAGATCCCCGTTGGCGCTCCAGATCCCGTAAGCTCCTCCTTTTCTTCGCTCGGCATTAGGATCGGCGCTCCAGATCACACAAGTTTCTTCTTCTTCACTATTCATGTCTCCGATTGTTTCCTGTGCCTACAAATTTCAGTTCATTCTTGTGCCTACAAATTTCAGTTCATTCCTAGGTCTGATTATTTCATGTCTTTTGATTTTAGTCGCCCTCTTCTTCTACATCATCATTTTGGTTTCATTTGCGCTCAACTTTGTTACAGCCTCCCGCTTGTGCATGTCTTCATTGGCTATTACAGGCTTTTGATCTTATAAAATCTCATTTGATTCTTCTATAAATGTTTTAAAACCATAACTCTGTGCTCTCCCTCTTGGTTGTTAAGCTGCCTCAAAGGACCACATTGCACCCAACACCCCCAAGGCCTCTCCATCAGTAAGCGGCCTCCTCCATTAGATGCCAGTACCAACAAAAAGCAGCCATCGTTGCTCACCATCACCATTGTTGTTCAGCTCTTGTCACCAGAATTCTAAGAGAAATAAGGACATTGACGTAAGAATAAAAGGAAGGTTGAAAACTCAAGATCCCCTTTAATTAGATTTTATGCCTAGAAAACCCTACAAGGAATCAAGGAGATATTTTCTATCCATCTGATCCATTATCAAAAGGAATGACTGTGATAATAAGGGATTAGATATGGATTACTTCTAAGCCTCATTCAGCTGATTAAAACCTGTCTTTCCTCCCCCGTGACCAAAGGAGAATAAGCATATATATATGGATTAAAAATTGTCTACACTTTGAAAAAGAGTAGTAATGTTGTAATGTCAGTCAAGTATGTTTTATGTTTCATAGCATTCAGAGTCCATACACTTTAGTATACTATTAGCTGACAACAACAAACAACAACACTCAAGCCTTTATCCCACTATAGTGGGGTCGGCAATATGGATATTTTGTCGCCATTGTGCCCTCCCCTATCTTTAGTCATAATCTCACTATGCCTAAGTACATCAAACATTTAGCTGAAAGACAAAAAAATTAATATCAAACACTGCATCAGCAGTAACAGAAAATATAGCAAGACTAAAACAAGGAATCATCAATTGGAAAACAGTCATAAAAAAGGAAGTGGGAACATTACTAAGTAAAGATAATCACCTTTTCCAGAGACAGGCTAGGATCATAATTGCCACGACGATAAGCAAGTAGTTGGGATAACTCAAAAAGTGGTTGTCCTTCTAAGAAAAGTTCAGCAATTACACACCTAAGCCAAACATTGTACCAACTATTAAAATCTGAATTAAAAAATAATGTATTTCTCCATGAGTTATTTATTGATCAATATTGAACTGTTGCATATAAATTCAATTACAACAATAGAATAATTTATGCGGATAATGAATACTTAACTCAGAAAGTTACACAAAGACGACTCCCCAAGCCAGGCATTTCCGTAATTATGTATGTATGTCACACTCCCACATATATAAGGAAGCGGTAGTGAGTCTTTTAGGGATCTTGGATCATTAAGTATTTTGGGCTCTCTTGGAGAGTAGGCTCTTGGAGGGATCATGCCCTCAAGAGAATGTCGTGAGCTCGTCTCGATATTTGTATCTTCATTCATATTAATCAATATTTGTTGTTCGACGATAGTCGGAGCTATCAACTTCTGACCTACCGACCAAATTGGGTTCCATTTAGATTCCTAATTAATTGTCGGTCTACATTAGTCACTTTAACCGTCAGACTATGCCTTCAGCAGTCGATCCCGTGTCGCCGATCCAGTTGTTGCACACCCTTATTCTGATATCATGCATGCATCCCCTCCCAATTTGCAGACGCCCGATGTACGACCATGCGTCGTCCACTTCAATGCATGCATGCGCCGATGTTTCCAGCCACGATTCATCTGCCTGCTCCAACGCCTATCATCCCCGCCACTAGTTCTTCCCTCTCCATCACTGATTATCCTCGCACGCATCGACTGCCTTGGCCGCTTTCACAGAGCCACCAGCTCCAACCGCCGAACGCCAACCTCGCAACCTGGTTCCGCATCCAGACGTACTTCCTAATTCCGCCTCGGCCGCTTGTCGGCGAGCGCAATACCTCGACAATAGTTGCGCCACCTTCTGATTTCGTTTTCTCCAGCGCAACCAACCATCGACATCCGCCTTTGATTACGCTTTCGCAGACACCCGCACAGCTCCTATCACACAAGTTCGCCCAAGCCCTCCCAGCAAGCACCGCATTAAATGTCTGTATCCTACGAGCAGCCATCATCTGCCTCCAGTGCGAAAGCTGTAATCCGCCTCCTCCGGTGTTTTAGTCACTCTGTTCTCATCTCCGACTCATCTGCTACATTCCTTGGACCCATTTCATGGCCCTCCATGCTAATGATGACGCCTGCGCTTTGGCCTCCACCGATTCCACTCGTTTGAATTAGCATGAAACCAATTAGAAGAACTCACTCTCCTCCTCTGCAAGCTCGCGGCCACCACTGTCAACTGCCTTTCAACACCACCATCCCCCCACCCCGACATTTACTACATGGGGTTCCTACACCCTACTGATGAAGTCCACCCGGCCCACATCTGGCGAGTGGAATCGATGGAGATTTCGGTGTTCGACGACACTGACACCCTTAATTGGATCATTCACGTTGAGCAATTTTTTGACCTACGGACCACCTCGCCAACCAGAAAGTTCCTAAGACGAATACCTATATGGAGGGCACTGCGCTACACTAAGTGCAATGGACACTCCAACATGTCCCTAATCTCACTTAATAACCTTGAAGGAGGAACTCCACTGCCACTATGACACGAGTCAAGCCGTTCCCACAGGCGCCAAGCATAATTACTTGCCAAAGTATTTCACCCTCGCTATATTTCACCCTCGCTACTTATGGAAATTACTTGCCAAGCATAATTATGGTAATCTCACTTAACAACCTTGTAGTAATGCCTACATTTCACCCTTGTGGTGGGGCCCTTCCCCGGACCCTCGCTACGCGGCAATGCTTCGTGCACCGGGTTGTTCTTTTTTTATGTATGTATGCCCCACTCCCACCTACATAAGAGAGTGGTAGTAAGTTTTTTAGGGATCTTGGCTTATTTGGTATGTTAGGTTCTCTTGGAGAATAGGCTCTTAGAGGGATTCTGCCCTAAGTAGATTGTCGCAAGCTTATCTCGATATCTTGTATCTTCATTCGCGTTAACCAATATTTGATGTTCGATGATAGTCGGAGCTATCATACAACACTCAAGCCTTTATCCTGATAGAAGGAATCAAATTTTCATCATATTAACAATAGGGTATACACATACAACAACAACACTCAAGCCTTTATCCCACTATAGTGGGGTCGGCTATATGGATCCTTTGTCGCCATTGTGCCTATATTTTGAAATCCAAATCAAGGAGGAAATTTCCTTGTTGTTTTCTCACCGGATAGGAGGAATGGAGAGTGATCAGAGTTAGTTTTGTTGATATGTTCTGAGGCTGTGTTCTCAAAGTAATCCAGCCAATGGTTGTTAATCAACACTCGTCAAGCCGTTCCCACATGTGGCCGTTAGTCCAAGTGAATTAAGCCATTTCCACATGTGGCAGTTAGTCCAAGTGAATTCTGGGCTGGTGAAACCAAGGTCAGAAAGCCCGCATTCCACAATTAAATCAGAGAGAAGTCAGGCATGCAGTTGAATTTTGGAGGGCTCCCCCCCCCCCCCCCCCCCCCCACACACACCAATCTTTCTGAGGCAAATCTAATCATATTGAAATTCCCCACTACTAACCATGGTTCGTTCATGTTATCGGCAATCCCCTCAAGTTCTTCCCAAAGTATTTTTCTGTAAATAGTAATATGAGCTGGAGTATATAAATGTGCAGCAGATCTGGGAGTCAGAGTTGTTGAATTTGCAATGCAGAAATTGTTGGTGAGTGCTGATTACCGCAGCCGAAAAACCTTCTTTCCGCAAACACCCATATCTTTTCAGTTACATTGTATAGAGCAAGTTGGAAGCCCAGATTACGGACGTAGAAATCAATTCTGGAGTTGTCTTGGAAGGGCTCCAGGCTCGCTAAAATATCTATTTTGTTGGTTCTAATCAGGAATTTTAACCTTTCCAGTGTGGGGTCATTATACCCCGGCAGTTCCATGTAAGTATCTTAATCATGAAGATATTTAGAAGGCCGTTTGAGTGAGGTTTTCCAACCTTTTTTCCGCCGGTACACAATTTGGAAATCCTGCCAAGGCAGGTTTGGTTCCATATCCTGCCATGTATGATTACTTTCTCCTGAATTCCCATCATCTTTTGAATTCAGGGTGTTGCGGTCCTTGCTCGAGTTTGCCTGGGCCTTTGCCGAGTTCAATATTTTCCTTAGTTTGGTAACCGTGTCTGTCCCATATTCAATGTCCATGATCTCACCCCTCTCCATCCATATGTTAATGGCTTGATCAGGTGTTTGAAGATTTTCTTCCTGATTGACCTGGCAATTAGTACTAGCCACCGCCTCTTCAAGGTGTCGGTTATTCCCATTGCAACCTTCCTGGGAGCCTTGAGGGATCTTCTTCGCCGTGTTGGGCCTGTTGGAGTTGTGTTCCAAAGTGTCTTCCAGCTCTTTCCTTGTACATTGGCTTTGTTCCATCAGAATTGAACTGTTCAACTCATATATTTCCCATCTACATTGTTGATCAAACAAATCATGGTTGTGTGATGGTGGTTTCACCGTTTCGTCCTTGTAGGTCATCCATGGTTATGCTCTGATTTCCATAAATTCATGTCCTGTATCAAATTTTGGCCATCTTCAGAGGTGTCCTGCCAGCTCTCCTGCAAGTAGTTTTCTCTTTTAACACTATATCAACTACTATCACCTCACTCCTATTATAACCTTTTCAAAGGACAATAACTTATATGCATCCCCAATATCTTTAGATTTTTCTCTTCCCTGCCTTATCCCTTTTTTATAAACTTCATCTTCTAATTAATGTGGTCATCAATTCTCTAGTTTTTCTATTATATTTAACAAATTCCAAGTACCATTTCTAATTGTAATATTGGAATTTTCCGTAACTATTTATTTGCAGAAATTCATCACAAAGGGCATCTTAATATGAACAAGGACAACGAAGAAATCAAGAGATAATGATAACAATATGCCGGTATTCTGATCACCAAAATAATTCAAAAGTACGTAACTGTTACGACCACAATGGATCATGACTACATCATACCTATGCTGCATAAGCATTTCTTAACCAGATAGATGCATAAAACAGACTCAGCGTCTTACTAAGACATAAGGGATCTACCATTGCAAGTAGCAAAATATAAAGGTGAGCTTTATACTGGATAAAAGTTTCAGTTAAGGTAACCCAACTTTAAATGTAAGATGAGTAAAAATTTCATCGTTATGAACGACATCTATCATCCAACTCTAGAATTGATTAAATATGCAGCTCTGTCCAAAGTGTTGCAACATCCACTTTATGATCAAAACAACATTCTAAACAGTATTGTTTTCAAATTGGAACAACGAATAGAATAGATGGAGATCATGGTTTATGATATAAGTAGCCTGACCAGGTCAAAGTATTTCTTCAAACCTGCTAATATCAACATGACATTACTATTAAAATAATTTTACAAACATGTAAAGTGCAACAATAAATAATAATGGAAAACTAAACAATTCATTTCCTACTAAAACACTAATAAAAGGAAATCCAGAACATGATAGAAGTAGTATAAATAAGATTTACAAAAACTAGATCTTAAGCAGAGCACTCAACAAGAAAAACAAAATTAGGGCATATGAAGCCAGACTCAATCCATAAATCAATTCCCAACATCTATTCACACAGGAGTATAAAATTAATATTTAATGCAGAAAATAGTATTATTTCTCAACAATTGGATATCACTACTTGTAGAGCAATCCCATCAATAAAGGCTCTTCTGTCATAGTTCTCAGATATACTTATATCCTACGTTCATATGCTATGTATCAAAAGCATGTTGTATATTCTCAATCTCTTCTTTCGCAAGAGGGTGCTCTTCAATGGTCATTTACTTACAGCAGTTAAAGCAAAAAATGACATACCCAACAGAGAAGATGTCCATAGATTTCTTCAAAGGAGCATCCGGTGCATTATGGGCCTCACCAACATGATCATAAAACCTCTGAAAGACAAGAATAGAATTTTTATCTCTTGACGACACTTGATATCTTTTGAACTTGAATACGGAAATAAGCAAATAAAAAATACATGATACAAAAAGGCACTTCAAAACAGGAGGAACCATTAGGAAATCTAGAATGATAGAGAAAATTAGAACAATAAGCCACAAGGGTGACTATATTAATAGAAAGAAAAGGCAGCTCTAAAAAGTGTAACCTCTGCTTCTCTATGATCAAAATCTATGATGGAGTCCATGAAGACAGTTACTTAGCAATGTGTTCCACTATGGTTTCATTGTGATTGTTTTCTTAGCTTATTGAGCAAGCATAAAATTATTCCAAAAGTTTGATGTATAATTAAGCTCAAGTATAGATCAATTAATTTACCATCTTCATTGTCAAGCTAATTTATCGTTCTATCAGTAGCTCGACAACCTTTTCTATAGTTTCTATAGCTTTTCTTCTAGCTCAATCGCCATATAATCTTTCATGCACCTACTTAATCATTAATTTGTCAGTTTAGGTGGGCCTGTTGAAGCATGAACAAACAGCCATCACATCTTCATGTAGATCATTAACATGTCATTAGTTTCGATTATATTTTAAACTAATGTATATTTGAAGTTTTTATGTGTTATCCATGTGATGCGGAGCATAGGCGAGGACGATCTTTGGGCCCATTCGGGGCTGATTTGGCGACTTACCATATATGGCGTGCCCGGATCGACAATCCGACTCCGTGGATGCATTCGGATTCGTGTTGCGAGTCGATTTCATATATAGCTTTGTAATTTTCGGTTATTATTTCATGTAATTTTGGCCCCGAAACCAACGTCCAATCATAGCCGTTGATTCCGGGTGCCCTAATCTTCATTTCTTATAAATAGGAGATGTTGGGCTGCTGTATTTTTATTGCTGAAATTTGGAGGCTTGTCTTCTTCATTTCCGGTGATCCTCTCCGCGGTGCCGACTCCGCGGAGCCCCTTGGTGACGACTCCTTGGGTATCCTATTCCTCCTTGTTCTCCTTCTCCTCCACCAAACAGCCACCCCCTTCCAGCCCCCTGCCGCCATCCCTCTGTCAAACCCCAGCCGCCAGCCCCTTTCAGCCGCCAGCCCCTTTCAGCCACCAGCACCAGCCCACTGTCAAACCCCAGCCGCCAGCCTCCCCCTTCCAGCCCCCTGCCGCCAACTCCAGCCCCTCCATAACCGCCAGCCACCCTGCCTCCATAACAGACACCCGCACCCTCCTAACCCCCCCCCCCCCCCCACAACAGCCACCCACTATTTTCCCTAACCCAGCACAGCAGGCCGCCGCCCCCCACAGCCGCTCCCCTCTCATATCTGCCCAGATCTGGTCACTACAGCCCAGATCCAGTCCGTGCCATCCCGATCCAGCCCCCCCCCCCCCACATCCCCTTCGACCACCCCTACCCGATCCAATCCACCACCACCCGGAAATCTTCCTCCCCTCTCCAAAGCTCAGATTTGTTTTAAATTACTGCAGTCCTAATTTACTTTCATATTTCGTGTTGTGTTTTGTATTGGTTGAAGGTGTTAAAACTGTCACGTTGTGGTTATTTAGTGTTTGATTGGAATTAAGGCTTATTATTATTTGTCTCGTGAGATCTCTAACTGCAGGACGGATTGAATCGCCGCACGCTTTTGCTTTGGCCTCCACGCGGAGGAAAGCCTAAGCTTGTTTCGCCCTATTTAATTATTGTATATTGTTGTGAATTATCTGTGTGGGATGTTAATGTTTATTATTCATTTGTGATTTAACCCGTCGGGCTTTGCATAGCATGTAGGGTTAGGTCAAGGTTTATCCGCCGCCTATAGATTCGTCCTGCGTCAATTAATTATCTGTGTGGGACGCTAATGTTTATTATTCATTTGTGATTTAACCCGTCGGGCTTTGCATAGCATGTAGGGTTAGGTCACAGTTTATCCGCCGCCTATAGATTTGTCCTGCGTCAATTGAAATCAGAGGTAGGTTGCGCGCACTTTTCGATACGTAGTCGTAGAGTTTATAGGTTTTTCATTATGTCTAAGTGTCACGATTATTCCTCCTCTGACTTTGGAGGTCTCGAGTCCACTAGCACCCGCTCTCACAAAGCCCCGTCAGGGAGATCTTCACGTTACTACGACGATTATTCTCGATCGCAGCACCACTTTTAGAGATCGTGTTGACCCACCGACACGAGACCACTACACTAGAGACGATCAGTATAATGATTGTCGTCGTTCATATCCTTGCATGCGAGCGGATCGTGTTGATCCTTCGGCTCGACTCGGTTACCTTAGGGATGATGATTATGAGGATCGTTGTTCCGAGAGAAATCTTGAGAGTCAGTTTCGTACTGCTGCCCCTTCCTTTGACGGCTCATCGAGTCCCGAGTCTTTCAGTTATTGGCTTGTGGAATGGAGTATTATCTTGACCATTTTGAGGTATTCGGTGAGCGTCGCGTCAAGTTTGCGAAACTTAGACTTTTAGATCAGGCGAGGGCTTACAGGTCTAGCGTTGAGACGACCCGCGAGCGAGACCGTCTTCGTCGCGTCACTAATTGGGTGGACATGAAGCGTATATTATGTCAAAGGTATCTTCCGTCGTCGTATCAGACTCGCTTGCTCGACCAATTATTTTCCCTTCAGCAAGGATCCATGTCCGTCGTTGAGTACAGGGATCGCTTTGATGAGTTAGTTGTGAGGAGCGATATCCGAGAGGACCCAACCATGACCTCTTGCAGATTTCAGTCTGGTCTTCGCTCAAACATTCATACCAAGGAGGTTTATCATAGCTCGAAGTCCCTCGAGCAGACGTATCGGCTTGTCCTTCGTTACGAACAGTCTTTGAGATCCGCACGAGCTGGTCGGTTGGATCCTCACTTTGACCTCTGCAGTACGAGCTCCTCCCACACCGACACCACTCTGCCTACCATAGTTTCGTCCGACATGGCAGAAGTGATACCTGATGCAGATTGCTCTCACCCCAGTGAGGTGCTTAGCCCAGTGAGTGACCTATCGCTTGTTTCTGACCCGTCTCTGGTGACCTCGACTGAGAGTGAGCTTGAGCAACCTCTTGAGCCTATGGTGTCGTGCCCCTCACCAACACCACCACCTCTGGCATGTCATGGGTTGATTAGCACCCCTACCCTGGACTCACATCTTGACACCGCACCCACAGACCCATTCTTGAGCGTAGATCTATGTCGCTCTCCCATTGTCGTTACCCTGAGTTACATCACGACCGAGAGACCAGAGCCTGGTGTTGATCTCGTAGTGGCTATTTCATCCATTCACGGGGACACTGCCCCTTACGATGGTACTCATCTGGAGAACCATGACCCTAGTGATGAGTTCTACGACGAGCCCCCAGTTGAGCCTCCGGATGATCCGCCACATCCCGATGAGCATGGGATTCAGATGAGCCACGCTTGTATGAGTATCGATTTATGGAAGCCTCTTCCATATCGTCCCTGACCCCGCCCCAGAGGATGGATATTGTGAGGAGCATCCAATATTTAGGGCACCACCTGCCGACACATCGCGCTCTCGCTGAGCTTTGGGATGCATCACCTGCTGACCCACCAGACGAGCCCTTTCTTTTCGGGGACACTCGCCACACTATAGAGCCACGTCTTCTAGTCGGTGCACACGCTCTTCATTCAAATGGTCGTCGCATTCGTGATGACTTTTCTTACACATCTCCCGGTGAGCCCCCTGATGTGTTACGTTCCCCGAGAGACTTTTGGCCCTTTACGAGCTCGTCTTTGAGTGTAGGTGTCTCGCATGATCACCTGAACACTAGTCATCCACGGGATGAGTTTTTCTACACTCCCTCGAGAGAGCCTCCTGATAGGCCACCTCCTTTGATAGATTTTCAGGTCATTATTAGATCTTCTCATAAAAAGCATGTAGTGCCGGTCATGTTTCATTTGCATCATTTGCATGAGTATGTTGAGTCGTTCCTTCATCATTTGCATAAGACAATTGTGTTGTCTGTTCATCGTTTGCATGTATGTCATGAGTCGGTCTGACGAATAATCCATAATGATAATAAATTTTGTAAATCACATTAGGAAGTTTACTGGCAAGAGCAGATACTTCATGAAGGCGAGCAGGTGATGGTGAGAATCTGCGTTGTTAAGCTCCGTGAGAAGCTTGCTAAAAGCTTGAGCGTTAGGCGAATGGGTCCTGACTCAGTCCTGAGACGCATCTGGACAAATGCTTATGAGTTGTACATCCACGCGAGCATGGGTACCCATACTGTGTTCAATGTCGAGGACCTGACGCCCTACTTTGCACCTCACAAGTATTCGGCCCCACATCTTGGCGGCCCTCCCGAGCCTTTACCACCGTTTTTACCACCCACCACTCAGTCTACCCCCGATCCATTGCTACCACACTCGTTGCCCCGTTCTCAGCCCACTTCTGACCCTTACTTACCTGGGATATTGTCCCCAACGGCTTCACCATTGGCACCTCAGATTCCACCGGCTTCACCATTGGCAACTGAAACTGTGGTGGAGTGGTAGGCAAAAATGGAGGCTGAGGAGTTATGGTGGGCGAAGGGAACATGAAATCATGTGGCTCAAAGAATGATGTCAAATCTTCCACGCTGAATACATGTGAAATTCTCATACTCTGTGAGATATCCAACTCATAAGCATTTGTTCCAATTCTTTAAAGCAAAGTGTACGGACTCATTCGCTTAGCATTTAATTTTTGAGTAGTTCTCAACTTCCCGTGGGGAACCTCTCAGAACATATACAGATCAACAAATGTTCTTCTTTGAAATATTGCAATCTCCTATGGCTATTAGCATAATATTGATAAATAATTTAATTGCAAGTACTCGTACGTCGCATAGACTCATGTAAGCTACACAATGTCAATGAATGATGGTCGACAAACATAACATATCTCTTATGCAAAGGCTCTACATCCCTCCGGATTTCATTCCAGAAGGGCACATGATCAGGGGGTTCAAAAAAATTTATTGTGAGTGTGATGATCATTTAAATAATCACCCGATATGCCAGCACAAGTGACGATGAAATCTATTCCCAGGCTATCGAGAGCACTCTCTGTCTCAACTGACTCATAGGCGGGGGACACGTACCTAAAGAGTGGTGGCTTATCTGGAAGCTCTTTTGGTGGAGTGTAGAAATGCTAGTCGAGTGTGAGTTAAATACCCAAAAAATTATGCGAGACTTTGACATTGAGATACCACTCCATGATGTGTATGATGCCTTCATAAAGTAGAAATTCATCAGGTGGCTCACCGGGAGGAGTATAATGAAATTCGTCACAAATGCAACGGGTACCAACATAGGTTCCTGAAATATAAGGAGTGGCCATAAATGTAAGAGGATCCATCACTTAGTATACAACACTAGATTCGAAAACCTCATAGATGGGGTGACTCAGAAATCTGACTAGAATAGGTGTCAAGAATCTTGTACTCAGAAATAGATCACTCATCAGAATCTCATCCGCACAAGGGCGTGGTGGTTCAACGGGGGGGTTTCCAAAGAACCCGTCAACAAGGTGACGGTCCTCCAAATGCAAACCATCGCAAGGGGTAGTGTTCCCAAAGATGGGTGAGACAGTCACCACGAGATCAACATTAGCCACTCTTGTCGTAGAGGACACTAGCTCTAAGTGAGGTGTGGAGGATGGATATACCATCACAGTGCTACTGGGCTGTTCGTCCTCGCTTTCGTGACCATGCTTACTAATCATACTAGTACCATTCTCCACCGATATCATACGATCAGGATCAGACTCGACTCCAAAATCAAGTGGGCACGGAGTTTCTTCAAGGTGAGATGAATCAAACTCAGGTGTCAGGTCTCTCATGTCAGTGGGAACTCTACTCGACGCATCAGTGGCTTGACCAAAATCCTTAGGCTTTCTTTTTAAGACATTCGTTATGTAAGACAAATCAGCATCCAAGCGATCAAATTGCTCAAGAACTCATCGTTGACATTCAGCTTCTGCCATATCCATTTTCGGAACACTAGTAAGACCACTACATGTGATGTTAACTTGATGATGGTGACCTCTATAGGTTTCTTGAGGGTCATCGAGATGGTCGTCCATAACATAATCAAGTCGTGTTCGTGGGTGTACGTGAGCCCTACGAGCGTGTGGTGGTGGTCGAGCATATACAGACTCGGGTTTCTCAAATAAAGGAGATGCGTAGCGACGATGACCTGAACGATACTCAACTCTACCATCATAAAGTCGTGTTGAAGGATCAACTTGATTCGCTCGAGTGCGGGGATAAAGACGACGTTAATCATCATAATGTGAAGATCTCTCTGAAGGCACTTTATGGGATCGAACGTAGACAGATTGTGGTTCCTCAAATAAAGGATTATGGTAGTGACGACCACTATGATATGACATTGAGTGATATAGAATTTAGTCCCGTGTATTTAAAACTAAGCCCTAACCTGGGCTTTGATACCAATCTGACGCAAGACAGTCCTATATGATGGGGAAATAATGGGAAAACTCCTATATGCAACCACACATGAGATCCGGTAATTTACTTGCAACAATTGATATTTATAAAGCAATATTAATTTTATTGGCCGCAAAGAATTAAAACTTTCAAATATGGAAACACATGAGATAGTATAAGCGCGAGAGTGCTCAAAAACAAATGTTATTTGATTGAGAGATTACACAAACCAAAACAATTGAAAACAAAATCTATAAGCATTATCTCTCAAGTAGAGAACAAACACACGATCCAACGGTAAAGAAATCAACAAATAAACCTTGAACTTTGCGAACACTGAAGAGCGGAGGGCTGGAGGCACTTTCGGAGGGCTGCCCGGGGGAAATCTCAGCACTTAGAAGCTGTTTGGGGTCATCCAGAAACTGGGACAGCAATAGGATGATGTTGGGAGGTAGTTCTCAACACTCCGAGGAGAAGTACGGTTGTCCAGGAAGCAAACAGCAGCCTAGTCTATGATACTGGGCAACTTGGAGGGCCTGGACAGCAGCAGCTTTGGTGGGGAACTGGCGGAAAGGAGGCTGGTTGGACTCCTGGATGGAGAGGGATCGGGTAACAGGAAAGGTGGGGCTAAGGGGGGTGATGGAAGGAGAATTATGGTGGTTCCACGTGTAGTTAGGAGGAGGAGGAATGTAAGTTGGTTGGGTTGAAACTCGTCGTGAGAGAGGGAAGCAGGGAGAGGGGTTTTAACTATATGGGGAAAGAGGAAATGTAGGCTCATGTGTGGTTTGGTTAAGGGAAAGGTGGGGCTGAAGATTTGGAGTAATGATAGGTGGTTCCACGTGAAATGGGAGGGGGTATTGAGGGAGGGTTCGGTTATAGGAAGAGGAGTGGCTTAGATTAATTTTAGGAATTAACTCCTAAAATGTAGGAAAGTGGGGATGGTGGAGGTAGTGGGTAGTAAGGAGGTAATTATGGTGGTTATGAGTGGTGGTGGAGGTGGTTGGTGGCTGGTGGTGGCCGGAGGTGGTTGTCGGTGGTGGTGGTGGTGGTGGAGATGTTTTTCGGCGATCGCCGAAAAACTCTAAAAGATGAAAATGGGTATGGGCAGTGTAGGAGGACCACCGGAGATGGCCGGAGACGAACTCCGGTGATCGCCGGAGATGTTCGTTTTCCTTTGTGGGAGATGAAGATGGTGGTGGAGAGGATCGGCTGTTGTTGTGGTGGAGGAGGCGGGGGAGTTGGCTGTTTTGGTGAAGGAGGCTCCACGACAACGTGCAAGAGAGGAGGGGGTTACTGTTTTCAGGGGAAGAGGAGGTTGGTTGGCAGTTTTCCAGTGGAAGGGGAGGAGGGGAGGCCTATGGCCGGCTATTCCAAGTAGGCGGGGAGGAGGTGGTAGATTGGTGCAATGGAGGAGAAGGGATGTTAGAGTGGTCGGCCAAGAGGTGTAGGGTAGGGGCCGACCAAGGATAGGGGGAATGGAGGGAGATAGACCCGAGCTTCGCACCCGGGGTTCAGCTTCGGCATCGAGATGACCAAAGGATGGTTTCAAAGTTTCAATCCTTCAATGCCCAAAATGAGAGCCCCCACCCTCTAATAATAGACTCTAAGGGGCAACGGACGGCTATGATTGGCCGATCGTCCCAACTCAAAAATAAATAAAAATACAACTTGAAACGAAAAATTAAAAAAAAAACAATGCTACGATCGTCGATCCGTATAAGATAAATGGTTCCGATCATCGTGCAAGTCGATCGTTATCCCCATCACAAGGTTTTGTGTATTCCAAGTGAATTAAATTAATAACTTTAGATAAATTGATATGCCCAAAATGAAATAGAAATCCGTGAAAAAAAAGTAATCAAAGTTTCCCTAGAACATCAAGCATGAGAAGAAAACAGCTTAATGTTTCCTTGTAGTAAAACAAAAAATAATCCTCAAGAAACCAATTCATCCCCAAGGACAGGTGAAATACCTCAGGTGCAAGATAGCATCGCCTCCTTCCACCAGTATCAAAAAAGAATGAGAAATCTGAAGGATCATCATCTGGTATGTATGTGGGTTTGAAAGATGCGAAGTCAGCAAGGTAAAGCCAATTCCAAGAGGTGACGAGGACATTCTCACACTTGATATCACCTGCAGTGCCGAAAAAAGTCCAGGATTCTAAGAAATCCCCTTAAACGAAAAGTGGTCAGAGGTTGGCCGTAGAAGATGCCCGCTCACCATGACAAACTTCCTTGGCATGGCTCTGCTTCACTGCACAAAGTAACTGCGCAACCAAATTAGCCAAGTCCACAACCATATCTGGAAAGCATCAAGAAGAATGCTAATACAAACAATGAAGGCTAAGAAATGGAAAGAATTTGAAAGATGATGAAAGTTTGTCAAAAATTAAAAGGAATAATTACCAAAACTTCTCCAGTAAGTTAGCATAATTACAGGTTGCACCCCTCTTACCTCTGAAATTATAAAAGCATCCATTTTAAGTTTACATTTCATAACATCCATGCACAAAAATAACCCTTTGGAGTAAATTTTCAAAAGTAAGAGAGGTGCAACCTATAATTTAGCAAAATTAGAGGAGAGATCCCGGTAAATGGCCCAAAATTAAAACTAGTTTGACGTAATCCACGACTAAACTACCATTGCATAGTAATAGAGGAAAAGCATTTAGCAGAAAGGAGAAAGATGGGAAAGGAAGAAAAGATTATTTTTTGTAGTCTACATCATCCTTTTCTCCAACCTAGAATGATTCCAGAAAAAGTACCTGGTAAGCTATCCACTTCTTTTCAATAAGACTGAGGAAAGGACGTGTGCTCAGCCGGTCATGAAGATTGCTGAAGAAGTATTGTCTCAGAAGGTAAGCTGCCTTATCCGTCTCCAGCCAAAACTACACATCAACCAATATAAATTCAAGTATCAAGAAAATCATAAGATCAAATTGAACTAGAAATTCAACAACCAGCAGATCTCTGTCATCACCATAAATTAAACAATTTGTCTATTTTCCAAGCATGTAGATGTCGGCCAATATGTCGATTTTGGAGAGCAAATGACATGTTTTCAAGAGTTTGAAGAAAAAATAATGTTATTCAGTATATTGAGTGACATGTCGTGAAAGTGCAGAATAGAATGACAATATTAACACAGATTACTCTAGGGAGGGGTGAATAAAGTATTAAAATTTTGAATAGATTAATCACAACCAACTAGTGCAGAAAAAAGAGCAAAAAAAAAAATTTAAGCTACAAAGTAAGCAACATAGAAAACATGTTTTCAATTTGTCTATTTCCCAAGCACGTAGATGTCGGCCAATATGTCGATTTTGGGGAGCAAATGGCAAGGTTTCAATAGTTTGAAGAAAAAATACTGTTTTTCAAAATATTGGGGGATATGTCGCGAAAGTGCGGAATAGAATGAAAATATTAACACAGATTACTCTAGAGGGTGCTCAGGGGGTGAATAGAGTATTAAAATTTTGAGCAGATTAATCACAACCACAAATTAAACTAGAGCAAAAAATGAGCAACAACACTCAAGCCTTCATCCCACCATAGTGGGGTCAGCTATATGGATCCTTTGTCTCCATTGTGCCCTAACTTTAGTCATAATCTCACTAATGCCAAGTACATGTCTTTCCTTATAGTTTCCTTCCAAGTCATTTTTTGGTCTTACCCCTCCCCCGTTTAACATGCCTAGTAGCTAAACTCTCACAGCGCCTAACGGGTGCCTCTAATGGTCTCCTTTGTACGTGTCTGAACCATCTTAATCGAGCTTCTCAGCTCCGCAACTCCAATTTTTTGCTCATGTACACAATTCACTGCCCAACACTCAGAACCGTAGAGTATCGCTGGTCTAATTGCAGTACGGTAAAACTTGCATTAAAATTTTAATGGTACTTTACGATCACATAAGCTCTTAGACGCGCGCCTCCACTTCAACCAACCTATTTGGATTCTATGTATCACATCTTTATCTACAGCTCCATCTATTTGAACTATCGATCCCAAATATTTAAAGCACTCACTGCGAGAAATATCTTGGTCACACAACTTAATGACGAAGTCATCCGTCCTTCATACACTACTAAATTTAAGCTTCATATACTCCACATCTTTACCCTGCTCAACCTAAAACCCTTGTTTTCTAAAGTGTCTCGCTATGATTCAAGTTTCTCTTTTACACCCTCGTATGTCTCATCGACCAAAACAATATTATCTGCAAATAATAAACACCAAAGTATTGCTTGTTGGATATGTCTGGTGAGCTCATCCAACACAAGGGTGAAGAGATATGGGCTTAAATCTGACCTTTCATGTAAGCCAACAGTGATGGAAAATTCTTGTATTAATCCACCAGATATCCTCACCCTCATCACTGAATTTGTATATATGTCTTTGACTACGTCAATGTATAATACATTTACACCTTTTTTTTCTAAGACTATCCATAAAACCGCTCTTGAAACCCTATCATAAGTCTTCTCAAGATCGATAAACAGCATATATGCAAATCTTATTTTTTTCCCGATAGTTATCAATGAGTCTCTTAAGAGGTGTATAGCTTCCACGGTTGACCGCCCTGGCATGAATACAAATGATTCTCTGAGATGCTAGTCTTTCGTCTTACTCTTCTCTCTATTACTCGTTCTTATAGTTTCATGGTAAGACTGATTAATTTAATTCCTCTGTAATAGACACAATTTTGTATATCTTTTTTGTTCTTATACAAAGGTACAAAGATACTTTTTCTCCATTAGTCTGGCATCCTTTTTATCTTTAGTGTCTTATTGAAGAAACATGTAAGTCATAAAATCTCTTCCTTCCCTAGGCATTTTCATACTTCGATGGGTATATCGTCTGGCCCAACCGTTTTTTCGAATTTTCATCTTTTTCAGAGCATCATTTACCTCTGATGCTTGAATTTTATGATAAAAAATTATGTTCTTATACTCCTCCAATTTACTTAACTCTTCCAAGCTCAGTTCATTGTCTTTGTCTTCATTGTAGAGTTGATAAAAATATATTTTTCATAGCTCCTTAATAGCCACATCATCCGTCAAAACCGTATCTACTTCATCTTTTGTGCTTTTAACTTGGATTAAATTCCTTGTCTTCCAATCTCTAGTTCGAGCAATTTTATGCATATCACGCTCTTCATCTTTGGTATCTAGTCGCTTATAAAATTCTTCATAAGCATGACTTCTTGTCTTATTGTCTTTTTAGCTTCTTTCTTGACGACTTTATACTTTACTAAGTTTTTACTATTCCTACAAGCGTAGAGAGCACTTCCTCTATCCACCACCAAGATTCTTTATGTGGGGGCACACGACCTTTTAACTCTCCAAGTACATTCTTTTCACTTATCCTTAAATGTGAAAACATAACTTCCTATATGCAGACATAACTTCTCATGTGAAAACATAATTTCCCATGTGACATTAGGATCAGCATAAAGATCATCAACTAGTTATTCCACAACAGCTGTCTTGAAAGCAATCTATTTTTTAGTCTTTAAGTTCCATCACCGAATTTTTTACAGTGAAAAATAGAGCAAAAAATAAAAATTAAGGTACCAAATAAGCAACAAAAAAGACAAGAATTTTATAGAGGTTCCCCAAATTTGGGTACTCCTCTCTTCTACCACATTAAGAAAGCATTGCCTATCACAAGGCCTAAATTTTTATAAGGAAATTTCTAAGACCACCGCCAAAACTTTTACAGGAGATTCTCAGAATCAGTGTTATCAAGGCGCGTGCCTGAGGCGCCGAGCGCACCGGGCGCACCCCGTTGCGCTCCAGCAAGGCTTAGGCGGGTGATGTGCCTGAGGCACGCCTAGGCGCACCCAAGACACGCCCAAGGCGCAACTAGGCGCCCAATTGCTGAATTTCAGCGAATTTCCATGAATTGGGCGCCCAATTCGCTGAATTTCAGCGAATTTGGCGCCCAATTCGCTGATTTTCCATGAATTCGCTGAATTTCCATGAATTGGGCGCCCAATTCGCAGAAATTCAAGAAATTGGGCGCTCAATTCGCTAAATTTTAGCAAATTGGGAGCCTAATTTGCTGATTTTCCATGAATTGGGCGCCCAATTCACTGTTTTATTTTTTCCCATTTTTACACCTCACGTGCCTCAGGCGCGAGCCAGGCCTTTGCGCCTAGGCTCCAGGGCCCCTTTGCGCCTTGGTGCGCCTTGCGCCTTTAATAACATAGCTCATAATTAATCTGAGTCTTTTGAAGGAGCTCTCAAAACCAATCTGAGTCTTTTAAAAGAGATTCTTAGAACCAACTTTGAATCTTTAGTAGAGAGATTCACAATACTCTTTACAATGATGATTGAAGTAAGAAGTAAACTTTTTCACAATATAAGTGATCTTTAGCAAGCTCTGATCACTTCTAGTATTCAACTTTATATGGATTCAGATTACTCTAATCTCTCAGAGAAAGAGAAGGGGAGAACAAGAAAGATTTCTTGAAAGTGGGACAATGGCAGAAGAATTTCAGAGATAGTATGAGGGTAGAGAATAAGATTAGGATTTGTCCTCCCTCTTGATGTCTTTAAATACTTGGATTCAAACCTCTTCTTCAGATAAGGACAGAGAGGAGGCTTTTATACCTGCGTATTTTGAAAAAGGCATGTCATTCAAGTTAGGGATCTCTTCCTTAATCTGCTTAATCTGATAACAAACTGGAAAGGAAAGCCTAACAGCTATAGTCCTTTATCTCGGCAAGATAGTCAAGATCCATTCGACTATCATCGTCTTTGAAAGCTTTAATATCTTCTTCATAAGTCTTTTTTTACCTTATAGTTGAATACAAATCGATTAAAGACTTCATAAGCTCTGATTCTTCATACTTCATAAGCTCTGATTCTTCATACTTCATAAGCTCTGATTCTTCATACTGTGAAAAAACCTTCATGTCATTCAGTAGGAAGGTGGTTAATGTCACCATTTTATCCTCCTCAGTATCAGTGGCAATCGAAATCCTCTTTACTCTCGCCAACCAGTCCTCAGTTTCAGTTGCAGTTTCACTCCTAGAGAATGACGGGAGATTGAAACTCGGGAAATACATCAGTTGGGACCCACGTTCCTGGGGCTCACCTAAAGGAACTGCATCAACGACTGGTACCGAAGCCACATCAAGAGTAGGAGGTGCAACATTCGGTGCGAGTCTCGTCGGTCGCGCATATAGTGCGGCAATCACTGCCTCAGCAATCATTCTGCACATTTCAGTAGATAGTGGACTCGCAACAGTCGACGCAAACGTACTACTATTTCCGACCTCTCAAGGTTGGGAAGGACCCGTACCACTACTAGACACCTAAAAATGTGAAATGCATGGTTTAGCGACCGAATAAAAACAACAAACATGGAATACTCAGGTTCTGAAGCAAATAAGCACATAACAAGCACATTTTCCTTAAGTGGACATTCTTCCTAACTGTTAGAAAAATCCATGTAAAGACCCATGTATGAACCCTTTTAGTTTCTTGTTTTTCTCTCTTTCCTTTAGTCTCACACTGTGTATAAGGGATTCCTCTCTCTTTCTCCCTCCTATATATATATGTATTCATACATAGTATTTAATACTGGAAAAACTCTATACAAGGTTCAGCTCTTTTCTACATGGTATCAGAGCAAAAGGTCCGGACCTGCGGTCACCTTTTTTTCTAACCGCACCTCTCCTGCGGTCTCTGCTCTCTGCGAGCTCCTCATCCCTGCGGTCTCCAATTTCTGTGACCGCAGCTTCCCTTCGAGCTCTCTGCTCTTCTCTCCGTCCCGCTTTGCTTCTTATCGGCTCTCTTATAGCCTCCTCCTTTCTGACAAGTGGGCCCCACTCCTCCTGATCACTCCGCTCCCGTGCGGTCTCATTCTCGTTGTTCGCCCTTTCCGCCGGTGTCTCCCTCTGCGCTGCTCGCGTTGCTCACGCGATCTCTGCGTTGCTCGCCCATTCGTCGTTGTCTCCCTCTGTTCGCACTGAGTTGCTCGCGCGATCTCCCTGCAGCTACCAGCGGCCTCCTCTCCAGCAGCCTTCTCTCCAGCGGCCTCCTCTCCAGCGGCCTCCTCTCCAGCAGCTACCAGCGATCTCCTCAGCAGCTAACAAGTAACAACACCTCTGCTAGTTACCACCTCTCCCAGCGGACTCCTCTCCCAGCAGCTACCCGCGGTCTCCGCCTCCTCTGGCCTTCTCGCTCTGTTACCTGCACGCGTGGTCCCTGCGATCTTCCTGCTCGTTGCGGTCTCTAGTAGCCTCTCTCACCGTTGTGACTCCATGGGATCTACGATGGAATCTTCCGAGCTGCATGCATCTTCTCCGGCAGTCCGCATGGCTCCTTGTTGGAGCAACCCTTTTACTGTTTTGGGCTAGGATCACTATGTACTGATTAGGATCAGTTGACCCCATTGTATAGTTTGAGGGTCAAGTCTTTAGGCTGATAAATTAGCTAGAACTTAAGATAAAATCTAAGGTTCCCAGCGGTCAACAAATGGCTAGCAGTGCTCGACAGATGGCTCCCAGCGTTTGATAGTTTTTGTTGCCAGCGCTCGACAGTTTCCAGCCAGCGTTCAACATCTTCTGGACGGCGCTCGACAGATTATAGCCTGCGTTCGACAGATCATTTATTGAAGCCCAGATTTGTTATCAGCTACATTTTATTTATCCTAACAGCAAAACGACGACTATAACGGATCTATTTAATATCTTTGGACGTATTCTGACAGATAAGGAAGGATATTAAACTCAGTTAATATATTCCCTTCTTTCCTTTTTCCAAGACAGCAATAGTCGTTGACATTTAATGAAAAGGAATCTTTTCACGGCCAAGGGATTAAAGGACCTGCCAGAGTCGTTTGAGTTTTGTTGTTATTCCAAGAATGTCTTAAAGACTGATTATTCTATTCACAAATATATAATACATTAAAGACAGTTCTTTTTTGTTTTTGGACATATATGATTCAGTCGACAGAATTCAAACATCATTTCTATTACAGAATACAAAGGATATATACAGCATAAAAAGAAGAAAGAGACATAGACCTCTCAGCAAGTTTTTTTTTTCTCTCTTCTTCTTCTTCCACAAGCAGCACAAAATTTCTTCTGAGAACATCTTCCTCAAGAGCATTCTCTCAGAATCTGCTGCAAATTCAGATCTTCTAAAAGAGCAACAAGCAATCTGAAGAACCTGTTCTTCCAGATCAATCTGCTACAGGAGATCTTAGTTTTCAAGAGAAAGCTTCTCCATCTTCTGTCAAATACTTCAATCAGACAGGGGGAGCTTTACAACAACATCCACTAGAGTCTTCTCTCAGCATCTTGACAGAGAAGAACACTATAAACTCTTTCTTACCTCTCTTGTACAGGGTTAATACTCCCTTCAAAAGTGTACCTCCTTGGTGGCAAGACACCTGATCAAAAAATCTAGTTGGTTTTGAGCACCTGAACAAAAGCTCTGTGGTGTGTGGACACCTGAACAAAAATCCCTTGTTGTGAGGGCACCTGATCAAAAATCTTAGTGGATTCCTACCAAGGGTGGTAGAAGAGTAGACGTACCCAGATTTATTGGGGAACTACTATAGCTCCTTGTGTCTTCTGTGTTTGGTTATTTTCTGTGCTTGTGCTGTTTGTTGTGTGATTTCATTTACTTAATCTTTTTTTTTCTGTTTATATAATTCTCACACTGCTTACACTTATATATAATACTATTTTAATTCCGCTATAAAAACTAAGGAAAAGTTTTAATACTCTATTCACCCCCCCTCTAGAGTAACTTAAGATCTAACCTCCACTTTCAATTGGTATCAGAGGCAGGTTGATCTCACTTACAGACTAACATCTGGATCACAAAGATCAATTAGATCTTAATTTAATTTAGAGTTTCTCTTTATCTATTTTCTGTTTAAAACTCATGGCACAAAACAAGGAATACTCAAGCACAAGACCTCCTATGTGCAATCTTAGTAAGTTTGCACTGTGGAAAGCAAGGATTAGGCTTTACATGAATTCTATTGATGAGGATATATATAATTCTATTTTGACAGGACCTCATCAACCAATGCTGTACCTCCTCCAGGACACATAGATCCATTGAGGAAATACAAGAATGCAGAAGCCAAAGCAATGAATATATTGGCACAAACCATGTCAGATGATATATTCCAAAAAGTTGCTGAGTGCACGTCAGCAAGAGATATATAGAATACCCTAACTGAAATTGTTGCAGGTTCTGCTGATGAAAGGAAAGACAGAAGATCACACCTGATCTCTCTGTATGAGAACTTCAAGAAAGGTGATGAAGAATCAGTTGCAGACATGTACACTAGGTTAAGTGTAATTATAAGTGAACTCAGGACTCTGGACAAGGAAATCTCATTAACAGAAATTAATGACAAGATCCTAATGTGCTTCCCTAGCACTTGGGATTCAAGGATCTGGCCAATCAAGGAAGCCAGAAGTCTCAATGAGATCACCACTGAAACTTTGTTGGGCAAGCTCAAATCTTATGAGCAGCTCATCAAGTCCAGGGAAGCTGAAGCATCCACTTCATCTCCAGCACCAAAGAAAGAGAAGAGCATAGCTTTCAAGGCAGCTGATGCAGAAGAAGAAAAGGCTCCAAAAGATGATGAACTCATGAGCCTCATAGCCAGAAGATTCTACAAAATGGCTAAGAATGATTTCAGAAGGAAAGAATCCAGATCAAGAGATAAACAAAGGTATGACAAATCAACTCCTAAAGAAGTTATTTGTTTTGGTTGCAGGAAATCTGGACACTACTTGACAGAATGTCCAGAGAAGCAAAAGAAAGATAAGAAAAAGGATAAAGAAGAAAAGAGAGGCTCCAGCATGTCTTCCTCCCACAAGCACAAAAAGAAGGGAAGAGGATTTATAGCAGAATCCTGGAGTGACACTGAATCTGAATCATCATCCAGCTCATCTGATGATGATGAAGAAAAATCAAAGGAAAATGACCAATGTCTAATGGCCATTTATGACTCAGACAGTGAGTCAGGAAATGCTTCTTCATCCAGTGATGATGAATGCTATGAAGAAGATAAGAACTTCTGCATGATGGCAATCAATGCCTCAGCAAACAATTCTGATGAAGAAGAATCAGAATCAGAAGCAGAAGATAATGCAGACCAGGTAATATCTAGTTTTGATTTCAATTCTAGTGAATTCAAAGATGAATTCAAAAGTCTTTGCTTAGATTTAATCAAATCTGAGAAAGAGATAATCTCTCTCAGAAATCAGTTGGCTGAAATGAATCAACTGGTTGCAGAAAATGTTAATCTTAAGAAAGATTTAACTGCCTCTAGAGAACACATTATTCTCATTGAGAACAAGTTGTCTAAAGCTAAGGAATATGAAGAATTCCTCAATGGCAGTAGTGTTAAGCTGATGGACATCACAAGAACAGTGAATGCTAGATTTAATAGCAAGCTGGGTTTGGGTGCATCATCAAGTGATCCATACCTTCTTAAGAAAAACATCCTCTCTACTCCAGTGATATTCAATTCTACTAAGAGCAAAGAGGCTGTAGAAGTGAATAAAGATGTTTCAAGCAAGTTTGTAGAGAATAAAAGAACTCAGAAGAATTCGTCGAACGAAGCTCGACAAAAAGATTTCAATCTGTCGAACGGCGATCGACGAAAACTGAAAACAGATGTTCAGTATAGTAATTACATAGACACTGTTCGACGAAATCAAGCACATTCGTCGAACGGCAATCGACAAATTTACTCAAATCTGTCGAACAAACACTATACACAGAATTTCAGAAATTCTAATTCTAAACACACAAAATCCTTTTACTGAGTGGACAATACCTCCAAGGAGATATCATCCCAAAGGCTATAAGGATCAGCCTGAAATGTCATTTATTTCAGATTTCTGTGGAAATACAAAAAGGCCCAAGGTAATCTGGGTCAGGAACAAATAGATTTGTTTTGTCTTTGTTTTTTTCAGGTACACAGCTGTCCAAGAACAAGTGAAAAATGGTATTTGGACAGTGGCTGTTCAAAACATATGACAGGGAACAAGTCAAACCTGAACAGCTTCAAGGCAAAGCTTGGACCAAAAGTTATATTTGGAGACTCCAACTGTGGACAGACCAAAGGCTATGGAAAAGTCAAAGTTGGAGAAGTCACCTTCAAAGAGGTAGCCTATGTAAAGGGACTGAAGCATAACCTTATCAGCATAAGTCAATTATGTGATGAAGGGTATCAGGTAACCTTTAATAAATTGAAATGCCTTATTAAATCTACTGATGGTATTACTATTTTATCAGGCATTAGACAAGGTAATATATACTTAGTAAATTTCAATTCATCTACTACAGAAGTATGTTTATTTAGTGATACAAGTAAATCTAGTGATCTTTGGCATAAGAGACTAGGACATGTAAACCTTAGGACCATTGCTAAACTATCTAAGGACAAACTTGTTAGAGGTTTACCCTTGGGATCATATAAGAAAGAAGGTTTGTGTAGGGCATGTCAACTAGGCAAGCAAACTAAAAACAACTTTAAATCATTATCTAAAAGTGATTCACCTAAAATCTTATATTTGCTACATATGGACCTTTTTGGACCTATAGCAACAAAGAGTTTAGGGGGGAAGTCTTACTCTCTAGTTATTGTGGATGACTTCTCTAGATTCACTTGGGTGTTCTTTTTTAGAGAAAAGTCAGATAACTTTAAAGTTCTTACAGACTTTCTTAAGAGCATAAAGATTGAGTACTCTACTGAAGTTGCATTGATCAGAAGTGATCATGGCAGTGAGTTTGAGTCTCTTCTTATGCAAGAATTATGTGAGATGGAAGGTATCAGGCATTGTTTCTCAGCTCCTAGAACTCCTCAACAAAATGGGGTAGTTGAAAGGAAAAATAGAACTCTAATTGAATCAGCAAGAACATTGCTTGCAGATGCTAATTTGCCTCTATCCTTTTGGGCAGAGGCTGTCAGCACAGCAAATTATGTTCTGAATAGAAGTTTGATACACAAGCTTAAGGGGAAGACTCCTTATGAATTACTTAAAGGGAAGAAACCTAAGGTTAGCTATTTTAGATCATTTGGGTGTAGATGTTTCATTCACAATAATGATAAGAAATACCTTAGAAAATTTGACCCAAAATCAGATGAAGAAATTTTCTTAGGATATTCAATAACCAGCAAAGCATATAGGATTTATAATAAATCTACCATCAAGATAGAAGAATCTATGCATGTTACTTTTGATGAGACTAACATGTTTTACAAGGAGAAGATTTCTTCTACCATAGAAAATCTGCAGGTACCTATATTATGTGAGCAGCTAGATCAATTAGCTCTACATAAAGAAAGAATTCTGAATTCTGAACACCAGAATGCTGAGGAGAGTGAAGAAGAAAATCTCCCAGATTTTGCTGAAAGTTCAGAACAGATAACAACAGATAATCCTCCACAGAATATAGCAGCTGAACAAATTCCCCAAATGGAAATTATTACTGAACCAACTCCAACTGTTGACCACATCACAGTTAGAGATCATCCAATATCACAAGTAATTGGTGATATTTCAGCAGGTGTGCAAACAAGGAATCAAGTACATCAGAACTTGATGCACACATGCTTTCTCTCCCAGATTGAACCTCAAACTATAAAAGATGCAGAACAAGATCCCAACTGGATCATTGCTATGCAAGAGGAACTCAATCAGTTTGAGACAAACAAAGTATGGGATTTGGTTCCTAGACCAAAAGACCATCCAGTAATTGGCACCAAATGGGTCTTCAGGAACAAACTAGATGAACAAGGCAACATTGTAAGAAATAAAGCAAGACTGGTAGCCCAAGGATATTCACAAGAAGAAGGGATTGATTATGATCAAACCTTTGCTCCTGTTGCAAAACTTGAAGCAATCAGAATATTTCTTGCATTTGCTGCATACAAAAAGTTCAAGGTATATCAAATGGATGTAAAGAGTGCTTTCTTGAATGGAGAAATCAAAGAAGAAGTATATGTGGAACAACCCTCAGGTTTCCTCTCTCCAACTCAACCCTCTTTTGTATTTAAGCTTAAGAAAGCTCTCTATGGTCTCAAACAAGCTCCCAGAGCATGGTATGAAACTTTAGCTAGTTTTCTTTTGGAAAACAATTTCTGTAGGGGTTTAATAGATAAAACCTTATTTTTCAGGATACATAAAAATAAAACTCTGCTAGTTCAAATATATGTAGATGATATTATTTTTGGATCTACTGATTCAAATTTGTGCAAAAGATTTTCAAATCTAATGCAATCTAAATTTGAAATGAGTAGTATGGGTGAGTTATCATACTTCCTTGGTCTCCAAGTGAAGCAAACTTCAAATGGAATCTTCATATCCCAATCTAAATATGCTAAGGAATTAGTGAAAAGATTTGGTATGTCAGATTCTTCCATCATGAAAACACCCATGCCCTCAAATGCTGTTGTTGATAATGATGAATCAAGGAAACCTGTTGATTCAAAAGTATATAGAGCAATTGTTGGCTCATTACTCTATTTAACAGCAAGTAGGCCTGACATAATGTTTGCTACTTGTATTTGTGCTAGGTTTCAAGTTAACCCCAAGGAATCTCACTTAATTTTGCTAAAAAGGATTTTGAGATATATAAAGGGTTGCCCTAATCTAGGACTTTGGTATCCAACAGCATCTGAATTTGAATTAACTGGATTCTCAGATTCAGATTATGCTGGATGCAGAGTAGACAGGAAAAGCACATCAGGGACCTGCCAGTTCCTTGGTGATATAGGCTTGTGTCTTGGTTTTGTAAGAAACAAATATCTGTGTCAACATCAACAGCTGAAGCTGAATATATAGCTGCTGGCAGTTGCTGCTCACAGATATTGTGGATACAAAATCAACTTCTAGACTATGGAGTCAACTTAAATAATTCAACTATATTTTGTGACAATACTAGTGCAATTTCTATAGCACAAAATCCAGTTCTCCATAGTAGGACTAAACACATAGAAATTAGGCACACTTCCTTAGGGATAATGTGGATAAAAATAAAATTTGCCTACAATTTATTCCTACTGATTTACAAAGAGCTGACATTTTCACCAAGCCATTGGATGAAAAGAAGCATATCTTCTTTATAAATCAACTTGGAATGATAGATGGAGACTCAATCTGCTAGTAAATTAAGTTCTCTATTTACCTCAAAAATTTGTCGAACGGAGAACGACGAATTTATATCATTTGTCGAACGGTGGTCGACAAAACCTTATATTTTCATAATCGATAAAGAAATGTTACCTGTCGAACAGCTGTCGACGAAAAGGATATTTTTTTTTTTGTCGAAAGTTGTCTGACAAAAACTTAAAGTCTTTTCAACTTCTGTCTTTATCAAGGTTAGTTGTTGAATGCCGCTCCACAAATGCGCCTCTTTCTCTCTTATATATATTTACTAGTATTTCTTAAGAGCGCGCCTACAGAAATCGTTTCCCTCCAGTTCCCCTTTTGCACTTGATCTTTCTCTTCTTTTGCAGGACTCAATGGCGATTTCTCAAGCCTCGCTCTATTCCATGAAGTTCGATGCTGGGTTCAACATAGATATGGAATCCTTCGCAACATCTGATCAAATCTTCAAGGACATCCTTCAACTCTTTGAAGAGCACCAGTTGAGGAAGTTAATGAGCTTGAGGATAAAGCTTCACAAAGCTGAAATCAAAGAATGTGTTTCACAGTTAAGCAGGAAGATGAATGTCTGACGGGCACAATCTCAGGACACCAGGTTTCTCTTACCCCTACCATTCTAACTGAAGTTTTTGGGCTTGTGAATGGTGATGAAGATATAGAAATTAGTTCTGATGAATTTGAAGCAGCTTTAGTCAAAATGGGTCACTCCTCTGGAAACCCTAATCATCTGCTTAAGAAAAATCTGTCTTTGGAATACAAATTCTTATCAGATATAGTTGGCAAAGTGTTGTTAGGAAAAACAACAGGACATGACTATGTTAAAAGGCACCAATTTCTGTTGATGGTGGCCTTGATGGAGAAAAAGAAAGTGAACTGGGGATCACTTCTATTTAATTTGATTAAGAAAAAGATTTCCAAGGAGAATGTTAGCTTTGGAAGAATTTTAGGAATTGTTCTGCAGGAAAGGCATCCAGACCTTCTGGTCTCCCCAAAGGTAACAATCAATGTTAGCAAGAAGCTGACCTCAGCTCTCTTTGCTAAGTGGGAAAGGGTATCTCCAAAGAATAATCCAAAGTCAGTCAAGCAAGCTTCTGAAGACACAAGGACTGATTCAGTCTCTTCCCTAACCCTTCCAGAAGTTCCTCCTTTGGTCTCCTCCCTTCCTCTCCCACCTCCTACTACTCAAAGTTTTTCCCCTGCACAATCTCCACCTTACAATTCTTCTACACATATTGATGACATTCCCCCTCCTTCTTTTGATCTCCTCCCTCATCACTCCTCTCCACCTCCATCTCCTACTCATATTGATTCCCAATGCCCTATCCATCATTCTTCTTCTACTCATCAAGAACCCTCTCAACAAGGTGCAGATGTCTCAAACATCTTTGTACCAATCTCTATTCCTCCCTCTTCTGAGCCATCCTCCTCTCATTCTCACGAATTCACTTATTTAAATCTTTTCTCTGTAGCTGATCAGATACTTGGTCTCATCCTTCCCAAAATAGACCAGTTATTGGATGCAAAACTTGCTCCAATTGTTCAATCTATTTCTGCTTTATCTGAAAAGATTTCTTCCTTCCCTTCTTTTCAATCTGTCCCTTCTTCTAGGGGCCTAGATTCAGGTTTCTCTGAAGCTAGGCAGGGGGAGATGTCTGATGAAGAAGCTCCAGATGCTCCAGTTGCTCAAGCACTTGGAAATTCAGTTCTTCCAATTTCAGAAGAACCAGTTCTACCAGGTCCAGAAGAAATAAATAATGTTTCTATTAATCCCTCTATAGATATTAGTTATTTGCTTTCTCAGTTTAGTACAGTTCTACCAGTTTTACCTCAACAGCATAATTATTCTAGAGCAATTGTCCCATACACTGCTCAAGTTAATGAAGCTCTGTTAAATAAGATAATTAGAAGTTTTGGAGTTAAGATTACAGATACAGTTTTCATTCAAGATCAAGCTCTCAGTCAAGAAGAAAAACTAGTTGTAATGTCAGAAGAAGCAATCACAAATTCTGACTTTCCAACTTTTATCTTTGATGAAACTCCAATTCCAGACTTTGATGAGATCTGGAAAGCAGAAGATGAAGCTTATGAAGCTGAAGAGCAAAGGATCAAAGCTCTTAAATTGATATCAGATTTATATGATACACCAATCTCTTCTTCTGATTCTGATGAAGAAGATAATGATAGTGATTCTGATGATACACTGTCAAGGAAAAGAAAGAAAACAAAGGCTAAGTCTAAAGCTATCCCCAAGCCTCCTAATCCAGATAATGATATCCCATATTATATTCTCCACAATATCTCTCTTGACAAAGTCTCACATCATTGGATGACACTCTCCAGAAATGAGCAGAAAATAAGAAAGAAGTTCAAGAAAACTGGTTATATTCCTGATAGTCCAGTTAAGTTCAATCACCCTCCTCCTCCTCCTCCAGCAGCAGGATCAGCAGGGATGTCTTCCTCCTTCTCTAGATCTGCCCCCCAGCAGTCTAGGAGATATGAAGGAACTCATAAAAGCTCCAGTGGCTCTCAAAGTTCTACACCAGCCAGAGCTCCTCCCTCAAGTTCTTCCAGACCTATTTCAGATTACAGATATACTTTTTCAAATGGCTTATTTCACAGCAGAATGAATCTTCAAGATAATAAAACCTCAGATCAGGCAAATGATTCTGTTGAAAGGTCTCCTTCTCCAGAAATTCAAGAAACAGATGAAATAGCTCACATGGCTAGATTCATAGAATCAGTAGCTATTGCTCAGATCAATAAAGCTAAGGCTGAAGGTGAGGATCATTCTCAATTTTCTACATTGTCTGAATTCAGAAAACAAGAGCTTGAAAAGTACAATTCCAGAAAATTTTTCAATGCTGAAAGATTTTTAAAGAAGTATCCAGCAGCAGTAGTTCTTCCTACTACATCTCAAACAATCATAAGTCCAGAAAATTGCTACATGGGCAAGAAGCAAGCTGAAGATCCCAACAGGGAAATCATTTTCAAGCCTTCCTCACAGTGAAAAAGTACAGTTTCAAATTCCTTCTGTCTTTGAACTACTTGGATTCAGTATAAATGTTTCTAAACTCAGAGCATTTTATTTCAATATTATCTGCTGAAGCATTTCAATTCTGTCAGATATATTTCTGCTCTGTTGTTTATCTTTGTGTTATTTATTATTTGAATTATTTGTCAAATAGTATCCTAACCCAAATAGGGGGAGATTGTTGGAGCAACCCTTTTACTGTTTTGGGCTAGGATCACTATGTACTGATTAGGATCAGTTGACCCCATTGTATAGTTTAAGGGTCAAGTCTTTAGGCTGATAAATTAGCTAGAACTTAAGATAAAATCTAAGGTTCCCAGCAGTCAACAAATGGCTAGCAGTGCTCGACAGATGGCTCCCAGCGTTCGACAGTTTTTGTTGTCAGCGCTCGACAGTTTCCAGCCAGCATTCAACATCTTCTGGACGGCGCTCGACAGATTATAGCCTGCGTTCGACAGATCATTTATTGAAGCCCAGATTTGTTATCAGCTACATTTTATTTATCCTAACAGCAAAACGACGACTATAACGGATCTATTTAATATCTTTAGACGTATTCTGACAGATAAGGAAGGATATTAAACTCAGTTAATATATTCCCTTCTTTCCTTTTTCCAAGACAGCAATAGCTGTTGACATTTAATGAAAAGGAATCTTTTCACGGCCAAGGAATTAAAGGACCTGCCAGAGTCGTTTGAGTTTTGTTGTTATTCCAAGAATGTCTTAAAGACTGATTATTCTATTCACAAATATAGAATACATTAAAGACAGTTCTTTTTTGTTTTTGGACATATATGAATCAGTCGACAGAATTCAAACATCATTTCTATTACAGAATACAAAGGATATATACAGCATAAAAAGAAGAAAGAGACATAGACCTCTCAGCAAGTATTTTTTTTTTCTCTCTTCTTCTTCTTCCACAAGCAGCACAAAATTTCTTCTGAGAACATCTTCCTCAAGAGCATTCTCTCAGAATCTGCTGCAAATTCAGATCTTCTAAAAGAGCAACAAGCAATCTGAAGAACCTGTTCTTCCAGATCAATCTGCTACAGGAGATCTTAGTTTTCAAGAGAAAGCTTCTCCATCTTCTGTCAAATACTTCAATCAGACAGGGGGAGCTTTACAACAACATCCACTAGAGTCTTCTCTCAGCATCTTGACAGAGAAGAACACTATAAACTCTTTCTTACCTCTCTTGTACAGGGTTAATATTCCCTTCAAAAGTGTACCTCCTTGGTGGCAAGACACCTGATCAAAAAATCTAGTTGGTTTTGAGCACCTGAACAAAAGCTCTGTGGTGTGTGGACACCTGAACAAAAATCACTTGGTGTGAGGGCACCTGATCAAAAATCCTAGTGGATTCCTACCAAGGGTGGTAGAAGAGTAGACGTACCCAGATTTATTGGGGAACTACTATAGCTCCTTGCGTCTTCTGTGTTTGGTTATTTTCTGTGCTTGTGCTGTTTGTTGTGTGATTTCATTTACTTAATCTTTTTTTTCTGTTTATATAATTCTCACACTGCTTACACTTATATATAATACTATTTTAATTCCGCTATAAAAACTAAGGAAAAGTTTTAATACTCTATTCACCCCCCCTCTAGAGTAACTTAAGATCTAACCTCCACTTTCACTGCTGCCACACTTGTATCGGTGGCTTAGACTTGTCGTTTTAGCTTAATTACAGCCGTAGTAACCATTACTTGTATCGGTGGTAATTCATGAACCTGCACACTATGAAACATCGCAAATCAAAAGCAAATCAAGAATGTCATCTTAATAGGATGACAAATGTCTTCTCAATATGATGACAATTAACAATGTTTATATATGGTCATATCAACTACCTTGACATGTTTAGGGAGACTGCAAAAGACTTGGAGTCTCACGTTCTTGCGCCCACAGAAGTTACTAGATTCGCTACAGCATTTCTTTCTTTACGGAGCATCCATGAGAAAAAGAGACGGTTGAGGGAGATGTTTAAATCTATAATATGTGAGGCACCAAATTATCAAGTAGTATTTTTGGCAAGCTGATATCTTAGTATTTATCTTATTTATCTATGTTGTATTTGTTACTTATTTATCTATCTTGTATTTTTTACTAATTTATTTATTACTTCGAATTGTAGGCAAAGCTAGAGTCTTGAATGGGACTTTTTGGTAATAAAATATTGAGCATGTTATTCTCATATTTGCCTCATTGGTGAAAGTCCTCGGAATTCCTAATGGGGGCGCACCTTTAATGGGTGGTTGTATGGGGAGATGAAGAAGGCTAAAGAGAAAGTTGTTGTAGCTCTAGAGTTTAAAGAGAATAAATATTTATCTTTATGGAAGTTGATAGAAAGAAGATTGACGAGCAAGATGAGTAAACACTTGCACTTAATAGGCTATTTTCTGAATTTCTTCTTTTGTTACTCAAATAGTGGCAAGATAGATGAAGACCTAAAGTTTGTAGGAGGATTTATTGTGTCTCCCAAGATTGTACTGCAATGATCCATCTCTGCAAAATTCTACTTCTACTGAGGTTGAAGTTTATGAGGTAAAACAAGAATTATTTGCAAAGAAAATGATAAAGAGGCAAAGAGTCCCTCATTCCTTTAAAGGTATATTTATAAAATAAAATTGCTTTAGTATTTTTACCCAACAACTATTGAAGTATTTTGGTAGGTAAGTACTTTATTATCCTTCTTTTAGCTCTTTGGTGGATGTTTTTAGGAACTGATACTCCAAATTTGAGGACTATAACAATAAGAATTTTGAATTTGGCAACTAGTTCCTCCAAATGTGAAAGGAATTATAGCACTTTTGAGATGGTATATTACTTGCAAAATATATATTCAATACTCTTCTTACAAAGAGATCCTAATAGTTTTTTAATGTTTTTATAATTTCTAGATTCATTCTAAAAAAATTGACTAGAAAGCAAAAGATTGAATGATCTTGCATTTGTCAAGTTCAATTCTAAGCTCAAATCTAAATATTCTGATCCAACTCTAGACCCACTATCTGCAAAAAGTATTGGTGAAGGAAAAAATTTTGAGTGGTTAATGGGTTCTGTTGATGATGAAGTGTTTCCTAAAGAGGGGATAACTTGGGCTCAAATTAGTGATGTTGTTGATGCTGATATGGGAGCAAGGAAAAGCGTAAGACCAACATTGAAATTGTCAAGTACTGAAAAATCAAAAGGAAAACAACATATGTCGGATCGGGACAAGGAAGATGAGAGTTCCTTGGAGGATATTCATGATACATCAATATTTTAAGTTTCCAAGGTCTACACAACAGATCAAGAATTACAACGTTATTTAAGTGAGTTGTGTTAAATTGACTCATTTCATCATGTTATTTAATATAATTCTGATTTAAATGTTCATTGATTTCAAGCAAACAATATTTTATTGCACAAAAAAATTTAGCACTCACAATTTTGAAATAGACCGAGGTGTGATTTTTTTAAAAAAATAAATTTATAACATTCTCAATGTTTCATTTTAATAAGTTGTGAAGTTATATCATGTATGAAAGTATATAATTTCTTATTTGTTATGAAATCTATTAGACTTTTTTTTATAAAATTATCTATTAAAGAAGTTAATTTTGATCATTTGAATTTTAATTTACACAAAACAATTATCATCTAATTAAAATTAAAATGTTTAATAATATTTTAATATTAAGAAATATATATACATATATATTATTGAAATCTTACATTTTTGATATGTTCATATATCTTACAATCTAACATACGATATTTCAAACTCAAATTGGCATGAACCTGACATTTGATATATGCAACCTTGCAATTTCCAATGGAAAATGATTCAAATGAGTGCTAAAAATTCATTAAGTTAAATCTATTTCCCCAGAAGTTCAGAGCTGCTAAAACTAATACAAAAAAGACCAGGAAAGTGTAGTTAGGGCATGAGTTCCAGAAAAGCTCACCTGGAACGGCCACACATGGGGATGTTGCACGGTCTGAAAAATATGTCTAATCTCAGAAAGCCGCCTCTCGTACTCCTGTTAGGGTTTTCCGTCAAGGAATTTAAAAAAAGGAATTTGATATGTGATACGATTTTAAAGCAGCAATTTTAACACTGCATTACCCTGAGATCGAGGGGATCACCGCGCTTGAAGTAGACCTTAACCAGGACGAGACCTTCATCGTGCTTGCAAAGAATGGATTTGAAGAACCGCCCGCGCCCGAGGACTTCGATCAGCACGAGATTGTACGATGAAGGGAGGTCGTGGAGGTAATACTCCGTCGCTGAAACTTGGGTTGTTCGTGCTATCTTGTTCCCCATCACCTTTTCTCACAGGTAGCGACCGTGAGATAGAGAGTAGGCCTAGTTATCTGAGAGGCACCCGAGAAAATGCCAACTTTTTATATAGCTCGCCAAGACGCGAAATTTCTCAATGTGTCCCTTCCGAAATCTTCGTCCGGGTTAAAGTGGGTTAAAGTGGGTTAAAGTGGGTTAAAGTGGGTTAAATTTCGCAAGTTTATTAGATGCGCGGGTGAAATTTCGCGAGTTTATTAAGTATTAATTATTTGGCGTTAAAGACAATTAAATCGTGCAGTAAAAAAAATTAATCGTTGTTTTGTTATACTTCGTAATTTTTTTCCTTCTTCCAAGCTTTTCATTTATTCTAGAAGCAACTGACCTCTCATACTCGACAACTTCTTCTTAGTTTTCCACATGTTCAAAGAGCTCCTAAATGGAAGAAAAGATGTTGTTTATGAATTTATCAATATTTGTGGTTGTTGTATATGCATTTTTAGATTCTCAAACTTCACTTCCTGTTAGCAATCAACATCATTTACTTTATAGTTCATTTACAGTCTTTGTAGAAGAAGATTGTCATGGAGATCAAATTTGATTATCATGAAGATCAAATTTTATTTCCAAGGTGATGAAATTTGTTTTTTATGTAATATCATATCAATTTTTTGGTAAGTTTACAAGATGAACAAGCAATTATGTATTTACAGTAGCCGACAGTGAAGTTGAAGTCAATTATGCCTAACAAACTCAGTTGGCTCACATAATTGTACAAGTACTTCTGAAATTCGATCACCACTAAAGGGGAAAACAAGTTGCATAACATATGTAAAATCAAAACATTCACTTCAATATCCGTTTTTTTGCTAGTCATATGATTCAATTTACTTTTTAACTCAGTTTTGGTGAGTTTTGCATATGGTTTTGTTGCGAACCTGACATCTTCATCAGAATTAGGCATACCAAGTATCAATGTTACTTCACTGATAGAAAAAACATAACTCTTTGGAGCCAAAAAAAATACATTCCTTGAAGCATCATAACATGACATCAGAACATATATTAGAGGTATGTTCTGCGGAAGTCGGGGGGCTTCAAAGATTTATAAAGCTCTGACTTCATGTAATATCATCTTCTTTTCTTCATCCAAAATGCATATTACATTACATGTTTGTGCACTAACATTTGACAAGTAACATCTTGAACTAAGAATGTGTGGTTTGGAGACATACTTGTTCTTCCCCCATGACTCTATAACAAAGCTGCTAAACAAAATACTATATATTATGCTAGAAATATGTTCTGATCTACATGACACTATGCTTGTTCTACATGATATTATGATTCGATCTCTATGGAAACTGATTTCCATCTCTACAGAGATCGAATTCGATCTCTATATTCAATCTTCATGGCAATCAAGTAATGCAGAGATCAAATTTGATCTCTATAGAGATGTATTTCGAGCTTCATGACGATCGAGTAACTGTTAACGATCTCCATAGAGATCTGTTTAGAAATGATGAAGAACGAAAAAAATCCTTTGTTGATAACAAATTAAGTAGTTCACAAAGCTTCATCGAAGAATGCTTTTAATCAAATCCTTAACAAATCTTTTGTGAGAAAAGGAACTTACCAGCAAACGAATGATGAACTTCACAAGGTGATCCCCTTCACAGATATGACTTTCGAAATGTCCAGTCAGGTAATCGTCGACGGTACTTCACGTAACTCTGGTGATTTTCGGCGCTGAGCAAAGCTAGTCCAGGAAAATGTAGCAGCAGAAACTCGGGAGGTTTTTCCTTAAGCAGTGTAACAGCAAAAAATCAATTTCACACGAAACTATTCAAATTTTTTATTGTCACGTGTCACAATCATGTAATTCCCGGACCGAAATCTGGCTCCGGGACATGGATTGAAAAATTTGCCCGCCAAGACATCCCATGATCTGCTTACCTATTTTGGCTAATGTTATATCGTAAATATTAATTGCAGCACAAAATATTATTTTCATATCAAAATAATTAAAAAGAAATTGAATTAAGCATTTAAAATCTAATATTAAGAATAAATGTGTCCGTGTAAATTACAAAAACATCATATTAGAGTATTGATAGCAAAAATGGAATCATCCAAAAAAAGCATAAGCTTGCAAAAAACAATGAAATGATTTTTATTTATTCAAGTATCTACGTAGAGATAAGTTTTAATGTATACATAAAACTTAAGCATCGTACTTGAATAGAAAAAGGAGTTATTACGCGTCTTTTGGAAATATGTCTTGTACATACATTTTTAGGAAAAGAGTTCAACACGAACGTTGTAGATCTCGTAGAGATCTATAACGTTCGTGTTGAACACTTTTCCCAAAAATGCACGCACAAAACGTATTTCCGCCCTTATTGAAACATGGACGTAACTATAGCGAATTTTTGGAAATACTTTGTACATGCATTTTTAGGAAAAGTGTTCAACACGAAAGTTGTAGTTCTCGTCCTAAAACTGCATGTAGAAGGCGTATTTCCAAAACACTCGTAATAGCTCATAGAAATTGCAGTGCGACTAGCCAAAATTGTGATGTCTTTAACAACTCCCTAAAAAAATTGAACTTCCCCCTGAGTATGCAGAAAGGAAGATCAAGAATGTCATTGTATCAAACTTTAAATCTACACACAAAATTAAAAATTTTAAGTTATTAACCTTTTAAATGTATAACGTACACGAGAAATAAACTATTTTATTAATGTTTGATGCGTAACGAATAGTCGTGATCCAATTTAATAACACTTTGTTGACGATATTTCTTCCAAGTTGAGAATATTGGCGGTAGTGGACAATCATGATGCACCAACAGTTGTACAAAGTGGTTTCCATTGATGAACCCCAATGAAAATTGTTCTTGAAAATGATGGAGGTTCAGTGATCTCTAGAATAAGATCATTTTGCTCACATCTCGGGAGCATCAAAACATTTTGCTACAAGTGGACAACTATATGAGATCATGGGGCAAGCTTTGCGAGATCATTGGAAGACCTTTGGGTAAACACCGAGTGATTAGTAGAAGATCAATGGGTAAGCATCAAAATCGATTATATTCTTACATTTCTTGCAACTGTATTAGGGTTTACTGTTCAGGCGAGCACACGAAAACCTCAGTGTTCATCAACTTCAAGGCGAACAACTAGATGTGTTATTATAATTTATTAAGCTGAATTGAAATGTTAAGGTGCTCATTTGGACAAGGAATTTGGAAACATGCATACAACCGTACATATATCATGTGGTAATCTATCAGAGAGTTTAGATTTGTGATAACCGCTTAGTAGAGATCATGATTGACGATCCTTAAAGAGAACGGGAGCGAGATGATTGGGATAGACTAAGCGTGATCGAATAATGCTTATGAATTTCTTTGTGATCAAAGCATGTTGTGAATCGAGCATGAGGATTGATATGGTTAATATGTATGGGCGGATTTATATAGTGAACTTGAACATGACATTACACGCACAGGTAGTCCTATATGATCAAAGAGAGTATTTACCTTTCATACCTGTACCACTGCACAAGAGTTATGATAACTCTGTATGGGTAGCAGTGACGATTTGGTGTGGATTATAGGGTATGGTTATATCCTAAGGTGTTATGTTAGGGAACCAGTTGATAGTTCCTTGTATGCTGGTTAGCATCATTAAAACTTGTAATATTAACATGTGTTATGGACTTGGTTAGGATTCCTTGGGTGCTTGATAGCTCGGGTTGAGCATGGGAAATTACTTGGGTGTGCATAGTTTCACATGATTGCATAATGATCCTTGTCGGAAAATTACTTATGGCAGATCTACGGGATCGTCGGTCGTCACACCTACGGGAGCTGCCAGATAGATCTAGAACCGGTTGGACTTGGTCGTTTGGTGCTTACTTCCCAAAGACCCTTCCGCATCATAAGACTCAGCTAGTTTGGCGAGCAAAAGTATGCAGAGTCTCTGCTGTTGTGTTCTTAGCGTTGAGGCGTACGTAAGGCCTAGGTCTGGTAGTGTGCATACCCACCTAGTAGTGGAGATGCCCGCTCCACTGCCTCCGTCTGGTCACAATGTGAGGTGCCTGAGTGGTTAGCTACCCTCAAAAAGCGGGAAGTACAAGTCTATGTCGACATAGCAAATTAGAGTGCGTGTGTAAATCATGGGTGAGTCATCATACATACATTCAGTGCATTGCACCGCATAAAGATCCTTATCATATAAACTTGTATGAGCACCTTTATATGATGAGTTACTTATTGTTGCAAACAACTCTTAACTTATAAGCTTGTATGGACATTCTTATAAGTTAAGTTCAATTCAGTTCTTTATATACTCTGCTCTGCTTATACCTTGTTGTTGACTATTCTGCTAGAGTAGATGCACTCTTATACATTTGTTATATCTACTATGATTACTATTCCCTTGCCACATGCTAGATTGCCTATTACTGATTATATTGCAGTATTCTCCCTCTTTCCTTTCGCCCGATGCCTAAGAGCCGACGGGGGAGAGGATGTGAAGCCACTTAGTTTTTATGACTAACGGTTGCTACGTCACTATTTTTAGGAGGACACCCAGTGGCAGGTAGAGCAGCAATGTACGACGCAGGAGGATAGCCAGTCCAGGGCGACATGGCCTGAGACTACGGTACCTTCGCTACCATCAGTGACAGATGTGAGCGAGTGTTCTGAAATGTAGCCTTAGGGCATATTTTTGTACTCTGATATTTTGTAGGAGCTTTGTAGCTACCTGTTCTTTTGGACACTTTTACTTTTTTGTGAATAATGGCTTCTGTTGTTTTTCTATTATTGATGGGTTGACATGATGATATTTGAGAATAACCGGCAGGATAGGCGTCTTGTAGAAGGGGCTAGCCTGTGCGCTGACACTTCCGCAAGGAAACTGTCCTGGGCATATGACTCCCCTCGGCCGTGTCTTGTGTTTCGGGAGGGGGGTCTTACAAAGACAAAGGGCTACAAATTTTATGTTAATCACTTAACCTGTGTCTGACTGGATCATGCCTAAATAGTGGCTTGAACATGACTGGGCAGAAAGGTAATGGGCTTCACTAAGCTGATTTGCACAGATCTTGAAGCAGATCAGGCTGCTCCTGGTCATCTTCAACCTCCAGCCAGTGGCTGTGATTTACCCGACCTGGAGCTCATATTTTGGCATCCCTACAGCAACCTAAGCACATACATGACCAATCAACCCCACCACCTCCTTCCTCTCGGCAAGGGCCATCGATGGGTGGTAGTCCGGCGACATGGGGTGGCCTGAGTGGTGTTTTCCGGTGAGATTTAAAAATCTAAAATCTCCATGGATTCCCAATGGAATCAAGCTCAATTGAGCTCGATTCTTTTCCTAATTGATCTAAGAAGCTAACACAAAGGGAGGGGAGGAGAAACCAGACCTTAATGGAGCTTGTCGTTGGGTATTCCTCCGTCCGGCCATGGATTTCGCTTTCTCTGCTTAGCTTGTTCAAAACCTCAATCCTCCACCATTTGCAGTGATCCAAGACTCGATTTCATATGCTCTCCACTTTATGAAGCTAATGGTGAAGTCAATTTGGGTTGAGGGTGGCTTAATTCATGACATCCATTAAGGTGATTTCGGCCAAGCATATGATGCTCCTCCTTGCTGCCATTTGTCACCCCCATTGCTGGAATTCGGTTGTGCATCACTGCTGGAGCTCAGTGGAAGGATTGGGCAGAGGAGGGCCAAGTGGCCTCCATTTCTCAAATTCCTCATTGTCTTCTCTTGATTTTGGGGGGAAAACCCAAAATTACCCCCATGCATGTCATTGTATGTTGAATTCAGTGGGTAGGTGAGGTAATTATGCCCATGGGTTGTAGGATGGGCTGGCCATAAGGCCTTAGCCCATTGAATTTGATTTGGACTCTCATTTCCCCTATTTAGGCTTAATTTGACCAATATTGACTTTGTGGTTGACTTGTTCAATTTGATGGGTTGACTGGTCCAATGTGTTGGCCTTGAGTCACTTGATACCACCCAATATTGATTGGGTCATGGTGATGCCCTAATTGGGCCAATTTAGCCAATATACAATTTTAATAAAAATTGGGGGAAAGTTGACTTTGGTCAAATTGGACCAATTGATGGGGATTTTGGATCCATTGGATCCCCTATGATGTTATAAGACTAGTGGTGAGGCCAATTGCATGTTTTGGGGGTCAGTTGGACCTATTGGTGAAGAATTGACCTATGTTGACATAAAGAGTACTTTGGTCAATTTGGGCCAATTGGTGACTCCATGATGGGGCTTTTGGGTTCATTGCACCCAATTAGGGTTTATAATACAATGGCGGGGTCAATTTTTTCATATGACGTCTAATTGACCCAATTTGAGTTGAATTGGCCTATGTTAACCTATTTTGACCTAGAGTTGATTTAGTCAAATTGGCCAAAATTGGTTATCCTATGATGGGGCTTTTGGGTCACTAGGGTCTCTCTTAGGGTTAGGGACCTATTGGTAAGCTCAATTTGAGTTTGTGAGTCCAATTTAAAGTATATCGGCCTAGGTTGACTTGTGCACTTTTTTGGTGCTTATAGCAATTTTCCTAAGTTCAAGGTAACCTAGGGTCATACCATGGCCTCTACTCAAAACTCAAGTCCTAACCATAACCCAAGGGGGTCTAGAAGGAATAGGGATGTTACACAAATGACATCACCTTGACGATAAAGGACTTATCAAAATTCTTCCTTCAATGAGAATTCTTTCAAACATCGTGTTGATTATCTTCAGGACAATATGAGTGTATTTGATCCTTGTCAAGACGATGTCATCTTGGATAGTGTATTGTTAAGATGATAATTAGAGCTTGGGCTGCTTCTTCTAATGAAGACGATATGTGTTGAAACCAATTTCTTGGTCTCTTGTGAAGCTCGGGCCCTCAACAAGTTGAGGGGCAGCTAGCCCTTACTGATCCCTCAGAAGGAGCGGACTGGAGATTCATAACTAGACTTAGATCTTAGTCGCAGCGAGGAGGTCCCACCACAAACTTGGAAGATCGTTGAGCGCTTCCCCTCCCAAGCCAAAGCTGAGACTAGGCACCTTGGAGAGCTGGAGAGCTAAACCAAAGTAACCTAGGGAGGAAGAAGCTCAGAGTACTGAGATCGGAGTTCTCTCCCAAGGTGCCCTTCAAGGTCTATTTATAGTTTTTTGTTCGTGGTCTGCTAATAGTGGAATCCCGCCTTACATTCTTACTACATGCAGCCCAAAATGGTCTGCCAACAGCCAAACTCCGCTGTTTGGAGGGGCTAACTGCAGACCACCAAAGGATTTTGGGTAAAAACATCTATGAACCCTTGCTGGGCGAGCCGCACACGAGGATTCCTCTCGCGAGCCTGACTCGCATGCCTTCTTGCGAGCTGACGGCTAGAGTCCAGCTCGCCCGCTCCCTGCGAGCATCCACTCGGAAACCCTCCAGCTCGCCTTGTGCGAGCGGCTTCCAAGGGGCTTGCTCGACCGCCTCCTACGAGCCCTTTGGTGGTCTCTAGCCCGCCCTCCTTGTTACTTCTCTCGCCTGCTGTCCTCCCAATCTATGCTCATCTCCTGACGAATATTAGGGTTATACATAATCTCCGCTCTTCGCGAGGCTACATAGGCTCGCGAAGAAATATCCAACCCCTGGTATTCGCCAGACTCTTGATGACGTTGCGCAAATCTTTTGGTGGGGCCCAGTCCTGTTGCTATAAATACCATTCCTCCCAGCTGGTGTTCAAACTTTTTATTCCTCTTTCTCTCTTTTCCCCCTCGCCGTGAGACTCAGTGCGATGTCCAAGAAGGAAGAGATGTTGGCCCGCCTTAAGGCCTCGCAGAAGGCCAAGGCAACCACACTCACTTCCTGGGCCTCGCCGCAGCGTGCTTCGCCTCAACCCCTCACAAAAACGGAGAAGACCGTCCGGCACTCGCCCGGCGAGGATGGGTCTTCTCCTCTGTCTCCATCCTCCCACGACGAGCTCACCTCGCAGGTACTAACGCCAAGTTCGCTAATTTAATGTCTTTCTCACCTGACATCGCTTCTTCGCTCGCAGAACACTTCCCCGGGAGGGAAGACCCTGGAGAAAACAACTACGAAGACTCACATTCCTACCCCTGGGAGGATCGACCCTGTATCCCGGGTCGTGGGGACCTCTGGTATGCAGGCCCCACCTTCCTGGCCGGGTGAGTAGTTCGCCTCGCCGTTCATTGCATATTTCATTACTCGCTAAGTCTCCCTTATTCCTTATGCAGTGTCTCATCTCGCAAACTTGGAGGAGCGGATTCCTCCTCCGGCGGACCCACCGGCCCCACCGAACCAGACCATCATCACCCCAGGGTTCGGCCTTCTGGGACAAAGGAGCCCCGGAGGGACATTACTTGCCGAGCCCGGACTCGCTGCCGAAGCCACGTTCCGCCCCGGTCTGGGGAAGGTTGTTACCCCCGCCTTCATAGAAGCTTTTAAAGGCCAGTCGGGCACTTCTCGCCAGCGGCTCAGTGCCCTTATTCCCCCGCCAGGTTAGACCATCCCTGTCGAGTGCCTTTTTCTCATCCTCCTCGCTGATCTCTACCTCACAGGTGATCCTCCGACCCTGCCCACTGGATCAGAGCATGGAGAGGTGGAGATGTCGCCACCACCTCGCCAGGTCAGGTCGCAGATTTTCTGGGGGACCCCGACAATACAGAGCAAATGAAGAGGTGGGTAACTAAGATATTTCAGAAACATACTTCCATGCTGCGAGAGTTATACGAACAAAATCGGCTGGATCGGCTCGCGTACGAAGAGAAGTTTGCTGCGATGGAGGACGCGAATGCGCGCATCCTTGCCGAGGTGCGGCCGGTCGACTGCAGCGAGGTCACCTCACCCGGGGTGCACATCGCGCGGATTAAGGATTACGCGCGGCTGCTAAGTCACAAGGCACAATTGGTTCGCGAATACCACTACCCGCGAGTCCCCCCGCGCTCGGGTGTGCGGGGCCACGGAAGTTGGAAGTGGATTCGCTACTGAAAGGCCTCCTTCTGTAATTTGCTGTTTGCTTTCCATTCCCCTCCCCATTATGGGGGGTTTTAAATAATTTGGCGATCTGTAATATTAAGACTTTTGACTCGCTTGCGAGCCTGCTTTTTCTGTTTTCATTATTTCCGTAGCTATATCAACCTCTTTCGCCCCTTGCAGACTTTTCTCTTAATAATTGTATTTTGTCTGCCTTGCTCTTGCGACTCGCTCTCGCGACTCGCTCTATTTCTTTGCACAGGTCTGGCTCGCCCGTGACTAGTTTGGAGGGATTTTTTGCGGGGCACCAACTCGACAGGAGCGGATAAGGCTCCAGGAGGTGGAAAAGTACCGCGCGGATCCGCTATCCGCAGGCACCGGCGCTTCGAATCCTTCCCGCCATTCACATTTCTATAAATAGTCTCCGTCTTTTTCTTTCTAACCACCGCATTTACTGCTCTTCCTTCACTCTTCTCTTCTTCCGGCGCTCTCGCAGATCCTAGCTTGCACTCGCTACCTTTTGACTCGCAGCCCTATAACATCATGGTCGCAGATGTAGAATCGGAGGGGCGGGCCAAGTGCGATGGTGCCTTCCACGAGGGCCTTTTCTTCTGCGCCAACCTCACTTCGGAGGAACATCTTGCCATGGTGGACAAGTATATCCCTCCTGGATTTGTGGCTCGCTGCCCTACCGTGCGAGACACCATCAGCGATCCCTACCCCGACGAGCTCGCCATCCCTATCGCCCATTTTGAAAACGGGCTACGACTCCCACTCTGTCCTGAAGTGCGTTAGGTATATAAATATTTTTTCCTTTCATGGCCATGGTATTCCTGGCTCGCCTCGCGAAGAGTACTCTAACCCTTACCGATTCTTTTAGTTACTCAGGTACTTTGGCGTTCTGCTGAGCCAGATGACGCCGAACGCGATTGTAGTGGTGGTCGCGTTTGCCAGCTATCTGTGGGCGTAGAGGATCGAGTTTAGTCTGCTCATCTTCCACAAAGTATTCTCTTTCCGCACCTACAAGGATGGGACAACTCATTTCGCGAGTCAGCACATCACCATCTGCGAAACAGTGAACAAGACTCACTATTGGACGCAGAAGTATGTCCTAGTGAAGGGTCCATTCGACAACGTCTCCTACTCTCCCCTCTAGCGGGACGAGGTCACCTACCGCCCGCCCGCCTTGCTGGGGGGCGACGACGCAAAGCTGTACCAATATCTGACCGGGAAGAACTTCGATGTCGACTTCCTCCGGCAGAGAGTGGACTCGCTGATGCCCGTCCCTCAGGGAGAAGGTTTGACTCGCACTCGCCAACTCCCCCTCACCCTTTCTTTCTTGTTAGCTAACATTTCTAACATTTTTTCAGGAGAGCGCGATCTTCCGCTGAACCCCCGCACACGCCGTCCTCGACCCTCACCACTGGCTCGCTCGCGAGCGCGGCCGCCGAGGCATACCGTGACCACCCGAGCTCTTCGTCGGGAAAGAAGCATCCCCCTCCTCTAGGCTGGCTCGCCTCGCAGGGATTGGCAAAGAAGACCAAGAAAGCCCTCCCCGCATCTAAGGCGAAGGACATTGTGAATTTGTCCGAGCCAGAGACCCCCCTTTCCCCGTCGGCGAACCAGAAGCCCGCCGATGAGAGTGGCAAGCCAGGAGGCTCCACCAACAAGCCCAAGCCGACGTTCCACAAGAATTTCGGGCTCGGCGCAAAGCTCCCGGATGCAGTCGGCGAGCCAATGCTCGCATGGGACCCTGTGTAGCGGTCCAGGACAGCCAACATGGGACCCAACTGGACCGCCGACACTGAAGAGAAGTGGAAGAACTCCATAGTTAAGCGTGCTCGGGATAGAGAAATACTGGGATGGGTGACCTCCTGGGAAGTCCACGCGCTGCCGCTTAACTGGCTCAATTCTCATCAAAGGGGGACTGCGGTCTCCAACAACCCACTGTGCCCAGTGGTGGGACAGAGAGGGGGTGGGGTGCATGGTCTGCAGACCATCTGGTTAGGCTGAACCCTTCCGGTGCCAGCTGGGTCCCGTGTTGGCGGGCCTGGGCTGGGAGGGTGCCGGCGGTCCAGCTGGGTCCCGTGTTGGCGGGCCTGGACCATTACAAAAAGTGCAATCCTAGCGACTTTACATTTGCAATGATTCGACTAAGGTCAAGTCATTGCTCGATCTAAGATGTCCTTTCATTGTCCTAGTAATACCACATATCATCATTCCGAACATACTGTTACACAATCTCATCTTCGCCCGAGTAACATCGAATATGATCAATTTCAAAATCATTATGTTTACGACGCAACATCTTCTAAATCAGATCCAAAGGAAACCCAAGTCTGTCATTAATTTGCCCAATAAACAAAAGGTAAGCCCCAATAAAAAAAGATAAGCCCCAATAAATAAAAGATAAGCCACTATCTATTTTGGGCTGAGTATCTTTAATATCACCAAGTTATATTCGTCCCAAGTTTGCAAACAATTCTTAGGGCACACAACCTTAGACTTGGGGTTCTATCTTGAGACTCATTGGTATACTCCACACCTTAGACTCTTCCAGGTACCTTCTACGACAACCTTATCAAGGTCAACATATGAACCAATCTCAAACGGGTCCCTTCTGAACTTGAATTCTTATCTGACCCTCGGTGTTTGTCGTGGTGGTTGTCTCAATATAAACATGTCACCGGTACGGGGGTTAGATCTACGAGTCCCCTACCATTCTGCTTATGTGTCAATCTCCCTTTCTCTAGCATCTTTGGGGTATCCTCGTACCTTCACCAAAATTATACCTGCGGTCTATTTCAGACTAGGGCATGGTATAATTTGTCATGGCAAGTCAAGTGTCCTAGTGGGGTTAAGTCTAACTCATTGACTAAAGGGCTATCTAAAGAGATCTTTGCAGCCAGAGGTATTCCCTGCTGGGGGCAGGGTTCGCCGCAGGCTACAAAAAAAAACTTGACACTCGTAAAGAGGTTTGGCTAAAAAGATTCAGTTAAAAGTGGACTTTTTCATATGATTTCCTCATATGGGCACACCACTACTTCCGGTGCTAGTTTGTCCTCAAACTAAGCTCGCGCGGGGTGGCAGGGTTTGTGGACTTCTTTTCTTCGGATCGAGTCTCTGATACCACTTTGTAAGACCCTTTTTTCTTTTGAAAACCTGGGTATTATGCCCAGAACCGCCGCTTTGCGGTGACACCCTCGCTCGGGAAGATCGCCACTACAAAACGCCGATCCTGCCGGCCATATCGATCACAAAAGAAGAAAAGAATAAACGAAACAAATAGAAGTTCAAGTCCACAATCACATGTTATATATAATAAATGTCCACATGGTATAACTGAAATAATAGATAGGTTACAATAATAAAGGGCGTGTGTAGTGGCGACCTTCCCGAGCGAGGGTGTCACCGCAAAGCGGCGGTTCTGGGCATAAGACCCGGGTTTTCAAAAGAAAAAAGGGTCTTACACCCTGAGCAGAATAAGATCGTTTGCTCCTCTCTCCTCCCCTCCTGGGTGGAGAGTGCTCAAGTTGGGGGCGAGGCGTTCACCCTCGCCTTCGGGCTCTACGACCACGAGGACGCCTCCCTCTTCAGAGCCTTCACGCCCAAAGGACTCGTGTATGAGGCCATGCGAGCCCAGTTCCGGGTGATGAAGCTTACCCATATGGTGGACCGCCGGTACTTCACCGCGGATAGGGAAATCAAAGAGATCAATAGCGAGCTCCGGAAAGCCGCGGATGAGGTCGCAGAGCTTAAGGGAAAGGAGACCTTGTCTGAGGGCCTCCTCGCCAGCCTTCAAGGCGGCCTGGTAAGTAATGGCCACAAAAGGTCTTTTCCTATCTCGCTATGCTTCGCCTTTTTCTAACTTCCCTTCTGCAGGATGCTGAGTCCGCGAGTAAACAAGCCGCGAGGATCACCGACCTGGAGATGGAGAATAATTATCTCAAGGCACAGGTTAGCGAGCTAACTCTGGCGGTGATTCCCTCGCCCCTCCGCGAGCCGGGACTCGAGGCCAGTCGCGAGGTGAAAAGGAGGCAGCCTGCAAGAACTCGATGGGGATCGCTGAACTCTTCTTCGACACCCTTAAAGGGGCGTGTTGGAACATGGTCTTCCGCATCTCCTAGGTTTGAGAATAACAAATCCTATGTGTATTTGATCTTGTGTGTTCAAGTGTGCAGGTTTACTAGGTCCACATGACTCAAGGAGTACACATGATGACTGTCCCCAAAATTGAGGCCAATATTCGAAAAGGCTCACTAGCGCCGGCGGTAGCGATAGCGCCCGACGCTAGCGTTGATTAGCGCATTTCCGACATCGTTTTCAGAAAGAGCTAACGCCAGGCGGTAGCAGCTAGCGCTGGTGGTAGCATGGCGCAAAAGAGGCATATAGCAAATTGTTGCCGCGGATGGGAGATTCTGCCGCGCAAATCGTTTCCTAATCCGGGCTAGCGCCGGCGGTAGCGCTAGCGCCGACGGTAGCGCTGAGGCTATAAATTGAATGCTTTGGCTCCGAATTCTTCATCCTCCTCCAATCCCAAACTCCAGAGCTTCGTATCACAGCATAGAGAGGAAGATTCAGAGCGATACTCCCACAATTCCATAAAGCCTTAAGGAGATCCGTGGAGAAGATTTCAACACGCGTCATCATCGTGATGAAAGGCCGCATCGACTACGATCATACTCTGCGGGCCTTCGTCCACTTCTCCAAGAGATCCACATAGAGGGAGTTTTTATATTATTGTCTTTTCATTTCATATTTTTTCTGTAAACGGTAGTGAAATCGCCTCGTGTTGGCGACTAGGTCTGGGGTAGGACTTAGGGCTGAAAATCACCTCGTGTTGGCGACTAGATCTAGGCTAGGTCTAGGGGGTGCTCGAGGCCTTTCTGGGGATAGATTGGCTAGAGCGGCTTGAGGCCGTATCTGGGGAGAGATCGGCTAAAGCCAACCGTTTCGTGGGGATACGAGTCGGTATAGAAAACAAAAAGGATTTTTATTAGTCGCCTCCGATTTCTAGAGTCACAGGAAATCAAGTTTTGTAAAACATTATTTGATATTAATAAAGCATGTCTCTTCTTTTGTTTTTACTAAACTTCGTATTGTTTTAATATTGCACTATTTCAAAGTTTTCTAAATATAATCTTAAGTTTTTAAAAAACCCTTATTCACCCCCCCCCCCCTCTAAGGGCGCCGACCGATTCAACAAGTGGTATCAGAGCCAGGTTATTCCAAATCGGCTTAACAACCGGGAATAATGGCGTCTCATGATCTCGCTTCTACTAGTGGGGTAAATTTTTATGAAGAAGAAAAATCTCCTAAACCACCTTTATTCGAAGGGAAAAATTATAAAGGGTGGAAATTATTAATGGAAAATTTTATTAAAACTTTAGACATCGAAGTATGGAACTTAACAATTATAAGACGTGCGGATGAATTGAATAAAAAAGAACGTCAGCTAAATGCCAAAGCCAAACACTATTTATTTTGTGCACTATCTAATGAAATTTTCAAATTCATATATTGTTTTTCTAGTGCATACAAAATATGGCGCTTTCTTGAAGAAATGTATGATCTTCCTCTCGCAGGTGTGGAACAAACACAGGAGGAAAAGAATGTACAAGCATCCATAATCATCCAAGAAGATCTCTCTCTGAGCGAAGCCATGGAGATTATTGAAATAGAAAAGGAGAACAATACACCAAGAGAAAAAAAAGATGAAAATTCATCTGTGATGAAGGAAGGGCCAAAAGATAACGAAGGAACTTTATGCATACATTTTGCTTCCACCAAAAGCGCTGTAAGAAAGTCAAAATCTTCTTCTTGTGTGATAACTTCCATTTCTAGTTTCAATATTCTAAAAATTGTTAAACGTAAGATCAAGAAATTGAAAATCACTATTAAAAATTTACATTTAGAAAATAAGAGATTAAAAGCTAATGTGAATTTAGAATCAAATTGTCATGTAGTTTCACAATCTTGTCTTTTACTTGAAAACACAAAACCTTGTTTTGATTGTAATAACTTTAAGGAAAAACTTAAGGAACTTGAAAAAGAAATTATTTGTATAAAAGAACAAAATGAAAAATTATGTTTAGAAAATTCATCTTTGATAAATGATTGTGCTAAGTGTAAAGAATATAAAATTGAAATTAAAGAGATGGATGAAACATTTGATGAATATAGAAACAACTATCAAGATCATATTGATTCAATTGTTTCCACTCTTAAAAATAGCACAATTAATTATAATAAAGCTAGACATAATTTGAAACTTAAGAACAATGAATTAGAAACTAAAATTAACTTGCTTAAGGAAATCATAAAGAAAAATTCTCAAGAACAAGCAAACTCTAAGAGCAAGTTGAATTTGATTTCACAAAATATGAGGATTGAAAATAAAGTTTCAAAATACAATCATTATTATCATCAAACTTCTCCAAACATAACACTTCACAAATTTCCTATGAAAAATGCTTTCTATAATTATAATCCTAAAGATAAAAATTATCACAATGGAAATTTGACTCATAATAATAATATTAAACCACAGTTTGAATGGAGACCCAAAGTTAAAGATGAGACACAAACTCAAATCAAAAGGGCCCATTCAGTCTTATCTCCCCAAAAGCAAATACGTTGTATTTGGGTACCCAAAGGAACCATCACACCCGGTCCTCTTTGGATACCTAAATATCTCTTTCATTAGGTACCACCAAATGCATGAAGTAGAATATTTTCAAAAGAGAAATATACAATTTTTTCTACTTCATGATGTGCGTCAATGTCTTTCAATTTTCTTTGTTTTCTTATTTCTTTGAAATTATCATGCTATGGTCATCTTGTATAGGAAACATGATCAAAATTTTTTTATGAGCCTATAACTTTAATCAAAACTCAAAATCTTATTAAGATGACCTACTTATTATTCATATATTCATTATACATATATTTATCAACAAGTGAATTCAAAATCCTCTATGGGGTAGTAAAATACTTAATCATAGGATTTCAAAAGGGTATACCACATAAATTTTTTCACTTCATAAATATCAAACTATAAATGAAACAGTATAGTCAAACATCCAAAAGATAACAAAATCAAGCATAATTCAAAAAAACAACAACATCCAAGACATAAGGTTCAAATTCCTGAATTATTACATAACAAAAACTGTTCCTCTCACATCTACTCCTCCTCATCTATATCCTCCACACTTGGAGTTGGAGAGCGTCTTCTACGAGTCCTTCAGATCGAGTGGCGGGGCGGATCCGTAACTGGGCTCTCCCACTCCCTCCGCTCTGGAGTAGATGGCTTCAAATTTAAAGCTTTCATCATGAACTTCATCATTTTTTTGATCCCTGAGACATCCTTCTTTATCACTGAAACGTCCTCCTCCACCCGTGTCATCCGATCACCCATCTCCTCTGGAAAGGACCCATATGGAGCATCTCGAGCCCCTCGAGATGACGCACCTCGCCGGAGTGGAGGTTGAGCTGATGTCGATGGCTCATCCGGGTTGATTGATGCTCGCAAATGAGAAGTACTATAGATAGGAGGGTAGCAATCTATCAAGTAGAAATCCAATTCAACAGAAGGATACATCATCTGAATCACCCGCTGTATGATGCCGCCCAGCGGCAAGTTGTTGTATCTATGACGGGATGGCTGCCTCAACTTGTAGGAATAGCGAATCAGAGAAAGTAATAAGTCAGCCACGTCAAACTTCTCCTCCTCCAAAATAAAATAAGTAACATAACTGAGCTGGGCTGTGACCTTTGCTGTGTCACCCAACTTCAGCATAATTGTGTGGCGTAATACATCCTGAACAACTAGGGCATCCACGGTGAGTGTCGACACCGACGAGATCAGACTTCTGCATTCCCTATTATGTAGCACCCTGTTCACCTGAGTCCAATCTCTGTCCACCCTAAACTTCTCCACAATCTCCAACCGATGAGAATGCTGGGACAATCCAAACATGAACCTCAGTTGTTCATGAGTTATGGTCACCCCTTGTCCCTGCACCTGTGACTGGACTCCTCCATCCAGCTCTATCGTTGATGGGTCTTCCAAATGCATGTCAAACTCACGTACCAACTCGGAAGAAAATCCATCAGGAGTAAACAAACTCAGCACCTCGGAAGTAGCAAATAATTGCATGATATGATGGTGGCATGGCAACTCGAACTCCACGACATATGGTACACCGACTACAGCTGCTTCCACGGCCAACTCTGTGCTCTTCTTTCCCTTAGGAGCCATCTGTCACATTATAGAAATTTATTTAAAAAAAAAACAAGAATGACAAAATTGTCATCTAGTAAATTTTTTTTTTCACATACTCTAAAAATTAAAATCAAGGTAGATCTAAGAATTTAACATCAAAAATCAAGCTAATCAAAATAAAAAAAAAATTAATAGATCCAAATCAAAATCAAAATCAAAATCAAAATCCACATGATATTTGCAAAACCACAAAATGAAAATCAAAATCTAAATTCAAGTTAGATCTACAAATCCACTATTTATTTTCATATCTTCAATAATTTCTAAACAAACAACTACTAGATCCAAGAAATCCGAGAAACGCTTTCATGAAAAAATAATTTTAATCTCCTTAAAAATTAAAATACATTCATATCCTAACAATAAAATCAATGATTTCACATATTCAAAAAACAAAAACCTCATCAAAACCACAAATCCTGGAGAAAACCTAACCGTGTAGATCTAATTTCTAAATCTACCTAAAAATCTCATATTTCTTCATCTCTAACATCACAATGAAGCTTTAAAACAAAAATCATAAGCAACAATGAATAAATACCTCAGATCTGGGCGTAAAACAGCTTGTCTTCGAGGGTTTTTCGGGAGCAAATGGCAGCAAACGGCGGATCTGAAAAGATTAGGGAGATTTAACAAAAGCCTCGATAGCGCCAGCGCTAGCGCTAGCGCCGACGGTATCGAGCCCTTCTGATTTTTCAATAAATCAAAATTCCATTAAATACACCTATTTATTCTCTACAATATGTACTAATTGGTGAGGCAAGATTTCGTCTATTGTGACTTGTATTGGGTGTCCTAGATTCCTAAAATTAAAACAAATTCAAAAGTGTTTTTTCTTCATTTTTAACCATCCAAAACATTTCCAAAAATTCAGCAAATTCAACATGGAACTACTATTGGGACACCTAATCAACTTCCAACATCAAAATTTTCAAAACCCTAAAAAATCACTTACTGTTTACCGCGCTAGCGCTAGCGCCGGTGCTAGCGTCGAGGTTCATTTTTCTGTATTTTTTAAATTTCTAAAAATCCCTAAAAATATATAAATCTATATTTTCTACTTAGTTTTGCACTTCTATGTTTCTTTATTTTTTTAAAAATCAAATACAAAACTACAAAAACCAAATTACTAAAAATATGCTTTGTTTTTTTTTTCGCTTGTGTTGTTTCCTTTGTTTACAGTTCATCTTTATGCAAAAATCAAATATAAAAATTACAAAAGCAAAAATTACAAAAATATGCTTTTTTATTCTTTTGAACTTGACTTTTCTATGTATCTTGCGAAAGGGTGATTTGGGCTATCATCCCATCATATCACCTAGTACCGAGCGAACCTCTCACAAGGTAGTCCTCGGGAAGTCCAAGATCAATTTTATGAGTTCAAACTTTAAATAAAAATTACTCATCAAAAATATTGTATGAACTTCATTGAAAATCAAGCATGATCTAGTTTATTATTTAGAAATTCTACAATATTGCAATTTATCTTTTCAAACTACGTTGAACATTGTTTTTCATCATGCTTTGATATATCTATTAATATGTGCATCAATTATATGTTAAAGGTTGTGTAGGATCAAGCTTAGCATGCCTCTAAGTATGAGAAATATTTTATGTTTGATAATGATAGATATTCACTCACTTTTTGGCATTGTCTACATATGGTTTAATTTAAGAATGCTTGTGTATATTTTGTATTAGTATAAATAAATTAAAATCGCACAAGTATCTTACCTACACTCCTTCTTTTGCACTTTTAAAAGATAAGAAAAGTGGTTATATTTTTTTCATAAATTATATTGGTTTGCAAAACAAGTGATTCGGAGAACTTTGTACAAAATAAAATTATAAAAAATGACAAAGATAACTCCACAAAGCACTACTTGAACCTCCTGATAAGTCTTAATGAGCATTGTGAGGTTGAGCACCTTGGAAAAAATAATAAAGTGTCTTGTGCAAATCAAATCTTTCTTTCAAAAATAAGAAAAACCACTTACTCTTAAGTACACCGGATCACTAGTCTCAAACAGTAAAAATAAAATCTGTGATCCCCCAAGCACTACTTTGCACCCTGATAAGTCTTAATGAGCATTGTGTGTGCAAAGCACCTTGGTAGTTGTACTTCTTATTTGTGCATTAAAGTATGTGGAAGTAAAATTATTTGTGTTTTATTGTGCTCTTACTCTACATATTACTTGTATTTTTGAAATACACTTGTATACTCTACCTTGCGCTTTCATGCTTATATCAAGTCTAAAATCTCAATTTTTCTAAAAAAATACAAATTGGTAGACTTGCTTGGTGGAATTTATATTGGTTGTTCCAACACGCATATCAGTTCTTATAGTAACAAACTCTGATTTATTTCAATATAAACGTATATGCTAAACGCTCTTCCAACAAGTGAAATATTGCTTATAAAATATCTCTTTTTGAACTTAAACTCTTATTTAGTATTTCTATTCTAAATATTGATGTTTCTTTTTTTTTTAAATCTTCCGAAATGATCATACTCTGATTTATTCTTGAATTTCAATATAGCCAAGTGTATTTTATTTTCAAATAAAAATCCATATGCTATGAAATTTCCCATTAAGATTTAAATGCTAAATGTTTCCAATAATTATTATCCGTGACTTCATATCTCACCATAGCGGGGGCGTAGGGTTATAGACATTTGATAAACTTATCTTTAGTCATGTCTTGTCCTTAACCGGGGAGGGTTCCAGTGGGGCCTTGCGAGGCACTGGGGGGAAAGAGTGCTAGGTTGAGTTCTGTCTAGTGTTTGCATATGGGACTAACACCCCAACCTACGGCATGTGTGCAGCTCCTCATGCCCATCCGTCACTTAGTACGGGGCTAGGGTGTAGACGTATTGTCTGGGTAGATGGATTACTTGGAAATCACTATTTTCTTATGCTTAAAACTCTTATATAAAGGGAAAATCATTGTTTTTGCTTAAACTCTGATATATCAAAGGGGGGGAACTACAAACAAAAGGGATAAAATAAGTCATAACTCTGATCATTTTCAATGAAAGACAAGTCTAAAACTCCTTATCATTTACTTAAAAAGCTCGATCATGCCTTCTCTTTTATTTACACATTTTTTCGTGCTCTGTTTCCCTACCCACTTTTGCTAATAACAAAGGGGGAGAACTAACATGATAAAATGCAAAAGGGGGAGAACTAACATGATAAATATAATCCGCTATCAAAATAAAAACCCAACATGATTGATTAAGGTGATAGCATACATATTAGGGGAGCATTCACATAGGGGGAGCATATAGTTAGGGGGAGCAATTCTAAATGCTAAAATCAATAAATATCCTAAGTCATCACTCTCTCACACACACAAGTAGAGTTTCTTCATGCTTATTTATTAATGCTTTGATTTATCATTAATGGATTTGTTATTATCAAAAGGGGGAGTTTGTTGGAACATGGTCTTCCGCATCTCCTAGGTTTGAGAATAACAAATCCTATGTGTATTTGATCTTGTGTGTTCAAGTGTGCAGGTTTACTAGGTCCACATGACTCAAGGAGTACACATGATGACTGTCCCCAAAATTGAGGCCAATATTCGAAAAGGCTCACTAGCGCCGACGGTAGCGATAGCGCCCGACGCTAGCGTTGATTAGCGCATTTCCGGCATCATTTTTAGAAAGAGCTAACGCCAGGCGGTAGCAGCTAGCGCTGGCGGTAGCATGGCGCATAAGAGGCATAGAGCAAATTGTTGCCACGGATGGGAGATTCTGCCGCGCAAATCGTTTCCTAATCCGGGCTAGCGCTGGCGGTAGCGCTAGCGCCGGCGGTAGCGCTGAGGATATAAATTGAATGCTTTGGCTCCGAATTCTTCATCCTCCTCCAATCCCAAACTCCAGAGCTTCGTGTCACAGCAGAGAGAGGAAGATTCAGAGCGATACTCCCACAATTCCATAAAGCCTTAAGGAGATCCATGGAGAAGATTTCAACATGCGTCATCATCGTGACGAAAGGCCGCATCGACTACGATCATACTCTGCGGGCCTTCGTCCACTTCTCTAAGAGATCTACATAGAGGGAGTTTTTATATTATTGTCTTTTCATTTCATATCTTTTCTGTAAACGGTAGTGAAATCGCCTCGTGTTGGCGACTGGGTCTGGGGTAGGACTTAGGGCTGAAAATCACCTCGTGTTGGCGACTAGATCTAGGCTAGGTCTAGGGGGTGCTCGAGGCCTTTCTGGGGATAGATTGGCTAGAGCGGCTTGAGGCCGTATCTGGGGAGAGATCGGCTAAAGCCAACCGGTTCGTGGGGATACGAGTCGGTATAGAAAACAAAAAGGATTTTTATTAGTCGCCTCCGATTTCTAGCGTCATAGAAAATCAAGTTTTGTAAAACATTATTTGATATTAATAAAGCATGTCTCTTCTTTTGTTTTTACTAAACTTCATATTGTTTTAATATTGCACTATTTCAAAGTTTTCTAAATATAATCTTAAGTTTTTAAAAAACCCTTATTCACCCCCCCCCCCCCCCCTCTAAGGGCGCCGACCGATCCAACAGGGCGGGCCTGATCTTCCCTGACACGATGGATCTCACCGCTGAGGACGTCGTCCATGACCTGTTCACGCCGATCTCTGAGGTGGGAGATCGCGGGAGCGATTGAAGAATTCCTCGGCGGGCAGCTCTAATGCTTTTAATTTTTTCCAAGTGTAAATCTTTTGTTTTGACCGCCGAGTTCGCCATTAACTGTAAACATCTTTTGAGCAATGAAAAAGAAATATTTTGTCTATCTTTTAAGTGTAATTTCTTTTTTATTTCTTGCTCGCACTCGCGCTTTCATTCATACCCGCGTGCCTCTATATCTTAACAATTCCCTTATTTCTGAACTTTCCTTTGCTAAGAGACTTCGTTAGATAGACCCGCCTAATTTTTCTAGCCGAGGTGAAGCCGGGCCCACTTTACACCTCTGGCTCGCTCCATAGGGAAACTTGCGAGCGGGCTCAATGTTACCCAGCCTCGCTCGCGCTCGCTCTTTGCGAACTCCCAAGGCTTATTTTTGACCGCCGTGCTGACAGACCCTTCTTGGTTCGCTGCTTTTACATATGCCAACCAAATTTTCAAGCATATTCGCGAGCCTGGGCCCGGCTAGGCGAGCTTTGCGACCACCCTACTCAGTCGCCTCGCTTTTACCCTTGGATTTAGGCACGTTTCATCCGTCGTGTTTTTTTCTTCCACACGAGCGAGCCCCCGGGCTCTCCTCCCCTGAGCCTTGAGATTTTTTGTGAACCAAGCATCTTATCAGGGAGAACCTACTTGCCAGCCTCTCCATGAGATCGACCTGACCCACCAGCTAGCGAGAGCCCGGCAGCGGAATCATCCGGGGCAATCCAACACCAACACTTGTTACCTTGCCAGCCTCTTCATAGATCAACCTGACCCACCGCCTATGAGAGCCCGACAGCAGAATCGATCTGGGGTACTCCAGCACCAACACTTGTTACCTTGCCAGCCTCTCCAGAGATCAACCTGACCCACCATCTATGAGAGCCTGGCAGCGGAATTGATCTGGGGCACTTCAGCACCAACGCTTGTTACCTTGCCAGCCTCTCCAGAGATCAACCTGACCCACCATCTATGAGAGCCCGACAGCGGATTCGATCTAGGGCACTCCAGCACCAACACTTGTTACCATGCCAGCCTCTCCAGAGATCAACCTGACCCACCGTCTATGAGAGCCTGACAGCGGAATCGATCTGGGGCACTCAAGTACCAACACTTGTTACCTTGCCAGCCTCTCCAGAGATCAACCCAACCCACCGTCTATGAGATCCCAGCAGCGGAATCGATCTGGGGTACTCCAGCACCAACACTTGTTACCTTGCCAGCCTCTCCAGAGATCAACCTGACCCACCGTCTATGAGAGCCCGGCAGCGGAATCGATCTGGGGCACTCCAGCACCAACACTTGTTACCTTGCCAGCCTCTCCAGAGATCAACCTGACCCACCGTCTATGAGAGCCCGACAGCGGAATCGATCTAGGGCACTCCAGCACCAACACTTGTTACCTTGCCAGCCTCTCCAGAGATCAACCTGACCCACCGTCTATGAGAGCCCTGCACCAGAATCGATCTGGGGCACTCCAGCACCAACACTTGTTACCTTATCAGCCTCTCCAGAGATCAACCTGACCCACCATCTATGAGAGCCTGACAACGGAATTGATCTGGGGCACTCGAGCACCAACACTTGTTACCTTGCCAGCCTCTCCAGAGATCAACTTGACCCACCGTCTATGAGAGCCCATAAGCGGAATTGATCTGGGGCACTCCAGCACCAACACTTGAAGATCCCTACTAAAAAACGACTTCAAAATCTATGTATGGAGAATGAAACATACAACAAGTCAGTTACAAATTTTTTAAGGATAGAATCTTTTCAAATCATCCCCACTCCTGGCTCGGCCGAGAGGTACCCCTTCCACATCCTGGAGGTGGTACCCTCCAGACTTGAGCACTTCGCTTACAATGTAAGGCCCCTCCCAGTTGGGCTCAAGCTTACCTACAGCGGCCCCTCACCCTGCCGCATCTACCTTCTTCAGGACCAAGTCCCCTCTCTCGAACTATTTTATTCTGATATGTTGATCAAAGTACTTGGCCCTCCGCCTCTTGACTTCCTCCTGCCGAACAGTAGCGAGGTCTCGGAGCTCTTCTACTAGGTCTAAGGACAGTCTTTGTTCTGCATCATTTTCCACTAGCCAATCTTCATCCCCTTCGCCCGCGGCGACCACCCTGGGGGTTTTCACCTCGAACTCTATTGGTAGGACAGCCTCGGACCCGTGAGAGAGTTTGAACGGAGTCTCCCCAGTGGTGGTATTTGGTGTAGTCCTCAAGTCCCAAAGGACCGAGGGTAGCTGCTCTACCCAGTTGCCCCTGAGATTCTCCACTTTCTTCTTGAGTAGGTTGACAATTATCTTGTTTGCTGCCTCCACCTGACCATTACTCCTCGGGTGGTGGACCGACGCGAACCTGAGGTCTATGCCGAGTTGGGTGCATAAACTGACAAACTCTTCGCTGACAAATTGTGTCCCATTGTCCGTCACTATGGCCAGTGGGAGCCTATGTCTGCAAATTATCTCACCCCACACAATTTCTTACCACTTGGGACGTTACCTTGGCTAACACCTTTACTTCTATCCACTTGGAGAAGTAATCAATCATCACCAATAGAAACTTCCTTTGGCCAATAGCTTGGGGGAAATGGCCTACCAGGTCCAAACCCCATATAGCAAAGGGCCAGGGAGCTGTGATGGTTCAGAGTCTTTTAGCTGGCAAAAGCTGGAGAGGAGCGAACAACTGACACTTTGAACATTTCCTCGCAAACTCTACTGCATCCTTGCTGAGGGTAGGCCAAAAATAGCCTTGCCTCAACACTCTACCTTCCAAGGTTTGGCTCCCGGAGTGACTTCCACATTCCCCCGAGTGGATTTCTTCTAGGACTCTCGGGATCTCCTCCTCTGATGCACAACAGGCCAGGAGCCCCGAGAGTGTTTTCCTGTATAGTCCCCCTGCATGCAAGGAATAATAAGCCGACTTATACCTGAAGCGTCATTTATCCATGTCCCATTCGGGGAACTTCCCCGATGTCAGGAAGGCGATGAAGGGATCCATCCATGATGCTCGCTGATCTACCCCCATCAGCTCCCCTTCCTCGATGGAAGGTCGGAAGAGTTCCGATACTGTCCCCCAGCTCGAGGGCCAAACTGGCTAGGAGGTCCGCCGGGGTGCTCTCCTCCCTTGGCACATGCTTGATGAAGAAAGTGCGAAATTGCCCGATGACCCCCTTGGACTTCTCCAGGTAGCGTTGGAGTGTCGACTCCTTTGCCTCGAATTAACCCATGACTTGGCATGCCACCACCATGGAGTCCGTTGAGACCTCCACGTCTTGTATTCCGAGCTCCCGGGCCAGCCGCATGCCCGCTATCACTGCCTCGTACTCGGCCTGGTTGTTGGTAATTGGAAAATGGATGCTTAAGGCTTGCTCGATCTTAGTCCCTTGGGGGCTTATCAGGATGATTCCTCCTCCATAGGAGTGTTTCCCTGATGCACCATCCACCAACATCTTCCATGCCACCAGGGGAGGTGATTCATGCTCCCCCACTTCGGTTGCGTAGTCCGCCATGAAGACTGCCAATGCTTGTGCCTTGATCGACATCCTAGGCACAAACGCGATGTCGAACTCACTCAGCTCCACAGACCATTTTGCCAGCCTCCCCGAGTGCTCCACCCCTTCCATGACTTTGCGAAGCGGGTGGTCGGTCACCACTTTGATCAAATGCGCTTGGAAATAAGGTCGGAGCTTCCGGGCCGATACCACCAATGCGAATGCCAACTTTTCTAAAATGGGGTATCGGAGCTCCGCCTTCCTCAGCACTCGGCTGACGTAGTAGATTAGAAACTGCCTTCTCCCTTCTTCCCGGACCAATACCGAACTTACTGCCTCGGATCCTACCCCTTAGTATAGGGATAGGTCCTCTCCTTGCCTTGGCCCCTGGAGTAGAGGAGTCTGAGTGAGTTGCTCTTTCAAAGCTTGGAAAGCTTCCTCACACTCTGAGGTCCATTCAAATTTTTTGTTTCCCCTTAGCACCTTGAAGAAAGGTGCACACTTCTCACCCGCCTTAGAGAGGAACCTACTGAGCCCGTCCAATTTTCCCGTGAGGCTCTGAACCTCCTTTGAATTTCTTGGCGACCCCAACTCCATGATTGCTTTAACTTTATCTGGGTTAGGCTCTACCCTTGCTGGGGTGAGCAAGTGACCTAGGAACTTTCCCCGACTAGCCCCGAAGACACACTTCAGGGGATTGAGCTTCATCTTATACTTCCGCAAGGTCCCAAAGGTCTCTTCGAGGTCTTGGAGGTGGGACTCGAGGTCTCGTCTCTTTATCATGAGATCGTCAACATAGACCTCAAAATTTCTTCCCTTTTGCTCTCGGAAGACCCTTTCCATCATTCGTTGGTATGTGGCCCTTGCATTCTTGAGCCAAAAGGGCATCATCTTATAACAATAACACCCATCCCCCGTGATGAAGGAGTCGTTCTTGACGTCGGGGGGGGGGGGGGGGGGGTGCACGCGGATTTGATGATAACCTAAAAATGCATCTAAAAAAGACATTATAGAGAAACCGACGGCTGAATCAACAAACGAGTCGATTCTAGGCAAGAAGTAGCAATCCTTAGGGCATGATTTATTAAGTAGTGAGAAATCAACACACATGCGTCGCTTACCTCCCCCTTTTGTCACCATAATTACATTGGAGACACAGCCTGGGTGCTGGATCTCCGTTACAAAACCTGATCGGAGGAGCTTGCCCACCTCCTCCCTGATGGGGCCTTCCAGCTTGTCGGCAATGGCTCTTTTCTTTTGGTGGATGGGTCGAGAGCCGGGATCGAGGTTGAGACGGTGGCATGCCATGTCCGCATCAATCCCGGGCATCTCCACCGCGCTCCAAGCGAAGACGTCCACGTTCTTCTGCACACAGTCTAGGATTTTCTCCAGCTCCTCCAGGCCGAGCTCTCCGCTGATTCAGACCTTCTCCACCACCCCGGCCCGGGTGGTGACCTCGAGCTCCACGACCTCCTCCACAGCCTCCAGCCAAGATTGCTCTCCCCAATCGCCTTCCTTCCCCTCACCGCTAGCGAACGCTTCAACCTCCTCCTCCCTTCCTTCTTCTCCTATTGCAATCAGTTCTTCCGCCCTTCTTTCCTGGGCCTGACCCCCTTCCTCTTCCTTCTCCTCCTCTCCTTCCTCCATCTGCTCCTCTGCCTCTCCCACCTGGGCCTTTCCTTCTCCCCTTCTTTCCTCCTCTGCTTCCTCTCCGAGACCTGCCGGCTCCCCCATCCCCCATTCCCATTCCTCTGCTTCGGCCATCCAGGAGATGGTGTTCACGGCCGACACGTAGCACTGCCTTGCTACCTTTGGGTCCCCTCTTACCCGAACCTGAACTCCTCCCGAGTTGAACTTGAGACATTTGTGGAAGGTGGAGGGGACGCGGCGGAAAGCACTGATAAGCGACCGTCCGAAGATGGCACTATAGCTGTTGGGGGCGTCTACTATGACAAAGCGTCAATTTCGAGACTGCCTCCCTATGACCACATGGAGCCCCATTCCCCCTTCTACCTCCTTCCTCTCCCCGGAGAACCCGAATAATGGGCCATCCGAGGCCAACACCCTCCTGGTCTCTACCTTCATCTCATCGAACGCCTTCTTGAAGATGACGTTGACGGAGCTTTCATTGTCCACGAGTATCCGGGACACCGTGAAGTTCTCAATGGCGGTCTGGATGACCAGCGCATCGTAGAAAGGGTCTTCGTGACCCGGCATGTCCCTCTGAGAGAAAGTAAATTTTTCTGCCAGGGGTGGGGCTTTGGATGTCGAAGCCACTCTCCGGCGGTAGATGGTATGGAGGCTTGCCTTGCGGGTTGCCTCAATCCCTACACCCCCGTGGATCACTCTGATCCCTCCTCGGGGTCCCCAAATCGACCCTATCCTCGCACCCTTCCTCCTCATCCTCTCGAGGCAGGAGCTCCTCAATCCTCACCTGTGGCTGCAGCCGCGGTGCTGGTGCTCTGGCCCTCTTCGTCTCCAAGAACTCCGGGCAAGTGGCCGTCGCGTGACCTTCCTCGTCATGGAAGTCACAATATGACAACGCCACCTCCCCCCTCTCAACCTCCACCCCCTATTCCTCCTTCGGGCTGCTGCCCCTGCTCCACCCCTTGCTCTTCCTCCTCTTCCTCTACCTATTGCCATCGCGTGCTGAGGTGGGGGAGGCATCTGCCTCGGACCTTGCCTCCATCCCAACTGATGGGGTCTTCCCTGAACCCCATGGAAATTACCCCCTCCGGGGCATAACCTCTCCCTTGACCTTGCATTCCTCCGCCCTACTGCCTCCATCCCACCTCCGGAGCCCTGGGCTCTTCTCTTCTCCGCACCTCCTACTGCCTGACCTCCGGCTCACTGAGCTTTGCTAGCCTCCTGGCGAGCTCCGGATTGGCCTCCTCCCCTTCGATTTCCTCCGCCACCCTCTCCATTAACTTCTCGTAGGAGACAGGGGCCTTCCTCTTCAATCCCATCTTGAAGAAACTTTCCCTCAGCCCAACCGTGAAGGCGAGTTGGAGGGCAAACCCAGGCATCTCCTGGGTGAGCAATACCTCCTCCTGAATTCGATCCGCATAATGAGCCAACGACTCCCTGGGCTCCTGCTTGACCTTGAAGAGGGACTCGGCGTCCTTCTTCCTCTTCTTCGAAGTCGAGAATCGCAACAAGAAGCTTCGACGCAAGTCTTCAAATGCGTAGATCGATCCCGCAGGGAGTTGATGGAACCAGTCCCTGGCCTTCTTTGCCAGGGTGACGGCGAAGAGCCAACACTTAAAGGCATCCGACATCGGCCTGATAGAAACCGAGTCCTCGAATGACTGCAGGTGCTGGACAGGGTCGTCCCTGCCGTGGTAGTAGACCCTGTCCCATTCCTTGAACCCATTCAGGATGGGTGCGGAAAGCACCAACTCGTAAAAGGGGCTCCCCCACCTGCCACCTTTCTTGCTCCACTCGCACTTACGAGCTCCCTCGCCAGGCTTGAGTCGGGGTCGCGAACTCGCTTCGCAACGTTGCGACGGCGAATCCGAGGGTGTCAAGGACTTCCCTCCTGAAGTCCGAGAACATCCTTGGCGTCACCACATGGGGTGACACGCAAAACTCCTCGCCCTGCTCTTCGTCTCCTGCCATGTCCCTTCCTTGGAACTTTCTTGGACCAGCTTGTAACGCCCCTGAATTTTCGGCTATTATTTAGATATATGTTGATGATGTCATAATGGCAAAGGGCGTTACGTTAGCGTGGAGTTAGCGGTGCGTCGTCGTTTGCGTGTTTTCGCATCCGTTCGGTCAAGTTGGCCAAATTTTGAAACGACCCGGAATTGGAAAATTTTACGTTAGGAAATTAGATTATTTAATTTTAGAAAGGTTGTCAAAGTTTCGTGGCGTTCCGAGCGATATTAGAGCCTCGGTGAATTTTCAAAAGTTTGTATATATTTAACGTCGCCGTAAACTTTAGAAATTTATAACTCGAGAACGGTACGTCGGATTTTGATTCCGACTTCTCCGTTGGATTCGTAGCGCCGCCGTTCACCTTTGGTGCGAATTTCGTCGATTTTGGCATTCGTTTAGTTTTTATAATAATATTATATTATTATTATTATTATTATTATTATTATTATTATTATTAACGTGTGTGTGTATATATATATATTCGTTTATATATACTAGTTTATATCAATTCTATTCGTTTATATAATTCGTTTATATACATATATATCAATTTGATTCGTTTATATACATATATATATATATATATATCAATTCGATTCGTTTATATATTGATTCGTTTATATACATATATATCAATTCGATTCGTTTATATATTGATTCGTCTATATATATATATATCAATTCGATTCGTTTATTATTAATGTATATATATATTCGTTTATATATATTCATATCAATTCGTTTATATACATGCCTTTATATATATACTCGTTCATATCAATTAGTTTACTATTATGGTTATTATTATTATTATTATCATCATTATTAATATCCTTATCATTATTAAAGTATAAATACACTTCTTCTCCTCCGTAGGAAAACTGAAACCCTATTCATCTTCTCCTTCCCCGGTTTTTTTTGCGAACCCGCGTGAGACGTCCTTCAGTGAGCCTTCAGATCGCCGCCACCGGAGCTCCGGAGCACGAAATCTTCGCCGGAGCATAGATCTGGAAAGCTCTCGTTGAGCTCTTCGCGTGTGCGGTAAGTATTTTGAGTTTCGTAGATTTTTGAGGTTAGCGTCGGTAGCCCTAACCCTCTTTTTCGCCCCAAAAGTTTCAGAGATTGTTCCACGAGGTTTTCTAGCGGTCGATCTGCGACGTGGAGCGAGTCGGAGGCCGTCTTCTTCGAAAGATTTGAGGCAAGTGGTGGCCCCCTTGCCATGTTATTGTTCATTCTTTACCATTCTTTCTACTTATATCTTATTTAGACAAGTATTTTCAGATTCATTTTCTGCCAATGACCCGTATCCCGTAAAATTCGTCAAGTTATTGTAGATTCGTCAAATTACTCTCGTTTATAATGTCGTCGAAATGCCCTTAAATAGATTCGTCGAAATATCCTTAAATAGATTTCCTTCCGCGTGATTTCACCGAATAAGTCTAGGAATTCGTCGAAATAGTTTAGGCTTCCAATGGGTAGTTAAGGCGATTTGCCGATTTTCGTCGAATGTCTTCGTTAGAGATTTCGCCGAGTGTTCTTGTGATTCGTCGAAAGTATTTCGACGAATTCATCGATATTTCTTGGGTTCGACGAATGTATTTCGACGAAATTGTCGTAAGTTTGGGTTCCCCTTGGAATTATTTCCGGGTTTTTCTGCGGTGTTTGTTTTGGTCAGGATTTTGTGAACCTCTATTCACAGTTGGTTGTTTTTGGACCGTGGGTGGACGAAGTGGCCACCACCAGTGCATGTTGTTTTTCTTCCGGGGACGTGTAGACTGTTGGTTGGTGGGCTGCAACCACTGCCACAGTGCTTTTGTGCCTCAGATGTTTTGGTCTGATGATTGGTTGGAAATAATGCCTCCGCCTCAGTACTGTTTTATGGCTAAGATAGGGATTCACTTCTTGGGCAACTCGACACTTTTCCTGTTGGATGTTGTTGTAACGCAACTTTGACCGCACTTTGTGCCAGTCTTTCCCTACTGATGGATGATAATATATACTTCTTCATTAGATTTGCTGATGTTTTGCAGCTATTCTTGGTTGGGTTGGTAACCCTCTTTTGTTGAGTTTTCTCTTACTCTTTGATTATGTTGTCTTTCTATGCATTTGTGCTGAGGCATTCCTTTCTTTTGAATGACTCAGGTTCGGATCAGTAGCAGGTGGAGCTGACCGAGATCTGTTTTCTGCAGTTTTGCTTACTCTCGTTTGGAGAGGTAGATTGTTGTTTTCTCTCAGAACTTGTTAAGGTTATGGGTTCGTGTCAGTATGTTGACGCCCATATCCTGAATTTCCTTTTTTGTTAGACATTGACTTGCTATATATTTATATGCTACTACCGTAGTCTTGCTATTTATGCAATTGCTCTCTGGGAAGGTTTTATGTTAGGATGCATGGTAGTTATTTTATACACAAAACTGCATAATTCTTTCTACATGACATCACTTTTAAAACTATCATCCATCTATTTTGATGCTCGTAAAAGAAACATTTCATACTTATACTAAATCTAGAAGTGCATATCATTAGAATGTTGGTTAGTTCATCATGCTCATATAGGGTAAATTATAGTAAATTAGGTATTTTCCGCTGTGTAAATTTATACTTTCTTATTTATGGACTAGTTGATCCATTAAACCGAGGGACACGGTGTTTGAAAACTTTAAACCTAAAATATCTTTTAAACATAAAGTTCATGACTTTCTAAGGAAAGTTGTGAAGGTAGAGCTGCCTGAGCGTCTGCAGTTGTCACCTGCATGACGTGACATCATGACACATATTTTCTCTTACTCTGACGTATTATTTGAATACGAAGAAAATGCGGGTTATGACAGTTGGTATCAGAGGGAAGTTTGTATGACAAATTGGTCGAACGACTTTTTCTGATCAGATGTTAACCATCTTGTCTCATTGCATACACACACCGAAGTGTCATCCGTACATCTTGGCTGAAGCTTGAACACTACACTCATAGCATGACAAGAAGTATACGGGGCATATTATGTAGTATGGGATGCATAATATGTGTTTGTATATGGATCCACCATAGGTGGCAACATGTGACGGTTATGTAGTATGAGATGCATAACCATCATCACATGGATGCCCATTAACACGTTTTTCTTTTTCGTTACATGCAATATTATGTATTATGGGGTGCATAATATTTCATGCGTACGCTGCTCATAACATGCATTAAGGATTTTCTTAGAATGCATAGCACAACATACGTATCATAACATCGCATAAAGCACCCGTGCCAAGCTAAAGATTTACATGATGACACTCGTACACACATGATTTGAAATGAATATTTAAATATTCGGCGTGTTGCAACTAGGTTGAATCCCCAGTCGGAGGGTGAGTCTTCGGGTGCGCAGAATGAAGCTATGATCGAGAGTCTGCGACAAAGTAATGAGGCTCTGTCCAGACAGTTAGTTGCGATGCAATCGCAGATTCAGACATTGATGACTACAACCGATGTGCAACAGCCAGGGGTGCAGGACCTTGCAGTGGGTCAGACTGTACCTATTCCTCCCGCTCCTCTGGTTCCTCTAGTTCTGCTGCCACCAGAGATGAACTTCATTTCGCATTTCCAGCGACTAGGACCTCCTACGTATGACGGAAGGGCTGATTTCATAGCGTTGGATGACTGGCTAGTTGCCATTGAAGAGATGTTCGCATACTCAGGAATCTCTGCGGACCAAAAGGTGATAGTCGACACTTACCAGCTGAAGGGACTTGCTAAGAGCTGGTGGATCAGGGAGAGAGAAAGCCTTGTAGACGGATGTTCGTAGGAGTCGTTTAAGGCAATGGTGTTAAAGAAGTTTCTGCCGTCGGTCGAGCAAGACCGTCTGATGAATGATTTTCTGCACCTGAAGCAGAGACAACTCACGGTTAGTGAGTATGAGATTGAATTCAGTAAACTGAGCAAATTTGCTTCAGATTTAGTAGCTTCAGAGGCAAGAAGAGTGAAGCGTTTTCTCGGAGGACTTCGTAGTGACGTCCAGCAGTTGACTAGCACGTACAGATCGGAAAGTTACACGGAAGTGGTAGAAGCTACGCTGAAAGTTGAGGCCATCGATAATGCCAAGAATAGAGGTGCATTGCTTAGAAAGGATAAGAGAAAGGTCGAAGAGGGGGAAAGCCCCAAGGTATCTAGCCCTGCACCAAAGAAAAGAAGTAGCAAAGTTTGTAGCTTCTGTGGTCGCCCGGGCCATCCGTACGAGAAATGTTTCAAAATGTTGGGAGCTAAGAAGCAACAACAAGTGTCGGCAATCCAGAGCACTCCTAGAGGAGATCTAACCTGTACCTTCTGTAAGCGAAAGGGGCACGATATTGCCCATTATTGGTCGAAAGATAAAGTGTGTTTTCAGTGCAGACAGAAGGGGCACGCTAAGTCTAAATGCCCGCGTTTCCAGCCTACTCTACAACCAATGCCACTTCAGGCTTTGCCACCGCCGCAGCCGCAGCATCAAGATATAGGAAATGATAGGTTGAATGTGATGACTAGGAAAGAAGCGCAGAATTCCACCCAAGTTATTTCAGGTTAGACCTTAATTTAACTCTTAGTCTTTGTCTTTAGTCTCATTTTCCATCCGGCTAGTTATTTATTCGTTTTTATATGAGAATTTAAGGTAAAGAACCGTTGGGCGCGCGTTCTCTTTGATTGTGGTGCTACCCACTCGTTTGTGGCTAGGACTTTTGTAGAGCGTCATTGTTTGATCGTCGATCAGATTGGCGATGCGTTTCGCATTAAGTTTCCTTCTGCCGACTCCGTGGTGTCGGACCAGGGTATCCAGAATTGCCGTATCCTCCTAGGTGACTTCTTAGCTTTTGCTGATTTAAAGGTGCTAGACCTGGAAGATTTCAACGTGATTTTGGGCATGGACTGGTTGTCCAGATATGATGCGGTTATCCAATGCAAGGTTAAACGTTTGGACTTCAAGATGGACAACGGTCAACCCATGAGTGTGTATGGCTTCCCGCACCAGGATTCCCCAATTATTTCTGCGGTATGTGCTCGGAAACTTTTAGATTCCGGTTGTTTTGCTTACTTTGTTTCCGTGTTAGAAACTGTTAGTGGTTTGCCGTGTATCGAGGATATTCCTGTGGTGAGAGATTTTCCTGATGTTTTCCCTGTTAGCCTTCCTAGTCCTCCTCCTGAGAGAGATGTGGAGTTTTTTTATTGATCTTGAGCCCGGTACTCGTCCTATTGCTAAGGCATCGCACCATATGGCCCCGCGTGAGCTGGAAGAGTTGCGTACCCAGTTAGATGAATTGTTGTAGTGTGGATTCATTAGGCCGAGTTCTTCTCCCTAGGGTTCTCCAGTGTTGTTTATGAAAAAGAAAGATGGTTCCATGAGGTTGTGCATAAACTATAGGGAATTGAATAAGGTAACCATTAAGAACAGATATCCGTTACCGCGAATTAATGATTTATTTGATCAGTTGTGTGGTAGTTCGGTGTTTTCAAAGATTGATCTTCGTTCAGGTTACCATCAGTTGAGGATCCGTGATTCGGACGCCCCTCAGACTGATTTTCGTTCCCATTATGGTCATTTTGAATTTCTTGTGATGTCATTTGGTTTGACAAATGCACTCTCTGCGTTCATGGATATGATGAACCACGTGTTCAAAGACTTTTTAGACCATTTCGTAGTAGTTTTCATCGATGATGTGTTAGTGTATTTAGTAAGTGCTGAGGAGCATGCTGCACATTTGCGCTTAGTATTGTCTACTCTAAGAGAGCACAAGTTGTTTGCAAAATTGAGTAAATGCAAATTCTGGCTTTCGCAAGTGTCTTTCCTGGGTCATGTGGTAAATAATGATAGAATTTCTGTAGACCCAGCAAAGATTTTTGCTGTTTTGGATTGGAAGACGTCTACAACGCCTAAGGAGATAAGGAGTTTCTTAGGGTTGACATGTTATTACAGAAGGTTTGTGCAAGGATTTTCAGTGCTGTCAGCACCTCTGACTAATCTTACCCAGAAGAATGCCGCTTTTGTTTGGAGCGATTCCTGTGAAGAAGCTTTCCAGGAATTAATGAAGCGTTTGTGTAGTGCTCCTATTTTGGCTTTACCGACCGAGGGAGTAGAGTATGCCGTTTATGTGGACGCATCTCACATTGGACTGGGGTGTGTTTTGATGTAAGAAGGAAAGGTGATCGCGTATGGATCAAGATAACTGAAAGTTCATGAAAGGAATTACCCTAAGCATGACTTAGAATTTGCGGCAGTGATTTATGCTTTAAAGCTTTGGAGACATCTGTTATATGGAGTGTCATGCAAGATTTTCACGGACCATAAGAGTTTGAAGTATGTCTTTACCCAGAAAGAACTGAATTTGCGTCAGCGCAGATGGTTGGAGTATGTTGCGGATTATGAAGTTGATATCCTGTATCATCCGGGTAAGGCTAATGTGGTGGCCGATGCCCCGAGTAGAAAGACCGCGCATGTCTTTAATTAATCTTTTTGTGCAATCCTTAGTGGAGGAGTTTATGCTGATGGATATCTCAGTCGGTAGTAGTACCGCGCCTTCGAGTTTAGAAGCTGAAGAGCCTTCTTGGATTACCCTTACAAGACTGCATCAGAAGGATGATCCTGATTTGCAGCATCTCCGGAATAGAACTGAGAACGGGGAATTACCAGATTTTTCAATTGATGATAAAAATACCTTGAAGTTTTGGGGTAGGTATTGTATTCCCGCGATTGAGGATATTAGAACAAAGATCTGCAGTGAAGCACATGACTCTAGTGTTTCTTATCATCCTCGTTCCACAAAGATGTATAAGGACCTGAAGCAGATTGTTTGGTGGTCAGGTATGAAGAATGATATAACTAAGTATGTTTCTGAATGTTTTACTTGCCAGCGTATTAAGGTAGATCATAAGAGGCCTGGAGGTAAGTTGAACCCTTTGGATATTCCAAGCTGGAAGTGAGAGAGTATTTCAATGGACTTCATTACAGGTTTGCCAAGATCACCTAAATGACATGATTCTGTGTGGGTTATAGTTGACAGATTAACAAAGTGTGCTCATTTTGTGTCTTTTAAGATTGGCTATTCTATGGAGAAAATAGTAGAGCTTTATTTGGATGAGGTCATCAGATTGCACGGTGTGCCCGTGAGTTTTGTGTCAGATCGGGATTCCAGGTATATGTCTCGTTTCTGGCAGAGTTTGCAGGGAGCCTTGGGAACTGACCTTAGATACTCTACCGCTTACCACCCGACAAATGGTCAGACCGAAAGAGTGAATCATATTTCGGAAGATATGATCCGATGTTATATTTTAGATCATGGTGGAGCTTGGGATAAGCGTCTTGGACTAATGGAATTTGCTTATAATAACAGTTATCAGGAGAGCTTGTAGATGGCCCCTTTGAGGCCTTGTATGGGAGGCGTTGTCAAACTCCCTTGTTTTGGGCCGAGGTTGGTGAGAGACCGTGGTTAGGTCCAGAAGCTTTGGAAGAAATGAATGTTGCCGTGACGCATATCGCGAGAAGCTTCGCATTGCTCAGGAGCGTTATGAAAAGTATGCTAATCAGAGAAGGGTTGATCTGGAGTTCGCAGTTGGGGACATGGTTTTTCTGAAAGATTCTTCGATGCCAGGTGTTACGAGATTTGGAAGGAACCGCCAGTTGGATCCCCAGTATGTGGGACCTTTCCAGGTTGTTGAGTGCATCTGAGTGTCAGCTTATAGGCTGGAGTTGCCCGCATCTTTCCCAGGTGTTCATGATGTATTTCATGGGAGCCAGTTGAGAAAGTGCGTGCGTAGTGATCGTCATGTCCTTGACTCGGTGCCCCAGTTGCAACTTAATTTGTCTTATGTTGAAGAGCATGTTCGTATTCTGGAGACTCAGGATCTAGTGTTGCGGAAGAAGACGATTCCTATGGTCAAAGTCCTTTGGCGAAACCAAGACGTCGAGAGCGTGACTTGAGAACTGGAATCTGTTATGAAGGAGTCTCATCCTCTTCTTTTCTCCTAGTTCTCCTTGGTGAGTGTTTTCGCCTGTTGTATTCGAATTATTTGTTAAAGTTTCGGGACGAAACTTCTTTTTAGGGGGAGTGACTGTAACGCCCCTGAATTTTTGGCTATTATTTAGATATATGTTGATGACGTCATAATGACAAAGGGCGTTATGTTAGCGCGGAGTTAGCGGTGCGTCGTCGTTTGCGCGTTTTCGCATCCATTCGGTCAAGTCGGCCAAATTTTGAAACGACTCGAAATTGGAAAATTTTACGTTAGGAAATTAGATTATTTAATTTTAGAAATGTTGTCAAAGTTTTGTGGCGTTCCGAGCGAAATTAGAGCCTCGGTGAATTTTCAAAGGTTTGTATATATTTAACGTCGCCGTAAACTTCAGAAATTTATAACTCAAGAACGGTACGTCGGATTTTGATTCCGACTTCCCCGTTGGATTCGTAGCGCCGCCGTTCACCTTTGGTGCGAATTTCGTCAATTTCGACTTTCATTTAGTTTTGATAATAATATTATATTATTATGATTATTATTATTATTAACGCGTGTGTATATATATATATATATATATATATATTCGTTTATATATATACTAGTTTATAATACTTTATATCAATTAGATTCGTTTATATATTGATTCGTTTATATACATATATATCAATTCGATTGTTTCATATATCGTTTATATACATATATATCAATTCGATTTGGTTATATATTGATTCGTTTATATACATATATATCACTTCGATTCGTTTATATATTGATTAGTTTATATACATATATATCAATTCGATTCGTTTATATATCAGATTCGTCTATATACATATATATATATATATGTATAAATTCGATTCGTTTATTATTAATATATATATATATATATTCGTTTATATTCGTTATATATATTCATATCAATTCGTATATATATGCCTTTATATATATACTCGTTCATTTCAATTCATATCAATTAATTTACTATTATGGTTATTATTATTATTATCATCATTATTAATATCCTTATCATTATTATAAGTATAAATAAACTTCTTCTCCTCCGTAAGAAAACCAAAATCCTATTCATCTTCTCCTTCCCTGGTCTTTTTGTGACCCGCGAGAGACGTCCTTCCGTGAGCCTTCAGATCGCCGCCACCGGAGCTCCGGAGCACGAAATCTTCGCCGGAGCATAGATCTGGAAAGCTCTCGCCGAGCTCTTCGCGTGTGCGGTAAGTATTTTGAGTTTCGTAGATTTTTGAGGTTAGAGCCGGTAGCCCTAACCCTCTTTTTCACCCCAAAAGTTTCAGAGATTGTTCCACGAGGATTTCTAGCGGTCGATCTGCGACGTGGTGCGAGTCGGAGACCGTCTTCTTCAAAATATTTGAGACAAGTGGTGGACTCTTCCCACTTGCCACATTATTGTTCATTCTTTACCGTTCTTTCTACTCATATCTTATTTAGACAAGTATTTTCAGATTCATTTCCTGCCAATGACCCGTATCCCGTAAAATTCGTCAAGTTATTGTAGATTCGTCAAATTACTCTCGTATATAATGTCGCCGAAATGCCCTTAAATAGATTCGTCGAAATATCCTTAAGTAGATTTCCTTCCGCGTGATTTCGCCGAAGTCTAGGAATTCGTCGAAATAGTTTAGGCTTCCGATGGGTAGTTAAGGCGATTCGTCGAATGTCTTCGTTAGAGATTTCGCCGAGTGTTCTTGTGATTCGTCGAAAGTATTTCGACGAATTCGTCGATATTTCTTGGGTTCGTCGAATGTATTTCGACGAATTTGCCGTAAGTTTGGGTTCCCCTTGGAATTATTTCCGGGTTTTTCTGCGATGTCTGTTTTGGTCAGGATTTTGTGAACCTCTATTCCCAGTTGGTTGTTTTTGGACTGTGGGTGGACGAAGTGGCCACCACCAGTGCCTGTTGTTTTTCTTCCGTGGACGTGTAGACTGTTGGTTGGTGGGCTGCAACCACCGCCACAATGCTTTTGTGCCTCAGATGTTTTAGTCTGATGGTTGGTTGGAAATAATGCCTCCGCCTCAGTACTGTTTGATGGCTGAGATAGAGATTCACTTCTTGGGCAACTCGACACTTTTCCTGTTGGATGTTGTTGTAATGCAACTTTGACCACACTTTGTACCCGTCTTTCCCTACTAATGGATGCTTATATATACTTCTTCATTAGATTTGCTGATGTTTTGCAGCTATTCTTGGTTGGTTTGGTAACCCTCTTTTGTTGAGTTTTCTCTTACTCTTTGATTATGTTGTCTTTCCATGTCTTTGTGCTGAGGCATTCCTTTCTTTTGAATGCCTCAAGTTCGGATCAGTAGCAGGTGGAGGTGACCGAGATCTATTTTCTGCAGTTTTGCTGTAGTTGTTTTGCTTACTCTCGTTTGGAGAGGTAGATTGTTGTTTTCTCTCATAACTTGTTAAGGTTATGGGTTTGTGTCAGTATGTTGACGCCCATATCCTGAATTTCCTTTTGTGTTAGACATTGACTTGCTATATATTTATATGCTACTACCGTAGTCTTGCTATTTATGCAATTTCTCTCTGGGAAGGTTTTATGTTAGAATGCATGGTAGTTATTTTATACACAAAACTGCATAATTCTTCCTACATGATATCACTTTTAAAACTATCATCCTTCTATTTTGAAGCTCGTAAAAGAAACATTTCGTACTTATACTAAATCTAGAAGTGCATATCATTAGAATGTTGGTTAGTTCATCATGCTTATATAGGGTAAATTAAAGTAAATTAGATATTTTCCGTTGCGTAAATTTATACTTTCTTATTCATGGACTAGTTGATTCATTAAACCGAGGGACACGGTGTTTGAAAACTTTAAACCAAAATTATCTTTTAAACATAAAGTTCATGACTTTCTAAGGAAAGTTGTGAAGGTAGAGCTGCCTGAGCGTCTGCAGTTGTCCCATGCATGACGTGGCATCATGACACACATTTTCTCTTACTCTGACGTATTATTTCTATACGGAGAAAATGCGGGTTGTGACACAGCTACACTCCACGCTCACCGCACCAAAATGTTGAAACCAATTTCTTGGTCTCTCGTGAATCTCGGCCCCTCAACAAGTTGAGGGGCAGCTAGCCCTTACTGATCCCTCGGAAGGAGCAGACTGGAGATTCAGAACTAGACTTAGACCTTAGTCGCAGCGAGAAGGTCCCACCACAAACCCAGAAGATCGTTGAGCGCTTCCCCTCCCAAGCCAAAGCTGAGACTGGGCAACTTGGAGAGCTGAAGAGCTAAATCAAAGTAACCTAGGGAGGAAGAAGCTCAGAGTACTGAGATCGGAGTCCTCTCCCAAGGTGCCCTTCAAGGTCTATTTATAGTTTTTTGTTCGTGGTCTGCTAATAGCGGAATCTCGCCTTACATTCTTACTACACGCAGCCCAAAATGGCCTGCCAACAGCCAAACTCCGCTGTTTGGAGGGGATAACTGCAGACCACCAGGGGCTTTTGGGTAAAAACATCTCTGAACCCTTGCTGGGCGAGCCGCACCTGAGGATTCCTCTCGCGAGCCTGACTCACATGCCTTCTTGCGAGCTGACTGTGAGAGTCCAGCTCGCCCGCTCCCTGCGAGCATCCACGGGGAAACCCTTCAGCTCGCCTTGTGTGAGCGGCTGCCAAGGGGCTTGCTCGCCCGCCTCCTGCGAGCGAGCCCTTTGGTGGTCTCTAGCCCACCCTCCATATTACTTCTCTCGCATGCTGACCTCTTAATCTATGCTCATCTCCTAGCGAATATTGGGGTTTTACAATATGAGACTTCTGCTAAGAGTCTATAAGACAATATCGTCTTGACGCTTAAGGTCTTCAAGCTGATATCGATACCTCTTCAAGATGATATTTGGACTCTCGAAGACGATATGACTTAGTCATTTTCTGATCATCCTGAATTCAGTTCCTTTGCTCTTTGCAACTTGCTAGACCTTTCCTCCTGATGTTTATAAGTAAATGACAAGTCTAATATAGTATATATCATCGGTCGTCGTGGTGTTTTGCACAATGAAAGATTACATTGGCAAAACTATGTCTGATGACACTGAGTCTAGCCCTATGTTAGGCTTGCACTATCTAATACCTAAAAACATCATTCTAAACACATGCATCAAATACACAGTGTGTTTATCCTTCAGTTGACGATTTCTTCAAATCAGGAACATTGAGGGCAAAATTCCCAACAAGACTAAACTTACACTCTTCAGTGCCTCACATATTCGATATATTCCAAATGAAAAACGTATATATTTACCATTTTAGCATGCACGACCATTGATAGAACTTTGGTATAATTTAAGAGATCCCTCCTTTAGTATGAAGTTGGAATTAGAAATCAGAGTTTGTCACATATAATTGAGTGTCTAGTAATTCTTTGAAAAGTCAATTTGAGGAAAACTGAGTTTAATAGTTCTACATAATTATAATAATGTCAAACATCATGTATACTTTTTTCATAGATAATGATTAAGATACTTGCTAAGGGTGGTAGTGTAACATCTCAATCTAGGATGAGGAGCCTAGGAGTATTGGCACACCACATCACCTTGAAGACAAGGTTAAAGCCCTTAAAGAAAGAGAAAAAGACATGTTGTGCATTTAGGCAAGGTGAACCAAACCAACTCAATTAGCCCAACCCTTGACCAATTGATCTAACCATCTTCTTCCTCATTACCCAAGTAAACCAATTCACCTATTGACACACCTCATCACCTTGAAGACAAGAGTAAAACCTTAGAAAGAGAGCATGGGGTGCATTTAGCCAAAATAGCTTAACCCACTAAAATAAACCCTTTCTTGGTCAATTAAGCTAGCCACACCATGACCCATGACCAAGGCTAGCTAAACCCTCAAAATGTTGACTTTGGTCAACCCAAATTAGGCTTGGTCAAACCATGGTTTAATTAAGGCATAAACCCGCTTTTGAAAATGCCTTAACCCAACACGCTGTAACATCTCTATTGCAACTAGACCCCTTGATAGTGTTAGGGCATGACATGCGAGTTAAGGCAAGTAGGTGATCCAAGGTCTTAACAAGACAAGGTAATCTCACCAGTGCACACAAAGGAGCACAAGTCAACCTAAGTCAAATCACCTCCACTTGAACTCACAAAATCAAATTGACTCCACCACCACATCTCTTACCCCAAGGGGGATGCAATTGACCATTCACTCTATGAATTGGTCAACTAAGCTAGCCAAATTGATAAAAGTCAACTCAGGTCAACTTACCCTAATTTGGCTCAATTGAGCTTCAATTGGCCAAAGTTAACCCAACTAATGTCTTCCTAACCACTAAGGTAGACCATTAGGGCAGAAATATTCCATTGGGCTCAACCAATCTCATGGTATTGACCAAAGTCAACTCTAGGTCAGCATAACCAAATTCAACCCAAATTGGCTCCAATTAGACCTTATATGGTTAAATTGATCCCACCACTACATTCCAAACCCTAATAGAGGTTCAATTGACAAGAAGCCCCAACATTGGGTCAACCAATTTACCCAAGTTGATCAAAGTCAAACTTAGGTCAATTTAGGTCAAAATTACACCATATGGTTCAAATAGCCCAAACAAGGCCCCACCTGTAAGACCCCATATTTTTCTTTTACAAACCCGGGTCTTATGCCCAGAACCGCCGCTTTGCGGTGATACCCTCACTCGGGAAGGTCGCCACTACAAAACGCCGATCCTGCCGGCCTTATCGATCACAGAAAAAGTAAGTATAACAAACTTTAGAGAAGACAAGCCCACATCACAGAAATAGTAAAACATCATAAAGAGATGTCCACATGAAGTAACTGAAATAAAAGATAGAAATAACAAGGGCTCCTGCCCGATACATCAATTCCTCACTACATTTTCTCTCGCGGAAGCATAAAATACTAAATCTAAACGATGCTCACGGATCCTGCCAAGGGTGCTCCCGTGCTAGATTGCCCCGTCTCCATCTGCACCGGCCTCTGGTGCTGCAACATCTCCTCGGTCCCCTAAAATGATAAGGTCCACCGACCATTAGTCAAAAGACTAAACCAATCCCCCACCCCTCCCCCGGTGATTCCTAGGCACTTAGCGGAAGGAATGAAGTAGAGGACAATCAAAGGGTGTAAGCAATAGCAGGTGACGGGGGTAGAATCTACAGGGAATGAGTACCACTATGCAATATATATCATAACTGAAGCAGTAAGTAAAGTAAGAACAGGTAAGGTAAACAAGTAGAGCAAACATATAAAGGTAAGTAAGGAAAAGTAACCGTTGGTTTATAGGAATGCCCACACAAACCTACAAATCAATGGGTCGTTTAGCAAGGCCTATCGTATAAGAAGTCCCAAAACCAACTTATACGATAGACGTAGGGGTTGAAATGCAATGTTGATGCTATGACATGCAAGGTATGCAATTAAATGTTATGTTCACACAAGTGCAACTCACACACTACGACTCTATGCGCACAGACCTTTAGTTTCCCCTTTTTGGAGCTAGCAAAACTCCCATGATACTTTCATAGTGGCAAACGATAGTGGTGGGTTGGACCTCGCCCACCTCTAGGTTGGTATTTGCACTACCTAACCTAGACCTATCGTACGCCTCAATGCTAAGAACACAACAGTGGAGTCCCTGCGTACTCTTGCTGGTTAGACCACCAGACTTATCCTGGTAAAGGGTTGTCCACACTTACCGAGCCCAAGTATTAATGTCGGTGCAACGACCATCAACACTAAGGACCCACCACCTTATGCACATGCAAACATGTTTACATCTATCTCTGAGCCATAAGCTCCCCGAGCTAACCCATCCGGCACAACAACATGGTTGAGTCACAACTCACCAGACTAACTATTGCTACAACCACCGAGCCTACCACTTGTAAGACCAAACCGACTAAAGCACCAATGACACTAGAGTGTGAGGGAGTAATTACTTAGCTGAATTGCATAACAACTTAACCCTACAGTTTTATGGTTGACCTTGGACTTCCCGAGGATTACCCTGTAAGGGGCTCGCTACGGTACTAGGAGCTATACTGGATGACACCCCAAGGCTCCCTTTCTCAATGCATTTAATGTTATGTGTATCTACCCATATGCCTAAGCTTCTTAACATTTCACTTGTATTAACCCTAGGTGGTTTATGACACGCTAGGGGAAAGACGATCTTCGTCAATCCCAAGCACGACCTTACCCTCAGCTCACCCAACACTCTTATCTACTAAACTCCTTTTTTATGACCTCATCCTCTTCATCCTGATCATGGACACCAACTACATGCCACTTCCACTTGGTAGGCCCCTAAATACCCATGTTTCCCATTTTTACTATACGCAGCCAAACTAACTATGTGAAGCTAATAAGTAGAAGTACTCCAAATATTCATCCACATGACACAAGATTTGTACTGGAGGACTATCATGTAATTATAAGACTAAATCCAAAGACTCATATTTTTCCTCAACATTTTAGCATTTATTTAAATTTCTCCAATATTTGCCAAGTATGAATATGAACATGAAGTGTAAGGTATTCTTATGATATGACTCTCATAAAATTAAGATAAATCTATCATGCCAAAATAACAGTAAGTACATAGAGTCACAATTTTATAATCATGATTTGTCCTCTAATTATAATATTTAGCATTTTTCCAATGTTGGAGATTAATGAAGGAACCATCAAAATTACTTATCCACAAATTATGGGAAAATTACTAGACCTTCTTATTAGACAGAAAAGTTCTCAGGCCAAATTTCAGAATTTATAAAGACAAATTAATCACATAAATGAATATTCCAAAGAAACCCTGTCTAGGGAAAATTGTGAAGGAACCTACTCTTATTTAATTCCAAAAATTATGAAGGAAATACTAGATCTCCAATAAGTTCATAAAGGCTTGCTGACTGAGTTTCACAATTTATGGAAATCATTTTCTCACCTAAATAAATATTCCAAATAAATCCTAATATGAACATGTTGTGTAGTAGCCTACTGATAATAATCTCCAAAAATTATATAGAAATTTACAAAGCTTTCTAGTGCTCTGAAATGTCCTATCACCAAGTTGCACATTTTTCTAGAGAGTTTTGGACCCTTATATTTATTTCTTAAGATTAAGGTAAAATAAGTGCCTTGTGAATGAAGTGCTGGTTAAATCTTCTAATTAATTACACAAAAATTATGAGAGATCCATCATATGAATATAAAGGCACTGCCAAGGTTTCATTACCATCCAAGGCTATTTTAATATGTAAGTCTCTCTAATAATGAAAAGCCCTAAAGGGGTTATAACCTAATTTAGGGGAAATAAATACTCCTAAAATTCTATCGAAATTCCCTGGGGCATTATTACACCCCATGAACATATCTACCAAGTCCCATGACCATTCTAGGACTTTTGATCACATGACCTTCACAAGGTTCTATGTGCACCCCTAGGGATAAAGCTAGGGTCCTAGGGCATATCCACCTCCACACCACCCCAAATCACTCATGGGGGTGGTTTAGGAGATCGTAAACCAGGGTCCAAGGTTTCAACTCATGATGATGAGTTTTGACCACCATACCCCAAAATAAACACCACACCCCCATTTTGACCCAATTTGACCCAACTTGGGTAAACCAATTACCTATCTAAATAAGTCCCAATTGGGCTGAAATTTTTACCAAGGTCATATAATAACCCTAAGGGGCACACACCAAAATTTGGAGGGGATTACGGGTCATTAGACCCATTAATTAATTAATATTAGATTTATGAAATTATTACAAAAACCTTAAAAAAATATTCTCCTAAAATTCCCATCTTTTGATATGATGAGGGGGTTGATAAGTAGCCTAGGTTTCAATTTTGAAGTCAATCACATGACCCAATCAATAGTTGTACAAGGAATGGTGGCTGCCCTACCCTAGGGACCAGTCCCACCAAAATGGATCTACAGGGAGCTACAGTGCCCCTATTTGGCTGAAACTAATTTGCACTTGATCTACACACCAAGGGCTACAAAAATTATGTTGGGCACTTTTTCATCAGAGGTGGTCTAGTATTTTTAATAATTAAAAGAAGGTACTGCAAATTGTGTGACATAAATGCACATAATAATATAACATATTCAAATGATCTTGCACAGATCCTGGCGCGCATCAGACGATCCTTGGTCATCTTCTACCTTCAGCCAAGGGCTGAGATTTAACCATCCTGTGCCTTCTTCCTCCTCACTTTCCCGGCCACCTGAGCGCCGCCCAGGCCGACCAATGCCACCACCACCTTCGTGGAGGTGGTGGCTGGCGATTAGAGGTGGTTGGCTGGCCGGAGGTGGCCGGAGTGAGGGGATTTTGCGAGGGAAAGAGGGCTCAAAACGAGACCTCTCAGAAGCGCGATCCGAGCCCAATTGAGCTCGGATCAAGCCCCAAAATATTAGAAGATCTAGCACTAGAGGAGAGGAAGCGGATCGGACCTGTGTGGGGGCTTGGTGGCGCGTATTCCGGCGAGTCGCCATGGCCAGAGGTGGAGCTTTCGGCGCCATGTCAATCCTAGCTTCTGGTGCTCGATTTCTTCGGGGAGAGGGGAGTTTCACTCCTTTCCAACCTCTAAAGATGTTAAAGGGGTCAATTGAGGCTATAGGGGAGGAGTTACTCGAATTGCCATTAATGGCTATGAATGGAGATTTCGGTTATACTTTGGGGGGGGGGGGGGGAGGATTAATTGGCCATCAATTAGGCCGGGAAGAAGCTGGAAACTTCTCCTCTCCCCAAGGGGAGATGAAAGGTGCCATCAATTGCTCAGATTGGGGGTTTCTTCTTCTTCCCCAATAACTCCCCTCTCTTTCTCTTTCTTCCATATTGGGCTCTCTCACTCCTGGCCGACTCTCTTCAAATTGTATGGCCAACTCAACAACATTCAATCCCCATGTGGTGGTGGACCACATCAATTGGGTCTAGCTCAAGTGGATTGGGCTCAATTTGGGTAAAGTAGGTCATTTTGACCTAAACTTAGGCTAAGGTTGACTTTGGTCAAAGTGACCACTTGGGTTGACCACAATGTGTGGATAGTGACCCCTTGGACTTCCTTAAGGGTTAGGAAGGTATAGGTAGGGTCAATTTGACAAGGTGAGGGTGAATTGCACCTTTATAGGGCACTATGACCAAAATTAGGGCTAGGGTTGACTTAGGGTAAATTGGCCAAATTAGAGGTCCCATGATGGGGCTGTTTGGTCCATTAGGTCCCTAGTGACCCTATGACGGTAGGGTCAGGGTCAATTTGGCATGATGGAGGCCAATTGACCCTAATTGAGCTAGTTTGACCAATTTATGGTTAGGTTTGACTTTGGTCAATTTGGCCCCTTTTGTTGACCCTAATGGATCCTTGGTGCTCCAAGGAGACCCCTAATGGGTTAGGGATGCTATGGTAGGGTCAAGGTTCAAGGTGAGACACTAAAGTCCAACCCTAGACTTGGTATCTGCAAATTGCTATATGCAGACCACTTAGGTTTTCTCCTTCTTGCCTAGGTTCACATGACCTTAAATTCTTCCCCTGGTTTTGTCATGACCTAGTCATGAAAAAACCAACTTAGGGGTCTAGTTGTTTGGGGGATGTTACACCACCATAGCCCAAACCAACATTGGGTGGTGTCATATGGCTCATCGCCACCAAGTGGGGTCAACCAATTCATCAAATTGACCAAGTCAACCCTAAAGTCAACCATGGTCAAACTTTGGTCAAATAGGGAAATTGGGTGCCAGCCCAATTCCAATGGGTTGGGGACGTAGAACAAAGCTCGTTATGCAACCCAAGGGTTAATTACCCTCCATGCCCATTGAAATAAGCATGTGATAACATGCAAGGGGTCAAAATTGGAAAAGCCCAACTTTTTAAGTATGGACAAGGGAGAATTAGGGGATGGAGGCCACTTGGCCCTCCATTCATCTTTCCAAACCTCAATCCTCATCTCCCCATGCAATTTCTAGCCGATTTCCCGCTTAGTAGGCGCCAGGTGGAAGGAGAGTTCAGTGAATTTGGGCTAATCGAGAAGGGGCTATAATGATACATTCACAATAAGCCCCCCACTCTCAATTGACCCCTTTCAGCACCTTCAGAGAGCTCTGGTGAGTTGAGCCAGAGCTTTTACTTGGAGAAATCAGGGGAGAATCACGGGATTGAGCTAGCTCGTCGGAGACAACAAATTCCATGGTTGGACACAAAAATATGAGACAGAGATTATTTATGCGGTTTTAATGGTCATATTATTCAGATGTAAGCTCCAATGATTATCCAAATCCAAATCAAACATAAGCTCTAGTGATTATTGCATTTATTTGGATTTACCTTACATGTGAATTTAGGAAATAGTCATGGTTATATTAACCTGGAAAATTCCAATATTTTGGTTAGTTACTTGCTAGAGTAATTTTTATCTCTCGAAAATTAATTTGAATTTTTGGATGAATAATTAATATAGTTTATGTTAAATATTAAAAATTCCCCATAAATGTTTTTATGGGATTTTTATGGTCATATTATTCTAGAAAATTATGATTCTCTGTTAGGCTTATTTTTATGTCATAATAAACCTCTGGTAATTTGCTTGGAACATTTGGACATCACAACTTTGTACTTCATGTGTAAACTTGGAAGTTGTTGTATATCATCAAATATTATCTTATGACCAAATTAAATTCTAAATATATGATTATTTGGTAAATCAATCTTAATGAAATGATGAACCTTTAGAATAAATTTGAGATCAATTGGCCTCATATTTTTGATAGGTGATTCATAGGGGATATGTTTTGTGTAATACTTGAACTTGGTCTGCATTTATTAAAAATGAGAACTATGGATTAACCAACATTAACACTTGGATTTTTGATAAAACCAGGACTTGTTGGATCTGTAGGCGCCCTTAGAGGGGGGGGGGGGGGGGGGGGTGAATAAGGGTTTCAAAAACTTTTATTATATTTTGAATTACTTGAAAACTTAGTAGATCGAAATAGTGAGTTTGAATGAAAATCTAAATTTTTTTATGATGAAAGAGAAAGAAATAAATAATTTAGAGAAATGAAGAAAAAACCAATTTCATTGCACAAAAATAGACACGATTACTATTAATATAATTGATTACAAAACTAGATTTCTATGACGCTAGAAATCGAAGGCGAAGAAGTAAAATCCCTTTTTGTTTTCTATCCCGACTCGTATCCCCATGAACCGGTGGCTTTAGCATATCCTCTCCTGAATACGGCCTTAAGCCGGTCTAGCCAATCCTCCCACGGATACGGCCTTGAGCACCCATAGATCTACACCCTAGACCTAGTCGCCAATATGAGGCAAATTTCTGCCCTAAGTCTTACCCAAACCTAGTCGCCAACACGAGGCCAATTCACTACATGATTACAAGATTAAAGATATGAAATAAACAACAACAATATGAAAAACTCCCTCTAATGAAACTTCTAAAGTCGGAGATGAAAGATCACTGTAGAATAAGCGTGGTTGAAGCGATCGTCGGTCGGATGCGGCGTGAAGAAATCCTCCTTCAGAAACTCACATAACTTTTGGTGGGAGATCAATTCTCGGCAGAATAGGGCTCTAGAATTTAGGCACTGGAACTCTTTATTGGATGTGCGTTGAAAACGAGAGAAGAGGGCTCCTTTTATAAGAGAGCGAGCTAGCACCTGCGCTATCGCTACCGCCGACGCTAGGTTGATTTAGGAAATATTCTGCCCGTGCGTATCTTTCATTCCAAGGAAACCTTGTCAAAATTCCTCTTGTGTGTCGCGCTATCGCCTGTGCTAGCCGCTACCGCCTTCTATAACTGCCTCCCAAAATTGCTCTAATCAGGTCTAGTGCCTGCGCTATCCACTATCACCGGTGCTAGTGGGCATGTTGGAGTTTTGGCTTCAAACTTGGGGGCAACCTTCTTATGTTATCCTTAAGTCCTATGACATTGTTTCCTGCACACTTAAACACACAAGATCAAATACACATAGGATTTGTTATTCTCAAACCTAGGAGATGTGAAAGACCATGTTCCAACTTGACTATGATTGTAGGACCTTAACATGATCATGTGCACCTCGGTATTTAATCTTGGAGCATATATATCAGTATAGCTTGGGGTTGCACAACATACAATGTATAAAGAGTTATAAGTTTTTCCTACATTAATAAGAGTAACATCGAGAGAGAGTTTTAAAGAAGGGTAGCCACCATCAAGATTTAAATATCTTGAGAAAGAGAGGTTTGGGATGTCAGCCCATCATACCTCCTAGTACCGTTACGAGCGCTTCACCAGGTAGTCCTCGGGAAGTCCAAGATTCACCTCAAATCTCTAAGTATAACTTAACACTAAGCAAGATTAGATTAAGTAGGTGAATAAAGGTACTAATAAACCTCATCCCGTGTTAAGAGATGTAGTTGGTTATGGAGGACTAGTTAGTCTTGCGAGCTAGAGGCTCGGTTGGTTGAGTTAATACTTTACATATGCATATTAGTGGCGGGTCTTCGGTACTGGTCCAGTCGGCACAACGATGAAAGTATGTTGACTCTGATGAGGTATAATGGTTTATAGGGCCAGTAGGTTTTTTTTATTGTGGTCTAGAGGACAATACCTAATAACCCACACCCGATCATAAAAGAATGGTGGTTAGCCAGCAAGAGTACGCGGAAACTCAAGAGGTGCCCTAGGACGTGTACAAAAGCGTACGTAAGGTCTATGGTTGGTAGTGTGCATACTACCTAGGAGTGGAACCAATCAACTGCTTCCGTAGCCACGATGGTAGTACCTGAGAGACTAGCTATCTCTGAAAAATGGGAACGAAAGGTCTGTGTGCACAGAGTCGTGTGAGTGAGTTGCACTTGCATGAACAATAATATAATACATTACAATGCATAACATAACATTCATACAACATACATATTTGCAGATGCTCATCATATAAATTAGTATGAGCTATTTTATATGATGAGTTAATTACCGAAAATCTTAACTTATAAGTTTGTATGGGCATTCATATAAGTTAAGGTACATTTTGTGATGGTAGTGTAGTTGTTCTTTACTTTTCTTTACTTTACTCTACTTACTGCGCCACATTTTTAATTACTGCTCTTTACTATTGCTCTAATCTATATAGAACTACTAGCATAACTTTTATACACCGTCATAGTTTATATATACATACTTGTTAGTTAGAGCCACATCACCCTTTTTGCTATACTATTTCTTGTCCACCTTTTCATCCTCCCGCCCAGTGCCTAGGAGTCGCCGGGGGGAGGCGAGGACAAAATGACTTTGTCTTTTTGACTAACAGTCAGATGTGGCCGTAACACCAGGTGCACGAGGAACCAGAGCATCAACATGATCAACAGGACGGGGTGGTAAGACTTGAGGAGGACTTGTTGCGCACTACTACCATCCATTCCCAAACAGCTGTGTATTTTGAGTAGCTTCCACATATGTAAGAGTGAGAGATGTTTTTTTTACTTTTGGGCATGTACCGGGCATAAGCCCTTACTCTTTCATTTCGTACTCATTGTTGGATTATTATATCTCTTTTAACATTTATATATGTGTGATTGTGAACTTGTTTTTGATAGCTGTTTCTTTTCTCATGTTGGCCTGATTGATCTTTCTTGCCAATAGGATCGACGTCTTGTGGTGACGACTAACCCGTGTGTTGGTGTCACAGTAAGGCGGCGGTTTTTGGCATAAAACCACCTCAGATGTCTCATCATAAAAATGTGGGGGAGGGGGTCTTATAACTCACCCAAGAGCCCCCAAATTGAACCCTAAACACATTAAGATCCTAAACACAAGGACCAAAATCAGATGGTCATTAATTAACCTAAACACCCCTTTAAGAGAAAAATTACCCAAAATGGCAATATTTCAAAATGAAGTAACCATTCCCTCCCTTGAATCCTTCACTCTTTGAGAGGCTAAATGGAAGCTTATGATATTATCTAAAGCCTCAAAGGACTGCAAGGTGACTGGAAGTACAAGCTAGACCATAGCCATGGCCAACCATGGTAAGCTTAGGAGAAAATTTGCAAACCTCACCCCTAGCCAATAAAGCCCCCTCACCCTTCAGAGACCTTACACCAGCCCCAAGTAACAGTCCTAAACAGAGAAATTGAGTGGAAGCCCTCAGGAGGAGTGTAGCCAACTCAGCCTACCATGCCATGGATGCCCAACGAACCAAGAGAGCAAAGCAAAATCAAGTGAGATTCCTTCACCTTCTGAAATCATCTTAGAAGGTTTTCGAATCGAAATCGAGCTCAATTGATGTTGGGAAATTTGCCTTCAATATTCCCAGATTTGAAGAAGGATCACAAGTATAGATAAGCAAATTTGTTTTTGATATTGTGTTATAGTTCATGATGTAACAGGTGAATCAATTTTATATTCTTAGAATTAAGACTGCAAAGAAGTCAGAAAATTATCTAGGTTGAATATTGTTTTAAGTATAAGCTAAAAGTCGGGCAGACATGAAGCATATCGTCGAGATAGTCTCGACGACATTGACTTGAAGAAGCTATTCACTTTTGAAGATAATGTTTGGTCGTGCAGACATGAAACATATCGTCGAGACAGTCTCGATGATATCGACTTGAAGACGTAATTCGTTTTGAGACTAAGTTAAGTCTTGCAGATAGGAGTATATTAACGATATCGACATGAATACCATATGTTGTCTAGACGATCTCGATGATATCGTCATAAGGACTGTTAGTCATTCTGACTGCAGAAGAACTGCATTTATTGCGCAGACTTTCTTGAAAATTGATATATAGAGAATATTGTTGGAACACGGTCTTTCGCATCTCCTAGGTTTGAGAATAACAAATCTTATGTGTGTATTTAATCTTGTGTGATCTAAGTGTGCAGGATACCAGGTCAAAATGACTCAAGGTTTACATATGGTGGTTTCCCCCGAAATTGAGCCATCAACTCCATACTGATCACTAGCGCAGGCGATAGTGGATAGCGCCGGCGCTAGCTCGATGCACAGAAGGCATGCTGGAATTGTTGCCTCGGATTGAAGATTCTGCCGTGCAAAAAGTCTCCTAATATGAGATAGCGCCGGCGGTAGTGGCTAGCGCAGGCGCTAGCGCTAGTCTATAAAAAGGACCCAAGTCCTCTCGTTTCATACAGACATCAGAGAGAGATATTGAGTGCCAGTATTCCAGAGGCTATCTTGGCCGAAAGTTGATGCGCTAGCGAAGCTCTGCAAAACTTCTGAAGGAGAATCTCGTCACGCCAGATCAAATCGAAGTCCGCTTCTACAACGCTTATTCGACGGCGGATCTTCGTCTCCAACTTCAGAAGTCCATCTTGAGGGAGTTCTTATTTCTTTATTGTTATTTCATATTCCTCTTTGTAAACGATTAGTGAAATCGCCTCGTGTTGGCGACTAGGTCTGGGTAGGACTTAGGGGGAAAATCGCCTCGTGTTGGCGACTAGATCTAGGCTAGGTCTAGGGGGGCTCGAGGCCACATCCGGGGAGGGATTGGCTAGAGCGGCTTGAGGCCGAATCCGGGGAGGATAAGGCTAGGGCCACCGGTTCGTGGGGAAGCGAGTCGGGATAGAAAACCAAAAGGTTTCTTTTCTATTTAGCTTTGATTTCTAGCTTTCATAAGAGATCAAATTTTGTAATCATGTTTCTCAAGTTAATAAAATCATGTCTCTATTTTTACTTTATTTGATTAGTCTTGATCTTCTTTATTATCATATTCAAAGCTTTTTCTAAAATATTCAAAATAATTATAAAATCTTTAAAACCCTTATTCACCCCCCCTCTAAGGGCGCCTACCGATCCAACAAGTGGTATCAGAGCGGTTTTGTTCCAATCGGCTTAACAACCGGGAACAATGGCGTCTCATGATCTCGCTTTTCCTGAGGGTCAAGGGGTTAGTCGACCACCTCTCTTTACTGGGTCTGATTTTAACTACTGGAAAAATCGAATGATGTGTTTTCTTATGACTATGGATGTAGAAGTATGGAACATGGTAGAAGTTCGGTACTCTCCTCCTACAACTGTAGTGGGAGAAGCGACTTTAGCAAAACCTAAGGATAAATGGGACGACAACGATAAACTAAGGTGTAAAAATAATGCTAAAGCAATGAATGCCCTATATTGCGCTTTAAATAGAACTGAGTTTAATAGAATTTCTGCATGCACTACTGCTTATGATATTTGGAATCAATTAGAAGTAACTCATGAAGGTACATCGCAGGTGAAAGATGCAAAGCTGTTTCAACTGGAATCTGAATACGAGAAATTCAGGATGGACACGGAAGAGGACATCAACTCCATATACACTCGCTTCACAAAGATTATCAACGCATCAAAGGCACTTGGAAAGACCTACTCCGATGGGGATTTGGTGAGGAAAATTCTTCGTTCCTTACCCCCAAGATTCAATCCGAAGGTGACAGCCATCTCAGAGTCGCACAACTTAAGAACGCTCCAGATCGAGAACCTCATTGGGAATCTCAAAACCCATGAGGTAGAACTGCAAATTCAACATGAAGAATACAACAAAGAGCCGAAGAAAAAGGCGTTGGCACTAACATCAAAGAAGGAGTGCACCGAAGAGGACGATGATGATGAAGAAGGACTCCTGGTGAAGAACTTCAAAAAGTTCATCAGGAATCCAGAAAGAAGGAACACATTCAGAAAATTCTTCCAAAAGGACACTCGACGAAAGGGATCTTCCTCTTCATCGAGGAAAGAAAAAGGAAGCGATGACGAAGAAGAAATGCCGCCTCCAGAATGCTATCACTGCAGAAAAACCGGGCACATTCCGAGCCAGTGCCCAAAGTACCAAAAGGAACGAAAAGAACAAAAGGAAACAAAAGAAAAGAAGAAAGTGCTGAAGGCCGCCACTTGGGATGACTCTTCCTCTGAAGAATCAAACGAATCTGAGTCAAGTAGCGAGGAGGAAGCAAACTTGTGCTTGATGGCCAAAAGCGACGATGACGACACCAGTGTTCTTAGCGACACTGAGGTATCTCCTCCTACTTTTGAAGAACTTTATGATAAATTTGTTTTACTAAATCTTGAAAATGAATCTATTATAAAAGAAAATCGTAAGCTCAAAAAAAAATTGGTTTCTCTTGAAAAAAGAAAAGTCTCATGTCAAGAATGTGAGCACTCCTTATTTAAGTTAAAAGAACTTGAAGTATCTCTCTTTAATGCCCTCTCACAAAACAAATTATTGCAAAAGAGAAGGGGGACTTAGAGAGAAGATTGAAAGCTTCTATATTACAAATTGAAAAGAACAAAAAAGGATTTGAAAACAAATGTGTTATGATTGTTCATGAAAATACATCTCTTAAAAAACAAAATCAAAATCTTAATTTAGCCATAACCAAATTCGGGATTGGTCAAAAATCCCTGGATATGCTTCTGGGTAATCAATGCTTTGGGTCTGGAAAAATCTGACTCGGATATAAAAGTAAACACTACCGCCCGGCGCTAGCTACTAACGCCGGCGGTAGCTCTAACGTTAAAATTTTTCCTGGTCTTTCTAATGTACAAACATCATCCAGCAAGAGCAACATAGAAACTCAGAAAAGGGTCTCAACCCCCTTTATTCCGTGTGCTAATTGTCTTAAATTTGGACACACGTCTGGCTCTTGCAGGAATATAATAAATCAACGATCATTAAAACAAATCTGGGTACCTAAGAAATCCACTTACTCTATGGGTGGTACCTCTTGGGTATCTGGGTCTTTACTCTCATCCTCTTTCTAGATTTGCAGGAAGGCTAAGGAAACAGAAGACGTGTGGTATTTGGACTCAGGCTGCTCCAAACACATGACGGGCAATAAAGCAAAATTCCTTAGCTTAGAAAAGAAGAAAGGAGGAATAGTGACGTTTGGCGATAACGGTAAAGGAAGGATCATGGGAATTGGTACTGTGGGTAACGCATCTTTTCTTATATCAAATGTGCTTTATGTGAAAGGATTAAAACATAACCTAATATCTATAAGTCAACTTTATGATAAAGGTTTAGACGTACTTTTTGAATCTTCCACTAATCTTTGCAAGATTGTTAATCCTAAAACAAAAGATGTGATATTAACTGCACCTAGAATTCATAATGTTTACATAGTTTCATTTCATGATCTTTCTAAATCTTCTATAAAATGTTTTATAACGAAAAATGATGAATTAGAATTATGGCATAGACGCTTAGGCCATGCTAGTACAAAGCTTATTTTAAAACTAGCAAAAAGAAATTTGATTAGAGGACTACCTAAACTAAATGGCAATATATCTTCATTATGTTCTCCATGCCAAATGGGAAAATTCACAAAATCATCCTTTAAGAGCAAAAATGAAATTTCTACTTCTAAACCACTACAGCTAATTCATATGGATTTATTTGGTCCCGTTAACAACGCAAGTCTTGGTGGTAAAATTTACACTTTTGTTCTAATAGATGATTTCTCTAGATATTGCTGGACTTTATTTCTCTCTTCTAAATCTGATGCATTTTGCGAATTCTCAAAATTATGCACTCATATTCAAAATGAACTAGATTTAAAAATAAAATGCATTCGCTCAGATCATGGAGGTGAGTTTGAAAATGAAAATTTTAAATCTTTTTGTGAAATGTTAGGAATTAAACATGAGTTCTCAGCACCACGCACACCTCAACAAAACGGTGTAGTAGAACGAAAAAATAGGACAATTCAAGAACTGGCACGCACCATGCTATCTGAATATAAAACACCTAAGTCATTTTGGGCCGAAGCCGTAAGCACATCATGCTACGTAATGAATAGAGTTATGCTTCGCCCATCACTTAATCTCACACCATATGAACTATATTTTCAAAAGAAACCTAACGTATCATATTTTAAAGTATTTGGATGCAAATGTTTTATTCTTAATACAAAAGACTCTTTAGGTAAATTTGATGAGAAATGTGATGAAGGAATATTTCTTGGTTATTCTTCAACCAGTAAAGCCTATAGGATATTTAACAAAAGATCAAGAAAGGTTGAAGAGTCTATTAATGTTAAATTTGATGAGTTTACTCCATGTGCAGAGAAGCTTTCTACAGGTACAAACAATGAACCTTTGCCCTCCTTGGAGCACGACGAAGAAGAACCATCCATCGAAGAGGAGGAGAAGACCAAAGAATTTGAAGTTGTTCCTCCAAGTGTTTTGAACTTCTCAAAAAATCATCCAAAAGAACTAGTCATTGGGGAACCTTCTACTGGGGTAAGAACTCGCTCCTCCCTTCATGAAACATTTTCAAATATTTGCTTTGTTTCGGAAATAGAACCTAAAAACGTTTCCACCGCTCTAAATGACGATTTTTGGTTCATGGCTATGAATGAAGAGTTAGGACAATTTGAAAGAAATAAAGTTTGGAATCTAGTAGAAAGACCATCTAATCATCCAATTATTGGCGTAAAATGGATTTTTAAAAATAAGCTAGATGGTGAATCTAGGATTGTAAGAAATAAAGCACGCTTAGTTGCTCAAGGCTATTCACAAATCGAGGGGGTAGATTTTGAAGAAACTTTTGCACCCGTAGCTCGCTTAGAATCTATACGAATATTTTTGGCATTTGCGAGTTTTAAAAGAATAAAATTATTTCAAATGGATGTCAAAAGTGCCTTTTTAAACGGGTTTATAAAAGAAGAAGTCTATGTAGAACAACCCCCCGGTTTCATAAATGAAAAATTTCCTAATCATGTTTACAAACTAGAAAAAGCGCTTTATGGATTAAAACAAGCGCCCCGTGCATGGTATGATAGACTTACATCGTTTTTGTTAAAGCACGGTTATGTTATGGGAAGTGCCGACAACACACTCTTCATTAAGCATAATAATAACGATCTAATTATTTTACAAATCTATGTTGATGATATCATTTTTGGAGCCACTAATGAAGAGTTGTGTAATGAAGTAGTACTAGTAATGAAAAAAGAATTTGAAATGAGTCTTGTAGGAGAATTGTCTTATTTTCTTGGTTTTCAAATCTCACAACAAAGTGATGGTATATTTATTTGCCAAACAAAATATGTTCACGATATGCTTAAACGATTTGGATTTGAAAATCTTAAACAAGCTTCTACTCCTATGAGTGCTTCTTTAAAACTAGGAAAAGATGAATCCGGAATTTCAATTGATCAAACATTATATAGAGGAATGATAGGATCTCTTCTTTACTTAAGTGCATCTAGACCAGATATAATGTTTGCCGTATGTTTATGTGCTCGCTTTCAAGCCAACCCAAAAGAATCTCATTTAAAAGCGGTAAAACGGATTTTTCGTTATCTATTAGGGTCATCTAAATTAGGTTTGTGGTACCCACACAATGATACATTCACACTCCACGGCTATTCCGATTCGGACTACGCCGGGTGTTCACTAGATCGAAAAAGCACTAGCGGTACTTGTCACTTCTTAGGACCCTCCTTAGTAGCTTGGTCTAGTAGAAAACAATCCTCGGTTGCACTCTCCACCACGGAGGCCGAGTATATTGCACTTGGTAGTTGTTGTTCACAAGCACTGTGGATGAGTCAAACACTAGAGGACTTTGGATTTCATCTTAAAAACATTGACCTTAAATGTGACAACAAAAGTGCAATAGACCTCACATATAATCCTGTACATCATTCTAGATCCAAACACATCGATGTTCGTCATCATTTCATTAGGGATCACATTAAGAAAGAGCATGTAAAAGTAAGTTTCATTGGCACGGACTCCCAACTCGCTGACATATTTACTAAGCCTCTTCCCGATGCGAGATTTCGATTATTACGACTTGAGTTAGGTGTCCTAGATCTTTCGAGTTAAAACACTTTCACAAAACACAATTTTTTGCATTTTTCACCATCGAAAACACCTCCTACAAATCTGAAATTTCAGCATTAAACTACTATTGGAACACCTAATCAGGATCAACAATCAAAAAATTTAAACTCCTCGAAAATCATGTACTGTATTCCGCGCTAGCGCTGGCGCTAGCGTGACATTCTGATTTTCTGCATTTTTAAAATTTTGAAAAATTACAAAAATTATGTTACTAGATATGTACTATTTGTTTTTGCACCACTAATTTTATTTAAATTTTGAAAAATAAAAAACAAACCTATAAAAGACAAAATTCCAAAAATATGTTTTGCTCTTGTTTAAAGCTTTTGTCATTTACCAAAATCAAATATAAAATTACAAAAGACAAAAACCAAAAAAATATGTTTTTTTTTGCTTTTATTTAAAGTTTTTTAAAAAAAATCAAAATACAAAAACATAAAACTTGAAAACAAATCCAAAATTTTGTATGTTTTTTATGAACATCAAGCATGATTTAAATCTATTCTTTAGAGTCTCTATAATGTTACAATTAATTTTTTCAAACTTCTTTAACATTGCTTTTATCATGCTTTGATCTATCTATTAATATGTGCATCAATAATAATTAGAAAAGTTTGTGTAGGACTAAGCTTAGCATGCCTCTAAGTATAAGTAAATGTTTTATGTTTGATAATGATATTATTTCAATCACCTTTTGGCTTAGTCTACTTGTGCTTCCTAATCTAAGAATGCTTGCTAATATATTGTAATTGTACATAAAATTAAAATTGCACAAGTATCTTACCTACACAACATTTATTTGCACTATTAAATATTAAGAAGAGTGGTTAAAATTTCTTCTTTAAAGTGTTTGCAAAGCAAGTGTAATCGGAGAACTTTGTTCAAATCAAAACTCATCATAACCTTGACAAAGTCACCTCCACCAAGCACTACTTGAACCTCCTGATAAGTCTTAATAAGCATTGTGGGGTTGAGCACCTTGGATAGATTAGTAAAGTGTCTTGTGCGAACTCTTCATTTTAAAAATAAAACCACTTCTTCTTTAGTACACAGGATCACAAAAAAAAAAAAAAATCAACCTTGATAAATTAACTTGTGTGATCCCCCAAACACTACTTTGCACCCTGATAAGTCTTCATAAGCATTGTGTGTGCAAAGCACCTTGGTTGTTGTACATATTAATTTGTGCTTAAAAGTGTGTGGAAGTAAAATTATTTGTGTTTTATTGTGCACTTTACTCTATATTTGTCTTGTATTTTTTGGTTAACACACTTGTCCACTTTATTCAAAATACACTTGTGCACATCATTATCTTCCATAACACTTCTTCTCATAAGTATTGGATCCTAATGCTAATTCTATACTTACTCTTTATTTATAAAATGCACTAGATAACCTAGCATGATGTCTACAATGTTTAGTTTGTTTTTTGAAATTATGAATTACCATAACATTGTAGTACTCTCTCTTGTGATAATATTTATTCATGCTTGGTTTCTTCATTGGTGAAATTAAACTCTTGTTTAACCTTTGATGTACAAAACATCTTCTTTATGAAATTAAAACTTCAAAATTTTTTGGATTATCACTTCTTATACAAGATGTTTTCTTTTAAGTCTTCCGCACCTTTGCATTATGCTACAAAACTCTGATTTATGAAAATACAGATACTCAAACTCTAATCTAATTCAATTCTACAACTCCTTATCATTTCCTTCTCTCAAAGCTCGATCATGCCTATTAAACTTATTACAACAGCTTGAAGTGGTGTCTCCCTACCCGCTTTTGCTAATAACAAAGGGGGAGAACTAACATGATAAGATGCAAAAGAGGGAGAACTAACATGATAACATATCTAACATGCTTAATTAAGTTAAGAACATATTAGGAGAGCATTCACTTAGGGGGAGCATGTATTTAGGGGGAGCAATACTAAATACTATAATCATTATTTATCCTAAGTCATCCTTTTCACACACACACAAATATGTTTCTTCATGCTTATTTAGATTAATGCTCTGATTTATCATTAATGGATTTGTTATTATCAAAAGGGGGAGTTTGTTGGAACACAGTCTTCCGCATCTCCTAGGTTTGAGAATAACAAATCCTATGTGTGTATTTAATCTTGTGTGATCTAAGTGTGCAGGATACCAGGTCAAAATGACTCAAGGTTTACATATGGTGGTTGCCCCCGAAATTGAGCCATCAACTCCATACTGATCACTAGCGCAGGCGATAGTGGATAGCGCCGGCGCTAGCTCGATGCACAGAAGGCATGCTGGAATTGTTGCCTCGGATTGAAGATTCTGCCGCACAAAAAGTCTCCTAATATGAGATAGCGCCGACGGTAGTGGCTAGCGCAGGCGCTAGCGCTAGTCTATAAAAAGGACCCAAGTCCTCTCGTTTCATACAGACATCAGAGAGAGATATTGAGTGCCAGTATTCCAGAGGCTATCTTGGCCGAAAGTTGATGTGCTAGCGAAGCTCTGCAAAACTTCTGAAGGAGAATCTCGTCACGCCGGATCAGATCGAAGTCCGCTTCTACAACGCTTATTCAACGACGGATCTTCGTCTCCAACTTCAGAAGTCCATCTTGAGGGAGTTCTTATTTCTTTATTGTTATTTCATATTCCTCTTTGTAAACGATTAGTGAAATCGCCTCGTGTTGGCGACTAGGTCTGGGTAGGACTTAGGGGGAAAATCGCCTCGTGTTGGCGACTAGATCTAGGCTAGGTCTAGGGGGGCTCGAGGCCACATCCGGGGAGGGATTGGCTAGAGCGGCTTGAGGCCGAATCCGGGGAGGATAAGGCTAGGGCCACCGGTTCGTGGGGAAGCGAGTCGGGATAGAAAACCAAAAGGTTTCTTTTCTATTTAGCTTTGATTTCTAGCTTTCATAAGAGATCAAATTTTGTAATCATGTTTCTCAAGTTAATAAAATCATGTCTCTATTTTTACTTTATTTGATTAGTCTTGATCTTCTTTATTATCATATTCAAAGCTTTTTCTAAAATATTCAAAATAATTATAAAATCTTTAAAACCCTTATTCACCCCCCCCTCTCTAAGGGCGCCTACCGATCCAACAAATATACCCGCCACTTATCTTGCCCTTTAATCAAGGAATATTTACTATATATTCTCTGGACGTATATCCGTTGAACAACAATAAATAAAGAAGGATGAATACTTCCAAATATGCAAGTTCTAAAACAGAAATTCTTTTATGACCTTTATTGTGCCGTTTCAAATTTAATTCCTTATGGGGCCATCTTAATTTATAAAATTAAATATTGAGGGCTTTCTTCTGAAGGGGGACAAGAGCATATATATACAGAAATTTCAAATTCAGAAAGACATCTAAAAAAAGAGAAAAGTACTGTGAAGAATAGAAGAACAAAACTTGATATGATATTTTCAAAGGAAGATTCTTAAGAAGACTCCAGGAATTCAAAAGATTGATGGTGATGTCATTTGTAGAAGAAGAAGACTATACTGTCAAAGCTATAACATTGAAGCTTCTTTCATCTGCTCTAAGATAATCAACCTCATCATCTCTGTAGGGTTCTGTGTGCACCTGAGGCTGTAGGATCTTGAAGAAGAACTGAGTTTGCAGGGCTTGTGTAGCTTGAGTTTTGCGAGGCTTTTGTTGCCTGAGTTCTTAGGGTACTAGGTACCTAAGTGTAAGCTTTCTCTGTGATTGCTGAGGTAAGATCCTTGTGGATCTGAGTGGTAGGATCCTTTGTAGATCTGAGTTGTAAGATCATCTTGATTGGATAGTGATCTGAGTTTTGGAGAAGTTGCATAGTCTAGCACACTGCTAGATAGGTGGGAGGGACAGTGGACTACCTATTGACACATTGTCTTGAAGGAACCACTATAAATCACCGTGTGTTTTCTGTGATTGCGTATGCCATGCGTGCCTAAAATTTAAAGTTCTACACAATTTTGAAGACACCTAATCACCCCTTCTAGGCATTATTATAGGCAACCCAATTCTTTCAATTGAGCCAAGATTTCATGTAATTTGGTGGAGAAATGCCGTCGAAATGACCCCGTAATTCCGGTCGGCGGCGACGACGGCAGGCCACCGGACCACCACCAAGAGGTATCCCTCACCATAGAGAAACTACTGGTAGTGGAGGCGTTAGGCTGCCGAACCGCCGCCAAGAGGTAGCCCTCACCACAACGAAACTACTGGTAGTGGAGGCGATGAGTGGTGATGGCCGGACGACGGTGGAGGAGCCCCGAAAGCTCCTCCCATGCGGGATCAATCTCCACGACCAACGTGAGGTTGAAGATGAAATCATAACCGTGAATAACCTTAAACAATGATTGCGCTGATCCTCACAGCGGATCGACAACTGATCTGCTGGGGGGGGGGGGGGGGGGGGGGGGGGGCAGGTCATTGCGCCATCTGCCGCTTCCCCATCCGCTGGATCTGCGTCAATTTCAGTGCTTCTTTATATATTTTATTCCAGAGCTTTTTAAATATAAATTTGCTATATGCACACCCCAAATGAGATTTTAAAATTGATTTTTAGGTGCCTTAAGGGCTGAACCAAGCCAGGTGATCAGCATGGAGGTCTTAGGGCTTGGTCAGACCTTTTCAAATTAGGGTGGCAAATTTTTTGAGTCTGTGTATAACTCCCTGAATTAATTTTCAAAATTTAGGTGACATAAACCATAGATCTATTCATATTTTGTGCATTGTTCAGTCATAAGACATAATTTAAACTTGAAAATTTATATGTAAGTTCCTTATGAGGTTACTAAATCATATGCAAAAGCTTGTAATTTTTGGAACATATTTTTACTATCATTTAAATTAAAAAACACTCATTTGTCACACTTGCGTATTAATGAAATGTTTTGATCCTAAACATATTAATAAATTCCCAAATTTTTATAGCACCTAATAATGTTATGACTAACCTTGGGTTAAAATTTGAAGATTTTTGAACTTGAATTGATCATTCTATGATTTGTGTATTCAAAGGGTATGATTTAAATAATATAATATGTCACACTTTCATATAAATGAAATAAGTGAGTCTTAAACCCTTCAATAAATTCCCAAAATTTTGTAACAACCTAATAATGTCATGACTAACCTTGGTTTAAGTTTTCAAAAGGTTTGGACTTCATTTTGACCACTTTATGAAGATATGCATTTAAAAGGTATTATTTAATATGTTACACTTTCATATAAATGAAATAAACGAGTCTTAAACCCTCCAATAAATTCCCAAATTTTTGTAACACCCTAATAATGTCATGACTGACCTTGGTGAAAGTTTTCAAAAGATTTGGATTTCATTTTGACCACTTTATGAAAATATGCATTTAAAAGGTATTATTTAATATGTCACACTTTCATATAAATGAAACAAATGAGTCTTAAACCCTCCAATAGATTCACAAATTTTTGTAACACACCAATGATGTCTTGACTGACCTTGGTTTAAGTTTTCTAAAGGTTTGGACTTCGTTATGACTACTTTATGAAAATATGCATTTAAAAGGTATTATTTAATATGTCACATTCTCATATAAATGAAATAAATATATCTTAAAACCTTAAAAAAATCCCCAAATTTTTATAGCACCCTAATAATGTCATGATTGAGCTTGGTTTCATTATTTAAAAGGTTTGTGCTTGAATTCACTATCTTATGAAATTATTCATGTTAAGAGTATAACTTGATTACTTACTTATCGAACTCATGTATTAATGAAGTGTCTTGATCTTAGACATTTATTATAATGCTCAAAGTTTATAGTTGCCCCTTCATTTTACCATGTTTAAATCTTGATTTAAGGTTTGAAAAGGTGTCTAGGCTATTGTTTATATATTTGAATAATCTATGCATCGTTTATAGTTTCTTTTGCCGTAGCATTAATTTGGTAAAGAGACAAGCTTTAATCTTATCATATATCAGTGAGACCCACATTTTAAGTCATCTGATTGATATTTAGAAAAGAGGTTTGGGGTGAGCTAGTATCTCCCGCAAGGAAGGTGGTGTATAACGGTATACAGTGTGACCACCAACCTCACTCATACCTGGCCAATGGACCACTTAAACCTGATATCACAACATATGACTAATAAATTATCTAGGGTTTTTTCCGTGTTACTTTCTTACCATCCCTCGAGTCTATTACAGATAAAGGGGTCATAGAGACTAGTTCTTAGTCTGGTGTGGTGAACGATATTAGAGAAATGTCTAATCCTGTAAAACTGTGGCGAGTCTAACCACTCTACTGAACAGAACACACTGTCGGAGGGACTCGAGTGTTAGATCCTTTTGTCTTCTAGGGCAATTTGTCTTGTGGATTTAATCCCAGTGGGTAAATCCCCAGAGTTTGTATCTGCTCTCTAATGTTGGCGAAACCCGGATAGTAGTGCAAGTAAGAACCCGTACTATACATTAAGGCCTAGGATGGTTGTGTGTCACCTACTAGAAGCAGAGATGTCCGATCCGTTATTATCATCTGCCACAATGATAAGGCCTGTGTGGTTAGCCACCAACTTAACAAGTGGACTGGGTAGACCTTAGACATGTAAATCCAGTAACTCATCATATCATCTTACTTTAACATACATTGCATCTTTTAATCTTATACTACAAGTTTGTATGGGCACTCTTATAAGATAAGTATGTGTTATGTTAATTTCAAAACCCTTAACTTATAAGTTTGTATGGGCATTCATATAAGTTAAGTTATTTCTGTACCATAATTGTTTCATATTCGTACTGTATATTTTATCAAATTACATGCTAGATTTATTACTTATGTCAGAACAAAACCCTCAAGTTATAAGGATGTATGTACATTCATGTAAGCTGAGTCATTTATGCTTCCCCTACTACCTGATTCATAACACAACACTCTCTTTCCCCTCGTCACTCGGTTCACTCATATTACCGCTTGTGCTATTTTACCCCTTCTCCCTCCCAAATACTTTAAGATGTATATGGGGAAAGGAAGGGAATACACTTAGTCAAATTGACTAACGATTTGTGATAACCCACTCTAGGAACCCCAACCACAACAACTTCCGCAGTACTAGCCCCAACCAAAGATCTTTGAGATAGAGATGGAGATGGAGTTGCCCGATGTCATGGACCCAGCCCTAGCTCCCGTAGTAGAGGAAGTACTGACAAAAGTGAGTTCGTGCCTATGTTCTATATATCCCAGGATGTTCTAGATAAGACACGTTGTAGTTTTAGTTTATCAGGGCATATAATAGCCCAATTTTAAGCTAAGGACACCTGTTAGCCCTAATTATTCGGGATGTTTTAGCCCTAGTCTTCGGTTGTATTCCAAACCTTAATATATATATATATGTATATATATATGTATATATATGTATATATATATATATGTATATATATATGAAAAATGTGATTTGGACATCATCCTTGTCTATTTTCCTTCTTTTATAGATTGGTATTACTATGATGTAATGATAACTCACCTTACAGAGCAAGTGTCATACAGTGGAGGTTAGCGCTTTATCTAACACTATCGTAGGACAACTGCTCTAGCCATAATGATCCCCTCGGCAGAGACCAATTATCAGGAGGGGGTCATTATAAATGGTATTAGAGCAAAACACGATCCATTATTGAAGTCCATTTCCCCCACTAGCGAACTCATCTTCCTTTTTTCAGTTCGGAGATGAACTGGCACAATGGAAGCTGGTGAGCCCAAGTGCGGAATCACATTCGTAGTATACTTTTTCTTTCTTTTTCCAAACATTGATCAATAATATACGTCTTTTTACCTATAGATTCTAGTGAACATTGGACCAAACACTAGATTGTCCCCCATTCCGCCAGCCAACACCGTTCAACAACCAGAGTTAAACAAAACACTGACATACATCCTAGCCACCTTTCCGGGCTGCCATGTCTCAGCAAAATGCAAGTCATCCCACGGAGCCACAAACCAACTAGCTGTGCATCTTCCACGACCTATCCCCACCAAATTTCAATGGCACAGAGACAACAGTCCAAACTGAAGAATGGTTGGACTTCATCTAAGAGTTATTGGTAGGGATAAAATGTCCTAGAAGCATGGAAATCACCTTAACAGTGTCTTCATTAGTCAGATATGCTCGTAGATGGTGGAAGTCAACTCTAGATAACACCCTCCTGGAGAAATCTTATGGGGATATAGAGTGGATCGAGTTCACCGACACCTTCAATGAGCACTTTATTCCCATCATAGACCAAGACGAATTACAAGAAAGGTTCTTACACCTCAAGCAAGATAATCACTTGGTCCTGGACTATGAGAGGGAGTACTCTCACTCAGCTCGCTTCGCTGGAGGATTCTCTCTTAGCGATCATGACTTCGCAACCGCGACCTCAAAGACTCCACCCAGCAACCACTCATCTTCACGACCCACTCTTCATTTGCGCACATCTTAGAGTCCATAAAAACACTAGAAGCAGATCACCTCATGGTTCAGGGCTGAAGGAAAACCCGACATAATCAGTCATGGAGAACCACAAAAATCAGAGAAATTTGCCCCCATTCAGAGGCGGGGCACAAATGGACAAAGAAATCACGACCTTTCCATCACACCTCGAGGCCATAACATCGACCACAACACCCAACTCCACCACAAGCCCAATAACCACCACCTAGAAATACAGAACTCTTCTAAGGGAACAATTTTCAATGTCAACAGTCCGACCACATAAAGGCCAACTGCCCGCAAAGGAACTTCCCACCAAGTATGGAGGCACCGACACCATTCCAAGTTGCACTGACACTATTCCAGGGGAAAGGAAGAGGCCATAGAGGCGTCTACCAAGGAAGAAATGGAGGTAATTGAAGGAACACCCTACCTCCACTACAACAAGCATATGCGTTGGACCTTACTCGAGAGTACGAGCCCCATGACATACTGACAGGTAACTTTTACTTTTCTGTATTTTTCCCTACGGTAACTTAATCAAGAAATTTTTTCACACTTTATAAAATTTATTACAGGTGTATGCATGGTAAGTGGAAAACCTTCACACACCCTATTTTATATAGGAGATTCACACTCATTTGTATCAGAAAGCTTCATCCAAGACATACCAAACGTTGAGTACCCCTCTGTACTACGTCTAAGAGTTATCCTCTGGACGGATTAGAGATACTCTCTTCTACCCAATGCATGTTACCAGTCTATTTATAGGAAGATTGTTTCAAAGCCACCATCACAATGTTAGCATTTCCCGAATTTGACCTCATTATAGGAATGGAGTGGTTAAAAATGCATGGCGCACTAACAAACTGCGTAACAAAAGAAATCACCTTACACCACGCATCAAATAATAAACTCATCTTCAAATGTTTTAAATCAATTTCCTGAACATTACCATCCTCCATTCAAGCAGTTAAAGCTTATACTCAAGGAGAGGAGGTATTCGAGATATGCTTTGAAATGTTAGGCAGCAGTAGTAATATATTCGAGATGCTAGTAGTTAAGGATTTCCTCGAGGTGTTCCCAGAGAAACTACTTGGACTACCACCCCTCCTTGAGGCAGAGTTCAAAATTGAACAAGTACCCAGAGCTCGACCTGTATCCCGAGCCCCTTACCGAATGATCCCAAGAGAACTAGCCAAGTTTAGGAAGAAACTAGAAGAGTTGGTCAAAGATGGATTTGTCCATCCCGGTTCATCGCCATGGGGAGCCCCAATCCCTTTTGTCAAGAAAAAGGATGGGACGCTATGACTTTGTATCGATTATTGGGAACTCAATCGACTAATGGTATGAAACTGATGAGTCCTGATCATATACACTTTTATGGACTCATCTGGGCCGTTTTTCTAGTCATTTCACCGCACTTTAGCCCTGTTATAGTTCATATTGATCAATCCATGCTAGGTGCACATCTAGGCCCACTTTGGTGTGATTTTCGTGCTTATTATCATTAGTAGTATTCATGTGCTGTCAAGTGCCACTTTCAGTGGCTAGATTTGTGGTTGTGCCTGGAATAGGAGTCGTGCGAGTGTTCCCGGTGCAATTCTGCACAGGAACACTGCGCACGATCACCGGTTCTATTGCGCACGACCACTGGTCGTGCGCCACTGATCGTGTGCACTTGACCCTTTTTTATGAGTTCTGTTTGGTGCAGTGCGCACGACCATCAATGCCAGCGCGCACGACAACCGGTCGTGCGCCACTGCTCGTGCGCATTTGCCATTAAATTTCCGAGTTCTGTTTGCTGTAGTGCGCACGACCATCAACTCCAGTGCGCACGACCACCGGTCGTGCGCCACTGGTCGTGCGAACATGTTATTTTATAATTTCTGTCTTTGCAGGTTCCGTCCAGGCAGAGCGCACGATCACAGGATTCTAGTGCGCACGACCACTGGTCGTGCGCCACTGACCGTGCGCACTGTTTAATTCCAGCGCCTATAAATTCCCTGCTCGCGATTTAGGTCAGGACCCCCGCTTTCTTCCGCCGTTTTCCGCCTGGTTTGGTCCGACTTCGCCCCTCCATCGTCGCCCACCTTAGGGAGGATCTCCGGGCAAGCTTTCAACGCCAAATCTTCGCCGGAGTTTCCTCTCGGCCTCCTCCTTCATCCAAGAGCTCCAAAGGAAGACCTAGCCGCCATTACCGTCAAGCAAGAGGAAGTTTGCAACCTCTACCGGATCGTGACACGAAGAAGACGGGTCCATTGGAGAGTAGTGACAGCTCTCTCTACCCCGGACGTAGTTGTGGACCGAGCTTGGACGCGGATTGACAACCCGGCGATTCCAACCGTGAATCTTCAACGAGCCTTCGGATTCGGTCGATTTCTTGCCTTGTTCTCCTTTTATTGATTGTTGTAATAGTTAGATCTTGTATATTTTGATGAAGTTGCACTTGAACTAATTTGTATTTCCATATATTTCTTGTATTTGTGAAATGCTTGTTATTTGAGTTGCTTGAGGTGCGCCCCATTCCATCCTCCATCCCACCATCGTGTCCGGTGCCGCACTAGCAATTGCTAGTGGCGTGCTTGTCGAAGAGGTGCTTGCGACCCTCATTCCACTAGCCTACTCGCCCATTCGCCTACCGAAGCGTGGCATCGCGGCCCGTAATCCATTCGCCTATCGAAGCAGCGCGCTCAAGGCCTGCATAGTTCGATTCCATTAGCCTTCTCGTCCATCCGCCCTTGCGACGCAGCGCGCTCAAGGCCTGCCTAGTTTCCATCCCGCCAAGCGAAGCTTTGCATAGCGGCATTGCATAGGAGTAGTTGTTAGCTTTTATTTTGTTTTCCAAAAGCCAACCCAACTCCCCCGCAATCCATCCGATTTAAGGACTTCGATCTCAAGTCCTGCCTCAATAGTAAACTCCACCTTATTGTGTTCCTCAAGAGACCGACACTCGGGGATTTATTCCCAACATTTATTACTTGAACGATCGGTACACTGCCGTTTCGTGTCGCAGTCGAGCTACCGCCTATAGCGGTGTGCGAGATTTGCGCCATCAAGTTTTTGGCGCCGTTGCCGGGGAACACAGTCGTGTGAGTTTTCTGTAGAGGGAAAATTTGAGAGAAAAGCCCTTCCATTTGTAAATTGCATCTTTTATTTTATTTCTGTTCTCTTTATTCCATCTTCTTGTTTTATAGTAGGTTGTTTTAGTAAATTTTTGTTAGGTGTAGTATTTCGCACAATAGTGTTCTTCTTTTTGAATCGTTTTATCTTCACACTATGTGGGCACATCTCAATTTCCGTTGCCGTTGGTGTGGAGCTACCTCCCACTCTAGTGATGAATGCCCTACGGAGAATAGTAGGCATAATTCTTATAGCCCAGCATATGGAGCACCGACTTCGTCTGGTACTCCATATGGTGCGCGTAAGTCTTATGGCTACTCTGCTGAGCCTTTACCGTCATACTTCTTTTCGGCTTCAGCACCCGCTGTGCCAAAGAAGCTTGCTAGGCAGTGCCAGTTTTGTCGGAGCACAGATCATGCCCTGAAGGATTGTGTTGCTTATCTTCGCCAATTGGATGAGGATGACGAGCCGGATATCCGGATCGTCCCGAATCCTAACTCTGGCGGCACACCTTCAACATCCGGTTATGTGTCTTTGTCACCTTCACATCTTGAAGGGTATGGCATGGACACGGTCACTGGATGTGTGGCTGATCTGGGCACCGACATTGCTGAGCCTATTCTCCCGGTGCATCCACCACCTCCAGTGGATTCGATTCTTTGTGAGGAATCGGTGCTCGACTTTTATCCGAGCACTACTCCTCCCCCTGTTGTGCATACTATACTCGTCTCCGACGACATTGTTGATGATGTGTCGCAGGAGGAGGTGGTTGATCTTAGTATTGTGTCTACTCTTATGGAGGAGGACAACCTTCTAGGTGAAGAGGAATTTTCCTCAGCACCGGTGGAGGAAGTCCAAATCCTAAGCTTGGCCACCGTTGATCCTGCCGAATCTTGTAGCATTGATGACAATGCAAACATTATTTTACTTCCCCAGCCTGATGGGAGGGAGACCGGGACCACTCCCCCTATTTCTGATTATTTATGTCATTCTTCTCTTTTATTTCCTAACCCCCCTTCTTCATCTGAGCCTGTGCAGGTTGAGTCTTCACAGGTACTTCAGGAGGACTTGGAGCTTTGTGCTCAAGTCAATGATGAGTGTGTCCTTTTATGCGAGGAGGTTGATCCCTCCTCCATTAAGGAAGCCTCATTCATTGCCTTCTCCTCCTGCGGACCTGCTGTGGACGAAACCTTGCTGGGCAAGGATAGTTTTGGTGAGATGAGTGAGGACCAGACCTCCTCCTCTTCTTACTTTCTTTTCCCTCTACCTGTGATGGGCAGGTATTTATATTTAGGTAGAGGGGTGACTGCTCTGTCTCCGTATCGGTACCCGCTACCGATGCGCATATTAGAACAGTTACCTGTACATTTTCTTTTTCATAGGCCTATAAGCTAGAATTGTACAAAACTTGAATAAGTCATGCTGGGAGGACAATAACCCCAGTAGTTATCTTTCTTTTCTGCATTTTTATTTCTTCTAATCATGTTTAGCTAGCTGTAGTTTATTTTAGTTTGTCATTTTTCTTTTGTTTTTGCGGAGCTGACCCCTGCAGGTATCTTTTTCTGGATGGCGGATGCTGCAGTTTTGTCTTAGCTTACACGCCAATCTTCTGGTGTGCTCATTTCTGAGCACTGGGTACTCTCTTTCCCTAGCCTTTTCTGATTTTCATGTCATATATTATGCGGATTGTTTAGTTTAAGTCTGGGGGAGAGTAGTTTTGTTTACCCGCTCACGTGCACTATTGCACTGCATGCTAGAAGATTTCATTTAAAATGTTTTGTTTATTTTCATTGCACACCACATCACCCACTTGAGCGCGTACTCATCTGTTTGCTTGCTCTGTTGTGAATTTAATTCTTCTGCTTATTTGGAAAAGTCTAGGTGATGGCTTAGGACTATGTAGCAGAGTAAAATGTTGACTCCCGTAGTGCTCCTAGTCGAGTGCTCGGTTGCATAGGAATTTGTGTAGGTTAGATCTCTTTTTATACTATGGTTTTATATTTCTCTCTATTAGTGTAAATGTTGTTTACTCTACTCAAATGGTGAATCCGGTGTGAATCAAACGGTAGCATAGGGATGTGTGTAAACGATCGCTAGATTCGTATTGCTTGAGTCGGGAGAAAGGAGAATCTTTCTCGGTGGCTAGAACTTGCCCCAAGCGATTCTTGAAGCATTGACATAGGATAGTTCTAGTGCGTGAGAATGACGTAGGCCATTATTTTGGCCCGGTTGAACTTTTTATTTCATACCTATCGTCTACCCTTGCTAGCCCCTTTGTGCCTACCCTTTTCTAGATTCAGCTCCACATTTATCTCACCAAAGCCTAAAAGCCTAGCCTAGTCGCACACCCAAATCTGAGCTTTAGTTGTAGTTTCATTTACATTTTGGGGGTGTTGATTGTGGTGTCTATTATGTGAATCTGTGGATGTGCTCATTTGAAAATTTTGCTGAAAGAAAAAAAAGACAAGAAAAAGAAAGATAGAAAGAAAAATGAAAGGAAAAGAGAAAAAAAAGAAAATTGAGTTTTATTGAAAAATCATATAGAAATATTATGTATTGGGAGTAGGCGGTGCACACACCTGTGTTGCAAAAGTCCAAGTCTGGGGGTGTGGTGCACTTGCATTCGATTTTGGTGCGCGGGTAGTTATTTTTAAAGCTCATTTGGGTTATGTGTTTAAGCCATTTTGTTTATCATCGTTTACCTCACCGTAACCCAAGCCCCATCTCTAACCTAAAGTCCTACCGACTCACGCTATGAACCAATCTAGTGTCGTGGAGAGAATGTGACCGGGCAAGCCTATGGTCACCGACACCGATGGATTTCGGTGGAGTTTATCCAGCACCCCAATCTCGAGCAATGCTCGTCTCAGCATTTAGTTTACTTTCTCCATATGCATGACCGAATGATTCACCGTTGTTCACCACTTTGAGTAGTTGTAATATGCTTTTACTCTTTTAGAAATATATAAACTGTTTATATAATCAGAAATCTTCTCTACTACTCTTCTTATGCATGTGAGCATGCGACTTCGCATGGTACTCTGTATTGTAGTTTTAAGCCATCTACTTTTCTTTCCCCGTTCGCTTAGAATTTGTTTGCTCGGGACGCGCAAACAGTTAAGTCTGGGGGTGTGATGAGTCCTGATCATATACACTTTTATGGACTCATCTGGGCCGTTTTTCTAGTCATTTCACCGCACTTTAGCCCTGTTATAGTTCATATTGATCAATCCATGCTAGGTGCACATCTAGGCCCACTTTGGTGTGATTTTCGTGCTTATTATCATTAGTAGTATTCATGTGCTGTCAAGTGCCACTTTCAGTGGCTAGATTTGTGGTTGTGCCTGGAATAGGAGTCGTGCGAGTGTTCCCGGTGCAATTCTGCACAGGAACACTGCGCACGATCACCGGTTCTATTGCGCACGACCACTGGTCGTGCGCCACTGATCGTGTGCACTTGACCCTTTTTTATGAGTTCTGTTTGGTGCAGTGCGCACGACCATCAATGCCAGCGCGCACGACAACCGGTCGTGCGCCACTGCTCGTGCGCATTTGCCATTAAATTTCCGAGTTCTGTTTGCTGTAGTGCGCACGACCATCAACTCCAGTGCGCACGACCACCGGTCGTGCGCCACTGGTCGTGCGAACATGTTATTTTATAATTTCTGTCTTTGCAGGTTCCGTCCAGGCAGAGCGCACGATCACAGGATTCTAGTGCGCACGACCACTGGTCGTGCGCCACTGACCGTGCGCACTGTTTAATTCCAGCGCCTATAAATTCCCTGCTCGCGATTTAGGTCAGGACCCCCGCTTTCTTCCGCCGTTTTCCGCCTGGTTTGGTCCGACTTCGCCCCTCCATCGTCGCCCACCTTAGGGAGGATCTCCGGGCAAGCTTTCAACGCCAAATCTTCGCCGGAGTTTCCTCTCGGCCTCCTCCTTCATCCAAGAGCTCCAAAGGAAGACCTAGCCGCCATTACCGTCAAGCAAGAGGAAGTTTGCAACCTCTACCGGATCGTGACACGAAGAAGACGGGTCCATTGGAGAGTAGTGACAGCTCTCTCTACCCCGGACGTAGTTGTGGACCGAGCTTGGACGCGGATTGACAACCCGGCGATTCCAACCGTGAATCTTCAACGAGCCTTCGGATTCGGTCGATTTCTTGCCTTGTTCTCCTTTTATTGATTGTTGTAATAGTTAGATCTTGTATATTTTGATGAAGTTGCACTTGAACTAATTTGTATTTCCATATATTTCTTGTATTTGTGAAATGCTTGTTATTTGAGTTGCTTGAGGTGCGCCCCATTCCATCCTCCATCCCACCATCGTGTCCGGTGCCGCACTAGCAATTGCTAGTGGCGTGCTTGTCGAAGAGGTGCTTGCGACCCTCATTCCACTAGCCTACTCGCCCATTCGCCTACCGAAGCGTGGCATCGCGGCCCGTAATCCATTCGCCTATCGAAGCAGCGCGCTCAAGGCCTGCATAGTTCGATTCCATTAGCCTTCTCGTCCATCCGCCCTTGCGACGCAGCGCGCTCAAGGCCTGCCTAGTTTCCATCCCGCCAAGCGAAGCTTTGCATAGCGGCATTGCATAGGAGTAGTTGTTAGCTTTTATTTTGTTTTCCAAAAGCCAACCCAACTCCCCCGCAATCCATCCGATTTAAGGACTTCGATCTCAAGTCCTGCCTCAATAGTAAACTCCACCTTATTGTGTTCCTCAAGAGACCGACACTCGGGGATTTATTCCCAACATTTATTACTTGAACGATCGGTACACTGCCGTTTCGTGTCGCAGTCGAGCTACCGCCTATAGCGGTGTGCGAGATTTGCGCCATCAGAAACACCTACCCCCTTCCCCGAATAAATGAACTCTTCAACCAACTTCAAGGCGCTTGCATCTTCTCGAAACTAGATTTATGATTCGGCTACTACCAATTACGAATCCAGGATGAAGATATCCAAAAGACAGCCTTTAGCTTAAGGTATGGGCTATACAAATTTATAGTAATGCCATTTGGCCTAACTAATGCCTCCTCAACATTTATGATGTTAATGAACCAAGTCTTAGGAGCCTACCAAGACATCTTTGTCATCATCTTTATAGATGACATTTTGGTGTACTCCAATACCGAGAAGGACCATACCCAAACTTGAGGTTGGTTTTGGAAAAACTAAAGGAGCAACACTTATTTGCTAAATTTAGGAAATGCGAATTTGGGATAAAAGAGGTTGGCTTTCTGGACCACGTGATCAATGGAGCAGGAATAACAGTAGATCCCACCAAGATTCAAGCCATATAAGACTGTTAAAAACAGTAACAGACATCCACAATTTTCTAGGACTAGCAGGATACTGCCGCATATTCGTGGAAGGATTCTCAAAGATTGCCCTCCCTTTTACAACCCTCACCAAAAAGGACACCCCGTTCAAATGGTCGCCTCAATGTGAAGCCGCCTTCCAGAACTAAAAAATAAGGCTAACATCGACACATATCCTCACCCTCCCCTATGGAAAGGAAGGTTTCCAAATATATACCGACGCCTCCCTTCAAGGAATGGGAGTAGTCCTAATGCAAAATAGAAAGGTAATTGCCTATGCGTCATGAAAACTTAAAAAGCATGAACAGAATTACCGGAGACACGACCTGGAACACGGAGCCGTAATCTTTGCTCTAAAAATCCGGAGACATTCCTTTATGGGGTACACTGTGAAATCTTGTAGTATCATACAAACTTTAAATATATACACAACCAAAAGGATCTTAACTTACGACAAAGGCATTAGTTAGAATTCTTGTGCGATTATGAGTATACATTACATTGCCATCCAGGTAAAGCTAATACGATCGCAGACGCTCTAAGCCGAAGACCACCTGCCTCAAGTACTGAAATGGTAGAAATGAAGCTCGCTCACATACTAGAATGATTAGATGTTACGTTGGTATATCCATCTCATCCCGGGTCAGATGACAAGTACCTAAACTGGTTGAAAGTCAAGTGCTCCGTAAGGGAGCAAATCAAGGAAGGACAAAAGGAGGATCAGACCCTAGATTCTATCATTCAAGCCCTCCCGGAAGGCCCACAAGAGGACCACTCAATGAAGGATGACATACTTCACTTCCAAAACCGCTTCTATATTCCCGCAGTCGGAAAGATCAGAGAAGAGATCCTACAAGAAGCTCACTTTACCAAGTACTAAGTACACCCAGGAATCACCAAGATGTATGGTGACCTCCGAAGAACACTATATTGACTCGGGATGAAGAAGGATATAACTAAGTTTGTAACACACTACAAAGCTTGTCAAATGGTAAAAGCCGAGTGTAGAAGTCCCGGAGGCCTACTGCAACCCATGTCTATCCCCGAATGGAAGTTCAAATACATCTCCATGGACTTCGTCCACGGTTTACCCCGCTCCCACTCAGGAAATGACTCCATATGGGTAATAGTAGACCGACTAACCAAAAAGCATGGTTCATCCCAGTCCGAAAGGAAGCCTCAGTAAGCGATACCAAGGGTTACCAAAGATAATTGTTTCTGATAGAGATGGCCGCTTCAACTCCAAAGAGTGGAAAATGGTACAAGCATACCTAGGCTCAAAGTTAATCTTTAGTATCGCTTTCCACCGCCAAACATATGGCCCAACTGAACGAACAAATAGGACTATGGAAGACTTACTCCAGCTATGCATTATAGAATATAACGAACCCTGGGAGAAACTCTTACCCCTCATAGAGTTTTCTGACAATAACAATCTGCAATCAAGTATCAGAATGTCTCCATACGAAGCCTTATATGGCAGGAGGTGCTAAACACCATTATCATGGACACAAGAAGAAGATCCGCAGATGCTCAAAGTATAATTTATCGATGACACTACCATCAGGATTATACGAGAAAGAATGCTCGAAGCTCAAAGACGACAAGCCAAGTATTATGACCAAAAGCAACGAATGGTCGAGTTCCAAGTAGGAGACCGGGTATTCTTGAAGATAAAGCCAGTATGCAGAGTTTCTCGTATTCGGAGTCACCACAAGCTCAACCCCCGATATATGGGACCATATACAATCTTAGAACTAATCAGACTCCTAGCTTACATGATAATGCTTCCCCTAGATATTGCCAATTTACACAACGTATTCCACGTCTCTTCGCTCCGACGAGCTCTACTTCATCCAGACCAACACATCTCTTCCCCATCGGGACCATTAGCTTCATATAGATCAGTTCGTCTTGAATGAATACGAGTTATAGACTCAGATACTTAAATATTATAGAAGAAGAAAGTTCCACTAGTAAATGTCCTATGGTCTAATCATGGTCAAGAGGAATCCATATGGGAACCTCGGGACTTAATGCAGCTTAAATATCCAGAGCTATATCTTACAGGTACCCTCGAAACCTTCTTGCATTACCTTATATTAAACTTCTTTACTTACTTTTGCACATATGAACTTAACTTCAATTTCAAGGACGAAATTATTTTTTTGTTTATTAGATTTGTAACATCCCAATTTAGGATAAGGATCCTAGGAGTATTGGCACACCAGATCACCTTGAAGACAAGGTTAAAACCCTTAAAGAAAGAGAAAGAGGCATGATGTGCATTTAGGCAAAGTGAACCAAACCAACACAATTAGCCCAACCCTTAAGCAATTGAGCCAACCATCTTCTTCCTCATGACCTAAGTAAACCAATTCACCTATTGATACACTTCATCACTTTGAAGACAAGAGTAAAGCCTTAGAAAGAGAGCATGGAGTGCATTTATACAAAATGGATTAACCCACTCAAATCAACCCCTGATTGGTCAATTGATCTAGCAACACCATGACCCATGACCAAGGCTAGCTAAACACTCAAAATGTCGACTTAAGTCAACATTTGGTCAACCCAAATTAAGCATGGTCAAACCATGGTTTAATTAAGTCCCAAACCCACTTTTGAAAATACCTTAACCCCACACTCACCCAAGATCCCCCAAATTGAACCCTAAACATATTAAGATCCTAAACCCAATGACCAAAATTAGATGACCATTAATTAACCTAAACACCCCCTTAAGAGGAAAATTACCCAAAATGGCAATACTTCAAAATGAAGTAATCATGCCCTCCCTTCAATCCTTCCCTCTTTGAGAGGCTAAAGGGAAGCTTCTAATATTATCTAAAGCCTCAAAGGACAGCAAAGTGGCTAGAAGTACAAGCTTTGCCCACCATGGTAAGCTTAAGAGAAAACTCGCAAACCTCACCACTAGCCTATAAAAGCCATCCTCACCCTTCAAAGACCTCACACCAGCCCCAAGCAATAATCCTAAGCCGAGAAATTGAGTGGATGCCCTTGGGAGGAGTGTAGCCAACTAAGCCAACCAAGCCAACCAAGCCAACCAAGCCATGGATGCCTGAACCCGAAACAAGAGAGCAAGGAAAAAATCTGGTGAGATTCCTTCCCCTTTCCCTTCTAAAATCATCTTAGAAGGTTTTCGAATCAAAATCGAGCTTAATTGAGCCAAGATTTCATGTAATTTGGTGGATAAATGCCATCAGAATGACCTCGTAATTCCGGCCGGCGGCGACGACATCAGGCCGCCGGACCACCGCCAAGAGGTAGCCCTCACCATGAAAAAACTACTTGTTAGGAATAGTGCCCTGCAATGTTTCTGATTTGAAGAAGTGCTCAGATCAATGATAAAAGCACTATGTATTTGATGGTATGTCTTACTTATAACTGTAGAGTATAGACAACATGTCCATTACTTCTCTAATCCATCTAAGTCCAAAATCGTTGAGAAGGATTGGATACATTGTTGAAATAAGATATATATATATATATATATTTATATCGTTGAAATTACTCGCAGAAGACAACATAAAATATCAGTCAAGAATCATCTTGACATTAAGAATAACACGATGATATCATTGTGTCAACAAAGTACACATGACAATATCATTGTGAGAACAAGAAGAAACAAATTAGTTAAGGTATCGTCATAACAACAAGTATAACATGACGATATCATTGTAACAACAAGTATCACATGACATCATCATTGTGTTGACTCAAGAAGGGTCTAGGATTATCACTGAGAAAGTAAGGGTATCGTTGAAAAGACTGCCGTGTTGAAGCTCGTCAGAATTCATAAGTAAAGTATCTGGCTAAGAAGACATATCGTCACAAAGAATCTATATCGTCTTGAAGACTCAATTAGTGATCGTGGAGATAGTTTGCAGGCGAAGTAATAGTAAAAATGATCTCGACGATATTGGCGAGAAGACCTCATATCGATAATATGATCTTGACGATATTGGCGAGAAGACTTCATGACACCGTGACTACATATGTAGCTGAGATATTCAATATCGTTGAGATATCTACCTCATGTGAAAATTCCGGAAGACTTGAAGAAATGTATAAGTCCCAGATGGATCGCTGAGACAATTAGTTCTGTCGTCGAGATGTTGCTCATATTGTCGAGACAGACCGATATTTTTTGAAATGTGCTGTCTGCATTTAATGCCGCCGTCTAAGGGACCAACTGATGAATGTTGTTAAGGAATGAGCTTCTGACATTAATGAGTGCTCAGAATAGACCGTTAGAAGGCCTTGTCATTTAAAAAGACAAAGTGTGTGCCCTAACTAAAAATAGAGAATAGAATCGGAACACAGAACGACTGTAAGAAGAAGGAACAATTTCTTGAGAACAATACACTCATACTCTCAGTTCTCTAAGTCCCAATCAAGCACCATCGACTGATAAGCCGTGTTCCAGAAAGAAGAAGAGGATAAAAGAGAAGCTTTTGTGCATCAGTAAAACTCTCTTATAGCTTTCTCTTCAAGTCTAGAGGCCTTCTGCATCAGGCTTCAGAAGAACTCTCCAGAAAATCTTTTGTTGTGAGGAGTATTCTTCAATCTTGTAAAAATAACATATTTTCTGTAGGACTATTTGAGTCTGAGTTATATGGTTCCGATTGAACTCGAGGTAGGATCTTTTATAGATCTGAGTTGTAGGGCCTGGAGTGCCCGAGTTCTAGGGTTCCTGGAACCTGAGGTAAGATCCTAGAAGGATCTGAGTTGTAGGGCCTAGAGTGTCTGAGCTGTAGGGCCTTTGTTCCTAAAGTGTAGGATCTGTGCAAGAGATCTGAGTTTTGGTAGAGTTTGCTGATTCTAGCACACTGTTAGATAGGCGCAGAGGGATAATGAAGTACTCTAGAGACATTGTCTAGGGGAACCACTATAAATTTGGTGTTTCTATGTGCTGTGCTTGGTGATTGTTTCCGTGCTGTGATTTTCTCTGTGTATTCTCAGGGTTAAATTTTAAATTAGCCACATCACATATTCTCCCCCCTCTAGGTGATAGTATCATAAACAACAAGTGGTATCAAAGTGAGGTTGATCAATGGGTGACTTAATAGTAAGATCTAGATCTGTGGAACTATTCCTAATGGCTAAAGGTGATCAACACAAGGAGTTGAGATCCATGAAACTTCCAGTGTGCTCCAAAAAGAATTTTCCCATTTGGAAAGAAAGGGTTAGATTGTTCATGGAGGCTGCAGATCCCAGCGTATTTGTTACTGTTCAAGAGAGACCTCAAATACCCATGACAGCCTCAACCATAGATCCTTCCAAGCAAGTACCAAAGAAGTACGTGTACATGAGTAAGGATGAATGAAAGATACGGGTTGTCTATAAACTACACCTAGAGGGGGGGGGGGTGATTAGGTATTTTCAGATTTCTCTGCTATTTAAGAGTTTATCTATCACAACACAAAAACATCACAGAAAACACATAATGATTTATAGTGGTTCCCTACAAGACAATGTGTCTAGAGGTAATCTACTGTCCCTCCCACCTATCTAGCAGTGTGCTAAACTAGGCAACTTCTCCAACTCAGATCTTTTCACTATAAACAGATCTTACAACTCAGGTTCACACAGAACCCTACAAAGCTCAGACTTTACAAGTCTTACAATCTCAGATCTTCAACAAGATCCTTCCAGACTCAGGTTCACTAAGAACCCTACCAACTCAGATCTATCACTAGATCCTACCAACTCCGGCTCACAAAGAAACCTACGAACTAATACACATATGTTGCTGTAGAAGAAAAGACTTAAGAATGAAAGCTTTGAATCACAAATTTTCTTCTTCTTCTTGTAACAATAAGCCCAAAGATCTAGTGGATCAATGAACCTTTCTTTAGAATCTTTTGTAGACCTTCACATCACAGCAACAATGAAGCCTTCTCTTTTGTTGATTCTTTTCTCTCTCTTCAGGAAATATGTATGAGAGTAAATCTTGAGAGAAGTACTGAGCAAGCGTATGGCTGTGGATAAAAATATCTCCTTGTATATTGTTCTGCAATTTTGCATAAAACCCCCTTATTGATTATTCCATAATCAATTTTCTCGTTTGAAAATGTCTTGTAGAATTGGCAATTCTTCATCATAATTACTAGTCATTCTTGGAACTTGCAGAATATAGAAATAATAAATTTCTTTCTTAAGTACTGTGCAACGACTATATTATGTAGAGAATATATAATTTATTGCTCCTTGATTTGTTCGCAAGATGACGGTGTGAACATTCCTTGAATATCAATTTCCAAGAAAAATCTGCGCATTAAATGCTGCTCTGTAATTTTTCAAGACGATGTTCATTCTTCAAGACGATATCATCTTGATCAGTGTATACGACATATATACTTCACGACCATATCGTCGACATACTTCCTTCTTCACAACTCTGCTTGATATCTCAATGATCTTACTTCTTCTAGGCGACATCATCGTCACTTTCAATAAGACTTAGACTTATTCTTCAGGTTGACTGTCTTTCTTCAAGATGACATTGTCTTGAACTTCTAGACGACATGAGGTCTTCAAGTCGATGTATGTCCATATGAACCTTTCTTCATGACTTAAGGAGTTATGTCTTTTAGCTTCAAGGTTAAACTTCTTCTTTAAGACGATATCATCGAGACATATTAGCTTTGTCCACGATAAGCTTTCTTCAAGGCGCTGTCGTCGATATTTGAACTTAGATTTATCCACGACAAGCTTTCTTCAAGATGATGTCGTCGATATCTGAACCTAGCTTTATCCACGACAAGCTTTCTTCAACCTTCAAGACGACGTGTCTTCCTCAAGACGATATCGTCGAAACTATTTCGACGATATGATACTTTTCTCCACGATTCTTCTGCTGAGTCATGAGATGATATTTTACTTAGTTAATTTTTATTACTTTTATCGTCTATATACTAGTGATATAGCTTTGACGTATTTGTCATAACATGAACTTAAGCACAACATAAAAAAAACTTAGATTGTCTATACTTGTGTTCCTTCTTCAAATCTAGAGACATTGAAGGCATAATACCCAACAATCCCCCCTATTTGAAGAAGCCAGAACATACAGGTATAGATAGGCCTTACTAATAAATATAATCATTGATAATTAATTAGGCATTTAATCTCTGCATACATTGATTAATAACAGTCCAATACATTAACAATATATATTAGATACACAAATGTAAAGCATAGAAGTGTGCAAGTGATATCTAGAATCCTTCTTCTTTTTAATCCTTCTGAACATCTTTGCCTTTTCCAGATGGTCCAGCCTTCTTTGATTGCTCAACATCAGCCTGTTTCTGCTTTTGCCTTTCAAAGTAGTTATAGGGCTTAGGGTGGTATCCGAGAGGTGGATGTGCAGGCATTGAGGTATCTCCCATTTTGAACTTGAACTAATAATCCCTTTTGTCAGCTTCACATATTTCATATTTCTGCCATTCCTCTGAACTGTAGAATTTACCCCTGTCATGCTTTCCCTGTTGACATAGATTCCAAGTGTTCAGGATGATATCCCTGAGCAAGGGCTCCATTCTTCAAAGTTAGGGTTTTTCTTAACTTCTTCCATTCTCCTCTTCTAAGCTTCTTGCTCTTCAGGATCAACATAATGTTTTTTACTCTTTTCGGTTTGCCTACTCCCACTTGCAAGCTCATCAACAAAATACTCTTAGTAGCTATCAGGCATTTGATATTGGTCTGGAGCTACCTCAGGCATTACACTTTGAGATGGTTCTTCAGGGAGATTGCCTTCAGGAATTGGATGTTGGTAGGCTATCCCATTGTTAAAAGGTGCAAGATCCAAAGAGAACCTTACTTCATTTGCTTGCCACATGACATGGTGGATTGACATTATCTGCCCCTTTCTGGCTTCTGAAAATATTTCTTTAGAGAGGGATACCTGAAAAGCTTGAAGTTGTCTAGCCAGAAGGTTATTAAGATTTCTAATGGCATCCATAAGAGTTCCCTGAGATGCTCTGACAACCCGATTGAAAGAATTTGAAAGATGATCTTGGGTGACTTGAAATTGGTGCAGTAAAGTTTCACCTACATTGTCCACTAGATCTTGAGAGACTTGAGCCGAGGATGATATTCTTTGAAGTACTGTGTTGATGGCATCCTCAAAATCATTAAAGGATATATCTTGATTGTGGATGATGGACTGCTGGTTTTGTCTCTTAGAGTATTCAATCTATCAAGTACAATGTTGAGTTGATGTCCAATGAGAAAGGTAGCTTGATTTATGTGGCTATTTCAGTCCCTGTATTGGCAACAACATTGGCAGCAGTATGATATACATTTGTGTTTTGATGGTTTAGATGCTTAATAACTTCTTGCAGCACATCAATTCTGGTACATACGTCATTTCTATAACTTGTAACAGCCTGATTGACATAGGCTTCAAATTGTTCTCTTTGTCTATTTAATAGACCTTCCATTTGTGACTTGAAGTCAGATGATGGAACAGTGGGAACTGTGCTGGGTAGAGGATGTTGCTCATCTACTATTCTTTGAGGTGACGACAACATTGTGGATTTACCAGTATGCTCCCCCTCCATTGGTGCAGGGGTTTCAAAGTGGTGCTCATATTCTTCTCCTTCTGAGAGTGTATGCATTTCATCATTGAAAAAGTCATTCAAGGACATGTCAGACTGATCATGTTCTTCAATAGCTGCATGACCACTTGGTTCTCTTTCAGGTAGCTGCTCTTGAGCTGGATCCACCTGCTCTTGAGGTGCAGGAGAACTATCCATTCTAGGGGTTTATTCTCTCATTGGCTCCCCCTCAACAGGAGTCAGGGGTTCCTGAGGAACTGTAGGAACTGAGGCATGGATCTTTGAGCCTTGAGCAGAAGATTCACCTGCCTCTTTCTTTGTGAATTTCTTCTCCCATCTGCTCACAATTTTTACATCTATCTTTTTGATATAGTGGAGAGGAGTTGATTCTAAAACCTTGAGAAGATGAGCAATGCTATTCTTTAGATATAGAGACAGAATTCTCCCAAAGTTTGGAGTGCTAATGTGTTATGTAATCTTGTCAAACACCAACTTTCCCCAGTCAGTCTTTTTGTTTAACATTACCCCGACCATTACCTCAAAAATTCCTTTAGAGACTTGATCATGTGAGCCTGTCTTATATAGCAACACTTTTCCAATGATATCTGTAAGTAATTTGCCTTGCCTGGTCATGTGCATCCTCTGGAGACTGCCGTAAGGTTTGGTTTCAAACCTGCACCATGTCAGTCCTTCATAGATACCTGCCTCTGAGATTTCTTCTTCTACCTCATCTTTGTCAAAAGCAGTGAGTTGGAGGATTTTGGACAAACTTTCTGCAGTCACTTTGATTTTTTGTCCGACCACAATAGTACGAATTTCTCTTTCAGACTTATGAAATTCATCGGTCTCATAAAATGCCAAGATGGCAGAATGGTAGATACAAGTTGGCTCAGTAAGAATGTATTCTAATTCAGATGCACACAACATAGTGATTACCATATCCAAATCCTCTTTCGACTTATCAAAACTGCCTTTCAAAAGTTCTCCACCGGAAGGGATTTTCTCATCATTCTTTTTCGGCGCCATTCCGTTAGCAGAGAGTCGTCGGAAGTAAGAAGATGAAGGAAGGATTCTCAGGTTTCGTGTGTGCGTGATTTCTATGCTTACATAATGTTTAATATATAGAGTAATGTATTGGGAAGATAAAGAGGTGCGTACCTATTCAAATCCTTCCATATCGTTTTGAGAATCCCGTATTTTTGGTGCAATAATGACGGTGTCGTGTTCTATGATGTCATTTTGTCAGTCCAGAGTGTCGTCGAGAGTGTCTTTTTCGCCGAGAGTGTCTTTATTCTTGTCATCAAGACTTGGATGTTGTCATCGAGACTTCATCAATGTCGTCGTTATCAATTAAGATGATATTCTTTATGAAGCTGTTTTCCTCTAGAGTACTTTAAGTTTATGCTTTTTGGTGTTCCTGTCTTCACAAACTAAGATTGTCAGATCACTTTAGGGTGGACCTTGTGTGAGATCCAACCCATTATCAAAATATTTAACACTTACTAAAAAGTGATATAATGGGTTCAACATGCCCAATTTAAGAACTTAACATGCCCAATTCAATTTTGAATTGGTTGAACATAGACTCATCAAGGGGCTTAGTGAAAATGTCAACTATCTGCCTCTCTGTATTAACATACTCAAGGCAGATGTTCTCCTTTTCAACATGCTCCCTAATAAAATGATATCTAATTTAAATATGATTTGTTCTACTGTGTGCCACAGGATTTTTGGCAATGGAAATGGCACTTGAGGAATCACAAAAGAGAGGTGTTCTCTTAATGTGCAAATTGTAATCCTCTAATTGGTGTTGAATCCATAAGAGTAGTGCACATCAACTACCTGCTGAAATGTATTCTGATTCAGCTGTGGAGATAGCAATGTTGTTTTGCTTTTTACTACTCCATGACACAAGCCTTCTCCCCAAGAACTGACAAGTTCTTGAAGTGCTTTTCCTGTCCTCTTTGCACCAAGCAAAGTATGCATCAGAATAGCCACACAACTCAAAATCATTTGACTTAGGATACCAGAGCCCCAGATTTGGAGTACTCTTCAGATATCACAAAATTCTTTTCACTGCTTAACTGATGTATGGCCTACTAACAGTGAGGTAGAGCAATGAGCCAATTATGCTTCTATACATGGACTCATTATAAGGTTTCCCCTTTTCATCATTGTTTAGAGACATAGTTGAACCCATAGGAGTTCTCATAGGGGTAGAGTTCTCCATACCAAATTTCTTTATAATATTCAAGGTAAATTTGGTCTGAGAAATGAAGATTCCTTCCTCAGATTGCTTAACTTGGAGACCTAAGAAATATTTAAGTTCTCCCATACTACTCATTTGTGATCTTACCATAGCCCTTGACTACACCTCTGTCAGATCCTCCAATTTTAACTTTGGATCCATCTTCTACAGGTGCAAACTCCTTCAATAGGCTTCTTGTTCCAGTCATATGTATTAAACATCCACTGTCCAAGTACCACACAGGAGTCTTGGTGGTTTTTGGATATACTGTAAGTTTATAAAAGATGTAGTCTAAATGACCTAAAGGGGTGGGGGTGGGGGGGGGGGGGGGGGGGTGGGGTGGGGTGGGGGGGGGGGGGGGGGGGGGTTGGGTGGGGTGGGGGGGGGGGGGGGGTTGGGGGTTGAATAGGTCTTTGATTTTTACTTGGATGATATAGCTATCTTAGATTATACTAAGCAAGTAATCAAGCATACCAGAAAACACACAAGCATCTATAGTGGTTTCCCAAGACAATGTGTTTATGGGTAGTCCACTTTTCCCCCTTCACCCTTCTAATAGTGTGTTAGAAAGGGTCAACTCCTCCAATCTCAACTCCAAGAGCTTACAACTCAGATCTCTCAGGTTTTTCCAAACCCTACCTCAGGCTAAACAACCCTACAACTCAGATCAGCCCCTGATCCTACATCTCAGACCTCAGCAGGTCCTACAACTCAGGCTAAATATCCCTACAACTCAGGCTCAGCAGCCCTACCTCAGATCAGCTCCTGATCCTACAGCTCAGACCCCTTCCAGGTCCTACAACTCAGAGGAATCCTCCTCCTTCAACTCAGGCCTTCAGCCCTACAACTCAGGCTGTTAAGCCCTACAACTCAAAACCCTCAGGTTCTTACAATCTCAGACCAACTGGTCCTACAAACTCAGGCAGAATGCCCTACAGTAAAATAGTGTTTGAACTTACTACAGCTGACAACACAGTAAAGATGTCTCCTGTAGTTTCTGCACAGCTTGTGCTATCTTGTAGCTGGTGATGTTGATGGCAGCTACAACTTGATATTACTCTTTAGTTGAAGGGTGGAATGTCACCTTTCTCCTTCATGCAAAGGAGCTAACTTTATCTCTCAGATTCTTCTTGCTTGTTCAGTGAGCAGGAGGAGAATGAGGAGAACTTTTTGGCCGACAATGGAACAGAAATTGTTAAGCACTCAACCCGCCATTTCAAAGTTGCCCTAGATCTTCTTTTATACATCTCTGATCTTCAACGGCTCTTAGCTGACCTCCCGTCAGGTATGGGAGTGATTGGTGGTCCCCACAATGCATTCCTGTAGCTTGCACCAAAAGCAGAACCCGCCAGATCAAGTTTGAACTGTCTCAGCGGTTGGGCTGAGATGGTCAGCCATCTCAGCGGTTTTCTTCTATCCCATTCCAGCGGATCCGCTGAGACAGACAGTTGTCTCAGCGGTTTTCTTCTATCCCATTCCAGCGGATCCGCTGAGACAGACAACTTTCTTAGCGGTTTTCTTCTATCTGCAGCTCAGCTGGCCCAGACACCTTCTCAGCTGCTCCTGGCCTTGTCTCAGCGGTTCAGCTGAGACTGAGAGCTTGTCTCAGCTGTTTTGTCAGTAAACAAACTGAACAACCCCTGCACCTTGTTAAGTCCTAACCCTGCTTGCTTATGAGATAGAAATAGGGTTCATCAAATACAACTTGTACTTAGTATTGAGTGTGAGGCCTCTTCAAATCAAGGGAATATTGAGGGTTAATTTCCCAACAATCTCACCCTATTTGAAGAAGGCAGAACATTCCCAATGCTAAGGTACATTCCCAAATAAAAACATATCATGAAAATTAACTATGTAGCATTCATGATAACATTGCTTAAGATAACATTGTTTAAGCATACTTTGATACCTTATGACAGATTATGTAAAGCTTTGACTAGTTCATAGGTTATCTCCCCCTTTTTAACTTAGATAATATTAAGCTTATACATAATCACTACCTATACTAACTTTATCAGAGGGCTTACTCTGATTTAGACATAGCATTGGCCATCTCCCCCTTTCTGGTTTCTTCAATTATTTTTCCCTTAGGAATTGGGAGGGAACCACAACTGCATTTGCCAACTCCCCCTCAATCTGAGCAGGAACTTGCTCCCCCTCAAATTGAGAACTATTATCTTTAATAGCTGTTCTTGTTCACTTTGAACAATCATTTTAGCTCCCCCTCATTTGGCGCATTTCTATTGATCTTATGATTTAAGGGAAACCTAAAGCTCAGCTGATCCAGATTTTTTTGATTCAGCTGATCATTTTACTATATACTATCCTACATACAACATTCTCAGGGAGAATGTCTACCCTCTCATATGGACTATGCCTACTGTAAGTTTGATTAGTTCAGATGTCAGTATATCATAACAGTACATGTTGTCAGTACAGTTTATCATAACAGATGATGAAGGTCATATTACCACAAAGATTAATCAATACATCAGTGTGATTTGATAATCATGACAAAGCAGCACAAATTAATTTAACCAATAATACCATGGTAAAATTTAGCTAAATCTCAGTTTGCACAAACCAGATATAATAGTGATTTAAACAGATATATTAGTAATTTAAAAATCAGTTTTGCACAAAACAATTCAGACAAACTACAGTTCATTCATTGTCCAGCCATTCATAGGAAATTTATACATTCATTCAAAATTTCCTTTTCTTAGAGGAGGAACATGCATGAAAATCAGCAGCTGCTTCTTTTCCCTTGGTTGAGACCAGTTGATTTTCTGCAGTATCCATACTTTCAGCAACAATTTCCTCTTGGACTGTATGCTCCTTGTTTTTAGCAGGTACAACAATGTCTTCAGTCAGATTTGTAGCTGTGTCCTTTTGAGCATTGGTTGCTTCAATCTCAGCTATCTTCCTCTTGTGCTCTTGCCTTCTAAAATACATGAATGGTTTTGGGATGTATTTAGATGGCATTCTTCTTGGGTTATTTTTCCTTACAAGATTTTCTTTGAATACCTTGTCTCGTTTTGTGTTCCTTTCAAGATGCTTTATCCATTCCTCAGATGGATATAACTTATCAATATCTTTGCATATTTGACCATGGCTTAGCCATGCATTCAGGATTATCTCCTTGGAATCATCACTCCAGTATTCAAAGTCAGGGTCTCTACTATTTTCATCCCTTTGTTTGGCCATGAATTCCTCAGTGAGCAACACATGCTCTCTTTCCCTTTTCTTTTTCAATCTCTGATTTTGTGCTATGGCCTCTTGATGAGGGAAATCCCAGTCTTCTGCCCTATTAGCATCTAGTAAGGGCAGATTCAGAGCAATCCTTGTGCCTTGTAGCACTTTCAGTGTGAGGTCAGAATTGATGAGTGCATTTGTATCCTCCCCCTTTTTGGCTTCTTCATAAATCTGGTGATGGAGGTCTTGCTTAGCTGTTGAGATTGTGCCAGAGAGAGTCTGGAAGACATTCTCAAAGTCAGCTTGAAGCACATCTTTTAACTTGCTAACTTCTTCATTTAGATGGGAGGAGGTGGCTCTTGTATCAAGGGATTGGGACATGGTGGCAAGTTCTGCCCTCAGCTCTTCCTTGTAGCTGTCAGCAGCTTCATTTTACTTCATTGCAGTAGAATATACATACTCTTGGAGATGATTTGCTGACTTCTCTATGACTTCATCTGTTTGACTGACATAGTTCTTGACATATCTTATGTCCCGTTCAGACAACTGGAGGTGTTTGTCCATAGATCTTAAAATTATATTATGAGAGATAATAGATTTTTCAGCCAGATCAAACTATGTTGTCATCTGCTTGTTGAGAATTGCAGTGGTCTCCTTTATTTACTTGACTTCAGACATGACTTCAGCCTTCACATTTCTGATGGACTGATCAACATAATCCCTGAATGAGGTGGCTGATTGATCTATATGGGATTGCATGGAGGAGAGATGGGACTGTAGTAGCAGATTGATGGCATTGAGAAGAGCCTCATTGGGTGAGGTGGAAGTAGAGGCTTGCTGAATATGAGACACTGGGGCTGGTGGTCTTGGAGAGCTTGGAGTATTGAGGATATTGATGACAAAGTGGGCTGGAGGTTCATGCAGGGCTGCATCTGGGGCATCCACCAGCTCAGCACCTGCTATCATGGCATCAATATTATCAGTATGGAGCTGATCATCATCCATCCCATCTTCAGAATCATTATCATGATGATCATCTAGATTGTCTTCATCATCAAGAGCTTGTCTCTCCCCCTCAAAGAGTGCATCCTTGTCAGATGAATCCAGAAAGGTTGAGACATATATTTGAAGTTAGATTCAACTACCTAGGTATTCTGATGGTAAGAGGGTTAGATTTACCTATAACTTCATCTTTCTCTAAAGGTGTCTCTTTTTGCACTTCCCCTTCAGGTAGGTCAACTTGTATGGATGAGTCCATGAAGTCAAGAACATGGTCTTTTAGTGCTGATGACCCTTGTGGTTCCTCCGCCTCAGATGGAGCACTAGATGAACCTTGTGTAGGGATGGACCAAAGGGCTGGTTCATTAACAGGAATAAGTCTAATTCTTTCTTCAAGGTTGAAAATGAGTCTGTCAAGCTGACCTTGCATATCTTGGGCTGATGGCCTGATGTCTTCATCAACATCATAGATGGTTGTTAGATCAGTAAGGGCTGGTTCTTGTTGATGCTCCCCCTCATTTAGGTCATTCATTTGTCCTTGGGGAGCAAGGTCCACATTAGTTTAATATCAGAATAGACAACTAAATTGATTTGCTATGAATTATTGATTAAATGTGTAGGATGAAGGTTTAAAGAGTAGTTACTTGGAGGTTTGTTTGTGACTGGCTCCTGTGGATGGAAAGTGTCATCCTGTGGAGCATTCTTGGCAGGAGAATGTGATCTAGAGTTAGCAACAACATCATCATTCTTATCTGAGGGGTCAGACTCAGAACTTGATAGTATCAGCCTTGATTTCTTAGAGGGTTTGGTAGTTAATTTATCTTTTCCTTTAGACTCAGTGGTCTGACTCATTGGAAGGACCCTTGTGAATCTGTCCAAGGTCTTAATATCCATCCTCTTGAGGTAATGAAGGCTTAATCCTTTGGAATTGATGAACTTGTCAGGGTGTGATTTCATTAGATATAAGGAGAGAATTCTTCCCATGTTGGGTGCCTGAAGGCATTCCGTTATTCTTTGAAAAAATTACTACTCCCCAACAGGTTTTCTTTTTCAGAATAATCCTAGTCATGAGGTCAAACATGTACTGGGAGATAGTATCATGTGAGCCAGGTTTGCAGAGGATAGCTTTTCCCACAATGTCTGATAATAGCTTCCCCTTCTGACTGAAGAACTTCCTTTTTAATGATCCAACCTTGGCATCATTATATTCAGTCCAATTCAATGCCCTCTTCTTATCCTTCTAAGATATTTCTTCTTCCTCACTTGTGCTGCAGGATGGAAGATGAAGGGCTTTCTCTATCTTTGTTGGGGTTACTTTTATCCTTACTTCAATTATCTTGGATTTGATAGAGGACTTGGAGGAGGATAATCTGGCATTATTGAACCATTCCACAACTTCAGTTCTGAAAATAGGGCTTGGTTTAGAGAGAAGGTATTCCAGTCCTTGATCTTTAAAGAGTTGAATTACTCCCTTGATATCTTCAGAAGCACGAGCAAAACCATTCCTAACTATTTCATAACCCTCAAGAAGATCTTTCGAGCTTTTGGGAGCCATTACTATAGGAGATGAAAGCGCTGGGATGGAAGAGAAGGTGTTTCGTCTCGGCGGCTGGGAGTGAAGGGTCGTGTGCCTTTCACTTAAGCAAATGTCCTATTTATATGACCTTAGTCTTAGGTGAAATTAAACCTAGTAAATTAGATTTAATTGCTCTTATGATTAAGAGAGAAATGGGTTGCAATTAGACAACTTATGATAGATTCAACCCGTCTCAGTGGAACCGCTGGGACGGTGACATATCCATTGGGACAGAAGGCAATCAGCCGCTGGGACAGTTTTAGCCATCTCAGCGGCTGAGCTGAAATAGACTGATCTATTTAAGCTGATCTTACTACTTAACCATAATTTATATATGATTGATTTAAGGGCCTAAGCATGTCACTAATAGGGTTAATGTTTCAATACTTTAAATTACAATAAGTCAAGCATTATATTACACATGATTGAAAGATTTAAGTATTGTACCCTATTCAACATTTAACATTCCTAGTTCAAGTTTGAAAGCATTAAACTTAGCCTCATCCAAAGATAACCTTGTGTCCATTCTTCACAGGCTTGTAGTCCTGCAGAAGATTCCTTGTTCCCGTCACTCACTGTCCAAGTACCAAATCTGGTTTAGGCTGGAACTTGAACTAACCTGCAGAAGAAATTTAGTTATCCTTAGGAACCCAAGTAGCTTTGGGTCCTAGGTGCTTGTTAGCATGATGAAATGACCTTACACTAGCTGCACCCTTTGCAGGAAGGCTCATATTTGCATATGAAATATTAGGGTTGTGCCAACAATCTATGGCAAAGTGTCCCACTTTACCACAGCACCAACATTTATGAATGTTGTATCTCCTCTTCTGAGCATTTTTTGATGGATGTGCAACACAGTCTACATATTCAGGAGGAGAAACAACAGCTTTTCTCATGTTTCTTTCAGCAAGGATTTGGCTGAATGTCAATCTGTGTACAGTCTTGGTGGTCTTTGTATTTATGGTATCAACTTGTTTTGGCTTTTGGGTAATGCAAGTTTTGATGGCATTAGACACTGAGCACTTAGACAAGTCCACTGATTTGACAGCAGTCATGTTCTTGGCTGAATTAACCTTAGAAGCACATGCTTTCTTATTCATGTATAAAGGGGCTGATGTACTAAATACAAATGGTCCAGGTTGGGCCATTTGAATTTCCAAATGGGGAGCCTTCAAGGCACTCAATCCCATGCCCTTTCTTCCACTATGGGAAGGAGCATTTTCCTTCCTATAACAACTCCCATTCTTCCAGTGACCATAAATGCTTTCATGGTCATACCTGTTGGAAGAAAGTAACGCCTTTTGAAAGGTGGTTTGAGGCTTAGCCTTCCCCTTGCTCTTCTCTCCACTCACTTCTCCTACTTCCATTTTATTGAATCCTAGTCCTCTCCTATTGGTTTGAGAGGAGAAGGTGTCAATAATAGGAAGCACATATTTGGGCTTGGAGAATTGAGCCACCGGGCTTTTCTCCTTCACAAGCTTCTCCTCAAGGTCCTTGATGACCTTGTTCTTCAGGGAAATAATGCTTAATTGCACAATTGTTAATCCCTATAAATGGCTAATCTGTCTACTCATCTGAGCCACCAGGGAGGTAGGTTCAGTGTAGTCATTTTTATTCATCTTAAGGGAAACAATTTCCTGGGCTTGCCTCTTGGCAAGCTTCTTGCTCTTTTTCAGAGCTTCCAACAGAGCATCATACTTGTCAATCAATTGATTGACATCTTCCTCAGTTTCTGAACCACTTCCACCAATTGATGAAGGTGCTTCAGATTCTGGACATGCAAAATGATCAGAAAGAGAAATGAAGGAAATTAGTACCTGATCTTTGTCAGAACAATTCTGAATGTCTTCCTCATCAGTGAGCTCCATTAGACCTATCTGAACATTGTCTTCATCATCCTCCTCTATGTCACTATCTGGGTGTGATAGAGGGGCCCTGATTCCAGCCTTTGCAGCTGGGTAGTCTTCATCTTCTTCTGCTGTAAACAACCCAATGTAGGCTTCTTCTTCATTTTCAGAATCTGATGTTGAGGAATCAGATTCACTCCAGCTTCTTTCTTTCTTTGCTAGGAGGGATTTTTCACCCTTCCTATCTTTTTGGTGATGATGCTTCTTATCACCATTCTCCTTTCTTTTGGCTGGACAGTCAGCTATGACATGTACAGGTTTGCTGCAGCTATAACAAATAATATTATTAGAAACCTGTTACTAAGTTTGGAATCATACCTGTCACCCTCTGGGTGATGTCTTTCAGATTTCCTGCTTTCCTTCTTGTAGTGTGATGATGAGGAGGTCATGTTCTTTCATTGCTTCCTCTTCATCATTTTCTTGAACTGCCTTGAAAAGGCAGCAAATTCTTCATCAGAGGAAGAGCTTTCTGAGGTGCTGACTTCAGGTTCAGCACTCTTCCTTGGAGGAGACACCATCTTGCTCTTGCTTCTCTTGGAGCTGTTAGCTTTGAGAGCTACAGAATTCTCCCTTGCTTGAGCCCTTGTAGAGGTGTCCTCTTCCTTCCTTGCAGACAGTTGCATCTCATAGGAGAGCAATTTTCCAAACAATGTGTGAGTTGGGGTCTCACCAAGCTTGGCCACTTCCCTGATGGCACATATTTTTGTGTCCCAGTCCCTTGTTAGAGATCTAAGAAACTTATCATTCAGCTCATAGTTGGTGAATGCTCTCTCATACGTTCTCAGCTCATTAACTATTCTGAAGAACCTCTCATAGCACATGGAGATGCTTTCCTGGCTCTGCTGCATAAAGGCTTCATACTCTTGATTAAGGAGTGACTTCCTATCATCCCTTACTTCAGCTGTCCCTTCCATATATACTACCAGTGTATCCCACATTTCCTTGGCAGAAGTGCAGTGTACCATGTTTTGAAAGGTTGAGTCATCAATAGCATTAACTATGATGTTCTGGGCCTTTTTGTCCATGGTGAACAACTCTAGTTCATCCTTGGTCAAATCTTTGAATAATTTGGCCACTCTTCTTGTTGGATCTATAGTGGAGGTAGTTTGAAAAGTGAAAGGTCCTTCTTCAACTGTAATGAAGATCCTTGGATCAGATGCTTCCATAAACAGTCTGATCCTTTGCTTCCATATGCCAAAATTTTCTTTGTTGCATATGAGCAACTTCATAGATCTCATTTCCTTCTGCATTCCACTAGAGGCCATCTGATTCAGACTAATTAATACCTATTTTGGATCTGGTCAGACTATTAAGTCTTTCTTGACCAACCTACCTCTGATACCACTTCTAAGTTTATAAAGGATGCAGTCTAAATCACCTAGAGGGGGGGGGGGGGGTGAATAGGTCTTTTGATTTTTACTTGGATGATATAGCTAGCTAAGATTATACTAAGCAAGTATTAGCAAACCAGAAAACACACAAGCATCTATAGTGGTTCCCCAAGACAGTGTGTCTATGGGTAGTCCACTTTCCCCCTTCACCCTTCTAACAGTGTGTTAGAAAGGGCCAACTCCTCCAATCTCAGCTCCAAGAGCTTACAACTCAGATCCCTTAGGATCTCTCAGGTTTTTCCAAACCCTACCTCAGGCTAAACAGCCCTACAACTCAGATCAGCCCCTGATCCTACAGCTCAGACCTCAGCAGGTCCTACAACTCAAGCTAAAAATCCCTACAACTCAGGCTCAGCAGCCCTACCTAAGATAAGCTCCTGATCCTACAGCTCAGGCCTTCAGCCCTACAACTCAGGCTGTTAAGCCCTACAACTCAGAACCCTCAGGTTCCTACAATCTCAGACCAACTGGTCCTACAAACTCAGGCAGAATGCCCTAGAGTAAAATAGTGTTTGAACTTACTACAGCTGACAGCACAGTAAAGATGTCTCCTGTAGTTTCTGCACAGCTTGTGCTATCTTGTAGCTGGTGATGTTGATGGCAGCTACAACTTGATCTTCCTCTTCAGTTGAAGGGTGGAAGGTCACCTTGCACCTTCTTGCAAAGGAGCTAACTTTATTTCTCAGATTCTTCTTGCTTGTTCAGTGAGCAGGAGGAGAATGAGGAGAACTTTTTGGCCGACAATGGAACAGAAATTGTTAAGCACTCAACCAACCATTTCAAAGTTTCCTTAACATATTCTTTTATACATCTCTGATCTTCAACGACTCTTAGCTGACCTCCTGTCAGGTATGGGAGTGATTGGTGGTCCACACAATGCATTCCTGCAGCTTGCGCCAAAAGCAAAACCCGCCAGATCAAGTTTGAACTGTCTCAACGGTTGGGCTGAGATGGTCGGCCGTCTCAGTGGTTTTCTTCTATCCCGTTCCAGCGGATCCGCTGAGACAGACAGCTATCTCAGCGGTTTTCTTCTATCCCATTCCAGCGGATCCGCAGAGACAGATAGCTGTCTCAGCAGTTTTCTTCTATCTACAGCTCAGCTGGCCCAGACACCTTCTCAGCGGATCCTGGCCTTGTCTCAGCGGTTCAGCTGAGACTGAGAGCTTGTCTCAGCTATTTTGTCAGTAAACAAACTGAACAACCCCTGCACCTTGTTAAGTCCTAACCCTGTATGCTTATGAGATAGAAATAGGGTTCATCAAATATAACTTGTACTTAGTATTGAGTGTGAGGCCTCTTCAAATCAAGGGAACATTGATGGTCAATTTCCCAACATATACCTATAAGACAACTATACTTCCTTAGGAACCCTGTCTCTTGGGTCCTAGGTGCTTGTTAGAAAATGATTTAACAGCCTGACTTTTTGTTGTCATGTGGGAATAACTCTGGACAGTTGGGTTGAACCAACAGTCTAAGGTAAAGTGCCCTACTTTTACTCAACACCAACATTAAAAATCTATTGTATCTAGATTTTCTTATGGTGTTTGGGCTGACTTGATAGCTAACCTTCCCTTCTTGGAGGCTGAAGGGTTTTCCCCAACATGGCAATTTATGAAGGCTTTTACTGGAGGATTCTTTTGGGGTGCAGGTGGTGCACTCTTCCCAAGAAAAGCTTGTCTTTTGCTTAGCCAGGTAGAAGGCAGCTTAAGACTACTATCTATCTTCTGTCTTTCTTGATATCCATATATGCTATTGTGATCATATGAATTTGTGGGTATGATCACTTTTCAAAAGATAGTCTTTCCTTGGGTAGATTTCTCATAGTTTTCACCTTGAGTGTAGCCTAAACCTTGCTGATTTGTCTGTGAAAATATATCAATCAAGGAAAGAACTGTTTATGGCTTGGAATAACTAGCTACAATCTTCTTTTTCTTTAATACCATATCCTCCAGCTCTTTAATTCTAAAATTCTTGCGCTTGATGACTTCAGTAAAAGTGATAGTGCTCAGTGGAGGGATAGATAATTTGGTTTTCTCTTGAGCTAGTTCAGCTACTTTCTCAAATAGTTCATCTCTCTTCCCACTCAAGGAGATGATCTCTGCAGCTTGTGCCTTACAGAGAGCCTTTGCTTTCTTAAGGGTATCAAGCAATGCACCAAATTTCTCAATATAGTCAGTGTCAACTTCTCTTACTATTGAAGAAGAGCTGGTATCTGAATCTGTGTCAGAGATGGTAGGAGAGGCTTTAGGAATTACCTGTTTGTGATTAGTTTCATCACAACATTCTTCATCTGAGAAAGCCATGGCTGCTAAGTGGCTATCTGATTCTGATGAAGAACAATCAGTTTCACTATCACTGAGTGTCTTCACTTTCTTTGCCACAAAGCTTTTTTCTGACTGCCTGTTCTTTGAGTGCTTTCTTTCCTCACTCTTCTCTTGTCTTTTGAATGAATATTCAGCAATGACATGTCCAGGCTTCTTGCAGCTATAACAAATAATGTTAGAAGAATTTGTTTGTTGGATTTGGAGTCATACCTGTCTGATCTGTGTTTCCTTCCCGACTTGTCTTCTTTCCTGGAGCTGGAGGGTGAATCTTCATATTTTCTGTTTCTTCTTCTCCTATTTCTCAGTAGTTTCTTAAACTGCTTGGTGAACAATGAGAGATCTTCATCAGAGAGTTATAAACTGGAGTTGCTTGAGGCCTCTTCCTCTGAGACATAGACATGCTTCACTGTCTTGTGTTTTCTGGAGGCTTCAGCTTTAAAGGCTACTGCCTTTTCTCTGCTGTAAGCCTTGAAGTTTTCCTCCTCAGCCTTTCTGGTATTTAGCTGCAGCTCATATGTAGGAGCTTGCCATATAGCTTTCTAGGCTCCATTGCTCCCAGATTGCCAACTTCTCTTATTGCACACAACTTTATGCCCCATTCTTTATTCAGGGATCTCAAGAATTTATTATTTAGTTCATAGTTGGTGAACTCTCTTCCATAAGTTTTTAGCCCATTGACAATCCCGAAGAACTTCTCATAGCAGGTAGCTATGTCATCCTTCTTATCTTGCCTGAATGATTCATACTCCCGATTCAAGAGGGATTTCTTGTCATCCCTGACTTCCTCAGTTCCTTCCATGTAGACAACTAAAGAGTCTCATATTTCCTTAGCTGTTTTGCAATGAATTAGATTTTGAAATGTTGAATCACCGATTGCATTCACAATGATGTTCTTAGCCCTTTTGTCCAGAGTGACCAAGGCAACTTCATCCTTGGTGAACTGAGATAAGGTCTTAGGTGTGGGAACAACTGTTGGATCCACATGAATGTTCATGGGAACATTGGGTCCTTCTTCTACTGCCAGATAGACTCTAGGGTCTGAGGCTTCCATGTACAACTTAATTCTTTGCTTCCAGATGGGAATGTTCTCCTTTGTGCAGATAGGCAGCTTCATTGAGTTCATTTCCTTATGATGCTCACCATCCATTGGTTTACCATAACCCACTAAATTTGTAGATCTTGTTCTAAGATGTTAAGCCTTTGAACTAAACCTACCTCTGATACCAATTGAAAGATATGAGCTGTCTATAAACTACACCTAAGGGGGGGGGGGGGGTGGTGATTAGGCGTTTTCAGATTTCTTTGCTATTTAAGAGTTTATCTATCACAACACAAAAACATCACAGAAAACACACAATGATTTATAGTGGTTCCCTACAAGACAATGTGTATAGAGGTAGTCCACTGTCCCTCCCACCTGCCTAGTAGTGTGTTAGACTAGGCAACTTCTCCAACTTAGATCTTTTCACTATAAACAGATCTAACAACTCAGGTTCACACAGAACCCTACAAAGCCCAGACTTTACAAGTCTTACAATCTCAGATATTCAACAAGATCCTACCAGACTCAGGTTCACTAAGAACCCTACCAACTCAAATATATCACTAGATCCTACAAGATCAGGCTCACAAAGAACCCTACAAAGTAATATAAAGATATTGTTGTAGAAGAAAAGACTTCAGGATGAAAGCTTTGAATCACAAAACTTCTTCTTCTTCTTGTAACAATAAGCCCAGAGATCTCGTGGATCAATGAACCTTTCTTTAGAATCTTTTGCAGACCTTCACAACACATAAGCAATGAAGCCTTCTTCTTTTGTTGATTCTTTTCTTTCTCTTCAGGAAATATGTATGAGAATAAATCTTCAGAGAAGTACCGAGCAAGCGTATGGCTATAGATAAAAATATCTGCTTTTATGTTGCTCTGCAATTTTGCATAAAACCCCCTTGTTGATTATTCCATTATCAATTTTCCTGTTTGAAAATGTCTTGCAGAATTGGCAATTCTTCTTCATAATTACTAGTCGTTCTTGGAACTTGTAGAATATAGAAATAATAAATTTCTTTCTTAAGTACTGTGCAATGGCTATATTCTGTAGAGAATACATCATTTATTGCTCCTTGATTTGTGCACAAGATAGACGGCGTGCACACTCCCTGAATATCAATTTCCAAGAAAAGTCTGCGCATTAAATGCTGCTCTGTAATTTGTCAAGACAATGTTCATTCTTCAAGATGATATTGTCTTGATTAGTGTATAAGACAGATATACTTCACGAAGATATATTCAACATACTTCCTTCTTCACGACTCTACTTGATATCTCAATGATCTTACTTATTTTAGACGACATCGTCGAGACGTTACCTTCAATAAGACTTAGACTTATTCTTCAGGCTGACTATCTTTCTTCAAGACGACATCATCTTGAACTTCTAAACGACATGAGGTCTTCAAGACGATGTATGTCCATATGAACCTTTCTTCATGACTTAAGGAGTTATGTCTTTTAGATTTAAGGTTAAACTTCTTCTTCAAGATGATATCGTCGAGACATCTTATCTTTGTGAACGATAAGCTTTCTTCAAGGTGATGTCGTCGATATCTGAACTTAGCTTTATCCACTACAAGCTTTCTTCAAGACGATGTCATCGATATCTGAACTTAGCTTTATCCACGAAAAGCTTTCTTCAACCTTCAAGACGATGTGTCTTCATCAAGACGATATCTTCGAAACTATTTCGATGATATGAAACTTTTCTCCATGATTCTTCTGCTGAGTCTTGAGACGATATTTTACTTAGATAATTTTCATTACATTTATCGTCTATATACTAGTGATATAGATTTGATGTATCTGTCATAACATGAACTTAAACACAACATCAAAAACAACTTAGCTTATCTATACTTGTGTTCCTTCTTCAAATCTATAGACATTGAAGGCATAATACCCAACAATGAACTTGCCTTGGTGGACCTTGATAAAAGGGATCAAAACATTATAGTAAGTGTCATTGATGACTCCACCCTCCAAAACATTATTCACTGTAAATCTGCCAAGTAGATGTGGGACTCCTTGATTGTTTATATGGAGGGGGACAGAAAAAGTAAGGGATGACATGAAGTCCCTTCTGAACCAAGAGTATGAGGCCTTCAAGCAAGGCAAAAATGAAACCATCTCAATCTGCTATGAGAGGTTTTCAAGATTGTGAATGACCTGAAAAATTATGGAAGGGAGTTCACAAACTCTGATCTAAATGACAAATTCCTTAGATCCCTCTCTAAGGAATGGGATATCAAGATATGTGCCATCAGGGAGTTGGGACATCTGGGTATCATGAAGCCCAAGAATCTATATGGGAAGCTGCTGTACCATGAGATTTAGCTTAATACAAGAAAATCTGAAGAGAAAAGCTCAAGGGGGAGCACCAGAGAGAGGTCTATGGCCCTTAAGGATGAAAGCTTAAGGAAAACCAAGAACAAGACTCCAGTATTTCAGGATGTATCTGAGAGCAGTGAGAATTTTGAGGCCAGCACATCAGACTCAAACAACATAGATAATTAACTGTCCCTCTTCTCCAAGTAGTTCAAAAAGCTGATGTCAAGAAGGAGAAGAGACAACCATAGGTCATCTTCTTCTAGATCTAGAAGATCTGGTCACCATGACAGATCTAAATCTTCAAGGGATGACAGGTATAAATCTAAACCCAAAAAATTTGATTTAACTAATACAGTGTGTTATTTCTGTAATAAGATATGTCACATGATAGCTAACTGCCCCTCCAAAAAGAGGGAATCTAAGGAGTATGAAGATAAAAGAAATCCAAAGGATGAGAAGAAAACAGAAAAAAGATTCATTGCAAAGAAGATCAGAACCTTAAGCGATTCTGATTCAAGTTCCTCATAATCTTAGGAGGAAGCCCTCATTGCCCTCATGGACATAAATGAAGACATCCGGGATTAGAACCCCTCTCCTAGGAAGGTATATATCAGAGCCTTTTTGTCTGCATCTGATTCTGAATCAGTTGCAGATTTTATGCATGATGATGAGTGTGAGTCTGCTCACAACAACACATCCTCAAGATCCCCACATGAGGATGAATCTGAGCTAAAGCAGCAATACGATGCTTTGTGGGATGCTTACAAGAAAAGCAAGAAGTTCCTTAGAATTCAATCTAAGGAGTTAGATTCCTTGAGAAATACCCATTCCGAGCTCCAGGAGTCAGCTGAAAAGCTGGCTGCTATGAGCAAAGAACTGGATAAATTCAAGGAAGACACAAAGCTTTAAAATGCTGAATTAGGACAGAAGAATAAGGTAATTAAGGACCTTGAGGAAACGCTGTTGAAAAAAAAGAATAGTTGCCAGCTTTTCAAACCCCAATACTGTCCTCCCAATCATTGACAACTTCTCTGCACTATGCAGATGTGGTGTAGGATTTAGCAAAGAGACAGTCAAGGGCAAGGCTTCTGAAGCCCCACCCTCTTTTAAGAAGGTGCTGCTGACATCTAATCCTTTTGAGCAGGACTCTGCATATGGTCATCTAATTAATGCCTACTCTACTAGTGACTGCAAGCCCTCTACCTCAAACAGAAGAGCAAACTTTGAGTTGAGTGCTTTTAAAACACCTCATGAAGAAATCCAAATGAAGAGTCCATGTCCTTTTGTCTATGGACCTACAACAACAACACCCAATGAAAATGGAAAGAAAGTTCCTGCCAAGTCAACACTTAAGAAGGTGAATCTCAAAGTAGTGAGACCAGCTCCACAACACACTCACACTTGTGAGGTTCACCCAAGACCTATTAGGCCAGCTGTCTTCACTCCTGCTCAGCAGTATTACCATCCCACCTAGATGGTGAGGCAGAAGAGAAGATACAATAAGTATGAGTGTTGGTGCTGTGGCTAAATTGGACATTTTGCCTTGGACTGTTGGTTCAACCCAACAGTGCCTAGGGTAAGAAAAGTGCAGACCACTCAGAGGTTTGGTATTCTAACTTATCCTCTTAACAAGAACCAAGGGCCCAAATGCAATTAGGTAGCCGAGGTAAAGTAATTTCTCTGGCAGGTATGTCCAAAGACCAACCAATCTCCCATTTGGTATTTGGACAGTGGTTTCTCCAGACATATGATTGGAGTAAAGAGCTACTTCAGGGACTACACCCTAGTGGAGAATGGACCATCTGTGATATTTGGAGGTTCAGAAAAGGGTGTGACCAGAGGATATGGTAACATTTCCAATGGTTTAGTCACCATCACAAAGGTAGCTTTTGTGGAGGGATTGAATCACAATTTCATAAGCATAAGTCAACTTTGTGATCTAGGTTTTGTTATTATTTTCTACAAGGATAAGTGTTTAGCTAAGAAATTCTTGAATTCTGAGGCCGTCTTAACTGGCACTAGGAGTGGGAACATCTATTATCTAAATTTTCTTCATTTAAATTCTTCCATGCCAATGTGCTTTGCAGCTGATGATAAAGAAGCTCTTTGTGTTCAATGGCATAAGAGACTTGCTCACATCAACTATAAAATCATAGGCAAGCTTTTCTCTCAAGACCTAGTTAGAAATGGACTAAACATTAAGTGCATTAAAGAAGGTCCATGCCATGCATGCCAACTTGGCAAGCAAACTAGGACTAACTTTAAGGACATTACTATCAAAGACTCTACTAGGTGCCTCCACATACTGCATATGGATCTGTTTGGTTCTATGTCAGTTCATAGCTTAGGAGGGAAAGTTTATATTCTTGTAATAGTTGAAGACTATTGGTTCACTTGGGTGTTCTTCTTTAAGAAGAAGTCAGATACCTTGGATAACTTGAAGAATTTTGTTAGGCAAATTAAAAATGAAATGAGTTATACTGTGGTCAAATTCAGAATTGACCATGGTACAGAATTTCAGTCAAGTGTCTTGATAGAATTCTGCCAAGAGCTGGTAATCTCCCAAGAATTCTCCTCACCTAGAACTCCTCAACAAACTAGAGTTGCAGAGAAGAAAAATAGAACCTTAATAGCGGCCAACAACATAATGCTGAGTGACTCCTCTCTACCAGAATCCTTCCGGGCAGGGGCAGTCAATACAACCTGTCATGTGATCAATTGGGCCGCCATCACCAAAGACCTCAAGAAAATTCCTTATGAGCTTATGAAGGGCATAAAACTTACCTTATCCTATTTTAGAATCTTTGGTAGCAAATGTCATGTCCTTAATAATGGAAAATCCAAACTAACCAAGTTTGCTGAGAAAAGCAGTGAAGGTATTTTTGTTGGGTACATCTCCTATAACAAAGCTTATAGGGTGTACAACATTAATACCCAAGTAGTTGAAGAATCTGTCCATGTTGTATTTGATGAGACTAGCCTTATTCACAAGGGATGATCTAGTTCTTTAGTGGATGCAGGTACATCAGAAAGAATGGATAAATTATCCATTGAAGACCAAGATGATACTCTAGTGAAAGTCAAAGATTATTCAGTGGCAGTAGACTTGGAGGAAGTTGCTGTAGAAGGTGTAGCAACAACAGAAGAAGAACATCCTGCATAACCAATCACAGGAGAAAACTTCTGAGGAATGCCAGATGCAACTAGACATATCATACATCATCCACAGGAGCAAATCATAGGAGATGTCAGTCAAGGAGTTCTAACAAGAAGCAGGGTGTCACAACCCGCATTTTCTCAATATATAAATATATCATCATAGTAAGAGAAAATACACGCCATGATGCCACGCCGGGCAGGAGACAAATGCAGACGCTCAGATCGTGCTATCTTTACACTTTTCTTTATAAAAGACATAAACTTTTATGTTTAAAACAACAGTTAAGGTTGAAGTTTTCAAGCACCGTGTCCCTCGGTTTAGTGGATCAACTAGTCCACAGATAGGAAAGTATAGATATACGCACCGGAAAATACATATTTTACTTTAAGTCATCCTACATGAACATGAGAACCCAACTAGCAACCTAATGATATGCACTTTCTAGATTTAGTATAGAAATAAATGGATTTTTTACACGTTTCAAAATAAAGTGATATTAGTTTGAAAAGATATAATGTATGAGCAAATGTGCAGCTTTACTTATATAAAGGTATCTACTATGCAACCTAGCAAAAATCTTTCCCAGAGAGCATTTGCACTAACAACAAATTAACAGTAGTAGCATAAATGACAATTTCAGTCTAACAAAATAGAAGGTCATACTGTGGGCATTAACAAATGGACACGAACCCATAGTAATGATCAAAGTCAGAAGAATTCAACAACTACCTCACAGAAGAGGAAAAAAAGTAGCTAAAAAGGCTGCAAGATCCAGTCTTGCTCTGATCAACCTCTACTGGTCCAAATCTGAGGCATTAAAAGGAAAATAATACCTTAGCACAAAGGCAATTCAATAAAAAGTGAAGGAGGAGAACTTAGTAAGTTCAAAAAGGGTTACGAACTCAACATAAAAGAAGATAGCTGCGAAACAACAACAAATAAGTAAGGAAAGATTAGTATCCAAATAAGGAAAGACTTGCAAGAAGTGCAGTTAAGATTTAACTTTAACATATCCAAAATAAAGATAAGTGACAGATTAGCTCAAGAAGTGAAATATTTATCCCAGTCATAAAATGGTACTGAGGCGGTGGCTATCTTTCCAACACAAACCATCAGACCAAAACATCCAAGGAACAAAAGCACCGTGGAGATGGATTCGCCCACACAACCAACAATCTACACGTCCAAGGAAGAAAAATAGGCACTGTGGTGGTGGTGCCGGTCCAACCCATCCAACAATCCAAAAACATCCAACTGGGAGTACACCATCCTGATCCTTCTGGCACCACAGGAAAACCCGGAATACTTCCGAGTACAACCCTTACAATAAATCATCTGAAGTAATTTTTTAACTCATACTCGACGAATCTATCTCTAAATACTCAACGAAAACACTGCCCACTCGACGAATTTGTTGAAATGACTCGACGAACTGCACTATTCACTCAACAAATTTGTCGAAATGACTCAATGAACTGCACTATTCGCTCAACGAATTCATCGTATACACTTGATGAATTCTCATTGACTACTCGACATATTTCGACTAAGCTACTCGGCGACTTTACACAATACACTCGACGAATCTACTATTCATTCGATGAATTCGTCGAAATAACTCGACAAATTCCTCTAACATTTACGGATTTACACGAAATTACTTGACGAATTCGTCATATATGCATTCGACGAATTCACTTGGCCGCTAAACAAATCACAAGCACTCAACAAGTTCGTTGATGATACTCGACGAACATATTGCTCACTCGATGAATTTATCGAATTGACTCTCGACGAATTCGTCATATACATTCGACGAATTTACTTACCTTTAATCGACGAATTCTACTAACCCAAAATTCTTAGAGAAAAAGAGAAGGGAAACAACACAAAAAATTTATCGACTAAAAAAATATAAGGAAGGAAGATACAGATTGAAAGAAAGCATGACAAGGGGGAATAGTCCACCACTTGCCTCAAACGTCTCCGAAGCCCGGCCTCTCGAACCCTCTACGTCCAAGATCGGCCAAAAGAATGCTCCTACGAAGAATTTCTGAAGGGTTAGAAAGGTAATCAAGGCTTAGGGCCAAACACTCCAACGCCAAAACCTCACAAAAATTAACTTACTTACCGCACAAATGAAGATCTCAGCGAGAGCTCTCCGAATCTAAGCTTAGACAAGGATTTCGTGCACTAGATCGTACACCACAACCGACGGAAGCACAAAGGAAGTCGCGACTTTTCTCCGAGTTCAGCGGAAATGAGAAGAAGAAGGAAATAACCTGACTTCTATCAAAGGATCTTTTATACTAGGATTTAAAAGAGTTTTATTTAATTTAACTTTATAATAGTTTTAGCCTTAAATTTACGATTTGGACAAGACTAACTCGAATTTTCACGAAAATTGCACCGAAGGCAAATACCGGTCTTCCGAAACCAACGACGAAGTCGAAATCAGAGTTCGACGAGCCAATTACGAGCTAAAATTTAATTTTACGCAATTTATGACAATAAAATTTCATGAATTCGATCAAATTTAGTAATTTAAATTCCTATTTCTCTAAAAACTCTTCACTAAGGCAGAGACCGTTAACTACGCGCTAACGTAATGCCATTACGTCATTATTACGCTGAAATATCATTTTATTAAATTATCGGAAATTCAGGGGCATTACAGTCACGCCCTATAAAGAAGTTTCATCCCGAAACTTGAAACGCAAAATCTGAACATAGGAGATGAAAGAACATAACAAAATCTCATCGGACAGAAAAGAACTTACCGAAGAAACTAGGATAAAAGATGCGGATGGGATTTCTTCATAGCAGACTCCAACTCCTAAGTCGCACCCCTGACGACCTGATTTCGCCAAAGAACTTTAACCATAGGGGTTGTCTTCTTCCGCAACACTTTGTCTTGCGCCTTTAGAATAAAAAATAGGCTCTTCAACATAAGAAAGATTGGGCTGCAATTGGGGTACCGAGTCAAGGACATGACGGTCAATAACCACACACTTCTGTAACTAGCTCATGTGGAACACATCGTGAACACCAGGGAAAGTATCAGGCAAACTCAACATATAAGCTGACACTCCGATGCGCTCAATAACCTAGAAGGGTCTCACATACCGGGGATCAAACTTGTGGTTCCTTCCAAATATCTTAACACCTCGCATCGGAGAAAATTTCAAGAAAACCATGTCCCCAACTGCGAACTCTAGATCCACCCTTCTCCGATTAGCATACTTCTCATATCGCTCTTGAGCTACGCAAAGCTTCTCGCGAATATGCGACATGACAATACCCATTTTTTCCAAAGCATCCAGACCTAGCAATGGTTTCTCACCAACTTCGGCCCAAAATAGTAGAGTTCGACAATGCCTCCCATACAATGCTTCAAAGGGGGCCATCTGCAAGCTCTCCCGATAACCATTATTATAGGCAGACTCAATAAGTCAAAGACGCTTATCCATGGCTCCGCCATGGCCCAGTATATAACATCTAATCATATCTTCCAAAATTTGATTAACCCTTTTCATCTGACCATTGGTCTGAGGGTGATAAGCAGTAAAATATCTAAGGTCAGTGCCCAAAGCTCCCTACAAGCTCTGCCAGAAAGAAGATATATACCTAGAATCCTGGTCTGACACAATACTTACTGGTACACCATGCAATCTAATGACCTCATCTAAATAAAGCTCTGCAATTTTCTCCACAGAATAACCAATCTTAAAAGGCACAAAGTGAGCAGACTTAGTCAATCGGTCAACAATCACCCACACCGAATCATGTCCTCTCAGGGACCTCGATAATCCTGTAATGAAATCCATAGAAATGCTTTCCCATTTCCAACTTGGGATATCCAAAGGGGTTAACTTACCTCCAGGTCTCTTATGATCTGCCTTAACATGCTGGCAAGTATAGCATTAAGAAACATACTTAGCGATATAATTTTTCATTCCTGACTATCAGACAATCTGTTTCAGATTCCTATACGTTTTGGTGGAACTAGGGTGATAGGAAACAATTGATCCATGAGCTTTGCTACAAATCTTTGCTCGAATATCCTCAATCGCGGGAATACAATACCTACCTCGATACTTCAAGGTATCCTTATCATCAATTTAAAAATATGGTAATTCCCCTCTTTCAGTTCTATTCCGGAGATGCTGCAAATCAAGATCCTCTTAGTGATGAAGTCTCGTTAGAGAAATCCAAGAAGGCTCTTGTGCTTCCAAGCTAGACGGCAATGCACTACCTCTAACAGATATATCCATCAACAAAAACTCCTCCACCAGGGATGAACAGAAAGGTTGAAGACATACGCGGTTTTCCTACTCAAGGCATCGACCACCATGTTAGCCTTGCCCGGATAATAAAGGATATCAACTTTATAATCCGCAACATACTTCAACCATCTGCGCTGGCGCAAATTCAGCTCTTTTGAGTGAAGATATACTTCAAACTCTTATGATCTGTAAAGATCTTGCATGACACTCCATATAAGAGGTGTCTCCACAACTTCAAGGCATAAATCACTGCTGCAAACTCTAAGTCATGCGTAGGGTAATTCCTTTCATGGACTTTCAACATATGTGATCCATACGCGATCACTTTTCCCTTTTGCATCAACACACAACCGAGCCCAACATGAGATGCGTCTACATAGATGACATACTCTACTCCCTCGATCGGTAAAGTAATAATAGGTGCAGAGCACAAACGCATCTTCAATTCCTGAAAAGCTTCCTCACAGGAATCGCTCCAAACAAACACGACATTCTTCAGTATAAGCTTAGTCAGAGGCGCCGACAGCACCGAAAATCCTTGCACAAACCTTCTATAATAACCTGCCAACGCTAAGAAGCTCTTTATCTCCTTAGGCGTTGTAGGCCTCTTCCAATCCAAAATAAAAAAATCTTCGCTGGGTCTACGAAAATTCCATCTTTATCTACAACATGACCTAGAAAAGACAATTGCGAAAGCCAAAATTCGCATTTTCTCAAATTTGCATACAGTTTGTGCTCTCTTAAAGTAGACAATACTAAGCACAAATGCGTAGCATACTCCTCAGCACTTTTAGAATACACTAACACATCGTCGATGAACACTACCACAGAGTGGTCTAGAAAATCCTTGAACACTCTATTCATCATATCCATGAAAGCAGAGGGTGTAATTGTCAAACCAAAAGACATTACTAAAAACTCAAAATGACCATATCGGAAAAAAAAAACCAGTCCGCAAAACATCTGACTCACGGATCCTCAATTGATGGTAGCCTGAACGAAGGTCGATCTTTGAAAATACAGTGCTTCCTTACAAATGGTCAAACAAGTCATCAATCTGAGGCAACAGATATCTGTTCTTGACAGTCACCTTGTTCAACTCTCTATAGTCAATACACAACCTCATTGATCCATCCTTTTTCTTCACGAACAAAACTGGAGCACCCCAAGGCGAAGAACTAGGCCTAATGAAACCACATGCAATAACTCCTCCAACTGAGTACGCAATTCTTCCAACAAGCGCAAAACCATACGGTAAGGTACCTTTACAATAGGGTGAGTACCAAGCTCAAGGTCAATAACAAACTCTACGTCTCTCTTAGGAGGGAGACCAGGAAGACTGACATGAAAAACATCAGAAAATTTGAGTACCTTGCATTAAATGACGACGCCATACCTGGACAACCAATCCAGCCCAAGATCACATAAAAATCTTCCAAGTCAAGCACCTTCAAATCATCATATACTAGGAAACTTCCTAAGAGAATAAGGCAATTCAATATACCCTGATTTGACACCACCGAATCACCGGAGGGAAACTTTACACAAAGCGGATCACCAACTCGATTGATGACCAAATGATATCGGTCTACAAAACTCTTTGCCATGAAAGAGTGAGTAGCAACCGAATCGAAAAGAACACGCGCCAAATGGTTCCTTACTTTAAACTCGCCTAGAAAATTACATAGATAACTAATACACTAGGATTTAAATTCAAAACTTGAAATTTTAGAAATTACCTATTAGGTCAGAAACTAACCTGAAATCACCTGAGTGGACGACTGAGCTTCTTCCTTAGTAACCACATTTAATTTACCCTTTCCCATGCCCAGATTCTGAAGTTGCGGCAAGGGCAAGGCCTGAAGCAGAACTGGCTGTAACGTAGGTTGAGATTGCGGGCAGCTAGCCTTTGCGTGCCACTTCTGTACACACTGGAAGCATACCTAATCCTTAGTCCAGCAATGAGCAATATCATGCACCTTCTTCTTGCAAAAGGTACAGGTTACATCTCCGTTGGGTGCACTCTGAATTGCATGCACCTGCAGCTGCTTTTGAGCCCCTAATCGCTTGGAACATTTCTCAAAAGGATGGCCTGACCGGCCATAGAAACCACAAATCTCTTTACTTCCTCTCTTCGGTGCGGGAACAGATGCCCGAGAACTCCCACCATCCTCATTCTTTCTCTTTTCCTTCCACAACGTCATGCCACGGTTCTTAGCGGTATCGATAGCTTCAACCTGCAAGGCCACTTCTACTGCTTCCGCATAACTCTCGGATTTGTATGCACTAGCCAAATACTGGATGTCACTTCTTAGACCACCCAGAAAGCATTTAACTCCACTAGCCTCAGTGGCTATCATATCCAGAGCAAACCTGCTCAACTTACTAAACTCAATCTCATACTCACACATGGTGAGTTGTCTCTGCTTCAAATGCAGGAAGTTATTCATCAGCATATCCTACTCTATCGACGGAAAAAATTTCCTTAACAACATCTCCTTAAACTTTTCCCAGGAGCATCCCTCTCTTAGGCCCTCCTTCTCTTGAATCCACCAACCTTTGTCAAGGCCATTCAACTAATAAGCGCAATCATGACTTTTTGGTTCGCAGAAATTCCGAAGTACATAAACATCTCCTCGATAGTGATGATCCAGTCATCTAATGCTACAAAGTCGGCCCTACCATCATAGGTTGGGGGTCCTAATTGCTAGAAATGCGAAATGAAATTCATATTTGGCCGCAACAAGACAGGAGGCTGTAGGGATACGGCGCAACCAACTGCACCAAAAGACCGACCTGTTGGTCAAGGCGCCTACCGCTCGTTTATAGAGTTGGCTATCATCGGGCGGATCCAAGGGGCAGTCAGTTAGACCCATGGGGGACACACCCTTCTACTTCGAATAGCAGCGCAGCGCCGGGGGAAATTCTGGCACCCCAACAATCCCCCCCAGAAATGACCCCGGGGTTTCGAACCCGCGACCCCCTCTGATACCACTTGTAGGGATACGACGCAACCAACTGCACCAAAACACCGGCCTGTTGGTCAAGGTGCCTACCGCTCCTTTATAGAGTCGGTTATCCTCGGGCGGATCCATGGGGCAGTCAGTTAGACCCACGGGGAACACACCCTTCCGCTTCGAATAGCACTGCAGCGTCGGGGGAAATTCTGGCACCCCAATAGAGGCACCAGAGGAACGAGAGGAACATGTACAGTTTGGCCCACTACAGGGTTCTGCACCACAGTCTGCTGCACTAACGTGGCAGCCAATAAAGCCTGGACTTGAGCATGCGTTGCAACCATCTATCTTTATAGAGTTTCATTGCTCAAACACAACTCCTCGATCATAGCTTCGCTATGCGCACCTGAAGACTCGCCTTCAGACTGGGGAGTCGACCTCAATGACATTCGCTTGGGGCCATTTTCTAAGAACACAAACGAACGTCTCATCAAAACTTAGCTAAAAGCTAGGATTACTTAATTTAGGACAACTGAAAAAGTGAAGACACTTGCTCCTGCTACTACCTTGTTATGGGATTTTCAATAATGATGTTATGCCCTAACTTAGGATGGTATACTATCATCCTTCGACTCTTGTGCATATCATATGTTTGCATGAATGTTTAAATTTCCATTTCAAATCATGTGTGTATGAGTGTCATCATATAAATCTTTAGTTTGGCACGGTTGCTTATGCGATGTTATGATGTGCATACAGTGCTATGCATTCTAAGAAAACCTTAATGCATGTCATGAGCGGCGTACACACGAAATATTATGCATTCCATACTACATAATATCGCATGTAATGAAAGGAAAAATTTAATGGAACATCCATGTGATGATTGTTATGCATCCCATACTACATAACAGTCACATGTTGCCATGCCTATGAGAATCCATATACAAACACATATTACGCATCCCATACTACATAATATGCCCCGTTGAATCCAAAATGGCACCTCCACGATCTACTTGAGGAAATAGGAGGAAAAGGAGGCCGCGAGCAACTGGTTACTTGAGTCGCGAGTGAAGAGGGGAGAAGAAGAGAGGTCCGCTAGCTTGCGGCGAGGCCAGACTTCGCCCGTCGTGGCAAAAGCCACTCATGCGATGAGCTTTCCCTTTATTCAATAATTTGTATTACAACTTGCCGCTTTTAGTACATGTAAATGAAATGAATACAAGAGGATGGTAGATATTAAAAGTTAGCCGCCCGGGCTGTTTGCTGAGGCCGCCCGGCCTGTTGTTGAGGCCTCCCGAACTAGTCGCCCTTGATGTTTGCTGAGGCCGCCCGGCCTATTGCTGAGGCCGCCCGAACTAGTCTCCCGGGCTATTTGCTGAGGCCGCTCGACCTGTTACTGAGGCCGCTCAGCCTGGCGGTTAGGAGGTCGTCGGACAAGCCTCCATTAGGTGCGGTCTAACTATTTCTAGTCGCCGATTTTGTCCCCCAACTTGCCTGTCCACTGTTCATGTCGAGGGTCCTATTTATAGGCTCTGGGTCGATATCGTCACCTCCGGTGAGCCGGTGACCGGATTCCTATCCGCGCGGTCTGAAGATGGAGGTCGCCACCTTGGCGACTTGAAGGAGGAGACCGCCCCACCTGGGCAACTTGAAGGGAGAAGCCGCCCCACCTGGGCGAGTTGAGGGAGAAGCCGCCCCACCTGGGCGACTTGAAGGGAGAAGCCACCCCACCTGGGCGACTTGAAGAAGAAGCTGCCCCACCTTGGCGACATGAAGGGAGAAGCCACCCCACCTGGGCGACTTGAAGGGAGAAGCCGCCCCACCTGGGCGACTTGAAGAAGGAGGTCGCCTACCCGGGAGGTTTAAAGAAGGAGGCCGCCTCACCTGGGCGGTTTGAAGAAGGAGGCCGCCTACCCGGGCGGTTTGAAGAAGGAGGCCACCTCAACTGGGTGGTTTGAAGAAGGAGGCCGCCTACCCAGGCAGTTTGAAGAAGGAGGCCGCCTACCCGGGCGGTTTGAAGAAGGAGGCCGCCTCACCTGGGTGACTTGAAGAAGTAGGCCGCCTACCCGGGTGGTTTGAAGAAGGAGGCCGCCTCACATGGGCGGTTTGAAGAAGGAGGCCGCCTACCCGGGCGGTTTGAAGAAGGAGACCACCTCACCTGGGCGGTTTGAAGAAGGAGGCCGCCTCACCTGGGCGGTTTGAAGAAGGAGGCCGCCTCACCTGGGCGGTTTGAAGAAGGAGGCCGCCGACCCGGGCGGTTTGAAGAAGGAGGCCACCTCACCTGGGCGGTTTGAAGAAGGAGGACACCTACCCAGGCGATTTGAAGAAGGAGGCCGCCTACCCGGGCGGTTTGAAGAAGGAGGCCGCCTACCCGGGCGGTTTGAAGAAGGAGACCGCCTACTCGGGCGGTTTGAAGAAGGAGGCCGCCTACCCGGGCGGTTTGAAGAAGGAGGCCGCCTCACCTGGGCGGTTTGAAGAAGGAGGCCGCCTCACCTGGGCGGTTTGAAGAAGGAGGCCGCCTACCCGGGCGGTTTGAAGGAGGAGGCCTCCCCTTCTTACCACTTTGGGTGTAAAAAGAGCCTGTGTGAGGTCTAATCCTTCCCAGGCACGTAATCTGCAAAAATGTAGCAAAAGAGGCCTCCCAGGGGAGGATCACCGATTTCTGGGTCAACATGCCCCGTACACTTCTACCATGCTTATGAGTGTAGTGTTCATGCTTCAGCTAAGACGTACGGATGACACTTTTGTGTGTGTATGCAGTGAATCAAGATTCTAAGAATGAATGGTCGTTCGACTAAACCGTCTTACGAACCAAACTAGCAACAACCTCCCTATGATACCAATTGTCACAACCTGCATTTTCTCAATATATAAATATATCATCAGACTAAGTGAAAATACGCGCCATGATGCCACTCCGTGCAGGAGACAGCTGCAGACGCTCAGACAATGATATTTTCACACTTTTCTTTATAAAAGACATAAAGTTTTATCTTTAAAACAACAGTTAAGGTTTAAGTTTTCAAGCACCGTGTCCCTAGGTTTAGTGGATCAACTAGTCCATAGATAGGAAAGTATAGATATACGCAGCGGAAAATACATATTTTACTTTAAGTCATCCTATATGAACATGATAACCCAACTAGCAACCTAATGATATGCACTTTCTAGATTTAGCATAGATATAAATGGATCTTTTACGTGTTTCAAAATAGAGTGATATTAGTTTGAAAAGATGTAATGTATGAGCAAATGTGTAGCTTTACTTATATAAAGGTATCTACTATGCAACCTAACAAAAATCCTTCCCAGAGAGCATTTGCACTAACATCAAATTAACAGTAGTAGAATAAATGACAATTTCAGTCTAACACAACAAAAGGTCATACTGTGGGCGTCAATAAACTGACACGAACACATAGTAATGACCAAAGTCAGAAGAATTCAATAACTACCTCACAGAAGAGGGAAAAGAAAAGCAGCTAAAAAGGCTACATGATCTGGTCTTGCTCTGATCAACCGCAACTAGTCCAAACCCGAGGCATTCAAAAGAAAATAATACCTTAGCACAAAGGCAATTCAATAAAAAGTGAGGGAGGAGAACTTAGTAAGTTCAAAAAGGGTTACCAATCCAACAGAAAAGAAGATAGTTGCGAAACAACAACAAATAAGTAAAGAAAGATTAGTATCCAAACTGGGAAAGACTTGCATGAAGTGCAGTCAAGATTAAACTTTATCATATCCAAAATAAAGATAAGTGATAGATTAGCTCAAGAAGTGAAATATTTATCCCAGTCATAAAACGGTACTGAGGCGGTGGCTATCTTTCCAACACAAGCCATCAGACCAAAACATCCAAGGAACAAAAGCACTATGGAGGTGGATTCACCCACACAACCAACAATCTACATGTCCAAGGTAGAAAAATAGGCACTATGGTGGTGGTGCCGGTCCAGCCCATCCAATAGTCCAAAAACATCCAACTGGGAGTACACCATCTTGATCCATCTGGCACCACGGGAAAACCCAGAACACTTCCTAGTACAACCCTTACAATAAACCGTCTCAACAAATTTTCTAACTTATACTCGACGAATCTATCTCTAAATACTAAAAAAAAAAACACTGCTCACTCGACGAAATCGTTGAAATGACTCAACAAACTGCACTATTCACTCGATGAATTCGTCGAACTGACTCGACGAACTGCAATATTCACTCGATGAATTCGTCATATACACTCGATGAATTCTCATTGACTACTCGACGGATTTCGGCTCAGCTACCCGGTGACATTACACGAATACACTTGACGAATCTACTATTCATTCGACGAATCTGTCGAAATTACTCGACGAATTCCTCTAACACTTACGGATTTACACGAAATTACTCGATGAATTCATCGTATATACATTCGACGAATTCACTTGGCCACTAAATGAATCACAAGCACTCAACGAGTTCGATGATGATACTCGATGAACATATTGCTCACTCGACAAATTTATGAAATTGACTCTCGACGAATTCGTCGTATACATTCGACGGATTTACTTTCCTTTAATAAATGAATTCTGCTATAACCCGAAATTCATAGAGAAAAAGAGAAGGGAAACAACACCAAAAATTTATTGACTTAAAAAATATAAGGAAGGAAGATACAGATTGAAAGAAAGCATGGCAAGTGGAAATAATCCACCACTTGCCTCAAACCTCTCTGAAGCCCGACCTCTCAAACTCTCCACGTCCAAGATCGGCCAAAAGAAAGCTCCTACGAAGAATTTCTAAATGATTAGAAAGGCAAACAAGGCTTAGGGCCAAACACTCCAATGCCAAAAGCTCACAAAATTGAACATACTCACCGCACTAGCGAAGATCTCGGTGAGAGCTCTCCGATTCTAAGCTTAGACAATGATTTCGTGCACTAGATCACACACCACGACCGACGGAAGCACAAAGGAAGTAGCAAATTTTCTCCGATCTCGCGTCTCTGGTTCGGCGGAAATGGGAAGAAGAAGGAAATAACCTAACTTCTATCAAAGGCTCTTTTATACTAGGATTTAAAAGAGTTTTATTTAATATAAAGTTATAATGGTTTTAGCCTTAAGTTTATGATTTGGACATGACTAACTCAGATTTTCACGAAAATCACACCGAAGGCAAATACCGGTCTTCCGAATCCAATGGCGAAGTCGAAATCAGAGCTTGACGAGCCGATTACGAGCTACAATTTAATTTTACGCAATTTATGACAACAAAATTTGATGAATTCGATCAAATTAAATAATTTAAATTCCTATTTCTCTGAAAGCTCTTCACTAAGGCAGGCACTGTTAATTACGCGCTAACGTAACGCCCTTACGTCATTATTACGCTGAAATTGTTGAAATTTTGAAGTGAAGTGGAGGAGACTGGGCGGTCTGATTTTGGGAGACCGCAGAGACCGCGTGGGTTGTGTTTATATTTTGCCGGTCTGGCTCTGCCGGTCTGTTATGGCGGACTGCTGGTTCTGCCGGTCTGTTCTTCGTAGCTGCGGTCTGTTCCCGAGTTGGTCTGCTGGTTTGTCTGTCTTCCTTGTTGGAAGACCGGGCGGGTTGTTCTTGTATGACCGCCTGTCCGGGCGATTTGTGCTTGGCGATCTGGCGACTTGTTCTAAGTCAGCCAGATGGTTCTTGTTTGCTCCTAGTAATCTAAGGGAGGAGCGACCTTTGTGTCCGCGCGGCTTGTGCGCGATCTCGTATTCGCGCGACTTGTACGCGATCTGCCTGCTGTTCTGCGGTCTTGGTCGGATGATCGTCCAAGTGGTCTGGTCGCGTGGTCTGTCTCATGAGACCGCTGGCGATATGACGGGTGGTGACTGTATCTCGGTTTGTGCAGTGACTGTTGGACATGTGTGTCACATCCCTTTGTTTGAGAATAACAAATCCCATATTGTATTTGATATTGCTTGTAGTGTGTTTATAGTGTGCAGGAACTATAGGTGCAATACTCCACGGGTATAAAGCAGCTTGGAACAATTTTTTGAAAGGAGCAGCACTAACGCCAGCGCTACCGCTAACGCCTTCGCGCTAGCGTTACCGCCAGCGCTAGCGCTACCGCCTGGCGCTATCTCAAGATCGTGTAGAGTGCCACGCTGCCGACGGTTTCGTAACCGCTGAGACCACGACCGCTACCGCAGGCGCTATCTGCTACCGCAGGCGCTAGCTCCAAGTTCTATAAATTGATGGGCTCTTTCTAGTTTTGGTTAATCCATCCCAGAGAGGTTGCTTGTGCCACAATTCCAGTACTGTTATGCTGCCGAAGATGGATCTCCCACCAAAAGCTTAAGGAGAATTCTGGAGGAGTACTACGTCACGCTACATCCGAAGGATGATCGCTTCGACCTCGCTTATACTACAGCGATCCTTCATCTCCGACTTCAGAAGATCTCATATAGGGAGTTTTATTATTGTTTTCATTATTTCCATTCCATACTTTTTGTAATCGTTTAGAGAATTCGCCTTGTGTTGGCGACTAGATCTGGGTAGGACTTAGGGGGAAATTTGCCTTGTGTTGACGACTAGTTCTAGGTGATTAGATCTAGGGGGCTCGAGGCCATATCCGGGGAAGGATTGGCTAGAGCGGCTTGAGGCCTTATCCGGGGAAGGATAGGCTAAATCCAACCGGTTCATGGGGATACGAGTCGGTATAGAAAAGGAAAAATTATTTACATATTTGTCGCCTCCGATTTCAAGCGATACTGAAATCAATTTTTGTAAACACCTTTTCATATAATATAATCATGTCTCTATTTGTGTTTACTTCATTTCTCTCATTTGGTGTAATCTCTATTATATTGTGTTCTAAGTTTTCAATTCTAAATCTAAATTGTTTATTTCAATCTCTTTCATCATAAAACAATTTAGTACTTGTTTCTAAAATTGCAAATCATAATTTTTCTATTCATTTAGCTAAATTGTTATTTTACCTTCACATATTATAAAACAATTTAGTAATTATCTTAAAATTATAAAAAGAATTTTTATTCCCTTATTCACCGCCCCCTCTAAGGGCGCCGTAATATCCAACAGTGACGACATCCGTCTACCTGCCTATAAATAGGGGTGCATGGCCCGTCATTAACAATGAGAACTGTAAGAACTGAGCCTGGGTTAATTCGTGCGGTCTCACTTTGAGGTCGGGCGGTTTTGGAAGCGAGTTGACTGTTTGTTGTGTTCGCAGGTTTGCGGTCAGCAGGTTGCGGTCTCCTTCCTTGGTGATTCCCAGCGGCTTCAATAAATAGTTCGGCAGCGGTCTGTCTGCGAACTGTTTTATGTTCGTTCTTATGCTGTTCGCAGCGAGCTAAGTGATCAGGCGACCTTCAGCGGTTAGGCGATCTGAGTTGCGGTTTGGTGAGAGCTTCAGTTCTTCGTTCCAATAAAGCTCCAGTTCATGCGGTCTGAGGTGCAGTCTTGCAGTGCTGGCGGTCTGTCCGGTTTCTATTCGCGCAATCTCAGGTCAAGTCGGGCAACTTCTGGAGTCGAGCGGTCTATGCGGTCTCAACTTGTCTAGCCGCCAGATTTGTTTTGGTGTGTTTTGTTCTTCTCGTCTCCGTGATTCTGATGAATCATGTCTCGCCATGTATACCTCGCACTATAAATGAAGTTTGTGTTTCAATAAAGTTTCTTGTGTTGCTGTGTGGCATTGTGATTGTTTGGCTTTAACTCAGTTGATGCAACTCCTGCTTACTCCTAAACGATTCAAATCAAAAATTTTAACATGGTATCAAAGCCAGGTTTCTGGAGTGGATAAGTAGTGATCAACTTGAGTTGCCATCGTCTTTGTGAAGAAGAGACCACATAGATTGCCATGGAAGGTGGATACGCAAGAGGGCTTGGTATTGAACTCCTCACATCGACTAACTATAAGAAATGGAGGTCATGTTTGGAGAGCTATTTACTTGGCGAGGATCTATGGGAGATAGTTGGAGGAGAAGACATACAAGAGGTGTTTCTAGCAGGAGATAATATGACAGAGGTGAGACTTTGGAGGAGGACTAATGCTAAGGCAGAGTTCACACTCAAGAGGGCTATCTCACCAGAGCTGTTTGACCACATCATTGGATGTAAATCTGCTACTGAGATTTGGACGTCTTTGGATGTGCTGTTTAATAAGAAGAATGTAGCTCGGCTACAGTTTCTTGAAAATGAGTTGGCGAAGGCCTCTCAAGGCGATCTTTCTATTTCTACCTTCTTTCTTAAGATGAAGAACCTCACAACAGAGATTTCTGCTTTGGACCCTGATGAGCCCATCTCGGAGCCAAAACTGAAGAGGCATATCATCCGCGGGTTGCGGAAGGAGTATCTTTCCTATGTGACTTCAGTTCAAGGTTGGGCAAATCAATCATCACTGTTGGAGCTGGAGAACTTACTTGCTTCGCAAGAAAGTTTGGCAAGACAGATGGCGGGGACTTCTATCTCTAGGGGATATAGTGATGTGTTGTTCTCTGGGAAGAAGAAGTAGTGGGAGAAGAAGAAGCCGGGTTATGATGGACCCTCTACTCCACGTCAGCAAGATAGGGGTTATGCTCCTAAGTCTGATGGGAAGAAGAAGGGAGATGGACCAAGGTGCTTCAGGTGCAATAAGACCGGCCACCTCAAGAAGGATTGCCAGGTTAATTTTCAGCCGGGACATGTAGCGGAGAAGGAGAAGCCAAAGTCTGATGAAGCTGGATGGGGAGGAGCCTTTGCGGCTAATATGACGGCGATGCCCGTTAAGGCCTTGGCTGCCATCAACTTCGAAGAGGATTGGATTGTTGATTCAGGGTGTGGACATCATCTCACCGGGGATGAATCAAAGTTCTCTTCTTTGGCACCTTACTCAGGTAACGATGCTATCATTACGGCTGATAATTCTGTTCGTGCTGTCGAACAAGAAGGTGTTGTCTCCCTGAGCAGTGATAAGGGTCCACTAACCTTGAGGAGTGTTTATCACGTGCCTGGTATGAAGAAGAATCTCTTCTCTGTGACCAATGCGGTCGATGCCGGTTATCACGTTCTGTTTGGCCCAACAGAGGTGAAGTTTCTTAAAACTCAACCGGAGATAAAGGGAGATGTTATCCATGTTGGAAAGCGGGTGAAGGACTTGTTCGTGTTATCGACAAGTACCTATGTTGATAAGATGAAGACCAACGATAGCGCGGCTATCTGGCATGAAAGGTTGGGGTAGTTGGCATGGACAAATTGAAGGCTATGGCGGTAAGGGGCCTTGTCAAGGGCTTGCCTAGCTTTTCCTCTTATGGAGACGGTCATGTTTGTGCTGGATGTCAGTTTGGTAAGTCTCATCGACTTCCATTTGACAAATCACAAACAAGATGCAAAGCACCGTTGGAGTGCAATCACGGTGATTTGATGGGACCGACTTCCACCCCAAGCCTTGGAGGCAACAGATATATGTTGCTGTTTATTGACGATTACACCAGATATGTCTGGGTGTATTTTTTGAAAGAGAAGTCGGAAGCCTTTGCGAAGTTTATGGAGTTCAAGGAGCTGGTGGAAGGTTGGTTAGGCTTGCGGGTAAAAAAATTGAGAACTGACAATGGTGGGGAGTTCACCTCTGGTGAGTTCTCATGTTTTTGCAGGAAACACGACGTTCAGAGAGAGCTCACTTGTGCCCATACTCCACAGCAGAATGGCATTGCGGAGAGGAAGATCCGTCATCTGACGGAAACCTGCAAATGCTGGCTTCATGCTAAGAGTATCCCAAAGTCCTTTTGGGCGGAGGGAATGTCTTGTGCAGCTTACGCCATCAACATGATGCCTCTAAGTCCTATCAACATGAAAACCCCTCACGAACTGATGTTCAAGGAGAAACCGAGTGTTGCACACCTTCGGGTGTTCGGATCAACCTGCTATGTGCATATTCCTGATGCTCTTCGGACAAAGCTAGATGTGAAAGCAAGGAAGCTAGTCTTTGTTGGGTATGATGAGCGGAAGACAGGATGGAGATGCATGGATCCTGAGATGCGGAGATCAGTGGTATCTTGGGATGTGGTTTTTGATGAAGTGACTTCCTACAAGGGGAGTTCAGGAGTTGAACTATCGGAGAGCAGGGTTGATGAAGCAGGGAAAGCTGCAGGAAGTCTTCAAGTGGAGTTGCCTGTTTCACCAGGAGCTCCAGCTGTGTCAAGCTCTGAGATGGAGGCTTCAGGTTCTGGAAGCAGGGGGAGCGATGCTCTAAATTCGTCTGGAAGAGGAGCTTGCACAGAAGAAGCAACTGAGGAGGTGGTTAGTCAGGAGAAACTCTTAGGAGGTCAAAGAGGACTATCAAGCCACCAGATCGATACACAGGAGGAAATATGGTGAGCTTCGTCTCATGTTTCTTCGCTGGTCCCTTAGATGAAAGGGAGCCGTCTAGCTTTGAGAAAGGCAAAGGCGTGAAGCAGTGGGATATTGCTATGCAAGAGGAGATGGATGCTCTCAAGAAGAATGCGACTTGGTCTCTAGTGCCCAGGCCCAAGGGCATTACCCCTGTGACATGCAAATGGGTTTATAAACTCAAGAAGAAAGTTGACGGTACGATCGAGCGATACAAGGCTCACCTTGTAGCTCGCGGGTTCTCACAGCAGTATGGTGAAGATTATGATGAGACGTTTAGTCCAGTGGCAAAGATGACTTCGGTCCGATTTGTTATTGCTTTGGCGGCATCTTGTGGATGGGAGATTTGGCAGCTCGATGTTAAGAATGCTTTCTTATACGGAGAGATTGACAAGGATATCTTCATGACCCAGCCGCCGGGTTTCATCTCGGAGGATCATCCGGACTACGTCTGCAAACTGAAGAAGGCCTTATATGGGTTGAAGCAAGCGCCTCGGGCATGGTATGGAAAGATCGCGGAGTATCTTCTATTCTGTGGGTTCTTCGCTTCAGACTCTGATTCTAGCTTGTTCGTCAAGAAGGAGGGGGCGCTTCGGGTTATTGTGCCTTTGTATGTGGATGACATGATTGTCACCGGGAACTCGAAGGAGGCAGTATCAAGGCTGAGAGCTGAGCTTGCTATCAGGTTCAAGATGAAGGATCTGGGGGAGCTTGATCATTTCCTTGGACTCGAGGTCCAGAGGCGGGAGAGCGGAGTGCTTGTTTCTCAGGAAGGATATGCGGAGCGGATCGTTCAACGATTCAGCATGGAAGAAGAGAAGAGCAGCTCTATACCTCTGGAACAACATCATAAACTTCGGAAGGATGAGGGATCAGTTCTATCTGATCTGTTGGTGTTCCGAGCTCTTGTTGGGAGTTTGATTTACTTGACCATCACGAGGCCTGATATTGCTTATGCAGTTGGCAAAGTGAGTCGGTACATGGCGGAACCACGGAAGCCTCATCTTCTGGCGGCAAAAGGGATTTTGAAATATGTGAAGTCGACCTATGATTTGGGTCTCCTATTTAGGAGAGGGTCAAGCTTGGAGTTGCATGGATACATGGATGCTGATTACGGGGGAGACGTGGATGATCGGAGATCAACGTCCGGTTATGTCTTTATGACGGGCCCTACAGCTATCTCTTGGTGCAGCAAAAAGCAGGACTCGGTGTCCGTATCTACCACATAAGCGGAGTACAAGGCTTCGGCCTTGGCAGCTCAGGAAGCCATTTGACTCAGAAGGTTGGTGGAGGATGTTCATGAGGAGGTTCGAGGTCCCACTATGCTACGCGGGGACAATGAAAGTGCTCTCAAGCTGGTTAATAATCCAGTCTGTCTCGCGAGGACCAAGCATATTGAGATTGAGCACCATTTCATTCGTGAAAAGGTGTTGGGAGGATCTCTTTTGGTCGAGCATGTTCGGAGTGCGGACAATGTCGCAGACATCTTCACAAAGCCACTGGCGAAGGGACCGTTTACACAGTTGCAGAGTTTACTCGGGCTAGTCTCCACTTCCCACTTCAAGGGGGAGTGTCGAAATTTTGAAGTGAAGTGGAGGAGACCGGGCAATCTGATTTTGGGAGACCGCCGAGACCACGCGGGTTGTGTTTATATTTTGCCGGTCATACTATGCCGGCCTGTTCTAGCGGACAGCTGGTTCTGCCGGTCTGTTCTTCGTAGCTGCGGTCTATTCCCGAGTTGGTCTGCTGGTTTGCCTGTCTTCCTTGTTGGAAGACCGGGCGGGTTGTTCTTGTATGACCACCTGTCCGGGCGATTTGTGCTTGGCAATCTGGCGACTTGTTCTAAGTCGGCCAGATGGTTCTTGTTTGCTCCTAGTGATCTAAGGGAGGAGCGACCTTTGTGTCCGCACGGCTTGTGCGTGATCTCGTATTCGTGCGACTTGTACGCGATCTGCCTGCTGTTCTGCGGTCTTGGTCGGATGATCATCCAAGTGGTCTGGTCGGGCGGTCTGTCTCATGAGACCGCTGGCGATCTGACGGGTGGTGACTGTATCTCGGTTTATACGGTGATGACATCCGTCTACCCGCCTATAAATAGGGGTGCATGGCCCATCATTAACAACGAGAACTGTAAGAACTGAGCCTGGGTTAATTCATGCGGTCTCACTTTGAGGTCGGGCGGTTTCGAAAGCGAGTTGACTGTTTGTTGTGTTCGCAGGTTTGCGGTCAGCAGGTTGCGGTCTCCTTCCTTGGTGATTCCCAGCGGCTTGAATAAACAGTTCGGCAGCGGTCTGTCTTCGAACTGGTTTATGTTCGTTCTTGTGCTGTTCGCAGCGAGCTCAGCGATCAGGCGACCTTCAGCGGTTAGGCGATATGAGTTGCGGTCTGGCGATAGCTTCAGTTCTTCGTTCCAATAAAGCTCCAATTCGTGCGGTCTGAGGTGCGGTCTTGCAGCGCTGGCGGTCTGTCCGGTTTCTGTTCGCGCAGTCTCAGGTCAAGCCGGGCGACTTCTGGAGTCGAGCGGTCTGTGTGGTCTCAACTTGTCTAGCCGCCAGATTTGTTATGGTGTGTTTTGTTTTTCTCGTCTCCGTGATTCTAATGAATCATTTCTCGCCATGTATACCTCGCACTGTAAATGAAGTTTGTGTTTCAATAAAGTTTCTTGTGTTGCTGTGTGGCATTGTGGTTGTTTGGCTTTAACTCAGTTGATGCAACTCCTGCTTACTCCTAAACGATTCAAATCAAAAATTTTAACAGAAATAACATTTAATTAAATTATCAAAAATTCAAGGGCGTTACACATGGACTTGAATGAAGTCATGCATATGAGTTTCCTCTCCCCAATTGAACCCAAGAAATTTGAGGAAGCAAACTTGGATCCATTCTGGATTGCAGCCATGTAGGAAGAATTAAACCAATTCAAGAGATGTAAAGTATGGAACTAGTTCCTAGACCCCAATGACATAATATTATAGGAACCAAATGGGTCTACATGAACAAATTGGATAAGAATGAAGTTATTACAAAGAATAAGACCAGGCTAGTTGCAAAGGGATATAGGCAAGAGGAGGGCGTAGAATTTGACTAGACCTTTGCTCCTGTTGCAATACTGGAAGCAATAAGATTATTTTTGGCCTATGCAACCCACAAAGGATTCAAGGTCTACTAGATGGGTGTCAAGTCAGCTTTTCTGAATGGAGATATCAAAGAAGAGGTGTGTGTAGAACAACCCTCAAGTTTTGTTGATTCTGAACACCCTGATTATGTTTACTTTCTTAGAAAAGCATTGTATGGATTGAAATAGGCTCCTAGAGCCTGATATGAGACCTTGTCAAGCTTTCTCATTGAGAATAAGTTCTCAAGGGGGAAGATTGACAAGATATTGTTCCTAAGGGAAGTAAAGGGAAAGATCTTGCTAGTGTACACAACAAACAGGGAATACCCTTTGATAAGACCAAGTACAGATGCCTGATTGGATCTCTTCTCTATGTAGATGCTAGTAGGCCTGACATATTGTTTGCCACATGTGTTTATGCTAGATACCAGGTGAACCCCAAGGAATCTCATCACTCCTCTATCAAGAGGATCTTAAGTTACATGAAGGGTACACCCAATCTTGGTCTTTGGTACCCTAAAAGCAATGATTGTGCACTAACTGGTTACTCAGATGTAGACTATGCAGGATGTAAGGAAGATAGAAAGAGCACTTCAGGGACTTGCCAATTCCTTGGAGGAAGACCTATTTCATGGAGCAGCAAGAATCAAACTAGTGTGACAATCTCCACAGCAGAATCAGAATATATAACTGCTGGGAGTTGCTGTGCTCAGTTGATATGAATCTAGCATCAGCTCCAAGTCTAAAATTTGAAGATGACCAAAACACCCTTGTTTTGTGACTCTTCAAGTTCTATCTTAATTGCTAAGAACCCTGTATCATAGAGCAGGGCTAAGCATATTGAGATCAGGTATCACTTCATTAGGGAGCATGTGGAGAATGAGGATATCATCCTTAAGTTTGTCTCCACATACAAACAAGTGGCTGATATATTCACAAAGCCCCTAGATGAAGCTAAGTTTAATTTATTCAAGTTTAAATTGGGGATGTTGAACTTAGAGTAAATTCTAATTCAACTTCAATTTATTATCATCCATTAGTAGTCATTGATAACATGTATGCTGAGAGCTACAGGTACCCCTCAAGAAATGATGAAATTTCACCAAAATCGGACAAATATCTGTTGGTTGTCTCAACGACACAGAAGGCTTCTCAACAATACAAAGTTAGTCGTATCAACGATATCGTGAGTCGTCTTGACATCCTTACATGAATCTAAACGACACAAGGGATATCTGGAAAAACTGAAAAAGATCTATGGTGTTTGGGGAAGAATGTTTGTCAGCTAGATATTTCGACGACACAATACGTATCGTCGTAATACATCCCTGCTACTTAAAACCTTATTGGATCTTGTAATCAAAGTCGTCCGATGATCAATTTTTCATATCTACAATATGAAAAGGTATGCACCCCATCATCTACCTCTACTATAAATAGGATAAATGTTTTGGACAAAATTACGCTATCTTTTGCCCTAAGTCATCTCTACGACAAACCCCCATTTCATTCCCGACACTCAACCGTTCCCACCAATCTTCGTCAATGGATCCAGAGAAAAAGTTAACCACTCTAGAACATCTCTGAAAACCGAGGTGGCTGGGAGGAAAGTCAAGGTATCAACCAAAAGCCTAGGAAAACTTTGAGACTGCCCCAAATGATGGCAGAAGAAGAAGAGGAAGGTTTATCTGTTGAAGACTTCTCTGAAGGATATACATGGTGTGGACATAGTGGAAAGACCTATGGGTCAATAAAGAGTGCTGAATTCAATCAGAAGGGAAAATTACTGGCTGATATAGTAGAAAAGGTTGCTGTGTAAACCTGGTTCTCATGATAGGATTTCGAAAGAAATGTTTGAGATCTTTTGCAAAATTATACTCTCCAAGAAGACTGACTGGAGAGATCTTCTATTCCAACAAATCAAAGGCAATATGAAGACTCCATCTTTTCGAACGATTCTATCACTTTTCCTTCTAAACTCTTTTGGAGATGCTCTGAAATAGAAAATGGGAGTGCCACTGCACTATTCAAAGAAGTTGAATTCCAAGATGTTGGAGAGATGGGACAAGATGATTTCCAAATCCCCTAAATATAGTAAAGTAGTTTTGAAAGGGAAGAAGAAGAAAGATCTACAGATTGTTGATCCTGAAGATGAGAGCAGGTGATCAAGCAGTTCTGAAGAAGAAGTTGTCTCATTAATCTCAAACCCTGCTCTGACAGAGGGGGAGAGATCTCAAGCTCTAGTAGTTCCTGAGTCAAGAGTTAAACCTGCTACCATAGAGGTTTTTGTGGGAAGGAGAGCACCTTTGACTGACCATCCAACTGTCTACAAAAGAAAAGGAGACCAAGAAAGAGAAGTACTTATTGAGGGGGAGTCCTTAACAAAAATCTCTGGTCAGGTGGCTGATCCAGTTGAGGGGGAGTCCCTACTTGGGATCTCAGCCCAAGACACTAAGGATGTTGAGGGGGAGACACATTTGGGGTGCTTTGCCCTGATTGATCAAGATGGAGATGCTACTACTAGAGAAGTTGAAACCTCTGCTAAGGGAGGAGCTCAGGAGGAGGTTGTGGAAGAATCTGAGAAGAATGCAGACCATGAGCCTGAGAAGAGTGCAGGTCATGGGCCAGAGAAGGTTGAAGGTGTAGGACCAATGATTGGACTTGACCTGGTCCTTTTCAAAGGAATGTCAGTCATGACAGAAGGAGAGAAAATGCTGACAGACTCCCCCAGCTTCAATTCCTTGTCAGTGACACTAAAGATGCCCTTGAAGTTGCTACTGCTAAACCATCTTGTGCATAGTCAGGATCCATGTTTCAAATGATGGCATCCCTGCTGAATGCACAAAGGAAAAGGATGGAAGTTTTCATTCTGAAAATAGTTGATTGTCTGAGGAAGGAAATGAAGGCTGAGCTGCAGGTTGTGAAAGAATACAACCACCATCTCACCACTTTCTTCACATGGAAGCTCCAGTAATGGATGATCTTGGTGATCGGTTGAATCAAACCAGGCAATCCACTCTTCAAGTTTTTCAAAATAAGATAACCATGGTAGGGGATATTCAGCAAGCTTTTCAAGAAGTCACAAACTTCATGGTGAAGATAGACAACATATTGTTCACAGAGTGGACTTAAATGCTTAGACTCTAGATAATCACTTGATCCAACTGAGAAACAATATAGATGAGGCTGAACAAAATCTTCATGAAAGGATCAACATGGTGAAAGTTGCCTTGGATGATCAAATTGTTGAAAAGGTCATAAAGGGGGAGAGTGCTGTAATAAATACTGGCTCCCATCAGGTCATGTGGGTGGGCAATCAAGTAAAGCAATCCATGCAAAATCCACCCTCTGTATTTGATATACAAGCACCTTTAGAAAGTACTGACTCAGAAGATTATGCAGTTGAAGTTGGAGAGTCATCAACTTCAAGGATGAGGAAAATAACTCAGAACGGTTTGTACAGGCAAAGGAGGTTAAGGGAAATTGAGCAAGATCCTCAATCAGGCAAATGGAGTCCTGATTCTAAAACCCTAATTTTAGAAGCCTGAATTAAATTTGGATATCCTCAGGGGACCCGGATCCCCAGGAGTTCCTGCGGGAACTCCAGGGGTGGAGTTCCCTATGCGGGAGCTCCAATAGCCTAGGCGGGGAGTTCCCTATGCATTTATCCAAGGCAATGGAGTTCCCTATGCGAGCAACCCTTGCATTTAATCCATGCAAGAAGCCATGCAAGAATTCATGCGAGAAGCCCACAGCCCTTGGATTTAATCCAAGGGCTATTAATGGGGAAACTACACCCGTGGAGTTCCCTCAGGAACTCCAGGGGATCCGGGTACATCCCCAGGATGGTTCAGAAAGGATTTACTACTCTGATGATTAGAATCTTCATTTGCAACAAGAAGAGAAGAGGAGGAACCACAAGCTAGTTTTTCCCCATGGTCCTCCTCATTCTCCTAAAAGAATTCCAAAGCCAATTAGATTCTATGAAAGACAGAAGAGAAAAGGAAGAGGAAGCAGCAGTATGAACTAAGGGAAGCAAATATCTAAGAATGTATGTCTACAAAAATGAATTGGGCAAATGACTGTGACTATTTTGTATAATACATTATCTCTTATTTATATATTGTTGGTAGTTGAATCATTCTATATTGCTTGAGTGTCATTAATTTTGATTCTATTTATTATTGGCACTTATCATTGAGGTGAGTTAAGACTTCTTCAAATAGGGGAGATTGTTGGGAACAATGCCTTGCAATGTTCCTGATTTGAAGAAGTGCTCAGATCAATGATAAAAACACTATGCATTTGATGATATGTCTTACTTATAACTCCAGAGTATAAACAGTATGTCCAGTACTTCTCTAATCCCTATAAGTCCAAAATTGTTGAGAAGGATTGGACATATCATCAAAATATGATAAATATCGTTGAGATTACTCGAAGAAGACAACACAATAAATAAGTCAAGAATCGTCGTGACATTAAGAATAACACGACGATATCGTTATGTCAACAAAGTACACATGACGATATCGTCATGAGAACAAGAAGAAACAACTTAGTCAAGATATCTGATAGTTTACTTTGGTAGTAGTCTAACTCACTTAGAGGGGTGGGGGTGGGGTTGAATAGGTTTATTGGCTTCTACTACTAATAATTAGTTATTTAGATGATTGTACTTAAGCAGAAGTAAACACATAGAAAACACATAGCTATTTATAGTGGTTCCTCAAGATAATGAGTATATGGGTAGTCCACTTTCCCTCTACACCTTTCTAATAATGTGTTAGACAAGGCAATCTCCTTCAACAACTCAGCTCAAAGAGCTTACAACACAGATCCCACAGGATCTCTCAGGTTTCCTCCAAAACCCAACCTTAGGCCTCCAGCCCTACCATTCAGAGTTCTCCAACTCCTACAGCTCAGAAACCCTTCTAGTTTCCTACCTTAGGCCTATCAAGAAGCCTTACACTCAGGCCGGGAGTACAACCCTACAACTCAAGCACACAAGCCCCATAATCTCAGAGTACTTCTACTCCTACAGCTCAGTGACTTACCAAGTCACCTACCTCAGGCTTATCAACAAGCCATAAAGCTTAGAACAAATATGTTCTTACAGTAATGATAGTTTATGTTTCTATAATAGAAGATAATATATAGACCTTCAGCTTTTGGTCTTCTGATGTTGTAGCACAGTAGATGCTGTCTTGAGTAGAGCTTGATAAGTCTTCAGTACTGCTCCACTTGATCTTCCTCTTCAGCTGAAGGAAAGATTCACTTGTTCTTCTGAACTTGATCCATCAAGAACAACAAATTTTTACTTGCTCTTTGTAGCCGTCAATCAAATGAAATCAGTTGTGCATGCTCCTATTTCATTGACCTAACATTCTCTTTTATACCTCCAACAGGCATCAATGACTCTTTCCATTGCCTTGTCACATCATGGACAAGAATAGAAAAGATTATCTTGCTTTCTTGTCACTTACGCCAAAAATAGATCCCACCTATTTAACATTTATATTTGAATCCATCTCAGTGGATAGGCTGAGAGAGGCTTCACTCTCATCGACAGATATAAACTGCGTCTCAGTGGATCCGCTGAGATAGTTAGCCTTCTCATCGGTTTCCTTTATATGCAACACATCTGAGACAGACTTCTTCTCTGCGGCTATACAGCTGCGTCTCAGCAGTTCAGCTGAGACCAGTCTGTTGTCTCAGCTGATTTTGACAGTGAAAACCAGAGTCCTATTCCAAGATTTGGAAAGACTTAAGCCTGTATAAACATGATATAAAACGTCTTATTAAATACAATATGCACTTAACATTGTATGTGGTGCATCTTCTGAATCTAGGGAACATTAAAGGGAAATATTCCCAACAATCTCCCCATATTTAAAGAAGGCATAACATACCACAATGCTAAGATGCATTAACACAATGAAACATATCATGACAAATATTGATAGTAGAAAAATAGTCATGGTAACATATCAAAATTATTGTTAACAAAACTATAGGCAATACATAACATTAGAAGGTTAGCAACAAAGTTTGCCTATCACATAAATCTCAGATATTAATTGAAATACCAAATGAATTAATAATGAACTGTCAACAGAGTTTTATCATTAACATTGCATAATTTTTTCTAAAGAAAAATTAAACATCTGTTCAAAATTTTCTCTTCTTAGCAGCACTTGAACTTCCAGCTTGATCCTCAGCAATGGACTTTGCAGCAGTAACAACATTCATTTCAGCAACCTCCTTCTTGTTTCATTGCCTTTTGAAGTAAACGAAGGGCTTTGGAATGTATTTGAATGGCATCCTTTTGGGGTTGGCTTTGTTCACTAAATTTTCCTTGAATATTCTTTCCCTTTAAGAATTCCTTTCTAGGTGCTTTATCCATTCCTCTGCTGGATAGATGCCGTCAATGTTCTTGCAGATCTGTCCATGATTAATCCAATCATTGATGATTATTTGCTTTGAGTCATCACTCCAATATTCAAAATCAGGATCTTTAGCTTGATTAGCTTTATTCTTAGCCATGAACTCTTCAGCCATCATCTCACCTTTTCTTTTTCTTCTTGCTGCCAGCTGAGCATCCTGTGCAGTCCTTTCAAGATCTTGGAAATCAAAATCTTCTTGTCTTGAAGTGTCCAAGAGAGGAAGATTGAGTGCAATTCTTGTTCCTTGAAGAACTTTAAGAGCTAGCTCAGCATTGGTCTCAGCATTGATATCCTCCCCCTTTCTGCTGTCTTCAAATATCTTCTATTCAAGAGCTTGAGAAGTGGCAGTCATAGAGCCAGATAAGGTTTGAAAGGCATTTTCTAAATTAGATTTTAGATCATCTTTCATTTTCTCAGCTTCTCCTATCATAGTAGTTGCTGTGGGCCACACATATTCTTCAATATGATTTAAGGCCTTCACTATCACCTCATCAGTTTTACTGACATAATTCTTGACATAGCCCATGTCTTTCTCTGAAAGTTGGAGACTTTTGTCCATGGATCTTAGAATGGTGTTATGAGCTACAACTGATTTTTCAACCAGATCAAACCGTTTTGTCATCTGGTTGTTTAGGTAGGTTGTTTCTTCCTTTATGACCTTGATCTCAGTCATCACCTCAGCTTTCATATCTGAAACAGATGTATCTATATATTCCTTGATTGAAGACATGTGCCCATCAATCAGTGTCTTGATTGAACTGTGAAGATGTTCATTTGAAAATGTGAGGGTTGAGGGATGGTCAACAATTATTGATTGTTTGACAGTTGCTGGCAGAACTGCAGGCAGGCTTTTCTCTTGATTTTCTAGACCATCACACTCAACTAGAGTGGATGTCTCAGCTTCTCGGGTGGATGGAATTATCTCATCCTGAGCAGGGACCCTTGTATGCTCCCCATCAACTAGATCACTGATCTTTTCAGTTGAAACTTAAATATCATCACTATTGTCATTATCATCATAATCCTCATCATCATCATCATAATTATCATCAGCAACATCATCAGATGACCTTTCCTGCTCCCCCTCAGATGGAGCATCTATCGTTTTTAGATTTGTTGAATCCAAGAAGTCTGTGGAATCATCAGGAATTAGATTAATTCTTCTTTCAAGATTAGAGATGATGTGATCAATCTTACCTAGTAAGTCAGAGGAATCCAACCGCTCCTCTTCATTTCCTTCTGATGTAGCATGCACATTCTGTGCATTATCAATAGTTGGGAAGTCCAGAGGATTGAGAGCATCATTGTTATCTCCAACATGATCTCCTTTGTCTTGAACATGAAGTTCACCTTCTCCATCACGCTCCTCTTCTTGAATGGGTTCTCATTCAAGATTAGTTTGGCAAGTGAAATCTTCTCCCTGCTATTCAGATTCAAAATCTGAATAGTCCTTTCCTTCTTAGGTCTTTTGGTTAGCCTTTTCCTCTTTCCTTTTTCCTCAGATGGTTGGCTCATTGGAAGTACTCTAGAGAATCTCTCCAACGTCTTAATGTCCATTCTTTTCAGATAATGTATCTTGGAACCTCTTGAGCTATCAAACAGTTTAGGATAAGTGTTCAGGAGATACAGAGAGATTAACCTTCCTATATTAGGGGCTAGGAGACATTCATTAATTCTTTGAAAGACTACATAGCCTAGGAAGTCCTTCTGTGTAGAACATCCTTGCTATTAGCTCAAAAATGTGTTTGGATATTGTATCATGAGATCCTGGCTTATAGAGAATAGCTTTCCCAACTATATCAGCTAATAACTTTCCTTTCTTGTTGAAATTCTTCCTTTTTAGTAAGCTTGTCTTATCATCACTATATTCACACAACTTCAGTGTTTTATCCTTGTCATCCTCAGAGACATTCTCTTCATGATTGTGGAATGATGGCAGATGCCTAGCAGTGAACAATAACATAAGAATAATCAAATGAAATGTAAATGACTAATCAACACTTAACATTCCTAACTCAATTTTGAATAAAGTAAACTTAGCATCATCCAATGGCTTAGTAAAGATATCAGCTACTTGATTGTCTGTGGGGACATATTCAAGGTAGATATCTTCACTTTCTACGTGCTCTATAATAAAATGATATTTAATTTCTATATGCATAGTCCTGCTATGTGATACATGATTCTTATTAATAGAAATTTCACTGGATGAGTCACAATATAGGTGAGATTGACTTACCTTGAGGTTGTAGTCCTCTAACTGGTGCTAAATCCATAGAATTTGTGCATAGTAGCTCCCTGCAGCTATATATTCAAACTCAGCAGTGGATATAGCCACACTGGTATGCTTCTTACTGCTCCAAGAAATCAATCTCCTACCTAGGAATTGACAAGTCCACTTGTCCTCTTCCTATCTACTTTGCAGCCTGTAAAGACAGCATCTGAAAATCCAATTAGTTCAAAATCATTGTTCAAGGGTACCAAAGGCCAAGATGTTGGCTGCCCTTAAGGTATCTCAAAATCCTCTTTGCAGCTGAGTAATGAGATTCCTTAGGGCATGCTTGATGCCTAGCACAAACACATGTTGCATACATTATACCTGGTTTACTAACAGTCAGATATAACAAGGATCCAATGATACACCTATACATGGATTCATCAAAGGGTTTTCACTTCTCATCCTTGTCCAGAGAAATGTTGGACCCCATGGGAGTTTTCATGATGGAGGATGATTCCATCCTAAACTTCTTAATAAGCTCCCCAGTGTACTTAGTCTGAGAGATAAATATCCCTTCATCAGAATGTTTCACTTGGAGGCCTAAAAAGTACTTGAGCTCTCCCATACTGCTCATTTCAAACTCCCCCTACATAAGGTTGGCAAACCTTTTGCAAAGGTTGTCATCAGTAAACCCAAAAATTATATCATCCACATAAATTTGGACTAAGAGACACTTGCCCTTTGTTTCCCTGAGAAACAATATACTATCTATCTTTCCCCTGAAGAACTTGTTTTTGATGAGAAAGCTAGACAAGATCTCATACCAGGCCCTAGGGGCTTGCTTTAGACCATATAAAGCTTTCTTAAGTAAATAAACATGAAAGGAATGAGTAGGATGACAAAACATGAGGGTTGCTCCACATATACCTCTTCCTTCAGGTTTCCATTCAGGAATGCAGACTTTGCATCCATTTGATAGACCTTGAACCCCTTGTGGGAAGCATAGGCAAGGAATAACCTTATGCCCTCTAACCCTGCAACAGAGGCAAAGGTTTGGTCAAAGTCTATGCCTTCTTCTTGCCTATACCCTTTGGCTACCAATATTTCCTTGTTCTTGATGATGACACCATTCTCATCTAACTTGTTCCTGTAAATCCGCTTGGTGCCAATTATGTTATGTCCATGTGGTTTTGGCACCAACTTCCATACCTTGCATCTTTTGAATTGATGTAGCTCCTCTTGCATAGATTGAATCCAGAAGGTGTCTTGGTTGGCTTCCTCAAACTTCTTGGGCTCAACCTGAGATAGGAAGCTCAGGAATTGAGCTTTATTGTGAGCCCTGCTTCTGGTGATCACACCTTGGTTCTCATCTCCAATAACCAGGTTCCTTGGATGATCCCTCTGATGCTTGGTTGCTGCAGGCAATCTGTCTGCACCCATCTGGACTTCATCTATAGCTGCTTGTTCTTCATCAACCTGAACAACTTCAGCTTGAATAGTCTCAATCTCTGAATTAATTGTGCTGGAGTTAGGTCTGTCTTATATAGATAAATTTTGCATCTTTTGAACATTTCCTTTCAATGTAGATGTCAGACCCCCCTCCCGGAACACAAGACACGACCGAGGGGAGTCCAATGCCCAGGACAGCTGCCTTGCGGAAGTTCCAGCACACGGGCTTGCTCCCTCCACAAGACGCCTATCCTGCCGGCTATTCTCACATATCATCATGCCAACCCATCAATAATAGAAAACATTACAAGCTGTTGGAACATTCTTTCCGCATCTCTTGGTTTGACAATAACAAATCCTATTGTATTTGATCATACTTGCATTGTGTTTATTGTGTGCAGGATCTTCGACATTCAATCCCTAAAGGAGTGTGAAAAAGAAAGACGCCGACGGAACAATCAGGATGATTCTCTGTTGATACTGCGGCGCGGTAACACTACCGCTGGCGCTAGCGGTTCGACGAAATGGAAACCGTTGAGAAGGAAACCACTGAGAACGAAACTGCATTCGACAAAAAGAGAAGTGCTCTACCATGGAGCGCTAGCACTACCGCTGGCGCTAGCGAATCAGAAACCGCTAAGATGGAAACCGCTGAGAAGGAAACCGCTGAGAACGGAATTGGCGTTCGACGAAATAAAAACTGCGTTCGACGAACTGTCGTTTGATGAAATTGCGTTCGACGAACTGCATGCTCTACCGTGGAGTTCGACGAACTACATGCTCTACTGCGGCGCTCGACAAAATGCATGCTTTACCGCGGCGCGTTAGAACTATCGCTGGCGCTGGTGTTCGTTCGACGAAATGAAAGCAGCGCTCGACGAAATGTGAGGCCGGTACGACAAAGATGCTCCCGACGAAAAGAGATGTGCTCTACTTCGGAGCATTATCACTACCGCTAGCGCTAGCATAAATGGAAACAATTGACGAGAAGGAAACAGTGGAAAAAAAGGAATGTCGATGGGACGCTATTTTGGTAAGTACTATCGCAGCGCGTTAAGGACTAACGCCCGGCGGTAGCTTTTGTAATCTTCCCGTCTGCATGTAATTGAGGAGCAATTATGGAAGGAGATATTGGCTGAAGGAAAGTTATCTCGCTATTGCGGAGCGTTAGCGTTACCGTGATGCGCTAGTTGGAGTTCAAAGTTTGGCGCTCAAACGTTGCCTAAACTACCACGATCCACGTGCCTGATCATTGCCTAATGTGGCTAACGTGGGGGCGGTAGTACTACCGCAGGCGGTAGCGGCTAAAGACCCGCGCTGCCTCCATTGTGGCTTGCTGAAAGAAAAGGAATATAAGCCATATATTCAGATGACTCATGAGAACCTTCTCCAAGCAGCCCGAAGAACTCCGTCAACGTCCGTGAACGCAAAGAACTTGAAGACCAATCCGATTGCATCTACATCGACATCAAGTTCTACTTTTGAGGGAGTTTTTAGTTTGTGTTTTGTTTTACTGTCAAATTGTAACCTTTATATCTTTTGTTCGGTAGAGGAACTCGCCACACGACGACTAGGGCCTTACGGGGACTAGGGGGAATTCTCCACATGGCGACTAGGTCTAGGTAGGACTTAGGCAGGAATTTGCCACACGACGACTGGGTTTAGAGAGTAGATCTAGGTGGTGCTCGAGGCCTTTCTGGTGATAGATTGGCTAGAGCGGATTGAGGCCGTATCTGGGGAGAGATCGGCTAAAGCCAACCGGTTCGTGGGGATACGAGTCGGTATAGAAAACAAAAAGTGTTTTCATATTATTCGCTTCGATTTCTAGCGTCATTGAAATCAGATTTTGTAATCAATTTTATAAATGATAATCATGTCTTTTCTTGTTTAATAAAATTGATTTCATTTCTAATTTCATTATCTCTTTACTTTTGATTTAACTTCGACCAAAATATCAAAAGTTTTCTATTAAAGTTTATAGTTTTTAAAACCCTTATTCACCCCCCTCTAAGGGCGCCTACAGATTTAACAAGTGGTATCAGAGCTAGGTTATTCCAATTTGGCTTAACAACCTGGAATAATGGCGTCTCTTGATCATGATCTCGCTTCTACTAGTGGGAAATTTATAATATAAATGAAAATGTATTATCACCACCTTTATTTATGGGTAAAAATTATAAAGGGTGGAAAATATTAATGAAACATTTTCTTAAGGCCTTAGATGAAAAAGTTTGGAATATTACTATTGAAAAGCCACCTAGCATACTAACTAGAAACAAAATTGTTTTAAATGCAAAATCTATGAATAGTTTATTTTGTGCGTTAGATCAAAATATTTTAAAACTTATTTATACTTTACCTACCGCTTATGAGATTTGGAATTTTCTTGAAAGAACTTTTGATTCTCCTTCTACAGGTATGGAACAATCACAAGAACCAGAGAATATGCAAGCTTGCACAAGTCTTCAAGAATGCTCCTCTCATGACGGATCCATGAAGTGCACATCAAGTGAAAGAGAAGAAGAAATACTATCTTCAGAAGAGGAGTGCCAAGAAGATGTCAAAGAAACGATATTTTCAAATCGTGCCTCTCCCGAAAGCAATGTAAGGAAATCAAATTCCATTTTTTGTACTTCTATCTCTACATTACAATTGCTTCAAACTACAAAGCAAAAAATTAAGAAAATAAAAAATGCTAATAAACATTTGCGCTTAGAAAAAAAAATTTAAAGGCAAAAATTAATGAAGAATCAAATTCGAATTTATCTAGTTCTACCCATGGCTCCTTAGTTGAAAACATTACACCTTGTGTAGAATTTAATAATTTAAAAGAAAAATGCAAGGAACTTGAAAAGGAACTTCTTTTAATAAAAGAACAAATTGAAAGATTATGTTTAGAAAATTCATCTTTGAAAAATGATTGTGCTAAGTGTAAAGACTATAAAATTGAAATTAAAGAGATGGATGAAACATTTTATGAATATAGAAATAACTATCAAGATCATATTGATTCAATTGTTTCCACTCTTAAAAATAGCACAATCGCTTATAATAACGCTAGACATAATTTAAAGATCAAGAATGATGAATTAAAATCAGAAATCAACTTGCTTATGAATATTGTAAATATAAATTAACAATATCAAATTATATCCAAAAATAAGTTGAATATGAATATGAACATCTTAACTAAGTTTAATAATGGGAGTAAGGAACATAAAGGATTTGTAAATCAAAATCAAAATCAACATTATTTACAAAATCATGTTTCTCCCAACCTAAAATTAAATGGAAACAAATTTCCTTCAAATTATAAATTCAAAAATCATTTTGATCCAAATATTCAAGTAAATGATTATGGAAATTTGAAAACTAAAAATAATGCTTGTCCAAGGTTTGAATGGAGGCCCAAAGTTAAAGATGAAACACTAACTCCACTCAAAAGGGCTCATTCATCACTATCTCCCCCAAAGCAAACACGATGTATTTGGGTACCCAAAGGAACCGTTACACCCGGTCCTCTTTGGATAGTTAAATTTCTCATTCATTAGTATCCAATCATTTGCATGAAGTAGAAATCAACTAAAAATGAAATATCATCATTCTACTTCATGATATGCCTAACCTATTTTTTTGTTTATTTTTCCTTTTTGTTGAACCGTCATGATATGATCACTTTATATAACTTATGATATGGCTTTCACATATTAAACCAAAATTCATAAATAAATCAAATTGAATAAAGTTGAATAAAAAGTCATGTCATTTTTCAAGTGATCTACTTATCCTTTTTTATTTTTATCCTTCTAAATCCATTTCCTAAAAGTCTTATAAAATTTGAAAAACTAAATTTATCATATGATATTATTAAGACTAAATGAAATAAGTGTCAAAATGGATTCAAAAGGTATTTTAAGTGTATTAGGCTAAATTTATAAATTGCGCAAGTTCTGCTTATGTATTAAATATATTTGAGTCATTTTGATTACCCCTAGTATGTTTAATCATAATCATGTCAAACCGGAATTGAAAAATTGCATGAATATTATTTCACTTATTTATGATCATTTCACTCATGCATATGTTGTGCAAAACTCAAGAATTAAGGTTTAATGAATATGAAACCCATGTTCTAATTAAAATTTTAACTTCCGCAACTTTTTGCGATTTCTTCTCGTCTCTTCACTTCATTAGACATGCCTTACATTGCACAAACATAATTAAGCAAATTCGGAAGCAAAATCGAAGAAAATTTAGGCTATATGATTAAAATAAGCACTCTCTGTGAGCTAACGCAGGCGCTAGGACCTAACACCGGCGCTAGCTCAAGTATCCGATTTTCTGTAATTTTAAATTCTGAAAAATCACTAAAAATATATTATTTTATATGTACTACTCATTTTTGCATTTCTGCCTATAAATGATTTTTGAAAAATTAAAATACAAAATTACAAAAAATATTTTTTCTTACTTCCATTCTTTGGTTATTTGTTTGATTTCCATTTCTACATGCAAAAATCAAATACAAAAATATAAAACAAAAACAAGTATCAAAAATTATTATTTTAAACTTAACTTTTCTATTTACATGTATCTTGCGAAAGGGAGATTTGGGCTATCATCCCATCACATCACCTAGTACCGGGCGAACCTCTCGACCTCGGGAAGTCCAAGATAAAATTATAAGAGTTCAAACTTTAAATTAAAATTATTTTTCAAAAATATCAAAAATACTGTATGGACTTTATTGTGAAACTCAAGCATGATTTAATCCATCATTTAGACCTTCTGCAATGTTACAATTCATTCCTTCAAACTACTTTGAACATTGTTTATTTCATGCTTTGATACTTCTAAACACATGTGCATAAATTATATTATAAAGTTGTGTAGAACCAAGCTTAGCATGCCTCTAAGTATGAGTAAATGTTTTATGTTTGATAATGATATTTATTCACTCACTTATTTTGGCATTGTCTACATATGTGTTTAATCTAAGAATGCCTGTGTATGTTTTGTATTAGTACAATGAATTAAAATTGCACGAGTATCTTACCTACACTACCTTTATTTGCACTTTTATAAGTTAAGAAAAGTGGTTATGCCTTCATAAATTATATTGGTTTGCAAAACAAGTGTATTCAGAGAACTTTGTACAAAACAAAAATCATAAAATAAAGTGACAAAGATAACTCCACCAAGCACTACTTGAACCTCCTGATAAGTCTTAATAAATGTTGTGAGGTTGAGCACCTTGGAAAGAATAGTAAAGTGTCTTGTGCAAACCTTATCTTTCTTTCAAAATAAAAACCACTTACTCTTAAGTACACCGAATCACTAGTCTCAATATTAAAATAAAATAAAATATGTGATCCCCCAAGCACTACTTTGCACCCTGATAAGTCTTAATGAGCATTATGTGTGCAAAGCACCTTGGTAGTTGTACATCTTTGTGTGCATTGAAGTGTGTGTAAGTAAAATTATTTGTGTTTTATTGTGCTCTTTACTTTACATATTTCTTGTATTTTTGATTAAAACTTTTGTTTATCTTCCATAACACTTCTTCTCATGAGTATTGGATCCTAATGCTAATTCTATACTACTCTTTATTTATGAAATGCACTAGATAACCTAGCATGCTCTCTACAATGTTTTGTATGTGTTGAATTTGTGAATTAATATAACGTTGTAGTAATTTCTTTTTTTGAAAACATTATTTCATGCTTGGTTACTTTATTGTCAAAATTAAAGATTTTAAATGCAAAATTATTTACAAAAAATATATTCATCTTTGGAATTTAACTCATATTTCTTCTTATGAATAATCATGATTATAAAAAGATGTTTCTTGTATCACTATAAGTCTTCCGCATCATCACCATATATTTTTTACCTTGCGCTTTCATGCTTATATCAAGTCTTAAATATCAAAATTCCTTTTTCAACAAATGGTAGACTTGCTTGGTAAAATTTATATTGGTTATTCTAACACATATATCACTTTTATGCTAAAAACTCTGATCTATTTCAATGAAAATTTTATGCTAAAAACATCTTCTTATTATTGAATTTCAAATCATTTTTAATTGCTAAAAAGATGTATTCTTTATTTAAAAATGATAATTCTTCCGCAATAACTCTGATTCATTAATGAATTTCAAAATATCTATGTGAGTTGTTTGTTTAAAAAATTCAAATAAAAATATAAATCCATAGTCTATATACTCATCATTAGATTCAAACGCTAAATGTTTCCAATTATTATTATCCCATGACTTCATATCTCACCATAGCGGGGGTGTAGGGTTGTAGACATTAGATTACCTGACCTCAAAGTCATGTCTTGTCCTTAACCGGGGAGGGTTCCAGTGGGGCCTTGCGAGGCATTGAGGGGAAAGAGTGCTAGGGTGAGTTTTGTCTAGTGTTTGCATATGGGACTAACACCCCAACCTATGGCATATATGCAGCTCCTCATGCCCATCCATCACTTAGTACGGGGCTAGGGTGTAGACATATTGTCTGGGTAGATTGGCTACTTGGAAATCATTACCTTTTTTATGCTTAAAACTTTTATAAAGCAAAATCCTTTGTGAACTTAAATTGCTACAACATCTAATTTTGTTATACCTAAAACTCTTAATTATCTACTATGTTTCACCATTCTTATATAGATGTTCTCTTCAAAAATATATTTCTTCATGCTTTCCACCTCTTTACTACTTGTATGCTCGATCATGAATACATTTTTTCCCAACAAGTGGTTTCTTTACGACAATTTCTTCACATTCTTTTTTCACTTCTATATATTTTTTCCTAAGCGTTTAACTCCTTATCATGTTCATTGCCTCTCTACACATTTATTGCACACATTAACGTTTGACTGTCTCTCCACCCTCTTTTGATAATACCAAAAGGGGGAGAATAAATTAGGATGATTCTATGTTGATACCGCGGCGCGGTAACACTACCGCTGGCGCTAGCGGTTCGACGAAATGGAAACTGTTGAGAAGGAAACCGCTGAGAACGAAACTGCGTTCAACAAAAAGAGAAGTGCTCTACCGCGGAGCACTAGCACTACCGCTGGCGCTAGCGAATCAGAAACCGCTGAGAATGGAACTGGCGTTCGACGAAACAAAAACTGCGTTTGACGAAATGTCATTCGACGAAATTGCGTTCGACGAACTGCATGCTCTACCACGGAGTTCGACGAACTGCATGCTCTACCACAGAGCTCGACAAAATGCATGCTTTATCGCGGCGCGTTAGAACTACCGCTGGTGCTAGTGTTCATTTGATTAAATGAAAGAAGCGCTTGACAAAATGTGAGTTCGGTTCAACAAAGATGTGCCCGATGAAAAGAGACGTGCTCTACCGCAGAGTGTTAGCACTACCGCTGGTGCTAGCATAAATGGAAACAATTGATGAGAAGGAAACAATGGAGAAAAAGGAATGTCGACGGGACGCTATTTTGGCAAGTACTATCGCGGTACGTTAAGGACTAACGCCTGACGGTAGCTTTTGGAATCTTCCCGTCTGCATGTAATTGAGGTGCAATTATGGAAGGAGATATTGGCTGAAGGAAATTTATCTCGCTATCGCGGAGCGTTAGCGTTACCGTGGTGCGCTAGTTGGAGTTCAAAGTTTGGCGCTCAAACGTTGCCTAAACTGCCACGATCCGCATGCCTGATCATTGCCTAATGTCGCTAACGTGGGGCGGTAGTACTACCGCAGGCGGTAGTGGCTGATTTTATTTAAAGACGCGCACTGCCTCCATTGTGGCTTGCTGAAAGAAAAGGAATAGAAGCCATATATTCAGAGTACTCATGAGAACCTTCTTCAAGGAGCCCGAAGGACTCTATCAACGTCCGTGAACGCAAAGAACTTGAAGACCAATCCGACCGCATCTACATCGACATCAAGTTCTACTTTTGAGGGAGTTTTTAGTTTGTGTTTTGTTTTACTTTCAAATTGTAACCTTTATATCTTTTGTTCGGTAGAGGAACTCGCCACACGACGACTAGGGCCTTGTGGGGACTAGGGGGAATTTGCCACACGACGACTAGGTCTAGGTAGAACTTAGGGAGTAATTCGCCACACGGCGACTGGGTCTAGGGAGTAGATCTAAGGGGTGCTCGAGGCCTTTCTGGTGATAGATTGGCTAGAGCGGCTTGAGGTCATATCTGGGGAGAGATCGGCTAAAGCCAACCGGTTCGTGGGGATACAAGTCGGTATAGAAAACAAAAAGAGTTTTCGTATTACGCTTCGATTTCTAGCGTCATTGAAATCAGATTTTGTAATCAATTTTATAAATGATAATCATGTCTTTTCTTGTTTAATAAAATTGATTTCATTTCTAATTTTATTATCTCTTTACTTTTGATTTAACTTCGACCAAAATATCAAAAGTTTTTTATTAAAGTTTAAAGTTTTTAAAACCCTTATTCACCCCCCCTCTAAGGGCGCCTACAGATCCAACACAAGCCATTGATTCACAAATTAAGTAATAGTGTCCAATTTGGAACCCATCATATAAAAGAGCCCATACTAATTTATATGATGGGCCTGATGTGGTGCAATGCTATGATCATGAAGGATAAATGCAATGCAATGATTATGATATGATGAACTCACCCATGCATTTTGCTATGTCGACATAGACCTGTAGTTCCCACTTTTCGAGGGTAGATAATCACTCAGGCACCTCGCGTCGTGGCCAGATGAAGACTGTGGAACGAGCTCCTCCACAACTAGGCGGGTATGAACACTACCAGACCTAGGCATATGTACGCCTCAACGCTAACAACACACAGCGGAGACCCTGCGTACGACTCGCATCATGCTGAGTCTTCATAACACGGAAGGGGTCTCTAGGAAGTGGGCACCAAGAGTCCATCCCAACCGGTCTAGAGTCTAACTGCCAGCTTCTGTTGGTGTCACGACTAGCAAGCCCGTAGACCCGCCACAAGTAATCCTCCAACCAGGATCATCACACCTCCAAGTGTAAACCATGCACATTCATGTAATTTCCATGCATAACCTATGCTATCAAGCACCCAAGGACTCACTGGAGGAGTCTTCTCACTTTTTACATCATACAAGTCAACTGATGCTAACTAGCATCTAGGGCCCCCAACAACCGGGCCTCCCAACATATCACCATAAGATATAACCATATCTTATAATCCACATCAAGCCAACACTTCTACCCATACTGAGTTAACGTAACTCTCGTGCAGTGGCGTGCGCCAAAACATGGAAATTACTCTATCCGATCCTCCAGGACTACTTGTGGTCACGGTGTCATATTCATATTCTACTAATCAAGTAGGTTCATATGTATCACCAAAATCCAATCCTCAGGCACGGATCACAATGTGCTATAATACAATCAAAGGTATCAACCTTATTGCAGGGTTATCACTCATCCAAACCATCCAGTGGATCTCACAGGATAGGAACATTAATTCACATATATGGTTTTACGATTCCACATAAACTAACAATTAACGATGGATCTGGGGAGACATCTCGACAGAATACATATGGAATTATTATCTCCGGCCCACACTATGTTGGAACATGGTCTTCCGCATCTCCTAGGTTTGAGAATAACAAATCCTATGTGTATTTGATCTTGTGTGTTTAAGTGTGCAGGTTAACATAGTCCATGCGACTCAAGGAGTACTCATGATGACTGCCCCCAAAATTGAGACCAAAATTCGAAAAGGCTCACTAGCGCCAGCGGTAGCGATAGAGCCCGGCGCTAGCGATGATTCATAACAATCCGACGATGTTTATAGAAGGATGCTAGCGCTAGGCGATAGCGGATAACGCTGGCGGTATCGCTGAACACAGAAGGAATAAAAGCAAGGTTGCCTCGGATTGAAGATTGCACCACGCAAAATGTTACTTAATCTGGGATAGCGCCGGCGGTAGCTACTAGCACTGGCGGTAGCATGGCGCATATGAGGCATAGAGCAAAATGTTGCCTCGGATTGAAGATCCTGCCGCGCAAATTATTTCTTAATCCGGGCTAGCGCCGGCGGTAGCGCTAGCGCCGGCGGTAGCGCTGAGTCTATAAATTGGACACTTTGCCTCTGTCTTCATCATCCTCTCCCACTCCCAAATTCCAGAGCTTTGTGCCATACCAGAGAGAGGAAGGTTCAGAGAGATACTCCCACAAATCCATAAAGGCTTAAGGAGATCTGTGGAGAAGATTTCAACACGCGACATCATCGTGATGAAAGACCGCATCGACTACGATCATACTCTGCGTCTTCGTCTACTTCTCCAAGAGATCCACATAGAGGGAGTTTTTATATTATTGTCTTTTCATTTCATATCTTTTCTATAAAATGGTTAGTGAATTCGCCTCGTGTTGGCGACTAGGTCTGGGGTAGGACTTAGGGGGTAATTCGCCTCGTGTTGGCGACTAGGTCTAGGGAGTAGATCTAGGGGGTGCTCGTGGCCTTTCTGGGGATAGATTGGCTAGAGCGGCTTGAGGCCGGATCTTGGGGAGAGATCGGCTAAAGCCAACTGGTTCGTGGGGATACGAGTCGGTATAGAAAACAAAAAGAGTTTTATTATTCGCCTCCGATCTCTAGCGCCATTGAGATCAAGTTTTGTAAAACTTAGTTAATATCAATAAAGCTTGTCTATCTTTTTGTTCTACTTAACTTCTTGTTTTAATATTGCAATATTCCAAAGTTTTTCTAAATAAAATCTAAAGTTTTTGAAAACCCTTATTCACCCCCCCCCCCTCTAAGGGCGCCGACCGATCCAACAAGTGGTATCAGAGCGAGGTTTTATTCCAATCGGCTTAACAACCGGGAATAATGGCGTCTCATGATCTTGCTTCTACTAGTGGGGGAGATTTTTGTGAAGAGGAAAAATCACTTGCACCACCTTTATTTGAAGCGACAAATTATAAAGGATGGAAAATCTTAATTGAAAAATTTATTAAAACTTTAGACATCGAAGTTTGGAATTTAGCAATAGCAAGACCTGTAAATGAATCAAATAAAAAAGAACTTCAATTAAATGCAAAAGCAAAACACTATTTGTTTTGCGGTTTATCTATTGAAATTTTCAAATTAATATATTGCTTTTCAAGTGCATATAAAGTATGGCAATTTCTTGAAGAAATGTATGATTCTACATCTACAGGTATGGAACAATCACAAGAACCGGAGAATATGCAAGCATGCACAAATCATCAAGAATGTCCTCCTCATGACGAATCAATGGAGCACACATCAAAGGAAAGAGAAGACGAAATCTTACTTTTGGAAGAGAAGTGCCAAGAAGAAGACACAGGAACATTATGTTCAAATCCTCCCTCATCCAAAAGCAATGTAAGGAAATCAAACCTCATCGCTTGTACTTCTATCTCTACATTACAATTGCTACAGAATACAAAGCGCAAAATAAAGAAATTAAAAGATGCTAATAAACTCTTGCGCTTAGAAAATAAAAATTTAAAAGCAAAAATTAATGAAGAATCAAATTCTAATTTATCTAGTTCTACCCATGGCTCCTTAGTCAAAAACATTACATCTTGTGAAGAATATAATAAATTAAAAGAAAAACACAAGAAACTTGAAAAGGAGCATATCTTAGTAAAAGAACAAAATGAAAAATTAGGTTAAAAAAATTCTTCTTTAAAAATTAAATGTGCTAAGTGTAAAGATTATAAAAATGAGATCAAAGAGATGGACCAAACATTTGATGAGTTTAGAAATGAGTATCAAAATCATATTGACTCTATCGTCTCTACTCTTAAAAATAGCACAATAGCTTATAATAAAGCTAGGCATAATCTAAAGATAAAAAATGATGAATTAAAATCAAAAATCAACTTGCTTATGAAAATTGTAAATACAAATTCACAACATACAAATTTAGAATATCAAGCAATATCTAAAAGCAAGTTGAATACAAATATAAATAATGGGAATAAGAAACAAAATGCTTTTGAAAAACCAAATCATCATTATCTACAAAATCATGTTTCTCCAAACTTAAAATTGAAATTACACAAATTTCCTATAAATGATAATTTCAATTATAATCTTCAAAGGAAAGAAAATCATCATGGATATTTGATAAATAAGACTAATATTAAATCAATGTTTGAATGGCGGACAAAAGTTAAAGATGAAACACAAACTCAAATCAAAAGGGCCCATTCAATCTTATCTCCCCAAAAGCAAATACGATGTATTTGGGTACCCAAAGGAACCATCACACCCGGTCCTCTTTGGATACCTAAATCTCTCATCTACTAGTATCATCCAAATGCATGAAGTAGAATATTTTCAAATTGAAATATACAAATTTCTACTTCATGATGTGCTTTAATGTCTTTTCTATTTTTTTTCTTTTGAACTATCATGTCATGGTCATCCTATACAATTTTGAAAATATGATCTTATCTCTTAAAAGCTCAATAATGTTTATAAAATCAAATTGATCAAAATTCCAAACCAAATTTTATTTTGATGACTCATCTTTTATTCTTATATTCATTACTTCTAAATATCTTATATTATCCATGTGAATCAAACTCTAAATTTGCTATAAGATATTTCAAATTAAATCCGGTTATTAGATTTTTTAGCTTTCACCAACAAGTTGATAAAATTCTGAATTTGCTATGAGACATTTATCTAAATTAAAAAGAAAAACACGTAAGACATATTGAAAGATTAATTGTCATAAATATTGATGCCATACGCACCACCACGATCTATTGATATCTTTTGCTAAAACTCTCTAAAATCATAATTCATACCAAGAATCATCTATCACATTTTATATAATGAAAATTGGCATTATAATCGCTTACTATGGTTGGTATATTATGTGTATTGTGTTTTATTTCAAGTTTAGACCGTAGAATCATCTTGATATCAATAAGATCAAATCAAATTGAACTTCACTTCATTTTAGGTCTATAAGTTGAAACACAATCAAACTTTGGCATAACATTAATCTCAAATTTATCATACTAACATTGTCACCTAAAGAATATTTATATCTATGTTAGGTTTTATATGTTAGGGCATATCCATGTTACTATTTACGTGAACATTACTCTTTGTTCAGCGAAACCATGCATCATTTGGCTTATTCAAACATGATATCTTGTGCTAACATTTCCTTTCAGTTTCAATTTACATTATATTGATAAATATGAGTCTTAGAAAAATGAAGATGAAAATATAAGAAAATAAACATCATGCGTTGACAAGTCATACACTAAATCGCTAATGTTTCATGCAATTTGCACTATCTAAACATCTCCTAAAAATCTGATATTTCAGCATGGAACTGCTATTGGGACACTTAATCAAAATCAATAATTAAAATATTCAAAATCACAAAAAATCGTTCACTGTTTCCCGCGCTAGCGCTACCGCAGGCGCTAGCGTCCATGTTCAAAATTCTGTGATTTTAAAATTTTGAAAAATTCCTAAAAATATGCTAGTCTATATGCACTATCTACTTTTGCACCTCTGCTTCTATTTTATTTTTGAAAAACCAAATACAAAAATACAAAAGCCAAATTACAAAAGAAAATTTATATGTACTATTTAGTTTTGCACGTCTGATTCTATTTTACTTTAAAAAAAATTTTCAAAATACAAAAATATAAAATCCAAATTACAAAAATATGTTTGGCCTTTTTATTTTTGTTTTGTGGTTAAAGTCAATCTTGCATAAAAATTACAAAAGCAAAAATTACAAAAATAAGCTTTTATTTGCTAAAATCAAATACAAAAATATAAAACTTTAAAACTATCAAAAAAAAACTGTATGATTTTTTGTGAAAAATCAAGCATGATTTAATCTATTATTTAGAAATTCTACAATGTTACAATTTATTCTTTCAAATTACTTTAAACATTGTTTTCATCATGCTTTGATATATCTATGAATACGTGCATCAATTATTTTAAAAAGGTTGTGTAGAACTAAGCTTAGCATGCCTCTAAGTATGAGTAAATGTTTTATGTTTGATAATGATATTTATTCACTCACCCTTTTTGGCATTGTCTACATACGTGTTTAATCTAAGAATACTTGTGTATGTTTTGTATTAGTACAATGGATTAAAATTGCACAAGTATCTTACCTACACTCCTTATTTTGCACTCTTAAAAAAATTAAGAAAAGTGGTTATATTTTTCATAAATTCTATTGATTTGCAAAACAAGTGTATTCGGAGAACTTTGTACAAAACAAAATTATAAAATAAATGACAGATAACTCCACCAAGCACTACTTGAACCTCCTGATAAGTCTTAATAAGCATTGTGAGGTTGAGCACCTTGGAAAGAATAGTAAATTGTCTTGTGCAAATCAAATATTTCTTTCAAAAAAAAAGAAAAACCACTTACTCTTAAGTACACCGGATCACTAGTCTCAAAATTCAAAATAAAATATGTGATCCCCCAAGCACTACTTTGTACCCTGATAAGTCTTAATGAGCATTGTGTGTGCAAAGCACCTTGGTAGTTGTATATTTTTTGTGCATTAAAGTGTGTGGAAGTAAAATTATTTGTGTTTTGTTGTGCTTCTACTTTACATATCTCTTGTATTTTTGATTAAAACAATTGTAGACTCTACTCAAAAATACACTTATGTGCACATCATTATCTTCCATAACACTTCTTCTCATGAGTATTGGATCCTAATGCTAATTCTATACTACTCTTTACTTATGAAATGCACTAGATAACCTAACATGCTTTCTACAATGTTTGGTATATCTTGAAATTGTGAATTAAAGTTACATTGTAGTAATCTCTTTTTGATAACATTGTTTCATGCTTGGTTACATTGTTCCAGATTTTAATTGAAAATGATTTACATAAACATCTTCTTTTTGAAATTAAACTCATATATCTTTTTATGGATTATTCTTGATTACAATAAGATGTTTCATGTATTTCTACAAGTCTTCCGCATCATCACCATATAACTTTTACCTTGCACTTTCATGTTATATCAAGTCTTAAATCTCATTTTTTTTCTTAAAAATAAGTGGTAGACTTGCATGGTAAAATTTATATTGGTTGTTCTAACACTCATATCATTTTTATGCTGAAAACTCTGATTTATTTCTAGGTAAACTTTTATGCTAAACACTCCTCCAACGAGTGAAATATTCCTCTTATTATTAAATCTCAAATCAAATTTTACTTCTGTGTTTCTATTTGCTAAAAGGATGTTAATTCTCAATGCTTTAACTCTTATCTTTATAAAGTTTGTTTTTGAAACTCAAAAACATCTCCTTTTTAACTTAAACTCTTATTTAGTATTATGATGTCTCTTTTTCGAAATCTTCCGCAATGCTCAAACTCTGACTCATTCATGAATTTCAATATAGCGAAGTGTGTTTTATTTTCAAATAAAAATCCAAATGCTATGAATTTTCCCATTAGATTTAAATGCTTAATGTTTCCAATAACTATTATCCGTGACTTTATATCTCACCATAGCGGGGGCGTAGGGTTGTAGACATTTGATAAACTTATCTTTAGTCATGTCTTGTCCTTAACCGGGGAGGGTTCCAGTGGGGCCTTGCGAGGCACTGGGGGGAAAGAGTGCTAGGTTGAGTTCTGTCTAGTGTTTGCATATGGGACTAACACCCCAACCTACGACATGTTTGCAGCTCCTCATGCCCATCCGTCACTTAACACGGGGCTAGGGTGTAGACATATTGTCTGGGTAGATTGGTTATTTGGAAATCCTTATTTTTATGCTTTAACTTTTTATATAAAGGGAAAATCATTACTTTTTTATACTAAAAACTCTGACTTCCTTCTATGAAAAATTTTGTAATGCTTATAACTCTGATCTATTTAAATGAAAAACAATTCTAAAACTCCTTATCATTTACTTTAAAAGCTCGATCATGCCTTATCTTCTATTTATAAATTCTTTGGTGCTTTTGTTTCCCCACCCTCTTTTGCTAATAACAAAGGGGGACAACTAACATGCTAAAATGCAAAAGGGGGAGAACTAACATGAACCAACATAATAATATAATCCGCTATCAAAATAAAAACCCAACATGATTGATTAAAGTGATAGCATACATAATTAGGGCAGCATTCATATAGGGGGAGCATATATTTAGGGGGAGCAATTCTAAATGCTAAAATCAATAAATATCCTAAGTCATCACTCTCACACACACACACAAGTAGAGTTTCATCATGCTTATCTATTAATGCTTTGATTTATCATTAATGGATTTGTTATTATCAAAAGGGAGAGTTTGTTGGAACATGGTCTTCCGCATCTCCTAGGTTTGAGAATAACAAATTCTATGTGTATTTGATCTTGTGTGTTTAAGTGTGCAGGTTAACATAGTCCATACGACTCAAGGAGTACTCATGATGACTGCCCCCAAAATTGAGAGCAAAATTCGAAAAAGGCTCACTAGCGCCAGCGGTAGCGATAGCGCCCGGCGCTAGCGATGATTCGCGACAATCCGGCGGCATTTATAGAAGGATGCTAGCGCCAGGCGATAGCGGATAACGCTGGCGGTATCGCTGAACACAGAAGGAATAAAAGCAAGGTTGCCTCGGATTGAAGATCGCACCACGCAAAATGTTACTTAATCTGGGATAGCGCCGACGGTAGCTAGTAGCGCTGGCGGTAGCATGGCGCATATGAGGCATAGAGCAAAATGTTGCCTCAGATTGAAGATCCTGCCGCGCAAATTGTTTCTTAATCCGGGCTAGCGTCGGCGGTAGCGCTGAGTCTATAAATTAGACACTTTGCCTCCGTCTTCATCATCCTCTCCCACTCCCAAATTCCAGAGCTTCGTGCCATACCAGAGAGAGGAAGGTTCAGAGAGATACTCCCACAAATCCATAAAGGCTTAAGGAGATCCGTGGAGAAGATTTCAACACGCGACATCATCGTGACGAAAGACCGCATCGACTATGATCATACTCTGCATCTTCGTCTACTTCTCCAAGAGATCCACATAGAGGGAGTTTTTATATTATTGTCTTTTCATTTCATATCTTTTCTGTAAAATGGTTAGTGAATTTGCCTCGTGTTGGCGACTAGGTCTGGGGTAGGACTTAGGGGGTAATTCGCCTCGTGTTGGCGACTAGGTCTAGGGAGTAGATCTAGGGGGTGCTCGTGGCCTTTCTGGGGATAGATTGGCTAGAGCGGCTTGAGGCCGGATCTTGGGGAGAGATCGGCTAAAGCCAACCGGTTCGTGGGGATACGAGTCGGTATAGAAAACAAAAAGAGTTTTATTATTCGCCTCCGATCTCTAGCGCCATTGAGATCAAGTTTTGTAAAACATAGTTAATATCAATAAAGCTTGTCTCTCTTTTTGTTCTACTTAACTTCTTGTTTTAATATTGCAATATTCCAAAGTTTTTCTAAATAAAATCTAAAGTTTTTGAAAACCCTTATTCACCCCCCCCTCTAAGGGCGCCGACCGATCCAACACACTAGTGTGTCCACGATTCACACAACATATCGGCTCGATCGGCCTTCACATTTGGCATTTATATCTCCATTACTACTTATCCAAGACTATGAAATCCAACAAGAGTGTACATATTGTCATCACAAGCCTAATCATCCGATAGACTATCAACCAGTGGGAGCACTTAGGTAAACGAGTCCCCTGAATTCATCATTCAATTGTGCATCGAAATACCCCATATCAAGATCATAAAATTCATCTACACCTCATCCAATTGACATGAGGACTAGGAACTCCTACCACACCCAAGTGGGAGAACCCAAAGTTCTCTGTTGACTAGATATGGCGGTAGCGCTACCGCCAAGCGCTAGCGCTCTAGTCGATGCACCCTTCCGTTGACATTGGATGTCGATGGGAAATCATGCCTTCCGATCGACTCATCGACTTGCTAGCGCCGACGGTAGGGCTACCGCCGAGCGCTAGCTATTTTTATCGCACCCCTTTCCCATTCGATCTCAAGGGTCGGCGGGAAGTTACCCTTTCCCATCGTCCCATCAACTTACTAGCGCCGGCGGTAGGGATACCGCCGAGCGCTAGCTATTTCTATCAAACCTCCTTTTCGTCGATCTCAAGGGTCGACGGGAAGTTACCCTTTCCCGTCGTCCCGTCGACTTACTAGCCCTGGCGGTAGGGATACCGCCGAGTGCTAGCTATTTCTATCAAACTTCCTTTTAGTCAATCTCAAGGGTCGACGAGAAGTTACCCTTTCCCGTCGTCCCATCGACTTACTAGCGCCGGCGGTAGGGCTACCGCTGAGCGCTAGCTATTTCTATCAAACTTCCTTTTCGTCGATCTCAAGGGTCGACGGGAAGTTACCCTTTCCCGTCGTCCCGTCGACTTACTAGCGCCGGTGGTAGGGCTACCGTCGAGCACTAGCTAACAGAGAGCAGGTCATCTGCTCATCACCTCCAAACAATCCTTCCTGGCAGCCCTGCTCCAAAACACATACCCAAACTCTCTTTCCCTAATTGTTGGAACTTCATCTCTATTCAAACGTATATATATATCCAATCCTATTCAAGTCTAGATTTATCATTAAAGGCCCCTTTTTAACCTACACTATTCATCATCTTCCCCAATTGAGTAATTAGGGCATTTCACCTTCTCTCCTCCAATACTCCCTCATATGACCATGGATTTTCACGAAATCGAATCCCATCTCTTCCTGTTGGAGAGAAGAAATGATTGAGGGAGCTTTCGGGGCAATCAGTGCCCTAAGCTGAAAGATCCGGTTTGGTCTTTTCCTAAGAATCTCCATTAGCTCACAAGCCAAGCTCTTTTGAGCTCAACACCTCTCCTAATTTTCTCTACGATCTAGCACCAAGGGAGAGGGGTCGGAAGTCACCTTATTTTTCGTCCATGGTTGGAGCTCATCTTCATGGCATCATGGTTGTGGTCGGCCAAGCTCCAATCTTTCTCCAACCTTGCTCTTTCAAGAATCCTAAATTAACCCCTTAAGGTGTGAGGAAGAGGAGGAAGAAAAAGAAGAAGAAGAATGAGGAAGAAGAAGATGAATAGTCATCTGATTAAGAAATCAGCCCCTTTGGGCTTAAGAGAGAAATGGAGAGAGAGAGAGAACATTATTAAGCATTTAATGAAATCTCCAAGTTCCAAGACTTGTGCCAGCCATTTAATGGTACCTTTGACTTAGATTTAGGTACTTTAGTCCACCCACCATGGAAACGTCACGGGTATAGATTCGGCTGCTACCGCCAACGTTAGCTCCCTTTTTCCCAATTCTTTGCCATTGGCTTTCCCACTTCAAGGGGGTGATGGTTACATCCAATACTGTAGATCAGGACACCTTCATGGCACCATAGGACCTCAAGACTCCCACCTAGCCCAAGAATCTCTAAGTGACTCATGTGACTTGAGGGGTCTAGTTTGAACTGGGATGTTACAGTAGAAGTGCTGGACAAACCCTTATAAAGTAGGCTAGTCTCATCAAAAACAACATGCATAGATTCCTCAACTACATGAGTGTTCTTGTTGAATACTTTATAGTCTCTACTATGTGGGCTATATCCAACAAGAACACCAACATTACATTTTTCAGCAAACTTTGTAAGTTGTGATTTTCCATTATTTAAAATGTAGCATTTGCAACCAAAGATTCTAAAATATGAAATTATTGGTTGTTTGCCTTTCAGAATTTCATAGGGGGTTTTCCCAAGGGCCTTATTGATGGATGCTCTATTCAGAACATAACAAGCTGCATTGATTGCCTCAGCCCAGAAATATTCTGGGAGTGAGGAGTCACTAAGCAATGTTCTACCAACCTCTATCAAGGTCATATTCCTCCTTTTAGCCACTCCATTTTATTGTGGAGTTCTTGGGGAGGAAAACTCTTGGGTGATACCAAAATCTTTAAAAAAATTGTCATGGCCACAGAAAGAAACTCTGCTCCATGGTCAGTTCTAATTTTGACCACAATACATTATAGTTCATTCTGAATTACCTTGACATAGTTTATAAAGATATCTAGAGTATCAGATGTTTTCTTAAGGAAGAATACCCATGTATAGTTTGAGAGATCATCAACAATCACTAGAGTATACAACTTCCCACCTAGGCTCTGAATGGGCAAAGGACCAAACAAGTCCATATGAAACAGATATAGATATCTTTCGGTGTCTTTGGAGCCAATACTTTTAAAGGTGGCACTAGTTTGCATACCTATTTGGCATGCATGATTGTCACAACCCGCATTTTCTCCGAATTTAAGAATATCAGAGTAAGAGAAAATACACGTCATGATGCCACGTCATACAGGAGACAACTGTAGACGCTCAGGCGGGAACCTATTACTTAACTAAACAAACTTGATTATATGATAAGTCATCATTTGAAATCATTTATCAGGGGCTTTGAGATAAGAACTGTGTCTCTCAGTTCGTGGATCAACTAGTCCACCGAGAAAGTATATATAATTGCAGCGGAAAGTACTTAATTTAGTTTACTTAAAGTCCTACATGTATGCAAACGACGGAGCATGAAATAAATGATATGCACATAACTAGGCGTACTGTAAGGGTAGAAAATACCTTTAGGCGACTTTTAAAGTTAAGGGTTTCAGTTAGAAAGAATGCAATGAGAATGAGGGAAAAATCATTTTATAACTATAGTGCACCTAGCATAAATCATTCCCAGAGGGTAAGGTACACAAGATCTAAAAGTAGTGGCATAATCTGGCAAATAATCTATAAGGTATAAAAAAGGGCACAATGGGCGTCAACAACATGACACTAACCCATTGGCACTAACTAGTATGTCTGAGCACAAGAAGCAACTAAAAACAACTACCTCGCAACAGCGGGGTAAGCAGCTACCAACTCTGAACTCCAGGCAACACCACTAGCCGCTACGGCTCTGAACCTGAGGCATTCAATAAAACAAAGAACGCCTCAGCAAGGAGTTGCAAGTGGCAGAAGATTAGCAGAAAAACAAACAAGGCATAAGGGGTACCAACCCAAGCCAAAATTTACCGAAAGAGAGCTCCAACAAAGAACCAACAAGCATCAAGTGCACTATATACCAAGAGAGGAACAAACATGTTCATTTATTTAGTTTCATCAATTAAAGAGACTGATCAGCTCAAATTATACGGGAGCGGTTAACTACCTCCGCTACCCAAAGCCCAAAACCAGGTGGGGGTACCACTAGACCCTACCACCCAAACACGACTACCGTGCAAGGCTATAACATTTTCCCCCACTGTCTCCCAAACACAACTACTGTGTAAGGCTAAAGACAGTAGTTCTTATTACTTAAATTTTACTTAAACACGGGACGCTGCCCGAAAGAAAAAAATCACGGGAAGGACCTAAGAATTAGGGTCAAGGCAAAGTACACATCGATCAATATGAATCATAAGAGTAACTCAAATGTCAACAGACCACAACGAGTAGAAAGAAGTTCAAACGGGAGGAATTCGAGATCTTGTTGCTGTTTGAATTCGTCGGAATTCGTCGGGATTACACGGAATGTCCCGTGACATCTCGACGAATGGACACAGAAAAATCTCTAACTTGATTCATCGGAATTCGTCGGAATTCGTCGGGATTACACGGAATGTCCCGTGACATCTCGACGAATGGACACAGAAAAATCTCTAACTTGATTCATCGGAATTCGTCGGGATTCGTCGGGATTACACGGAATGTCCCGTGACATCTCGACGAATGGACATAGAAAAATCTCTAACTTGATTCATCGGAATTCGTCGGGATTCGTCGGGATTACACGGAATGTCCCGTGACATCTCGACGAATTGACACAGAATCCCCTATTCTGCTGTGTGGCCAGCGGATAGTGATTCTCCTAGAAGCTATTCTTTGGGTATAGATAGGACGGTTTTCTCCAGGGAACAACTACCCGATTCATAGCAAAGGAAGAAAAATCAAGGAAGCTTACATTAACACTCCAAAACTTAAGTTAAACAGAGCGACATGAAATCGACACGAGCGAAACAATACTTCAAGAACAGAAAGAGGAGGAGGAGGAAGCCACTTGCCTTAACCTTGCAAACTCGAAGATCTTTGCTCCGGAAGCTAGGGTTCGGCTAGGAAAACACACGAGCACCAATTTCTGAAACTTTTCGGGTCGAAAGAAGGGGTTAGGTCACTACCCTAACTCCAAAAATTCCACAGAACGGGAAAAGCTTACCGCTAGAACGAAGATCTCGCCGAGAGCTTTCCAAATCTTCTCTCCAAACGCGATTCCGACTACTACAGCCCTAGAAATCGCCGATCGAACGCTCCTCGAAGCTCCGCACTCGCCCTTTCGCTCGGCGGCTGATTTGATCGAGGGAGGAAGAAGATGAATAGGAGGAGGAGATTTTAGGCTTATATATATAACCCTAAATTATTATTTAATTAATAAATAAATTCCCCAATTTACTTAACTGCGAGGGCGACCGAAACACCTCAGATTTCTACGAAATTCGCACCTTAACTAAAACACGGTGTTACGAATCCAACGGCGAAGTCAGAATTCAATTCCGACGGGCCAAACTCGGGCTAAAGCCTCCCGAAGCTAAAAATCTTGAAATCCACTCAAAATCTTCACTTTAACTCGAAACGACGCGAAATCTCGCATGCTTGACCTAAATCACAAGATTTAACTAAGCTAAAACTCGAAACACTACCAGACGAGCTGACATAACGCCCTTACGCCAAAATTACGTCACAGAGGGTACGTAAAATAATTAACGAAAATCAGGGGCGTTACAGTCACTCCCCCTAAAAGGAAGTTTAGTCCCGAAACTTGAAATCCAAGGATCAAGAAAGATACAGAAACAATTCTAAGGATACAGAAAAGAAGACTTACCCGAAGTCTAAGAGAAGAGGCTAGGATGAGTCTCTCTCATAGCAGACTCCAATTCCCAAGTTGCGCTTTCGACACCCTGATTCTTCCAAAGAACCTTAACCATTGGGATCGTCTTCCTTCGCAACACACGCTCCTGAGTCTCCAAGATTCGGACAGGCTCTTCGACATACGAAAGATTGGGTTGCAAAACTGGCACCGAATCAAGAACAAGCCGATCGCTACGCAAACACTTCCTCAGCTGGCTCACGTGGAACACATCGTGAACATTAGGAAGGGAAGCAGCCAAATTCAATCTATACGTTGACACTCCGATGCGCTCAACAATCTGAAAAGGTCCCACATACCGGGGATCCAACTTGTGGTTCCTTCCAAACCTCTTAACACCAGGCATCGGAGAAACTTTCAAAAACACACTGTCTCCAACGGCAAATTCTAAATCCACCCTTCTTTGATTCGCATACTTCTCATACCGCTCCTGAGCAATACGGAGCTTCTCGCGGATATGAGTCACAGCGACACTCATCTCTTCCAAAGCCTCTGGGCCTAGCAAGGGACTCTCACCAACCTCGGCCCAAAACAACGGAGTCCGACAACACCTCCCATACAGAGCCTCAAACGGGGCCATTTGTAGGCTTTCCTGATAACTGTTGTTATACGCAAACTCCATCAATCCAAGCCGCTTATCCCAAGCTCCACCCTGATCTAAGATATAGCACCTTATCATATCTTCCAAGATCTGATTAACTCTTTCTGTCTGGCCATTGGTCTGGGGATGATAAGCGGTAGAGTACCTAAGGTCCGTACCCAAGGCTCCCTGCAAACTCTGCCAGAAACGAGACGTGTACCTCGAGTCTCGGTCTGACACAATGCTCACAGGCACACCATGCAATCTGATAACTTCATCCAAATACAGCTCTGCTATTTTCTCCATCGAGTAACCAATTTTAAACGGCACAAAGTGAGCACACTTTGTCAAGCGATCCACTATAACCCACACCGAGTCATGACCACTGGGAGATCTCGGCAAACCGGTAATGAAGTCCATCGAAATACTCTCCCACTTCCAGCTTGGAATATCTAACGGGTTCAACTTACCTCCAGGCCTCTTATGATCTGCTTTCACGCGCTGACAAGTTAAACATTCAGACACATACTTCGCTATATCATTCTTCATACCCGACCACCAAACGATCTGCTTCAGATCTTTATACATTTTCGTGGAACCAGGATGATAGGAAACACTAGAATCATGCGCCTCGCTACAGATCTTTGTCCGAATTTCCTCCAACGCGGGGACGCAATATCTACCTCGGTACCTCAAAGTATCCTTATCATCGATTGAAAAATCTGGCAATTCTCCTCTTTCAGTTCTACTTCGAAGATGCTGCAAGTCAGGATCTTCCTTCTGATGCATCCTAGTAAGGGCAATCCAAGAAGGCTCTTCAACCTCTAAGCTCGAAGGTGCGGAACAACTACCGACTGAGATATCCATCAACATAAACTCCTCCACTAAGGACTGCACTGAGAGATTGAAGATATGCGCGGTCTTCCGGCTCAGGGCATCGGCCACCACATTAGCCTTACCCGGATGGTACAGAATATCTACTTCATAATCCGCCACATACTCCAACCACCTCCGCTGGCGCAGATTCAGCTCCTTCTGGGTGAAGACATACTTCAGACTTTTATGATCCGTGAAAATCTTGCATGACACTCCATATAACAGGTGTCTCCAAAGCTTCAAAGCATAGATCACTGCGGCGAATTCTAAGTCATGCGTAGGGTAATTCTTTTCATGAACTTTCAATTGTCTAGACCCATACGCAATCACCTTCCCTTCTTGCATCAACACACATCCCAGTCCAATGTGAGATGCGTCTACATAAACTGCATACTCGACTCCTTCGATCGGCAAGGCCAACACTGGAGCACTACACAAACGCCTCTTCAATTCCTGAAAGGCCTCTTCGCACTCATCGCTCCACACAAAAGCAGTATTCTTCTGGGTAAGCTTAGTCAAGGGTGCGGACAGCACGGAAAATCCTTGGACAAATCTCCTGTAGTACCCGGCCAACCCTAAGAAACTCCTTATCTCCTTAGGCGTCGAAGGCGTCTTCCAATCCAATACGGCAGAAATTTTTGCGGGGTCTACCGTAATTCCATCTTTGTTCACCACATGACCCAGGAAGGACACCTGAGAAAGCCAGAATTCGCACTTGCTCAGCTTCGCATACAACTTGTGCTCTCTAAGAGTAGACAACACTAAGCGCAAATGCATAGCATGCTCCTCAGCACTTCTAGAATAAACCAGCACATCATCTATGAATACCACCACAAAATGGTCCAGAAAATCCTTGAACACGCGGTTCATCATGTCCATAAATGCAGAGGGTGCATTTGTCAAACCAAATGACATGACTAGAAATTCAAAATGGCCATAACGAGAACGAAAGGCAGTCCGGGGAACGTCCGACTCACGGATCCTCAACTGATGGTAGCCTGATCGAAGATCAATCTTCGAAAACACCGTGCTACCACGCAACTGATCAAACAGATCATCTATCCTTGGCAACGGATACCTGTTCTTGATGGTCACTTTGTTTAATTCTCTATAGTCTATGCACAATCTCATGGAACCGTCCTTCTTTTTCACGAATAAAACTGGAGCACCCCAGGGAGAAGAACTTGGCCTAATGAAACCACACTGCAACAACTCATCTAACTGAGTTCGCAACTCTTCTAACTCGCGCGGGGCCATACGGTACGGTGCCTTAGCAATAGGACGAGTACCAGGCTCAAGATCAATAACGAACTCCACATCTCTAACGGGCGGGAGACCAGGGAGATTAGCAGGGAAGACATCGGGGAACTCTCGCACCACCAGAATATCCTCGATACACGGCGAACCACCAACAGCTTCTACTACAGAAACAAGGTAAGCCAAACAACCGGAAATTAACAGTTTCCGAGCACATACCGCAGAAATTATCGAAGAACTCTGGTACGGAGAACCAAAAACACTCATGGGTTGACCGTTGTCCATCACGAAGTCCAGACGCTTTTCCTTGCATCGGATGACCGCATCATAACTGGACAACCAGTCCATACCCAATATTACGTCAAAGTCTTCTAAGTCCAACACTTTGAGATCAGCAACAGCCAAGAAATCTCCTAAGAGAACGGGGCAACTTCGGACGCACTGGTTCGAGGACACCAGATCACCAGAAGGGAACTTAACGAGGAACGAATCGTTGCCCAGCTCAGGGGTCAAACGGTGACGCTCAACGAAATCCCTTGCTACGAACGAATGGGTAGCACCCGAATCGAACAGAACACGCGCCCAACGATTCTTTACCTTAAATCTTCCTATAAGCGCGAAGAGAAACTAGTCTAATACAACAAACTAAAATGAAAACAAGACTAAACAGTTGTCTTAAGGTCTAACCTGCGATCACTTGGGTCGAAGACTGCGCTTGCTCCTGGGTTAACACGTTCAGCTTTCCTCTTCCTTTATCCTGATGCTGCGGCGGCGGCAAGGTTTGAAGCGGTACAGGCTGCAACGGAGGTTGAATCAGCGGGCATTGGAACTTCATGTGCCCCTTCTGCTTGCACTGGAAGCAGACTTTATCTTTGGTCCAACACTGGGCCACATCATGCCCTTTCTGCTTGCACAACTGGCAGAGCACCTCACCCTTCGGAGCACCCTGGATTGCTAGCACTCTCTGCTGCTTCTGAGCTCCCTTCCTCTTGAAACATTTCTCCACTGGATGGCCGGGGCGGCCACAGAAGCTACACACCTCCCCACTCCTTTTCTTTGGAGCCGAGCTAGATACCTTGGGGGTCTCTCCCTCTTCGACTTTCCTCTTGACCTTTTTCATCAGAGCACCCCGATTCTTGGCATTGTCGATAGCCTCGACTTTCAGTGCTGATTCTACCACTTCGGCATAACTTTCAGATTTATAAGCACTCGCCAACTGCTGTATATCGCTACGAAGACCTCCAAGAAATCGCTTCATTCTTCCTGCCTCAGAAGTCACTAAGTCTGGAGCAAATCTGCTCAACTTATTGAACTCGATCTCATACTCACTAACCGTGAGTTGTCTTTGCTTCAGGTGCAGAAAATTATTCATTAAACGGTCTTGCTCGACCGACGGCAGGAATTTCTTTAACACCATCGCCTTGAACGACTCCCACGAACATCCACCCACGAGATTTTCCCTCTCCCTGATCCACCAGCTCTTAGCAAGTCCTTTCAGTTGGTAAGCGGCGACCATCACCTTTTGGTCTGCAGAGATTCCTGAGTACGAAAACATCTCCTCAATGGCAACAAACCAGTCGTCTAATGCCATGAAGTCTGCTCTTCCGTCAAACGTAGGAGGTCCCAACCTTTGAAAATGCGAAATAAAATTCATTTCCGGTGGTATCGCTACTGGGGGTACCAAGGGAGCAGGGGGAGTAGGTACAGTCTGTCCTACTACTGGGGCCTGCACAACGGGTTGCTGCCTAGCACCGGCAGCCAACAACGCCTCAACCTGCGACTGCATCGCAACCATCTGCCTAGCCAAAGTCTCATTGCTCTGGCGCAGACTCTCGATCAAGGCTTCACTCTGCGCACCCGAAGACTCGCCCTCAGACTGGGGAGTCGACCTAGTCGCGACTCGCTTGCGCGCCATTTCTGCTAGTACGCATAAACCTCTAATTAAAACTTAACCTTACACTAGAACTACACTGCTTGTTTCAGAACATACATGTACAGTTACTTGCCATTTCCACTACCTTTCTCTGGGATATTTTCATGATGATATGCTAAATTCAGGAACGATACTACATCGTCCCACTTGACTCATGTGCAAGGGGCATGAATGCATGAATTTTCTATTCGTTTTGAAATCATGTGCGTACGAATGTCATCATGTAAATCTTTAGCTTGGCACGTGTGCTTTATGCGATGTTATGATATGTATGTTGTGCTATGCATTCTAAGAAAAGCCTTAATGCATGTTATGAGCGGCGTACACATGAAATATTATGCATCCCATACTACATAATATCGCATGTAACGAAAAAGAAAACGTGCTAATGGGCATCCATGTGATGATGGTTATGCATCCCATACTACATAACCGTCACATGTTGCCACCTATGGTGGATCCATATACAAACACATATTATGCATCCCATACTACATAATATGCCCCGTATACTCCTTATCATGCTATGAGTGTAGTGTTCATGCTTCAGCCAAGACGTACTGATGACACATCGGTGTGTGTATGCAATGAAACTAAATAACTAAACTATATCAGAATCAGTCGCTCGACCAACTTGTCGAACTAACCTCCCTCTGATACCAACTGTCACAACCCGCATTTTCTCCGAATTTAAGAATATCAGAGTAAGAGAAAATACACGTCATGATGCCACGTCATACAGGAGACAACTGTAGACGCTCAGGCGGGAACCTATTACTTAACTAAACAAACTTGATTATATGATAAGTCATCATTTGAAATCATTTATCAGGGGCTTTGAGATAAGAACTGTGTCTCTCAGTTCGTGGATCAACTAGTCCACCGAGAAAGTATATATAATTGCAGCGGAAAGTACTTAATTTAGTTTATTTAAAGTCCTACATGTATGCAAACGACGGAGCATGAAATAAATGATATGCACATAACTAGGCGTACTGTAAGGGTAGAAAATACCTTTAGGCGACTTTTAAAGTTAAGGGTTTCAGTTAGAAAGAATGCAATGAGAATGAGGGAAAAATCATTTTATAACTATAGTGCACCTAGCATAAATCATTCCCAGAGGGTAAGGTACACAAGATCTAAAAGTAGTGGCATAATCTGGCAAATAATCTATAAGGTATAAAAAAGGGCACAATGGGCGTCAACAACATGACACTAACCCATTGGCACTAACTAGTATGTCTGAGCACAAGAAGCAACTAAAAACAACTACCTCGCAACAGCGGGGTAAGCAGCTACCAACTCTGAACTCCAGGCAACACCACTAGCCGCTACGGCTCTGAACCTGAGGCATTCAATAAAAAAAAGAACGCCTCAGCAAGGAGTTGCAAGTGGCAGAAGATTAGCAGAAAAACAAACAAGGCATAAGGGGTACCAACCCAAGCCAAAATTTACCGAAAGAGAGCTCCAACAAAGAACCAACAAGCATCAAGTGCACTATATACCAAGAGAGGAACAAACATGTTCATTTATTTAGTTTCATCAATTAAAGAGACTGATCAGCTCAAATTATACGGGAGCGGTTAACTACCTCCGCTACCCAAAGCCCAAAACCAGGTGGGGGTACAACTAGACCCTACCACCCAAACACGACTACCGTGCAAGGCTATAACATTTTCCCCCACTGTCTCCCAAACACAACTACTGTGTAAGGCTAAAGACAGTAGTTCTTATTACTTAAATTTTACTTAAACACGGGACGCTGCCCGAAAGAAAAAAATCACGGGAAGGACCTAAGAATTAGGGTCAAGGCAAAGTACACATCGATCAATATGAATCATAAGAGTAACTCAAATGTCAACAGACCACAACGAGTAGAAAGAAGTTCAAACGGGAGGAATTCGAGATCTTGTTGCTGTTTGAATTCGTCGGAATTCGTCGGGATTACACGGAATGTCCCGTGACATCTCGACGAATGGACACAGAAAAATCTCTAACTTGATTCATCGGAATTCGTCGGAATTCGTCGGGATTACACGGAATGTCCCGTGACATCTCGACGAATGGACACAGAAAAATCTCTAACTTGATTCATCGGAATTCGTCGGGATTCGTCGGGATTACACGGAATGTCCCGTGACATCTCGACGAATGGACACAGAAAAATCTCTAACTTGATTCATCGGAATTCGTCGGGATTCGTCGGGATTACACGGAATGTCCCATGACATCTCGACGAATTGACACAGAATCCCCTATTCTGCTGTGTGGCCAGCGGATAGTGATTCTCCTAGAAGCTATTCTTTGGGTATAGATAGGACGGTTTTCTCCAGGGAACAACTACCCGATTCATAGCAAAGGAAGAAAAATCAAGGAAGCTTACATTAACACTCCAAAACTTAAGTTAAACAGAGCGACATGAAATCGACACGAGCGAAACAATACTTCAAGAACAGAAAGAGGAGGAGGAGGAAGCCACTTGCCTTAACCTTGCAAACTCGAAGATCTTTGCTCCGGAAGCTAGGGTTCGGCTAGGAAAACACACGAGCACCGATTTCTGAAACTTTTCGGGTCGAAAGAAGGGGTTAGGTCACTACCCTAACTCCAAAAATTCCACAGAACGGGAAAAGCTTACCGCTAGAACGAAGATCTCGCCGAGAGCTTTCCAAATCTTCTCTCCAAACGCGATTCCGACTACTACAGCCCTAGAAATCGCCGATCGAACGCTCCTCGAAGCTCCGCACTCGCCCTTTCGCTCGGCGGCTGATTTGATCGAGGGAGGAAGAAGATGAATAGGAGGAGGAGATTTTAGGCTTATATATATAACCCTAAATTATTATTTAATTAATAAATAAATTCCCCAATTTACTTAACTGCGAGGGCGACCGAAACACCTCAGATTTCTACGAAATTCGCACCTTAACTAAAACACGGTGTTACGAATCCAACGGCGAAGTCAGAATTCAATTCCGACGGGCCAAACTCGGGCTAAAGCCTCCCGAAGCTAAAAATCTTGAAATCCACTCAAAATCTTCACTTTAACTCGAAACGACGCGAAATCTCGCATGCTTGACCTAAATCACAAGATTTAACTAAGCTAAAACTCGAAACACTACCAGACGAGCTGACATAACGCCCTTACGCCAAAATTACGTCACAGAGGGTACGTAAAATAATTAACGAAAATCAGGGGCGTTACAATGATAGGGACCACTTTTGACACATTTCAAATCTGGACTATTTCTAACAGGTTTTTAGAAAACAATATATACATTGTCTTATAATTAATATGGGCAAGTCTCTTGTGCCATTGAACACAAAGTGACTCACTCTCATTAGCTACATGACACATATGAGATAAAGAACTATTGCAAATGAAATCTAAGCAATAAACATTTCCACTCATAGTGCCTGAGAGAATGACCTCTCTAAGTCAATTGACTTTTGGATCAAGCACTTGCCATTGTGGAATTCTAAGACATAGCCCAAGTCACATAGTTGACTTATGCTTACAAGGTTGTGTTATAACCTTTCAACATAAGATACCCTTGTTATTGAAACTATGCCATTGGTATTCATACCATAGCCTCTTATGACACCTTTGTCAGATCCTCCAAAGATCACCTTTGGTCCATTCTTTGTTGGTATTTATTCTTTGAGTAAGCTCGTTGTTCCAGTCATGTGTCTGGAACACCCACTGTCCAAGTACCATATCTAATCTAGATGGGTACTTGAACTAACCTACAAGATAGAATTTACTTAGCCTTAGGTACCCAATTAATTTTGGGTCCTTGGTCCTTATCAGCAGCAACAAATACTTTTCGGGAAGGGTTTTGCTTGTCTGGAATGCCTCTCCTTGCATTTGGCACATTGGGGTTATGACAACAATCAATTGCAAAGTGGCCCACTTTGCCACAACACCAACACTCATGAATGTTGTATCTTCTTTTCTGAACAAATTTAGAAGTGGAGACTTCCTGTTTTTGTTCAGCAAAGAGGACATCTGCATTCTTCTTATTCCTGCCAGCAATTACTTGTCATGTTGCCTTCCAATAATTGGTCTTTGCAGACATTATCTTATTAACATCATCTGATTTTAGCTTGACATCTAATCATGAGTTGATGGCATTAGATACTACATTGTTAGACTTGTTTATAGGGCTGACAGCAGCCATTGGCTTTGCTGGAGAGGATTTAGAAGAAGCAGCTTCCTTCATCTTGGGTGAAGAGGCTGAGGTACCAAACACAAATGGTCCATTATGGGCCATCTGGATTTCCTCATGAGGGACCTTTAAGGCATTCAAGCCCATTCCCTTCCTACCATTATAACTGTGAGCAATATGGCTCTTGCTATTGGATCTACCATTCAATAAGTGACCATAGATGCTTTCCTGGTCATACTTGTTGGATGGCAACAAAACCTTCACAAAGGAAGTCTTAGGCTCAATTGGAGCTTTGAATTTACCCTTTATGCTAGCAACTGCTTCCTCCTTATTGAAGCTTAATCCTCTTTTATTGCTTTGGGAGGAGAAGGAATCAATGATAGGCAGCACTGACTGAGGCTTGGAGAACTGATCCACTAGTTTCCTCTCCTTGAGGAGCTTTTCCTCAAGATCCTTGATGATCTTGATTTTATGGCTTATGGTGCCTACTTGAATGATTATAATTCCCTTCAACTGGCTAATTTCTCCACTCATTTGAGGTAGCTGGGTAGCTGACTTAGAGTTTTCTAATTTTGTCTGTTGGAGGGAAGCAATCTCCATAGCATGTCTCTTAACTAGCTTTTTGCTCTTTTTCAGAGCTTCCAAGAGGGCACCATACTTGTTAATCAATTGACTGCCATCATACTCAGAGTCTGAACCATTATCATCACTAGATGAAGATATTTCAAATTCTGGACTAGTCTCATAATCAGTAGAAGAAATAGTGTGAATTAATACCTTCTCAGGATCAGAGGCATCCTGACTTTCTTCTCCTTCAGATATGGCCATTAGGCCACAACACCCATTGCCATCTTCATCCTCCTCATTCTCACTATCTGAATGTGACAGAGGGGCCCTGATGCCTACCCTTGCAACTGGGTAAACTTCATCCCTAGCAGCAACCAACAGCCCTATGTAGGCTTCTTCATCTTCATCAAAATCTGAAGATGATGAGTCTGATTGACTCCAGCTCTTCCCTTTCTTAGCCAGGAAGGACTTCTCACCTTTCGTGCTCTTGTGATGAGGATATTTCTTCTCACCTTTCTCCTTTCTCTTGACTGGATAGTCAGCTATAACATGTCTAGGTTTGCTGCAACTATAAGAAACAACATTACTTGAAATATGTTTAACAGGTTAAGATTCATACATGTCACCCTTGGAGTGCAGCCTCCCAGATCTGCTGTGCTCCTTATTAGGTTATGAAGATGAGGAAGGTTTGTTCTTCTACAACTTTCTCTTCATCATCTTCTTGAAGTGCCTGTAGAAGGCAGCAAACTCCCCATCTGAAATGTTGCTGTCAGAGGAGTTGGACTCATAGCTTTCTGAGTCAGTAGAACTTCTTGGAGGAGATGGAATCCTCTCCTTGCTCATCTTGGAGCCCTCAATTTTGAGAGCTATTGATCTCTCCTTGACAAGAGATCTGTTGGTTATTTCCTCCTCCTTCCTTGTAGATAGCTGCATTTCATATGATATCAGCTTTCCAAAGAGGGTGTGGGTAGGAGTCTCAGCAAGTCCGCCCCTTCCATGATGGCACAGATCTTTGTGTCCCAGTTTCTTGTCTGAAACCTTAGGAACTTGTCATTCAGCTCATAATTGCAGAAGACTCTTCCATAAGTCTTCAGCTCATTAACCACCCTGAAGAATCTTTCATAGCAGATAGCTATGCTTTCCAGGTTGTGCTGCCTGAAGGCTTCATACTCCTGGTTGAGGAGGGATTTCCTATCATCCCTCATTTCTGCAGTACCTTCCATATACATAATGAGTGTATCCCACATTTACTTGGCAGTTTCACAGTGCACCAAGTTTTGGAAGGTGGAATCATCAATTGCACTTACTATGATATTTTGAGCCCTTTTATCCATAGTGGCAAGGGAAATTTCATCCTTTGCCATTTCATCATAAGTCTTGGGCACTTATACTGCTGGATCTATGGTGGAGGCATTTTGGAAGACAAAAGGACCATCCTTCACAGTGATGTAAATCATAGGGTCTGAGGCTTTCATAAATAGCCTAACCCTTTGCTTCCATATGCCAAAAGACTCCTTCCTACATATGGGCAGCTTCATGAAGCTCATTTCCTTATGAACTCCAAGGGCAGCCATTGGATGCAGTAGTAGACTACTCCTTGTAGGATCATGTCAGACTATTAAGTCCTTTTTGACCAACCAACCTCTGATACCACTTGATAGTTTACTTTTAGTCTAACTCACCAAAAAGAGGGAGGGGGGTGCATAGATTTCTTGGCTTCTTCTACTATTAATTAGTTATTTAGATGATTATACTTAAGTAGAAGCAAACACATAGAAAACACACAGCTATTTGTAGTGGTTCCCCAAGACAATGAGTCTATGGGTAGTTCACTTTCCCTCTACACCTTTCTAATAGTGTGTTAGACAAGAAAATCTCCCCCAATAACTCAACTCAAAGAGCTTACAACACAGATCCCACAAGATCTCTCAGGTTTCCTCCAAAACCCTACCTCAGGCCAGCAGCCCTACCACTCAGAGTTCTCCAACTCGTACAGCTCAGAAACCCTTCTGATTTCCTACCTCAGGCATATCAAGAAGCCTTACACTTAGGTTGGGAGTACAACCCTACAACTCAAGCACACAGACTATACAATCTCAGAGTACTTCTACTCCTACAGCTCAATGACTTACCAAGTCACCAACCTCAGGCTTATTAACAAGCCTTATAGCTTAGAACCAATATGTTCTTACAGTAATGATAGTTTATGTTTCTACAACAAAAGATAATATATAGACCTTCAGCTTTTAGTCTTCTGATGGTGTAGCACAATAGATGCTGTCTTGAGCAGAGCTTGATAAGGCTCTAGTACTGCTCCACTTGATCTTAATATTCAGCTGAAGGAAAGATTCACTTGTTCTTCTGAACTTGATCCAGCAAGAACAACAATTTTTGACTTGCTCTTTGTAGCCGTCAATCTAGAGATATTAGTTATACATTCTCTTTTATACCTCCAGCAGGCATCAATGACTCTTTACATTGCCTAGTCACAACATGGGCAAGAATAGAAAAGATTATCTTGTTTTCTTGTCACTTGCACCAAAAATAGATCCCGTCTGTTTAACATTCATATTTGAATCTGTCTCAGCAGATGGGATGAGACAGGCTTCACTCTTAGCGACATATATAACCTGCGTCTCAGCGGATCCACTGAGACAGTTAGCCTTCTCAGCAATTTCCTCTATATGCAGCACAACTGAGACAGACTTCTTCTCAGCGGCTATACAGCTGCATCTTAGCGGTTTAGCTGAGAACAGACTGTTGTCTCTATAGATTTTGACAATGAAAACCAGAGTCTTATTCCAAGATTTGGAAAGACTTAAGCATGTATAAACATGATATAAAATGGCTTATCAAATACAATCTGCACTTAGCATTGTATGTGGTGCATCTTCAAATCTAGGGAACATTGAAGGGCAATATTCCCAACAGTATCATCATAATAATAAGTATAACATGACGATATCGTTGTAACAACAAGTATCACGCCACAGTATCGTTGTTTTGACTCAAAAGGGTCTAGGCTTATCGCTGAGAAAGTGAGGGTATCATTGAAAAGTCTGCCGTACTGAAGCTCGTCAGAATTCACAAGTAAAGTATCTGGCTAAGATGACATATCGTCGTAAAGAAGCTATATCATCTTGAAAACTCAGTCAGTGATCGTGGAGATAGTTTGCAGCTGAAGTAGTAGTCAAAAAGATCTCGACAATATTTTTGAGAAGACCTCATATCGACAAGATGATCTCGACAATATCGATGAGAAGACTTCATGTCATCGTGACTGCATATGTAGCTAAGATATTCTATATCGTTAAGATATATATCTCAGGTGAAGATTTCAGAAGACATGAAGAAATGTCTAAGTCCCAGATGGATCGCTGAGACAGCAAGTTCTGTCGTCGAGACGTTGCTCCTATCGTCAAGACAGACCGAGAATTTTCGAAACACACTGTCTTCATTTAATGCCGCTGTATAAAGGACCAATCAATGGATGTCGTTAAGGAATGGGATTCTGACATTAAGGAGTGCTCATAATTGAATGTTAGAAGACCTTGTCATATAAAAAGACAAAGTGTGTGCCCTAACTAAAAATAGAGAATAGAATCAGAACACAGAACGACTGGAAGAAGAAGGAACAATTTCTTGAGAACAATACACTCTTACTCCCAGTCCTCTAAGTCCCATTCAAGCACTATTGATTGATAAGACGTGTTCCAGAAAGAATATGAGGTTAGAAGAGAAGCTTTCGTGCATCAGTAAAACTCTCTTATAGCTTTCTCTTCAAGTCTAGAGGCCATCTGCATTAGGCTGCAGTTGAACTCTCCAAAAAATCTTTTGCTGTGAGGAGTATTCTTTAATCTTGTAAAAACAACATATTTTTTGTAGGACTCTTTGAGTCTGAGCTGTAGGGTTCTGATTGAACATGATGTAGGATCTTTTATAGATATGAGTTGTAGGGCCTGGAGTGCCTGAGTTGTAGGGTTCCTAGAATCTGAGGTAGGATCCAAGAAGGATCTAAATTGTAGGGAGATGGGTGGTGATGGGTTGTGATGGCCGGACGGCGGTGGAGGAGCTCCGAAAGCTCCTCCTAGGTGAGATCAATCTGCACCGCCAGCGCGAGGTTGAAGACAAAATCACAGCCTTAAATATCCTTAAACAATGATTGGGCTAATCCTCACAACAGATCGATAGCGGATCTGCTGGAGGATGGGGGGGGGGGAGGTCACTTCATCGTATGCCGCTTTCCCCAGCCACTGGATCTGCGTCAAGATTAGTGCTCTTTATATATTTTATTCTAGAGCTTTTTAAATGCTAATTTGCTATATGCACACCCAGCAGAGATTTTAAAATTGATTTTTATGTGCCTTAAGGGCTGAACCAGGCCAAGTGATCAGCATGGAAGTTGTAGGGATTGGTCAGACCTTTTCAAATTGGGTAGCACATTTTATGAGGAGGTGTATAATTCCCTGAATTAATTTTCAAAGTTTAGGTGACTTAAACCATGGAGCTTTTCATATTTTGTGCATTTTTCAGTCATAAGACCTAATTTGAACTTGAAAGTTTATATGTAAGCTCCTTATGAGGTTACTAAATCATATGCAAAAGCTTGTAATTTTTGGAATATATTTTTGCTATAGTTTAAATTAAAATACACACATTTATCACACTAGTGTATTAATGAAATATTTTGATCCTAAACATATAAATAAATTCCCAAATTTTTATAGCACACTAATAATGCCATGAATAACCTTGGGTTAAATTTTGAAGATCTTTGGACCTAAATTAATCATTCTATGATTTATGTATTCAAAGGGTATGGTTTAAATTATTTATTATGTCACACTCTCATATAAATGAAATAAGCGAGTCTTAAACCCTTCAATAAATTCCCAAATTTTTGTAACTCCCTAATAATGTCATGACTGATCTTGGTGTAAGCTTTCAAAAGGTCTGGACTTCATTTTGACCACATTATGAAAATATGCATTTAAAAGGTATTATTTAATATGTCACACTTTCATATAAATGAAATAAATGAGCTTAAACCCTCCAATAAATTCCCAAATTTTTGTAACACCATAATAATGTTATGATTGACCTTGGTTTAAGTTTTCAAAAGGTTTGGACTTCATTTTGACCACTTTATGAAAATATGCATTTAAAAGGTATTATATAATATGTCACTCCTTTCATATAAAAGAAATAAATGAGTCTTAAACCCTCCAATAAATTCCCAAATTTTTGTAACACCCTAATAATGTCTTGACTAACCTTGGTTTAATCTTTCAAAAGGTTTGGAATTCATTTTGACCACTTTATAAAAATATGCATTTAAAAGGTATTATTTAATATGTCACATTCTCACACAAATGAAATAAATAAATCTTAAACCATTCTGTTGGAACATGGTCTTCCGCATCTCCTAGGTTTGAGAATAACAAATCCCATGTATTAGATCTTGTGTGTTCAAGTGTGCAGGTTATCCAGGTCCACATGACTCAAGGAGGACACATGAAGACTGCCCCGAATTTGAGGCAAAAATTCCATAATGGCCACTAGCGCCGACGGTAGTGATAGCGCCCGGCGCTAGCGTTGATTTGCGTGATTCCGGCAGCTTATTTAGAAGGAGATAACGCCCGGCGGTATCGGGTAGCGCCGACGGTATCGTGACGCACATGAGGCATAGAAGCCAGGTTGTCGCGGATAGGAGATTATGCCGTGCAAAATGTTTCTTAATACGGTCTAGCGCCGGCGCTAGCGCTAGCGCTGGCGGTAGCGCTTGTTCTATAAAAGGACCCCCTCTCCTCACGAATTAGGACATCCATTGTATACACCTCAGAGAGAGAGAGATTGCTCGAGTTGCAGAGGCCTTTCTTGGCCGAATTCTGAAGTCCTAGCGAAGCGCTGCCAATTTCTGAAGGAAGATTCCATCACGCCGAATCCGAACGAAGTCCGCCTCAACAAACGCTGATTCTCCAGCGGATCTTCGCCTCCTTGTTCAGAAGTTCATCTTGAGGGAGTTTTTTTTAATTATTGTTATTTCATTTCTCTTTTATCATTGTAAACGGTAGTGAAATCGCTTCGTGTTGGCGACTAGGTCTGGGGTAGACTTAGGGCTGAAATTCGCCTCGTGTTGGCGACTAGGTCTAGGGAGTAGATCTAGGGGGTGCTCGAGGCCTTTCTGGGGATAGATTGGCTAGAGCGGCTTGAGGCCGAATCCGGGGAGGATAAGGCTAGGGCCATCGGTTCGTGGGGAAGCGAGTCGGGATAGAAAACAAAAAGAGCTTTCTTATTCGCCTTCGATCTCTAGCGTCATCGAGATCAAGTTTTGTAAAACTTATTTATCATTAATAAAACTTGTCTTCTTTTATTTTGCTTCACTTATTTTGTTTCTTTAACCTTGCAATTATTCAAGTTTTTAAATATAATCTAAAGTTTTTGAAAACCCTTATTCACCCCCCCCCCCCTCTAAGGGCGCCGACCGATCCAACAAGTGGTATCAGAGCTAGGTTATTCTAATCGGCTTAACAACCGGGAATAATGGCGTCTCATGATCTCGCTTTTCCTGAGGGTCAAGGGGTTAGTCGACCACCTCTCTTTACTGGGTCAGATTTTAACTACTGGAAAAATCGAATGATGTGTTTTCTTATGACCATGGATGTAGAAGTATGGAACATGGTAGAAGTACGGTACTCTCCGCCTACAACTGTAGTAGGAGATGCGACATTAGCAAAACCTAAGGATAAATGGGATGACAACGATAAACTATGGTGTAAAATAAAGCAATGAATGCCTTATATTGCGCTTTAAACAGGACTGAGTTTAATAGAATTTCTGCATGCACTACTGCTTATGATATTTGGAATCAATTAGAAGTAACTCATGAAGGTACATCGCAGGTGAAAGATGCAAAGCTGTTTCAATTGGAATCTGAATACGAGAAATTCAGGATGGACACGGAAGACGACATCAACTCCATGTACACTCGCTTCACAAAGATTGTCAACGCATCAAAGGCACTTGGAAAGACCTACTCCGACGGGGACTTGGTGAGGAAAATCCTTCGTTCCTTACCCCCAAGGTTCAACCCAAAGGTGACAGCCATCTCGGAGTCGCACAACTTAAGAACGCTCCAGATCGAGAACCTCATTGAGAATCTCAAAACCCATGAGGTAGAACTGCAAATTCAACATGAAGAATACAAGAAAGAGCCGAAGAAAAAGGCGTTGGCACTAACATCAAAGAAGGAGTGCACCGAAGAGGACGATGATGATGAAGAAGGACTCCTGGTGAAGAACTTCAAAAAGTTCATTAGGAATCCAGAAAGAAGGAACACATTCAGAAAATTCTTCCAAAAGGACACTCGACGAAAGGGATCTTCCTCTTCATCGAGGAAAGAAAAAGGAAGCGATGACGAAGAAGAAAGGCCGCCTCCAGAATGCTATCACTGCAGAAAAATCGGGCACATTCGGAGCCAGTGCCCCAAATACCAAAAGGAACGAAAAGAACAAAAGAAAACAAAAGAAAAGAAGAAAGTGTTGAAGGCCGCCACTTGGGATGACTCTTCTTCTGAAGAGTCAAACGAATCTGAGTCAAGTAGCGAGGAGGAAGCAAACTTGTGTTTGATGGCCAAAAGCGACGATGACGACACCAGTGTTCTTAGCGACACTGAGGTATCTCCTCCTACTTTTGAAGAACTTTATGATAAATTTGTTTTATTAAATCTTGAAAATGAATCTATCATAAAAGAAAATCGTAAGCTCACAAAAAAAATAGTTTCTCTTGAAAAAAGAAAAGTCACATGTCAAGAATGTGAACACTCCTTATTTAAGTTAAAAGAACTTGAAGTATCTCTCTCTAATGCCCTCTCACAAAACAAAATTTTTGCAAAAGAGAAGGGGGACTTAGAGATAAGATTGAAAGCTTCTATATTACAAATTGAAAAGAACAAAAAAGGATTTGAAAACAAATGTGTTCTGATTGTTCAAGAAAATACTTCTCTTAAAAAACAAAATCAAAATCTCAATTTGGCCATAACCAAATTCGGGATTGGTCAAAAATCCTTGGATATGCTTCTGGGTAATCAATGCTTTAGGTCTGGAAAAATCGGACTCGAATATAAAAGTGAACACTACCGCCCGGCGCTAGCTACTAACGTCGGCGGTAGCTCTAAAGTTAAAATTTTTCTGGTCATTCTAATGTACAAACATCATCCAGCAAGAGCAACATAGAAACTCAGAAAAAGGGTCTCAACCCCCTTTATTTCGTGTGCTAATTGTCTTAAATTTGGACACATGTCTGGCTCTTGCAGGAATATAATAAATCAACGATCATTAAAACAAATCTGGGTACCTAAGAAATCCACTTGCTCTATGGGTGGTACCTCTTGGGTATCTGGGTCTTTACTCTCATCCTCTTTCTAGATTTGCAGGAAGGCTAAGGAAACAGAAGACGTGTTGTATTTGGACTCAGGCTGCTCCAAACACATGACGGGCAATAAAGCAAAATTCCTTAGCCTAGAAAAGAAAAAAGGAGGAATGGTAACGTTTGGCGATAACGGTAAAGGAAGGATCATGGGAGTTGGTACAGTGGGGTAACACATCTTTTCTTATATCAAATGTGCTTTATGTGAAAGGATTAAAACATAACCTAATATCTATAAGTCAACTATGTTAAGAAGGTTTAGACGTACTCTTTGAATCTTCCACTAACCTCTGCAAGATTGTTAATCATAAAACAAAAGATGTGTTATTAACTGCACCTAGAATTCACAATGTTTACATAATTTCATTTCATGATCTTTCTAAATCTTCTATAAAATGTTTTATAACGAAAAATGATGAATTAGAATTATGGCACAGACGCTTAAGCCACGCTAGTACAAAGCTCATCCTAAAACTAGCAAAAAGAGAATTAATTAGAGGATTGCCTAAGTTGAATGGAAATTTATCCTCATTATGCTCTCCATGCCAGAAAGGAAAATTTACTAAGACATCTTTTAAAAGCAAAAGTGAAATTTCTACATCAAAACCTCTGCAATTAATTCATATGGATCTTTTTGGTCCCGTTAACACTGCGAGTCTTGGTGGTAGATTGTACACTTATGTTCTCATAGATGACTATTCTAGATATTGTTGGACTTAATTTCTCTCCTCCAAATCTGATGCGTTTTGCGAATTTTCAAAATTATGTACTCGCATTCAAAATGAATTAGATTTAAAAATAAAATGCATTCGCTCAGATCATGGAGGTGAATTTGAAAATGAAAATTTTAAATCTTTTTGTGACATGTTAGGTATTAAGCATGAGTTCTCTGCTCCACGCACACCTCAACAAAACGGTGTTGTAGAACGGAAAAATAGGACAATACAAGAACTTGCACGCACAATGCTATCTGAATATAAATTACCTAAGTATTTTTGGGCAGAAGCCGTAAGCACTGCATGCTATGTAATGAATAGAGTTATGCTTCGCCCATCATTATCTCTCACACTTTATGAACTCTACTATCAAAAGAAACCTAACGTATCCTATTTTAGAGTTTTTGGATTTAAATGCTTCATTCTTAATACAAAAGACTTTTTAGGAAAATTTGACGAAAAATGCGATGAAGGAATATTTCTTGGTTATTCTTCAACTAGTAAAGCATATAGAATATTTAATAAAAGATCAAGCAAGGTTGAAGAGTCAATTAATGTCAGATTTGATGAGTTTGTTCCATGTGCAGAAAAGCTCCCTACAGGTGCCGATGATGAACCTTTGCCATCCTTGGAGCACGACGAAGAAAAATCATCCAAAGAAGAGGAGGAGAAGTCAAAAGAAGATGAATATGTACCTCCAAGCATTCTCAACTTCTCCAAAAATCATCCAAAGGAGCTAATCATTGGGGAACCTTCTACTGGGGTAAGAACTCGGTCCTCTCTTCATGAAACATTTTCAAATATTTGCTTTGTGTCTGAAATTGAACCTAAAAATGTTTCCACCGCTTTAAATGACGAATTTTGGTTTTTGGCAATGAATGAAGAGTTAGGACAATTTGAAAGAAATAAAGTTTGGAATTTAGTAGAAAGACCATCTAATCATCCAATTATTGGCGTAAAATAGATTTTTAAAAATAAGCTTGATGGTGAATCTAGGATTGTAAGAAATAAAGCACGCTTAGTTGCTCAAGGCTATTCACAAATTGAGGGGGTAGATTTTGAAGAAACTTTTGCACCCGTAGCTCGCTTAGAATCTATACGAATATTTTTGGCATTTGCAAGCTTTAAAAGAATAAAATTTTTTCAAATGGATGTTAAAAGTGCCTTTTTAAACGGGTTCATTAAAGAAGAAGTTTATGTAAAACAACCCCCCGGTTTCATAAATGAAAGATTTCCAAATCATGTTTACAAATTAGAAAAAGCGCTTTATGGTTTAAAACAAGCGCCCCGTGCCTGGTATGATCGTCTTACATCGTTTTTGTTAGAGCACGGTTATGTTATGGGAAGTGCAGACAACACACTCTTCATTAAACATAAAAATAACGAATTAATTATTCTACAAATATATGTTGATGACATCATTTTTGGAGCCACTAATGAAGAGTTGTGTAATGAAGTAGTCTTAATAATGAAAAATGAATTTGAAATGAGTCTTGTAGGAGAACTATCATATTTCCTTGGTTTTCAAATTTCACAAAGAACTGATGGTATTTTTCTGTGTCAATCAAAATATGTTCACGATATGCTTAAACGATTCGGATTTGAAAATCTTAAATAAGCTTCTACTCCTATGAGTGCTTCTTTAAAACTAGGAAAAGATGAATCTGGAATTTCTATTGATCAAACGCTATATAGAGGAATGATAGGTTCTCTTCTTTATTTAAGTGCATCTAGACCAGATATAATGTTTGCCGTATGTTTATGTGCTCGCTTTCAAGCCGATCCAAAAGAATCTCATTTAAAAGCGGTAAAACGTATTTTTCGTTATCTAATAGGGTCATATAAACTAGGATTATGGTACCCACATAATGACTCTTTCACACTCCACAGCTATTCCGATTCGGACTACGCCGGGTGCTCACTAGATAGAAAAAGCACTAGCGGTACGTGTCACTTTTTAGGACCCTCTTTAGTTGCTTGGTCTAGTAGAAAACAATCTTCGGTTGCACTCTCCACCACGGAGGCCGAATATATCGCACTTGGTAGTTGTTGTGCACAAGCGTTATGGATGAGCCAAACACTAGAGGACTTTGGATTTCATCTCAAAAACCTAGATCTTAAATGTGACAACAAAAGTGCAATAGACCTCACATATAATCCTGTACACCATTCTAGATCCAAACACATCGACGTTCGTCATCATTTCATTAGGGATCACATTAAGAAAGAAAATGTAAAAGTAAGCTTCATTGGGACAGAATCTCAACTCGCTGACATATTCACTAAACCTCTTCCCGATGCACGATTTCGTTTATTATGACTTGAGTTTGGTGTGCTAGATCTTACAAGTTAAAACATGCTCACAAATACAAACTTCTTCACTTTTCACCATCAAAAACATCTCCTAAAAATCTGCACTTTCAGCATGAAACTACTATTGGGACACCTAATCAACTTCCATCATCAAAATTTTCAAAACCCTAAAAATTCACTTACTGTTTCCCGCGCTAGCGCTAGCGCCGGCACTAGCGTCGAGGTTCGAATTTTTGTGTTTTTAAAATTTTGAAAAATGTCTAAAAATATCCTGATCTATATGTACTATTTAGTTTTGCACATCTGATTTTATTTTATTTTTGAAAAATCAAAATACAAAAATATAAAATCCAAAGTACAAAAAAAAATATATATGTTTTGTCTTTTATTTTTGTTTTGTGGTTAAAGTTTATCTTTCAAAAATCAAATACAAAACTACAAAAACTAAATTACAAAAAAATATATATATGTTTTTCTTTTTTGTTTTTTTAATTACAAACAAAAAATTATTCAAATATGTTTTTTTCCTTTGTTTCAAGTTCATCTTTATGCAAAAATCAAATATAAAAATTATAAAAGTAAAAATTACAAAAATATGCTTTTCTTTGCTAAAATCAAATACAAAAATATAAAACCTTAAAACTATAAAAAAAACTGTATGATTTTCTTGTAAAAAATCAAGCATGATTTACTCTATTATTTAGAAACTCTACAATGTTGTAATTTATTTTTTTAAACTACTTTGGACATTGTCTTCCTTCATGCTTTGATATATTTATTCACATGTGCATCAATTCTAGTTTAAAAGTTGTGTAGGATCAAGCTTAGCATGCCTCTAAGTATGAGAACTGTTTTATGTTTGATAATGATAATTATTCACTCACCTTTTTTTGCATTGTCTACATATGCTTTTAATCTAAGAATGCTTGTGTATGTTTTGTATTAGTACAATGGATTAAAATTGCACAAGTATCTTACCTACACTCCTTCTTTTGCACTCTTACAAAAAATTAAGAAAAGTGGTTATATTTTCTTCTCATAAAATCTATTGATTTGCAAAACAAGTGTATTCGGAGCACTTTGTCCAAAACAAAATTATAAAATAAATGACAGGGGTAACTCCACCAAGCACTACTTGAACCTCCTGATAAGTCTTAATAAGCATTGTGAGGTTGAGCACCTTGGAAAGAATAATAAAGTGTCTTGTGCAAATCAAATCTTTCTTTCAAAAATAAGAAAAACCACTTTCTCTTAAGTACACCGGATCACTGTCTCAAAATTCAAAATAAAATATGTGATCCCCCAAGCACTACTTTGCACCCTGATAAGTCTTGATGAGCATTGTGTGTGCAAAGCACCTTGGTAGTTGTACATTTTTTTGTGTGCATTAAAATATGTGGAAGTAAAATTATTTGTGTTTTATTGTGCTCTTACTCTACATATTACTTGTATTTTTTGATTAAAACACTTGTATACACTACTCAAAAATACACTTTTGTGCACATCATTATCTTCCATAACACTTCTTTTCATGAGTATTGGATCCTAATGCTAATTCTATATTACTCTCTCTTTATGAAATGCACTAGATAACCTAGCATGTGTTCTACAATGTTTTGTATGTTTTTGGAATTATGAATTAAAGCAACATTGTAGTATTTTTTTATAAAAACAATACTTCATGCTTGGTTATTATCAAATTTAAAACTACGAAATGATTTACAAAAACATCATCTTTTGTGAACTTTAACTCATTTTTTTTGGATTATCATTACTATTGGATGTTTGTTGTATTGCTATAAGTCTTCCGCATATTAACCATATAAGTGTTTTACTTTGCGCTTTCATGCTTACTTAATATCTTGTATTCTTTGCATCATCACTTATTCTTAAAAATTCCTATCTTTCATTAAGTGATAGATTTACTTGGAACACTTTTTATTGGTTACTTCAAACATAAAAATCTTTTATGCTACAAACTCTGAAAATTTTGTAATGCTCATAACTCTAATCTATTTCAATGAAAAAATAAATATATTCTAAGACTCCTTATCATTCACTTAAAACGCTCGATCATGCCTTCTCTTTTATTAACACATTTTTTTTATGCTTTGTTTTCCTACCCGCTTTTGCTAATAACAAAGGGGGAGAACTAACATGATAAAATGCAAACGGGGGAGAACTAACATGAACTAACATGATAAATATAACCCGCTATCATAAACCCTACATGAAAAATTCAGATGATAGCTTACATATTAAGGGAGCACTGACTTAGGGGGAGCACGTATTTAGGGGGAGCATGTCTAACATGCTAGAATCAATTATTATCCTAAGTCATCACTCTCACACACACACAAGTATAGTTTCATCATGCTTATCTATTAATGCTTTAATTTATCATTAATGGATTTGTTATTATCAAAAGGGGGAGTTTGTTGGAACATGGTCTTCCGCATCTCCTAGGTTTGAGAATAACAAATCCCATGTATTTGATCTTGTGTGTTCAAGTGTGCAGGTTATCCAGGTCCACATGACTCAAGGAGGACACATGAAGACTGCCCCCGAATTTGAGGCAAAAATTCCATAATGGCCACTAGCGCCGGCGGTAGTGATAGCGCCCGGCGCTAGCGTTGATTTGCGCGATTCCAGCAGCTTATTTAGAAGGAGCTAACGCCCGGCGGTATCGGGTAGCGCCGGCGGTATCGTGACGCACATGAGGCATAGAAGCCAGGTTGCCACAGATAGGAGATTATGCCGCGCAAAATGTTTCTTAATCCGGGCTAGCGCCGGCGCTAGCGCGAGCGCCGGCGCTAGCACTTGTTCTATAAAAGGACCCCCTCTCCTCATGAATTAGGACATCCATTGTATACACCTCAGAAAGAGAGAGATTGCTCGAGTTGCAGAGGCCTTTCTTGGCCGAATTCTGAAGTCCAAGCGAAGCGCTGCCAATTTTTGAAGGAGGATTCCATCACGCTGAATCCGAACGAAGTCCGCCTCAACAAACGCTGATTCTCCAGCGGATCTTCGCCTCCTCGTTCAGAAGTTCATCTTGAGGGAGTTTTTTTTAATTATTGTTATTTCATTTCTCTTTTATCATTGTAAACGGTAGTGAAATCGCCTCGTGTTGGCGACTAGGTCTGGGGTAGACTTAGGGCTGAAATTCGCCTTGTGTTGGCGACTAGGTCTAGGGAGTAGATCTAGGGGGTGCTCGAGGCCTTTCTGGGGATAGATTGGCTAGAGCGGCTTGAGGCCGAATCCGGGGAGGATAAGGCTAGGGCCACCAGTTCGTGGGGAAGCGAGTCGGGATAGGAAATAAAAAGAGCTTTCTTATTCGCCTTCGATCTCTAGCGTCATCGAGATCAAGTTTTGTAAAACTTATTTATCATTAATAAAACTTGTCTTCTTTTATTTTGCTTCACTTATTTTGTGTCTTTAACCTTGCAATTATTCAAGTTTTTAAATATAATCTACAGTTTTTGAAAACCCTTATTCACCCCCCCCCCTCTAAGGGCGCCGACCGATCCAACACATTCAACAAATCCCCAAATTTTTATAGCACCCTAATAATGTCATGATTGACTTTGGTTTCATTATTTAAAAGGTTTGAGCTTGAATTGACCATCTTATGAAATTATTCATGTTAAGAGTATAGCTTGATTAATTACTTATCGCACTAATGTATTAATGAAGTGTCTTGATCTAAGACATTTATTATAATACTCAAAGTTTATACATGCTCCTTCATTTTACCATGCTTAAATCTTGATTTAAGGTTTGATAAGAGTGCTTCGGCTGTTGTTTATGTATATGAATAATTTGTGCATCATTGATAGTTTCTTTTACCGTATCATTAATTTGGCAAAAAACTAGCTTTAACCCTAGCATATATTAGTAGACCCACATTTTAAGTCGTCTGATTGGTGTCTAGGAAAGTGGTTAGGGGCGAGCTAGTATCCTCCGCAAGGATGATGGTGTTTAACGATACGCATTGCGACCGCCAACCTCACTCTTACCTGGCCAATGGACCACTTAAATCTGATATCACAATATATGGCTAATAAGTTATCTAGGGTTCTTTCCGTGTTACTTTCTTACCAATCCTCAAGTCTATTATAGATCAAGATGTCATAGAGACTAGTTCTTAGTCTGGTGTGGGGGAATGACATTTTAGAAATGTCTAATCCTGTAAAACTATAACGGGTCTAACCACTCTACAGAATAAAACACATTGTCGGAGGGACTCGAGTGTTAGATCATTTTGGCTTCTGAGGCAATTTATCTTATGTATTTAATCCCTGTAGGTAAATCCCCAGAGTTTGTATCCACTCTCTTCTGTTGGCGAGACCTCGAATAGTAGTGCAAGTATGAACCCGTATTGTACATTAAGGATTAAGATGGTTGTGTGTCACTTACCTAGAAGCGGAGATGCCCGATCCACTGCTATCATCTGCCGGTGATAAGGCCCGTGTGGTTAGCTACCAACTTACAAGTGGACTGGGTAGGCCTTAGACATGTAAATCTAGTAACTCATCATATCAGCTTACTTTATCATACCTTGCATCTTTTAACCTTATTCTACAAGTTTGTATGGGCACTCTTGTAAGATAAGTCTGTGTTATGATAATTTCAAGACCATTAACTTATATGTTTGTATGGGTATTCATATAAGTGTTGGATCTGTAGGCGCCCTTAGAGGGAGGGGGGTGAATAAGGGTTTTAAAAACTTTTAAACTTAATTTAGTTTATTCAAATGAGTTGACTATATTTACTAAAATATTTCAGTTAAGACACTGTTGTAGGCATTTTATGAGACTAGGTTGTATTTGGCATGACAGATGTGAACATTGTTACTACCGCCAACGGTAGTTTTACTGCTCGGCATTAGTGACAGAGAATGCCTATTCATTTAGATTTTAAAGATTAGAGATTGCATAATGATAATAGTGAAAAACATATAGTATTATTGCTTTTAGAATAATTACCAAAATTTATCCCAATAATGCTTGAGATTGAAGCGAATGCGTAAAAATCTTTTTGGTTTTCTATACCGACCTTCTCCCAAGGACCGGTTGGCTCTTGCTTATCTCTCCCCAGATGAGGCCTCGAGAGGCCCCTAGATCTAACCCTAGACCTAGTCTCCACACCCACGCGGCAAATTCTCCCTATTCCTCGTAAAGCCCTAATCGCCAACCACGCAGCGAATTCTCCCTAAGCCACTCACGACCTAATTTCCAACACAAGCGAATTTATCTACCGATACAAAGGTTAAGAGTTACAAGATAAAATAAAACTAAAGATAAACAAACTCACTCTTAGGTTGAACTCGAAGAACTTGTCGAAGGTGCGCCGAAGTAATCTTTGAGGTTGATGCGTACGACCTTCGTATAAAATAAGCTCAATCGATCCTTCTTCGAGTTCCTTGCATTTATGAACGTTGATTGGAGTTGTCTTGGATGCAAAGAGGAGGGTCTCACGAATATAGCAGTGGTGGCTTTGATGTCTCCTAAAATCAGCTAATTGGCTAATCAAAATGGAGGCGGACTTCTCTTTAAATAGGAACGGATCCTAGCGCCAGTGGTAGCGACTTTAGGAAACATTCTGGCATGCAGATCGAGCTATTTTTGCCATCCTTCGGTCTCCAGAATTGGTATCCTTTCCTATCACGCCATGGTAATATTAATGCACCGTGTTAGTATATATTATTCCCAGCCGTCAGATCTCCTTCCTTTTCTTCTCCTTAATCAACATCGTGATCACAGGACTTCCATAAGTTACCACCGGGCATTAGCCTTAACGCTTAGTGGTAAGAGTTGCCATATTTAGTCTCGATGACCTTCCTTTCTCGACGAATGTTTCCTTTTTAATGAAGTTTTCAAATTTGTAGATGCTACCACCAGCGGTAGCGTTAACGCACCGCCTTATCACCAGATCTTCGACCTGGTAGGGAATTCTTCGTCTTTCTTTCTCGTAGTCATATAGGCTTGACAGTAGAAGTTCCTACACACTATAAACACATGGCATGCATAATCAAATACAATGGGTTTTGTTATTCTCAAACCAAGAGATGTGGGAAGCATGTTCCAACAAACTCCCCCTTTTGATAATAACAAATCCTCTTTAGAAAGAAAGCATTTAACAATAAAAAATGTGTTTATAGCAAAGGATAGGCGTGATAGTACGAATATGCTCACCCTATATAAATGCTCCCCCTATATGAGTGCTCCCCCTAAATTAAAGCATCCTATGTATTTTTCTCCCCTTAAGTGTGAATTTCTTTCAAAGTTATTCTCCCCCTTTTGGTATTATCAAAAGAGGGTGGAGAGAAGGGATAGAGCATGACAGTGATTTATTACTTAGTGATACTACATGGTGAATGAGTAAAGGATGGAGTTCGAATTACTTAGATATTCTCCTCCTTTTGTAGGAAGTTTGGAGTAAGAATGAGTGTCAATAGATAGGGCGATGATATTACTTGTTGGGTAAGAAAAAATATTCATGATCGAGCGTACAAGAGAAAGGATAGTGGAAAGCATGATTTAAGATAAATAAACATCTTTATGGGAGTTTGAAGCATAGTAAAAGAGTAAGAGTTTCGTGTTAGTGGAAAATAGATGTTTTAGCAATTTAAGTCCAAGATCAAAATATCATTTGTTATCATAATACAATAGCACTTGTTTAAAAAGTAAATAGCGTGCATACAAGGCATAGCGAATGATAAGTTCAAATATAATAACCACTTTTTAAAATAAACATCCTTTTTGAAATTTGCAAGTATAATAAATAAGAGTGTTGGTGTTTGAAAGAAGATGTTCTGACTTTGAAATCCAAGATATGCTTTTGGTATACAAAAATATTTCAAGCATGATTTTAATTTATCAAGACAAGATATGAAACTACAATATTCAAAATTCAAGTATACTTGTACATTGTAGAAATCATGCAAGATTATTTAGTGCATTTACTAAAAATTGTAGACAAGACATATAAATATGCTTTAATGTCCAATACTCATGAGTAGAAGTTTTATACGAGATAATGATGTGTACAAGTAAATTTTTTGATAAGTGTATACAAATGATTTAATCAAAACACATGACATGTATAATGGAATAAACACAACATTATTGAAATGCATTTTTAGAATTACTTCCACCCATATAACTAGATTTTATTTCAGTGCACATAAAAGTGGTACAGCTCCCAAGGTGCTCTACACACACAATGCTCATTAAGTCTTATCAGGGTGCAAAGTAGTTCTTGGGGGATCACGTATATTTTATCTTTTCTTTGTGATCCGGTGTACAAGAAGTAGTGTATAAAAATAGTTTGTACAAGAAACTTTACAATTCTCTCCAAGGTGCTCAACCATACAATGCTCATCAAGACTTATCAGGAGGGTGAGTAGTGCTTAGTGGAGTTATCTTTGTCATGAATTCATTTGAATTTTAGTTTGGGACAAAGTTCTCCGAATTCACTTGTTTTTTCCAAACATAAGAATTTTTTGTATTAAAAACTTCTTCAAAAAATGTATGCATGAAAACAGATTTTTATGAGGTGTAGGTAAGCTAATCACACATCTAATAATGTTAAGTTGTTACACTACATAATCATGTAAGAGTAAGATTAAATTAATATGTAGATGATCAAAGAGGTGAATGAGTAAACATTATCAAATATAAAACATTACTCATACTTAGAGGCATGTTTAAGCATTCTACACATGATTCCTATAATTAATTTCATTGCACATTACAAGATAATATTCAAGGCATGACACAAAACAATGTATTGAGATACTTGAAATTAGAATTTAACGTTGTATTTTAATTTTGAAAAGATAAACCTAATCATCCTTTTGACATTTCAATGAATAGTACTCAATTTTTATAATTTTTAATAAAAAATACAAAATTGTAAACACTCATAAAGAAACAATAAGAAAAGCAATTTTTTGTTCTTTGAAATTTGTTTTGAAATTTTGTATTTGATTTTTAAATGGTCAAATTAATATCTTGTTTTTGATTGATTTTGATTAGTTTTTCACATTGTTTTGTTTTAATTATTTAAAGAGCAAACATGAATTAAACAAAAATAATTAACTGTAAAAATATGTTGAAGAAGCTGGATATTAGACTACCGCCAATGGTAATACGCTACCGATGCACGTTTGTAATAGAACTCATGTTTTCTAGAAAAATGTATATTTTTTGGAATATTTTGCTGATTATGTTAGTTTAGAGTAGGGGATATTTAGTGGAGCCAAAAAATTAGACTAACATACACACAATATGCGTGTTTATCATTTTCTAACATAAGAGACACTACGCACCACAAAGAGTTTTTAATAATAGTGTGAAAGATGTAGATAAAAGATTTTTGGCTTAAGGTGTTTACATACTCTTTCAAGATACTTATGTTTTTCAAAATCAAGAAAATCCAAAGAGTATATAGTATGAAAAAACATAAGATAGAATGTTTGAATGACATATGCATGAGTGAAATGATGATCATAAAGAGTGAAATAATATTTATGCAATGTATATAATATGAGCATGTCTAAGATCAAGATACCCTCACTACATGTCTACACTCTAGCCCCATACTAAGTGACAGATGGGCATGAGGAGCTACACACATGCCATAGGTTAGGGTGTTAATCCCATATGCATACAAAAGATGAAGCTCAACCTAGCACTCTTTCCCCCCAGTGCCTCGCAAGGCCCAACTGGAACCATCCCCGGTTAAGGATAAGACATGACTCCAAGGTTAGGTCTCTAATGCACACAATTCTACGCCCTTACTATTGTGAGACACATAATATGGGTGAATGATCATGGACAAACTAAGTATTTAATCTTATGGAAATAATTTATAAACAATGACTTTTATGCGAGATTGATTTCTAATTATATTTGATTTTAAAGTCACATAGTTATTATGAATTTTAACTTTCAATTTTTCTATTTTAAAATTAATTTATTATGGCAATAAAAGATACCTACTATGGATGATAATATTGATAATGCTAGAATGATGAGTTTGAAAGCAATGTTATGCCATAAGATTAATAGTGTTTATGTTGCATGTATTCAAAAATAGTATTTCAATTTATCGACCTAGAATAAAGTGATGATTCTATTTGATTTATTTTTTATTGGTATAAAGATGATTCTAGGGTCTACATATAAATGAGATAGATGCAAAACATAATACATTCATATAACGATCATGATCACACACCATATGTTGGAAGTAATAACATCTTGTGTAGTTATGCTTAATGTTTAAATTGAACGATCTTTTACTTTTGTATAATTATTATAAATGATCATTAACTTTAATAAATAGAAATTAAGTAATTAATTATTCATGATAGTGTAAATGAAGTATTATAAAAAAGAATTCATATTCAACCTTTTCAAATTATTAAAGATAATAGTTGTACAGTGAATAATGAATATAAATATAATGAGAAAATATTTTCGGTTATTTTGAAGGGTTTTGTAAATTTTCTGTTTGATTTTTGAATATTAATCAAACCATATATATATAATTTTCTGAAGACCTATTTATGATTAAAGTAGTAGGATAATTTTTCAGAAATTACTAATTAGAGATATCAGAATTTTTAGAAAAAAACCATGCTACTGTCGGTGTTAGAACTAACGCCAGGAGCTAGCAACAAAACTAATATTTTTTATTATGATACATGAATTTTGTGATTTTTTCAATTCTGATTTTCATGATTATGATTAAACATGATAGGGGCTATCAAATGATGCAAGGATATTAAATAAATAAGTAAAAACTTGCATATTTTATACATTTAGCCTAAGGCCACAAATACTCCTTTTAAATCCATTTTTGACAATTATTTAATTAGTCTTGATAATATCATATAACAAATTTAGTATTTAATTTATAATGATAATATAAGACTTTGTAGGTAATGAATTTAGAAGGATAAAACTAAAAAAGAATAGATAAGTCACTTGAGAAATAATATGACCTTTTATTCAATTTCATTCAATATGATTCATTAATGAATTTAGGCTTAATGCTTGAAAGTCATATCACAAGTTATATAAAGTGACCATAGCATGTTGGCTCAAAAAAGACAAAAAAGGAAATAGGGCATATCATGAAGTAGAATATTGGTATATCATTTTTTATTTGTTTCTGCTTCATGTAATTTTTGGATACTAATGAATAAGAGATTTAGGTATCCAAAGAGAACGAAGTGGGATGGTTCCTTTTGGTACCTAAATACATCATGTTGGCTTTTGGGAAGATAAGGATGAGTGGACCCTTTCAATTGTCTTTAATGCATCATTCTTAAGTATGGGTCTCCATTCATATATTGGTTTAACATTATTTTTATGCATCAAATTTCCATTTTAATTATCTTTATCTTGAAGATTATAATTGCCATGATTATTGAAAATATCATTCATAGGAAATTTGTGTAATTCAAATTTTAAGTTGGGAGAAAAATGATTTTGTAAATAATAATGATTTGGATTTTGATTTATAAATACTGTGTTTCTTACTCCCATTATTAGGCTTAGTCAAGATATTCATATTCAACTTGCTTTTAGATATCTCTTGATGTTGTGAATTTGTGTGTTGTGAATTTTTATTCTTAATTTCCTTAAGCAAGTTGATTTTTGTTTTTAATTCATTATTCTTGATCTTAATATTATGCCTATCTTTATTATATGCAATTGTGCTATTTTTAAGAGTGGTGACAATGTAGTCAATGTGAGTTTGATAGTTATTTATTAATTCCTCAAATGTTTCATCCATCTCTTTAATTTCAATTTTAAAATTTTTACAAATAGCACAATTTGTTTTCAAAGATGAATTTTCTAAAGACAATTTATCATTATGTTCTCTAACAAAGACAAGTTCCTTTTCAAGTTCCTTATATTTTTCTTTTAATTCATTAAATTCTACACAAGGTGTAATAGTTTTAACTAAAGAGCCAAGGGTAGGCCTAGATAACTCAAAATTTGATTCATCATTAACTTTTGCTTTTAAACCTTTATTTTCTAAATGCAATTTGCAATTAGCATTTTTAATTTCTTAATTTTGCGCTTAGTACTTTGTAGCAATTATAATGTTGAAATAAAATTACAAACAATAAGGTAATTTGATTTCCTTACAGTGCATTTGGATGAGGAATGGTTTAAACATGAATTCTTGTGACATCTTCTTTGCATTCCTCTTCCATAGATTAGTTTCCATCTTCCCTTATCATTGATGTGTTGTCTTCTTCCATTTCCTTTGATGTGCACTCCATACCTAGAGAAAGGAAATCATAAGTATTTTCAAGAAAATTCCAAATCTCATAAGCAGTAGGTAAAGTATAAATGAGTTTGAAAATATTTTGATCAAGCCCGCAAAATAAACAATTCATTGCTTTATCATTTAAACTCATTTCGTTTCTATTTAATATGCTTGGGGGATTTTCAATAGTAATATTCCAAACTATTTCATCTAAAGCTTTAAGAAAATTTTTCATTAATATTTTTCACCCTTTATAATTTTTGCCCATAAATAAAGGTGGTGCTAACGATTTTTCATGTAATACAATTTTGCCCCCTCTAGTGGAAGCGAGATCATGAAGCACCATTATTCCTGGTTGTGAAGCGGTTTTGGAATGACCTATCTCTGATACCACTTATTGGATCTGTAGGCGCCCTTAGAGGGGGGGGGGGGTGAATAAGGGTTTTACAAACTTGTAAACTTAATTTAGTTCATTCAAATGAGTTGACTGTATTTACCCAAATATTTCAGTTAAGACACTGCTGTAGGCTTTTTATTAGACTAGTTCTATTTGGCACGACATATGTGAACACTGTTACTACCACCAATGATAGTGTTACCGCTCGGTGTTAGTGACAGAGAATGCCCATTCATTTAGATTTCAAAGATCAGAGATTGCATAATGATAATAATGAAAAACATATAGTATTATCGCTTTTAGAATCATTACCAAAATTTCTCCCAATAACTCTTAAGATTGAGGCGAATGCGTAAAAACCTTTTTGTATTTATATACCGACCCTTCTCCCAAGGACCGATTGGCTCTAGCCTATCTCTTCCCAAATGAGGCCTCGAGCCGCCCCTATATCTAACCCTAGACCTAGTCTCCACACCCACGCGGCGAATTCTAGCTCCCTAGTCCTCACAAGGCCCTAGTCGCCATCCATGTGGTGAATTCTCCCTAAGCCACTCACGACCTAGTCACCAACACAGGCAAATTTCTCTACCGATACAAAGGTTAAGAGTTACAAGATAAAATAAAACTAAAGACAAAAATAACTCCCTCTTAGGTTGAACTCGAAGAACTTGTTGAAGACACGCCGAAGTAATCTTTGATCTTGATGCGTGCGACCTTGATTGATCTTTCTTCGAGTTCCTTGCATTTTTGAACGTTGATTGGAGTTGTCTTGGCTGCAAAGAGGAGGGTCTCACAAATATAGGAGTGGTGGATTCGATTTCTTCTAAAATTAGCTAATCGACTCATTAAAACGGAGGCGGACCACTCTTTAAAAAGGCTCAGATCCTAGCGCTAGCGGTAGTGCTACCTCCGTGCAGTAGCCTCTTTAGGCAACATTTTGGCATGCGGATCGAGCCATATTTGGCATCCTTTGGTCTCCAGAATTAGTATCCCTTCCTATCGAGCCGCGATAATGCTAACGCGCCATGTTAATATATATTATTCCCATTCGTCAGATCTCCTTCCTTTTCTGCTTCTCAATCAGCATCGTGATCGCATGACTTCCATAAGTAACTGTCAGACGTTAACCTTAACGCTCCACGATAAGAGTTTCCATATTCAGTCTCGATGACCTTCCTTTCTTGATAAATGTTTCCTTTTCGATGAAGTTTCCAAATCTGCACACGCTACTGCCAACGGTAGCGTTATCATGTCGCTCTAGCACCAGAGCTTCGACCTGGTAGGGAATTCTTCGTCTTTTTTCTCATAGTTATAGAGGCTTGACAGTAAAAGTTCCTGCACACTATAAACACATGGCAAGTATAATCAAATACAATGGGATTTGTTATTCTCAAACCAAGAGATGTGGAAAGCATGTTCCAACAATAAGTTAAGTTATTTCTGTACCATAGTTATTTCATATTCGTACTGTATATTTTATCAAATTATCTGCAAGATTTATTACCTATCTTAGAACAAGACCCTCAAGTTATAAGGATGTATGGGCATTCTTATAAGCTGAGTCATTTATGCTTCCCATACTAACCTGATTCATAACACAACACTCTCTTTTCCCCATCACTCGGTTCACTCTTATTACCGCGTGATCTTGTACCCCTTCTCTCTCCCCAATTCTTTAAGATGCATCTGGGAAAAGGAAGGGAAACCACTTTGTCAAGTTGTAACGGTTTGTGAAAACCCCGCTCTAGGAATGTCAGCCGCAGTAGCTTCTGTAGTACCAGCCCCAATCAGAGATCTTTGACATAAAGATGGAGATGGAGTTTCCTGATGTCATGGACCCAACCCTAGTTCTTGCAGTAGAGGAAGTACCGACAAAAGTGAGTTCGTGCCTTTGTTCTATGTATCTCAGCATGTTCTAGATAAGACATGTTGTAGTTATAATTTATCAGGGCATATAATAGCCCAATTTTGTGTTAAGGGTACATGTTAACCCTAGTTATCTGGGACATTTTTGCCCTAGTCTTCCGTTGTATTCCAAACCTTGATATATATATATATATGAAAAGTGTTTTTTGGACTTCATCCTTATCTATTTTCCTTCTGTTATAGATTGGTATTACTGTGATGTAATGGCAACTCGACTTACAGAGCATTTGTCATACAGTGGAGGTTATCGCTTTAGCTAACACTACCATATGGTAACTGCTTTGGGCATAACGATCCCCTCGGCTGTGACCAATCATCGGGAGGGGGTTGTTACAGGTAGACATCACTTGCTAAGTTTTAGGTATTTTTTCAAAAAAATTGTGATACTTTTTCTATTATACCAAATTGGTTGATGACTAAATTAAAATTTATAATATACTAGTCTTTATAGGATTTTGAATGCTCTCCGACTACATGAGAATACTCCTCTACTGTATACATTAATGATGTTTTATGGTGATGATAATGAGTCATTTGTCATTACGTCAATTTTTTTGAAAAGTGTAGAGGAAGTGGCAATGATATTAGGATTACTCAATCAAGGGCTAGACTTTAATGGTCATTCAAGACCATTTTCAAATGCTACAAAGGATGATTTGAAAAGAACATTGCAATAGATTGTGACTCATAACACATTGTTGTCAATTTTGATTTAAATACAGTATTGTATCATCTTCTTTTCAACTTCTTCCCTTGCAACAAACCAAAAAAATACTTGAAATAATAGTTAGATGTAGTGAGCCAACAAAATTTATGAAATATAATTGGTCGAAGGCAGTGCATACCATTCTACATGCAAGATTCATGAATATATATACATGAAGATTAGTTATCTTCTTTAAGCTAAGCTGCTCAAACGGTCAGAACAGAGTATTGGGTGTCCTCACAGATTCTTTCATATCCTAAATGTAAGTTTGTTACAATACTAAAATATATAGTTATAAATTTTGTTCATCATTAACATTTATGTTATTATGCAGATATAGTCCTTAGAGTGTGTATCTCTACATCAACCTTTGTAACTAGAAATTAGAACTTGACTTCATCGATGTTCTCATAAAATCGAATGAGAAAAATATTTTATGAGGCGAGGAAGGATATTTCCCACCTCATTCACCATTTTGACCTGGTTAAGAGTCACCGACACCCCCAAAAAGAAAAATTAGCCCTCCTTCACTCACCCATATCTTTATGAAATATTTGCAAGATTTGGAATCAATGATGTACAATCAGTATTCATCGCGTATTGTGACAATGATAGAAAGTTGATCATTGTCCAAAGGGACGGCTGCACGGAGGTACCGTTCCAGCTCGCCATCACCTCTTCAGTGATTTGCATCAGCTTCTACAACAACTCACCCAAGGTAAGTATTAGCTTGCCAGACCTGGCCAACGACCTAATCAGGTCTGTGTGTGGGTGGGTTCACCCACAAAAAATAGGTATCCTTGCCTATTTCACCTGCATATAAAGCATAACCTACGGGTATGGGGAATAGGTAGTGCTAAAATCTCTTGAGGGTACTCGCCTAACACTAGCATATTGGAACATTGGTCTCGCATCTCTTGGTTTGAGAATAACAAATTCTAATATGTATTTCATTTACATTGCTTGTGTCTATAATTTGCATGCTCTATAGGTAAAATAAAGAGAAGTGCATCGAAATACGACTAAGACACTCAATTAGAAATGTAGACTGAATTATCTCCTACCACGCGACGATAGGACTTCCCGCTGGCGTTAGCTTTTATTCTAGAATGACCAGCTGGCAAGGAGAAATTCAAAAGAGACTTGGCGGGAGAAAGAGCAAATTATGCAAAGCCTTACCGTGTTGCGATAACACTATCACACAATAGTAACCTTAAGGCAACTCTGGCAATCACATAATCATTGGCAGCCAAATGAAGCATCTAATCAAATATTTAAGATCGAGGATATTTCATGCTACCACGCGACAATATGCTTATCATAGTGTGATAAGTTTTGCCTAAGATAACTAGCTCAACTTCCAATTCAAGATGACATGAGCGAGAAATTTGATTAGTAGGCTACTACCCAACGATAGGTACTACCGACGGTGATATCTGACAATGTTCTATTTAAAATCATTTTGCTCTATCTCTTAAGAAAAGAGTTGAACATGAATATTTTTGATAGATCCACTACAAGAAATCTGATTTTTAGTGATGAAATATTTTGTCACTAATTATTGCGGTTTGGTCACTAAAGATTTGTAGTGACCAAATTTAGTTCGTCACAAGGTGGTTGTAAAAGGCCCATAACTAAATGTATTTAGTGATCAAAATAATTTTCGTCACTAAATGTATATTTTTTGTGACTAAACTAGTCTTTGTCACTAAATGTTTTTTGTGACAAATGTAATTTCCGTCTCTAAATGTATACTTTTAATGACAACTAATCTTCGTCACTAAATATTTTTAGTGACCAACATAATTTTAGACACTAAATGTATTTATGCACAAGATCATACACAATAATAAATAGAGTTTCAAATTGCTAAAAGAATTTTACTGCAAGAAGAATTGTTCTTTTAATTTTATTAATAAAAAAGAAGAAGGTGGGAGATAGCCCAAACCCCTCAATACAAACCAATTGTACTTTTATCTCTCTATTGAAATTAATACATAGAAAAGGAGAGCTACATGCAAAGGACCTAAATTACACAAAATGAATTGCAAAATGTTGGAGTGATATGAATCTATGGATGTAGAATGGGGAGAGCGGGGGAGAGGAAATGTCAGCAGAGAATCGCGGATTCTAAAGGGGAGGTAGGTGCGCGGAGATGTCGATCATGCAGAGAAAATTTATTATTTGTTGATAAGAGTCCTGTGTGTTACAAGAGTTGAAGATTGATTAGATTGCAGTCGTAGTAATAGTTCAAGAGCGAGTAGGTATTAGTATCTTCAAACACAGATTAAGGATTGTTAAAATTTTGTATGTGTTATAACTATTTAATTTATATTCTCCAATTAATTAGTTTCAAAGTTGATTATCAAGAAAATATACCAAGCCTCAGTTTTATACTAAATATCATCTTATTTGCACTAATATATGCATTTTCTAACAAAAGAAATATAACACAAATTCATTATGATAAAACATACCGACTCTCTGGTTCTAGGCGTAGCTGATAAGGTCTCCTCTGACATGCTTAAGATGCATTGCAGAGCATAGTTGTTCACCTACCAATCAAGAAGTTAACCTAACATTCCACATGTTTTTTAAAATAAATTATTTAGGGTAAATTTGCATACCACCAGCTTATATTGTTGTTCCTGGGACTAAGAAACTAGTCGTTTGAGATGAGGAAGCTCCTGGTTCTTCATGTCCAAGTCCTATCGCTCCTACCGAATGACAACAAACTTTTCAAAATTGGAGATTAGGTTGCATAGACAGTTTGAACAAAATGCTCCGGAGTTAGGGATTACGGTCCTAATTTGGGCTGAAGATCCCACCCGGGGCATCAAAATGCGTCAGGGTTGTAGGAGGCGGCAGGCGCAGTCAGCGTCAAACGTGGTCGTGAGGAATGGGTGAAGGATTCAAGAGCAGGCGGCGACTTCAGGCTGCTGTTCCATGGGGACGTTGGATTCTTTGATTGCATGCGATTGTGGCAGATTTGGAACCGTCGCCATTTGAGGAGTAGGGGAGGGATTCGGCGAATGAATCGAGTATGAGTTGGCTTTCCGCCGAGAAGAAAAGTGGGAAGAAATCGGGGAAGGAGTCAATGACCTAGACAACCCCTTGTAAATGAGGCATTTTCCGCGTGCTGTGAGGTAATAGAGGGGTTAAATTGGAGATTGTTTTAATCTAATGGCTGTAATTGAAAGTATTGCATTAAGAGAGATGCATATTCTCCTAGGGGGTGGGGTTTATTTTGGAGGGAATTTTTTTTTATTTTGTAGGGATGAGATTAGTGGCTAATTATTTTAGTCACAAGTTAAAATATTTAGTGACGAAAATATTGTTTGGTTACTAATAATCAATAATATGTGACCAAAATTAATTTGGTCACTAATTATAATATTTTTAGTGACTAAATTTTACATATGATTACAAATTATTCGCTCTAATTTATTTATTGACCAAATATAAAGTTGGTCACAAATAGTAAATCATTAGTAACCAAATTTTTTCGTCACAATTTTTTGGTCACTAAAAGCCAATTTTCTTGTAGTGATCCTCAACCTAGAGGTCTAGAGAAAATTCTAGACTCCCCTACAACTATCAGAAGAGACTTCAAAACAAAGAACATCAACATGTATTCAGAACATAGTTTAGGCGCATCTAGGATGACAATCTCAAGCGTTCCTTCACATCGCCTTCAGAAGTTCTTTAGGGAGTTCTCATTCTAGAAATATTATATATTCTCTATCTCTGTATTTTTCACTATTGTTTGGTTACGCCTTTGTTGTACATTATAGAATATGCATATGTGTTGGCGACTAGATCTTTATAGGGCTTGTGGGAGAATTCACCTCGTGTGTTAGATGTGTAGACTAAGGTTAAGGTCTATGGTGTTTGAGGCCTATCTGGGGATAGATAGGTTAAGACCAACCGGTCCAAGGGGTGAGTCAGTATAGAACATAAATAGAGTTTTTGATTCACCTTCTTGATTTTTAGCGTTATGAAAATCTAGATTTTGTAATCATATTTAATATAATTTAATATGACCTTATGAGGTCGCACATAAGAACATACGAAAAATGGATAAATGATTGTGGTTTTTTACTTATATTGGATATAAGTGAAGAACGAAGCCTAAAATGATGTTTCATTAATTAGAAATTAATTAAATAATGATTAAGATTAATTGTAAGTTGAATTGAATTCAAAATGGGAATGTTAAATGATTACTCGACATATGTTGACTTGTGAAGTCAACTTACATCGACTTGGTGTGTGTTTAATATCAACACAGACATTTCTAAATACTATTCAACGTACGTCAAATTGTGAAGTCGTTATTTGTCGAGTTGTGAGTAACCAGATAATACTTAATGTATAACGACTCATGAAGTTGACATACGTCAAGTTGGTTTGCGGATAACCATTTTCTATACTATGAGATAATAATCGATGCACATCAACTTTGTGAAGTCAACATGCATTGACTAGTGAAGTAGAACTCGACGCATAAATTTCACCCTCTCGACGCATAAATAAGCAGTTTGTGAAACTGCTATAAATAACGTCTTTTAGTTACTTCCCTTTTGAGTGCAACTCTTACGACAATTGAAAAATGTGCAGCCGCATTCTCTCCAGAAAATGAAACTAGTATTTTGTGTGGACGAAGGAGGATGATCATCTTTCAACTCAAGTATATTAGACGAATAGTAAAGTGTTTTGGACATTTGTGCGGATACTCATTGAGACGTAGATCTAGTTCTACGGTGTGGTTCTCCCATGATAGTTGTCCTTCTTGAAATATTTATTTCAACATAGGTATGAACTCGATTCTTGATCTATTTGTATTTGCATGGTAAAATAAAATGGGTTTCTTGCAAATATTTTATTGTGCATGTGATGCCCGGGACACCCAACATATTCACCCCCTCTAAGGTCGCTTCACGATCCAACAAGTGGTATCAAAGCAAGCTTACTCCAAAAAGGTTTAATCACTTAGAGTAATGGTTCATCATAATCCCGCTTTCAATGCATGACAAGATATTAGTCGTCCTCCACTTTTTATCAGGTCCGATTATAGTTATTGGAGGACTAGGATGATGTGTTTTCTAATGATGCTAGATTTAGATGTTTGTTCTATGGTAGAACAACGATACACTCCGCCTACTATTGTAGTTAGTAGTGAGACTGTAGAAAATCCTAGAGAAAATAAGATGAATTTTGTTGGAACATGGGCTCCACATCTCTCGGTTTGAGAATAAAAAATCATAATATGTATTTGATTGACTTTGCATTGTTTATAGCTTGCAGGTCCTACAAGTATGATAGAGAGAAGTACATGGGAGTCATGGAAAAAATTTGCTACTACCAAAGCCGGTATTCACTACTATTGCCAGCGGTATGTACTACTACTGCCGGCGGTATGTACTACTGCCGGGGTTAACTCCCGTTCCAAAAAAATAGCTGGCAAGGAGCATTTCAAAATGAACTTGGCTGGAGAAAGAGTCTATTAATTAAAGACTTACCTCGCCGCGATAAGCTTATCACACGACTGTAACCATATGGCAACTCCAAAAATCACATAATTATTGGGATCCAATTGGAGCATGCAATCTCATTTTGGGCGTGAGGTTCTATCAAACCACAACGAGGTGATATGTCTTACCTCACGCGATAGTTATTTCCAAAGATGACAACCCCGAATTCCTAATTAATTGTAAAGGAAGCTGGAAAATGAAGACTGCTCGCTACCACAAAACTACTGTAGAACTACCGCCACTCGGTAGCTCCCTGCACACGAACATCTATATTTAAACAACTCTAACTTTACTTCCTCTAAGACATTTTTCATGAAATTTTGAGGGGCTATTCTCCCTAGCCATCTAGAGGGATTGGAGAGGTCATTCTCACTCATTCAAGAGAGATTTCATTAAGGGAGATCAAGAGTTTATCATGTTGGAACATGGTCTTCCGCATCTCCTAGGTTTGAGAATAACCAATCCTATGTGTATTTAATCATATGTGTTTAAGTGTGCATGAAACAATGTCATATGACTTAAGGATAACATAAGAAGGTTGCGCCCGAGTTTGGATCCACAACTCAAACATGACCACCAGCGCCGACGGTAGAATCTAGCGCAGGCGCTAGGTCCTGAGTGGAGCGATTCCAGGAACTAGTTATAGAAGGAGCTAGCGCTGGTGGTAGCTCGATGCACAAGAGGAATCTCAGATAGCTTTCCTTGGATTGAAAGATTCTCACATGCAGAATATTGCCTAAATCGAGATAGCGCCATCGGTAGGGATAGAACATGCGGTATGTCGATGCACAAGAGGAATGATGGACTAGGCTTCCATAAATTGAAAGATTCTCCCACGGAGAATAATTCCTAAATTAACCTAGCGTTGGCGACAGCGATAACACATGCGCTATCTTGAACTCCTATAAAAGGAGCCCTCTTCTCTCGTTTTACACACACATCCTTGAGAGGGTTCTAGTGCCTAAATTCCAGAGCCTTATTCTGCCGAGAGTTGATCTCCCACCAAAAGTTCAGAAAATTTCTGAAGGAGGACTTCTTTCGGCGGCATCCGACCGACGATCGCTTCAACCATGCTTATTCTACATCAATCTTTCGTCACTGACATCAGAAGTTTCTTAGAGGGAGTTTTTCATATTGATGTTGCTTATTTCAATTCATATCTCTTGTAATTATTTAGTAAATTCGCCTCGTATTGGCGACTAGGTCTGGGTAGGACTTAGGGAGGAATTTGCATCGTGTTGGCGACTATATCTAGAGTAGGTCTAGGGGTGCTCGAGGCCGTATCTAGGGGAGGATTGGCTAGAGCGGCTTGAGGCCGGATCTAGGGGAGGATAGGCTAAAGCCACAGGTTCATGGGGATACGAGTCGGGATAGAAAACAAAAGGAGATTTTTCTTTTTCTCCTATGATTTCTAGCATCATAAGAAATCAAGTTTTGTAATCTATTATTTCAAGTTAATAAAATCATGTCTTTATTTTATTTCACTTGAGTTATTTGGTTTTCACTATTTTGATCTCTTAGATTTTCAAGTCATATAAAATATATTAAAAGTTTTTAAAATCCTTATTCACCCCCTCCAAGGGCGCCTACAGATCCAACAAGTGGTATCAGAGGTAGGTTATTCCAAATGGTCTAACAACCAAGAATAAATGGCGTCTTATGATCTCCCTTTTCCAGAGGTTCAGGGTGTTAGTAGACCTCCTCTTTTTACTAGGACATATTTCAACTACTGTAAATCTAGGATGATGTGTTTTCTTATGACCATGGATATAGAAGTATGGAACATGGTAGAGGTTCGGTACTCTCCTACTAGAATTGTAGCAGGAGAGGCTACTGTAGAAAAATCTAAGGATAGATGGGATGATAACGATAAACTCAAGTGCAAAAATAATGCTAAGGCAATGAATGCTTTATATAGTGCATTAAATAGAATTGAATTTAATAGTATTTCTGCATGTGTAACTGCTTATGATATTTGGAACCAATTGGAAGTTATTCATGAAGGTACATCGCAGGTAAAAGATGCAAAGCTATTCTAACTGGAGTCGGAATATGAAAAGTGTAGGATGGATGCTGAAGAAGTCTTCAACTCAATGTACACACGATTCACCAAGATCGTCAATGCTTCAAAGGCTCTTGGAAAGACCTTCTCCGACTGCGACTTGGTCAGAAAGATTCTTCGCTCACTACCTCCGAGGTTCAATCCAAAGGTGACGCCCATCTCGGAGTCACACAACCTAAGAACACTCCAGATTGAGAACCTCATTGGGAATCTCAAAACCCATGAGGTAGAACTCCATATTAAACATGACGAATACAACAAGGAGCCAATGAATAAGGCGCTGGCACTGAAGTCATAGAAGGAGAGAAACGTGGATGATGATGAAGATGAAGAAGGTCTCCTGGTAAAGAACTATAGAAAATTCATTAGAGATCTGGAAAGAAGGAACACCTTCCGGAAATACTTCCAGAAGGATGCACGATGAAAAGGGTGTTCCTCTTCTTCAAAGAAAGAAAAGGAAAGTGACGATGAAGAAGAAAGACCACCACCAGAGTGCTTTCATTGCAGGAAGACCAGGCACATTCGGAGCCAGTGCCCGAAGTATCTAAAGGAGCAAAAGGAAAAATGATACACTGCACTCCTCCACTATTAAATTGCAAATATTGATGATATGAGGAGGACATTGATTAGAACATGTTGATAAGGGGCCTGCCAAAATGGTGTTGTAATTGCTAAGTACATCCATAATGACAAAAGGGTTTTGCGGTGCTCCTTGTGAGTGACCACCGACTCTACTCCTCTTTCTACTTCCTCATCCAAAATAACCATGAGAGACTACGATATTATAAGTTTCATATGAAGTTTTCTATCAGTTCCTTGAACACCACTATGTCGTGGAAGAGGTTGTCATGTTGAGGTTTATCCTCTGATGAGAACACGATCTCGCCAAACAGAGGATGACCTCGCAAGGTTGATGTGACATTCCTCCAATATACATTCTATAGACTTGCCTTGCATGGGGCCTTAAGGTCAACCGCTCTATGGATTGCGCACGTGAATCCGCTCATAGAAACAAACACAATATCCTTGCAGTTTGATCATGTCAAAGCAAGCATGAAAACATCACTTACCGTGGAGCCTCGTGGTACATCCTCCGATCTTACCACTCAGGTCCCTTCATGCCTCTCTTCTCAATTCACCTTCTTCATCAAGTCGCTGAACTTATTGCAAGCTATCATGTCATGTACTTTTTGTTGATGGAACTTACAATAAGGCGTTGGGCCTCTTAACATCCGTTGTTGTGCTCTCCCACCTTTATGATCTTCCAAACATCTAGTGATTTCCATCTCCTCCCGCATAGGAGAGAATTTATGTTTTTTATGCTCCTCAACTTGCCTCTTCCCCAGAGAGTAGCAATAATCCAACCCAAAGTTATGAGGATCGAAGTTTAGCCTCCATGAAGGTCTCAAGGAGCGTGCTTAATATCTCCTATCAAGTTGATGGGGATCTTAATGCAATTTTCATATCCTCTAGAATTCTCCACCTTATCTTCTTGCCTCATGTGGCCACCTGGTCACCAAATAAGCCCACGACTCTACCACCCCGCTCAAGCTTATCAATGAGCTTGAGAAACCACTATTGGTGGCACTGCCCTTATTGAATTGGGTGGTGCAGTCAATGAATTCTTCGAATGAGATGGAAAGGTCGTTGCTAATCTCTAATTTTAGCAACTCTTCCTACATCTCACACAACAAGGATAATTGAATGGTATATCCTTCCACCTCTTAGATACCAATCACCTCCTCCCAAAAATGGTTGATTTAGCTCATGGATACCCATTAATAAGGCTAATTTGATGGAGGTCATCAAATCAGTAGACGGATCTCGTGCGACAGCTGCTGGAATCAATCGACGACCTTCCATTTAAAAGTTATCACGAAGAACCTACACTTGAAAGTGTTAGTCATGCTACAAATAAAAATTACATCTTTGAACCACTAGAGATGTTGTAGGGGGCAATCCTTCCCTGAGTAGTTTTTGAGGGGTCGGCTCATGGAAACACTTTGCATGGGTGCGGTCATGATTTGCCCACAGAAAGGACTTGTGGCACCATATTGGCTAGGTGGCTAGATGCACTCATGATCAAATTCATGAGTTTGCGAGGCCATGGAGACCATGACATAAACATGCTCCCACAAGAGGCACTGTCCAACTTCAATGTCATGCTCCTTCTCAAGTAACCGAGAGGGATCCAATGTATTTGATGCAGAGAGTATATGGGTGAGGTTATTGTAGAATCGGTTCAAGGCATGAGATGACCCCTCATGTTCTTTTCCACCACCCTATAGAAATCCACAGAGTTACTCTCGGTGAATAAGTCACCCTGCACTCGCAATTTGTTGCAATCTACCTCTTGTCTGTTGTCATGCACCACGGTGCATCGTATTAGGTTTTCCTCCTCCGACCTCACAAATTTTGGACATAATGATGGGAGAAGGTTATTGTCCACTAAGTTAGCAAACATAAGCACAAGACAAATAGTGAGAGAGTATGTACTACCTATAAATGCAAACCATGAGCTACAACAAAGGGGTCCCATTACACACCTAGGAGTGCATAAGAACTCCCCCTCCCAAACTAAATTCCAAGCTAGCTCGTAGGAAGACGTAGGAGAGTTCACTATGTTGGATCGTTATGTGCCCTTAGAGGGGGGTGAATAAGGGTTTAATAACTTTTATAAAATTCTTTTCAAATAACAAAACCTTTGATTATTAGAACACAAAATTGACCAATGAAATATTTTTGAGAATCAAGAGAAAGACATGATTAAATTATATTAAAGGCAATTAGAAATTCTAGATCGTTATAACGCTGAAGAGCAAGGTGGTGAATGAAAAACTATGTTTGTTTTCTATACAGACTCACCCTTAAAATAGGTTGGCCTTAGTCTATCTATCCTCAAATAGGCCTCAAGACACTTAGACCTAAATCTTAATCTAGTTTCCTAACAAACGAGGAAAACTCTCACCCTAAGCACTATAAAGACCTAGTCGCCAACACACATGTGAATTCCATAATGCACAACAAAAATGTAACCAAACAAAAGTGAAAAATATAGAGATTGAGAATGTAAAATATTTCTGGAATGAAAACTCCCTATAGAACTTTTGAAGGCGATGCGAAGGAACGCTTGAGATTGTCATCATAGATGTGCTTGAAATTTGTCTTGATTATGTGTTGATGTCTTCTCCTTCAAAGTATCTTCTGATTGTTGTAGGTGAGTCTTGAATCTCCTCTAGACCTTTGGGACAAAAGCTCTCTCAAAAATATTCATGTTCAACTTTTTTCTTAAGAGACAGAGAAAAATGATTTTAAATAGAGCATTGTTTGTTATCACCTACGGTAGTACCTATCACCGGCGGTGGCCTACTAATTAAATTTCTCGCTCCTGCCATCTTGATTTGGAAGTTGAGCTAGTTATCTTGGGAAACATTTATCGCACTGCGATTAGCCTATCACCGCGCAGTAGTATGAAATATCCTCGCGCTCAAAATTGTGATTATGTGCTTAATTTTTGCTGCAAGATTGTGTGATTATCATAGTTTTCTTAAGGTTATCGTCGCGCAATAGTACTATCACATAGTGATAAGACTTTACATAATTAGCTCCTTGCTCCCGCCAAGTCCCTTTTGAATTTCTCTTTGCCAGTTGGTGATTCTACAATGAATGCTATCACCGACGGTATGTCCCATATCTGCGTGATAGAGGCAATTCAGTATACATTTCCAATTGAGTGTCCAGATCGTATTCTAATGTACTTCTCTTTTTTACCTGTAGGACATTCACACTATAAATACATGCAAAGTAGATCAAAAATAGATTTAGACTTGTTATTATCAAACCAAGAGATGTGGAACCCATATTCCAACAAACTTCTTCTTTTGATAATAACAAATCCCATGATTGATAAATCAATCATTAATGTAAATGTGTTGTTTATTGGAGTATGCAGTAAATGATAATTGTGAAAATAAGGTTTTAGAATGAAAATATGAATATGAGCAAGTACAATCATATAAAATTCTTCATGAGTGTGTGCTCCCCCTAAATATGTACTCCCCCTACACTTAGTGGTTTTATAATTCATCTCCTCAAAGATTTCTCAATATATTCTCTCTCTTTTGGTTTTATCAAAAGAGGGTGGAAGTGAAATATTTTACAAATTGGTGAACCACTTGTTATAGATATAATCATGATCGAGTATAGAGTGTATGCATCGAAAAAGAAATCTCGAAAATAATGCATAGCGAGGGAAAGACATATGTAGATAATTATGTAAAGCATGAGAGCACACCTGTATAAAATGATAATTGTGAAAGATTATTGATCACAATAGATTAGCGTTATATACCAGTGAACTTGGAACAAAATGATCATGAATGAGAAACAAGTAGATAATCATGAAAAAATGTGCAAGGAGTCAATACATAAGAGATAAGCATGGTAAACTAAAGATCAAGCATAAGATATGAAGTAAATGATAAGCATGAGAAGCATCATAGGAAAATCAAAAACTCGTAATGAAATGGGTGATTAGTAATGCAAGGATAGTCACATGAGCATACGAGTAAGCTTATCCTACTGCATAGATGATGATAAGCCCAAAAGAAGTAAGAATTCAATTGTAGCAATAAAAGGTGCATCATAAAAATAAAAGTTTACAAATATATGATTGCTACCGCCAGCAGTATCGACTATCGCTCGACAATACCATACCAAAAATTGAAATGTGCATTTTGAATATTTATAATCCTCTTCTAATATGTAATAACTTATTAGTGGTCATAAGATAAATTACAATATTTATAAAATTAGTAGAATGAGCATATATACTTACAATTATATCATATCAAGTAATTTTTAAAAATTAATGCTTGAAGTTTATTTGAAGATTGAGAGGTTCATAAAATATTGGCATTATAATTTTTAAAGAATTGCATTATTAACCAAGATAAAATGATTGTTGTAGGATAATTGTTATAGTTCATACTGAGTATGACAAGCATGTAAAGTATAACCATAGAGAGATTTAATAATACAATGTGATATGATTTGAGATTCAAGATTTAAAGACATTGTAAATTTCATGCTTAGTCATCTAGTGCGTTTACTAAATTATGTAGAAATATATGACTTCATGCTTAAAGTCCAATTCTCATGAGTGGAAGGTTTATGAAAGACAATGATATGTACAATTTGTGATTTGATAGAGTATACAAAATCGATATTCAAGACACATACAAAATGTTATAAATATACATAACATCATCAACATGCAAAGAAAAATTACTTCCATTAATTCTAAGCACAAAATAGTACAACTCCAAGGTGCTTCACACACATAATGCTTATTAAGACTTATGAGAACTAAGTATTGCTTGGTGGATCACATAACAATTATTTTGATTTTTAGTTAGATGATCCAGTGTACTAAAGAGAAGTAAACAATGTGGTGTTTGTATTATTTTTATAGTTTCCACAAGACACTTTGCAATTCTATCCAAGGTGCTCAACCTTTACAATGCTCATTAAGATTTATGGTGAGGAGAAGTAGTACTTGGGGGAGTTATCCTTGTCATTTATTTATTTTTCTTTTCTCTTATTTTGAATAAGGGCTCTTAATTCACTTGTAAATAAGCAAACATTCATATGATATATAAACCACACTTCTCTTGTGATAGTACAAGAATATCCATTGATCATATGAGGTAAATCCCATGGTGTGTGGGTAATTTATCCATGCATACTAGCTAGTTATAACATTGCACTACACAAGCATGTATAAACAAGATTATAAACAAATGTAGGAATCAAACTGAGTGATCGTGTGAATCATTATCAAACATAAATCTTCACATATACTTAGAGGCATACATAAGCATTTAGACACAAGTTTTCTATATAGGTTTTTCATTGTACATTTATGATAATTTGCATAGCATGAATAAACATTGCAATGTTCAATAAGGATTAAAATTACAAATCACACATTATAGTCAATCTTAAATTTTATACTACTCATGATAGAAATTTTTATTATGGCTTCAATATAGTTAACATCTTTTTTCCAATAAGAATGCAAAACATAATCAAAATAATAGAAAGAGCATATTTTTTATTTTTGAGTTGTTTTGTAATTTTCTATTTTGTTTTCATTTTTGGAAAGAAATAAATATTTGATAAAAATGAAATACTTTTTGTGTGATTAGAGATCATTAACATGCAAATTAGTAAGAGAATATCTTCGGAAGCAAAATATAAATAAAAGAAAAAATATAAAATGCAAACTCAGCACCAACCGTTGGTTGTACACATATACTTCTAAATTTGCATTAAAACATGTTTTTGGAAGTTTTCCTTTTTTAAATTTTCTGTAGTTTGTGCTTACACTATAAGGAGCAGTTAATATAAGAAAGAAAACACAAAAATTTGTGGATGTTAAAATTTTAGCCAAAGAAATTTTACAAAATGGTCTTTTTTTCAATTTTATGTGTTTTTCATGTTCATGAAAGCTAAAAAATGAAAATAGTCAAACCAAGAAAATATTGGGAACATAATATACTACTCATAACTTCAAAGATAATGAGTTAAAGCACATGAGATGAAACCAGGCATGAAAAGAGATCAGAGATAAGATTGAAGGAAACTATTTTAGCAAATGCTCATGCAATTATGTTAATCTCATAAACATATCAAAAATGCACGAAATGAATAATCATGAAGCATAAGAAACCGTGCTTGCAAAAAATATGATATGTGTATGCTTAAGAACAAAATACTGTCAAATACATGTAAATACAATAACCACGTACTAAGTGTCAGATAAATATGAGGAGTTGCATATATACCATAGGTTAGCATATGAGTCCCATATTCAAACACAAGAGATCACTCAATCTAGCACTCTTTCACCAGCGTGTCTCGCAAGGACCACTGAAACCCTTCCTAATCAAGGACAAGGCATGACATACGTACATGCTAACACCTCTAATGAACTCAATTTTGTGCCCTCGCTATTGGGACATGAATAATATGTGAAAATGATCATAAACATACAAATAATCACTCACAACAATATTAATGATAATATGACATGATGCATGATAGAAAGAATAGTATCATAGTAGAGATAGTAATTTTAAAGTCATTTAATAAGTTACTCATACATACTTGTAGGACATAGACATGAATATTTTAAGCCATGATAGACATTCAAACAATGACGAAACACATCATGTCATCTAGAATAAAAACTAGCAAAGGCAAAGAAATGCATATATACTACATGGTAATCCTAAAGGCAGTGTGTCGATATGATACCATGCAATTATACATAAAGTGTAATTGATAACCTACAATGATAAATTTGATGTAATGCATGGTCAATCTGTATTCATCATATTCAATTTGTTATGATGCAAGATTGTGCAAGATCAGTGTGCCTTACAACAACATGCATGAGATGTAATGATAATCATATTTGCTCAACAATAGAAATTAAAATAATGAGACACAAAAGTAGTGTAGTTATTTCATAGGCTATCGTCGAGCGATAAGTACTATCTCTGGTGGTATCAGTGAAAAATAGAATCGTAAATACACCAACATGCAGTAGAAATATGAGAGTTATCATAAATATAACATTTGTCATAACGTTCATATGTGAGCATAACAAAATATGCAAGAAGGCTTAAGTAAGTGAAGATTTAACACATAAAGTAAACAAGCATAAAGAAAGAAAATAACAATTTTTATTATTATATTTGATTAGGGAGCAAAAATGGTTTGATAAATTTGTAATTATTTTGATGCAAACAGACCATAGCCTAATAAGAAAATCCTTAGCCAATCACTAAGCTCATGGTACATGACGACAAGATTTGGGAACCCATATGGAGACAAATGTTTTGGATAATAAGAATTTGGGAACCCAAGTTTGGTGAGATGTGCAAGAGATTTACCCTTACAACAAGATGATGTGTGCACAAATTTGGAACATACGGAGTACTTGATGTAAGTTGCGCTTACAAGACCAAATTCTCTACTATGTATGTGTTGTTTTAGGAGTTTTGTAATACTAGTAGAGACCTTATAAAAGTCACTAGATAAACTAGATACAAAAGATTTTTTATCATTTAAAAAAATTTAAACAAATAATTTTAATGAATCTAGTTTATTTGTGAGAGCATTATTTTTCACTAATATATTGTTCACTATGCTCTTTTGTAATCGAAATCTCTTTTTCAAAAACCTTGAACGTTTATTTAAATTCATTACAATCAATACAAGGTATATATTTATCAACTAAAAGCATGAAAGTGAATTAATAATAGACTCGTCACAATTTAATTTTACATCAAGTTTTGATTTTAAATCTTTATTTTCTAAACACAATCTAGAATTTATATTTTTCAATTTTACATTTAGCAAAACCAAGCGCATGAGATGTAAAAAATGTGTTTGATTCACGAAGCGAGGTATTCATTGTTCTTATAGTGCTATCTCATAAACTGTCATTTGAATAATAAGATCCACACCATTTTTTCTTCTAGTTGATGTGCTTCTCGTAGTTAGTCTGACCAAGAGTCCTTTTGAGAGAGGGAGCATGTGCGCACAATTTCTTCATCTATGGATCATTTGATTTTTGAATTCTTTTAGCACCTGTGGAATGAGAATCATAAGTATTTTCAAGAAATGTGAAAATTTTGAAATCAATGCTAAATGAATCTGCAAGTTTAAATATGTTTTTATCCATGGCACAAAATAAGCAATTCATAACTTTAGAATTTAAAAACATTCATTTTTCTCAATTTCATTAAAATCAATTGCAGGCTTAGGAATTTCAATTTTATTCTTTAGAATAGATGATGCACTATACATAATAATAGTTATATTACACGCATCAATATCAATTGAAATAAGAATATTTTTCATTAATTCTTTCAATGTATCATAATGGCTTCCGGTGAATAATGAAGGAGTTAAAATAGATCTAGCATCAATATTCATCAGACCTCTAAAGGTTGTCATATAATACTTTAGGTTGTTTAGCCTAATAAGAGTAACCTAGCTTTGATATCACTTACTGGATCGTAAGAAAACCTTAGGCTCTCAATTTTAATTTAGATATCTAATATTGAGAAATTATTAAACACCATTTTCGTACAATTCTCGTTAAATACACAAGTCTGATCTTAATGATGATAAGATCAAGGTTTTAAGAACCGGACCGTAGACCGGGTGAGTTCAAAGGTTCAAGGTCCGACCGGTTGGACCGGTCGGACTGAGGTTGAACCATAAATTATTTATAACTATATAGGAATATTAAATTGTATACTTTTATACATATATTTATAGTTGTATAATTTTATACATATATTTATAGTTGTATAATTTTATACATATATTTATAATTGTATACTTTATATGTGAGTATTTTTATATATTAATTTATATTTATTTATTTTTACATATATTAATTTATTTATTTTATATTTATAGTTTTATATTTATAGCTTTATATATATAATTATTAATTTAAGAAAAAATTAAATTAAAGAAATAATCAAATAAATCAAATAATTAAATAAATATCTTCACCTGGACTCGTGGAGTAATAAGCTTAGGTCCGGTTCTTATTGTTATTTACTAATAACAATATTAAATATCCTCACGTGAACTTAGGCGTTTAGCATCATTGCAATATATCCACGTGGAGTGAATTGAGAAATAAAATAATGTAATATTTTGACATTGTAAATAGTCCCACATTGCCTAAATGCAAACACTTAGCAATGAAATATTCTATAAGAAGGACCGCTTGCTCTTGAAAAACCCACAGCTTTAATTTAAAGAAAAATTTAAGCCTATTTGACCCAGCTTAAGACCCGCCCGGTTCGGCAAAATCTGATCCGGTTAGCGGTTATGCGGGCGGACCGGCCAGTTCACCGGTTATTGGCCGGTTTTGAATGAGGGCGGTTTTAGAACCTAGACCGGACCGCTTGGTGCACCAGTCGGTGGTCTGACCAGTTGAATCGGCCGGTCCGGTCCAGTTTTTAAAACGTTGGATAAGATGGCTGGCGGTGAAGTATTCAATATTAATATGAAGAGAGTTTTATCATTAAAATTAAATCATGTATGTTTCTTCCCAAAACATTTTAAACATTGCATGTCAATATATTGTGAAGGTTAACTTGAATGAAAAAGAAAACTATTTTAGTATATATAAACCAAGATGAATGATGATAATGATAAAGATCTTCTAATGATAAGATCGATGCAATGAATTTTACACTTTGGTTTACTATACCGACTCACTGTAAGACCCCATTTTTTTTTCAAACATCCGGGTCTTAGGCCCAGAACCGCCGCTTTGCGGTGACATCTTCACTTGGGAAGGTCGCCACTACAAAACGCCGATCCTGCCAGCCAAATAGATCACAAAGAAAAGTGCATTAAAGAAGAAAAGTCCATAGAATCAACATTAAAAATATAAAAATGTCCACATGATATAACTGAATACAAAGATAACAAGGGTTACAATAATAAAGGGCTCATGCCCTGTACATCATATCCTCACTACAAGATCACTAGGGGAAGCTAACTCCTAATCACTCACTGATCCTGAATCCTGTGCTCCTGTACTACACCGGCCTGCCTCCGTCTTCTTCGGCCTCCGGTTTTGCTGCGTCTCCTCGATCCCCTAAAATGATATGGTCCACCGACCGTTAGTTAAAAAGACTAAGCCAATCCCCCACCCCTCCCCCGGTGACTCCTAGGCACCGAGCGGGAAGGATGAAGCGGAGGACAACAAGGGGTATAATCAAAAAGCAGATGACAGGGGCATAATCTACAGGAAGTGTTTCTACCACTACACATATGTACATAAGTAATCGAAGCAGTAAAGAGCATAGTAAGAGCAGGTAAAGAGTAAGTAAGTGCAGTAAGTAAAGACAATAATAATAGAAAAATAACCATTGATTTATAGGAATGACCATACAAACTTATAGACCAAGGGGTCGTTTAGCATGGCCTATCGTATAAGAAGTCCCATAACCGACTTATACGATAGGGGTAGGGGTTGAAATGCAATGTTTATGCTATGACATGCAAGGTATGCGGTTTATGCTATGTTCATACAAGTGCAACTCACACACTTTGACTCTATGTGCATAGACCTTTAGTTCCCCCTTTTTGGAGCTAGCTAGACTCCCAGGATACTCCCGTAGTGGCAAACCGAAGCGGTGGGTTGGGCCTCGCCCACCTCTAGGTTGGTATTCACACTACCTAACCTAGACCTATCGTACGCCTCAACGCAAAACCGCGGAGCATCTGCGTACTCTTACTGGCTGGACCACCAGACTTTCATGGCTAAGTGCAAATTCCACTCTTGCCGAGTCAACGTATTAACGTCGGTGTGAATAACCGTCCAATACCGGAGACCCACCACCTTCATGCACATGCAACATGTTCTACTATATCCCGAGCCATAAATTCCCCGGGCTAACCTGCCCATCATCAATAACCTTCCGAGCCACCGGCTCGCCAGACCGACCCGTCCGTACCAACAAACACTACTGAGTCACAAGCTCACCGGACTAACTAGTCTGTTGCTTCAACCACCGAGCCTACCGCTCGTAAAACCAAACCAACTAACCTCTCGTAACACGGGGTGTGGGTGTGTGTATTATTAAGTTAATCTTGTATAACAACTTCTTACTCCTACGACTTATGGTTAATCTTGGACTTCCTGAGGATTATACCCTATAAGGGGCTCGCTACGGTACTAGGAACTGTAATGGGATGACACCCCAAAGTTCCCTTTCTTAAGACACTTTGTGTTATTGGTATCTACCCATAAGAACACCCCTCTTATCATTTCACTTGAGTTAAACCTAAGTGCTTTATGGCACGCTAGGGAAAAGACGATCCTTCGTCAATCCCCAGCACTACCTTACCCTTAAATCAACAAGCACTCTTAATATATAACTCCTTTTTGGTGACCTAAATCTCTTCATCCTGGCCATGTACACCAACTACATGTCATTCCCACTTAGTAGGCCACTAGTTACCCAAGTTCCACAGTTTTACTAAACACAGACCAAACTAACTATATGAAGCTTGTAATTAGAGGTACTCCAAATATTCATCCAACTGACTCAAGATAATTACTGGAGGTTTATCATGATGTTATAAGACTAAATCCAGAGAATCATATTTTTTCTTAATTATTTAGTATTTATTTTAATTTCTCCAAACATTTGCCAAGTATGAAAATGAACATGAAGTATAAGGAATTCTTAAGATATGGCTCTCCAAAAATTATGATAAATCTATGATGACTAAATAACAGCAAATACAACATATCATATTTTTACAGTAAGAAATTGTCCTCTATTTTTATTATTTGTCAACTATCCAAACTTGTAGATTTATGAAGGAACCACCAAAACTATCTACACCAAAATTATGGGAAAAATACCAAGCTCTTGTGTTCCTCAGAAAAGTCTACTGACTAAGTTTCAGGATTCATGGAAATCATTTTCTCACTTAAATAAATACTTTAAGAAAACCTCAAATAAGATAAGTTGTGAAGTAGCCTACTGATTTAAGTCTCCAAAAATTATATAAAAAATCATAGAGTTTTCTAATGCTCTGAAATGTCCTATCACCAATTTACACAATTTAACAAAGAGTATTGGTCCATCAATTATTTTTCTTAAGCCTAAGACAAAATAAATGCCTTGTGAATGAAGTACTGGTTAAATCACTCAATCAAATACACAAAAATTACCAAAGGTGTATATCATGATAACAAAGACACTACCAAAGTTTCATCATCATCCAAGTCCATTTAAGTATGTAAATTTCTCTCATAAGGAATTTCCCTAAAGGGGTTATGACCTATCTCAAAGGGAATAATTGCTCCTAAAATTCTTATAAAATTACCTAGAGCCTATTTACACCCTATGAACTTATCCACCAAGTTTCATGACCATTCTATAGCTTTTGACCACATGTCCTTCACAAAGCTCTACATACACCCCAAGGGGTAAATCTAGGATCCTAGGGCATATCCACCTCCACACCACCCCAACTCACTCATGGGGGTGTTTTAGGTGATCCTAATCGAGTGGCCAAGGCTTCAACTCATGGTGATGAGTTCTGACCACAACATCCCAAGATAAACACCATACCCTAACTTTGACCCTATTTGCCCTAACTTGGGTTTACAAATTACTCAATCAAAACAGTCCTAATTGGGCTGAGATTTTTACCAAGGTCACAACTTAACCATAAGGAGCACCTGATGAGTCCAATTTATATACACTTTTTCGGACTCATCTGGGCTAGTTTTCACTCACTTGCACTTCACTTTTAGTTCATTAATGCTTATATTTCACTTGAACACATTTCTTCACAAAGTGCACTCTTTGGGCCCGTTTTGGTGTGCAATTGCGCTCCTTGTTATTGGGGGTAAGCACATGGTGCTCCCGTTCCCTTTCTCTATTTATATCTGGTGCTGGAGGTGTATTCCCAGCTATTTTATCTTGTATGCACGTGGCCGGATTATCTGGTATCCTATTTTCTCCCAGAATTCATGACTGTGTGAAACGCACGGTCGTGCATTTTCCTTGACGCACGGACGATTGCAGTCGTGCGATATCATCTGGGCAGAAAATGAGCGATCTGAATTTACTCGTGCATTTTGGCGCACGGGCGGATTTGCCCGTGCGTGAGTAAAACGCACGGTTGACCTGTGTTCTCCTTGTTTTAATCATTTCTGAATTTACCCATGCATTTTGACGCACGGGAGGATTTGCCCATGCATGAGTAAAACGCACGGGCGGCGCAGCGTCTTCCCCAAGCCAATTTTTATCAATTAACAACGCACGATCTGCGCACGGCCGTGCGTTCAACCGTGCGTGACCATTTTTCTGCCTGTTTTAGTATAAAAAGCAGGATTCGCTGCAGAACCGGGGGGAGATCGGAGAACGAGTCGGGGAGCGGGATATTGGGTCCTTCCCGCCGTTCTTGAGGTCTGAAGGCTTCTCCTTCACCTCCACCACCAAAGAGGCCATTTTCCGGCGTTTTCCACCACCATCCTTCCATTCGGGAGTGTTAGCAAGCATCCTCCGCCAAGTGCTCAAGCATTCCTCGTCGTGGAAAGCCATAGAAGAGCTGTAGGTCTTTGGAGCGTTGACAGCCTCCATCGAATCAGCACACCATCTGAGGGCCGAGCCCGGAGAGACCCCGAAAACCTCTCATTCCAGCCGAGAACCCAAGACGCAGTGATTTATTCCTATTGGTCTTCTCTAAACTTTATGTTTGTGTTTTCCTTGTGTTGTTGTAATGAACTATCATTTAGCTTTATGTTATAAATCTTTTGTGATGTTCATGTGCAATGATGCGGTGGTGCGAGAATAGCACTTTCTTTGCTGTGATTTTCTGAGATTTGTTGTGTGTGAAGCTCTAGCAATTGCTAGTGGTGTTGCTTGGAGAAGAGGTGTGTGCGACCCTCACCCGTCATAGTTACTTTCCGTCCACGCGCCTCCCGAAGCACGGCATTGTGGCCGTTGCATCCACCTCACCTTGCGAAGCGGAGTTTTCACCCGCATCTCTCTTTTCTGCACTAGCTTAGGAAACCCAAAATCAATGCCCTTGTTTTTCCTTTATTCGCTCGTATAACGATCGATTCACCACACGTTTCGTTCACCAGAACCTGCATTCCTTGAGAGACGATATTCGAGGAAGCTATTCCCAATTTTATTAATTGACAGCGACCGGTGCACTTGCCGAATACGCATCAAGTTTTTGGCTCCGTTGCCGGGGAATGCAGGCGTGATGAGATTTTGGTTGTGAATCGATTGTTTGCGATTGAGTCTTTTATTCCTTTTTAATTTACTCTTTTTCATGCTATTTTCTTCTTCTGTATCATGTCGGCACATTTGAATATCCGATGTCGTTGGTGTGGGGACACATCCCACGCTAGTGATAGGTGTCCCAAAGAGTATGGTGTTGTTCAGAAACCGTACGGGTCCCATAAATCTTTTGGCTCCTCTACTGCGCCTCCGTTGTCGCACTATTACGCGGCTACCGCACCTTGGGTGCCGGCAAAGCCGGTAAAACAGTGTTTATTTTGCAAAAGTAGAGAGCACGCCTTAAAGGACTGTGGAGGTTATCTTCGCCAATTGGAGGATGACGATGAGCCGGATATCCGGATCGTCCCATCCTCGAATTCGGCGAACACAGCTCCTTCCTCTGGTTACGTGTCCCTTCCACCTTCACTGCTTGAAGTTTCTAGAATCGACACGTGCATCCGTGCCCCTCATGACTCTGTTTCTGATGCAACCGCCCATACCTCTTCGGTTCACGTACCACTTTGCGTGGATTTGTGCCCTTGTGGGAAGAGTGAGCTCGAACTCTCAAGTGGCACGTCTTCTCCCACTACATACGAATCTACATCTATTTCTGATATTGTCATTGAGGTCAATTTGCAGGATGTTGCAGACCTGCGCGGTGTCGTGCCCACTCTCATGAAGGAGGACCATCTCGATTGTGCTGAAGAAAATGTTTCAGTTCAGTGCGAGGAAGTCCAAGTGATAGAGGAGGCCATTGTGTGCGCTGTTGAGTCTAGTGAAATCTTCTATGATATCAGCAGTTTGTCTTTGCCGCACCCTATGGGGATGAAGCCGGGATTATCCCCTCAGATGAGATTTCTTTTAGTTTTTCTTCCAATTTATTTCCTGACCCCCTTTCTTTATGTACAAGGATGCAGGATGCCCCTCCTCTGGTTGATCAGACCTTATGCATAGAAGAGCTGAAAGCCTGGCGGGATGAGGAAGGTACAGTGAAGAAACATCTTGTTTCCTCATCATCGTTGGTGCTTCCCTTTGAGGATTGGTTACAAGGGGGCAAGCGGTTCTTCTTTGAAGACATAATACTGGAGGAGAAGAAGAGAGCGAAAAAGGAGGAGATTTGGGGTTGGAGGCTGAGCATCCTACTTAATTTTTGCCCCTACTACCAGGTCCCCGGACCTTTCTCTTTCATCAGTTGTTACTACTTCAAATCAGCTCATAGCTGATTTATTTTGAGCTTGCAATAATAATTAGGATTTATTAACTTTTGCGTATTCCTAGACTTTATAAACTGCTTAATACAGGTATTTGGTCCACCTTAAGGACGGTAAACAAAAGGGCTTATGGGAGACGACCCAATTTTGCTGTATTACTTTTGTTTCTGCGTGTGTGGAGATGTCGTTTTGCAGGTATGGCGACATCTATGGCGGACCCATTGAAGCTGAATTCAAGATTAACGCCAATTCTTCCGGTATGCTCACTTCTGAGCATGGGGTACACCCTCCCTTTTCTCCTTAGTTTAATGTTTAAAGAATCTTATTTTAGATTATGCTTTCATGTAAGTCTGGGGGAGAGTGAGAACCATGCACGTGCACGCACGCATGCATTCCGGTAGTGTTTTGATTTTAGCTTTCAGTTTATTTCAGTTTATCATTTTTTATGTGGCACGCACACACTGCACCCACTTTGCACGCACTTACTTGCGAGTGCTACCGTGCCAAATTTCCTTTTGGAATGGAGCCGGGAAGTCAATTGTGTTAGCTAGAAATTATGGTTTGGAGTACGATGTTGACTCCAGTAGTGTTCTAATCGAATACTCATGTTGCGCATAGAATTTTGTGTAGAAGTTATTTCTATTTTCATGCTTTGTATCTTTATTCTTATCTAATCTAGTAATTAGAGTTTTATTTCACTCAAAGCATGAACCTGTGCCGATCTACCAGTAGTGTAGGTGAGTTGGTATCGAACGCTAGATTCGTATTTCTCGAGTCAGGAGAAAGAGTTATCTTTCTCGGTGGCTAAGAACTCGCCCCTAGCGACTCTCGAAACATAGGCACCGGGTAGTTCTAACGCATTAGCATGATGTATGCCATTCTTTAGACCGTTTGATCTTTGAGCCAAAACCAGAAATTCACCCTTGCTAACCAAGTTTGAGCCTATCCCACCTTTTCTATTTAGCTCCACCGCTCTCGCTTAAGCCAAGATTACCAAACCTGTATGAGCACATGTTTCGAGCTTTATAGTATAACTGATTTTTGTGCTGTGCTGTTATTTATGGATACAACATTTGGTTTGCTTAAGTTGAAAAAAAAAATATTAGTGAGCTGAAAATTGAAAAGATTCGCGCTTCAAAAGAAAAAAAAAACTGAGCTTTATATTCTAATTCAGAAATTCTGAATTGTTTGATAGGAATTACTTTATATTGGGTGTTGGTAATGAACAAATCAGCTTTATTTGTTGCCGGGGTTTACAAATTGTATTGCTCAAATGTGTTAGGTGTGCCAGCCTCCGAGTTTATCATTGTATATCCTACCGCAACCTAAGCCACATATTTACCCGAAAGCCCTATTGACTTGTGTGTAGTTTTACCTAATGCTGTGGAGAGAGTGCGAAAGTGCGAGCTTATGGCTCCCGACACCGATGGATTTCGGTGGAGTTAGTTCCGTATCCCGTATTTTTTGAAATTCTCGTATGAGCGCGTCTCTACATTCTCCCTACACATGACTGGCAGATCATACTTGGTTTAGCTTTTGAGTAAACTAATCTCTTATTTACTATTTTAGATATTTGTAAATTACTTTGCATAGTAGAAATTTCTTCTACGAAAGTTTTATGCACATGATTATTTGATTTCGCATATTACTCCTAGCCATAATCACCTTTCTAACCCTTGTTTTTCCCGTCCGCCGAGAGTGGTTTGCTCGGGATGCGAAAACAGGTAAGTTTGGGGCTGTGATGAGTCCAATTTATATACACTTTTTCGGACTCATCTGGGCTAGTTTTCACTCACTTGCACTTCACTTTTAGTTCATTATTGCTTATATTTCACTTGAACACATTTCTTCACAAAGTGCACTCTTTGGGCCCGTTTTGGTGTGCAATTGCGCTCCTTGTTATTGGGGGTAAGCACATGGTGCTCCCGTTCCCTTTATCTATGTTTATCTGGTGCTGGAGGTGTATTCCCAGCTATTTTATCTTGTATGCAGGAGGCCGGATTATCTGGTATCCTGTTTTCTCCCAGAATTCATGACTGTGTGAAACGCACGGTCGTGCATTTTCCTTGACGCACGGACGATTGCAGTCGTGCGATATCATCTAGGCAGAAAACGAGCGATCTGAATTTACTCGTGCGTTTTGGCGCACTGGCAGATTTGCCCGTGCATGAGTAAAACGCACGGTTGACCTGTGTTCTCCTTGTTTTAGTCATTTCTGAATTTACCCGTGCATTTTGACGCACGAGAGGATTTTCCCGTGCGTGAGTAAAACGCACGGGCGGCGCAGCGTCTTCCCCAAGCCATTTTTTATCAATTAACAACGCACGATCTGCGCACGGCCGTGCGTTCGACCGTGCGTGACCATTTTTCTGCCTGTGTTAGTATAAAAAGCAGGATTCGCTGCAGAACCGCGGGGAGATCGGAGAACGAGTCGGGGAGCAAGAAATTGGGTCCTTCCCGCCGTTCTTGAGGTCTGAAGGCTTCTCCTTCACCTCCACCACCAAAGAGGCCATTTTTCGGCGTTTTCCACCACCATCCTTCCATTCGGGAGTGTTAGCAAGCATCCTCCGCCAAGTGCTCAAGCATTCCTCGTCGTGGGAAGCCATAGAAGAGCTGTAGGTCTTTGGAGCGGTGACAACCTTCATCGAATCAGCACACCATCTGAGGGCCGAGCCCGGAGAGAGCCCAACAACCTCTCATTCCGGCCGAGAACCCAAGACGCGGTGATTTCTTCCTATTGGTCTTCTCTAAATGTTATGTTTGTGTTTTCCTTGTGTTGTTGTAATGAACTATCATTTAGCTTTATGTTATAAATCTTTTGTGATGTTCATGTGCAATGATGCAGTGGTGCGAGAATATCACTTTCTTTGCTGTGATTTTCTGAGATTTGTTGTGTGTGAAGCCCTAGCAATTGCTAGTGGTGTTGCTTGGAGAAGAGGTGTGTGCGACCCTCACCCATCATAGTTACTTTCCATCCATGTGCCTCCCGAAGCACGACATCGCGGCCGTTGTGTCCACCTCACCTTGCGAAACGGAGTTTTGACCCGTATCTCTCTTTTCTTCACTAGCTTAGGAAACCCAAAATCAATGCCCTTGTTTTTCCTTTATTCGCTCGTATAACGATCGATTCACCACACGTTTCGTTCACCAGAACCTGCATTCCTTGAGAGACGATATTCGGGGAAGCTATTCCCAATTTAATTACTTGACAGCGACCAGTGCACTTGCCGAATACGCATCAGCACCCACCAAAATTTGGACAGCATTGTAGGTCATTTGACCCACTAATTAATCAATATATGATTTATGAAATTATCTCAAAAACCTTAGAAAAAGGTTCTCCTAAAATTCCCATCCTTTGGTATGATGTGTGGGTGTATATAACTGGCCTAGGTTTAAAATATCAAGTCCATATCAACTACCAATAAAAAGTTATTCAAGGAATGGTGGCTGTCCTACACTAGGGACCAGCCCCACCAAAATGGTTCTACAGGGAGCTACAGTACTCCTTTTAGGGTGAAATTAATTTTAAAACACAGTAGACTCCAAGGGCTACAACTTTGGTGTTGGACACTTTTTAATCAGAGGTGATCTGGTATTTTTAACAATTAAAATAAACTACAGCAAAAAGTGTGACAGAAATTAATAAAAACATTTAATTAAACCAATGTTTCTGCGTTCGACGAAATATACACTGCGCTCGACGAACGGAGAACAAACCTGCGTTCGACGAAATCAAACTCTGCGTTCGATGAAAGCAGATCAAATCTGCGTTCGACGAAAGCAGATCAAATCTGCGTTCGACGAAAACTATTTCGTTCGACTAATTTACTTTATAACAGTGCTCGACTAATTTAACGCAGAACTGCGTTTGACTAAATCATTTTCGTTCGACTAACTTCAAATTCGTTTGACTAATTTCCTAAAAACTGAGTTCGACTAATTTAATTTCTAACAGCGGTCGACTAAAACAGTTTCGTTCGACGAACTTCTAATCCCATTCGTCAAACTCAAATCCATTCGACTAAAACTATTCCAGATCGACGAATTAAATGAAATAAACGTAAACATTAAAAACAAATCCGACGGCTCTCAGTTATCGTCCCCAAGGAATGGACGGCGCGCGACAGCCCAACCTGAGCTTCTTTGCGGTGTGATTTCCCGGCCACCTACGCCTCTTTCTGGCCAGCCAATGCCACCACCACCTCCGTTGAGGTGGTGGCCGGCGATAGGGGTGGTTGGCCATCCGGAGGTGGTCGGATAGTGATTTTTGAGGAGGGAAAAAGAGTACGTCCCGCACCCTTTTGGAAGCACAATCTGAGCCCTTTTGAGCACAGATCAAGCCCCTAATTTTGAAGAGATCTAGCACCAGGGGAGGAGAAGAGGATCAGACCTGAGTGGGGGGATTGAAGTCGTGAATTCCAACGAGTCGCCATTGATGGTGCTGGAGCTTCCGGTGCCATGCCGATCTAGGATTTCTCTGCACGATTCTCACTGGAAAATTGGGGGATCTCTTCCTCTCTGAGCACTGAAGGAAATGGGGGTTCCAAATCGGGCTTGGGATGGCTTTATTTCTAAAAGCCATTAATGGCCATTACCACTAATTTCGGTTACTCTAAATTCTCCTTAATTCAGCCCCTCTGCCCATAGAAATTTCCAGAAAACGATTGTAACTGAAGGGGGTAATGAATGCACATCAATTGGGGAGAGATTTGAAGGATCAATTGCATTTAATCCCATGAATGCTCTCTTTCTCTCTCTCCGATTTGGGGAAAACTCCAATCTCTCTCTCCTACTCAGCAATTACAGAAATTAAGAGTAAAATCAGAAATCAGCAGGCCCACTAGATAATGGATCTCTTTAGTTGGGCCTAGCCTAAATGGATTGGGCTAGATTAGGTTATAATGGGGGTAATTTGACCTAAATTAGGCTTAAGGGTAAATTGGTCAAATTACAAGTCTCATGATGGGGCTTTTTGGTCCACTAGGTTCCTAGTAGCCCTATTAGGGTAGGTGTAAGGTCAATTTGGCATGGTGGAGGCTAATTGACCCTAATTGAGTTAGTTTGACCAATTCAGGGTTAAGGTTGACTTTGGTCTAATTGGCCTCTTAATTTGACTCCAATGGGTCCTTGGTGCTCCAAGAGGACCCCTAATGGGTTAGGGATGCTATGGTGGGGTCAAGGTTCAAAGTGGAGCCCCTAAATCCAATCCTAGGCTTGCTAACTGGAAATTGCTATTTGCAGACCAAGGTGGTTTTCTTCTTCTTTCCTAAGGACAAGTGGTCTCTTCAAGCTTCCTAGGGTTTTGTCATGACCTAGTCATGACAAAACCACTCTAGGGGTCTAGCTGTTTGGGGGATGTTACACTCACACCTCAAATTGATTGGCTTTAGCTTATCTCTCCCTAGATAGGCCTCAAGCCACCCCTAGACCTAAACCTAAGTCTAGTCACCTAACATAAGAGGCGAATTTTATCTTAAGCCTCACACGGACCTAGTCGCCAACAAAAGGGAAATTTTCACATTAAGCCTCACACAGACCTAGTCGCCAACACAGACCTAGTCGCCAACACAAGGGTGAATTTCTTTATGCTCAAAAAAAGTGTAACCAAAATAAAAGGAGAAATATTAAAATACAATATTGAGAAAAACTCCACTCTAAAGGAACCCTTGATGTTGATGCCATTTCTCTTGCAAAGGTTTGATCTTTGTGGCTTGGGATGCTTGATCTTTGATGTCCTTCAAATCTTTAGAACTCTCTGCTTGATATAAGTTTATTGCGGCATGAAGACTCCAAGTGAATGTTGAGAGAATATGCCTTTGATCATCGTTTGGTAGTGGGTTTCAATATTCTTGCATGATATGTTGGATCATATAGCAAAACCAATGACGCTTCACATATAGCCAAATTATTTTGTAAAGAAGTCGTCGGTCATCATGGTGTTCCAAAATCCATAGTGTCGGATATGGATGTTAAATTTACTAGTTATTTTTGGAAAACGCTATGGACTTTGCTGGGCACCCGCCTTGTATTTTCCTCAGCCTACCACCCCCAAATGGATGGCCAGACTGAGGTGGTAAATAGAAGTCTGGGTGGTTTATTACGGTGCCTTGTGGGTGACCATAGGGGTACTTGGGACTTGGTCCTACCTCATGTGCAACTAGCCTATAATAACTCCAAAAATAGGTCGACGGGTTTGTCACCGAATGAGATAGTCCATGGCTATAAGGCTCGTGTGCCTCTTGACTTGATATCATTACCGCCTTCATATAAATCAAGCCAATTTGCACAGGATTTCGCTCACCATGTTCATGATCTCCACAATAGTATTAAAGAGAAATTAACTACTCAATATGATGTCTACCGAGCATAAGCTAACGCCCACCGCAGGCCCTCCAACTTTAATGTTGGCGATTGGGTTTTGGTCCGATTACTCCCGGAGCGGTTACCTTCGGGAACCGTGAAAAAGTTGGCACCTCAGAGAGCTGGCCCCTTCAAGGTAATTAAGAATATTGGAAGTAATGCGGTTGTTTTAAGTTTACCAGCGAATTGGAGAATTTCTCCTATTTTTAATGTTACCGATTTAACACTCTATACTATGCCACTTCCACCCACTTCTACATTTTCTTCCCTGAGTGAGCCTTCTTCTACATTATGTGGGGTTGGGAATGAGTGTGCCAAGGATTCACCTGATGACACATGGGTGGGAGATTATACTGCTTTGTCTTCAACTGATGCTGACACTTTTGCTAGATCTTTCCATGCTTTGCCATCTGCTGACAGGATTTTGGATGATGAGACGATTAACACTCCGGACGGGCCTACACGTCGCTTCTTGGTTCGTTGGAAGGGACGTTCTACTTCGGATGATTCTTGGGTTCCTGAGCACGACCTGCACCAGTGGGATGCGGACCTTCTCCGACGCTATTTACATGACCACTCACCGATGATGAGTGCTTTCGACCGGGGGAGGATTGATGCAGGCCCGCCTCCTACGCATCATGTTCGTGGTGCTACTCCTACTGCTCGTGCTGATGTGAAGGCGCCTCCACCTATTGAAGATGTTACCGAGGAAGTTATCACCGCCGTAAAAAACTTGAGGCGCAACAACAATGGGGATCGTGCTCGCAACGCTCGCCGCCGCTACGACTTGCGGCCTCGCACTTAACTAATATTTAATATGATTATAAAACATATTAAATATTAGTTTCTTACTCTCCGTTACCGTTATTTTTTAGTTCTAAAGCTTAAATTCAGCATGTATGTTAATGTGGACTGCGTTTAGCCTGATCTGGACTGTGCTTAGCATAACTAGTGGCTAGGATCTAATTTCTTTCATGAATGGTTATGATGTAATGAGGCTCCACTATATATAGGTGGGTCTCCTCTTTTAATTCAGATTATTGATCTTTAAGAAGAAAGGAAACTCCCGTGCGATTTACTCTCGTGCCTCCTAGGGTTTGCCCCTCCTTCCGCCTGGTGTGACGCGCGATGCAGCCGCCGCCCACTCGCCCGGCGTGAGACTTGCCGACGCCCTCTTCTGCCTCCCTGTCGTGCGACGTAGCAGGACGCCGCCCCCTCCCTGCTCCCCGTGAAGCTCGGCCAAGCCCAGGCGTGGTCTCTCTTCCCTCGGCGGGAGATCTTCATCGCTGCAACTCTGTTGAAGGCAATCGGCGTATCTCCTTCGGTGTGACTCCGGCGGATCCTTGGCGTGTGACTCGACTAATTATCTTCTCGGTTGGGTAACAAATCTCCTCCACTTGCTGTGTTCTCCTCCGTTATTTGGTGGCTAGTTTGAGTGTGGTTTTGGAAACATTGAATGATTTTCTTGCTGCGTTTTGCTTGAATCAATCGTAATAGCTTCCGATCTCTTGAGACCTTGAAGGATTGGCAAGATCTAATTCAAATCTGCAAGGTGATGCGATATCCCCTTCAGATTTGGTGGATTGCGGCAATCTGGAAACCAACCCTTTTGGGAGTTCTTCCGACTACTTTCGATCGCTGTTTTAGTCGGATCCTCTTGGTATTGACGTTAGGTTTGTGGTTGTTTGACATCGGATTAGGTGGTTAGATTTCTACCCAAATACGTTGGAGAGCAGGGTATTGCAAGAAAGCGTCATTTATTCATGCACTAGTCTTTCAGAGACGAGCCCGCCACCACTTGATTTTATTAACTTGAAATAGTAGATTACAAAACTTGATTTCTTATGACGCTAGAAATCGTAGGCGAAAAAGAAAATTCTCCTTTTTATTTTGTATCCCGACTCGTATCCCCGCGAACCGGTGGCTTCAGCCTATCCTCCACCAGATCCGGCCTCAAGCCTCTCTAGGTAATCCTCCTCCGGATACGACCTCGAGCACCCCATAGACCTACTCAAGATCTAGTCGCCAACATGAGGCTAATTCCTCCCCAAGTCCTACCCAAACCTAGTCTCCAATACGAGGTGAATTTACTAAATGATTACAATAAATATGAATTGAAATAAGCAACAACAATATGAAAAACTCCCTCTAAGAAACTTCTGAAGTCGGAGATGAAATATCGATGTAGAATAAGCGTGGTTGAAGCGATCGTCGGTCGAATGCCGCGTGAAGAAGTCCTCCTTCAAAAACTTTCTGAACTTTTGGTGGGAGATCAACTCTCGGCCGAATAAGGCTCTGGAATTTAGACACTAAAACTCTCTAAAGGATATGTATCTAAAATGAGAGAAGAGGGCTCCTTTTATAGGAGTGCGAACTAGCGTCTGCGCTGTCGCTACCACCAGAGCTATGTTGATTTAGGAATTATTCTCCGTGGGAGAATCTTTCAATTTAAGGAAGCCTAGTCCATCATTCCTCTTGTGCATCAAGATGGTGCCTGTGTTATCCCTACTACTGGCTCCATCTCGGTTTAGGCATTATTTTGCGTGTAGGAATCTTTCATTCCAAGAAAAGCTTGTCGAGATTCCTCTTGTGCATTGAGCTACCGCCGACTCTATCTGCTATCGCCGGGAGCTTGCTCCTTCTATAATTGGTTCCTGGAATCACTCCACTTAGGACCTAGCGCCTGCACTAGAGGCTACCGTCGGCGCTAGTGGTCATGTTTGAGTTGCGTCTCCAAACTCGGGCGCCACCTTCTTATGTTATCCTTAAGTCATATAGCATTGTTTCCTGCACACTTAAACATATATGATCAAATACACATAGGATTTGTTATTCTTAGACCTAGGAGATGTGGAAGACCATGTTCCAACAAACTCCCCCTTTTGATAATAACAAATCCATTAATCAGAGTATTAATACATAAAGCATGATGAATCATATTTGTGTGTGTAAGAGAGATGACTTAGGATAATTTGCAATTTTGATATTTAGAAGTGCTCCCCCTATATGAATGCTCCTCTTATAAGTAAGCTATCATCTTAAGAATTAATCATGTTAGCTCTCCCCCATTTGATAGCGGTTATTATTTATCATGTTAGTTCTCCCCCTTTTGTTATTAGCAAAAGTGCGTTAAGGAAGTAAGAGACATGGAAAGATGCTTTTTGATAAAAAGTTAAGGCATGATCAAGCTTTTAGAAGAAATGTAATGATAAGGAATTTTTAGCATAAAAAATTCACAGAAATAGATCATAGTTTTGAGCATAAAATAAAAGTATGCATGTTAGAACAACTAATATTAACTTTACCAAGCAAGTATACCAATTGTTGAAGAAAATAGAATTTTGAGATTCAAGGAAAAAATAAAACTTGAAATAAGCATGAAAGCGCAAGGTAAAAGTTATAGGGTAATATTGCGAAAGAGTCATAGAAGTACAAGAAACACCTTTTTGTAAGCATGATGATGCATAAGAAGAAATATGAGTTAAATTTCAAAATAAGATGTTTTTGTAAATCATTTTCCTTTTAAAATCTTTACGGTTTTACAAATTAACCAAGCATGAAAGAAACATATTAAAAAGAGACTACTACAATGTTATTTTAATTCACAAATTCAAGACATATCAAACATTATAGAGAGCATGCTAGGTTATCTAGTGCATTTATATATAAAGAGTAGTATAAAATTAGCATTAGGAACCATTACTCATGAGAAGAAGTGTTATGGAAGATAATGATGTGCACATAAGTGTATTTTGAAGAAAGTAAACAAATGATTTAATTATGAAATACAAGACATATGGAGAGTAAAGTGCACAATAAAACACAAATAATTTTTCTTCCACACACATCAATGCACAAACAAAAATTATACAACTACCAAGGTGCTCTTCACATACAATGCTTATTAAGACTTATCAGGGTGCAAAAGTAGTGCTTGGGGGATCACACATTTTTTTTTTCAATATCGATATTTTTTGTGATCAGGTGTACTTAAGAATAAGTGGTGTAGAAAAACTAAGGTTTGCATAAGACACTTTACTATTCTTTCCAAGGTGCTCAACCTCACAATGCTTATTAAGAATTATTAGGAGGTTCAAGTAGTGCTTGGTAGAGTTATCTTTGTCAATTTATTTCATGATTTTTTGTTTTGTACAAAGTTCTCCGAATACACTTGTTTTGCAAACCAATGTAATTTTGAAAGAACAACCACTTTTCTTAATTTTTAAGAGTGCAAATAAAAGTTGTGTAGGTAAGATAATTGTGCAATTTTAATTTATTGCACAATTACAATACACAAGCAAGCATTCTTATATTAAAAGCACATGTAGACTTGCCAAAATAAGTGAGTGAAGAAATATCATTATCAATCATAAAACATTTACTCATACTTAGATGCCTGCTAAGCTTGGTTCTACACAAAAATTTGCAATACCATTCATGCATATATATTTAGATCTATCAAAGCATGATAAGAGGCAAAACAATGTTCAAAGTAGTTTGAAAGGATGAATGTCAACATTGTAGAAAGTTCTAAATGATAGATTAAGTCATGCTTGATAATAATAAGAAATTCCATACAGTTTTTTTATATTTAAAAAACAATTATGAGAAATGATAGAAAGTTGAACTTTTATAATTGATCTTGGATTCCTGTGGTCTAACCTGTGAGGGGTTCACACTGGTACTAGGAGATTTAATGGGATGACATCCCAAATCTCCCTTTCGCAAGATATAAATAGAAAAGCTTAAGTTCAAAAATAGATTTTTTTTTAAGTTTTTTTTGTTTTATAATTTTGTAGTTGATTTTCTACAAATCAGTGTAGAAATCAAACAAATAAGTGAAGAAAAGAGAATAATTTTTTTTGCAATTTGGTTTTTGAAATTTTTTTATTTTAATTTTTCAAAAATCAACCAATGGCAGAAATGCAAAAATAAGTAGTACATATAAAAGAACATATTTTTAGTGATTTTGCAAAATTTTAAAAGCACGGAAAATCAGAGAGTCGAGCTAGCACCGGCGCTAGCGCTAGCGCGGCTGACAGTGAGCAAAATATTGGGATTTTGAAAATTTGTTTTTTGATCTTAATTAAGTGTCCAAAGATTAGTTTCATGCATAAATTTTAGAAAGTTTGGAGATGTCTAGATAGTAGAAAAATGCTTGAAACATTTGCGTTTTCACATGTGACTTAACCCGAGAGGTCTAGGACACCTAATTCTAGTCTTAGCAATTGAAATCTTGCATCGGGAAGAGGTTTAGTGAATATGTCAGCAAGTTGGGAGTCCGTACCAATGAAACTTACTTTTACATGCTCTTTCTTAATATGATCCCTAATGAAGTGATGGGGAACATCTATGTGTTTGGATATAGAGTGGTGTACCGGATTATTTATAGGATCTATGACACTTTTGTTATCATATTTTAGATCAATATTTTTGAGATGAAAAACTAAAATGCTCTAGAGTTTGGCTCATCCATAAAGCTTGTGCACAACAACTCCCAAGTGCAATGTATTTGTCCTCCATGGTGGAGTGAGCAACCAAAGTTTGTTTCCTACTAGACCATGCAACTAATGAGGGTCCTAAAAAGTGGTAAGTACCGTTAGTGCTTTTTCGATCTAGTGAGCTTTGGCATAATCCAAATTGGAGTAGCCGTGTAGTGCAAATGAGTCATTATGTGGGTACCATAATCCTAATCTGGATAACCCAAGTAGATATCAAAAAATATGTTTTACCATTATTAAATGAGATTCTTTTGGATTGGCTTGAATGCGAGCTCATAAACATACGACAAAACTTATATTTTGTCTAGATGCACTTAGGTAAAGAAGAGATCCGATCATATCTCTATATAAAGTTTGATCGATAGAAATTCCCGATTCATCTTTTCTTAGTTTTAATGAAGCACTCATAGAAGTAGAAGCATGTTTAAGATTTTCAAATCTAAACTGTTTAAGCATCTCATGAACATATTTTGTTTGGCAAATAAAAATACCATCATTTCATTGTGAAATTTGAAAACCAAGAAAATAAGAGAGTTCTCTTACTAGGCTCATTTCAAATTCATTTTTCATTTCTAAGACTACTTCATTACACAACTCTTCATTAGTGGCTCCAAAAATTATATCATCAACATTTATTTGTAAAATAATTAAATCGTTATTATTGTGTTTAATGAAGAGTGTGTTGTCGGCATGTCCCATGACATAACCGTGCTTTAACAAAAATGATGTAAGTCTTTCATACCATGCACTGGGCGCTTGTTTTAAACCATAAAGCGCTTTTTCTAATTTATAAACATGATTTAGAAATTTTTCATTTATAAAACCGGGGGGCTGTTCTACATAAACTTCTTCTTTTATAATCCCGTTGAGAAAAGCACTTTTAACATCCATTTGAAATAATTTTATTCTTTTAAAACTAGCAAAAGCCAAAAAAATTCGTATAGATTCTAAGCGAGCAATGGGTGCAAAAGTTTCATCAAAATCTACCCCCCTCGATTTGAGAAAAACCTTGAGCAACTAAGCGAGCTTTATTCCTTGTAATTCCAGATTCACAATCTAATTTATTTTTAAAAATCCATTTTACACAACAACGAGATGATTAGATGGACGTTATACTAGTTTCCAGACTTTATTTCTTTCAAATTGATCTAACACTTCATTCATAGCCAAAAACCAAAATTCATCATTTAAAGCGGTTGAAACATTTTTTGTTCAATTTCGGAAATAAGGCAAATATTCGAATAAGTTTCGGGAAGAGAAGATCGAGTTCTTACCCCAATAGATGGTTCTCCAATGACTAGCTCCTTTGGATGATTCTTTGAGAAGTTCAAGATGCTTGGAAGCACATATTCATCTTCCTTGGCCCTCCACCTCCTCCTCTTTGGAAGATTCCTCTTTGTCGTGCTCCAGAGGTAGTAAGGGTTTATCATTTGTATCTGTTGGAAGTTTTTCTACATAAGGAATAAATTCATCAAATTTTACATTAATAGACTCTTCAACCTTACTAGTTCTTTTGTTAAATATTCTATCAGCTTTACTAGTTGAAGAGTATCAAATAAATATTCCTTCATCGCATTTTTCATCAAACTTCCCTAAGGCATCTTTTGTATTTAGAATAAAACATTTACAACCAAAGACTTTAAAATATGATACGTTAGCTAGATTTCTTTTGAAAATATAGTTCATACGATGTAAGATTTAAAGTTAGATGAAGAATGACTCTATTTATTACATAACATGATTTGCTTACGGCTTCGGCCCGAAAAGACTTAGGTAATTTATACTCAGATAGCATAGTACGTGCTAGTTCTTGAATTCTCCTATTTTTTTCTTTCTACAACACCATTTTGTTGAGGTGTGTGAGGAGCAGAGAACTCATGCTTAATACCTGACATTTTGCAAAAAGAATTAAATTTTTTATTTTAAAATTCTCCTCTATGATCTGAGCGAATGCATTTTATTTTTAAATCTAGTTCATTTTGAATACAAGTACATAATTTTGAAAATTCACAAAATGCATCTGATTTGGAAGAGAAATATAATCCAATAATATCTAAAAAATCATCGATTAGAACATAAGTATATATTCTACCACCAAGAATTGTGGTGCTAACGGGACCAAAGAGATCCATATGAAGTAATTGTAAAGGTCTTGTAGTAAAATTTTCGTTTTTTACTTTTAAAAGAGGATTTTGTAAATTTTCCTTTTTGGCAAGGAAAACATAGTGAAGATAAATTTCCATTTAATCTAGGCAATCCTCTTATCAATTCCTTTTTGGCTAGTTTTAAAATGAGCTTTGTATTAGCATCACCTAAACGTCTATGCCATAGTTCAAACTCGTCATTTTTTGTTATAAAACATTTTATAGATAATTTGGAAAGATCATGAAAGGAAACTACATATGCGTTGTGAGTTTTAGGTGCAGTTAGTAAAACATCTTTTGTGTTAGGATTAAATATTTTGCAAAGATTCGTAGATGACTCAAATAACACATCTAATCCTTTATCACATAATTGACTAATAGATATTAAGTTATGTTTTAAACCATTTACATAAAGAACATTAGAAATAGTAAAGGATTCGTTACCCACTATACCGACTCCCATGATCCTTCCTTTTCCATTATCTCCAAAAGTAATGATCCATCCTTTCTTCTTTTCTAGGCTAAGGAACTTTGCTTTGTTGCCCGTCATGTGCTTGGAGAAGCTCGAGTCCAAGTACCATACGTCATCCTTTTCCTTAGCCTGCGTGCAAATCTAGAACGGAGATGAGATTAAAGATCTGGATACCCAAGAGGTACCACCCATTGAATAAGTGGATGCCTTAGGTACTGAGATTTGCTTTGGAGATCCCTATTTTAATTTCCTGTAAGAGCTGGACGTGTAAGACCCCCCTCCCGGAACACAAGACACGGCCGAGGGGAGTCTTATGCCCAGGACAGCCGCCTTGCGGGAGCGCCAGCACACGAGCTAGCCTCCCCCACAAGACACCTATCCTGTCGGCCAAACCAACTAAACAGTGCCAACCCATCAATTAAAGAAAACATTAAAAGCCATAGATTCACAATAAGTACAAGAAAGACAGAAAGCTACACAAGCTCCTGCAAATCGTCAGAGTATCAAGCTAAATGCCCTAGGGGCTACATCTCAAAACACTCACTTGCCTCTGTCACCGACGGTAGCCAAGGTATCATGGTCTCCGGCCCTGTCATCCTGACCTGACTATCCTCCTCCAGCACCGTGCACTGCTGCTCTAAGGTACACTCCTAAAAAGAGGGACGTAGCAACCGTTAGTCATAAAGACTAAGTGGCTTCACATCCGCTCCCCCGACGACTCCAAGGCACCGGGTGGAAGGAAAGGAAGAAAAGCTGCAATATAAGCAATAATATATACGAGCAGGTGACAGGAATGGCTGTTCATATATGTCTGTTATTTAAGTACCCAAGTACTTGCAATGGTTATAAATGCAAGTACTGGTATCAGGAATAAGAAGCACAACTAACAAGTAATATAGCAATGACAGAATGTAAGCAAGTAGTGGAAAAGTACAGAAGTAAGCAGTTCATATCGTACCTTAACTTATATGAATACCCATACAAACTTATAAGTTAAGGTTTCCAATTCGGGACCCATCATATAAAAGAGCCCATACTAATTTATATGATGGACCCGATGCGGTGCAATGCTATGATTATGAAGGATGAATGCAATGCAATGATTATGATATGATGAACTCACCCATGCATTTTTCTATGTCGACATAGATCTGTAGTTCCCACTTTTTGAGGGTAGCGAACCACTCAGGCACCTCGCGTCATGGCCAGACGGAAACTGTGGACCGGGCTCCTCCACAACTAGGTGGGTATGAACACTACCAGACCTAAGCCTATGTACGCCTCAACGCTAAGAACACACAGCGGAGACCCTGCGTACTGCTCGACGCTAATAACACACAGCGGAGCTTCCAAGGACACAGAAGGGCACTTGCGTAGGGGAGCACAAAGAGTCCAACCCAACCGGTCTAGAGTCTAACTGCCGGCTTCTGTCGGTGTCACGACTAGCAAGCCCGTAGACCCACCACAAGTAATCCCTCAACCACAAGTAATCCTCCAACCAGTGTAAGCCATTCAATCCATGCAATTCCCATGCACACCTGAGCTATCAAGCACCCAAGGACTCACAAAAGGAGCCTTCTTACCTTTCACGTCATACCAGTCAACTCATGCTAACTAGCATCCAAGGCCCCCAACAACAGAGTCCTTAACATATCACCGCAAGATATAACCATACCTTATAATCCACCCCAAGCCATCAATGCTAACCATACCGAGTTATCATAACTCTTTTGCGGTGGCGAGTGTATATCATAGAAATTACTCTACGAAAATCTGTAGGACTACTTGTGTACGGTGTCATATTCATATTTTACTAAATATGTAATCCCCAGCATATCACCAATATTCAATCGTCTTACGTACAAATCACAATGTGTTTCAACACGATTAAAGCTATCAACCTTATAGAGAGGTTATCATCAATCTACACCATCCAATAGATTATCAAGCGATATGAACATTAATTCATACATGTTCTTTTTACGATTCCACATACATCTACAATTGAAGGTTCATTCAAGGGGTCATCTTAACAGAAATAAATCTGAAATCATTATCACAAGCCAATGCTAGCATATACATGATTCATACAAAATTCCGGCCCGAACATGCTTCACATTCAGCATTTATATCCCCTTCAAGTTATGAAATAACACGACAACAACTTTAATACTACTTAATCATAGTTATGAATTTCACCAGGGATGTACATATTGTTATAACCTATGTCTCCACCAATTTTCATGAGCATCCAACCAATATAATAAGAGAAATCCACAAAATACTGAGATCGGAAGTGTTATGACACAGTTTACTAAAACTGGATTTTTGGGTGCTACAGTTGTCCAAAAATTATGATCCACCCCAATTTGGAAAGCTAACATCAAGGGATATAACATTAATGTTGAGTCCTAAACCCAGATCCAAGTGGGTCCTATCAAAAATCTGCTCTGAAGTCAACTACAGAAATCTGGACAGCAAAACAGCATGCATTGACCACCTCCCAGCTTTCTGGCAGTCCACTCGACTGGGATTTTAGGGAGCTATAGGTCACTTCAGAAAACGGGTAACATGTCGTCGGAAAGCTCTTTACGAGGGCTACAATTTTTATGTTGAGTCCTAAACCCAGATCCAAGTGGGTCCTATCAAAAATCAGCTCTGAAGTCAACTGCAGAAATCTAGACATCAAAACAGCATGCATTGACCGCCTCCCAGCTCTCTGGACAGTCCACTCGACTGGGCTTTTAGGGAGCTACAGGTCACTTCAGAAAACAGGTAACCTATCGTCGGAAAGCTCTTTCCGAGGGCTACAACTTTCATGTTGAGCCCGAAGTCTAATTCCAGCGGGGTCAAGCCTAAACATTGGCTTGAACCCAGCTGCGCACAATTTTACCCCTTATTTACCAAGTGAAATGTTGTAAATTAAAACTGTCCTTAGCCAGGAGCTATTATCAACTTTATTACATATTATACAATAAAAGAAAAACCTATTTAACAGAGTATTATTCATCATCTTCCCCAAACATGAATTAGGTCATTTCACCTTTAAAATCCCTAAATAGCATTCCCCGCACTCCCCCTCAACGACTATGGGTTTGCCCCAAATCAAATCCCATCTCTTCTTCTTGAAGAGAATTAATGATTCCTAAAACCTCGCGGCGAACGATGCCCTAAATTTGAGGTTCCTGTTGGATCGTGTGACGCCTTTAGAGGGGGGGGGGGGTGAATAAGGGTGTGTTTAAATTATAATTTTTAACTTAAGAATTTGTAAACAAATTTTACTTTTCTAAAAATTACTTATAAAAAAATTTTTCAAACCAATGTAATTTTTAAATTAATTCAAACACAAATTTCTAAGTTAAAGATTAAGCAACCAAATTTGCAATTAAAGAAAAAGTCATAATTTTTTTAATCATGAAATTCACATACAATAAAAATGATCTTAACAATGCTTAAGATCAAGGCACAAATATGATAATAAACTTTTAACAATTTGAGTTTAAAAATCCTTCTCCCATGGATCGGAAGGCTATCACTTGTCTCTCCCTAGACCAAGCCCAAGCCTATCCTCTAGATCTTCCCAAGATTTAGACATAGCACACAAGGCCACGATTTCCTACCAAGCCACGCAAGGACTTGGACGCTCCGCACAAGGAAGCGATTTTCCACTAAGCCACGCAAGGACTTAGACGTCACGCACAAGGAGACGATTTCCCTACCAATACAAAGTGAAATGTATATAAATGAAAATACAAAATCAAATGAAGAACTCCCTAGAAATTCAGATCTCTGAAAGGAAGGTTGAAGCCTCGAGATGATCGTTGATGTAGAAGCGCGTCCGATCTCGTCTTCAATTTCAAACCATCTAACCACAAATGGGAGTTGATGAGGTTCTGGAGCTCTCTGGTTCGTATGCACTCAGGAAAGAACTTGGAGATGTGAAAGCTTGAAAAAAAATGAAGTTCTGAGCCCTTTTGTATAAAAGATAGATAATGCCATCCGTTAGCTAGCTATCGCCAAAATCCGATAGCTCCAGAGGTGCCACGTGTCCCATGTATTCGGCATTTTTGTGGAGAGTGGCGATCGCGATTGAGTCGTGGTTGAGATGTGGGCTGTCAGATATCCGATAGCACTATCGGATATTCGTTAGCTTGCGTAACTGCTGCACGTGGTAGAGTTACGGGAAGATCGTGCACTGTCGGAAATCCGTTACTGCTGTCGGAAATCCGATAGCTCTAAAACGTTGAGTAGAGATCGGAGAATGGAAGAAATTGTGCCCTGTCGGATATCCGGTACTGCTATTGGAAATCCGATAGCTCCAATTTCTGGAAAATCGGTATTTTGCTCCAATTGCAAACATGTTATTCTTGCACCTGTTATCTGCACACCATTAATCAAAAAATAGGATCAAATACATTCGGGATTTGTTATTCTCAAATCGGACGAGTGCGGAACTCATGCCCCAACAATCTCCCCCTTTTGATAATAACAAATCCTTATAAAAAGAAATCAAATAAATCCTATAGAGATATTGAAGAGTATATCATGTGTCTACAAGTGTGAACATATGATTTCCCCCTTAATATGATCTCCCCCTTAATATTAGCTCCTTCTAAAAATATTCTCCCCCGACATATAAACTCCCCCTACATGTGTAACATCCCGATTCGAGCTAGACCCCTTGTGCGCGCTTTTGAGTCACGCGAGTTGACTCGGGCTCGGGGTGTACTGAGGGCCAGGCTTGCAACTGAGCCGGGGAAGTGCACTCGACGAATGCGGCGAGTAACAGTTCTATTCTTTGTCCCGATGTTTGCTGTATCGGGATCCGAGCCGCCCGGAGAGCATAACTTGAGCGATAAAACTCGAAGGAGGCGTACCGCCTCGAAGGAATTATAGTGCATACGTTAGCTCAAATGTCATGGTGTTCAAATAGCGTATATATGAAGTCGACCAAAACAGTCGCCTTGAGCTACGCGACGCCTCAAATATGACTATTGTGCAAATGACCGCATAATCGGCCTTAGTTGATTTTGTTAGACTCGTAAAGTTGATACCAGTCAAACGAAGTCGACTGCACTCAATTCCGATGTGTATCGGAGAATTAGTCACGTCGACGCGACTCTAAGTAACCTATTTATCCAAAGCGGTGAAATCGAGCAAACGGCCTCGGTATTCACCCCAGTTAGTTTTGCTAGACTCGTGAAGCCTATACGAGTTCAACAAAACTGTCTGCGCTTGATTCTGATGAGAATCGGCGATTTTATTAATGTGGTCTGCGAATAGCATATTTATCCAAAATGGTGAAATTGACCAAACGATCTCGCAATTGACCCTAGTCAGTCTTGTTAGACTCATAATAATAGTACGAGTTCAACGAATCTATCCATTCGCGATTCCAACATCATTTGGACAATTTTGCTGTTTAAGTCAAATTTGGCCGTAAATGCTCCGGAGAGCGTAATTTGAGCAAACGAACTCGGAATTGATCTCGGATCGTCCCGGTGGATGCGTGTCAGCGAGATGATCGTAACGAGCTCATCCGGGACAAATTACGCGTCCTCTACGACATTGTGCGAGTGTTTTAGTCAATAATAATAATAACCCTACTATTATTATTATGTTAGAATTTATATATATATATATATATCTGAATGTTATTATTATGTAAATGTATATATATATGTTAGTGTTAGGTTAGAAGGAAAAAAAAGACCTGATCCCTCTCCCTCCCTCAGTCGCCAAGCCATTGCCGATCCCTTGCAGCAGCCAACTCGCGTGCCTCCCTCCTGCCCGACGGAACAGCGACTCCTTCCCCATCTCCGGTCGGCAAGACCTCCTCTCCGGTGAGTCCAACCTCCGGCGCATCTCCTCACGGAAAGCTCGCCTCGGCCTCAGCCCCATCAAGCTCTCTCACTCTCTCTCTACAGCCATGGCCGATCCAAGCTCCAACCACCTCCTCCTCCGGCGAGTCCGACTCCGGCGCATCTCCTCCTCCGAGCAGCTCTCCCCTCTTCGACGAGTTGCTGTGCCGAGCAACCCTCCAGCCGATCTCCTCTCTCTAAGACCGGCGACCTCCTCCTCCGGCGAGTCCGACTCCGGCGCATCTCCTCCTCCGAGCAGCTCTCCCCTCTCCGACGAGTTGATGTGCCGAACAGGCCTCCAAGCAACTAAGCTTCACACTTCTTTCGGTGAATCTCCACTCCAAGTGAGAAAGTGGCGAGATCCCTTCGACCGAGGGCTTTTCTAGCTCTCAAAACATTAGCAAGGTCCTCTCCAAAAATAGGGCAGCGCACTCAAAGAGGACGACACCACTTCGACGATGTGTGGCGAGGCTCAGATCAACGAGATCCGGATCGGCGAGATCCGGCCATGAATCGGAAGCGGCACGCAAATGCCGCCATCGCGGCTATTGGGTAGCATGCACGGAAATCAGGTGACTTCCTCCCCTCTCCCTTGGTGCTAGTTTTCTTAGATCCGCTAGGCGAGATATCGAACTCAATTGAGTCGATTTGCGAGCGTGATGAAGCTCCGTAGGAAAAAGGCCGCGTTAGGGTTTTTCGCCGTAGGGCGTCGTTCGCCGCGAAAATGCCCCCAATCGACTCCCCGCTTCAATACGAACGTGGGACGTTGGTTTCGTGATAATCGGAGGCCTCGTGAGGGTGCATGGGAGGAGTGAAGGTGGCTGCCCCAAACTTTCATATGGGATTTCATTAATTAGTTACCTGTAATTGAGATTTCGATTATATATATACACATATATATATATAAATATATATATATGACTTGTAGCTGCTTGGGAAATAGTTCCCTGTTAGATGGAATTTCAATTATATATATATATATATATATATATGTTCATTAGGCATTTGGGTTGATAATAGAAATAAGTTACCTGTTGATTTGGAGTTGAGAAATAAGCTTCCTGTTGAATGGATTTCAATTGTATATATATATATACATTTAGTTCATGTTTGGGGAAGAGAATAAAATGAAGCTCCGTTAAACATAGTTTTGATTATGTAATAATTGTCTGGGAAAGATGGGGAATAACGCCCTGATTAATTATGGTTGCTAATTATATAACTGTGGATAGATGTGATGAAAGCTCCCTGTTAAATCAGATTCAATTCATAACTTGCTCTTGGTTATTAAGGAGAATTGTGCGCAGCTGGGTTCAAGCCAATTTTTAGGCTTGACCCCACTGGAATTAGATTTCGGGCTCAACATGAAAGTAGTAGCCATTGAAAAGAGCTTTCCAACGATAGGTTACACGTTTTCTGGGGTGACCTGTAGCTCTTTAAAAGTCCAGTCGAGTGGACTGTCCAGAAAACTAAATCTTGTTTTAGTTCTCTGAATCCTGCCCAGGTTTGTACAATTGCATTCAACACTGATTTTGGGTATGAAGCTTTAGGTCCTGGGTTTTATGGTAACATAAAAGTTGTAGCTCTCGTTCTTAGATTCCCATATTAGGGTTAATCATAATTTTTGGATGAGTGTAGCTTCTAGAATATCAGATTTACAGAATTGTGTCATAACACATGTGATTATAGTATATTTTGAATGTCTTGCAATATGTTACTTCGATGCTCATGAAATTGGTGGAGTAATTAATAACATGATTATATACCCCCTGTGAAGTTTTGTAATTTTTGGATGTGTAGTTTCAAAGTTATTAATCATTTATTTAGTAATTTAATTGTGATATAGGTACTGATTCGGAAGCTTGATTGAGCTAAGGTTATATATGAATCATGTTATAGATGATGAGGCACGGTGACAGTGATTTTAGAAATATGATTTTAGCACCTTGTGAATTAATGAATTAAATACGGCTAAATTACCTTGGAAATTCTAAAATTATGGTTAGATGTTTATTTCAGTCATATGAGCCACAATGTAATTTTCCTTAAAATTTTGGGATGATTATTTTAAGACTTAACAGGTATAGTGACATTTTGATAATTATGTTCAACTATTAAATAACATGCTAAATCACCTTAGAGGATTATGAATCTTGTCCATTAACTTAAATTAACATTACATATCTCTGGTGATTTTATTGGACGATATGGACTTATATAATTTATACTTCATATGTAATTTAGCATGTGTCACATAATTAGACAGATATTATTAATGACCAATTTGACAGAGGAAATGATGAATTTTGGATCATGACCTGCGTAGGTTAGTGAGAACCGATGTTAATTATATCAGATCATGAGGATAAATATTTTGAGGGTTCCACCTTTGGGGGAAATATAGTTCGCCTGAGTGGTCTAGGTTTAGCAAAAATTGAGTTTTGAGCTTAGACCTTCTAAACCCCATGAGACTTGGGAGAAAATTGGAGCGTAGCATTAGGAGATCGGATTTATCCTTTAAACCCGTGAGGGGCTACCACTTAAGGTCAGGTTAAGGCTAAGTCAAGAGTTAAAGTTAAGTGCGAGCTGCGCTTAGCCCAATTGGGCAAAGTGGGAGTCGAAGTCTAAATCCACTTAACTATTAGAGCAACACGAAATGCGAAGTGAAATACATCCACCAACTAAATTAAATATCTTTAGATAGAGGAATTTGGGATACATCCCATCACATTCCCTAGTACCGTTGAAAGCCCTTCATCGGGTATACCTCGGGAAGTCCAAGATTAACCCTAAACTGCAATAACATTTAAAGTAGGCAAGAGTAGCCATAATAGGGTAAGATTTGTTTTATGTACCTCCTCCCAGTGAGGGAGTGGCAAGCGTGTGGTATACTGGGTTGGACGAGCTGGAGGCTCGAGGGGAGGATAGCCCCGTTAGTTCTTGGATAATTGTGGCAGGTCTTCGGTACTAGGCAGGTCGTCACACCGACCGCGGTACGTGGACTTAGCGGGTGTGTTGGGGTCTGAGGGGCCATCTTGTCTGCGTGTCGGGACGACAATTCCTCGAAGACACCTTCCACTTAGCTCAAAGCCTGGTGGACTCCAGCAATGAGTACGCAGAGCTCCGCGATTGTTTAGCGTTGAGGCGTACGTGCGGTCTAGGCCTGGTAGTGTGCATACCCGCCTAGGAGTGGACGGCCCGGTCCGCTACCACCGTGTGTCACAGCGGTTGGTACCCGAGAGGTTGGCTTCCTTTCAAATAGAGGGAACTACAAAGGTCTATGCGCATAGAGTCGTGTGTGAGTTCATTGCATAAATCATTCATAGCATAAGCATAGCATACGCACTTGCAGATCCTCATCATATAAATTAGTATGGGCTCTTTTATATGATGAGTTATAATTCCTGGAAATCCTAACTTATAGGTTTGTATGGACATTCATATAAGTTAGGGTACGAGATTGATTACTTATCACTACTGTTCTTACTGCCTTGCTTTACCTGCTTTACCTGCTTTACTTACTGTTTATTTACTGATGTACACCTTTATTATACTCCCGCTTATACATGATTAGATTAGCCCCTTTTTCACTTGTGTAGCTTAGAATTTGTGTATATACTAGTTTTCTTTCCCCGTCACCTGCTTTGTATATATTACTATTATATTGCAGCTTTTCTTCCCTTCCTTCCGCCCGGTGCCTTGGAGTCGCCGGGGGAGCGGATGGGAAGCCACTAAGTCTTTATGACTAACGGTTGCTACCTCCCTCTTTTTAGGAGCACATTCAGATGTGTAGCAGCGTTCAGCACCGGAGGTCAGCCGGGTCAGGTGTGCAGTGTTGGATCGTGTGACGCCCTTAGAGGGGGGGGTGAATAAGGGTGTGTTTTAAAAATATAATTTTTACTTAATAATTTTTAGACAAATTTTACTTTACTAAAAAAGGTTACTTATAAATAATTTTAAACCAATGTAATTTTTGTATTTAACCAAACACAAATTTCTAAGATAAAGATTTAAGCAAACAAAATTGCAATTAGTGAAAAGAGCATAATTATATTAATCATGAAATTTGCATACAATAAAAATGATCTTAACAATGCTTAAGATCAAGGCACAATTATGATAATAAAAATACAATAATTTTGGTTTACCAATCCTTCTCCCAAGGATCGGAAGGCTATCGCTTGTCTCTCCCAAGACCAAGCCCAAGCCTATCCTCTAGATCTTCCCAAGATCTAGACGTAGCACACAAGGCCACGATTTCCCACCAAGCCTCGCAAGGACTTGGACGCTCCGCACAAGGAAGCGATTTTCCCCTAAGCCGCGCAAGGACTTAGACGTCGCACGCAAGACGACGATTTCTCTACAAATACTAAATGAAAAAGTATGTGAATGAAAATACAATATGAAAAGAACAACTCCCTAGAAAATCAGATCTCTGAACGGATTGTTGAAGCCTCGAGATGATTGATGATGAAGAAGCGCGCCCTATCTCGTCTTCAATCTTTAATCCTTCTTTGTACAAATGGGAGTTGAGGAGGTTCTGGAGCTCTCTGGTTTGTATGCACTCAGGAAGGGACTGGAATTCTTAAAAGCTTAGAATGCACGAACCAAAGGAACCAATTTATAGAAATTCACTGTCGCCTGGGCGACAGTGACTGTCGGAATTTTCCGACAGTGCTAAACTGCCGCTGGAGTGCCGTCGTGGGTGGAGTCGTGGGCAGTTGGTGTAACCGTCGAGCTGTCGCCTGGGCGACATCGATGTCGGAATTTCCGACAGTGCAAAACTGCCGCTCGTGGGTGAAGACGTGGGCAGTTGTGGTAACCGTCGAGCTGTCGCCTGGGCGACATCGATGTCGGAATTCCGACAGTGCAAAACTGTCTTTCATCGATCTGCCGTGGAGGGAAGTAGTTGTAACTTCTCTGCTGTCGCCTGGGCGACAGTGGCTGTCGGAATTTTCCGACAGTGAATTTTTCCCACATTCAATTTTAGCTCCAGCAGCAATGTGAACATCTCATACCTGTTATCTGCACACCATTAATGAAAATAGAATCAAATACATAAGGGACTTTGTTATTATCAAACCGGAGGAGTGCGAAACGCATGCTCCAACAATCTCCCCCTTTTGATAATAACAAATCCGTATAAAAAGAAATCATGTCTATTTAGATTGTTGATTTTAAACTTAGGTGTGTGCACAAAATTAACATTATATATATTCCTTAAAAAATAAATAATCTATCTCGAGATGAAAGCTCCTCCTAAATGAATGCTCCCCCTACATATATGCTCCCCCTAAATATATGCTCCCCCTAAGTATATGATGTATTGTGTAGGTGGAATATTTAGGTGTGATAGATTTGTGACTTTTCTTTTTATACTTTAAATTCTCCCCCTTTTGGTATTAGCAAAAATGAATATTAGATAAAAGAGTAGCTTTTAAGGGAAAGGTAATAGAAAATAGAAATGAAGAGTAAGCGGAAGCAATTTGTTGGTAATGATTGAAGTCCATGAAATAATAGGAATATGCCATAGTATGAATAAGCTCATGAAGTGACGGTATAGCTCATGTAGTAATGAAAGAAAGAACTTAAACATGAGTAAGATCATTTGAAAGTATCATAGAAAGACACAATAGTGTATAGAATTATGGAATTTTTCGGTCCAATTCTCATGAGATGAATATTTATTTAACATAATGATGTGTACATGTGATACTTAGATCAAACATATGAAGCTATTTAATTTACATGATCATTGAAATGTAGAACATAATAAAAGCACATAAAGGCAACTTTGACTTTGAAGATATAGCACAAGATGAATAGAAAACCATGTTTCTTTAGCACAAGACACTTTACAATTCTGTCCAAGGTGCTTAACCTCACAATGCTCATTAAGACTTATCAGGAGGGTAAGTAGTGCTTGGTGGAGTATCCTTGTCTTTATTTTTATTTTTATTTTTTTTATCACAGACGTTGTGATATCTTAATTGTGATATATTGTTATATTTTTTTAATTGACCAAGGATCTCCGAATTCACTTGAATCGCAAAAGATGGTGTATATTTTGTTGTGCTAACAAATCAATGTTGAAAGTTGTATTTAAGAAGTGCTATTTTATTATGTGAAAGCAATTATGATTCATGTATATATTAAATAAAAAGACATACGTATTGATCAAAAGAAGTGAACGTGATAGTTCATTATGATAGATAAACAATTTCTCATACCTAGAGGCATGCGAAAACAATTTCCAATGGTCTAAACAACTAAGTAGAAGTGTCAATAGGATGATAGCTTGGAAATGAAATCATATAAACATGTAAGTCATTTTTTAAATAAATAGCACATGGTTTGTCATCAAGTCATGAGGCGAAGCATTAATAATGACATATAACTATTGTAGATCATAAAAGGGACCCAAAATTTATATTTTAGCACATTTGGCGCTGTCGGAAATTTCCGACAGCCACTGTCGCCTGGGCGACAGCCAAAAATATAAATAGGGCATCAGACCGAGTCAAACCCTATTGTGCATCATTTCCTGCAGTTAAAAACGAGAGCAAGGCTGTCGGAAGTCGGCGACATCAATAGATCTAAGGTATGGAATTTTGTTTTTTATGTTTTTAACCCAAAATGTTTAGGGATTTTTGGTTTTTAAAGGAGAGAAGAAAGAAAATGTAGTTTTCATGTTGATATGTGATGAATGGTTTAGGGTTTGAAGGTTTTTTTTTTTATTTTAAACATGTTGATTTAGTTTAAAACAAGTGGATCGTTGCTAAAATTTTTTATTTTTGTTAAATTTCTTTTTAATTTGGTGATGAAGATTTCCATTTGTTCATTTCCCAAAGGATTTTTGTAGATCTAGTTTAGAGAAGAAGGTGGAAGATGATGAATAGTAAAGGATTTGTAGAATATGTTGATTTTAAAAAAAAATATATAAATTTTTTTAAAAACTTGATGTTGAAATAACATTTATTTTGAGTAGATCTGGAAGTATATGTAAAAATTTTGAGAGAAAATCACTTGGAGGGCTGTCGGAAATTTCCGACAGCCACTGTCGCCTGGGCGACAGTGTTCCAGTGCACAATGTGATATCTTGTTTAATCAAAATTTTTGTATTTTATTGCAGAATGGCTTCCAGTTCCAAAGCTCGAAAGAGTACTTCGGAAGATGCACATACTTCATATCAAGTTTTTCCGGGGGTGGAGAAGGCTATTGTTGGAATAGCAAAGTATGTGGAATTTGAGTCGCCAAAGCATGATCATATCTATGATCGGCTTGCGAACGCAGGTATAATTTCAATAATCACACCAGAGGGGTTTTCTTCCTTTTTCATTCGTGAATTTTATAACCATTTGGAAGACCCAAATTTCACGGAATTGGATGGAGGAGTGAGATCAAGGATCCAAGGTCAACATGTGGAAATAACACATGTTGATCTACGAGAGGAATTCGGACTAGTGATGAGTGAGAATATGCCTGATATAGTGGAGAATTATCGAAAGGATAGAGATTGGACCCTTGTAAACATGAGTTTACATGGGAATCAAAAAAAGACTCTTACCACTGAAGTTACCTCACTTACTCCGGATGCGTTCTTAGTCCAAGATATATTAAGGAATTCAGTGATGTTGAAGAGTGGAGACACAAGAAGCATTACGGCTCAGTTGACCCTTTTTACATACTATATTATGGAGGATGAGCTTTTTGATGTGGCGGACTTCATACTCGCCCAGATTAGGTATGCGTATAGATTAAAGCATCCAAGATGGGTGAAGGTTCATACGTTGCCAATGGGGGCGGTAATACAGCGTGTACTCTACAAGAAGTATGGATGGATAGTGCAAGGTGCTTATTTGGATGATTGTTACCCGAAAATATATTATACGGGTTCAATGAAGGTGAAGAAGCCGCAGAGAAAAACTCATCCGGGGATTGAGATTAGAGAGCCGACCGTTTCTAGGGCAGGATCACTACGAGAGTCCATTGATGATTTGCGTGATTCATTAGAGGATCACAAGAGGGAAGTGAAGAAGGACCGTAGTCGAATGCAGAAATTTATGAAGTTTCTCGTCAAAGGTCTGAAGTTGAAACCAACTCCGGAGGAAGAGGCCGAATGGCAAGTTCCGGACGAAGAACCGCCACGCCAATCGGTGAGGCGAACTCGCCGTGGCAAAGCCGTGAGACGAGGACCTCCAGAAGATTGTCCAGAGAGCAGCGGGGCTGGTTATGAAGATTCAGAGTAGTTTTATGTTGCTGCTGCTGCTGGGTGATGTCAGAAAATTCCGACATCCACTGTCGCCTGGGCGACAGTGAACTTCTTTAGATTTCTGTTTTTGTTTAAAGAACTTGATGCTTAAGTTTGTTCTACTGTTTTTATGTGAACAATATTAATGTAATGACGTTGAATTTTTGTTAAGTCCTTTGAAATTTTATGTTTTGATTTTTAGAATTTTGGCTTTTTGTTTTTACATTGTTTATGTTTTTGTGATAATAATTTTTTATTTTATAGCCTTTAAATTGTGATATATTCATTGTGAAATGTCTAGAATGCCCAATTCTAGCTTAAGCATAGAAAAACGGGAATCCGGTAACGGCTTAGTGAATATATCCGCTAGTTGATTTTCCGTGCCTATAAAGTTGATTTTTATATTACCCTTCTTAATGTGATCCCTTATAAAATGATGTCGGACGTCTATATGCTTAGATCTAGAATGTAATACGGGATTGTTTGTTAAATCTATAGCACTTTTATTATCACACTTTAATTCTACACTACTTTGTTGTATGCCAAAATCTTCTAACGTTTGGGACATCCAAAGTGCTTGGGCACAACAACTACCTAGTGCAATATATTCGGCCTCGGTAGTAGAGAGGGCAACAGAATTCTGTTTCCTACTCGACCATGAAATAAGTGAAGGGCCGATAAAGTGACAAGTGCCACTAGTGCTTTTCCTATCTAAAGAACATCCCGCATAATCAGAATCTGAAAAACCATGCAAAATAAAAGAATCATTATGTGGATACTATAAACCTAATTTTGATGTTCCAATGAGATATCTAAAGATACGTTTCACCGCTTTTAAATGCGACTCTTTAGGATTAGCTTGAAATCTAGCACATAAACAAACGGCAAACATAATATCAGGTCTAGATGCGGTTAAATACAATAAAGACCCTATCATACTTCTATAAAGGGTTTGTTCAATTGAAACACCACTTTCATCTTTTCCTAATTTTAGTGAAGTACTCATAGGAGTGTTTGCATGCTTAAGGTTTTCAAATCCAAATCTTTTTAACATATCATGAATGTACTTGGTTTGACATATAAAAATTCCATCATGTTTTTGTGTAATTTGAAAACCTAGAAAATATGAAAGTTCTCCAACCATACTCATTTCAAATTCATTTTTCATAATTTCAACTACTTCATTACACAACTCTTCATTAGTGGCTCCAAAAATAATATCATCAACATAAATTTGTAGAATAATTAAATCATGATCAATTTGCTTAATGAAGAGTGTAGAATCAGCACTTCCTATTTTATAATCGTGCTTTAACAAATATTGAGTTAATCGATCATACCAAGCACGAGGCGCTTGTTTTAATCCATAAAGCGCTTTATCTAATTTATAAACATAATTTGGATATTTCTCATTTATAAAGCCAGGGGGTTGTTCTACATAAACTTCTTCTTTTATATACCCGTTTAAAAATGCGGTTTTGACATCCATTTGATATAATTTAAATCTTTTAAAACAAGCAAATGCAAGAAATATTCTAACCGCTTCTAATCTTGCTACGGGTGCAAAAGTTTCATCAAAATCTACCCCTTCAATTTGTGCATAACCTTTTGCAACTAATCTGGCTTTATTTCTAACAATTCTAGATTCATTATCCATTTTATTTTTAAAAATCCACTTAACACCAACTACAGGACGATTTTTTGGTCGTTCTACAAGATTCCAAACCTTATTACGTTCAAATTGATTAAGTTCTTCATTCATAGCTAAAAACCAAAATTCATCATTTAAAGCGGTGGAAACATCTTTTGGTTCTATTTCAGAAACAAAACAAAGGTTTGAAAATAAAACATGTAGTGATGAACGAGTACTAACCCCTTTTTGCGGATCCCCAATGATAAGCTCCTTTGGATGATCCTTTGAGAATATCAAATCACTTGGAGGCACATATCCTTCTCTTTCTTCTTCTTCTCTATCTTCTTCTCCTCTTTCTTCTTCTCTTTCTTCTTCTTTTTCTTCTTCATTTTCTCCAAGTTCTTCTTCATCATTCTCCACCAATGGAAGGGGTTCATCTTCTTTTCCTGTAATTTTCTTTTCTACACATGAAGCAAACTCATCAAACCTAACATGAATCGATTCTTCAACTATTTTTGTTCTTTTATTAAAAATTCTATAAGCTTTACTAGTTGAAGAATAGCCAATAAAAATGCCTTCATCACATTTTTCATCAAATTTTCCTAAGGAATCTTTAGAATTTAAAACAAAACATTTACAACCAAAAACTTTGAAATAAGAAATATTTGGTTTTTTACTAAATATTAATTCATAAGGAGTTAATTTTAAAATAGGGCGAAGCATTACTCTATTAATTACATAACATGCCGTGCTAACCGCTTCAGCCCAAAAAGATTTTGGTAATTTGAATTCAGATAACATTGTACGGGCTAACTCTTGAAGAGTTCTATTTTTCCTCTCCACTACACCATTTTGCTGTGGTGTGCGTGGAGCGGAAAATTCATGTTTAATTCCTAACTCCGTACAAAAAGAAATAAACTTTTCATTTTCAAATTCTCCTCCATGATCCGATCGTATGCGTTTAATTTTCAACTCAAATTCATTTTGGATACGCAAACATAATTTTGAAAATTCTGAAAATGCATCGGATTTGGAGGTTAAAAATAAAGTCCAACAAAAACGAGAATAATCATCAATCAAAACAAATGTGTATTTTCTACCTCCTAAGCTAGAAATTCCAATTGGCCCAAATAAGTCCATATGTATTAATTGAAGTGGCCTAGTGGTAGAAATAATGTTTTTACTTTTGAAAGATGATTTTGAAAATTTTCCTTTTTGGCAAGGCACACATAGTGAAGAAGATAAATTTCCATTTAGCAAAGGTAAACCTTTAATTAATTTATCTTTTGAAAGTTTTGAAATTAACTTGGCACTAGCATGTCCAAGTCGCCTATGCCATAAATCTAATTCATCATTTTTTGATAAAAAACATTTTAAAGTAGAATTTGAAAAATCAAGAAATTTAATCATATATACATTATGACATCTAGGTGCGGTAAAAACAATTTCATTTGTTTTGGAATTAATAATTTTGCACAAATTTGTAGAAGATTCAAATAAAACATTTAAACCCTTATCACATAATTGACTAATAGAAATCAAATTATGCTTTAATCCTTCTACAAATAAAACATTTGAAATTGAAAAATTTTCGTTACCCACAACACCGATGCCGATGATTCTTCCTTTTCCATTGTCACCGAATGTAACAATTCCTCCTTTCTTCATCTCCAGGCTAAGGAACTTCTCTTTATTGCCCGTCATGTGTTTTGAACAGCCCGAGTCCAAGTACCACACGTCTTCTTTGTCCTTAACCTGCCAACACACCTAGAAAGAGGAAGTGAGTAAAGATCTGGTTACCCAAGTGGTTCCACCCATAGTATAGGTAGAAGCCTTAGGCACCCAGATTTGTTTTATTTCACTTTTTCCTTTCTTCCAGCAAGAGTCCGTAGTGTGACCAAATCTATTGCATTTGGCACATGTAATGTATTTAGAAGAGTATAACTTTTCTGGACTTTTACTGGATGAGGATGCAGTATTTGATAATTTATTAATTTTAGAATTTTTAAAAGTAGATTTTCTGGACTTTTCACTGTCGCCGGCGACAGTGGTTGTCGCCGGGCGACAGCTTCCAGACGTGTATCCGAGCCCAAATCTTCCAGATTCATGGCGTTGGTATCCTAAGATCATATCCAGTGATCTTCGGCCCAATCCAAATTTTTTCATGGCTAGTATTAAGTCATGAATCTGGTTTCTCATTTTCGTATTTTCGGATACTAGATTTACGCATCTACGTTCAAAAGATTTTTTTCCCTCATGGACCTTGGAAATTGAAGATTTCAGATCTCTCTCTAAAATCTCATTCTTTTTAGTAAGTACTTTTATTGTAGAATGAGATTTGGAAAGAGATTCTTCAAGTTCATTAATTCTTCCCAAAAAGTGATCACACTCTTGGCAAGAAATATCTCTTTTTCCAATAGTCTTAATTTCATTTAACAATTTTTTGTTTTCTTTAAGTAAAATTCCATTTTCAGATTTTAGAAGATCATTATCTTTTAAACTTTTTTCAAAAAATTTGCAAGTCTTTAAAAATTCAGAGAATAATTCATAATAGGTTGGAGGAGTTACCTCAGTGTCGCTTTGGACACTGCATTCGTCATCAGATATGACGCTCTTTCCCATTAAGCAAATGTTGGCCTCCTCTTCTTTACTTGAATTTGAAAAGCTTCCATCTTCAGAGGTAGTATCATCCCAGGTTTCCGCCTTCAACACCTTCTTCGACCCTTTGTGCTTCTTTTCTTTAAGTTCTTTCAAGTACTTTGGACACTTGCTTCGAATGTGTCCTAACTTCTTGCAGTGGTAGCACTCCGGTGGCGGTCTCTCTTCCTCCCCATCGCGCTCCTTTCCTTTTTTCTTCCTAAAGGTCTCCTTCTTAAAATACTTCTTAAACGAATTTCTTCTCTCCGGATTTTTCATAAATTTTCTAAATTTTTTAACAAATAAGCTCTCCTCATCTTCTTCATCCTCCTCAGAATCACTAGTTTCTTCCTTCTTAGATTTTAGAGCCAATCCCTTCTTCCTTGGCTCCATATACTCTTGTTGTTGAATTTTTAATTCAACTTCATGAGTTTTCAAATTCCCAATGAGGCTCTCCAATTTTAAAGTCTTAAGATCATGTGACTCAGAAATTGCAGTCACTTTAGGATTGAACTTCGGGGGAAGTGATCTTAAAATTTTTCTTACCAAATCTCCATTTGAGAACACCTTTCCTAGCACCTTTGAGTCGTTCACGATTTTTGTGAATCGTGTGTACATCGTATCAACCTCTTCATCTACCTCCATTTTGAACCTTTCAAATTCAGATTCCAGTTGAAATAGCTTTGAGTCATTTACCTGCGAAGTACAAAACTGCCGCTCGTGGGTGAAGACGTGGGCAGTTGTGGTAACCGTCGAGCTGTCGCCTGGGCGACATCGATGTCGGAATTCCGACAGTGCAAAACTGTCTTTCGTCGATCTGCCGTGGAGGGAAGTAGTTGTAACTTCTCTGCTGTCGCCTGGGCGATAGTGGCTGTCGGAATTTTCCGACAGTGAATTTTTCCCACATTCAATTTTAGCTCCAGCAGCAATGTGAACATCTCATACCTGTCATCTGCACACCATTAATGAAAATAGAATCAAATACATAAGGGACTTTGTTATTATCAAACCGGAGGAGTGCGAAACGCATGCTCCAACATGCAGGGCTGGGGTTATGGTACCTTAGCTGCCATTAGTGACAGAGGCGGGTGAGTGTTTTGAGATGTAGCCCTTGGGGAATTTAGCTGATTACTCTGATTTGGACATTATTACTTATTGTGATTCTTTGTTTTTTAATACTTTCTTTCATTGATGGGTTGGCGCTGTGTAGTTGGTTTAGCCGGCAGGATAGGCGTCTTGTGGGGGAGGCTAGCTCGTGTGCTAGCGCTTCCGCAAGGCGGCTGTCCTGGGCATAAGATTCCCCTCGGCCGTTTTGTGTGTTCCGGGAGGGGGATCTTACAAATGGTATCAGCTTGCAACGATCCTGAGATAAAGAAGTCCATTAGACCACTAGGCCACCCCTGCTAGCTAGATCAGTTTGAGGACAAACTGATGCAGCGGAAGCGGTGGTGTGCCCATGTGTAATTCACAATAAGTATGTCCGCTTTTTCCTATAGAAAGTGCCAACCTAACTAGGATACCATTTTAGTCGACTTAGCAGGATAGGTCGTGACGTATCCTAGACTTATACGGATCTTGGGGATGATTGGGACAAGCAATAAGTGACCTTGAGTGACTAAGGGAAGAGTTTAGCGTAAGTGTAAATGCTGGAGACTCACACCCTGAGATTTCTACCCTAGATATGGAGTAATATTATCACCTTACAAAAAAAAATTAGGTCAATTTCAACGAGCGTGGTGCTTGTAGTCTATTACCAGCTTAGTGAGAGACCACCAAGCATGTCTTTTATACTCTACGTGGATACCTCACACTTCTATTTATGTAGAAGGTTTCATATGGAGACGATACGATAAGAATTCGGATCCAAAGAAGGCTCATGTTGGGACGAATGTGTTATATTGGTGGCGGAAGAAATTCAGTCGAAGAGATATGGAGGCTAATCTCTTCGTTTATTGGGCTAGTTATCTACCGTCTTGGATCCCTTGAGGAGTTAGAATCTTTGTAATTTTTGACATTGGAAGTTTTGATCCTTGAGAAGTTAACTCACCATAAGCAAAGCAGACTGCTAAGGCCATGTTTGGGTTGACAGGAATTTTATTAGCGAAATAAGAGAGGAAAAACATTTTTTGAAGATGATCATTTTCTTTATATTGTTCTAAGATTATGTGGTTAAGTAACGAGGAGAGTAGTAAATATGCAGCTATGTTGTGATAACATTATAACTGGGAAGTTAATGAAATTTGTGCATGCATTGCGGGTATGATGATCAACTACCCCTGAGTTTGGAAATTCTCGGTGAACGTTTCCTTTAGTGTTGTAATTATTTGACATCGAAAGATTAATAAGTGTTAGGCGGTGGAGTCAACAATATTAATATGACTTGATTGATGATTTAAAATCCTAAGAGTTTGTATAAAATAAACATGCATGCCATGGATGGTCGTTGGCAGGAATGGTAGGGCGCTTGTAATGGATTTGATTTAGTTTATCACATTGTGAAGTATGCCCTACTTTTGGTAGTCTGCATAACTCGTGTCGAGGGAAAATCATCACGGCTAGTATATAAGCGCGTCGATACGGGGATCTATAGGGTAAGAACTCTAAGTCGAGGAAGATATGCCCCTAAGGTTTGTGCCCATTCGTGTGATGAAGGTACCATATGAGCGGTGGAAGAAATTTAGCCCAAAAATGTATGAGGGCTAATCCTATTTCTTCGTTTATTGGCCTATCTAATGGACCAACTGAGGTTTCACCGGGAGTTAAAAATCTTTGCAGACTGCTTCGCTTAGCCTTGCTATAATGAGGTTTTCTCATCTAAGTCGTTACAGGTCGGCGATATTAGAATTAGGTACACCTTGATGAATGAGTCATTTTAGGCAAGGTGGATGGTTAAACACCAAGTTTTGGATTGCGTTGAGTCCCCTACCAGAATAACAGATGTGAGTACCTAAAGGATGGTTATGTCTTTGCTCTGATCGAAGGTTATGCAGAGAAGTGGACCAAGGAGAAATGGCGATCTAAAACCTTTTGGGAAATACACCGAGGTTGTCGGATTTTCATACATGAACTCCTGGATAAATCATATAGCTGGGTAATTGAGGATATGAACACACCCTGCTGAGTGCCAATTAGGACCTTTGGGGTGACGTTGAGTAAAATTTAGCGTGATTTAGATGTATGTTAATACTATGTGAAGGATGCGATGTTGTCCCAATGTGATGGTAAGGACTTGGTGGTAGTCTTTGGGTTCTGGTAGCACGAGTTCCATCGTTAGAACCTCATGGGTGTAGTTATGTAAAATCTTGAATCCTCTTGATAGTGTTGTAGTGCCTCTCAGTGATCAATGGTCGATCCGACGACCGCGCGACAAATTTTGGGGGACGCCTTGAAATTTGTTGAGTTGGAGTTGTATTTGATTGTTGATCAAAGAGGTGTGCTTAAAAGTGACATATTTAGGATAATTGGTTTAAATCGTAGCACTCATAGTGCTAAGGTTGTACAACGTGGTTGTTAAGTTATCAAATTCACAACAGTGGTGTCTATGCACTGGTTTGCGTACATATATAACGATATTGTAAAACAAATAAAATTACCGAGGATGTGTGTTGGAGACTCATGGCAGACAATATAGATGCGGGGCAACCGTCGATGGCACTTGCAGTAGGGATCTAGTGTTTTGGAGGTCCGGGCATACAAGGTGTGAATGAGTTAGTGGTTTGGCAGTTTTTGTTGGTTCATGAAACCTGTACAGCGATAGATGTTGGTAGCGGTAGCCTGTTGTATCGTGGTTTATATATAAATAGCCTGCTTGATGTCGTTCACACCAAGTCCTTGCTAAACGTTTCCTTGTATGTTGTGTGCTTGAGATTAGATCACAACATAAGCAGTTAGACTGATGTAGTGGTTTTTGAAATAGTGTGTGTCATTATTAGTTCGTGTGACTTCACAGGGCAAGAGTGCGCATGCAATCTAGTTCCTATGTGTAAATCGCAGCAATTGAGAATGCATATATAAGCTTGAAATTATTATGGACGAAGTGCCCATGAATGAATATGATGAGTATGTTTTACTCTCGTTCAGAAAATCCTCATAGCCTCAACCAAAAATTTCGGGGACGAAATTATTTCTTCGTTTATTGGATTTGTAACATCCCGATTCGAGCTAGACCCCTTGTGCGCGCTTTTGAGTCACGCGAGTTGACTCGGGCTCGGGTTGTACTGAGGGCCAGGCTTGCAACTGAGCCGGGGAAGTGCACTCGACGAATGCGGCGAGTACCAGTTCTATTCTTTGTCCCGATGTTTGCTGTATCGGGATCCGAGCCGCCCGGAGAGCATAACTTGAGCGATAAAACTCGAAGGAGGCGTACCGCCTCGAAGGAATTATAGTGCATACGTTAGCTCAAATGTCATGGTGTTCAAATAGCGTATATATGAAGTCGACCAAAACAGTCGCCTTGAGCTACGCGACGCCTCAAATATGACTATTGTGCAAATGACCGCATAATCGGCCTTAGTTGATTTTGTTAGACTCGTAAAGTTGATACCAGTCAAACGAAGTCGACTGCACTCAATTCCGATGTGTATCGGAGAATTAGTCGCGTCGACGCGACTTTAAGTAACCTATTTATCCAAAGCGGTGAAATCGAGCAAACGGCCTCGGTATTCACCCCAGTTAGTTTTGCTAGACTCGTGAAGCCTATACGAGTTCAACAAAACTGTCTGCGCTTGATTCTGATGAGAATCGGCGATTTTATTAATGTGGTCTGCGAATAGCATATTTATCCAAAATGGTGAAATTGACCAAACGATCTCGCAATTGACCCTAGTCAGTCTTGTTAGACTCATAATAATAGTACGAGTTCAACGAATCTATCCGTTTGCGATTCCGACATAATTTGAACAATTTTGCCGTTTAAGTCAAATTAGGCCGTAAATGCTCCGGAGAGCGTAATTTGAGCAAACGAACTCGGAATTGATCTCGGATCGTCCCGATGGATGAGTGTCAGCGATAAGATCGTAACGAGCTCGTCCGGGACAAATTACGCGTCCTCTACGACATTGTGCGAGTGTTTTAGTCAATAATAATAATAACCCTACTATTATTATTATGTTAGAATTTATATATATATATATATATATATATCTAAATGTTATTATTATGTAAATGTATATATATATATATGTTAGTGTTAGGTTAGAAGGAAAAAAAAGACTCGATCCCTCTCCCTCCCTCAGCCGCCAAGCCATTGCCGATCCCTTGCAGCAGCCAACTCGCGTGCCTCCCTCCTGCCCGACGGAACAGCGACTCCTTCCCCATCTCCGGTCGGCAAGACCTCCTCTCCGGTTAGTCCAACCTCCGGCGCATCTCCTCACGTCAAGCTCGCCTCGGCCGCAGCCCCGTCAAGCCCTCTCACTCTGTCTCTACAGCCATGGCTGATCCAAGCTCCAACCACCTCCTCCTCCGGCGAGTCCGACTCCGGCGCATCTCCTCCTCCGAGCAGCTCTCCCCTCTTCGACGAGTTGCTGTGCCGAGCAACCCTCCAGCCGATCTCCTCTCTCTAAGACCGGCGACCTCCTCCTCCAGCGAGTCCGACTCCGGCGCATCTCCTCCTCCGAGCAGCTCTCCCCTCTCCGACGAGTTGATGTGCCGAGCAGGCCTCCAAGCAACTAAGCTTCACACTTCTTTCGGTGAATCTCCACTCCAAGTGAGAAAGTGGCGAGATCCCACTCGAAGTGAAAGAACTCCATAGTTAAGCGTGCTCGGGTTGGAGTAGTACTGGGATGGGTGACCTCCTGGGAAGTCCCCGTGGTGCATGCTTGACTATCGAGTTTAGCTCATCAAAAGGGAGGTTGTGGCCACCAACAACCCGCCAGTGGGCGGAGAAGGGTTGGGGTGCTTGGGCTGCAGCCCGGTAGCGATGCCAGCTGAGGACAGATCGTGGACTGGGTCCCGCTCGAACGCCAAAGCTGGGTCGTAACATAAAAAGTGCACTTTTGTAACGGTACTGGCCAGGACCGTCAACACATGACCTACAAGCCCAGTACCGCCGGCACCGACGGCCCAGGACCGTCAACAGACCTACTGGCACCGCCCGTTCAGCCTCACCCCGAAGGGTTAACCACAAGCCTGCAGGCCGTGCACCCCAACCCCTCTCTGGCCCACCACAGGGCCCAGCGGGTTGTTGGAGACATACAGTCTCCCTTCGGTGAGAAGTGAGCCAGTTAAGCGGCGGCACGTGGACTTCCCAGGAGGTCACCCATCCCGTGACTACTCCAGCCCGAGCACGCTTAACTACGGAATACTTTCACTTCTCATCATCAACTGAGTTGCAGCTCAGTTGATGATGAGAAGTGAAAGTATTCCGTAGTTAAGCGTGCTCGGGCTGGAGTAGTCACGGGATGGGTGACCTCCTGGGAAGTCCACGTGCCGCCGCTTAACTGGCTCACTTCTCACCGAAGGGAGACTGTATGTCTCCAACAACCCGCTGGGCCCTGTGGTGGGCCAGAGAGGGGTTGGGGTGCACGACCTGCAGGCTTGTGGTTAACCCTTCGGGGTGAGGCTGAACGGGCAGTGCCAGTAGGTCTGTTGACGGTCCTGGGCCGTCGGTGCCGGCGGTACTGGGCTTGTAGGTCATGTGTTGACGGTCCTGGCCAGTACCGTTACAACATGTATGTTCCATGTATTAATTAAGTATTTTAAGTGATTTAAGTGATTTCTAATTATCTTCTCCCCCTTTGATATTATCAAAAGTAATGAATAGAGACGAGGAAGGAGTATCATAGAGATGTGGTAGAAAATAAGAAAGAATATAGGGAAAGTTGGAGTACACTAGCGGAAGCTTTGTAAGTGATATGATATCGAGATATGAAACCTTAGAGATGAGGCCAAGCATTCTAGTTATCTGTTATCAATATACATAAAGCAAATATACTTAACCATTATGATATTCAAGTTCAATTATCAGAGAAAGACACATTAGCAGATAGAATATTGAATCGTTTCGGTCCAATTTTCATAAGAAGAAATTTTATAAATAACAATGAAGTATAGTAGTGATACTTTGAGAAAATATACATATAAATATATTTAAAATATACATGATCATGGAATTGTTAAACATAACATAAATATACATAAAGCCAAACTTATGAACTTATAGAAACTTTGCAAGTATACATAAAAGGACCATTTTGTTTTTGCATAACAAGACACTTTACAATTCTTTCCAAGGTGCTTAACCTCACAATGCTCATTAAGACTTATCAGGAGGCTAAGTAGTGCTTGGTGGAGGTTCCTTTTCAATTTTTTTAATTTATTTCTTTCAAATTTTTTGGCAAAATATATGTTTTGCATTTGAATTTGTTTTTTCTTATATTTATATATGTGCAAGGCCAATGCTCTGGATGCTGAATGAAGGAAGCATAGTTATGTGCACATAAATCAAAATGGATTCTAGGGTCTGCCCTCTCTGATGTCTTTGGCTTTGATTTGAGGGCATGATTCCGCAGCAAACGTGACGGTATAAGGGGCCACTATTTCAGTGGTAATCTGTGAGCAGCCACTTTGTGCATAGAGCCAAAGGTTAGGTCTGTTTCCAATCTTCCCCCGCCCATACCCCCAATGATTGGGGACTATATGGGTTCTGTTGTTGTTGTTGTATGTAAAGGATCTCCGAATTCACTTGCATGCAAAAAATGGTATAATGTGAATAAGTGCAAAGTAGCAAAGTTGAAGGTAGCATTTATGAAATGTATTTTGTTATGTTCGATCAATCATGATGTATGTATAAAATAAATTTTATTCACATGTATTTGCAAAGTAAGTGTTTGTGATTGCTCATTGTCATAGATAAAAGATTTCTTATACTTAGACGCATGCGAAAACAATTCTTAATTCCTATATGAAAGTGTCATTACAATGATAACTTAAGATTGAACATCATAATCATGTGTTAAGCTATTTTTATGAAAAATAACACATGAAGAATCATTTGTGCAAGATTAAAAAATTCTCATATGAACATTAATAGAAACAGGGAATGAAAAAGCTAGAGAAGAATAGAAGTTTATTTTTGGGAGCTGTCGGATATCCGACAGCTAGATGTCGTCATCCGACACCTCTAAAAAGATAAAAAGAATCGTTTGTCTTTCCACCGATGCCTCACTTCACTTTTAGGACATTTTCTGAGATCTAGAGCTCCAGGTCGCCGAAAAACTTTAGATCTAAGGGGAGGAACTTTGATTTTTCAAGTTTTGTTTAAAAATTTTCAAATTTTTTGTGATTTTGATATTCCTCTTGGTTTTCATTGAGTTTTTGTGAAGAAAAAATGTAGAAGTTTTAGGAGATCTAGGCATTTTAGATCTTGGTGTTCAAAAGAGGGTTTAGATCTTGTGATGTTGATATAGAGAATAAAAATTAGAACTTTGAAATTTTTTTTATAGGAAGAAGATGATGAATAGTGTTTTTCACCAAAGTTTTGATTTATGTGTGAATTTGTGATAGTAAGAATGTTTGTGAGATGAATTTTCGGAAGTATGATTTTTAGCTATCGGATATCTGACAGAAGCGTATCGGATATCCGACAGTTCCAGTTTCTAAGAATTTCTTATTTCTTATACGGATATGGCATCCAGTTGGAGATCCCAAAGGAGTGATTCAGGAGATGCTCATTCTTCCTACCAAAGTTATCCGGGCATAGAGAAAGCCCAAATTGGAATTTCTAAATTTGTGGAATTTGATCTCCCGCGTCATGAACGTGTGTATTTTATGCTTGCTGAGGCAGGTATAATTATTTCTGTCATTATCCAAGACTTGTTCTCCTCATTTTTAGTATGAGAGTTTTATAATCATCTTGAGGACCCTACATATACTGATTTGAACAGAGGAGTTAGATCGAAAATCCAAGGCCAATATGTGGAGATCACTCCCTTTGATTTAAAAAGTGAATTTGGAATAGTGGAAAGTAGTAATGTTTTGGACATAGTTGAGAACTATAGACTAGAGAGAGATTGGACCTTAATGAACATGTCTTTGCATGGAAATTCTACAAAGAACCTTATAACCACTATGACGACATTGTCAGACGATGCTCATCTTGTTAAAGACATACTAAGGCACACGATTATGTTGAAGTCCGGTGATACTCATAGTATTATGGCTCAACTTAGTCTTGTGACTTATTATATAGTGCAGAATGAATTATTTGGTGTGGTCGATCTTCTTTTGTCTATGATTCGCTATACATTCTGCCTCAAAAATCCTGAGTGGAAAAAGGCACATGCCCTCCCTTTGGGTGCGATTATCCAGCGTATTCTATTCAAGAAATACGCATGGATAGATCAAGACTTTTATGTTGGAGATTGTGTCCCGGATATATATCAAACGGCGGGTATAAAGAGTAAGAAAAATCAATGGAAGCCGCCTACTATGGAGATGAGAGAGCCTCCTATTTCACGTGGAGGGTCTATGCGGGAGGTACTCGACTCTTTTCAAACAAAGTTGGATAGACACATTGATGATTTTCAAGAGCATAGAAAGTCTTTTGAGGAACACAAAGTGGAGGTGAAGAAGGATCGGACACGGATGCAGAAGTTCATGAAGTTCCTTGTTAAGGGACTAAAATTAAAACCTACGCCTGCTGAAACCGCTGAATGGGAAGTGCCTATGGAGGAGGAGCCACATCGCCAATCAGTTAGTCAGGCTCGACATAAGAAGGCAGTGGTAAGGAGACCAGTTTATGATCTTCTAGAAAGCAGTGGAGCAGGCAGTCGAAATGAGGAGGATTCGGATTGAAAATGACTTCTGGGAGCTAACGCCATCCGATATCCTACTGTCGCCATCCGATAGCTGCCCAGCCCAGATCTCTCCTTAATTTTGTGAACTTATTTTATGAGACATTTTAAGTACTCTTTTATTAAAGTTCTGTAATAATTTTTAATATTTGGACATGATTTATGTTGGTGAATGTCTATGTTTTGTTCGTTTAAGATTTAGTTTTTCTTTTTAAAATGTATAGCTATTGTGATGTTTTTAATTTTATAGGTTATAAGTAGTGATATAATCATTGTGAAATGTCTAGGATTCCCAATTCTAGCCTAAGCATAGAAAAACGGGAATCCGGTAACGGTTTAGTGAATATATCCGCTAGTTGATTATCCGTGCCTATAAATGAAATTTTAATGTGGTTATTTTTAATATGATCTCTAATAAAATGATGTCTCACATCTATGTGTTTAAACCTTGAATGATGGAGCGGGTTGTATGTTAAATCAATTGCAATTTTATTATCACACCATAATTCAATAGTTTGTTGTTTAATATTAAAATCTTCTAATGTTTGTTTCATCCAAAGAGCTTGTGCACAACAACTACCAAGTGCGATATATTCGGCCTCGGTGGTTGAGAGGGCAATAGAATTCTGTTTCCTACTCGACCAAGAGATAAGTGAAGGGCCTAAAAAATGACAAGTGTCACTAGTGCTTTTCCTATCTAGTGAACAACCGGCATAATCGGAATCAGAATAACCAAATAAAGTAAAATCATCACTGTGTGGATACCACAAACCAAGTTTAGATGTGCCAATTAAATATCTAAAGATTCTTTTAACCGCTTTTAAATGAGATTCTTTGGGATCAGCTTGAAATCTAGCACATAAACAGACTGAAAACATAATATCTGGTCTAGATGCAGTCAAATATAAAAGTGAACCTATCATGCCTCTATATAAAGTTTGATCTATAGATATTCCATTTTCATCTTTTCCTAATTTTAAAGATACACTCATAGGAGTATTTGCTTGTTTGAGATTTTCAAATCCAAATCGTTTTAAAACATCATGAATATATTTTGATTGGTTAATAAAAACTCCATCATGTTTTTGAACAATTTGAAATCCTAAGAAATATTTTAATTCTCCTACCATACTCATCTCAAATTCACTTTCCATCATTTTTACAACATAATTACACAACTCTTCATTAGTGGCTCCAAAAATAATATCATCAACATAAATTTGTAAAACAATTAAATTATCATCAACTTGCTTAATGAAGAGTGTACAATCAACACCACCCATTTTAAAACCATTTTGTAATAAATATAAAGTCAATCTATCATACCATGCTCGTGGTGCTTGTTTTAAACCATACAAAGCTTTTAGCAATCTATATACGCGATTAGGAAATTTTTCATTTATAAATCCTGGGGGTTGTTCAACATAAACTTCTTCTTTAATCAACCCGTTTAAAAATGCAGTTTTAATATCCATTTGCAACAATTTGAATCTTTTATGACTAGCAAATGCAACAAAAATTCTAACGGCTTCCAATCGTGCTACGGGTGCAAATGTTTCATCAAAATCTACCCCTTCAATTTGATTATATCCTTTCGCTACAAGCCTATCTTTGTTTCAAGTGACCCTAGAGTCACTATCTAATTTATTTTTTAAAACCCATTTGACTCATACCACTGGATGATCACTAGGCCTATCAACAAGAGTACAAACTTTATTTCTTTCAAATTGGTTAAGTTCTTCATTCATAGCTAAAAATCAAGATTCATCATTTAAAGCGGTGGCAACATCTTTTGGTTCTATATTAGAGACAAAACATAAATTTGAAAAACTTTCATGTAAACTAGAACGTGTACGTACCCCACTTGATGGTTCTCCAATAACAAATTCTTGTGGATGATCTTTTGAGAACCTTAGCTCGGTTGGAGGTACATATCCTTGTTCTTCTTCTTCTTCAACATCTTTTTCGTCTTCTTTCTCTACTTTTTCTTCATCATCATCATCATTTTTCCTCAGATTTTGTTCCACATCTTCTTCATTTTTCTCATTACATGCAACTTTAGTATTTTCTACACAAGAAATATTTACATCAAATTTTACATGAATAATTTCTTCAACCACTTTAGTACGTTTATTATAAACTCTATAGGCCTTGCTAGTTGAAGAATAACCAATGAAAATTCCTTCATCACATTTTTCATCAAATTTACCTAAGTTATCTTTTGTATTCAAAATAAAGCATTTACAACCAAAAACTTTAAAGTAAGATACATTTGGTTTTCTTTGAAAATAAATTTCATAAGGAGTTAATTGTAATGTAGGACGAATCATAACACGATTAATAATATAGCATGCAGTACTAACCGCTTCGGCCCAAAAATATTTTGGCAACATAAATTCACAAAGCATAGTATGTCCTAATTCTTAAAGTGTTCTATTTTTCCTCTCCACTACACCATTTTGCTGTGGTGTGCGAGGAGCGAAAAATTCGTGTTTTATCCCAAATTCATTACAATATGAAATAAATTTTTCATTATCAAACTCTCCTCCAAGATCTGATCTAATGCATTTTAATTTTAAATCAAGTTCATTTTGAATACGTGAAATTAGTTTTATAAATTCATCAAGAGCATCAAATTTTGAATTTAAAAACAGTGTCCAACAAAATCTAGAATAATCATCAATAATAACAAATGTATATTTTCTACCTCCTAGACTTTGTGTAATTGGACCAAATAAATTCATATGTACTAACTGTAAAGGTCTAGAAGTAGAAATAACATTTTTGCTTTTAAAAGATGATTTAGTAAACTTTCCTTTTTGGCATGGTGAACATAATGAAGAAAGCTTTCCATTCAAATTTGGTAAACCTTTTATTATTTTATTTTTAGAAAGCTTTACTATGCATTTAGCACTAGAATGTCCTAGTCTCCTATGCCATAATTCAAGTTCATCATTCTTTGAGATAAAACATTTAAGTGTAGAATGAGATAAATCATGAAAAGTTATTGTATAAACATTGTTTATTCTTGGTGCAGTAAGTACAATTTCATTTGTTTTGGAATCAATAATTTTGCAAAGGTTTGAGCTAGAGTCAAATAAAACATTTAGATTTTTATCACATAGTTGACTAATAGAAATTAAATTATGTTTCAAACCTTTAACATATAAAACATTTGAAATTTTAAATTCTTCGTTACCTACTACTCCAATGCCTTTGACTTTACCCTTGCCATTATCTCCAAATGTCACTGTTCCACCTTTCTTCATCTCCAGACTAAGGAACTTTGATTTATCGCCCGTCATCTGTTTTGAACAGCCAGAGTCCAAATACCACACGTCTTCTTGTTCCTAGCCTGCACGCACACCTAAAAAGATGATGAGAGTAAAGATCTGGTTACCCAAGTGGTCCCTCCCATGGTATAGGTGGAAGCCTTAGGTACCAGGATTTGTTTAACATTAACTTTTCCTTTCTTCTAGCATGAGTCTGAGATGTGACCAAATCGATGACATTTGGCACATGCAATGAATAGTGAGGAACCATTCTTTAATGGTTTCTCTGGACTCTTGCTGGAGGAAACATCATTATGTGTGGACTTAGAAAAAATTTTATTTTGAAAAAGAGGTTTTCTGAACCTGGAGCTTTCGCTGGCGACAGCAGCTGTCGGAATTTTCTGATAGCTTCCAGAGCTTCCAGAAACGTATCCTAGTCCAAATTTTGCTGACCCATGGCATTGGTTGCCTAAAATCATATCCAGAGATTTTTTCCCAACACCAAATTTTCCAATTGCTATGTTCAATTCATTTACTTTGGACTTTAAAATTGAATTTTCTTTTACTATCATGCCACATCGATTTGCAATATTTTTCTTGTAATTCTCTAATTGAGAATGAGAAGTTTTGACAACCTTTTCTAAGTCCTTTTTCTCTTTTAGAAGTTGATCAATTTTTTGATCGGACTTAGAAATAGTGTTTTCAAGTTCTTTTATCTTTGTCGAAGAGTGATCACACTCTTGACAAATTACCTTCTCGTTCCCAATATATTTCAACTCATTTGATAACTTTTTATTTACTTTCAAAAGATCTTTATTTTTACATTTTAAAAAATCGATTTCCATTAGGCTTTTATCCAAAAAATTTTAAGTTTTCATAAATTTAGAATATAAATCATCATAAGATGGAGGAGTTACCTCAGTGTCGCTTTGGACACTGCTATCGTCGCCTGATGACGCATTTTCTTTCCCTATCAAGCATACATTTGTTTCTTCTTTATCTTCATCGCTTGCTTCACTTGAGCCTTCAGAAGTTGTGTCATCCCAAGTCTCCGCCTTCAGAACCTTCTTTTTGAACTTCTTATCGTGCCTCTTCTCTTTCTGCTCTCTCAGATATTTTGGGCACTTGCTTCTTATATGTCCAATCTTTTTGCAATGATAGCATTCCGGTAGCGGACGTTCTTCTTCATCATCCATTTTTCCTTTGCCTTTGTTGTAGGAAAAATCCTTCTTTTTGAATTTTTTTTTAAATGAGTTTCTCCTCTCAGGATTTCTCATAAACTTCTTAAAGTTCCTCACAAACAGTCCTTCTTCATCTTCCTCACTTTCTTCAGTCTCACTTTCAATTTCCTTTTTAGATTTCAACGCCAAGCTCTTCTTTTTGGGCTCCAAATTGTACTTTTAGCTTTGAATCTTCAACTCCACTTCATGGGTTTTTAGATTCCCAATGAGGCTCTCCAATTGTAAGGTCTTAAGATCCAGTGACTCAGAAATTGCAGTCACTTTAGGATTGAACTTCGGGGGAAGTGATCTTAAGATTTTCCTTACTAAATCTCCATTGGAGAAAACCTTACCCAGCACCTTTGAATCATTCACGATTTTAGTGAATCGTGTGTACATTGTATCAATTTCTTCATCCACCTCCATTTTGAATCTTTCGAATTCTGACTCCAGTTGAAATAGCTTTGAATCATTTACCTGCGAAGTACCTTCATGAGTAATTTCTAAAAGATTCCAAATTTCAAATGTAGTATCACATGCACAAACTCTATTAAATTCAGTGCGATCTAGTGCGCAAAATAAAGCATTCATGGCTTTTGCATTGTTTTTACATTTTAATTTATCATTGTCATCCCACTTGTCTTTGGGTTTGTCCATAGTTACATCTCCTACAACAATTGTTGGGGAAGTATAACTCATCTCGACCATATTCCAAACTTCTATGTCGAGAGCTAATAGAAAACACCGCATTCGGGTTTTCCAATAGTTATAGACTGTGCCCGTAAAAAGTGGTGGCCTACTAATTCCTTGCCCCTCAACGAACGCGTGATCATTGTGCGTCATTACTCCCGGTGGTAAAACCGTTTTGGAGTAACCTCGCTCTGATACCACATGTTGGATCGTGTGACGCCCTTAAGGGGGGGTGAATAAGGGTGTGTTTAAATTATAATTTTTAACTTAAGAATTTGTAAACAAATTTTACTTTTCTAAAAATTACTTATAAAAAAAAATTTCAAACCAATGTAATTTTTAAATTAATTCAAACACAAATTTCTAAGTTAAAGATTAAGCAGCAAAATTTGCAATTAAAGAAAAAGTCATAATTTTTTTAATCATGAAATTCACATACAATAAAAATGATCTTAACAATGCTTAAGATCAAGGCACAAATATGATAATAAACTTTTAACAATTTGAGTTTACCAATCCTTCTCCCAAGGATCGGAAGACTATCACTTGTCTCTCCCTAGACCAAGCCCAAGCATATCCTCTAGATCTTCCCAAGATCTAGACGTAGCACACAAGGCCACGATTTCCTACCAATCCACGCAAGGACTTGGACGCTCCGCACAAGGAAGCGATTTTCCCATAAGCCACGCAAGGACTTAGACGTCACGCACAAGGAGACGATTTCCCTTCCAATACAAAGTGAAATGTATATAAATGAAAATACAAAATCAAATGAAGAACTCCCTAGAAATTTAGATCTCTGAAAGGAAGGTTGAAGCCTCGAGATGATCGTTGATGTAGAAGCGCGTCCGATCTCGTCTTCAATTTCAAACCTTCTAAGCACAAATGGGAGTTGATGAGGTTCTGGAGCTCTCTGGTTCGTATGCACTCAGGAAAGGACTTGGAGATGTGAAAGCTTGAAAAAAAATGAAGTTCTGAGCCCTTTTGTATAAAAGATAGATAATGTCATCCATTAGCTAGCTATCGCCAAAATCCGATAGCTCCAGAGGTGCCATGTGTCCCATGTATTTGGCATTTTTGCGGAGAGTGGCGATTGCGATTGAGTCGTGGTTGAGACGTGGGCTGTCGGATATCCGATAGCACTATCGGATATCCGTTAGCTTGCATCACTGCTGCACGCCGTAGAGTTACGGGAAGATCGTGCACTGTCGGAAATCCGTTACTGCTGTCGGAAATCCGATAGCTCTAAAACGTTGAGTAGAGATCGGAGAATGGAAGAAATCATGCGCTGTCGGATATCCGGTACTGCTATCGGAAATCCGATAACTCCAATTCCTGGAAAATTGGTATTTTGCTTCAATTGCAAACATGTTATTCTTGCACTGGTTATCTGCACACCATTAATCAAAAATAGGATCAAATACATTCGGGATTTGTTATTCTAAAATCGGACGAGTGCGGAACGCATGCTCTAACAGTTCCGGCTTGGTCTTCCTAAGGAGACTCCATTAAAGCTCACACGAGAAGCTCTATTGAGCCTTCATCTCTCCTATTGTGATCTAGGACGCTAACACCAAGGGAGAGGCGGCGGAAGTCACCATATTTTACGGCCATGGATCGCGGTTGCCTCCTCGGCGGCATGGCGGTAGTTGGCCAAGCTCCAAATCTCCCTCCTAGCTTTGCTCCTTCAAAGATTTCCCCCAACTAATTTCCCTGAAGTGAGAGGAAGAAGAAGGAGGATAGGAAGAAGAAGATGAAGATAAGAAGAAGAAGACCTATCGGGTAATCAGGCCAGCAGCTCTTTTGGTTAAGAGAGAAGAAAGAGTACATTAATGAACATTTAATGAAATCCCCAAGTTCCAAGACTTGTGTCAGCCATTTATTGACATTAATTTCACTTCTAGCCTAAAATATAAGCATTCAGGCTTTATCGGGCGACGGGAAGAAAAATGCCCAGAATCGTTGAACGGGAACAGTCATTTCATCGAGCGCTACATTTTTTGTCGATCGTCGATCGACTATAAATTCATCAACCGCTGAAATAATATATTTCGTCGAGCGCTGGGATTTTTGTCGAACGGCGCTGCTACACTTCGTCGATCGCAGCTTAAATATAATTCATCGATCACAGCTAGGCAATATCTTCGTCGAGCACAGCTATGCAATATTTTAGTCGAACTAACGACGACAAACTCTGAGATCGACGAATGCTGAGAATTTCGTCGAACGGCGGCAACAACAATATTTCCGTCGATCTGCGGCTAATATCTTCATCGAGCGCAGCTATGCAATATCTTAGTCGAACGCTGCCCCTTATAATTTAGTCGAATGCTGCCTATTATAATATCGTCGATCGCAGGAATTCGATAATTCGTCTAACACTGCTCCCCTTCGACGTTCGTCGAACGAAGCTGTCCTTCGACGTTCGTCGAACGGAACTGTCCTTCGACGTTCGTCGAACGGAATTCTAAAAATAACATTGTTATTACAGAAATATTGTTATTCCATTCCCAAATTTCCTACAGCAATATTGTTATTCCTCTCCCCCAATTAATCCAAATCCGAGCACGCACTAGAAAGCCCAAAATCGGGTAGTCAAAACGTCTCCGAGTGGTCTAGCGCGAAATGGGACGTTACAAATCCAATAAACGAAGAAACAATTTCGTCCCCGAAATTTAAGTTGAGGTTAGGGGGGGTTTAGATCCACATGATTATCCAACATGTAATCAGCCAACATTACCCAAACTAAAATGATAATAGGAACTAGGAACACTGCTAGCACACCCCAAAATAATACTATAACAGCAGCCCCTCCACTGAACAATAAATGAGGAGCATAAACAAGAAAAGAGATCTGCCAACATAAACTCCCAGACAACCAAGAAAAGCAACAGAAAACGGGGGAAAAGGAAGAGTTTATTTTAGGATGAACCAAGGGGAATTCTCATAGCTGCTTAATATACAACCAAGGAAGTTCACCAAACTCTCACTAAATCAATAACTGTTAGCATGAGTCAAAAAATAAATTTATCAATCTCCCCTCTTAATCCATAGCAGCTAATCAATAAGCCAAGAAAATTAGATTCACCAAACCTCCCCTCATCATAAACCATGGTAGCTACTAAGCAAATCACGAGACTAACATCCTAAAATGGCTTATAAAAACATCATCCTAACACCCATGAGAAAGATCATAGCAGCCCCATATTGAGATTTAAACTCCCAACTGATTAAGCATAGCAGCCCAAACAAAATTGAAACACTCGACTGATTTAAAGCATAGCAGCCCCTGAATTAAAATCCTGATTAGATTAAATATATATAGCAGCCCCCAAATAAAATCCCAACTGGACTATATATATAGCAGCCCCAAACAATAAATCCAGAATTCTATAAGACAGCCCCGAAATAAATCCAAACAGGAATGATATATAGCAGCCCCTAACTGGAATTATACAACCCAGCCCCTAAATGAAATTTCATAAAACAGCCAGCAGCCTTAAACCAAAACTGAAGCATAAACCAGACAGTCAATATAACCCCCAAGAAATCTGCTAGCATAACCCCAAGGGGACTACTAGCCTACATGAACTAAAAAAAATAAAGCTGCTAGCATATACCCCAAAAAAATGCTGCAAACAAGAATTGGACAAAACTGCCAGCAAAAGCCCCCAAACAACAAGAATTCGTGTGCATGAATTAAAGCTAGGCAAAGAGAACTGCCAGCATAAGCTTCCAACCAACAGAGATCGGGAGCAGGGATTTAGAACACCAACTGCTAACAAAACCCAAACAAATCGGGTAACAGGAAATCAGACAATGTTAACATAACCTAAACAAAATAGCCACGATCGATAAGGAAACAGAAAAGAGGTGAAGGGGGGAGGAGAAGAAGAGTTTTCTTGCCAAATCGTGCAGAATGAGGAGGAGACGAGAAGTAGAATGAGGAACCCTAGCTGCGATACCGACGAGAGAAGAAATAAAAAGGTCGGTAGAAAATAATAAAACTCAAACACCTCATCAAACATATATTCTCCTCCACCGCCTAACAGACATTTATTATTATCTTTTCTTATGAGCAACCCAAAATTATCTCTATTAGCCCACGTATAATTACATAACTCAATTAACATGATATTGGTACACCAAAGTAACATCGCTTTCATTCTATCTGCCGTCGGCGTTGTCAAATAATAATGAAGTCGTCCTTCATCATAAACATACATAGTATTGCATGGAAAATGTTGACACTGGTTTATTTCTATTTTCATAATCGGGGTTGCATCACGTAATAGCTATAACGTTGACCCTTAGGGTTGACGTAAATATTTTTGGGTTTCTGTACAGAGCCTTTAGAGGTCTACCTTGTCGAGTCAATACAATTACACGTACACCTACCTGTACGTATAGAGACATATTCATATCTTCTTAAATAAGTACATTCAACTTATCCTCAATATTCAATTCACGGCGTGTCTCAACACCCTTGACGCTCTCACCCATATTGAGAGGTTATCACGAATCCAATCATCATTGTTCACGTACTATTTGAACAAACAGGATCTACGGGAAAACGAAGTCGGTACGTAACTAGCCCAATAAACGAAGAGATAAGCCCCCATATCTCTTCGACCGAGTTTCCTCTGCCACCAATATAACACATTCGTCCCAAAATGAGCCTTCTCTGGATCCGAATTCTTATCGTAACTTCTCCATATGAAACCTTCTACATAAATTGAAGTGAGAGGTATCCACAAACAGTATAAAAGACATGCTTGGTGGCCTCTTACTAAGCTGGTGATAGATTTCAGGCACCAATCTCATTGAGATTGCCCTAATATTTTGGGTAAGGTGATAATATTACTCCATATCTGAAATAGAAATCTCAGGGTGTGAGTCTCTAGCATTTACACTCACATTAAACTCTTCCCTTAGTCAATCAAGGTCACTTATTGCTTGGTCCAATCATCCCCAAGATCAGTATAAGGTAAGGGTATGTCACGACATATCCTGCTAAGTCGACCAAAATGGTATCCTAGTTAGGTTGGCATCAATCCTATGCCAAACCAACTCTGACTGTTGGAATGGGAATACCAATTACTGTCTCGGAGTGAGCCAGCATTTGTATGTAAGGGTACGAGTTTGGCTTAGGTTGGCACTTTCTATAGGAAAAAGTGGACATACTTAATGTGAATCACACATGGGCACACCACCGCTTCCGCTGCATCAGTTTGTCCTCAAACTAATTTAGCTAGCAGGGGTGGCCTAGTGGTTTAATGGACTTCTTTATCTCAGGATCATTGCAAGCTGAGACCATTTGTAAGACCCCCCTCCCGGAACACAAGACACGGCCGAGGGGAGTCGTATGCCTAGGACAGCCGCCTTGCGGGAGCGCCAGCACACGAGCTAGCCTCCCCCACAAGACGCATATCCTGCCGGCCAAACCAACTAAACAGCGCCAACCCATCAATAAAAGAAAGCATTAAAAGCCATATATTCACAATAAGTACAAGAAAGACAGAAAGCTATACAAGCTCCTGCAAATCATCAGAGTATCAAGCTAAATGCCCAGGGGCTACATATCAAAACACTCACTCGCCTCTGTCACCGACGGTAGCCAAGGTATCATGGTCTCCGGCCCTGTCATGCTGACCTGACTATCCTCCTCCAGCACCGTGCACTGCTGCTCTAAGGTACACTCCTAAAAGAGGGACGTAGCAACTGTTAGTCATAAAGACTAAGTGGCTTCACATCCGCTCCCCCGGCGACTCCAAGGCACCGGGTGGAAGGAAAGGAAGAAAAGCTGCAATATAAGCAATAATATATACAAGCAGGTGACAGGAATGGTTGTTCATATATGTCGGTTGTTTAAGTACCCAAGTACTTGCAATGGTTATAAATGCAAGTACTGGTATCAGGAATAAGAAGCACAACTAACAAGTAATATAGCAATGACAGAATGTAAGCAAGTAGTGGAAAAGTACAGAAGTAAGCAGTTCATATCGTACCTTACCTTATATGAATGTCCATACAAACTTATAAGTTAAGGTTTCCAATTCGGGACACATCATATAAAAGAGCCCATACTAATTTATATGATGGACCCGATGCGGTGCAATGCTATGATTATGAAGGATGAATGCAATGCAATGATTATGATATGATGAATTCACCCATGCATTTTGCTATGTCGACATTGACCTGTAGTTCCCACTTTTCGAGGGTAGCTAACCACTCAGGAACCTCGCATCGTGGCCAGACGGAGACTGCGGACCAGGCTCCTCCACAACTATGAGGGTATGAACACTACCAGACCTAGGCCTATGTACGCCTCAATGCTAAGAACACACAGCGGAGACCCTGCGTACTGCTCAACGCTAAGAACACACAACGGAGCTTCCAAGGATACAGAAGGGGACTTGGGTAGGTGAGCACCAAGAGTCCAACCAAATCGGTCTAGAGTCTAACTGCCGGCTTCTGTCGGTGTCACGACTAGCAAGCCAGTAGACCCGCCACAAGTAATCCCCCAACCACAAGTAATCCTCCAACCAGTGTAAGCCATGCAACGTATGCAATTCCCACGCACACCCGTGCTATCAAGCACCCAAGGACTCACAAAAGGAGCCTTCTTACCTTTCACATCATATCAGTCAACTGATGCTAACTAGCATCCAAGGCCCCCAACAACAGGGTCCTTAACATATCACTGCAAGATATAACCATACCTTATAATCCACCCCAAGCCATCAATGCTAACCATACCGAGTTATCATAACTCTTTTGCGGTGGCGAGTGTATATCATGGAAATTACTCTACAAAAATCTGTAGGACTACTTGTATACGGTGTCATATTCATATTTTACTAAATATGTAATCCCCAGCATATCACCAATATTCAATGGTCTTACGTACAAATCACAACGTGTTTCAACACGATTAAAGCTATCAACCTTATGGAGAGGTTATCACCAATCTACACCATCCAATAGATTATCAAGCGATATGAACATTAATTCATACATGTCCTTTTTACGATTCAACATACATCTACAATTGAAGGTTCATTCAAGGGGTCATCTTAACAGAAATAAATCTGAAATCATTATCACAAGCCAATGCTAGCATATACATGATTCATACAAAATTCTGGCCCAAACAGGCTTCACATTCAGCCTTTATATCCCCTTCAAGTAATGAAATAACACGACAATAACTTTAATACTACTTAATCATAAATTATGAATTTCAACAGGGATGTACATATTGTTATCACCTATGTCTCCACCAATTTTCATGAGCATCCAACCAATATAATAAGAGAAATCCACAAAATACTGAGATCGGAAGTGTTATGACACAGTTTACTAAAACTGGATTTCTGGGTGCTACAGTTGTCCAAAAATTATGATCCACCCCAATTTGGAAAGCTAACATCAAGGGATACAACATTCATGTTGAGTCCTAAACCCAGATCCATGTGGGTCCTATCAAAAATCTTCTCTGAAGTCAACTGCAGAAATTTGGACAGCAAAACCGCATGCATTAACCACCTCCCAGCTTTCTAGACAGTCCACTCGACTGGGCTTTTAGGGAGATACAGGTCACTTCAGAAAACGGGTAACCTATCGTCGGAAAGCTCTTTCCGAGGGCTACAAATTTCATGTTGACTCCTAAACCCAGATCCAAGGGGGTCCTATCAAAAATCTGCTCTGAAGTCAACTGCAAAAATGTGGACAGCAAAACAGCATGCATTGACCACCTCCCAGCTTTCTGGACAGTCCACTCGACTGGGCTTTTAGGGAGCTACAGGTCACTTCAGAAAACGGGTAACCTATCGTCTGAAAGCTCTTTCCGAGGGCTACAACTATCATGTTGAGGCCGAAGTCTAATTCCAGTGGGGTCAAGCCTAAAAATTGGCTTGAACCCAGCTGCACACAATTTTACCCCTTATTTACCAAGTGAAATGTTGTAAATTAAGACTTTCCTTAGCCAGGAGCTATTATCAACTTTATTACATATTATACAATAAAAGAAAAACCTATTTAACAGAGTATTATTCATCATCTTCCCCAAACATGAATTAGGTCATTTCACCTTTAAAATCCCTAAATAGCATTTCCCTCACTCTCCCTCAACGACCATGGGTTTGCCCCAAATCAAATCCCATCTCTTCTTCTTGAAGAGAAGAAATGATTCCTACAACCTCGCGGCGAACGATGCCCTAAATTTGAGGTTCCGGCTTGGTCTTCCTAAGGAGACTCCATTAAAACTCACACGAGAAGCTCTCTTGAGCCTTCATCTCTCCTATTGTGATCTAGGACGCTAGCACCAAGAGAGAGGGGGCGGAAGTCACCTTATTTTACGGCCATGGATCGCGGTTGCCTCCTCGGCGGCATGACGACAGTTGGCCAAGCTCCAAATCTCCCTCCTACCTTTGCTCCTTCAAAGATTTCCCCCAACTAATTTCCCTGAAGTGAGAGGAAGAAGAAGGAGGAGAGGAAGAAGAAGATGAAGATAAGAAGAAGAAAACCTATCGGGTAATCAGGCCAGCAGCTCTTTTGGTTAAGAGAGAAGAGAGAGTACATTAATGAACATTTAATGAAATCCCCAAGTTCCAAGACTTGTGTCAGCCATTTATTGACTTTAATTCCACTTCTAGCCTAAAATATAAGCATTCAGGCTTTATCGGGAAACGGGACGAAAAATGCCCAGAATCGTCGAACGGGAACAATCATTTCGTCGAGCGCTACAATTTTCGTCGATCGTCGATCGGCTGTAATTTCGTCAACCGCTGAAATAATATATTTCATCGAGCACTGGGATTTTCATCCAACGGCGCTGCTACACTTCGTCGATCGCAACTTAAATATAATTCGTCGATCACAGCTAGGCAATATATTCGTCGAGCGCAGCTATGCAATATTTTAGTCGAACTAACGGAAGCAAACTATGAGATCGACGAATGCTGAGCATTTTGTCGAACGGCAGCAACAACAATATTTCCGTCGATATGCGGCTAATATCTTCGTCGAGCGCAGCTATGCAATATCTTAGTCGAATGCTGCCCCTTATAATTTAGTCGAACGCTGCCTATTATTATTTCGTCGAACACAGGAATTCAATAATTCGTCTAACGCTGCTCCCCTTCGACGTTCGTTGAACGCAGCTGTCCTTCGACGTTTGTCGAACGGAACTGTCCTTCGATATTCATCGAACGGAATCCTAAAAATAACATTGTTATTACAGCAATATTGTTATTCCATTCCCAAATTTCCTATAACAATATTGTTATTCCTCTCCCCCAATTAATCCAAATCTGAGCACGCACTAGAAAGCCCAAAACTGGGTAGTCAAAACATCTCCGAGTGGTCTAGCGCAAAATGGGATGTTACAGGACGTGTGTCCAAACCTATGACAGTTTGCACATGATATAATGGGGGTTGAGACCCTTTTCTGGAATTTTACACTGCTCTTACTGGAAGAAGTTTGTTTTTTTGAATAAATAGTAGATTCTTTATATGAGGGTATACCGTCGGCATTAGTGGCTAGCGTCGGGCGGTAGCTGTCACTTTGATATCCGAGTCCAAATTTTCCAGAACCATAACACTGGTTTCCCAAAATCATGTTCAGAGATTTTTGACTGATTCCAAATTTTTGATGGCCATATTGAGGCCATGGATTTGTTTTTTAAGAGATGAGTTTTCTTTTACAAGCATGACACATTTATTTTCAATACCTTTTTGTTATTTTCAATTTGTAAGAGAGAGATTTTTAGTTTTCTCTATAAGTCCTCCTTTTCTCTTGTAAGAGTTTTGATTTGACAGAGGGCCTTAAAAAGAGAAACTTCAAGACCTTTTGCCTTACATAAGGAGTGTTCACACTCTTGGCTTGAAACCTTTCTCTTTTCTAAAGAAATTATTTTTTAGTAAGCTTATGATTTTCTTTTATAAGAGATTCATTTTCATGATTTAAAATAATCCTATCTTCTATACTTTTATCATAGGCTTTACAGGTTTGAACAAAGTCATTATAAATTTCTTCGAAGGTGGGAGGAGTTACCTCAGTGCCACTAAGAACACTGGTGTCATCATCGTTGTCTTTTGCAATGAAGCAGACGTTTGCTTCCTCCTCGTCGCTTGACTCAGATCCGCTTGAATCTTCAGAGGAAGAATCATCCCATGTTTTGGCTTTCAACACCTTCTTTTTCTCCTTCCCTAAGTTTATAGGGACCTAAAGTTGGCACGAGATCTCTACCTCATTGTTGTTAATGTGATTACTTGGAAGGAAGAAGTATAGGCGGTAGAGAAGGCCTTTAAATATTTGAAACATCTCAAAGTGTCATAGGAGACATAAGAAGTGGAGTTGGTAGTAGGGTAAGGAGATTCAGGAAGTATCAAGGTGAGGATGGAGCAGTCAGAGGAGGATAAGAAGTTGGTGTTCTGCCTCCAGGACAACACCGACGTCTTCGCATGGAGTGTAGTGGACATGCCTAATATGGATGTTGATGTAATCTTCCATTTCCTCAATCTTGATCTAAGATCTTGCCCTATATTCTAGAATAAGAGAGGAGTGGGGACAACATTGCTCGGGTCCATCCATAAAGTGGTGCAGAAGTTACTCGTCATGAGGTTTGTTTCTGAAATGCAATGTCAAGGATGAGCGTCTAATGTTGTAATGATTAAGAAGATTGGGGAGGGAAGTGGGGATGTATATACATATTTCATTTCTCAATTATGCTTTCTAAAAGGATTATTATTCTCTATTTCGAATCAATGCATTGGTTGATTTAGTGAATGATTTTATTGTCATGAAATTTCTCAATACCTTTTTAAGGATATTAGAAAATCCAAATGCACCCCGACGTATCCAACACTTCCTTCAACACAAATTATGGTTATTATTGTTACAAGATGATGCTCTTTGGGCTACACAATGTAGGATCAACATATCAACAAATGATGGACTGCGTGTTCAAGTGCCAAAAGGGATGAAATCTAGGGTCTACATAAATGATCTCTTTGTAAAGAGTAAGAACATGGAAGATTACTAGGAGATCTTGCAAAGACCACCGCAACATTGAGAAAGTATAAGATGAAGCTTAACATGAAAAAAAATGTGCTTTTGGTACTAGGTTTGGAAAATTCTCGGGATATCTTCTCACTCCCATAGGAGTCGATCAAAACCCTGATAAACTGAAGGTTATTATTGAAATGGAGGCGCTAAAGGACACGAAAGGAGTCCAACGACTAACAAAGAGTCTTGCTCGACTAAGCCAATTACTACCCAAGTCTGGAGAGAAGTGTTCTTATTCTTCAAGACTCTCTAGGACAACCAGAAGCTTGAATAGGCCAAATAGTGCGCGGAAGCGCTCCTTAATCTCAAGAAACAATTGATTGGGGCTCCCTTGTTGCAGATCCCATGGGTTGTTTATGATCACTTACGATACCTTGGAGTGGGTGTAGAATTCATGATCTTGGTCCTTGTTTGAGAGGATAAAACGTGGTAGATGCCGATTTATTATGTAAGCAAGGTCCTGAGTAAGATGGAGACTAGGTACCAAATCTTTGAGAAGTAGGCAAATGCCCTTTTCATCTCTGCCCGAATGCTTATGCCTTACATTCAGGAACATACTATCAAAGTGGTGATCAATCAGCCCATGCGGAACTTCTCAAAAAGAGTGGAGAATCTAGGAAGACATGCCAAATGATTTGTAACACCCCAATTTCCCATTAATTATTGATTTTGGGGACTCTTGAGGTTTGGAATGAGCCTATGCAACCATATCAAATTGTGGGAGATACATGATCCAATTTGAAGACTTCTTAAGACTACATAACCGTACCAAGCCATTTACATAAAACTTATAGCACCAAGGAGATTGCTCTTTGGAAGGGGATAGCCGATCAGTGAGCAATCAATGATCATCGACCGCTGGGTTCGATTGATGATCGCATTTCAATGACCGATGGGTCCGATTGGCGATTTATAATTGATATCTACTGGGTCTAATCGGTGATTTTTGACCATTGAGTCTAACTGATGTTCGTTAACCGCCGCTAGATGATCACTGAGTGACCAATGACTGGTCGGGTGCAAGGGTGAAATTGATTATTTATGTTCATTTTGAGCCGTGGATCAAATGATTTTTAATCAAATGGCAAATATTCCTTCCTAACCCTATTATGTCATGATAGAAAAGATTATGGCTCATTTCTTTTCATCTGGGAAGTTTGAGGGAGGGAGATGAGAAGAGGAGGATGGACATTTAGGGATTAAGAGTTTTTACCATTGTAGATGATTTGGAGTTCCAAACGATAACCCCATGCTAGATCTGAGAAGAGCTCTTCATACCGATCATCTTCCTACCACTTTTACAAAGTTTCCATGGTGTGATTGTGACACCCAGTTTCATTCATTAGAGAGCTTGGGGTAGGACTCAGATTGATTTCTTGCCCTCTTCGTTGCATATGGTGTGATTGTGGCACCCAGTTTCTTTAATTAGGGAGCTTGGGGTAGACACAATCCATTGCGAACCACTGGGGTGTGGTATTGCGACCCCTGCATGCTTGATGTTTAAGTTAGAATTTGGGATAGACATTTTTTGTGAAGCCTAATCGGTGCCAATGACCCGATTCAGTGATGGATGATTATAGTGTTAACGAATAATAATCCATGTATATTGCATGCGTTCGTTGAGAGATGACAATTGAGGATGGTGGTTGTCGTGTGAATCCATCGTAGGATTTAGGTCATTTGTGTATTTACACAAATTTGAGGTAACTATCTCGTAGAAGAATGCGAATGCAATGGTATTTACAGATAAGATTATGTTTTCTTGAGTGATACTCATATAGCAAATGGATGCCTCGTAATGGGACATCGCTATGATGATTTAATGAGGCGAGTTTACAATTTCAAGTATCATAATTGATTGGTGGTAGCTCCTACATAAGAGAATATGATATCATGATAATTATGTACATGTTTTGGTTATAATAAATGAACCCAAATCATAGTAGGGATTCCTCGTGGTGGGGTACGTTGTTATGATTACCTAATTCAAATCGCTATAATTTTTTTTCTTTTGATAGCAATTTTGGATGTGAGTTGATGAGGAATAAACCCAAGGTGATATGAATCTGATGAACCCATATAGCGAATTATGAATATTTTGTGATCACGGATCTTGGAGTCGTCAAGTTGTGGATTATACGTACATGAGATAGATCGGCATTGCGGGCTAGCATTGTAATAACATGCATGAGTTTGGGGTTATGGGAAAATAGACCCATTGTGGGAAGAATCTCCATGGGATGATGAATGCTATGCCATTTATAAATATACATGAGGTGATACCAACCAAAACATAATGGATTTGGGTTGAAATGATGTGAATATGATCAAGGTATATCAATCATGATGCCCAGGTTCTATTATGATGAACTAGAGGCTTTGATTAAAGACATGCTTGTGTATGTGATTGTGATTGATGAGAACGGGAAGAGGTAAAGCCATACTCACAATATGTAGTTTGGCAGGCAACAAACCTTTTGGTGACCAGTTGTTTCCATGGTGATCTAAGCCTTAAGATGAGGATGAATTGAACCCGCACCATACAGTTTTGGCATGAGGTATCTCCTCTTATATATCATTTCTCTCAGAGAGGTCATTAGTTTGGTGTGATCATCCAGACCAACAAATGTTCAAATGTCTATTCAGGCTCTTTAGATCCTATGGCATGGGTCCCCGTGAGTCTAACATGATGGTCATGACTGGTAAAAGCATAGATGTGTATTAAGGGTTTATATACCTTATGATTTGGGTTCCAAAAGTGTACTTTTATATTGCAAGGATCGTGATTAAATTGTACAATGTAGGGACGATTAGTATGATCCTTGTTTTCCTTGCTAGGTGCAATCTTGAGTGCGATGGTTATTGTCACAACCTGCATTTTTCCCACGAATTTAATAAATATTATCAGAGCAAGAAGAAAATACGCGCTATGATGCCACGTCAAGCAGGGGACAACTACCGACGCTCAGGCAAACACTCCTTACGATTATTTTATAAAAGACATATAAGTACTTGGATTAAAAAGAGAATTTTACATTTTTTTGCTTAAGACCGTGTCCCTCGGTCTGGTGGATCATCTAGTCCACCAGTGAAAAACTATACCTACGCAGCGGAAAATAGGTTCATTTAGCTTACATGAGCATGAAGGTCAACATCCCAGAAATGATATGCATATATCTACGTTTAGTATAGTAGGAAAAGATTTTCTACGATATCCAAAGTATGTGGAATTTATTTAAAATCATGATATGCAAGAATGACATTTTTATACTAATAAAGTAACTAATGCATCCTAGCATAAAGCTTCCTAGAGAGCAAGTAGGTAAACAACCTGAAAGTAACAGCAAATCAACTAGCAAGTAAACTAGCACAAGAAATCTAGAGCTATGGGTGTCAACAACTGACACGAACCCATAGAAAAGAAGGAAGAGAAACAACTAAAGATCTGCCCCTTACCTAAAAGAGAGGCAGGGCCTCGACGGGAAAGCTGAACGACGCCACTCTAACCCCTGTGACAGCTAAAGACCTGAACCTGAGACATTCATAAGAAATGAATGCCTCAGCCCAAAAGGGTGCAAGAAAACCAAGATTAGCAGCATCAGAAGTAAAAGAGTGCAGAAAGGAAACTAAGCAGATAAACATCAATAATCTTACAACAACTCGAGCCAGCTCAAACGAGTGCACTCGGTAAGAGGAAAAGCCTGCACCAGACGGTAATAGCCAAAACAATCAAAGCCCGCCACGTGTCCGCCATTGCGGCTCAGAGGTGATGGTCATACATATAATATCATAATACACATATATAAGCATATATGTTTAAGAACTTGAGACTGATCAGCTCGAGGGAAAAGCGTCCCCCAAAAGAAGGCACTGCGACGGTGGTATCTTCCACTAACGCCCGCAGCCCAAAATCGGGTCGTGGTCCTTTATCCATTGCCACCCAAAAACCAAATCCGAGTGGTGGTACTCTATCCACTGCCACCCAAAACTACCCACCGTGCAAGGCTTAAGACAAAGGTTCTAAATAATCAAATTAAGTTTCAATTAAGACACGGGACGTAACCCGAGATATCAGCACCATAACACCCTAAGGATAGGGTCACAAAGAAATAAACACTACTCAACGATTCATTTGAAAACACTTGGTGAGTCCAAACTTGACTCCCAACGAACTTCTCATAACAATACGACGAATAAGGCACAAAACAATACCATAACCGGTTATCAATCAAATACCGGACAACTCAAAGAATAAAACATAGCTTCATCTAAAAGTCTCAACGAAAAGACTAAAATGCTTGATAACATCGCTTAAGATACCCGGGATTACCCGGCGAAAGAACATATAATATATGAGGAAACAATTCAGAATAAGTGAAGAAATCGACGAGAATGACTTATATCAAAGTGGAAGAGAAAGACTTATATCAAAGTCGACGAGAAAGACTTATATCAAAGTCGACGGGAAATACTTATATCAAAGTCGACGAGAAAGACTCATATCAAAGTCGACGGGAAACTTCATAAAAGAAGAAGAGGAAGAAATTGCACTATCTTAGGGCGAGCAAACTTTTCTAAACATAGGGAAGTCTTATCAGACTACCTGGTAACATAACTATACAGGTATAGAAGCTATCCAGATTCCAAGAGGGATGACAGCAGGAATCAAGAACCCAGAACACCGATCAAGACCCCAAAAGGGAAATACAACAACCACTAACCTAAAATCAATAGGTTAGGCAGACGAGGAAGAAGAAAGGACTGAAATGAAGGACTTTCAATCACCCAGCAAAATCAAGCCAAGGGGACAACTACTACTTGAAGGACACAACCAACAAGAGAGCCTAGCATAACTAAGCTTCAGGAAACAAAGTCATTAAGGAAAAAGACCGTCATTTGCAGCCCACAACCACTAAAAAGCAATCTTTACATTCAATCAGATAGCTAAGACAGTGAGGAGGAAGCATTACCCATCACTGAGAAAGTTAGCACAAAAATTTACATGGAAGACTGAGTTTGAAAAGGTTTAAAATACTCAGAAATAAAAGGCAGATTACACAGAGAGAACTTCTAAACAATTCTATGGTATAAACAGGAATCAAAATGCACAAGAAGAAACTTGATTTCCGAGAATACGCAGAAAGCGACTTTTCTGAGAGAACCTATAGAGCAACCAGGAAGACCACAACGAAACTTCACTTGCACAAAAAAAAGGGGAAGAAACAATCAAAAAGACATATATATGTATATCTATTATATATATGTATAAAGAAGATTTAGAGTTCTGAAGAAATACACGAGCCCAGGGAGGGGAAAAGAGCAAATAAATGAACTCAACAGCTAGGATACTAGTGCGAGATTATGAGTGATTTTGTAATTTAGCCAACGATTAAATAATAGCCGAACTTGACAACCGTATTCTCTTATACCCAGGATCGTATAACCAAAGCAATTAAATGCCATATAGCAAGGATAAACTTGAGCTATGAGTCGACTACACAATTTGAATTATTGAGACTCACAATCCGAAGACGGTCCACCAGTCATATAACAACAATTGAACAAAATATCAAAATATGGATTTTTAAAAAAGCAGCCCCCACATTAAAATTTCAGAATAGAACTATATGAATATAGCTAATAGAACCACATGTATAAAAAGCAGCCCCAAGGATTCACTGAGGTTATACCTAGCAGCCCAAAAAAAACGGCCCGAACTATAACAACAGCCCCAATGAAACAATAGGTAGCAGCCACAAACATAATTCTGATAGGTCTAGGATCATATATAATGCAGCCCGGGATCAGGAATAACAACCCCCTCAAAAAGGAAAGGAGAATTATATAGATAGAGCAGCTCCCAGATAATTCCAATTAGAACATTTGTATACAGCAGCCCTAAATAATTCCCATTGGAATATTTGTATACAACAACCCCCCTCCAATTAAAATCCGACTGGATACTAAATAGCAGCCCCCAACCGAAAATTACAGAACTTTGCTAACCAAGATAGGGAAAATTTCCATAAACTACAACAAAAGAGAAAAAAATATAGGGAACCTTGCTAACAACCAAGAGGAAACACCCCAAACAGCCCAAAATTTTGCCAACAAAAAACTAGAGGATCAAACCCCTGATAATCCAAAACCATTGTCAACAAAATTAGGGGTTCAACCACTAGAAGACCCAGGATACTACCAATCAAGGAAAATGAGTCCAGAAAAGAGATGGAGAGGAGGTAAGGGAAGGGTTTTCTTGCCTCAAACAGCGATGCCCTGCCGAATCGCGACGAGCGAGGAAGAAGCCTCCCGGATCCTCAACCCCCGCGACGAAGACAGCCCCGACAACCAAGATCCTTCCACCTCCGACAGCTCCGACGCTGCTCGACACCGACCCGACGCAGCCCTAACCCTCAACGACTCGCCGGCGCTCCACGGGACAGGGAGGAAAAGAAATGAATCGGCTCTTTATTATTTTCCTAATCTGCTAAAGGAATGCAGATATAAATCCCCCCCCCCCCCCCCCCCCCCGCTTTTTTTTATTTAACTTATATATATAAGTTTTTATATAAATATACCCTTTATATACATGCATCTATATACATAATTGTATAAATATAACACCCTACACAAAACCACCCTATAAAAATTTCATGCATGCATACACATATGAATATATGTATTTATAATTTTGTATACATTTATAATAGTATGTTTATATATAAATTTTTATACATGCTTATAATTACATATATATACATACATACGTATATATATACATCGGCGGACCCAATATAGGCCGAGAAGGGGCGCCCGCCCCCCCCTCAAAAAAAATCGCGAACTGCTAGGGCTTGGGGTCTGCCGCTCCGTTCTCTGCGATTCTGGGCTTGCTAGGGCTTGCGACTCTGCCGCTTGCGATTTTGGGGGCTGCTCTGCCGTGGTTTTTTGGGGGCTGCAATTTTGGGGGCTGCTCTGCCATGGTTTTTTGGGGGCTGCGATTTTGGGGGCTGCTCTGCCGTGATTCTTCTTCTTCTTCTTCTTGGGGGCTGCTTGCGATTTCAGATTTCTAAAGAAATCTGATTTCAGATTTCTAAAGAAATCTGATAAGAAATCTGAAGATTTCTTAGAGAAATCTGATTTCAGATTTCTTAGAGAAATCTGATTTCAGATTTCTTAGAGAAATCTGATCGATTTCAGATTTCCTTTAGAAATCTGATTTCAGATTTCTTAGGAAATCTGATTTCAGATTTCCTAAGAAATCTGATTTCAGATTTCTAAAGAAATCTGATAAGAAATCTGAAGATTTCTTAGAGAAATCTGATTTCAGATTTCTTACTCATTTAACGCGGTGTGTGTTTCCCAAGATTAAGTCAAAAAATACACATCACCCAAAAAATACACATCAGCCAAAAATCTGAAATCTGATTTCAGATTTCTTACAGAAATCAGATTTCTGACAGATTTCTGATTTCTGATTTTTTTTGTGAGAAATCTTGTGTGCATTTTTTGGGTGATGTGTATTTTTTGACTTAATCTTGTCTTTGTCTTGTTTAGGTACAAATCGTTGTGTTGCACACCTCCACTGTGAAGGGTCGATTTGGAGCTCCAATCGTCGAGAGAAACACGCGCCAACTCAAGGGTAATGACTCTTGTTCCCCGGTTTTCTGTTTTACTTTGCTTAGGAGGGCCACCCGCCTTCAATTGGACGCGGTGTGTGTTTCCCTCGGTTCATTTCGAACCTCCGGGTCGATTGTGTCCGTCCCCGGCATATTTTTTGCATTAGTAATCCAACGTGCGAATCTGGATTTAGGCATGCTGTGTGAAGCCTACCCGTGGCGGTAAGCCCGGATCGGTGATGTTTGTAATGTGCATGGCGATTAGCCTTCAATTGGAGGTTGGTGTGTGTATGAATCTTATACAATTTTTATTTTTCAGAATGGAAAAGTATTTTAAAAAGAAATTTAAATCAGATGAGCAACATAATTCTGGTGTCCCAAGTATTGAAGTTATTCCAAAACCTAGTGTTGAGGTTTCAGAGGAGAAAGAGAGTGTTGTTAAAAGAACTCGAGAACAATTTAAGTTAGATGAGTTAATTGCAGATCCTGGATTAAGACCAATGATTTCTGATTATCATGTGAATATACGAGATCAAGTTCGAAGGGCTTATTGGCTAAAAGGTCTGTGCCAAACAAGAAATCATAATTTTCAGTTTACTAATTATGGTAAAGATGCAAGGCGTTTTGTTGCAGATTGGTTTAACTTACATGTAATTGGTTAGAGTACAGTATTGCAAAAGATGCTGCATTTTGCCTATGTTGTTATTTGTTTAAAGTTGAACATGGAGATCAAGGAGGTGGAAACACATTTGTCACTACGGGTTGGTCTAATTGGAAGAAAAGTGAAAAATTACAAATGCATGTAGGCTCTCATGCTAGTGCACATAACATAGCATTGAAGAAATGTCAGGATCTTATAAGGCAAAATGCTCAAATTCAGGTTGCATTATCTAAGCAAACAGATATTGCTAAGGCAGAGTATCATGCCCGTTTAACAGCATCTATTGATATTGTTAGATTTTTGTTGAACCAAGGTCTTTCATTTCGAGGTCATGATGAATCCGCGACATCTAATAATCAGGGAAATTTTCTCGAGCTCTTAGAATGGTTGGGAGAGCACAATGAAGATATTGCAAAAGTCACCTTACATAATGCTCTGGAAAATAATAAATTAACATCACCTCAGATTCAGAAAGATATAGTAAATGTTATTGCTTGTGAGATTAGAGAGGCCATAGTTGAAGAAATCAGTGATGACCTATTTACAATATTAGTTGATGAATCTCGTGACATATCAATTAAAGAACAAATGGCAGTTATTTTTCGTTATATGGACAAGACCGGAAGTATTATTGAGTGTTTTTTTGCTATCGTTCATGTCAATGATACAACAGCTCTATCATTAAAAGCAGCAATAGATATGTTATTCTCTACTCATGGTTTGACACTTTCAAGACTACGTGGACAAGGATATGATGGAGCAAGTAATATGCAGGGGGAATTCAGAGGCCTTAAAAGTTTGATATTAAGAGAAAATGAATCTGCATATTATGTACATTGCTTTGCTCATCAATTGCAACTAGCACTTGTAGCTGTAGCAAACAATGACTGTCAAATTTCTATGTTATTTACTCTGGTTAGCAATATTTCTAATATTGTTGGAGCTTCATGTCAAAAGCGAGATAAACTTAGAGAGAAGGAGATTGCTAGAATTACAAAAGCGCTGGATAATGGAGAAATTCAGAGTGGTCATGGTTTAAATCAAGAAACAAGTCTCAAAAGAGCTGGAGATACTCGTTGGGGATCACATTATAGTTCTTTAGTGAGTCTGATACTTATGTTTTCTTCAGTTGTTGATGTGCTAGATGACATAAGATTAGATGGGTCAGATTTCAAGAAACGATCAGAGGCAGCTGCTATTCTAACTTTTGCTCAAACATATGAATTCTCATTCAATCTCCATCTAATGAAGCATATTTTAGGAATGACGAATGAATTATCACTGACATTACAAAAGAGGGATCAGAATATAGTAAATGCTATGCATTTAGTCAAAATTTCTAAACACCGTCTGCAAAAATTTAGAGATGATGGTTGGTTTGATTTAATAAAAGAAGTTACATTATTTTGTGTGATTCACAAAATAGAAGTATTAAACATGGAGAAAAACTTTAAAGCTTTGGGTAGATCAAGACGAAAGACAGAGGAAAGAACTAATCTGCACCATTATCGTGTTGATGTCTTTTATGCAGTTATTGATTTGCAAGTGAATGAATTAAACCATCGGTTTAATGAAGTCAACACAGAGTTATTGATCTGCATGGCTTGTTTAGACCCAAGTGAACAATTTGCAGCGTTTGATATACAGAAGTGTATGTGTCTTGCCAAATTCTATCCATCAGACTTCTCTGAAATGCAGCTTATAAGTCTTCAAAGTCAGCTTGAAACTTACATTTTAGATGCATCATCCCGAGCTGAATTTTTGAATCTTACGGGAGTTAGCGATCTAGCAAAACAATTTGTTAAGTTCAAGTTAGATATAACATATCCTCAGGTTTTCAAATTGATTAAATTGACATTATTACTGCCAGTTGCAACAGCTACAGTGGAAAGAGCATTCTCCAAAATGAAGATTATCAAGTCACGTTTACGCAACCGAATGAGTGATGATTGGTTTAATGACAGCTTATTGACCTACATTGAGAGAGACAGATTCAAATTAATTGAAAATGAGTCAATCATCAAGCGATTTCAAGCAATGAAAACACGTCGAGGGCAATTATGATTGATTGTAAGGGAATGTTAATTTTTATTATGCATTAATATATTATTTTTGTGAAATATATGTTAAACATTAATTTCCGCCCCCCCTAAGCAAAAATCCTGGCTCCGCCACTGTATATATACACATTTACACACCTATATCCGCAATTACGCCCCCATCTAGAGTTAAATCGTCGGACGACGACGACTACGCTCCGAAACGGTAACGCCCCTACGCATCGACGCCCTGAATTAAAATTTCGTTTTAAATGATTATAATTACCTCCATTTAAAATAAATATAAGAAAATCTGGGGCGTTACAGTCACCCCACCAAGAAGGAAGTTTCGTCCCAAAACTTAGAACCGAAACTTTAGAAAACAACGAATGAAAAGAGCCAAGGGAGAGGTAAGCTCACACTCGCTAGATAGAAATGCTAACCGAAAAGGGCTAGGAAAACAGATGCGCATAAGATTACCCACAAGGAAAAGGACATTACCAAGACTCGAAATGTCCAAGCCGAGAACAGAAAGCAGATCGCAGAACATCCGACTCGCAGATCCCCAACTAAAGGAAACCTAAAAAAAGATCAGCCTTCGAAAACACCGATCTACCACGCAACTGATCAAGAAAAACATCAATATGAGGCAACGACTATCTTCCCTAGATGGTCACCTTGATCAGTCCTCGATAATCGACACCCAATCTCACCGAACTAACTTTCTTCCTTACGAACAAGACGAGAGCACTCCAGGGCAAGGAACTAGGCCAGAAGAAAGCCACACTGCAACCACTCATCTAACTGAGTGCGCAACTCTCGCAACACACGCGGGGCCAAAGGGTACGGTGCCTTAGCAATAGGACGGGTACCCGACTCAAGGTCAGAAACGAACTCCTCAACTCTCACAGGTAGAAAAAACCAGGGGGATTAACGGCGAAGACATCCGCAAACTCTCGCACCACAGGAAAAATCTTTGATACACATCAAACTACTACCAGTTTCTAGCATAGAAACAAGGTAGGCAAAACAACCAGAAACTAAAGGCTCCGAGCACACACCGCGGAAACAATCGGGGAAACATTGCGCGGAAAGCCAAACAGGCTCGAGGGTTTACCGATGTCCAGTGTAAAGACCAAACGCTTTACCATGCGTTGGATAACAACATCAAACCTGGACAACCAGCCCAAACCCAAAATCACAACGAAAACTCCAGGTCTAGCACCTTTAGATTAGCAAAAGCTAAGAAACCACCTAAGAGGGTAGGACAACCCTAGATACCCTAATTCGACACCACGAAGCCACCAGAGGGGAACTTAACATTAAACGGATCGCCAATCGAAACGAGGGTCAAACTACGACGCTCTATAAAAGTCCTAGCCACGAACGAGTGGGTAGCACCAGAATCGAGAAGGACGCGCGCCTAACGATTCTTTACCTTAAATTCTCCTATAAAATTGGATACGCAACTAATCGAGCGAAAAAAATCTAGTACAAACGCTGAAAGCTAAGAGTTAGATTAGAATCTAACCTGAAATCACCTGTGGGGAAAAACTGCTCAACAACCGATAACCTAACAATGACCGCCTGCGAAGCTCTATAGCCAAAACATCGAGTAAAACTCAAATAAAAAAGAAGGCAGGCTCAACATCCTCTACCTTAACTCGCACAAAATTGAGATAACAAAAATCCAAATCCACATTCGCAAGCCAACGAATAAACTAGGTCAAAACCTTAACCTGAAAACACCTGGGCAGAAAAACTGCGCTTGTTTCACAACCATTTGCCTCAACAACGCCTCAATACTCCGACGCAACTCCTTAGTCACTGCCTCACTAAGCGCACCTAAGGGTTCCCCCTCTAACCGGAGAGCCGACTCCGACGCACCACGCTCTGTAGTCACCGACTGCAATTACGAACAATCACCTCACTACACCTAGCTCAAGACGCATAAACTAGGAATTAGAATCTCCTAACTCGATACAGATCAGAAAAGAGCAGATACTTGCTCTTGCTGTTACCTTGCTCTGGAAATTCATGAAATGATGTTATGCTTAACTTAGGATGATATACCATCATCCTATCAACTCCTGTGCATAATATAAATGCGTGAATGCCAAAATTTTATTTCAAATCATGTGTGTACGAGCATCATCATGTATGTCTTTAGCTTGGCACGTGTGCTCATGTTATGTTATGATGTGCATGCAGTGCTATGCAATCTAAAAAGGCCTTAATGCATGCTATGAGCGACGTACACATGCGATCTTATGCATCCCATACTACCTATTATCGCATGTAACGAAAAAGAAAAACTAATGGACACGCATGCGACCTACGTTATGCATCTCATACTACATAACAGTCGTATGTTGTCACCTATGAGGATCCATATACAAACACATATTATGCATCCCATACTACATAATATGCCCTGTATACTTCTTATCATGCTATGAGTGTAGTGTTCATGCTTCAGCCAAGACATACTGATGACCCTTCGGTGTGTGTATGCGATGAATGACGATTCTCACCAGGCGGTTAACCGGGCAACCAGACTAGCACAGCAACCTGGCTAACCTCCCTCTGATACCAACTGTCACAACCCGCATTTTTCCCACGAATTTAATAAATATTATCAGAGCAAGGGGAAAATACGCGCTATGATGCCACGTCAAGCAGGGGACAACTACCGACGCTCAGGAAAACACTCCTTACGATTATTTTATAAAAGACATATAAGTACTTCGATTAAAAAGAGAATTTTACATTTTTTTGCTTAAGACCGCGTCCCTCGGTCCGGTGGATCATCTAGTCCACCAGTGAAAAACTATACCTACGCAGCGGAAAATAGGTTCATTTAGCTTACATGAGCATGAAGGTCAACATCCCAGAAATGATATGTATATATCTATGTTTAGTATAGTAGGAAAAGATTTTCTACGATATCCAAAGTATGTGGAATTTATTTAAAATCATGATATGCAAGAATGACATTTTTATACTAATAAAGTAACTAATGCATCCTAGCATAAAGCTTCCCAGAGAGCAAGTAGGTAAACAACCTGAAAGTAACAGCAAATCAACTAGCAAGTAAACTAGCACAAGAAATCTAGAGCTATGGGCGTCAACAACTGACACGAACCCATAGAAAAGAAGGAAGAGAAACAACTAAAGGTCTGCCCCTTACCTAAAAGAGAGGCAGGGCCTCGACGGGAAAGCTGAACGACGCCACTCTAACCCCTATGACAGCTAAAGACCTGAACCTGAGACATTCATAAGAAAAGAATGCCTCAGCCCAAAAGGGTGCAAGAAAACCAAGATTAGCAGCATCAGAAGTAAAAGAGTGCAGAAAGAAAACTAAGCAGATAAACATCAATAATCTTACAACCACTCGAGCCAGCTCAAACGAGTGCACTCGGTAAGAGGAAAAGCCTGCACCAGACGGTAATAGCCAAAACAATCAAAGCCCGCCATGTGTCCGCCATTGCGGCTCAGAGGTGATGGTCATACATATAATATCATAATACACATATATAAGCATATATGTTTAAGAACTTGAGACTGATCAGCTCGAGGGAAAAGCGTCCCCCAAAAGAAGGCACTGCGACGGTGGTATCTTCCACTAACGCCCGCAGCCCAAAACCGGGTCGTGGTCCTTTATCCACTGCCACCCAAAAACCAAATCCGGGTGGTGGTACTCTATCCACTGCCACCCAAAACTACCCACCATGCAAGGCTTAAGACAAAGGTTCTAAATAATCAAATTAAGTTTCAATTAAGACACGGGACGTAACCCGAGATATCAGCACCATAACACCCTAAGGATAGGGTCACAAAGAAATAAACACTACTCAACGATTCATTTGAAAACACTTGGTGAGTCCAAACTTGACTCCCAACGAACTTCTCATAACAATACGACGAATAAGGCACGAAACAATACCATAACCGGTCACCAATCAAATACCGGACAACTCAAAGAATAAAGCATAGCTTCATCTAAAAAGTCTCAACGAAAAGACTAAAATGCTTGATAACATCGCTTAAGATACCCGGGATTACCCGGCGAAAGAACATATAATATATGAGGAAACAATTCAGAATAAGTGAAGAAATCGACGAGAATAACTTATATCAAAGTCGAAGAGAAAGACTTATATCAAAGTCGACGAGAAAGACTTATATCAAAGTCGACGGGAATGACTTATATCAAAGTCGACGAGAAAGACTCATATCAAAGTCGACGGGAAACTTCATAAAAGAAGAAGAGGAAGAAATTGCACGATCTTAGGGCGAGCAAACTTTTCTAAACCTAGGGAAGTCTTATCAGACTACCTGATAACATAACTATACAGGTCTAGAAGCTATCCAGATTCCAAGGGGGATGACAGCAGGAATCAAGAACCCAGAACACCAATCAAGACCCCAAAAGGGAAATACTACAACCACTAACCTAAAATCAATAGGTTAGGCAGACAAGGAAGAAGAAATGACTGAAATGAAGGACTTTCAATCACCCAGCAAAATCAAGCCAAGGGGACTACTACTACTTGAAGGACAACCAACAAGAGAGCCTATCATAACTAAGCTTCAGGAAACAAAGTCATTAAGGAAAAAGACCGCCATTTGCAGCCCACAACCACTAAAAAGCAATCTTTACATTCAATCAGATAGCTAAGACAGTGAGGAGGAAGCATTACCCATCACTGAGAAAGTTAGCACAAAAATTTACATGGAAGACTGAGTTTGAAAAGGTTTAAAATACTCAGAAATAAAAGGCAGATTACACAGAGAGAACTTCTAAACAATTCTATGGTATAAACAGGAATCAAAATGCACAAGAAGAAACTTGATTTCCGAGAATACGCAGAAAGCGACTTTTCTGAGAGAACCTATAGAACAACCAGGAAGACCACAACGAAACTTCACTTGCACAAAAAAGGGGAAGAAACAATCAAAAAGACATATATATGTATATCTATTATATATATGTATAAAGAAGATTTAGAGTTCTGAAGAAATACACGAGCCCAGGGAGGGGAAAAGAGCAAATAAATGAACTCAACAGCTAGGATACTAGTGCGAGATTATGAGTGATTTTGTAATTTAGCCAATGATTAAATAATAGCCGAACTTGACAACCGTATTCTCTTATACCCAGGATCGTATAACCAAAGCAATTAAATGCCATATAGCAAGGATAAACTTGAGCTATGAGTCGACTACGCAATCTGAATTATCGAGACTCACAATTCGAAGGCGGTCCACCAGTCATATAACAACAATTGAACAAAATATCAAAATATGGATTTTTAAAAAAGCAGCCCCCACATTAAAATTTCAGAATAGAACTATATGAATATAGGTAATAGAACCACATGTATAAAAAGCAGCCCCAAGGATTCACTGAGGTTATACCTAGCAGCCCAAAAAAAAACGGCCCAAACTATAACAGCAGCCCCAATGAAACCATAGGTAGCAGCCACAAACATAATTCTGATAGGTCTAGGATCATATAAAATGCAGCCCGGGATCAGGTACAACAACCCCCTCAAAAAGGAAAGGAGAATTATATAGATAGAGCAGCTCCCAGATAATTCCAATTAGAACATTTGTATACAGCAGCCCTAAATAATTCCCATTGGAATATTTGTATACAGCAACCCCCCTCCAATTAAAATCCGACTGGATACTAAATAGCAGCCCCCAACCGAAAATTACAGAACTTTGCTAACCAAGATAGGGAAAATTTCCATAAACAACAACAAAAGAAAAAAAAAATATAGGGAACCTTGCTAACAACCAAGAGGAAAGACCACAAACAACCCAAAAATTTGCCAACAAAAAACTAGAGGATCAAACCCCTGATAATCCAAAACCATTGTCAACAAAATTAGGGGTTCAACCACTAGAAGACCCAGGATACTACCAATCAAGGAAAATGAGTCCAGAAAAGAGATGGAGAGGAGGTAAGGGAAGGGTTTTCTTGCCTCAAACAGCGATGCCCTGCCGAATCGCGACCAGCGAGGAAGAAGCCTCCCGGATCCTCAACCCCGGCGACGAAGACAGCCCCGACAACCAAGATCCTTCCACCTCCGACAGCTCCGACGCTGCTCGACACCGACCCGACGCAGCCCTAACCCTCAACGACTCGTCGGCGCTCCACGGGACAGGCAGGAAAAGAAATGAATCGGCTCTTTATTATTTTCCTAATCTGCTAAAGGAATGCAGATATAAATCCCCCCTTTTTTTATTTAACTTATATATATAAGCTTTTATATAAATATACCCTTTATATACATGCATCTATATACATAATTGTATAAATATAGCACCCTACACAAAACCACCCTATAAAAATTTCATGCATGCATACACATATGAATATATGTATTTATAATTTTGTTACATTTATAATAGTATGTTTATATATAAATTTTTATACATGCTTATAATTACATATATATACATACATACGTATATATATACACATTTATTACCTCTATCCACAATTACGCCCCCATCTAGAATTAAATCGTCGGACGACGACGACTACGCTCCGAAACGGTAACGCCCCTACGCATCGACGCCCTGAATTAATATTTCGTTTTAAATGATTATAATTACCTCCATTTAAAATAAATATAAGAAAATCTGGGGCGGTACAGTCATTGTCTGCTTGCATTAGCTTATGACATGGTAGTACGCTACTAGGGGAAGCGTGCGTCAACATAACATTCATTCTCTAGCTCCTGTGTGCTTAATAGGCCCCTTTACTTAATAATCAACCTTGAGACTTGTTTGATACCTATAACACCTCACCTTATTGATTATATATCGCTTTATATTGTATATTGTGATGTGCTAATATATAGGGATTTGTACTCCCCAGGATCCGCTAAGATTTCCTAGGGGAGGAAGGATGTTAAACAGTTTACAACCAGCTCTGACTGCCTCCTATTTTCCTCTTATTTGTATTTTGTTGGAGAGGATTGAGTGCTTGGAGTTTCTTGCTGCCAAATAATGAAATAAAGCCGAGTTTTTAAATTATAATATAATCTTGTTTATTCTTATCTAATGTATTATGCATGCATGCTTTAGAATGATGTATTATACCTTCGTATACTTGTGCTGATGTATATTAAATAGTGTAAATAATCATGTACTTTATTGAATTGTAGACATTTAGTGAAATTATTATATTTAGCTTTCACATAATTTTGTGTGCACCCTGAGATTTGTTGGTTGACTGCATATCCTTTTTAATGTTATATTTGAATAAGATGTATGATATGGGACCTGATAAGACCCATTATATATGAAAAATTATAGATGAAGTACTGTTACAATTTGGCATCAGAGAGCTTCGGTTTTATGAGTCCTTAAGATTTAGGTTCATGGTTGAACCCTTTTTAACGGATGCTGAGCATGATCAATGCAAATATCTTAGAACATTAATTTTTTGAACAAGTGAATGTACATATAATGATTGTACACTATTTTCATTCTTTGTATGCTAGGATGTGGACTTTTAATCACTGATGTGTGGTCGGTGATGGCGGTGGATCCAAATTCCTTTGGAGGTATACCATTAAAATGGTGTTATGAACCCTATAGATGCCAAAATATCACATGTAGATCTTAATTCTAGTATCACTATAACAATCAACGATCGTGGATAATCTGAAGCATGTAGGATGTATTTATGTGAACCTGAGTGTTCTTTGTCGTGCTCCTTGTTTACAGTTTGTTAATCATGACTGTTTAAGAGCTGGCATTTAGATGGTCGCCTTTTATTGTCTATGTGATTGATAAGTATGTTTTATATGAATTTTTATTATAGAATTTAGTATTTAGTTAATAAGAATTTCTTTTTTTCATGTCAATATTAGCTTATAAATAGTTCTTTTCTTCAAATTAAACCTAATTTAGCATTTCTTATAATTTTGCAGATTTTTGGGACAATTAGGCCAAATTTGCATTATACGCCCTCGGTCACGCCCATGACCAAGGGCGTGTAATCCAAATGTGCGTCCAGAGTTGTTGTCGCGCAATTTGGGAACATTTCCCTTAGGTCACACTGATAAGTAGTATTTATATATCTTTTTAATCAAAATTTTTGTAATTATTTAATATGATTTTTTGTTTTTCATGTCAATTTTAGGTTATAAGTAGTTCTTTTGTAATTTTGATTCTAACTCAGCTTAATTTCATTTTTTGCTGAATTTTGGGTCAAATTGGGAAAATTTGTATTACACGCCCCCAGTCACGCCCGTGACTAGGGGCGTGTAACCTGTATATCAGTCCAGAAGCGATGCCGTGCTGATTGAGCTAGTCCACATCAAGTCATGCCCTCAGTCACGTCTGTGAACAAAAGTTACACCCGTGACCGAGGGCGTGTAAACTTAGAATCTTCCCAGCAAGTTGCCGTCGAGATGTGGAGGTGCCATCAAGAAGTCAACATAAGTCACACCCATGACCCAGAGGTCACGGCCGTGACTTTCCCGCGTGATCCCTGCACACTGCCGCTCTACAAGCAAGACCCATGCCATGTTTAATGAAGCCGCCAATTACACGCCCATGACCAACATTACACTAATGTGTAATGCACTTTTCCATCGCGTCGTCACACAAGCCCCACACCGCTGTCAGATATGATGTGAACAGTGCTTACACGTCCTTTGTCACGCCCGTGACTGAGGGCGTGTAACTTGGAAATTTTTCCTATAAATTCCAGAGCTCTCCTTAAGTCTAGGGTTCATAAATTTGGAGAGGGGGAGGTGCTGCTAGAGCTGTTAGTGAGCTTTTTCTTGTTTTTCCCTTACATGTTCTCTCTTTTTCTTCCTTTCAGGCAATGTTCTAGTTTCCTTTTAATGCAATAGTTTCTTAAGCTTGTAATCCTTACATTTTCTAGCATTGTAATCATGGTTAAGGCTTGTAATAGTTCATTTTTTAATTTCAATAAAAATTAGTTTTGTTTTCTTCACTTCTCTTTCTCTTTTAATTCGCTTTTCTTCATGCAATTTTATCTTACTCTTTTTTACCCTCCACCATGATTAACTAATTCTCATTAGTGCTCGATCGAAATGATCCAAGGATGAGATAATCAAGTTATGATTTTCTAAGCTCTCTTTTTCCTTTTTTTTAACCTATTAATTACCCTTGATTTTTAACTAGTGAGGCCATATTTTCGTTGTATGGTTTTCGCTTAGGTTTTCATACTTAGCTAGCCGAGAGGCTCAAAGTATTAATTGATCACTCAAGGGTAAAGAGATTTGCACGCACCCCTCAAGAGAGGATGACATTAATCTCCCGGATTGGAGTCAAATCCAATAGTGGGGTTCACAGCGTAAAGCAAGTTTTATGTAATCGATTATAGGACGAGAGTCCGGTTGATTTTTCCTAACTTAGTTGGGCATTAACCTTGAGAGAGGCATGTTCAAGCTTCAGGAACCTCCACGGTCAAGTAGTTTAATTAAAATGAAACTAGATTTATTTTATTTTCACTTAATTATTCTCACTCCAAGGTGATTTTAGATTGAGCACTAATTTTTTTACCATCGTTTAAACCCTACTTTTAGTTTGCAATTTTGTCTCTTATAGCTAAGTAAAACAAAACCTCAAAAATTTAATAGATAAGATAATAGTGATTTTCCTCGAAGTAGAAGTAATCAACGCTCCCCGTTGATGGAGGCAAGGACCCGCCAGATGGTTGTGATCGTGTTTGTGATTCCACGTCGACGCATTACTTTGATCGCGGCGGCAAATTTGAAGACTACGATGGAAGATGCCGCGAGATTATTGGAGCCGGCTTGATGGTCTATGTTCGAGTCGGCACGGTTCATGTTGGAGCACTTTTGGTCCATGACGATGGCGGATGACGGCGCCACTCCAACCATGGCGAGCGCCATCGCCGCTACAACTTCCAACCGTGGCGCAAGAATTAATAGTTATAATTATAATCACTCTATTATAATTAGTAATGTGTGTTATTTCATGTTTTGCATTTTATTTTGGATTTTGATTAAGCACTCTTGTTTATTTGGGCTGCATATAGCCTTTTCCTTTGTATGGCCTATATATATGGCCTCATGTATTAGTGAAGGAGATTATTGATGATAAAAAAAAAGAAACCCTAAGAATTTCCCTCTCTCTCTCTCTCTCGTTTTCTCTCTTCCAGCCGCCCAAGGTCCCTCCCCTCTCCTCTCCAAGTTCGACCAGGCCGACCCCTTCTCCCTCCCTCTCCTTCCCCTCTCTTGGTCGACCTCTCCCCTCTCTAACCCCTCCTCCTCTCTCTTGGCCGACCACCTCTTCTCCTCCTCCCCTCTCTCGGCCTGCTTGCCCAAAAAACCGACCACCCCCAGCAGCCCCCCTTGGCCACCTCCTCCTCCCCTATCCTCCCCTCTCTCGGCCTGCTTGCCCAAAGTCGACCACCACCAGCAGTCCCCCTTGGCCGCCTCCTCCTCCAAGCCACCCCCTTCCTCCTTCTCTCCACGGCCAGCCCTATCCTACCCGACCACCTCCATCCCTCCCCTCATCACAACACTATTCCGGCCACCCCTCACTTCTTCTACAGCCACCACTCAACAGCCAACCTCCACGAAAAATAGCCCCGGATTTGGTCTTGCTCGTGGCGGCCGGATTTGAAGGCGACGATGCTCTACTTCAAGGACTCTCCTCCGGCGACCACCACCGTGAACGGCCTAGGAATTTTTACAACCGGATCTACGATTCCGGGAAGGGTAACGCTTCCTACTCCGTGTGAGATTTTCTCTCTAGTTAATTGTGGTGGTATAGATCTGTGACGGATTTTTCTCGGCGCTATTTTGCTCGCGTTTATTTTCATTTGGGATAGTGGGCGCTCTAGGATTTATCGTTTATTCGACGAGGAGTGGCGATCCTCTTTTGCTCTTGTTGGGGAAGATCTTCCTATTTTCCGAAGTCTTGCTTTCGGAGGATCTTCTTTGGTACAACACATTCGCTTGTCCGGACGCAAACATTCGTCCCTTTAGCTTGACGGATCCCGGCTTATCGCCGACGATTCGATCTTGTCACGGAGTTGCTATCCGTACGCGTACGAAAATTAATAATAAATCTAGTCGAGGGCTGCGTTTAAGTTGGTTTGGGAAGAGCGGAGCGTTAATAGTTGTTGTTCGTAGTCGCGTGAGACCGCCTCATTCCGGTGGCCTACATCACCCGTGGAATACGACCTTGGTATTTCTAAATATCCTATACTATAGACGATAAGGTACACTTGCCTTCATCAAATATAGTTTTGGAAAATATCTTTAAACCTTCGCTTTGCAAAACCATAAATTTCTATATAATGTTTTTGGCGCTGTTATCGAGGAGTTTGCGTAGATATTTTGAAAAGAGGATAGCTATTAATTTTACCGTGTTTCTTTTTATTTTTTTTTTACTTTTTCTAAATCCAAAAAAAAATCTTAAAGGTGTAATCTAAATCTTCGAAAGGGACGTTTGGGCTCTCATCCCATATCATCTCTTAGTACCGGTGAGAACCCCTCACAGGGCATACCTCGGGAAATCCATGACTAACTTAATCCACCTAAAAGAAAAAATATTTATAATTATCAAGTTTTCCTCTTTCTTTATTTTTAGTTTTATTATTCTCTCTTTTCTCTTTTTCTCATTCTTCTTTCCCTTTTTACTTTTTAGTGTATGACCCAATGTAGAACTTCGAATATGCCTTTTCATCCAAAGATCGAGCGAACCCTTTTGCGGTGCCGCCGTTCTCGTGTTCAGGAAATACACTTATTATTCGAAGAGTCGATTGGGGACACCAACTCATACAACGCTTGCAGTCCCCGACAACGACGCCAAAAACATGACACACTTACGACAAGTGCACCGGTCGTACAAATAATAAAAGTTGGGAGAGACTCCCCGAATATCGTTCTCAGAGGATTGCAAGTTGGGGTGTATGATTTCTCATCAGGGAAATTGATTATAAAGATTTCTATGTTAATAATAAGGAGGGGGGGGGGGGGGGGGGGGGGTTGATTTGGGTTTCCTAATTTAACAACAACAAAGGAAAATGCGGGCTGAGAGCACCACTTCGCTTGGCGAGATGAAGTGCAGGCCACAATGTCGTGCTTCGGTAAGAGGGTGGAGGAGAAGGCTTGCAGATGGATGATTCATAACCGACGGAGTGAGGGTCATAAGCACCTTATCACAAAACACGCAACTAGCAATTGCTAGTGCGGCGCACAACGCAACGACGAAGTGGATGGCAGAATGGGGGCGCTCCTCAACTCACATAAACCACAATAATTCTCATAAGCATGAAATCACATTTACTATTACGAGGGTTTATGCACATCATCCAAAACAACACACATTCATAAGGAATGATCTGAAGCAATACACAAGGGGAAAGAGAAAACACAAGATCGAAGACTCGCTGAAGGTTCTCGGTCGGAAACGTAGGGTTGTCAAGCCTCGTTCGAGCTCATTCTTCAGTTACTGTCCGGGGTTCAGAGGAGTTGTCACCTTGCTCCACGTTACCCATCTTCTTCGTGGCTCAGCTCAAGATAGCTCTTGTTGGAGACACCTTGGATGCAGCAAAAACTTTCTGTTAATGGCGATCTTGAGCTCATGGATGACGGAGGAGGCCGAGGAGGAAGCTTGATGAGTCCCAAATATATACACATTTATGGACTCATCTGGGCCGATTTTATAGTCTATGCACTTCACTTTAGACATGTTTTCACTCATATTTGATACTCCATGCTAAGTGCACCTCTAGGCCCGTTTTTGGTGTTATTTCATGTTCTTCTTCTTTAGTAGTTTTCATGCATTGTTAAGTGCCACTTTCAGTGGCTGGATTCGTGGTTGTGCTGGAACAGGTGTCATGCAGGTGTTTCCGGTACAATTCTGTACAGGAACACAGCGCACGATCACTGGTTCTATTGCGCACGACACTGGTCGTGCGCCACTGATCGTGTGCACTTACCCCCTGAAATCTGAGTTCTATCTTCCTTATCGCACGACCATTTACGATAGTGCGCACGACCACTGGTCGTGCGCCACTGGTCGTGCGAACATTTTATTTTATAAATTTCTTACATTGCAGGCTCCGCCCCAGGTAGGCGCACGATCACAGAACTCCAGCGCGCACGACCACTGGTCGTGCGCCAATGACCGTGCGCACTGTTTATTCCAGCGCCTATAAATATTCCTGCCCGCGATTTAGGTCGCATCCTTCACTTTTTTTCTCGCCCAGCTCCGCCGTTCCGCCCATTTTCGCAGGTGTTCGCCCCCTAGGCCTCCCCATCATCCAAGGGCTTCAAGGAGGAGATTCTACACTCATCTTCATCGCCAAGGAAGAAGTTCTTCGCATCGGACGTGGCCGGATTGTACAACGCTAGAGAAGACGGGTCCATTGGGAGGTGTGACAGCCCTCCTCTACCCCGGACGATAGTTGGGACCGAGCTAGGACGCGGATTGACAACCTGGTGCTTCCTACCGTGAATCTACAACGAGCCTCCGGATTCGGTCGTATCTCTTGCCTTTTTCTCTTCCTTATGTTGATGTAATGTTTGTAATCTCTATATTTTGATGATGTATGCTATGAACTATGCTTTGTAATGCTTATTTCATTTATTTGGAATTATTTAGTTCATATGTGTTAATGAGGTGCGCCGCCATTCATTTTCCACTCCACCACCGTGCCCGGTGCCGCACTAGCAATTGCTAGTGAATTGCTAGTGGCGTGCTTGTCGACGAGGTGCTTGCGACCCTCATCCGTATGCCTATTATCTTCGTAGTAGCCTGCTGGTTCAGGAGGGATTAGCTAAATTATTTGCTTCAGATTGAATAGAAGTAAATCAATCTTACCCTCAAGATCAGCAGCAGTGGTGTTTTCTTCATCCTCATGACCTTCTGAGGAGGATTGAATGATCTGAATACTCTTGTCAACAACAGTAGGATTGGAAGCATAACAAGCAGAGTGATCTTCATCATGTCCTTCTGACATGTCCTTAGTTGTAACAACAACATCTTCATTCTTCTCTTCTTCATTCTCTTCCTTAGGAGAATGGTTTTCATGACCTTCATTGTCATGACCTCCATCTTGATAATTCTTTGGTGGGCTGCTTGCTGGTCCTGATTGTCCATAGCTGGGATATTGCCTTCTGCATCTGACTCAGATTCAGAGCAGATAATCCTGGCTTTCCTCAGCCCTTTGACCAATGTCTTCTTCTTATCCTTGGGTTCATATGTTTGGCTCATGGGGAGGACCCTTGAGAATCTGTCCAGGGTCTTGATATCCATTCTCCTTAAGTAATGGAGGTATGTTCCTTTGGTCTTGTCAAATTTTCCTGGATAGGAGTTTGGGAGGTAAAGTGAGAGAATTCTGCCTAGGTTGGGGGCATGCAGACATTCCCTTATCCCTTGATAGCACAGCAGCCCAGGATGTATTTTTCTTCAGAATAACTCTTGACATCAAATCAAACATAAGTTTTGATATGGTGTCATGAGATCCTGGCTTACACAATATAGCCTTGCCAACAATATCAGAGAGTAGTTTGCCTCTCTGGTTAAAGAACTTCCTCTTCAGTGAGCCAATTTTGGCCTCACTATACTCAAACCATAGCAATGCTTGGTCTTTATCTTTGTCATAAATATCATCTTCCTCTTCTTCACTGCAGGCGGTCAGCTGAAGGGTCTTCTCCATTTTCTTAAGAGAGATTTTTCTCTTGACACTCCCTATCTTTCCCTTGATTGAGGAATTAGATGAGGACATCTTGGCAATGGTGAAGAATTCCAGAACTTCAGTTCTGAGAATCATTGTTTGCTCAGATAGCACATATTCCAGTCCTTGATCAGATAGAAGTTGAATCACTTCTTTTATCTCTGCAGGGGCATGTTGAAATCCATTTCTTATTATTTCATATCCTTCATGCAAATTTTTTGTTATTTTTGGCGCCATTTCTTCTGAAGGATAGGTCGTTGAGAAGGGAGGGAGAAGGGTTCATCTCGTCGGCTAGGTTAATGGAAAGTGTAATTAACTAATCAACATTTTAATATTTATAGGGGCTTGATTTGGGTTTAGATTTGCCATAAGTATACATGTTGATTAAACTAATCAATTTGATTGATTTTACATTGCTGATGAGTCAATTAGGGCATGTTTTAATTTATCCAGCTCGTCTCAGTGGAACCGCTGAGATGGAGTTATTATCTTCTGGGACAATGTATTGTCAACCACTGAGACAGTTCTAGTCATCTTAGCGGATTAGCTGAGACTTTCTCAGCTATCTCAGCGGTTCAGCTGAAATCTTCTCAGCTGTTTCTGCTGAATTCACTGCCTATCAGTGAATTATATAATTTGGCTTGTTTCAGGATCTAAACATGCTACCAATTATTTAGATAGCAACTTATCCTATCCAAGCTTGTTATACTAAAGCTAAGGAATAATATAATGAGCAAGTTATATACATTGACAGTATAAAATCTATTCTAGATTTAACATACCAAGTTCAATTTTAAAAGCATTAAACTTTGCATCATCCAATGGCTTTGTGAAGATATAACCTACTTGTTTGTCAGTGGGGACAAATTCAAGGCATATATCTTCACTTTCAACATGCTCTCTAATAAAATGATACCTTATCTCTATATGCTTAGTCCCGCTATGTGAGACAGGATTCTTAGCTATAGAGATAACACTGGATGAGCCACAAAACATGGGAATATTACTTACCTTGAGGTTATAATCCTCTAGCTGATGTTGTATCCACAATAGTTGTGCACAACAACTTCCTGCACCAATGCACTCAGATTCAGCTGTGGATATTGCCACACTGGTCTGCTTCTTGCTGCTCCATGAGATCAACCTTCTTCCTAGGAATTGACAAGTTCCACTTGTGCTTTTCCTATCTTCATTGCAACCTGCAAAATCTGCATCTGAAAAGCCAATTAGCTCAAAATCATTGTTCCTAGGGTACCAAAGGCCATGATGTTGGCTCCCCTTAAGGTATCTCAAAATCCTCTTTGCAACTGAGTAATGAGATTCCTTAAGGCATGCTTGGTACCTAGCACAAACACATGTAGCATACATAATGTCTGGTCTAATGACAGTCAGATACAACAGGGACCCAATAATGCACCTGTACATGGACTCATCAATGGGCTTACCCTTTTCATCCTTGTCCAGGGAAATGTTGGACCCAAAGGGAGTTTTAATGGTGGTAGTTGATTCCATCCCAAACTTCTTAAAAAGCTCCCTAGTGTATTTGGTCTGAGAGAGGAAAATCCCCTCATCAGAATGTTTCACATAGAGGCCTAAGAAGTAATTGAGCTCTCCCATACTGCTCATCTCAAACTCCCCCCTGCATAAGGTTGGCAAACCTTTTGCAAAGGTTATCATCTGTAGACCCAAATATTATGTCATCAATATAGATTTGGACTAGGAGACATTTGCCCTTTGTTTCCCTAAGAAACAATGCACTATCTATCTTTCCCCTCAAGAATTTGTTCTTGATGAGAAATCTAGACAAGGTCTCATATCAATCCCTAAGGGCTTGCTTTAGATCATACAGAGCTTTCCTAAGCAAATAAACATGAGAGGAGAGGGTTGGATGAACAAAACCTGAGGGCTGCTCCACATATACCTCTTCCTTTAGATTGCCATTCAAAAATGCTGATTTCACATCCATCTGGTACACTTTGAACCCCTTGTGGGTAGCATAGGCAAGGAACAACCTTATTGCTTCTAACCTTGCAACTGAGGCAAAGGTTTGATCAAAGTCAATACCTTATTCTCCCATGTATCCCTTGGCAACCAGTCTGGCTTTGTTCTAGATGATGATGCCATTCTCATCAAGCTTATTTATGTAGATCCACTTGGTGCCAATGATATTGTGTCCTTGTGGTTTTGGCATCAACTTCCAAACCTTGCACCTCTTGAATTGAAGCAGCTCCTCTTGCATTGCTTGAATCCATAATGTGTCTTCATTAGCTTCTTCAAATTTCTTGGGCTCCATTTGTGATAGAAAGCTCAAGAATAGAGCTTCATTGTGAGCTCTGCTTCTGGTAACCACTCCTTGGTTTAAATCTCCAATTATTTGGTTTCTTGGATGATCCCTTAGGTGCATGTTTGTTGTAGGCAACCTGTCAGCTATCTGTAGCTCTTCTTCTTGAGCAGCAACATCTTCAGCATCTTGTTGATCTTCAACTTCTTGGATGGCTACCTCTGAATTGATCTTGCCTGTGCTGGGTATGTCTTGGATAGATATATCTTGCATCTTCTATTCATTACCTGTCAAAATAGGAGAACTGGACCAACCCTTATAGAGCAGGCTGGTCTCATCAAATACCACATGCATAGATTCATCTACAACATGAGTTTTCTTGTTGAATACTCTATAGTCCTTGCTATGCGAGTTGTATCCAACAAGAACACATACATTGCATTTTTTAGCAAACTTAGTTAATTGAGATTTTCCATTATTTAAAATGTAGCATTTGCAACCAAAGATTCTAAAGTATGAAATAGTTGGTTGTTTGCCTTTTAGAATCTCATAGGGGGTTATTGCTAGGGCCTTATAGATAGATGCTCTATTGAGAACATAACATGCAGTATTGACTGCCTCAACCCAGAAATATTCTAGAAGTGAGGAGTCACTAAGTAATGTTCTCCCAGCTTCTATCAATGTCCCATTTCTCCTCTCTGTCACACCATTTTGCTGTGGAGTCATAGGGGAGGAAAATTCTTGGGTGATACCAAATTCTTGACAAAACCTTGTCATTGCCCCAGATTGAAATTCTGTACCATGGTCAGTTCTAGCCTTAACCACAGTATATTGTAGGTCATTCTGGATTGCCTTAACATGGATTATAAAGGCATCTAAAGTATCAGATTTCATCTTAAGGAAGAATACCCATGTATACTTTGAATGATCATCAACAATCACCAAGGTATACAACTTCCCACCTAGGCTCTAAATTAGCAAAGGACCAAACAAATCCACGTGCAATAGATAAAGACATCTTTCAGTGTCTTTGGAGCCAATGCTTTTAAAGGGGGCCCTAGTTTGCTTGCCCATTTGGCATGCATGACATGGACCACTTTTAATACATTTCAAATTAGGACTATATCTAACTAAGTTTTTGGAAAATAGTCTATACATTGTCTTGTAGTTAATGTGAGCAAGTCTCTTGTGCCATTGAACACAAAGAGACCCACTTTCATTAGGTACAAGACACACATGAGATAAAGAAGAATTGCATATAAAATCTAAGCAATAAATATTCCCACTCCTAGTGCCTGAGAGAATGATCTCTAAGTCTTGTGACTTTTTGATTAAGCACTTATCATTGTGGAATTAAATAACATAGCCTAAGTCACATAATTGACTTATGCTTACAAGGTTGTGTTGCAACCCTTCAACATAAGCAACCCTTGTGATGGAGACTATGCCCTTAGAAATCATACCATATCCTCTGGTGATGCCTTTTTCTGATCCACCAAATATGACCTTAGGTCCATTCTTCAGAGCTTTGTATTCCTGTACAAGACTCTTGGTACCTGTCATGTGCCTTGAGAACCCACTGTCCAAGTACCATATTTGCCCTAAGCTGATACATGAACTAACCTGCAAGAAGGAATTTATTTACCCTTAGGAGCCCAATTAATTTTGGGTCCTAGGCTTTTGTTAGCATGATAAGATGACTTCACACCTGCTGCAGCCTTTGCAGGAAAGATTTTCTTTGCACCAGGCACATTGGGATTGTGCCAAAAGTCTATGACAAAGTGACCCACCTTACCACAACACCAACACTCAAGAAAATTGTATCTTCTCTTTTGAACATTCTTTGAAGAAGTAGCATCAATATGCTTGAGTTCAGGAGGGAGGACAACAACATTCTTCATATTCCTCTCAGCAATGATTTGACTGAAAGACAATCTATGGTCAGTCTTGACAGACTTGGTTTGAATGACATCAGCTTGTCTTGGCTTGGTAGCTAGACAAGATTTGATGGCATCAGACATTGAGCTGTTAGACATGATAACAAGCTTGTCAGCAGCCAATGGCTTAGCTGGTAGGGACTTGGAAGAGCTAGCATTATTATTCTTGACTGATGGGGCTGAAGCACCAAAAACAAATGGTCCAAAATGGGCCATTTGAATTTCTTCATGGGGAGCTTTCATAACACTCATCCTCATGCCCTTTCTTCTACTATAATAATGAGTATTTTCTTTCCTATATGAACTCTCATTCTTCCAGTGACCATACATACTGTCATGGTCATACCTGTTAGAGGGAAGTAACACCTTTAGAAAGGTGGTATGAGGCTTAGACTTAGCCTTATTCTTTTCTCCACTCCCATCACTCACTGCCAAATTTTTAAAACCTAGTCCTCTCTTGTTAGTTTGGGAGGAAAAGGTGTCAATGATTGGTAGTACAGATTTGGGCTTGGAGAATTGAGCCACTAGGCTCTTCTCTTTGGGAAGCTTCTCCTCAAGGTACTCTGATGTTAAACAGGTTCTTTTAGGAAATGGTGCTCAATTAGACTATTTTTATCCCCTTGAGTTGGCTTATCTCTCTACTCATCTGAGCCACCATGGTAGGTGACTCAGTGCAATCTTGCTTAGCCAACTGAAGGGAGGCAATCTCCTGAGCTTGCCTCTTGGATAGCTTCTTGCTCTTCTTCAGAGCATCCAATAAAGCTTCATACCTATCAATCAATTGATTGACAACCACTTCAGAATCTATGCCACTCTCATCATTAGATGAGCATGCTTCAGATTCTGGTATAGATTCATAATCAGAAGAAGGGTTGAGAGGAATTGATACCTTGGCAGGATTGTCCTGACTATCTATAAGACCCCCCTCCCGGAACACAAGACACGGCCGTGGGGAGCCTTATGCCCAGGACCCCTGCCTTATGGAAGTGCCAGCCCACAAGCTAGCCCCCTCCAAAAGACGCCTATCATGCTGGCTATTCTCACATATCATCATGCCAACCCATCAATTGTAGAAAAATAATAGAAGCCATAAATTCACATCTAAGTATTAATGTTCGTTCAAGTACAAAAGGACAGGTAGCTACAAAAAAGCTCCTGTTTAACATCAGAGTACAAAATTGCCCTAAGGCTACATCTCAAAACACCTGCTCACATCTGTTACTGATGGTAACGAAGATGTCATAGTCTCTGACCCTGTCGTCCCGACCTTGCTATCCTCCTCCAGCGCCGTGCACTGCTGCTCCTGGGTGCGCTCCTAAAAAGAGGGGTGCATCAACTGTTAGTCATAACGACTAAGTGGCATCACATCCTCTCCCCCGACAACTCCAAGGCACCAGGTGGATGGGAATGAAGAGAAGCTGCAATATATACAGTAGTAGCAAAAGCAGGTGGCAATGAAAGATGTAATCATAGAAGTATATCAAAAGTATAAAAAGTACATCTAACAAGTAGTATGGTTAGCGACAGAGTATAAACAAGCCGAGTATATAGATAAGTAAATTGAACTTAACTTATAAGGATGCCCATACAAGCTTATAAGTTAAGGATCCGAACATAAAGTAGCCCATCATATAAAGGTGCCCATACAAGTTTATATGATGAGGATCCAATGCAGTGCAATGCTATGATCATGGAATGATGAACGCAATGCAATGATTATGATATGACGACTCACCCATTCATATTTGCTATGTCGACATAAACTTGTACTTCCCACTTTTCGAGGGTAGATAACCACTCAGGCACCTCACGTCGTGGCCAGACGGAGACAGTGGAACGGGCTCCTCCACTATTAGGAGGGTATGAACACTACCAGACCTAGGCCTATGTATGCCTCGATGCTGAGAACACCCAACGGAGACACTGCGCACTGCTCACATCATGCTGAGTCTATATAACACGGAAGGGGTCTTTAGGAAAAGAGCACCAAGAGTCCAACCCAACTGGTCTAGAGTCTAACTACCTGCTTCTGTCGGTGTCACGAATAGCAAGCCTGTAGACCCGCCACAAGTAATCCTCCAACTAGGATCATTACACAACCAGGTGTAAACCATGCACATTCATGCAATTCCCATGCGAATTCATGTAAGTCCTATGCACAACCCGCGCTATCAAGCACCTGAGGACTCACGAATGGAGCCTATCCAAGGCCCCCAACAACCGGGTCCTTAACATTTCACCATAAGATATAACCATTTCATGTAATCCACACCAAGCCATCTGATGGTGCAAAACTATGCTTGCAAACGACAACGGCAAGTGTACCGTATCGAATGTAGTATAGGTTATTAAAACAAGGTCGTATTAGACTCGGGGCGGCTGATTATTCTTACTTCAGAAAATCTCTATTATTTTATCGAAAGAAACTTGGGTTGGTTGGTTGCAAGAAAGAGAAATAATTTGTTAAAACTATGATTAAAAGGATTAGCACTCAACCTTGAATCACCCTGGAAAAATAAATAAATAAAGAAATAAAACTTCTAATCCTCTTTAAAAGAAATGCTTGACCGTGGAGGTTCCCGATTTATAAATATACCTCTCTCAAGGATACGCTTAACTGAGTTTAGGTTGATCAATCGAACTCTCGTTCTAGAATCAAAACCCCTAAAACTCGCCTTATCGAAGTGAACCCCTCTATTGGATATAACTCCAATCCGGGAGATTTATGTCGTCCTCTCTCGAGGAGTGCATTCAAATCTCTTTATCCTTGAAATGATCGATTCGAACTCAAAACCTCTCGGTTATTAGACTACGAAAACAAGAATGAGATTATATATCGATAATATAATCTCAATCAATATAAATTCAAGGATAAATCTTAAGCGATCTAAATAAGAGAAAAAGAAGTTCTAAACTAAATTATGAATTATATTTTCCTTAGATCATCTCGACTGAGTACTAATGAAATTTAGCTACTCATGGATATGGAGGAATTGAAAGCAATAAAAGAGTACATAATGGAAAAGAGAATAGAATACAAGAAAAGAGAACTAATTTTATTGATTTGCAAAAGAAATTACAACTAGGAATTAAAAGCTACAAACCCGAAATGAAAGTGCAGCTAAGAAAGAAGATTACAAGCTTAAGAATGACAAAAATAGTGCAAGAAAATATACTAGAACTCCAAAACTTCGTCCTCAAACATCTGGAAAAGCTCCCTTTAAATATGCAAAATTTTGGTGTTACACGCCCGTGACCAAGGGCGTGTAAGGGGCGTGATTTGCTGTCAGTGGAGAAGGCGCCGTCTGGCTTCAATAGAGGCGTTACGGACGTGTCACACCCTAAGTCACGCCCGTGACCTGGGGCGTGTAATCTTTAAAACTCACTGCTGGCGGGAAGCTTCGGCGGGAAATTGGCGCTGGAAGAGCCACGCCCGTGTACTGGATGTCACGCCTCAAATGTCACGCCCGTGACTTGATGTTACGCCCGTGATGGGGGGGGGGGGGGGGCGTGTAATTTTAATTGACGTGGCAGCTGGCTCTGAACGCTTGTGGCGGGTCACGGCCGTGACATTGGGTCACGCCCGTGACCTGGGGCGTGTACTTGGCGAACTTTTCACAGAGCGTCCCCGGAGTGGCAGAAACAGGTCTGGAACACTACGCAGGTTACACGCCCATGGTCACGCCCGTGACCTGGGGCGTGTAAATACATTTTCTGCTCCAAATGTCCAGAAAACCTGAAAATATAAAATAAACATAAGTTAGCTTATGAAATTAACATAGGAAAGATTTATGCGAAATAATTTATAAAAATAACATAATTTCATAATAAAATTATAATAAAACTATACTAAAAGATGAGTAAATAAATTACTCATCAAACACCCCCATACTTGCTCGTTTCTCGCCCCGAGCAAACCATTTTTCATAAGGGTAAGAAAAATTAATGCAAGACAGAATTATGAAGACTAGAGAGTAAAATGCGAAGTATTATGCTGGCATGCGTAGATATTTTAGTAAAAGATGTTTTTGGCATAAATACTAATTTATGAAATACTTCAAAAATGCGTTATAATTATTTATCATTACTTTAAAAATGAGTCGACGGTCAATCAAAAAGTTATATGAAGGGAGAAAATAGCGTGATTGCTGAGATTTAAATTACTAGACGTAGACGCTCGGGGTGGCCTCCAAAGAAATCCATCAATGTCGACGGCCATAGGCTTGCCCGTTTGCACTTTCTCCACTACACTTCGAACTAAATCGACTCTATGGATCTTTAGGACTTAAATAGGGTATATTTTAAGGCTTGGGTTTAAGGGTGAGGTAAACAATGATAAACATGAAGGCGCATTCCACTTAAACAAAATTTTTGAGCTAAAAGAAAATGACGACTACCACAAAATAATGAAGCTTTACCCCATACTCATATTTTTTCTAATGGGAAACACTCTCATACTCTTTTATTTAAATCACGAATCTTCATAATTGGGATCATTCCAAGTATGCATGTGCATACCTAAGCCGCATATCATTATGAGATTATTGCTTTTTGAGATTTAAACATTTCTTTTGAATTGATACCCATAATTTTTTTCTTTCAAAGAATCGTACCCAAATTTTTTTTTTCATTTTAGCTCAAAATTTCAAAGTGTTCATTTGGGTTTTGGGCTTTTTAGCTTTGGTGCCGAAATGATGAGGGTGGATCAAATAAAGGTGTAAGGCTCAAATTTGTGTGAACAATGGTGGTAAATCTAGGTTGGGTGCAAAGGCTCAAACTATCCAAAGAAAGGCCTAAATCATTTCCGTAAAGTTAATTTGTCTAAAGTGCACACGTTTCGAAAATAGCTTGGGGCAAGTTCTAGACATCGAGAAAGGACACCCTTTTGTTCAATTCGAGTAACAGCTTTCTAACAATCTTCTACACACTCACCTAAACTACTTTTGGATAAGACCGGATTCGAATTTAAAAGTAAAATAAATTATTACTACGCAAATTAATAAAACATAATTTTAGATCTATGCCAAGAATTTAATTTGACACCAACACTACTCAAAGACATGCATATGACTAGGAGCACTACATGAGTCAACAATTTTACTCAAAAGTTTCAAAAACTATTCTAGCACAAAATTATTTTTAGTCCATATGAAAAACAGTCTACTTAGAACTTACAATTTAGCAAGTGGGAGTTTTGATGAATAAAAAGAACATTTCCTAATAGATTTTTTTTTATAGTTCTTGGACTTCCCAAGATCTACCCGGTGAAGGGTTTGCAAGGTACTAGAGGCTATGATGGGAATTCAAGCCCAAAGCGTCCTTTCCAAGAAATTTAATTTCAATTTTTTTTAATAATTTTTATTTTTGTTTTCAAGTACAACTACAAAGAAAGCTATTCTACACCCCCATACTTAAAATTAAACATTGTCCCCAATGTTTAAAACTAAGTATGAAAGATAAAACTAAAAAAATGACAATAAAGAAAAATCAAGATAAATTACTAAAGTGTAAAGAGGGCTTCCCTGGATGGTAGTCGGGGTTGCCGGTCAAACACCTGCAGAGTTAAATTAGAAAAACAAATAAGAAAAGAAAGAAAAAAATAAAGAGGTTAACATTGGGTTGCCTCCCAAGAGCGCTTTGTTTACCGTCGCGTAGCTTGACTAAGTGGTAATTTTAAAGATTTTGGAAGTGAATGGTTTCGATGTTTCCGGACGCTGGGTCGCTGGGGTGATATAATTTTAAGCGTTGTCCGTTTACTTTGAAAGAGCCTTTTTCTGGGTGCTCTATTAGCACCGTTCCGTATGGCCAAACTTCTTTAACTATGAAGGGACCGGACCATCGTGATTTTAATTTACCCGGAAAAAGCCTAAGTCTAGAATTAAATAAAAGGACTAAGTCTCCCGGTGAAAAAGTTTTTGGATTTTTGATTTTTTTATCATGATAAAATTTTGTGCGCTCCTTATAAATCTTATTATTTTCATAGGCGTTTGCGTGCCACTCGTCTAATTCATTTAATTGCAGTTTTCTATGCTCGGAGGCTAAGTTTAAATCCAAATTTAAAATTTTTAGCGCCCAAAAGGCGCGATGTTCTAATTCCACCGGCAGATGACAAGCTTTTCCATAGACTAATCGGTATGGTGTACATCCGATGGCGGTTTTGTACGCTGTCTGATATGCCCATAGTGCGTCGTCTAATTTTAGCGACCAATCCTTCCTATTAACGGACACATTTTTTTCTAAAATTCTTTTAAGTTCACGGTTCACCACCTCCACTTGGCCATTTGCTTGTGGGTGGTAGGCGGTAGATAGCTTGTGGGTAACTCCATACTTTGCTAAAATTTTAGCAAGTTGGTTGTTACAAAAATGTGTGCCCCGATCACTAATTAGTGCTCGGGGTGTGCCAAATCGTGAAAATATTTTTTTTACAAAATTTACGACGACTCTCGCATCGTTGGTGGGAAAAGCATGTGCTTCCGCCCACCTTGACACGTAATCGACTGTAACAAGGATATATTTATTAATAAAAGAGGAGGGTAAAGGACCTACAAAATCTATTCCCAAAGATAAAAAATTTTGCATTCTAAAAAAATATTTTGGGGCATTTCGTCCCGGTTAGAAATGTTACCTGACCGTTGGCACCGATCACAATTACTCACAAAATTGTGAGCATCTTTAAATAAGATGGGCAAATAGAAGCCCGACTCTAGCGCCTTTCTTGCGGTCCGGTTCGCTTGATAATGGCCACCGGTTGGCCCTTCATGGCAGTGCCGCAGAATTTGGGCGCCTTCCTCGCTCGAAATACACCTTCTTACCACTTTGTTCGCGCAGACACGAAATAAAAAGGGGTCCTCCCAAAAAAAATTTTTCAAATTCGAAAAGAATTTCTTCTTTTGTTGACTTGAAAAATCTTTTGTTGACTTGAAAAATCTTTTGGTAGGACACGGGCCACTAAATAGTTGGCCAAATCCGCGTACCAAGGGGTGGAAGAAGTCGTTACCTTTTCGTTGGCAAGGAGGCGCTCTTCAGGGAATTTGTCGTCTATTTTGGCTTCCACTAGCGCTCCTGCAGCCGGATTCTCCAACCGTGAGAGGTGGTCGGCTGCAACATTCTCCGCTCCCCTTTTGTCCTGGATCTCCAAATTGAATTCTTGTAGTAGGAGGATCCACCTTAGCAGTCGAGGCTTTGCATCTCCTTTTTGTAGCAAAAACCGGAGAGCGGAATGATCTGTAAAAACAATAACTTTTGAAAGCGTTAATTATGATCGAAACTTATCAAACGCAAAAATTATTGCCAAAAATTCCTTTTCCGTTGTTGTATAATTTGCTTGCGCGGATGTTAGAGTTTTGCTTGCGTAATAAATTGGGTGACAATATTTATTCACCCGTTGGCCCAAAACTGCACCTACAGCAAAATCACTCGCGTCGCACATGATTACAAACGGAAGAGACCAATTTGGCGCGATTAAAATAGGAGAATTGATAAGCTCGTTTTTAATTTTATTAAATGCTTTTAAACATTCATTATCAAAATTAAACGCGGATTCTTTTTCTAAAAGATGGGTTAGCGGTTTCATAATATTTGAGAAGTCTTTTATAAACCGCCTATAGAAACTCGCATGACCTAGAAAACTCCTGATAGATTTTACATTCGTAGGAGGGGGAAGTTTTTCTATGACCTCGATCATGGCCCTATCGACCTCGATCCCCTTACTAGAAACTTTATGTCCGAGGACTAACCCCTCTCGGACCATAAATTGGCACTTCTCCCAGTTGAGTACAAAATTCGTGTCTTCGCAGCGTTGAAGAACACGGTCAAGATTATTTAGACAGTTAGTGAAAGAATCGCCAAAAATAGAAAAATCATCCATGAATACTTCCATGGCGTCTTCTATAAGTTCATTAAAAATTGCCAACATACATCTTTGAAATGTAGCCGGTGCGTTGCAAAGTCCAAACGGCCTTCTTCGATATGTGAAGGTGTCGAACGGACAAGTGAAGGTGGTTTTCTCTTGATCTTCGGGAGCAATTGGGATTTGAAAATATCCCGAAAGACCATCGAGAAAACAATAGTGTTAATGACCAGATAAGCGTTCTAAAATTTGGTCAATAAACGGTAACGGAAAGTAATCCTTGCGGGTAGCATCATTTAATTTTCTGTAATCGATGCATACACGCCAACCCATAACAGTACGGGTCGGAATCAACTCATTATTTTCGTTGGTGATTACCGTTATTCCTCCCTTTTTAGGCACTACTTGCACTAGGCTAACCCAAGTGCTATCAGAAATCAGATAAATAATTCTCGCGTATAATAATTTTATAATTTCGTCCTTAACGACGTCCTTCATGTTTGGGTTAAGGCATCGTTGAGGCTGAATAGTGCCGCGAGAATTATTTTCTAAATTTATTTTATGCGTGCAAAACGAGGGGCTAATCCCCTTTATATCTGAAATTTGCCATGCAATTGCATGGCGGTGATTATTTAAAATTTTAATTAATTCGGAAATTTCCGAATCGTTAAGTGCGGAAGATATTATTACGGGTTGTTTTGAATTTCTTTCTAAAAATATGTATTTTAAATGTTCCGGCAATTATTTTAGTTCTAAACTCGGTGGCTCCTCGTAAGATGTTTTTATTTTAGAAATATTTAAGTTTACTTCTTCAAATTTGGTTGGCCGAGTTATTTCTTCTAAACAAAATAAATTTGCAATTTCCGGATTTTCAAATAAAGGCGAAATTATTTCAGAAAACGATGTTATTTCCTCTTCAAAATTTGTTTCTAGGGTAAAACAAGAGTCGTCGTTTGGAAACGCATTTCTCATCGATTGATTTATATTAAAAATAACTTCTTCTTCCCCAACTCGTAGGAGAAGGTTTCCGTTACTTACGTCAATTATAGCCCGAGCGGTGGCTAGGAAGGGCCGACCGAGTATGAGTGGTACTTAAGCGTCCTCTTCGATATCGAGGATGACAAAGTCTACCGGAAAGATAAACTTGTCAACCTTCACTAGCACATCCTCAATGATCCCGATTGGATACTTTACGGACCGATCCGCTAGTAGGATGCTTATATTGGTTGGGCTTGGGGTGCCCAAACCAAGCTTCTTAAATAAGGAGAACGACATAAGATTTATGCTCGCCCCTAGATCGGCCAAGGCGTTTTAATTAATAAATTTCCGAACAAACACGGGATGGAAAACCGTCCCGGATCATTTAATTTTTCCGGTAATTTATTAAGAACTATCGCCGAACATTCTGCATTAAGAGAAACACGCGAAATATCTTCAAGTTTCTTTTTATTTGATAATAAATCCTTGAGATATTTCGCGTATTTAGGCATTTGAGAGAGTGCCTCGCAAAATGGTACATTGATTTGTATTTGTTTTAAAATATTTATAAATTTTTTATACTGCTCCTTGTTGCGCTCATTTTGTAATTTAGAAGGATACGGAATAGAAGGCGTTTGAATAATGCGCGGAGCTAAATCAGAAGAGTTTAAATGCGGAGTTGGAGTTGAAACGTTTACCTTAGGCTCGGCCAAATTTGAACTTTTTACCTCCTTTCCGCTGCGAAGGGTTATAGCGTTGGCGCTCTCCCGTGGATTTGGCTCAGTATTGCCCGGTAGAGCTCCCTGCTGGCGTTCGGAGAACATCTTGGCGAGTTGTCCAATCTGATTTTCTAGGCTTTTAATAGATCAGGAAAGGTTCCGGTTATTGGCATCAGTAGAGGCGACGTATTTGGTGAAGACCTCTTCAAGTGAAGGGGCCTTTGGTGGTTGTGGTGGAGCGAATCTGGGAGGATTCACTTGTGGGGGGCGTTGAGCATTATTGGGGTTGCTCCATGAAAAATTCGGGTGGTTCCTTAAACCCGGATTATAGCTATTAGGAAGATTATTATTTGGGTTATAAGGAGGACGATAGGAGTTCCCCATATAATCAACTTGTTCTTGATTATAATAATTATTATTATAATTATTAGCCCCGTTAATGGCGGAGGAAGCAGACATCTCCGCCATTTGCTTAGTAAGCCATTCTACTTGATATGCTAAATTCGAGTGGCCTCGACTTCAAAGAGTCCGGTCGGTTTGTTAGGACGCGATCGTGGCGCATTCCACTGATAAGCATTCATGGCCATCTCCTCAAAAAGCTCTTAAGCGGCATCTGGGGTTTTGTTATTTAGAGTTCCCCCAGCTGCTGCATCAATCATTTGCCTCGTTTGGAGAATCAAACCATTGTAGAATGTTTGAACTTGTTGCCATAAAGGAAGGGCGCGGTGAGGACATCTCCGCAATAATTCCTTGAAGCGCTCCCATGTGTCATAGAGAGACTCCGAGTCTATTTGCGTAAACGAGAGAATGTCCGTTCGTAATTTAGCAGACTTCACCGGAGGAAAATATTTAGTTAAAAATTTCTCCGTCATTTCGGCCCATGTAGTGATGGAACCTCTAGGAAGAGATCCCAACCATTGCTTGGCCTTAGTCCGCAAAGAAAATGAAAATAAACGCAAACGAATGACGTCATCGGTGACGCCATTAATTTTAAACGTATCGCAAATTTCCAAAAAAATTCAATAAATGTAAATTTGGATCTTCATTTGGTAACCCGTCAAAGATGACGGTTTGCTGTACCATTTGAATGATACTCGTTTTGATTTCAAAATTATTATTCGCCACTGCCGGGCGAATAATACTTGATTGTGTTCCCTCCCAATTTGGCCTCGCATAATAGGACATAGTCCGTAGCGGGGCCTCATTATGGTCGGGGTTATCCATTAAGCCTTCGTTAGTTTCTCCGATTGACTCTTCTTGAATTATTGGTAGATCACTAAATCGGAGACGACGCTGCAAGGTGCGTTCGATTTCCGGATCAAAACAAAATTCTAGATTGACCGGAGAGTCTCCTCGGGTCATAAACCAAAATTAAAAGAGGAAGAGATGCGAAAAAGATATATAAAATAAAATAAAATTTTAGATAAATATTTTAATTATATTATATTTAATAATAATTTTTATATAAATTTTTTTATGCAGATTTTTTTTATTATTTTTATTATTATTTTTTATTTTTAGGTGAATTAAAATTAGTCCTGAACTTCCCAAGATCTATCTGGTGAAGGGTTTGCAAGGTACTAGAGGCTATGATGGGAATTCAAACTCAAAGCGTCCTTTCCAGGAATTTAGTTGCACCTTAAAATTAAGAAAAAGAAAAAGATAAAATTAATAGATATTTCGGTTTTCGAAATATCAACCGTTTCCCCGGCAACGGCGCCAAAAACTTGATGGTGCAAAACTATGCTTGCAAACGTCAACGGCAAGTGTACCGTATCGAATGTAGTATAGGTTATTAAAACAAGGTCGTATTAGACTCGGGGCGGCTGATTATTCTTACTTCAGAAAATCTCTATTATTTTATCGAAAGAAACTTGGGTTGGTTGGTTGCAAGAAAGAGAAATAATTTGTTAAAACTATGATTAAAGGATTAGTACTCAACCTTGAATCACCTTGGAAAAATAAATAAATAAAGAAATAAAACTTCTAATCCTCTTTAAAAGAAATGCTTGACCGTGGAGGTTCCTGATTTATAAACGTACCTCTCTCAAGGATACGCTTAACTGAGTTTAGGTTGATCAATCGAACTATCGTTCTAGAATCGAAACCCCTAAAACTCGCCTTATCGAAGTGAACCCCTCTATTGGATATAACTCCAATCCGGGAGATTTATGTCGTCCTCTCTCGAGGAGTGCATTCAAATCTCTTTATCCTTGAAATGATCGATTCGAACTCAAAACCTCTCAGTTATTAGACTACGAAAACAAGAATGAGATTATATATCGATAATATAATCTCAATCAATATAAATTCAAGGATAAATCTTAAGCGATCTAAATAATAGAAAAAGAAGTTCTAAACTAAATTATGAATTATATTTTCCTTAGATCATCTCGGCCGAGTACTAATTAAATTTAGCTACTCATGGAGATGGAGGAATTGAAAGCAATAAAAGAGTACATAATGGAAAAGAGAATAGAATACAAGAAAAGAGAACTAATTTTATTGATTTGCAAAAGAAATTACAACTAGGAATTAAAAGCTACAAACCCGAAATGAAAGTGCAGCTAAGAAAGAAGATTACAAGCTTAAGAATGACAAAAATAGTGCAAGAAAATATACTAGAACTCCAAAACTTCGTCCTCAAACATCTGGAAAAGCTCCCTTTAAATATGCAAAATTTTGGTGTTACACGCCCTTGGTCACGCCCGTGACCAAGGGCGTGTAAGGGGCGTGATTTGCTGTCAGTGGAGAAGGCGCCGTCTGGCTTCAATAGAGGCGTTACGGACGTGTCACACCCTAAGTCACGCCCGTGACCTGGGGCGTGTAATCTTTAAAACTCACTGCTGGCGGGAAGCTTCGGCGGGAAATTGGCGCGGGAAGAGCCACGCCCGTGTACTAGATGTCACGCCTCAAATGTCACGCCCGTGACCGGGGGGCATGCAATTTTAATTGACGTGGCAGCTGGCTCTGAACGCTTGTGCTGGGTCGCGGCCATGACATTGGGTCACGCCCTTGGTCACGCCCGTGACCTGGGGCGTGTAGTTGGCGAACTTTTCACAGAGCGTCCCCGGAGTGGCAGAAACAGTTCTGGAACACTACGCAGGTTACACGCCCATGGTCACGCCCGTGACCTGGGGCGTGTAAATACATTTTCTGCTCCAAATGTCCAGAGAACCTGAAAATATAAAATAAACGTAGTTAGCTTATGAAATTATCATAGGAAAGATTTATGCGAAATAATTTATAAAAATAACATAATTTCATAATAAAATTATAATAAAACTATACTAAAAGATGGGTAAATAAATTACTCATCACCATCAGTGCTACCCATACCGAGTTATTATAACTCTTATGCAGTAGCGTGTGTATAACATGGAAATTACTCTACAAGATCCTGTAGGACTACTTGTGTGTACGGTGTCATATTATATTTTACTAAATAAGTAAGCCCGAACATATCACCAATATTCAATCCTCATGCACAAATCACAACGTGTTTCAACACGATTAAAGCTATCAACCTTATTGAGAGGTTATCACCAATCTAAACCATCCAATATATTATCAAGTGATATGAATATTAAATCATACATGTTCCCCCACACTCAATATTTAGATGCTCATCGTAATGTTTCATTCAACATAATAATTGCCCACAACACGTTCAGTCAAAATGCACATCCAAGAAGTTCTACTCAGCTCCGAACATGATCTACTTTCCTTCCCTCCATGGGATGGACTTCAACAGTAGGATTATATCAACTATAATCATCATATGCCCATTCCCTAAGGAATCATATTCACGTAATAATTTATAACATAATATTTAATCAAGAGATTATTTCAGAACTGAATCCTCTGAAATTTTTACATAGCTCATACCCGTCATTTTGAACATCTCCCCCAAATATAAGTCTCATCAATTATTACCATAATTATGCATCACAATGTCCTATTTCCAAATCATAACGTTCATCTACGCCTCGCTCAATTGACATGGGAATCTAGGAACTCCTACCACCAAAAGGGGGAAACCTGATGTTCTATGTTCTCTACCGCCGGGCGCTAGTGATCCAGACGACAAACCTTCCTGTCAACATTGGATGTCGACGGGAAGTTAGCCCTTCCCGTCGACAAGTCGACCTGTTAGCACCGGCGGTAGCGCTACCGCCGGGCGCTAGGAACTCTATCAGCGCTCTGTCGCATCGACATTAAGTGTCGACACGAAGTTATCCCTTCACGTCGACAAGTCGACCCGCTAGAGCAGGCGGTAGCGCTACCGCCAGTCTCTAGTGACTCTATCAGCACTTCGTCCCGTCGACATTAAGTGTCGAAGGGAAGTTATCCCTTCCCGTCGACAAGTCGACCCGCTAGCGCCGATGGTAGTACTACCGCCGGTTGCTAGTGACTCTATCAACACTCCTTCCCGTCGACATTAAGTGTCGACGGGAAGTTATCCCTTCCCATCGGCAAGTCGACATGCTAACGCCTGGTGCTATCTAACATAGAACAAATCCTTTGTTAAACACATCCCCTTTTCTTCCTGTGAACTCTCAACTCCAATTAAGATCAATTCTTTCTTCCCTTAGTTGCTGGACTTTCACCACTACTCATGTGTCCCCTTATTAATCAAGTGCAATATTTATAATTAAAACTCTCTTTAACAAGGGACTATTCATCATCTTCCCCAAACAAGAATTATGTCATTTCACCTTCTCTCCTCCAATACTCCCTCATTAGGCCACCGATCTTCACAAAACCAGCTCCATAAACTTCATATTGAAGAGGGGAGTTGAACGAAGACATACACGTGGCGAACGATGCCCTAGATCATACGCTCTAGCGTGGCCACTTCCTACGAAACTCCATTAATCTCGCTAAATCAAGCTCTTTTGAGCTCAATTTCTCTCCTAATTAGATATAAAGATCTAGCACCAAGGGCGAGGGGTCAGAAATCACCTGATTTCCGACCGATGATCGCGGTTGTCTCCTCGGCGGCATGACGACGGTCGACCGATCTCAAGTCCTTCTCCAAGCTTGCTCCTTCAAGAACCCTAAGTTAACACCTTTAGGTGTGAGGAAGAAGATGATGAAGAATAAGAAGAAGAAGATGAATAGGGCCCTCTGATTAGGAGAGTTCAGCCCATTTGGGTTAGGAGACAAGGAAGAGAGAGAGAGAGAGATTTTCATTAATGAGTATTAAATGCAACCCATCTTTCCAAGCCTTATGTTGGAACTCCACAAATAGGTGCCAGCTGCATATTGGCTTTTAATTCCACCATTAACTTAGATTTAGGCAATTTAGGCCACCCACTATGGAAGAAATCACGTATACTGATTCGCCCGCTACCACCGACATTAGCAGAAGCTACCTTCGGCGTTAGCTCCCTTCTACCAATCCTCTGCCATTTGCTTTCTAACTTCAAGGGACTCTTGGAGATCAGGGCACATCCATGGCTCCATTAGGACCTCAAAACTCCTACTGCCCAAGCATCTCCAATTGATTCGTGTCACTAGAGGGTTTTAGTTCGAATTGGGATGTTACAAATCCAATAAACGAGGAAAAAATTTTGTCCCCGAAATTTAAGTTGGGGCTATGCAGATTGAAGGTCGGACAATGCAAATCCAATTCAGAGTACACTTGACGAGGCTATTCATTTAGTATGTCCTAACTCCCACTTAACACTTGTGCATGGCATTACTTATTCACATTGCATCGCGCATCAACCCAAATTTCCCCCAAGTGTACCTTTGCAATTCTCCACAAAGTATGCATGAGCAGTTGGTCAATACAATCATTTACCATTCATATACGCACAAGTGATTCTCATGATCAATTGTAAATTACAATGTCCGCATATTTCTAGATTACCGATCTTAATGGGCATAATACATTCTCCATTCATCAAGACAAACTATAATAACATCTTTTAATAAGGAATCCATTTCCAAAATACATCGCCTTGAAATTTGTACCACAACTTATAAATTGATATTTACCACATCTTCATCACATTTCAAGTTCACCCGATTTCACCACAACTATTTATGAACGGTAAATTTATATAATTATAATTGACAAATTCCCAATAACTATGTGTTATGGTCTCAAGGATTTAGTCGTAGTAAGCTTTATGTTTCCAATAATTCTAAAACTCGGTATTTGTTTTAGCCTGTGATGTTTAAAAATTGGCCAAGGTGATATTACGAAGCATTATTGCAGGCTCATGGCAAGGTGAATCCATGACTCTACACCTCGCATAGGTCATTATGACATCATTCCCTTCTAAGGACATGAGACCCGAGTCTAGTGTTACTTTTGTCTAACCCAGTTCTTACTTAAACTTGCACCGAATTCAGAAATTGGTGCCAATTTTCCCTTGTGATTTAGATCATTTCATTTAAAGAATCTTTCAACTGTGAACGTAACCTTTATTCAACAGTTGGGTCATGATACAGGCTCTCTAGAAATCTACCTTGTCGAGGCAATATTGTTACACATACTCTTACTTATTAGTACATTCTCCCCAACCTCCAAGGTTGACCAAAATTTGATGCTTTGGAGGCAATTGCTACATCTCTTGGTAGTTTGCAACTGCTCTTTACATAAGGGAAGTCATCGTGCATTAATATGTCATGACTTCATCTCATGTGGGTGTTAAATAATTAACTCCTTCTCCAACGCAAACATCTGAGACAACAACAATTCTCCCTTTGGTAGTAGTGTATCATTGAGGTTCATGTTATGTTTATTATATACTAAAGTGGGTAGATTTATATCATCCAACAAGTTATACAACTTTTGATAACTTCAACATATAACCATTATCGACTAAGCCCGCAAAATTTAGGAAGAACACACTCCAATACTTACACCCAATTTGGAGCCCTACCTAAAGCAGAACTTGAAGGTATGTATCATGTTTCACATTTTTTGGATAATTATCCCGGGAGGAGTTCAACATGTGTGTTTCCGCTATCCGCACCTTAAGCATGTGCGATCTCTTCCCAGGTCAAGGCACTAAAAACGAATTCAATTGTGAAATCCTTTTTCCAAATTCCACAATATCTGAATCGCCGACCAAACATAACCATCATCGTTCACGTATTATTCGAATAAACAAGATCTATGGGAAACTGAAGTCGGTACGTAACTAGTCAAATAAACGAAGAGATAATCCCCCATACATTTTTGGACTAGTTTTCTTCCACCCCCATATGGTACATTCATCTCATGTATGGTCACAATCCTTAGGGGTAATGAAAGTGTACATTGTGCCTCTGAGAATCCTTTAGAGGGGGGGGGGGGGGGGTGAATAGAGATTTAAATATTTTTTCTATCCTAACTGTGCAAACAATAAAACTTACTAAGGTATTATGCATACAATCAAAACCAATGGCAGAATAAATAATATAAGTATAACTGGAAATTAATGCAGAAAATGTAAATGGGACAACACAAAAGTCACAGCAAAGACACAAAGATTTTTATAGAGGTTCCCCAAAATTTGGGTACTCTTCTCTTCTACCACCTGGTAGGAATGCACAACCTGTGCCTGAGTCTTTTGATAAGGAGACTCTTAGAACCAAAGATCTTTTGATAAGGAGATCTTGAACCACAGATCTTTTGATAAGGAAATCTTGAACCACAGATCTTTTAATAAGGATATCTTGAACCACAGATCTTTTGATAAGGAGATCTTGAACCACAGATCTTTTGATAAGGAGATCTGGAACCACAGATCTTTTGATAAGGAGATCTTGAACCACAGATCTTTTGATAAGGAGATCATGAACCACTGAATCCTTTGGAAGAGGGATTCTTAAAACTCTTTACAATTGAGTTGAAGAGAGAAGGAAGAAGAAGAAGTAAGAAGAAGAATTATGTTCTCAGAATTCTATTGAATCCTTAAGCTTCTTTTCTTTTGCTGGATCTGCTAATGATGAACCTTTACTTATGATTGTGATAATTTGCAAGAGTTATAAGCTTCCGATCCTTTCTACTTTCTTCTGATTGAAATTTGGCTGCTATGAGATATTGATGAACCTTTACTTATGGCTGTTCTGTTCTAAGAGGGAGTGCAATTCTTGTTTTTCTGTCTTTTAGGGTTCTATGAGGAAGAAGAAGAAGGAGGAAGCCCTAATCCACAAAATGCAGACAATTGTGAATCAATGCTCTACTGTTCTTCTCATTGCTATTCTTATTTATTGTCGATGATTTAATTTGAATTCCTTTCCTATTTTGGGTTGTCCTAAAAAGGTATTGGGTGGACAATTAGTCTCTCTTCCTTCGTTTGTTCACGACCCATCTGCCAACTGTTTGAATCCTTTCCAAGAAAGCTTTTTCTATCTTCTTGAATGCTCCTCTCCATTCTAGGCAATAAATAAGCCGTTGTAGAATGTCTTTAGTGCTGTGGGCCCTCAGAGAGAGTGCAAAAGAAACAACTGAATAGGTTTCCTTTTCAGACTGTATTCGACGCTGCGTCAATTTCATCTTCTCTGTTATCGACGCACCTTCGAGTTCTTGCAAGAGCAGCTTTGAATACCTTCTTGCTCTGATTGAACCCTGATGTCAATGTTGCATCGATTACTTATCGACGTAACCGTTGAGTTGAAGGCTTGACTTTGAACTTCATCATCTGCGTCGAATTTTAGTCGATGTTGCGTCAACTTCAGATGGCTTTGACAAATTCTTCCTTCTGCGTTGAGTTGAAGTCTAAGCTGCTTCGACTTCTAATGATACTTCGACATGCTCATTTCATCAACGTCGATATCCTTTCGACGTGGCATCGACTTGATCTTCTTTGATAGAAAGGTAGAGTTGCTTGGACTTCTAGTTTAAGTTACGTCGATATGAAGGCAAAGTTGCGTCGAATACTATACGACGCAATTGTTAACTCAACCCAATTTATGCTTGTCTTGCTCTAGTCTTGACACTCCAAGTTGTGTGTGATATCCTAAGACACCTAATGACCAAATTACCCTCACTATACAATGGGTAATTAAAACCTAAGAGTTAAAATCACTTTAGATATTTTGTTAAGTAAAATCCAAGGAGTTTTTTCCAACAATCTCCCCCTATTTATCTTAACAAATTTTACAGTCTTGGTTAAAGTGATTTTACACAATCTTTTACATAAGTATAGTTACATACAAGACAACATAGACAGTAAAAGTATGATAGAATGAAATAACAGAATATTTCATACATTGTCAAATATGTTATATTGTTCACCATACCACATTCTGTTTGACTTTCCTTAGAGAATATAAATAGAGATACCTGAATGTCATTGATCCTTCTCAGGATTTTTTCTTTTCCTTGAAAATACTTTTGGAGTTACCTTCCTTGGGGGCAATGTAATTGGTTCATTTTCTTCTTTAGCATCATTATCTTTGGGAAGCTCCCCCTGAGTTTGTGCATTCAGCTCAACATTATGAACAGCTTCCTCGACAATCTTGGCCACCTCATTCAATAATTGATCATCATGGAGCTCCCCCTAGATCACTGCTATCCCTACAACAATCATTGCTCCAGCTGGCTCTTGGGCTGGTTCTTGAGGTGTTTTAGGAAGCTCCCCCTGAGTTTCTACAACTTGTTCTCCTTGATTCTCTAGAGATTCTACTTGAGACTCCCCCTGGACATTTGTTAGGTATTGATGTACCTCTTCCATATCTTTTTCAACCAGCTCCCCCTGATCAGCATGCTCACCCTGAACAATTTGGAATATAGTAATTTTATCAAGGGCTTTAATATCATTCCCGTTGTCATGGACACTCATCTCTAGAGTATGTCCTTCCTCCTCCTGAATTTTCTCCCCCTTCTTAACCTTGTTGGCAAGAGAGGTTAAGAAATCCTTTATTACTAAGGAGGAAGACATGAAATATTTGAGACATTGAAGAGAGCCCTTTGAATCTAGTAGTTCAGACTCCATCTGTTAATACTTCTTTACAAATCTTCTGGCTTGGCTGGCTAGTAGGTCTGCAAAGGTGCTTGAATCCAGCCCTACAGCTTTGGATATTTCTTGCTCAATGTCAAGGGAAGGTGTAGGATTGGAGGTAAGGGCATGTGGAGGTGGAGGTGTGAGGTTCTCATTTTGATTAGAAGGATCCCGGTAGGCAGGGAGGGGATTTGGTAGGTTTCTGGAGAAATATAAGTTGGTGGTGGAGATGGAACAGATTTGTTGTTTGGCAGTGGTATGGATAGTTGTTGTTGTTGGTGGTGGTGGATGGGAGATTGTGGTGTTGGCTCTGGGACTGTAGTATCATCTGGAATATCTTCTTATGATGTTGTAGCAGGTTCTTGTTCTGGAATGACATCCCTTGGGGGATCTGGTACAGTGTTCTGTGGAGTTGGGGAAGGAGGAGGAGAAGATGCAACCTGACCAGGCTTTAGGATCTGCCTGGTCTATTTAGAAAAGATTCCTATGATTAGCCTTTTTCCTGGAGGAATGGGCACTTCCTTGGATTTGCACACACTAGGATAGTGGTGGAAGAGCACTTGGCTCATGATTTTTATGTAGGCATTTTCTTTGTGGGCATATTTGTGCCCAATCATTCTCAGGAGCCATCTCCCCCAGTTTTTCTTCTTCTAAAGGACCAGAATTCCCATGATCTACAGCTACTGCATGGGAATAACATTATGAGCTGTGATTTTGCAAAGAAGCACCTTCCCTACAATATCAATCAGAAACCTGTGGTCCTCTCCATGATCGATCTTCTTTAGATTTATGGCTTTATCCTTCTTGAACTGCATGATCTCCAAGACATTCTTTGTCTCTTCTCCTGTCAATTCATCTAGGTCACTCCCATTGGGTAGATCAAATGCTTGAGAGAGTATTTCTTCAGATACACAGATATCCTGTCCAAAAATTGTCCCTTGAAGGGACCCATCATCTGCTACATGAACACTGTACTTGAATTCTATAAGTTCTACATCTAGAATCTTACAAATAGTAGAGATATGCTTGGTTAGGCCAGCAGACTGAAAAAGTCTTAGAATGGCCTTGAAACTTTCGGTGACAGCATTAAAGGAATCCATATCCACATTAAAACAAGAGTTGATCTTGGGTGGAGCCATTGAATTGTAAATACCTGCAAATACAAGAAAAAAAGAGAGAGAGAGAAAAGCATGAGAGAACTGGAGAACAAGAGAGAAAGGAGAGGAAAATTTGAAAGCGTAATGAATTCGAAGCCAAAGTTGCTTAAAAGAATATGATTCGTCGCAACTTTGGGTTTAGGTCGACGCACCGTCGATAAAATTAGTATTTGGCGCACAAAAATATGTCGAGACTGCTTCTAGAAGAAACTCTACGCGCGCTGTTATATCGACATTGCATCGATTAGAGATTAAGTCAAGATTGTTCAGCAAGCCTTAAGTTGACGTAGTCCTATCGACGTTACGTCGAATTCTAATCGACGCGACCTCGACTTTGATCAGCGACCATTAAGTCGATGCTTGCATTGGTATGAACTTGACGCTGCGTCAAATTCTATTCGAATTATCTACTCTGAGTGCTTCTTGACACTGGCGTCGAGTAGGAGTCGATGGTACATCGACTTCTATTCGACGCACCTCTGAATGAACATATCTATTTTCTTAGAAAATTCTTGCTGTTTTTCCAAGCAATTATGTTCATTGAAAATAGTGTTTATGATATTAATTTTATGAACTATAAGGACAATAAGGAAGTTTTAAAGAGGAGATTACTCCCTTGGTTGAATTTAGTTCCTTCTTCATGACCTATATCTTTCTTCCCATTCCATCCTCTTTTCGGTGGGATCCTACCTAATCTTGCACAAATAATTCAAACATTAGAAGGAACCTAGGTTACCTTGGGCCCTTTGCTTTTACCATTATAGGGTTCAATGAAAGAATAGAAGGGTCTTTCAAGATACCCTTTTGGGTGATAAGGAATGGGTTTCCCAAACCTAGGTTTATTATTTTGATACTTAAAATGAGTATAGAATGTATCTAAATATAAGATATTAGCAGAGTGTTTTATTACCCTAGGTTTGGCTTTAGCATTTTGATTGTTTAGTTTCTCTGCATTGCTCTTCCCTTGAGATTTGTTTTATTTGTGAAGATTTGTTTTATTACCACTAGTTATTTTCTTTGGTTTATTAGCTTCCTGATCCTTAGTTTTTGCACTGTCCTCACAAGATTCATAGTTACTAGGTCTAATAAAGCTAACTGGATTTTTCAAGGCAGGTTTCCTAAGTGATTAAATCTCAAGGAGAGATTTTCTGTGATGTCTTTGAGTTTTCGACTTCTCCCATTGAGAGAATCCTCAAAGACTTTTGCCTTTGCTATCTCTTCTTTTAACTTTATATTTTCATTTCTTATTTCTATTAGCTCCGATTCTTTGTCCTAAATTTCATTTCTTAAGTTCTTATTTATTGAATAGAGTTCATCTTTCTTAAAGTTTTCTAATTCTTCCTTATCTGCTTTTAATTCTTTTTGAATTTTAATAAAGTCATTACAGAATTCCTTGAAGCAGGTTTTAAAATCATCAGAACTAAAATCAAAATCATCAAACAAGGATACATGTTCTTCTTCATCATCTGATGACATCCCCAATGCCATCATGTAAGCTGCTTCTGCTTCTGCTTCATCATCACTTTCAGATGATGAGGAGCTTAACTCTGCTTCAGAGTCACTCCAGGTTTCAGCAATGAAACCCTTGGATTTCTTCTTGTCCTTCCCTTTGAGAGACTTCTTCTTCTTCTTCTTTTCATTCTTATTGCTGCTCCTGACCATTTGTTCTTGTGGGCACTCAGGAGCTATATTCCATGTCTTGTTGCAGGAGTAGCATATCACCTCCTTTTTTGGATTCTTGTCAAATCTAGGCTTTGAGCTCCTCTCTCTTCTCGTTGAGTCTTCTGTCTTCACCCATTTTCTGAATCTCCTTGCTAGAAGATTGAACATTTCATCTTCAGGAGTGGAGGGCTCTCCTTTAGTAGCTTTCAGAGCAAGGCTCCTTTGGATAGGAGCTGGGGGTTGACTCCTTTTCCTTTGATTCAGCTCTGTTCTTAAGAAGCATCTCTTATGACTTTAACTTTCCTATCAAAGCCTCAGTAGAGATTTCTCTATGGATTATGGACTCTATGATGGCCTAGATCCTTGAATCCCATGAGCTTGGGAAGCACATGAGGATTTTATCATTAATTTCAGTCAAGGATATCTCCTTGTCCAAGCCTCTGAGCTCATTACTGATAAGGTTGAATCTGTCATATATATATCAGCAACTGTTACTTGAGCTTTCTTCTGAAAGTTCTCATATTGGGATATGAGAAGGGACTTCTTGTCCTTCCTTTCATCAGCACTTCCTGCTACAAGTCTGTAAAGTGACTCCCAGATTTATTTAGCCGACTGACAGTCAGCAACTTTTTGGAAAATGTCATCTGACATTATGGAGACAAGAATATTCAGAGCTTTGGCATCACATGCCTTCTGCTTTTTCTCTGTTTTAGTCCACTCAGCCCTGGGCACAGGTTCCTGAGTTGAAGTCCCACTGACATCTTTCTTGTATGGAGTTGGTGGACCTAAAATTATGACATCAAAAATGTCTTCATCAATAGAGTTCATATAATGTATTATTCTTACCTTCCAGAGTGTGAACTTATTCAAGTTACACACTGGAGGTCTTATTGAGGCATAATCCTTAGAACTCATTTTCTTTATAAAATATATTTGTAATAAAGAAATAATAGTAGGAGGTCTTTTTGATCAAGGTGTTAACCTTTTTAATGATCAACTTCCCTCTGATACTAATTGAAAGTGCACAGTATGCCTTTGAGAATCCTTTAGAGGGGGGGGGGGGGGGGCTGAATAGAGATTTAAATATTTTTTCTATCCTAACTGTGCAAACGATAAAACTTACTAAGGTGTTATGCACAAAATCAAAACCAATGGCAGAATAAATAATATAAGTATTGCTGGAAATGAATGCAGAAAATTTAAATGGGACAACACAGAAAGTCGCAGCAAAGACACAAAGATTTTTATAGAGGTTCCGCAAAATGTGGGTACTCCTCTCTTCTACCACCTGGTAGGAATGCACAACCTGTGCCTGAGTCTTTTGATAAGGAGACTCTTAGAACCAAAGATCTTTTGATAAGGAGATCTTGAACCATAGATCTTTTGATAAGGAGATCTTGAACCACAGATCTTTTGATAAGGAGATCTTGAACCATAGATCTTTTGATAAGAAGACCTTGAACTACAGATCTTTTGATAAGGAGATCTTGAACCACTAAATCCTTTGGAAAAGGGATTCTTAAAACTCTTTACATTTGAGTTGAAGAGAGAAGGAAGAGGAAGAAGTAAGAAGAAGAATTCTGTTCTCAGAATTCTATTGAAGCCTTCAACTACTTTTCTTTTGCTGGATCTGCTAATGATGAACCCTTTCTTATGATTGTGGTGATTTGCAAGGGTTATAAACTTCAGATCCTTTCTACATTCTTCTGATTGAAATCTGGCTGCTATGAGATATTGATGAAGAGCAGCCTTCAATTGTTCTGTTCTGAGAGGGAGAGTAGTTCTTGTTTTTCTATCTTTTAGGGTTCCAGGAGGAAGAAGATGAAGGTGGAAGCCCTAATCGACAAAATGCAGACAATTGTGAATCAATGCTCTACTTTTTTCTCATTGCTATTCTTATTTATTGTCCATGATTTAATTTGAAGCTGTTGTGAACACAATTTTCTTTTTCACTACTGGTAACTGTTTTCCTTTCTTTCTTTTCTGAGGTATCTCCACTGCATCCTCTGGATTACATCCAATGCCCCTTCTATGGAGTTGCCCTACTTCCTATAATATTTTGGCTTGAGGGTTTCTTGTAGTATACTTGCTGGGATCAAATAAGGTGGTTTTGATTGGAATTGCTTTTGCCAATTCTTCCTGTTCAACTACCTCTTTTCACCTTTGCAAAATATCAACGAACCATTTCTGTTGGATCGGTAGGCGCCCTTAGAGGGGGGGGGGGGGGTGAATAAGGGTTTTAAAAACTTGTGTTATATTTTTGAGTACTTGAAATAATAAGAGATCAAAATAGTGATTTTGAATAAAGATCTAAATTGTTTTATAATGAAAAAGAGGATAATAAACAATTTAGAGAAATGAAGATCAAATCAATTTTATTACACAAAGAGAGACATGATTATTATTAATAAAATTGATTACAAATTTTGATTTCAATGACGTTAGAAATCAAGGCGAAATATGAAAGACTCCTTTTGTTTTCTATACCGACTCGTATCCCCACGAACCGGTTGGCTTTAGCCGATCCTTCCCCGGATACGACCTCAAGATGCTCTAGCCAATCCTTCCCCGGATATGGCCTCGATCACCCTCTAGATCTATACCCTAGACCTAGTCGCCAACATGAGACGAATTTCTGCCCTAAGTCCTACCCAGACCTAGTCGCCAACACGAGGCGAGTTCACTAAACATTTACAAGAAAAGATGTGAAATAAATAACAACAATATAAAAACTCCCTATATGGATCTCTTGGAGAAGCAGACAAAGACCCGCAGAGTATGATCGTAGTCGATGCGGTCTTTTGTCACAATGATGACGCGTGTTGAAATCTTCTCCACGGATATTCTTAAACCTTCATGGATTTGTGGGAGTATCCCTCTGAACCTTCCTCTATATGATGTGGCACGAAGCTTTAGAATTTAGGAGTGGAAGAGGATGAAGAAGACATATCCAAGGGGTCCTTTTTATAGCTTCAGCGCTAGCGCCTGCGCTAGCGCTACTGCCGGCGCTATCCTGGATTAGGCATTATTCTGCGCGAGGGAATCTTCAATCTGAGGAAACATTTCTCTCTTGCATTCTGTGCTCCGCACTACCGTCTGCTCTATCCGCTACCGCCAGGCACTAACTCCTTCTATATGTGCTCCAGAATTGCGCAAATCATCGCTAGCGCAGGGCGCTAGGTGCTACCGTCGGCGCTAGTGGGCATGTTGGATTTGTTGGCTCAAATTTGGGGGGAACCTTCTTATGTAATCCTTGAGTCATATGGACTTTGTTTCCTGCACACTTAAACACACAAGATCAAATACACATAGGATTTGTTATTCTCAAACCTAGGAGATGCGAAAGGCCATGTTCCAACAAACTCCCCCTTTTGATAATAACAAATCCATTAATGATATATCAGAGCATTAATATATAAGCATTGAAAGTATTTATTTAAGGGTAGCTAATCACCTAGGGGGGGGGGGGGGGTGAATAGGTTATTTTAAAATCTATTTACAATTCTTAGTAAAATCCTAATTGAATGTGAATGAAGATCAGAGCTTTCAAGAAACAAACACAAACACAAACACACGTAATTTTATAGTGGTTCCCCTATCTCAGGTAATCCACTTTCCCCTTTCTCCCCTCTAGCAGTGTGCTAGATAGGACTTATATCTCCTCCAGATCTCAGACAACCAAAAAGGTCTTACGGCTCATATCTCAACAGATCTTACAGTCTCGGATCTCAACAGATCCTACACTCTCAAATCTCAACAGATCCTACAATCTCAGATCTCAATAGATCCTACCTCAGCCTTTATAACAATAGGCTTACACTCAGATTCACCCCTGAATCTTACAACTCAGATCACAACTGATCCTACACCTCGGATCCTTGAAAGATCCTACACTCAGATCTGACAACTCAGATCCTACAAGAATTGAAAGAAGTAGAAATATATCACTTAAACTCAGATTCTTCAATTTATTGAGTCTTCTTGATCTATCAGAATGATCAGACAGAAATCATCAATAGAACAACAACAACAAAATGGTCTTCTTGAATTGCACAAGCTGTGATGACTGTTCTTCTTTAGGAAGACAGATTCTTCCTCCTTGACCTTCTCTCTTCAGAAATAATATCAGCACCAGATTACTGAAGGGATTTCTTCAAGTTAGAACAATTCTGAAAGAGGAGATGGCTTCTTCAGATTCTTCCTCAGATTTCACCTTGAACAACGGAGAAGATGATGGCTTTGAATAAGAATGTTTATTTTTTAAGTCATAGGTCATGCCTTCTATTTATAACCCGCCATCCGCAACATCTGATACGCTCCTCCACGTCAACATGACATAAGATCCTCAACGGTCTTTAGTGGATTCAGAATTGATGAGAAGTTGAGACATGGTAATCATCTCGACATTGCTCAGCTTGTTGTAGATGTACTGTTACACAATTCTTAACTCAGAGCTTTTCAGGAAGAGGGCGTTGAGCAATGTGTATCTCTGTCGACGCTTTTTCTATAAGGTGTCGAGCAATGTGTAGATGCTCGACACTTTCTACTTAGACTGAAAATCTCAAAGCCTCCTTCTTAGGCGACGAGCAATCTTTAGTCGTTCAATGCTCTTTATCTGTAGGCGTCAAGCGATGTATAGGAGCTCGACGCTTCTTAACTTTGCCTTCACATCTAGACTCTTTTTGCTGACATTTGAGCTAACTGAAGTTATTCGACGCTTCTTATTCCACGGAGTCGAGCGATATTCCTTAGCTCGACGCTTCTTGACTTGGTCTCAGATCTTCAGTCATCGACCTTGCCTTTTGAGACAGCAGACATGGGTCGACGCTTCTGGGTCACAGATGTCGAGCGATGTGTAGTGTCTCGACGCTTTTGAACTTAGATGAATTTCTTGAGCACCTAGCTTGACATGATCTCCTGCACATTGATTCTAGATAATATATCAAATACATTGTGAGGTATATCTTTGACTTAGGAATGGACTTCTCCAAATCTAGGACATTGTGGGCAATGGTCCCAACAATCTCTCCCTATTTGAAGAAGTCATAACCTTAGTCAATGATGTACCCCCTTTTTAGAAAGATAACCACTATTTTCTATACATGCAATCATATCATAATGAGTATAACACTTTAGAAAACCAGATTACCATAACATTCTATCAAAAGAAAATATCTCAGACATGATTGATAATATGAGCACAGAATCACAAATTACATGATCTACATCACAAGCAGTTCAAAATAAATCATGTAAATATAAGGAAAAATCACATCACAGGCATATATATGATGATAATAAAAGATAGTTTGCTATGGGAGCTCATCAAGATTGTCCAAAATTATACAAAACATTATCTGAGAACTTTAAGAAAAATTTAAGTCCTATTGCTGTTCAGGTTCCTTGATATCTATTCCTCTCCTGGCTTTCTTTGATCGGGCTTCAGATGTACAACCCCGATATTCACCAGGCGAGGAGGCACGGTTTAAGAAGGCAACAAGATGAAGGAAGTAATAAGAGAGGAATCCCTTAGGGCCAAAGACCTCGCGAGAGAGACCTTGGAGAAGTCTCTCTCTGAGGGCTCGCCGAGAGGCGAGCGAGAAGGGTCGGTGAGATAAACGCTCGCAGGCAATTTGAGGAAGTTTTCTGAGTTCGACGAAAGGAGTACTGCGTTCGACGAACTCTCCCATGTTCGTCGAGCTCACCCGACTTCGTCGAGCTCACCCCTGTTCGGCGAAATCATCAGAAGTCGACGAAGTGTTCTATACTCATTAAAGCCGAAGGGATGGTCTCGCAAGAGGACACGCGAGATCCAGACCTCGGCAGATATCCTCAAAAGTCTGGGCAAAGCGAGGGCTGACAAACCAATACCTCGCAGGCCGCTGGCAGAAGAGACCTATGTTCAGTAAAGAGGTGTTCAGCGATATGTGTTAAGTGCGCGGCAAAGTCATTAGGCGATCTCGCAGGAAGGCTCGCGAGTTTAGAGCCTTAGCGTCCATCGAGCTCAATTCTGCATTCGATGAATGTCGAATGGAGCTCATCATTCGTCGGATGGCGCCCGACGAACAAAATATATTCTATAGCAGTGCTCGACAAATTACAGCAGGGAAGCAGCGGTCGACGAACCGCCCGTCTCAGCGGACAGCGAACTATTTAACGTTCTTCATTCGTTGAGCTCGTCTGTGATCGGCGAAGTGCCCTGCATTCGACCAAAGGTGTGTTGAGCTCGACGAAGTCAGGAGGCGGTCTCGCAGGAAGGTTCGCGAGACCGGACCTCGACAGATACCGCTAGAATGGGCCAGCGAGGTCCTCGCAGGGCGATCGCCTAGGAGAGGCATCGCGTGCAGGGCTCGCGAGAAGGCCCGCGAGAGCTTCGGCAGTAAGGTTCTCACAGTTTTTTGCCCATAGGTTGATAGGTCAAAATTACCCTTTTACCCCTACTGGTCTGCCTTTAGCCTCTCCAAACAGCGGAGTTTGGCTGTTAGCATGCCCATTTGGGGTGCGGATAGTAAAATCAAAAGGTGGGATCCTGCTATTTGCAGGCCAGATCAGAAAACCTATAAATAAGACCTAAAGGGCACCTTTGGAGAGGACTTCACTTCAGCTTCTCTCTCCTCAGGCTCTCCTTGGTTAGCATTTCCAGAGCTCTCCAAGGTGCCCGAGTCTCAGCTTTGGCTTGGGAGGGGAAGCGCTCAATGATCTTCCGGGTTAGTGGAGGGACCTCCTCGCTGTGACTAAGGTCTTAGTCATCTTCCTAGTCTTCAGTCTACCTTCTCCGAGGGATCAGTAAGGGCTAGCTGCCCCTCATTTCGGTGAGGGCCCCGAGCTCCACAAGAGGCCGAGAAATTGGTTTCAACATTTTGGTGCGGTGAGCGTGGAGCGTGGCTGGTCCAAGAAAGTTCCAAGGAGCGGATATGACAGGAGGCGAGGATCAAGGCGAGGAGTTCAGCGAGTCACCGCAGGTGGTGACGCTGAGGATGTTCGCAGATTTTAGGAGGGAGGTGCTTAACAACTTCGGGCTTACAGTCGCGGCGCTGTGGAGTGAGTTTGCGACCCCAGCACCTCAGGCGACCCTTCCCCCGGCAGCGATCGGCGGGAACGTCCCTGTGGGAAGGGCCGGAAAGGAAATCGCCGGAGGTTCAGTCCAAGACTTGGAGGGGCGAGTGCTGTTCGCCAGCCCGGCGAGCTCTGTGCCGGCGAGCGCGCGCCCGGAGGATGTAGCAACTGTGGGAGTGGTCCAGGTGAACACCGTTCTCGCGAGCGCAGTCCCCGCGAGCCCGAGTCTAGCGAGAGAGCTCGGGGGGCGTATGGAGCGAGAAAGGATGGCAGAAGGGGGAAGTCCCTTCTACAAGTTAGTACTTTCAACACCTGTCCCGGTAGGGTTCGGAGAGTGGGATAAGGTGTACTACAACGGCAGGGATGACCCTGTCCAACATCTCCAATCTTTTGAGGACTCGGTCTCTATCAAGCCGATGTCAGATGCTTTCAAGTGTCGGCTCTGCGCCGTCACCCTTAAAGAAAAGGCCAGGGACTGGTTCCATCAACTCCCTACAGGGTCGATCTACGCCTTTGAAGATTTGTGCCGAAGTTTCCTGCTGCAATTCTCGACTTCAAAAAAGAGGAAGAAGGACGTCGAGTCTCCCTTCAAAGTGAAGCAGGAACCCAAGGAGTCGTTGGCTCACTACGCGGATCGGTTCCAGGAAGAACTGCTGCTCACTCAGGAGATGCCTGGGTTTGCACTCCAGCTCGCCTTCACGGTCGGGCTGAGGGAAAATTTCTTCAAAATGGCTCTGAAGAGGAAGGCCCCCGTCTCCTACGAGGAGATAATGGAGAGGGTGGCAGAGGAAATCGAGAGTGAGGAGGCCAACCCGGAACTCACCAAGAGGCTAGCAAAGCTCAGCGAGCCGGAGGTCAGGCAGCAAGAGGTGAGGAGAAGGGAAGAACCCAGGGCCCTGAAGGTGGAGTGGAGGCATCATGGCGGAGGAATGCAAGGACAGGGAAGGGGTTACGCCCCGGGGAGGGGTAAATTCAATGGGGGTCAAGGAAGACCCCATCAGTTGGGATGGAGGCAGGGTCCAAGGCCGATGCCTCCTCCACCCCAGCAAGCCATGACAATCAGACGGGGAAGGGGAGGAAGAGGAAGGAGAGAAGAGGCGAGGGAAGAAGTGGGAGCAGGAAGGAGAAGAAGGAATAGGATGGCGGAGGCCAAGACGGGAGAGGTGACACTGCCGTACTGTGACTTCCATGATGAGGAAGGTCACGCGACGGCCACCTGCCCAGAGTTCCTGGAGACAGAAAGGGCCCGAGTGCCCGTGCCACGGTAGCAGCAACCAGTGAGGATTGAGGAGGTTGGGCCTCAGGAGGAGGAGGAAAGGTGCGAGAACCGAGCCGATTTGGGGTCCCGAGGGGGGATCAGAGTGATCCATGGGGGCGTGGGGGGGGGGGGGGGGGGGTAGGGATTGAGGCAACCCGGAAGGCGAGCCTCCATACTATCTACCGTCATAGCGTGGCTTTGACATCCCTAGCCCCGCCCCCGACACAGAAGATTTCCTTCACCCAGAAGGACATGCCAGGTTATGAGGACCCATTCTGCGATGCGTTGGTCATTCAGACAGCGATCAGGAACTTCACCGTTTCCCAAATCCTGGTGGATAACATGAGTTTGGTCAATGTCATTTTCAAAAAGGTGATTGATGGGATGGAGGTGGATGCGCGAAGGGTGTTGGCCTCAGACGGTCCGTTGTTTGGATTCTACGAAGAAAGAAAAGAAGTGGAAGGGGGAGTAGGACTCCATGTGGTCTTGGGAGGGCAGTCCAGGAACTGCCGCTTTGTCATAGTGGATCCTCCCAGCAGTTATAGCGCCATCTTCGGACGGCCGCTCATCAGCGCGTTCCGCCGTGTCCCCTCCACTTTCCACCAGTGCCTAAAGTTCAATGACGGAGGAGTCCAAGTCCGAATCAGGGGAGACCCGAAGGTAGCAAGGCAATGCTACGTGACGACAGTCAACACCATCTCTTGGATGGGAGAGGCCGAGAGATGGGACCAGGAGGTGGGTGAGCCGGCAGGGCTTGAAGGAGAGGGTCGGAAGGAGGAGATGGAGCAGAGGTCCGAAGAGCCGATGGAGGAAGAAGAGGTAGAGGGTCAGGCCTCGGGAGGGGGGGCAGAAGAATTGATGGTGGTTGGGCAAGAAGGAAAGGAGGGTGACATCGAAGCACTCGCTAGTGGTGAAGAGAAGGAAGGAGATTGAGGAGAACAGTCCCGGTTGGAGGCCGTGGAGGAGGTCGTGGAGATCGAAGTCACCACCCGAGCCGGTGTGGTGGAGAAAGTCAGGATCAGCGGGGAGCTCGGCCTGGAGGAGCAGAAGCAGAACCTATCATGCGTTCAGTAGAATGTGGATGTCTTCGCTTGGAGCGCCGTATAGATGCCCGGGATCGATGCAGATGTGGCTTGCCACCGCCTCAATCTCGACCCCGGCACCCGTCCCATCCGTCAAAAGAGGAGGGCCATAGCAGACAAGCTGGAAGGACCCATCCGAGAGGAGGTGGGTAAGCTCATTCAGGCAGGGTTTGTATCAGAGATCCAGTATCCAGGCTGGGTCTCTAACGTGGTCATGGTAAAGAAGGGGGGAGGTAAGTGGAGAATGTGTATCGACTTTTCCTTGCTTAATAAATCATGCCCCAAGGATTGCTACCCTCTGCCTAGAATCGACGCGCTGGTTGACTCAGCCGTCGGTTTCCCTCTAATGTCTTTTCTAGATGCTTTTTCTGGTTATCATCAGATTCGCATGCATCCCCCGGACATCAAGGATGTATCCTTCATCACGAGGGATGGGTGTTATTGTTATAAGATGATGCCTCTCGGGCTCAAGAATGCAGGTGCCACATACCAGAGAATGATGGACAGGGTCTTCCGAGAACAAAAGGGGAGAAACCTGGAGGTCTACGTCGATGATCTCATGGTAAAGAGCCGGGACCTCGAAGCCCACCTCCGAGACCTTGAAGAGACTTTTAAGACTTTGCGGATGTATAAGATGAAGCTCAACCCCTTGAAGTGTGTCTTCGGGGCCAGCCGAGGGAAATTCCTAGGTCACCTGCTCACCCCGGCGGGGGTGGAGCCAAACCCGGACAAGGTCAAAGCAATAATGGAGTTGGGATCACCCAGGAACTCGAAGGAGGTTCAGAGCCTCACTAGAAAGCTGGCCGGACTCACTAGGTTCCTCTCTAAGGCGGGAGACAAGTGTGCCCCCTTTTTCAAAGTATTAAGGGGAAACAAAAAATTCGAATGGACCTCGGAGTGTGAGGAGGCTTTCCAGGCCTTGAAAGAACAACTCACTCAAGCTCCTCTACTCCAAGGGCCGAGACTGGGAGAGGACCTATCCCTATACCTGGGGGTAGGGTCTGAGGCAGTAAGCTCAGTACTGATCCGGGAAGAAGGGAGAAAACAGTTCCCCATCTACTACGTCAGCCGAGTGCTGAGAAAGGCGGAGCTCCGGTACCCGATTCTGGAAAAGTTGTCCATCGCATTGGTGGTGACGGCCCGGAGGCTTCGACCCTACTTTCAGGCACATTCGATCAAGGTAGTAACTGATCACCCACTTCGCAACGTCATGGAAGGGGTGGAGCACTCAGGAAGATTGGCAAAGTGATCCGTGGAGCTGAGTGAGTTCAATGTTACGTTCGTGCCCAGGGCGTCGATCAAGTCCCAAGCTGTGGCAGACTTTATGGCTGACTACACAACCGAAGTAGGGGAGCATGAATCTCCCCCCTCAGTGGCATGGAAGCTGTTGGTGGATGGTGCGTCAGGAAAGCACTCCTATGGAGGTGGAATCATCTTGGTGAGCCCCCAAGGGACCAAGATCGAGCAAGCTTTAAACATCCACTTCCCGATTACCAATAACCAAGCGGAGTACGAGGCAGTGATAGCAGGCCTGCGGTTAGCCCGAGAATTGGGAGTGCAAGATGTGGAGTTCTCGACGAACTCCATGGTGGTATCATGCCAAGTCAGGGGAGAGTTTGAGGCAAAGGACCCGGCCCTCCTGCGGTACTTGGAAAAGATCAAGGGGGTCATCGGGCATTTCCGCACTTTCTCCGTCAAGGATGTGCCAAGAGAAGAGAGCACCCCCGCAGACCTCTTGGCCAAGTTCGGTCCCCGAGCAGGGGGAACAGTTTCGGAACTCTTTCGACCCACCATCGAGGAAGGAGAATTGATGGAGGTGGATCAGCGGGTCTCTTGGATGGATCCTTTCATCACTTTCCTATCATCAGGAAAGTTCCCTGAAGGAGACATAGACAGGCGACGCTTCAGGTATAAGTCAGCTTATTATTCCTTGCATGCAGGAGGGCTATATAGGAATACTCTCTCGGGACTCCTGGCCTGTTGTGTTTCTGAGGAGGAGGTCCAGAAAGTCCTGAAAGAAATTCACTCCGGGGAGTGTGGCAGTCATTCCGGGAGCCGATCCCTAGAGGGGAGGTTGTTGAGACAAGGCTACTTCTGGCCCACCCTTAGTAAAGATGCGGCGGAGTTCGCAAGAAGATGTTCAAAGTGCCAGCTCTATGCTCCACTCCAACTCCTCCCAGCCAAGAGGCTTCGGACCATCACGGCTCCCTGACCTTTTGCCATATGGGGGTTGGACCTAGTTGGCCCTTTCCCTCAAGCTAGTGGCCAAAGAAGGTTCTTACTGGTCATGATCGATTACTTCTCCAAATGGGTCGAAGTGAAGGCGCTCGCCAAGGTAACATCTCAAGTTGTGAGGAATTTTGTGTGTGGAGAAATAATTTGCAGGCACGACCTCCACCTGGCTATAGTGACGGACAATGGGCCACAATTTGCTAGCGAAGAATTTGTTAGCTTCTGCACCCAGCTTGGCATCGACCTCAGGTTCGCATCGGTTCACCACCCGAAAAGCAACGGCCAGGTGGAGGCGGCAAACAAAGTAATCGTCAACCTACTAAAGAAGAAGGTGGAGAACCTCCGGGGGAACTGGGTGGAGCAGCTACCATCCGTTCTCTGGGCCCTAAGGACTACCCCAAACACTGCCACTGGAGAGACGCCGTTCAAACTTTCTCATGGGTCCGAACCAGTCCTTCCCATAGAGTTCGAAGTAAAGACCCCAAGGGTGATCGCCACAGGTGAGGGGGACGAAGAGTGGCTAGTGACTAATGAGGAGGAACAAAGGCTATCCTTGGACCTAGTGGAAGAACTCCGGGACCAGGCCACCATCAGGTAGGAGGAAATCAAGCGACGAATGGCCCGATATTTTGACAAGCACATCCGAGTAAAGCACTTTCAGAAAGGAGATCTGGTCTTGAAGAAGGTCAACGCGGCTGGAAGAGGGGCCGCGGTAGGCAAGCTCAACCCCAATTGGGAGGGTCCATACATTGTAAGCGAAGTACTCAAGTCAGGGGGGTATCACCTCCGAGATGTGGAAGGGGTACCTCTCGGCCGAGCCAGAAGTGGAGACGATTTGAAGCGATTCTACCCTTGAAAGTTTTATTATGATATTAGTTGAATATTTTACTTCTTCACTTGATAGTTATAGTTGTTATGCGAGGGCAAGAAAGGTGATAAGTATTGATGCTGGAATGCCCCAGATCGATTCCGCTCCCGGGCTCTCACTAGACGGGGGGTTTCAGGTTGATCTCTGGAGAGGCTGGCAAGGTGATAAGTATAGACGCTGGAATGCCCCATATCGATTCCGCTCCCGGGCTCTCACTAGCAGGGGGGTTTCAGGTTGATCTCTAGAGAGGCTGGCAAGGTGATAAGTATAGATGCTGGAATGCCCCAGATCGATTCCGCTCCCGGGCTCTCACTAGACGGGGGGTTTCAGGTTGATCTCTGGAGAGGCTGGCAAGGTGATAAGTATAGATGCTGGAATGCCCCAGATTGATTCCGCTCCCGGGCTCTCACTATACGGGGGGTTTCAGGTTGATCTCTGGAGAGGCTGGCAAGGTGACAAGTATTGATGATGGAATGCCCCAGATCAATTTCGCTCCTGGGCTCTCACTAGACGGGGGGTTTCAGGTTGATCTCTGGAGAGGCTGGCAAGGTGGCAAGTATCGATGCTGGAATGCCCCAGATCAATTTCGCTCCCGGGCTCTCACTAGACGGGGGGTTTCAGTTTGATCTCTGGAGAGGCTGGCAAGGTGACAAGTATCGATGCTGGAATGCCCCAGATCGATTCCGCTCCCGGGCTCTCACTAGACGGGGGGTTTCAGGTTGATCTATGGAGAGGCTGGCAAGGTGACAAGTATCGATGCTAGAATTCCCCAGATCGATTCCGCTCCCGAGCTCTCACTAGACGAGGGGTTTCAGGTTGATCTCTGTAGAGGCTGGCAAGGTGATAAGTATCGATGCTGGAATGCCCCAGATCGATTCCGATCCCGGGTTCTTACTAGACGGGGGTTTCAGGTTGATCTCTGGGGAAGTAGGCAAGGAGATGAATTCTTCATAAGCTCAGATTGATAAGCCTCAGGTTGGCGAGCCTTCGGCGCTGACCCGGGCCTTCTCGCTCGGCGAGAAGAAAGATGTCGCACGATAGTATATGAGTGACGAGAATCAACCCTAAGCACTCCGGGGCATCCGATGCTCGGCAGAGAGGTCGCAGGCACCGGGGGGGAGGTGAGCTCTCATCGAGAAGGAAAGTACCTTGCGAAACCTAGAGGAAAACGCATACCTAAAGGGTAATAACCTTCGCAAAGACAAATATCGAGGCATGCGAGAACGAGATATCAACATGAGAAATAATATAGCGAGCACAGTACAAGGCGAAAAACATGCATCTATGCATTTCAGGGTTTGATTTACATGAAGCGGCGATCTCGCCAGCCCAAAACAAAACAAGAAATAAAACCAAAGATTACAAATATCAAGGATCACTCGCGAACCCTTCCTCGTCATCGCTGCTCTTCACTAGCGGGAGCGGGATGAAGAGCTCCTGGATGATGTCTTCCAGAGTCAAGTCGGCCGCGTCGGTAGCTAGGAGGCCGGCCGCCTTCATCGTCTGGAAGATATAACGAGCTGACTCGGTGGACTTCTCGCGGATTTCCTCATCTCGCGCTCGCCGCTCTTCCTTCAGGCGACGGGGAGAAGGGGGAACGACGACACGGGGGAGCTCGCAATTTAGAGCTTTTAGCCCGGCCACCTCGCCCTCCAGGTCCTGGATGCTAGCGTTGGCTCTTCCGGCAGCCTCGACATCCTACAAATAAGATAAATTAAGGGAGCAAAATGGCCGAAGGAGAAGAGTGTGACGAGGTCTAGGTAACTCACCACACTACCCTCTACGGCGAGCAGCTTCTCCTTCAGCTGTGCGTTCTCGGCAAGAAGCCCTTGATAGGCCCTCGCGAGCTCCACGTTCTGAAGCTCCAGTTGCAAGCAGCACCTCCCCTTCATGTGGGCGAGCTCGACAGAGCGCAACTGAGACCTCGCGCTCTCGAAAGCGAGAGTCCTCGCAGTCTCATCTTTGTAAGCCCCCGCGTCCTCGCGTCCATAGAGGACGAACGAGAAGTAAAAGGCATGACCGCTGACGGTCTCCTTCTCCACCCAGGTAGGGAGGATGGTGGAGATGTCCGCCCAGTTCATCTCTGGCTTCCAGTTCACCAAGAGCTCTCCGGTCTCATCCCGGCGCCTCTGGCCAAGACCGAAGTTATAGTGGTTGACGGGGATGGGCGGAGCGGAGGTTCTGGCAGCCTCCTAGCTGGGCTCATCATCCTCACCTCCTGCGGAGAGGCTGGTAAGGTCAAACTCATCAAAAGCGGCCTCGCCAGGCTCCTTCCCCATTGAGGAGGCGAGCGAGACCTGGCTCGTCTTATTCTTTTTCTTCGGCGGGGATTTTGAGGGAAGGCCATGGCTACTAGAAGCCCCCGATCTCTTGCGAGAGGAGGGCTCACCTGGTGTGATGGCGCCTCGACAAGCTTCCTCCCCCATGGTCGCTAGAGCAAGGGTAGCGTCGGTCTTCCGATTGCTCGCGTAGGGGGGATGGATGGGGAGATCTCGCTCGCCTAAAAAAGTGTTGAAACTTTAATAAATGCGGGGTTACTGGGAATGGCAATAGTTATTGAGCAAGATCTTTACCTTCCCCAGCGAGCACTGGAAGCAGCGAGTCGAAGATGCGGCGGAGATGAACAACCACAAAGTTCTTCTTACAGAAGAACTGATAAAGGACGGCGTCATGTCCTCCGAGGGCATGGGCCGATAGGTGGTCTCGCCGTGCTGGACTGGCGAGATCGGGATATTGCCGAAGTTCCCCTTGACGAAGAGGAACTTCTGGGCCCAGAAGTTGGCCTTGTTGACGGTCTCGTCGACTTTAGGACCCGAGCCCACAAAGTAGGCGGTCCCGTCCTTATAGGCGCGGCGCGGAAGGAGAACAGCTTCCGAAAAACCGGAAGGCTGAACTCGATGCGCTCCTCGCACAGGTAGCATGCGAAAGCTGTGATCACCACCATGGCGTTAGGGGTAAGCTGACCCGGAACAACGCCGTAATGCGTGAGCACCCGGCGAGCAATAAGAAAACCAGGATTAGTTTATATAATGTGCGAGACTTGACCTGCAGAGAACAAGAAATGAGTGAGAGGGATTATTACCTGGCGAACTTCCGGCCACAAGGGGAGACGCAAGCCGACCGAGAAATGAGCGGTGGGGATGGCCAGCTCGTCGACAGGTGGCGCGTTGATCAAGTCGTTCTCGCTAGGATGGCGCGCCGCGAATGGAGGGGTGACGTAGTCGGCAACCGCGGTGAAGTATTCCTCGTCTGTCAGGTTGCAATGAAAGAAGCTATGGTCAGCGAAAGCCTTATCAATCTTTCGCCGACCCTCCGACTCGTTAGCATCGCCGCCCATTTCAAAAACCTGCGAGAAAGGAAGTAGAACGATAACGGGAAGGAGCGAGAGCTCTGAAGCAGAGGAGGAAGAAGGTTGACAGTAAATGCGGTGGTTGGCTCAGCTATGACAGCCTATTTATAACAAAAGTAAAAGTGCAGGAAGAAGCCCAAGCGCCGGTGAGCGCGGTTAGCCAAAACATCACATCACGACCGCGGGCGAGAAAGGCCCGCGAGGTTTGTACCAGCAACATCTTCGCGAGAACAGCACAAACAGATATAATGGCGTAAAAAGGGGGGGGGGGGGGAGGCTGCCGCAAGATACATTTAACGAGAACGGAGGCCCCCCGCGAACATAACATAGCATGAAAATGAAACAGACATATTAGCAGTGAGCGAGAACTAATAAAAGGCTAGTAATAATTATTATCAGACGAAATTAAGCCAATATATGAGTTGCAAGCCATTGCGATATTGTCCAGAATAGCGGCACTAATTAACATGTAGTAAGAGTTTGCGACAACAAGAAGTTAGCGAGAATTATGGGGCAACCACTTCCACCTACCCCCACTCCGCGACCCGGACCGCGGCGGTACCCTAGAATTATAGTAATCCTCGGCCGCGCGGCCCTCCCGGTCCATGAGGAAGGCGTAATCCCTCATCCTCGCTATATGCACCTACGGCATCGTGACGTTCTCATCGTGATCACATTGTCTCGCGGCCCGGAGCCTCGCACACTCTTCCATCAAGACAACATGCCTATCCTCGGCGACCTCTCTGTCCCGTCTCGCCTGCATGTTGAGGTCCATCAGCATCCGACCATGTTTTAAGCAACTGTGCTGCTCATTGTTTCATCGTCTCTGGATCTCGCGGATCCCCTAAGAAGTCTTCCACTTGATCAGGAAGGGGGGACATCTCCTCGTCGCCCAACTCGGAATCGGTAGGCGGATTTTCAGAATTCTCTGTGAAATATTACGAAAAGGTTAGATAGCGCACTTGAGTTCTGATGAGATAAATTCGCGCTGCGCAAAATTAAAATATTATCCACGTATAATTCGATAAGGCAAGTGTACCTATCGCTTTATAGTATAGGATTTAGAAAATCAAGTGTCGTATTTTTCCGGGCTTGTTGAGTACTTCTACTCACAAAGAAGAGCTATTATTTTATCGATCGAAAGTTGGGTTTGTTTTGGAAAAACAATTTGGAGAAAATTAACTACGAAGAAAGATTATGATTAAAAGGATTTGCACCTGGTCTTGAATCCCTTTGAAATAAAATATAATTTTATAAAAGATGAAACCGCAAACTCTTATTGAAATATCCTCGACCGTGGAGGTTCCCAAAATATGGTAGAGCCTCTCTCGAGAGAACTACCACCTAACCTTAGGTTGATCGATTAAGACCCCTCGGCCAGTCGAAATCCCCTAAGCTTGCTTTAAGCGGTGAACCCCACTATTGGATTTGACTCCAATCCGAAAGATTTGTGTCACCCTCTCTCGAGGAATGCATACAACTCTTTTTATCTTTGAGTGATCTCCTCGTTCGCATGGATCTCTCGATCACTAGCAAACGAATCATAGATTGAAAGTCATATTCCGGACATATGAAATCAAAACAAAATAATTCAAAGATAAATCGAAGATAAACAAAACGAGAGTTTGCTAATTAGAAAGATTCAAAACATATTTTATTTTATTCCAAAGTTCATCATGACCAAGTGCTAAAGGAAACTTAGCTACTCATCATAGTGATGGGAATACAAGTAGAAGAGGAAAAAGACATGATTAAGAAAACAACAATACTTGAATTAAAATAACAATAATAAAAACTTACAACTTTAGGAAAAAGTAGCTAGAACATAAAAAAACAGTAAACTAAAGCTGAAATTAAGCTCCAAAATTGCACACACCGACTTCTGGAGATTGCTGCCTTTTATAGATGAAAAAATGGGGAGTCACGCCCTTGGTCACGCCCGTGACCAAGGGCGTGTAAGCTGCGTAATTACTGTCATAAAAGCCCGGGACGTTGGGGAAGAGGAACCGCCAAAAATCAATTGCACGGCGGGTCACGGCCTCGGTCACGCCCGTGACCAAGGGCGTGTCTTGAACGGGTCTGGAAACAGCGGGAAATGCCGCGATCTGGAGTTAATCTGGCGATTGCAGAAAAGTCACGGCCTCGGTCACGCCCGTGACCGAGGGCGTGTAAGCTAGAAACGGCGGGAGTTGATTGCTGGCTGAAATGAATGCAATCCGGGCGAGTCACGCCCGTGACTTTAAGGTCACGCCCTCAGTCACGCCCGTGACAGAGGGCGTGTAATTTTAATCTGACGTGGCGGCTGACTTCTTTCAACTGGAATGCGCGGGGCTGGATCACGGCCGTGACAAAATGTCACGCCCTAGGTCACGCCCGTGACCGAGGGCGTGTACTTTGCGATTTCGGCAGAAATACTCGAAATATTCTCCTGATTAGTCATATGAGCTTGAAATTGCTATTGGCAGCCCAAATTACCTGAAAATACAAAAATAATATAAATTAGTGATAAATTAACTAAAACTAAATTAAATTAAATTAATTATAAATAAAATATTATGTGAAAATAACTATAAATATAGCATCATCAAATACCCCCATACTTATTCGTTTGCTAGTCCCGAGCAAACAACTTTCCATAGGAGTAGAAAAATTTAAATACAAGAAAAGAATTTTGAACCTAAAGAGTAAAAATGCGAAGTCTTGCGCCTAAGCGTGTAGAAATTCTAGTAGAAAAACCTATTCAGCATAAAGATTAGCTTATAATTTTTAAAAATGCGTTATAACATATTGTTACTACTTTTAAATTAAAAATCCGGTAAATCCTAAAATAATATTTAAGGAGGAGGTAGCGTGTTTACTAAGATCAATATTACACAAAATCAAAGTTCGGGATAGCCTCCAAAGAAATCCATCAATGACGATGGCCATAGGCTTGCCCTTTCACACTCTCGCCACGGCACTAGTTTAACTCATAAGCACGAATCAATAGGACTTAATTAGGTTGAAATGTGGCTTAGGTTCAAGGTGCGGATATCAAAAGATAAACGTGAAGGGTTAAGGCACACTTAAAACAAAAAGAAGAGCTTTGCAAAAACTTGTATGCTAAATAATTTTTACACCCCAAATAATTTTGAAATATAAAGGTAGGGGTCAAAAATGCACTCTGCAAATTTTTTCTCAATATTTTTTTTTCTTCATTTTTTTTTCATTTTTTTTCTTCTTTTGCAGCAAAATGATAGCAAAATTAAAATCACCATTTTCACAAATAAGAAACACAAGCTAGCAACAAATAAAGCTCTAAATTTCAAGCGTGCACCATAGGCAGGCTATTTGGCTTTGGTGAAAATGAGTGGGGCTTACAAAAGAAACGGTAAAAAGCACAAAATGGCTAGCAACGGTTAAGATTTTATGGCATGGAATGCAAAGGCTCAAACGAATCAAGAGATGACCTAAATCATTTTCATGCTCATGAATCTAACTTATGCAAATGTCTTGAGAGTCGCTAGAGGCAAGTTCTAGACATCGAGAAAGAATACCCTTCCGTTCAAATTGGGTACTATTTCTCCAGTAAACTTCTACATACTCACTTAAAGCATTTTTGGATTCTACCGATTTTAAATTAAAAGTAAAACAAAAATATTCTACGCAGTTAGAAAATCATAAATCTAATTTTATGCTGAATAGTTAATTCGACATGAGATCCTACTAACGCGTGCGCGTAACTAGAACACTGCACGAGTCAACAATTTTACTCCAAAATTCAAAATCTAATAAAGTATATAAAATTTTCTACAACACTATGTAAAAGTAAATCTACTAAGAATTTTGCAAACAAGTAAATATAGAAATATTAAGAAAACTATATAGTTTTTTTTGTAGATTTTTTTAATTTTTTTAAATTTTATTTTTTTTTTGATAAAAATTTTGGGTGTTGCTTTGCAATAAAACCGACGTGAAATACCCTCCCCCATACTTAAAATAAAACAGTGTCCCCAATGTTTTAGAAAGAAGTGCGAGTAAAGGAGAGGAAACTTCCCTGATGATGAGCAAATCAAAACCCAAGCTATCCTGAAGAAAAACAGGAAGTAAAACTCTTTTTTTTTTATATTTTGAATATTTTGACAGGAATAAAAGAGAAATAAAACAAAAATAAAGGTGCGGGACAGAAAATAAAAGATACAGACGACCAAAAATAAAAAAAAACTCTAAGCATCATCGTCGTCGTCCTCCTGCTGATAATAAGCACGCAGATCAGCAAATTCCCGCTGCAGATGCTCCATAGAAGAAGCATGGCGCTGCTCGAGGGTATCAAAACGTGTGTCAAAATGAGTGCGCATGGACAGCTGCTCTGTCTGAATCTGATCCAAACGAGTGTGGATCCGCCCAAACTGCTGATCGAAATAAGTGGATGAGTCGGGCGCAGGGGGAAAATGCTGCTGTGGCGGCTGTGGAAACTACGGAGCTGGAGCAACGCCACCCGAATCAGCTTCGAAATCAAGATCGATCGGGTCGCCACCCACTTCGCCAGGAATGGCCTCGTACTCGCGGCCACGCCGACGCATCAAACCAAGGGCTCGGAGGTTTTGGAATGTGATAGGCGCAGACGTTTGGAGTGGAGACATGGGAGGAAGTGCATCCCAGAGCTCCAAATGCTTGGCCAAATAAGTAACAAATGAACCTCCATGAAGCGCACTAAGCCTCCGATTTTCGGCCTGATGCCGAAAAAACATCGCTAGCGCCGAACCAAGATTGAGGGGGACTCGTTCGTGCATGCTATATAAATATAACAGGTCCGCGCGGGTCACCACTCCATGGCTATCGCCGCGAGCGGAAAGTGTGAAAGTGAGGAGGTAGTGGAGATAGCGTAAGGCGGGGGAGAGGAGATGACTACCCTTGGATTTTTTAGGCGAATATGGATTGGGGTCGTTACTGATTTCCACCCAAAATCCGGGAAGGTTATACTCACGAGGGAAATCAAGGGGGAGAGCGGTGTAGGCCTCCGTAAGAGTGAAGGCCTCGTCGCAGAAGCCCATGAGAACGTTGAACTGACGCAAAGGAAGAGTTTGCGAAAGCCCGCCCATTCGGAATTCAAGCATGTTGTCGGCCCCGGCCCAGTGGAAATCAAACGAAGAGAAAAACTCCACCGTCAGTTCGTAGTACGCCGGCTCCGAAATGGAGAAGAAAGGAGCCCAGCCCGGAGTAGTGAGTAGATCTCGCACCGCGTTCGCCTGCCCGAGGGTGGTGAGAACGTTCCAATCGATGACGCGGAAAACTCCAAATTCTTTCCCATGGAGGCGAGTACTTCGGTCTTGATGAGTGGGATGGGAAAAATTGAGCATAGCCTCCGCATCAAAAGTTTCATCGGGGACTGAAGAGGAGGACTCGCCAATGGCGTGATTGCGGTGGCGGCCGGCCATTTGGAAGGAAGAAATGAAGTAATCGGCCAAATATGAGAGAGAAGAAGGGAGAGATGGGGGACAAGGTGTGGAGAAAAGAGAGGGGGAAGGGGCACTTAAATAGGGAAAAATTCAGGTGTCACGCCCTCGGTCACGCCCGTGACCGAGGGCGTGTAAGGGGCGACACGTGAAATCTGGCGTGAGGGAGGAATCCGAGGCTTGACCGGTCAAAAAGCGGATTTTTCCCAGGTCACGCCCTCGGTCACGCCCGTGACCAAGGGCGTGTAACTGGCGAAATCAAAGAGGGCCGGGAATCCAATGTGCGATGGTCAAAAAGCGGTTCCCGGGCTGTCACCGCCCAGGGTCACGCCCGTGACCATGGGCGTGACTTGACTGTCACGGGCGTGACAATCAAACGACATCTTTGACCGGGTGCTGTGGAGGTGTTGCGCCAGCAGGATGAGTCACGACCGTGACCTTCAAATGTCACGGGCGTGACTCGATTTGTCACGGGCGTGACATTGTGAACTAAGCCCGTGAGTCCCGACTCAGGCCAAAATGTTCTTCCGTTGATGTCACGCCCGTGACCAAGGTTGGTCACGCCCGTGACTTTTACGGAAGATGAATGGAGTGCAACTCGTCGAGAGACTCGCCAGAAAAATGAATCGTAATGCGCCACGCCCTGGTCACGGCCGTGACTGAGACATTTTTTCAGAAATATTTTTTTTAGTTTGGTTTTGTAATTTTTTTATCTCTTTTTTTTTTTGAAAATAAAAAAAAATAAAAAAAAAATATCAAGGTAATAAAATAAAATGAAAAATACTAAAAATAAAGTACCGACTTGGAGAGCGGAGTTTCATGCGTATGTGCGAGTGACCGTTATCTCGCAAATCTCCTCCAAACCTGCAAAAACCTAAAAATAGAATAATAACATTTTTATTTGTTTTTTTCTTTTTCATTTTTTTTTGTTTTTTTGTTTTTATTTTTATATGTTTTTTTTTTATTTTTAAAAACAAGAATAAAAATACTTAAAATTTTTTAAACGGAAGAAAAATAAAATAAAAATAAAAATAAAATAAAAACATGGGTTGCCTCCCAAGAGCGCTTTGGTTACGGTCGTTGAGCTCGACCATAGTGGCACGCCGGTCTGTACCTCGTTCTAAATTTATCATCAAATGATGATAACGGCTTTGAGCGATGCAAGGTGGGTGAATTTGTTGCATGAATTAAAATATTCTCATACCTCATTCGGAGGAGAAGAGTGCCCTCACAAACGTCAAATATTGCTCGTGTAGTGGCCAAGAATGGACGACCAATGATTAAAGGTATCCCGGCGTCCTCTTCCATATCAAGGATAACAAAGTCTACCGGTAAAGTAGACTCGCCAACCTCAACTGGCACATCATGAATCACCCCTATGGGTGTCTTCACCGAGCGATCAGCTAATTGTAATTTGATGTCGGTGGGGGTAGGTTCTCCTAACTGTAATTTTTGGGATAAACTATAGGGAATAATATTAACACTAGCGCCCAGATCGGCGAAAGCGTTTGAAAAATGAGTAGATCCTATAGTGCATGGAATATTAAAATTAGAATTAATATTATTAGCCCGCTCGATCAAACGAGCGGGGTAAGGAAGACGGGGTTGAAATTCTAGAAGAGGAAGAGATGATGGGGTAGGTGAAATTTCCTCTTCAAGATCGGTGTCCGAATCATCCGCAAAGGTCACCGCCAAGACATTTGAAGTTGTCGGCGGTGTTCTTTTCGGCTGATCGGTGACCATTTTTAAAAGTTGCCCCACTTGATTCTCCAAATTCCGCAACGACCCTTGTAAATTGCGGACATCCACATCATTTTTAGAAATATATTTATTAACCACCTCCTCGAGAGAAGGCGGTTTAGGGGCTTGCGGTGGAAGAGATGAATTTGGAGAAGCAAGGGGAGCATTACCCGTGTTACCTTGATTACCCCATGATAAATTGGGGTGGTTCCTCCAACCTGCGTGGTATGTGTTACCGTATTGATTGTTCCCCGGATTGAAGGGCGGCCGGTTCGGATTACCCATGTAATCCACATGCTCCGCCGTATTTTGATTAGGCTCCCAGGTAGGTGTAGAAGAGGGAGCAGTCATCCCTTCTAGTTTCTTGCTAAGTAACTTAACCTGTAGAGATAAATTAGTAAATGAATCAATTTCATACAGCCCGACCGGTTTATTTGAGCGCGACCGAGGTGTACTCCATTGATACGTATTCATGGCCATACTCTCTAAAAGCTCTTGCGCGCCTGCCGGTGTTTTGTTATTCAAGGTACCACCGGCGGCAGCGTCAATCATTTGACGCGTTTGGGAATTTAGGCCGTTATAGAACGTCTGAATTTGCAACCAGTCGGGATTGCATGATGGGGGCATCAGCACAAATATTCCTTAAACAGCTCCCAAGTATCATAAAGTGTTTCCGATTCAACTTGGGAGAAAGAAATGATATCCTTACGCAATTGGGCTGATTTAGCGGGCGGAAAATATTTCGTGAAAAATTGTTCCGTCATTTGGGCCCATGTGGTGATAGATCCTCTTGGAAGAGAACTGAGCCACTGCTTAGCTTTATTGCGCAAGGAGAAAGGAAAAAGCCGAAGCCTTATTGCGTCATCGGATACCCCGTTAATTTTGAAAGTATCGCATATTTCTAGAAAACTAAAAATATGCGCGTTGGGATCCTCATCTTGAAGCCCATCAAATTGTACATATTGTTGTACCATTTGAATGATGCTCGGCTTTAATTCAAAATTATTGGTCGCTATAGCAGGTCGAACAATACTAGAAGTGGTATCCTCTAGATCTTGAGAATTTGGATCACCCATATTAGAAGAAGTAGAAGAAGAAGAAGAAGAAGAAGGAGAAGTGTCACCTACGGATTCCTCAATCAGATCTTGAGAATTTGGTCCTTGAAATCTTAAGCGTCGCCGAATGGTTTGCTCGATTTCCGGATCTAATTCAAGAAGATCGGACGGATTCCTTCGGGTCATACACCAAAAAGAAAAACGTAGAAAAGAGAGAAGAAAGAAAAAAAAATGATAAAATTAATAGAACTAAGCTTTCAAAATATCAACAATTAATCCCCGGCAACGGCGCCAAAAACTTGATGAGATAAATTCGCGCTGCGCAAAATTAAAATATTATCCACGTATAATTCGATAAGGCAAGTGTACCTATCGCTTTATAGTATAGGATTTAGAAAATCAAGTGTCGTATTTTTCCGGGCTTGTTGAGTACTTCTACTCACAAAGAAGAGCTATTATTTTATCGATCGAAAGTTGGGTTTGTTTTGGAAAAACAATTTGGAGAAAATTAACTACGAAGAAAGATTATGATTAAAAGGATTAGCACCTGGTCTTGAATCCCTTTGAAATAAAATATAATTTTATAAAAGATGAAACCGCAAACTCTTATTGAAATATCCTCGACCGTGGAGGTTCCCAAATATGGTAGAGCCTCTCTCGAGAGAACTACCACCTAACCTTAGGTTGATCGATTAAGACCCCTCGGCCAGTCGAAACCCCCTAAGCTTGCTTTAAGCGGTGAACCCCACTATTGGATTTGACTCCAATCCGAAAGATTTGTGTCACCCTCTCTCGAGGAATGCATACAACTCTTTTTATCTTTGAGTGATCTCCTCGTTCGCATGGTTCTCTCGATCACTAGCAAACGAATCATAGATTGAAAGTCATATTCCGGACATATGAAATCAAAACAAAATAATTCAAAGATAAATCGAAGATAAACAAAACGAGAGTTTGCTAATTAGAAAGATTCAAAACATATTTTATTTTATTCCAAAGTTCATCATGACCAAGTGCTAAAGGAAACTTAGCTACTCATCATAGTGATGGGAATACAAGTAGAAGAGGAAAAAGAGATGATTAAGAAAACAACAATACTTGAATTAAAATAGCAATAATAAAAACTTACAACTTTAGGAAAAAGTAGCTAGAACATAAAAAACAGTAAACTAAAGCTGAAATTAAGCTCCAAAATTGCACACACCGACTTCTGGAGATTGCTGCCTTTTATAGATGAAAAAACGGGGAGTCACGCCCTTGGTCACGCCCGTGACCAAGGGCGTGTAAGCTGCGTAATTACTGTCATAAAAGCCCGGGACGTTGGGGAAGAGGAACCGCCAAAAATCAATTGCACGGCGGGTCACGGCCTCGGCCACGCCCGTGACCAAGGGCGTGTCTTGAACGGGTCTGGAAACGGCGGGAAACGCCACGATCTGGAGTTAATCTGGCGGTTGCAGAAAAGTCACGGCCTCGGTCACGCCCGTGACCGAGGGCGTGTAAGCTAGAAATGGCGGGAGTTGATTGCTGGCTGAAATGAATGCAATCCGGGCGAGTCACGCCCGTGACTTTAAGGTCACGCACTCAGTCACGCCCGTGACAGAGGGTGTGTAATTTTAATCTGACGTGGCGGCTGACTTCTTTCAACTGGAATGCGCGGGGCTGGATCACGGCCGTGACAAAATGTCATGCCCTAGGTCACGCCCGTGACCGAGGGCGTGTACTTTGCGATTTCGGCAGAAATACTCCAAATATTCTCCTGATTAGTCATATGAGCTTGAAATTGCTATTGGCAGCCCAAATTACCTGAAAATACAAAAATAATATAAATTAGTGATAAATTAACTAAAACTAAATTAAATTAAATTAATTATAAATAAAATATTATGTGAAAATAACTATAAATATAGCATCATCAAGTTCGCACAGGGCAGGGGGCGTCAGAATGCTTACCTAGAGGGGGGCGAGAAGTCCCAGGGCGGCCCTGGAAGACATTACCATAGTGGGGGTAGAGAGATTTACCCAGACCTGGAGGGTAGGCTGCGTTGTTGGCCGGTGGGATCTATAGTTTTGCCGGGAGGAGGCGGAGACGAAGGCCGCAACACCTGGCGAGCCGGGGACTTCCGGGACGAGACTGAAAGAAGCAGGGAATGAAGGTCAGATAGTTATCAAAAGGAGGGCTGGCATGCGAGATTAAGGGCGTACCTGCGACATTTGTCCCAGCGAGATTCGTATCCGCCGGCGGACTTTTGCGAGACCCACCAGCAGGTTCGCAAGTGTCCTCACTCGGCAAATCATCCTGCGAGTAGGCATGAATCACAAGCAAACTTATTGACTTAAGCTAGAGGGATACTCATACCTTCTCGTGGGGATGGTTATCGGGGAGGAGTCCAGCAGCACAGAGCCATCCCCGGTTCGGCAAGCCGCCTTCGCCTTCTTAGTCTTCGACGACTGAGCGGGAGGCGGCCGATTCATCCAGGTGGGGACCTTGGTCGTCGAGGGTAGCCTGCCGGCTCTCACAACCCTCAGGCGAGCCTCAGCTTCTTCGGTAAGCGGCATCTCCTGGCAGCTACAGTACGGGACAAAAAAAAAGAAAAGGAAGTGACGGCGCACGCCACTGAGGACTCCGGATGATATTTATAGCCCTCAGGGTGGGTCCTACCAAAGATTCCCGATAGATTATCAAGGGGTTGGCGAATACCAGGGGTTGGATGTTTCTTCGCGAGCCTAAATAACCTCCCGAAGAGCGGGGATTGTGTACAACACCCATATTCGCCAGGCGAGGAGGCACGGTTTAAGAAGGCAACATGATGAAGGAAGTAATAAGAGAGGAAGGCCTTAGGGCCAAAGACCTCGCTAGAGAGGCCTTGGAGAAGTCTCTCTCGGAGGGCTCGCCGAGAGGCGAGCGAGAAGGGTCGGCGAGATAAACGCTCGTAGGCAATTTGAGGAAGTTTTCTGAGTTCGACGAAAGGAGTACTGTGTTCGACGAACTCTCTCGTATTCGTAGAGCTCACATGACTTCATCGAGCTCACCCCTGTTTGGCGAAATCATCAGAAGTCGACGAAGTGTTCTATACTCATTAAAGCCGAAGGGATGGTCTCGCAAGAAGAATCGCGAGATCCAGACCTCGGCAGATATCCTCAAAAGAGTATCCCTCGCAGGCCGCTATCAGAAGAGACCTATGTTCAGTAAATAGGTGTTCAAAGACATGTGTTCAGTGAGCGGCAAAGTCATTAGGCGATCTCGGAGGAAGGCTCATGAGTTTAGAGCCTCAGCGTCCAGTGAGCTCAATACTGCGTTCGGCGAATGTCGAACGGAGCTTAGCATTCGTCGGACGGCGCCCGACGAACAAAATATATTCTATAGCAGCGCTCGACAAATTATAGCAGGGAAGCAGCGGTCGACGAAACGCCCATCTCAGTGGACATCGAACAATTTAACGTTCTGCATTCGTCGAGCTCGTCTGTGATCGGTGAAGTGCCCTGCGTTCGACGAAAGGTGTATTGAGCTCGACGAAGTCAGGAGGCGGTCTCGCAGGAAGGTTCGCAAGACCGGACCTTGGCAGATACCGCCAGAATGGGCCAGCGAGGTCCTCGCAGGGCGATCGCCTAGGAGAGGCATCGCGTGCAGGGCTCGCGAGAAGGCCCGCGAGAGCTTCGACAGTAAGGTTCTCACAGTTCCTTGCCCATAGGTTGATAGGGACAAATTACCCTTTTACCCCTAGTGGTCTGCCTTTAGCCTCTCCAAACAGCGGAGTTTGGCTGTTAGCAGGCCCATTTGGGGTGCGGATAGTAAAATCAAAAGGCGGGATCCTGCTATGTGCAGGCCAGATCAGAAAACCTATAAATAAGACCTAAAGGGCACCTTTGGAGAGGACTTCACTTCAGCTTCTCTCTCCTCAGGCTCTCCTTGGTTAGCATTTCCAGAGCTCTCCAAGGTGCCCGAGTCTCAGCTTTGGCTTGGGAGGGGAAGCGCTCAACGATCTTCTGGGTTAGTGGAGGGACCTCCTCGCTGTGACTAAGGTCTTAGTCATCTTCCTAGTCTTCAGTCTACCTTCTCCGAGGGATTAGTAAGGGCTAGCCGCCCCTCATTTCGGTGAGGGTCCCGAGCTCCACAAGAGGCCGAGAAATCGGTTTCAACATCAGCAACTTCTTTCCTTCTCTGGAAGTAGACAAATGGCTTTGAGAAGTATCTGATTGGCTCCTTATCACTTGCCTGAACTTTCCCAGCCAACCTATCAGCTTTGAACTTTATCTTCAGCTCCTCCTGATCCCTGTGCTTCCTCCACTCATCTTCAGAGTACCATTTCTCCCTTTCTCCTGGATTGCCTTTCACAGCTCCCCATGCTGCCAAAATCATGTCTCTTGAGGAGGGAGACCAATGTTCATAATCATCCCTTGCTTCAATTTCTTCTCTAAATTTCCTCTTGCTAGATTCTACTTGTTCATAAGTGATATTCTTACTTTTGTTCTTATCTTAAGGGCTGTACATCTTTGCAATTTGCTTTTGAATTTGGGTAGGAGATGCAGGCTTGGTTTCAAAAACTTGATCATCATAGTTTATGGGAGGATAGCCTAAGGTTTCTCTTATTTGATTGGAGGTCCAAACAACATGCTCAATGCTGGCTTTAATCATTGACCTCTCCCCCTTTATGACTTCTTCTACTATATGATCTCTTAGAACATTTTTCTGAAATCTAATTTGACCCTCCAGATGATGTACTCCTCCTTCAATAGTTTTCTTAACCTTAAGAAGATGATCATCAATGGTAGTTGTAGTCATTTTTACTTGATCCTTTAGGGTAAGGAGCTCTCATCAACCTTCGCTAGCATATCAACATCATGTTTTTGCAACCTTGCTTCTATTTTGGCAGAGCCTGTTAGAATTTGAGCAACTTGTTCTTTGTATAACACCTGCATATTGTTGCTCAAGATTCCTTGATTCTTTTGAACATCATCTGCAGCCTTTGCAATATCTATTTGTGTTGCTTTAATAGCCTTTGAAGTCTCTTTGATTGAATCTAGCTGTTCAGTTGTATAATCCACAGAAGCACCAACTCTTTTGAAGAATTTGACCATTTCCTCTCTCAGTGCATTCACCTGAAAGTTGACTTCAAACCTGACCAATTTCATTTGAAAATATACATCATTTTTCATTTTTGTGTTGTATTCCTCAATGTACTGCTCAAGTAATCTTCTTTGATTGTTAAGCAACTCCTCCAGCTGAGGTAATATAGGACCTAGGTCCACATTAATTTCTCTTGCTACATCAGCATTGGTACTGCTGTCTTCTTTGATCAAAGAGTCTTCTCTATAGCTCATATGTGAGCTGGAGGATTCTATTTTGATAACTTTCTCAGCCTGTTTCTTTTGAGATTGAGATCCTCCCCCCACATCCATAGCATCAATATCAGGAAACTCTTGATCAGGGATCTCTAGAGCTGGGATCTCATGCTGAGACTCCCCCTCAACTGATGCATTATCTAGATCAAGATTCTTAGGAGCAGGGATCTCATCCTGAGCCTCCCCCTCATCTTGTACATTGTAGAAATCAGTATTATCTTTAGCAGGGATCTCATATGGAGCCTCCCCCTTAACTGTTGCATTATCTGGATCAAGATTCTCAGGAGCAGGGATCTCATCTGGAGCCTCCCCCTCATTTTGAAACTTCCCCTCATCTCTAGCAGGGGATCCAGATTGACCGCCTCTCTCTCCTTCTTCTTTCTCTTTCCCATCTTGTTCTTTGTTGTTCTTGTCAACCCCTTGCAGTATAGGATCAGTACCTGTTTGTGTGTCAGGAATACTGTCCCTGGATTTTTCATCTTCTTTTTCTTCAGATGTTGTAAGATTAGGATTGTGGATTGGTGTGGATTTTGATTTCTGTCTGGAGGAGGATGAACTATAAGAACTAGAAGAGATCTGCTTCTTCCTTTTCTTCTGAACTTTCTTCTGCTTGGGAGAAGATTCTGCTGGTAGATGACTTGAGAAATTCCTTTCCCATCTTTCTAGCATCCTGATGTCCATTTTCATCATATGATTTATTTTTGACCCAAGTCTATTGTTTAAGGAATCTGGGATTACCTTTACTAGATACAAAGACAGTATCCTACCCATATTGGGTGCTTGGATACATTCTATCACTCTATCAAACACTACTCTTCCCCAATCAGTTTTTAATGAATGGATAATTCTGGTCAGTAGGACGAACATTTTCCTTGAAATTTTATCATGGGACCCTGTCTTGCATATCAGTCCCTTTCCTATTATATCTGTCAGCAGCTTTCCTCTTGAGTTCATCCCTTTCCTCAACACACTACCAGAAATTTCGTGTGATGTGTCAATTCCACACCATACTTCAGCTAATCTTATTTGCTCAGAACTCACCTCTTCTTTGTCTTCATCACGTTTGAGCCTTGGCAGTTCTAGTGCCTTAGCGAGACTTGTGGGTGAAATCTTAATCTTCTTTCCATTCACAGTAGTTTTGAGCTTCGAGTTGGCGGTGTGTATTACTGCATTGGAGAATAGTTCTAAGACTTATCGTTTCCAGATTAGAGACGATTCAGATAGAATGAATTCTAACCCTGATTTGTAAATTATCTCGATGGTGGTCTTGAGTTCCTCTGGGGCTGCTTGGAATCCATTGCGAACGAGCTCGACTCCTTCGTAGAGGTAATCACTGCTCTTGGGAGGCATTGTAGTTGTTGATTTTCGATTGAAAGTTTTGATGGAGAGATTTTCTAGGGCAGAGAATTTCGAACTAGGAATTCTAGGTTCAAGAAACCATAGGTACTGTCGAAGTGTCTTCCCTATTTATGGAATTTCTAGTTCTAGAAGATGAATAGCCGCGCGCCAGACTTGTTTAACAAGATTGATCAAATGGTTCAGATTCACCCTGTCTCGGGACGACCTTACTCTCCTTGTAAAGGCGTTGAGACCGCTCGACGCCAATTGTTCTCACTTAGCGCTCGACGCTAAATATACACGCTCGACACTGAGTGTACGCGCTCGACGCCAGATGTAACTTTACTCACCTTTTTGGACTTAATTATTATTTTTATTTATTTATTATATTTTCAATACTTATTTAAAAATTATTATTTATTTTAGCTTTATTTTGGTTTATTGTATGTTTTAAGACAACTTCATTCCATATTTAGCATTCCTAATTCAATTTTGAAGTTATTGAATTTTGTCTCATCCAAAGGTTTAGTGAATATGTCAGTCAATTGTTTGTCTGTGGGTACATATTCAATTATAATATCCCCATTTCTACATGTTCTCTAATGAAGTGATATCTAATGTTTATGTACTTTGTTCTACTATGTGACACAGGATTATTAGCAATATCAATAGCACTAGTAGAATCACAATATAAAGGAGATTTACCTAGCTGGATTTTATAGTCTTGGAGTAGATGTTGAATCCATAGTAGCTGAGCACAATAGTTTCCAGCTGAGATGTACTCAGATTCTGCTGTAGAGATAGCTACACTGGTCTGCTTCCTGCTACTCCAAGATATTAGCCTTTTGCCAAGGAATTGACAGGTGCCTGATGTGCTTTTTCTGTCCTCCTTGCATCCTGCAAAGTCAGCATCTGAAAATCCAGTCAGTTCAAAATCATTGCTCCTAGGGTACCAAAGGCCAAGATTGGGAGTACCCTTTAGATATCTCAGGATTCTTTTGACAGCAGTGTAGTGAGATTCCTTAGGGCTTACATGATACCTAGCACACACACATGTTGAGAACATAATGTCTGGCCTACTAGCAGTTAGGTAGAGCAGTGAGCCAATAATCCCTCTGTACAATGTTACATCAATAGGTTTCCCTTTGTCATCCTTGTCCAGTGACATGTTGGCTGCCATTGGGGTTTTCATGACAGTGGAATTTTCCATTCCAAACTTCTTGATGATCTCCTTGGTGTACTTGGTCTGAGAAATGAAGATTCCTTCCTCAGACTGTTTAACTTGGAGTCCCAAGAAGTATTTGAGCTCTCCCATACTGCTCATTTCAAATTTCCCTTGCATAAGGCTTGCAAACCTTTTGCAAAGGTTATTATCAGTTGAGCCAAAACTTATGTCATCTACATATATTTGTACTAGTAGAATATGACCTTTAACTACCCTAAGAAACAATGTCTTGTCTATCATTCCCCTTGAGAATTTGTTCTCAATGAGAAATCTAGATAATGTCTCATACCAGGCTCTAGGTGCCTGTTTTAGACCATACAAAGCTTTTAGTAAAAGATAAACATAGTTTGGATGAGTAGAGTCAATAAAACCTGGGGGTTGTTCTACATATACCTCCTCTAGTATTCTACCATTAAGGAATGCTGACTTCACATCCATTTGATATACTATGAATCCAATATGTGCTGCAAATGCCAGGAATAGCCTGATTGCCTCCAATCTTGCCACAGGAGCAAACACTTGATCAAAATCTATACCTTCCTCCTGTCTATATCCTTGGGTAACCAACCTTGCTTTGTTCTTGATAATCACTCCATTTTCATCCAACTTATTCCTAAATACCCATTTGGTCCCTATGACTTTGTGTTTCTTTGGTCTTGGAACCAATATCCAGACCTTGCATCTTTCAAATTGGTTTAGCTCTTCTTGCATAGCCAATATCCATGAAGGGTCCTTATTGGCTTCATCAAATTTCTTAGGTTCTATTTTGGATAGAAAGCAATGATGCAATGCCTCATATATTGAGTTCCCCCTTCTGGTTTGCACACCTTCATTTGGATTTCCTATAATCTGTTCTTTGGGGTGATCCTTCAGGTGCTTGGTTGCATTCCTCCACCTCTTTCTCCCTTTGTGATTCTGGTGCATTTGTTTGAGTTGGCTATTCTAGAGGTTCTGGATGTTGTGGTTCTTCAACAACAATTGGTTCTTCACGTGTGTCTTCTTCTTGAGACTCATCCTCTCTAGTCACAATCACAGTCCCATTAGTTTCTTCATTGTCTTCAATGTGCTGTTCATTGATATTCATCTCCTTCAATTTCTGTGTTGGACCTGCATTACTAGAGAGACTTCCCAGATCCTTATAAATAAGGTTGGTTTCATCAAATACAACATGTATAGATTCTTCTATCTTATTAAAGCTTTTGTTGAAGATTCTATAGGCTCTACTTTGAGAGCTATAACCAACAAAGATTCCCTTATGGGATTTTTCAGCAAACTTATTGAGATGGTGCTTTCCATTATTTAATACAAAGCACTTACTTCCAATATTTTGAAGTAGGCTAAAGTGGGTTTTCTACCCTTCATCAACTCATAGGGGGTCTTATTCAGTCTTTTGTTGATAAGTGCCCTATTCTGCACATGGCATGCCGTGTTTACAGCTTCAGCCCAGAAATACTCAGGAAGAGAGGAGTCACTCAGCATACTCCTACTAGCTTCAATGAGAGTTCTATTTCTTCTCTCAGCAACCCCATTTTGTTGGGAAGTTTTAGGAGATGAGAACTCTTGTGAGATGCCTAGATTTTCACAAAATTTGGTCATTGCACCTGACTGAAATTCGGTTCCATGGTCACTTCTAATTTTGACTACTGTATTTCCTATTTCATTTTGGATTTGCCTAACAAAGCTAGTGAATACTTCTAGAGTATCTGACTTGTGTCTTAGGAAGAATACCCATGTGAATCTAGAATAATCATCAACAATTACAAGGGTGTAAATCTTTCCTCCTAGGCTATGAATTGGCATCGGTCCAAATAGGTCCATGTGAAGTAGGTATAGACATATAATGGAATCCTTCTCACCAATTGGTTTGAAGGATGACTTGTTTTGCTTACCCATTTGACAAGCATGGCAGGGACCCTCCTGCACACACTTCCACTTAGGCCTTGCTCTCACTAGATCTCCTGAAATAAGCTTATTTATAGTCTTATAGTTTATGGGATTTTCTTGTTCAGAACATATAAAATTTAAGCAGTAAATGTTGCCACTCCTAGTGCCTGAGAGAATTATCTCATTCGTTTTCATAATTAGGCACTCATCCTTGTGGAATGAAATGTCATACCCAAGATCACATAATTGACTTATGCTGATGAGATTGTGTTGCAATCCATCAACATAAGCAACTTTGGTGAAGGTGACAATTCCATTTGTGATTTTACCATATCATTTAGTCTTACCTCTGTCAGATCATCCAAATACAACCTTTGGTCCATTCTTCACAGAAGTATAGTCATTCAGTAGACTTCTAATTCCAGTCATGTGCATGGAACACCCACTATCCAAGTACCAGATAGGAATTTGATTGGTCTTTGGACATACCTGCAATAAGAAAATTACTTTTTCTTAGGAACCCACACAAAGTTGGGTCCTAGAACTTTGTTAGTATTAGCTGGTATCTTTACTTATTGTTTGATCCTTTGTGCTGTGTGTGTTGCCACTGGTCTGAGTATTGGTTTTCCAGAATTAATTCTTGGAACAGTTGGGTTGAACCAGCAGTCAAGAGCAAAATGGCCAACCTTTCCACAGCAACAATATTCATATTTGTTATATCTCCTTTGAGGTCTTTTCATCTCTTTGGGTTGACTCACATTTTGTTTAGTTTCCTTATTCAATGGAGTTTTGTAAAGTGTTTTAATGAATTTTGCTGATTGAGATTTCTTGACAGCAGTAGTCCGCACTACTGGTCTCAGCTCCTCTCCTTTGAATTGGGTGTTTGTTCCAAATACATAGGGGTCATAATGAATTAATTCTTTTACTTTGTGTAGAGATTTGGCATTACTAATACTTGGTTGAATTGAGTGAGCTTTGCTAGTGGAACACTCACCCTTCCAAGGTTCATGCACACCCTCTAGATCATGCTCATTTGTGATAAGCATGGCTTTGTTGAATTTTATAGGTTGCATGAGTGCCTTGTCATTATTTTTAGATTTATTTTATGCCTTCCCATCGTATCCTATGCCACATCTGTATTGTGCAGAGAATGTGTCTATTATGGGAAGGACAGTTTATGGTTTTGAGAATTTTGCCACAAGCTTCCTTTCAGCTAGGAGTTTTGCCTCAAGTTCTTTTATTAATTTCTCCTTAGTGCATAAAGTCTGAATGTGAATGATAGACATAACTTTCAATTTGCTAAGCTCCTTACTTACCTGATTCAACCTCTCAGCTGCCTCAGAGCATTGGGAGTTAGTCTTCTTTAGTTCAATTATTTCTTTATGTAGCTTCTTGTTGTGCCTTTTACTCTTTTTGAGGGCTTTAAGAAGTGACTCATATTTCTCAACCTTTTCATCTTCATGAAAGTTAGATTTTGAGCCACTCTCATCAGAAGAAAATGAAATTGCCTCAGGTTTAGAAATAGTTTTATGTTCAGATTCAGAATCAGATAAAGGAGTTCTATCAAGTACCTTCACATTGGAGATTGTCTCCTGATCCTCTTCATCCATGAGGGCCATGAGTCCTATATTTTCTTCTTCATCCTCCTCACTATCAGACCTTGATAGTGGGGCTCTTATCATAGGTCTCTGGTTCAGAATGTCTTCACTTTCATGGATAGCCATCAGTGCTATGAGTGCCTCTTCACTGTCTGAATCAGATGATTGAGACTCACTGTCACTGAGAGTGACTTTACCTTTCTTGGCTATCAGGCTCCTCTCATGTTTCTTGTCAGACTTGTGCCTCCTCTCATCAGACTTCTTGTTGTTCTTTCTTTTTGATGGACAATCAGCAATCATGTGCCCAGATTTCCTGCATCCAAAGCACACAATTTCTTCTGAATTAGATTTATTATGTTTAGAGTTATACCTATCCTTCTTGGAATCTGGTCTGAATCCTTCTGAATAGTTGGAATGCTTCTTGGATCTGGATGACTGAGAAGGCCTAGTTTTCCAGTGTTGTTTTCTTCTAAGCATCCTTTTCAGCTGTTTGGTGGAGAGTGCTAGTTCACTATCTGATATTTCAGAATTAGAGTTGCTGGTCTCTGATTCTTCAGATTCAGATGGTATCCTGGGGGGTGATGACATCCTTTCCTTGCTTCTCTTGGAACTTTCTGCCTTTAGGGCAATGGGATTTTCTTTGCTGTGTCCTTCTTCAGCTTTTCTGGTGTTCAGGTGAAGTTCATGGGACATAAGTTTCCCATATAGGTTTTGGGGCTAAATATTTCCCAGATTTCCCATTTCCCTGATAGCACAGATCTTGATGTCCCATTCTTTGTTAAGGGATCTGAAGAATTTATAATTTAGCTCATAGTCTGTAAATGTTCTTCCATAGGTTTTCAGACCATTGATAATTTTAAGGAATTTCTCATAACAAATAGCTATAGAGTCCTTCTTGTATTGTCTGAAATCCTCATATTGCTGATTCAGAAGAGACTTCCTGTCATCTCTGACCTCTTCAGTTCCTTCCATATAGACAATGAGAGAATCACACATTTCTTTGGCAGTTTTGCAATGCACTAAGTTCTGGAAGGTTGAATCCTCAATTGCACTCACAATGATATTCTGAGCTCTCTTATCCATGGTGGTCATAATTACCTCATCTTTAGTCATCTCAGAATATGTTTTGGGAGTGTTGATGTTTCCATCTGTGAATGAGACCTTCATAGGAACAAAAGGTCCTTCTTGTACTGTGATGTATATCATAGGGTCAGAGGCTTCCATGAATAATTTGATCCTTTCCTTCCAAATCCCAAAGTTTTCTTTTCTACAGATTGGTAACTTCATGGATGTGAATTCCTTGTTCCCTTCACTGTTTGCCATCACGACTTAACAAATCTACCCTTAGGAGGTCTTGTTCAGGCTATTAAACCTTTTCTTGAACAACCTCCCTCTGATACCACTTGAAAATCTTTATTTAAGGGTAGCTAATCACCTAGAGGGGGGGGGGGGGGGGTGAATAGGTTATTTTAAAATCTATTTACAATTCTTAGTAAAATCCTAATTAAATGTGAATGATGATCAGAGCTTTCAAGAAACAAACACAAACACAAACACACAGAATTTTATAGTGGTTCCCCTGTCTCGGGTAATCCACTTTCCCCCTTCTCCCCTCTAGCAGTGTGCTAGATAGGGCTTATATCTCCTCCAGATCTCAGACCACCAAAAAGGTCTTACGGCTCAGATCTCAACAGATCTTATAGTCTCAGATCTCAACAGATCCTACACTCTCAAATCTCAACAGATCCTACAATCTCAGATCTCAACAGATCCTACCTCAGCCTTTATAATAATAGGCTTACACTCAGATTCACACCTGAATCTTACAACTCAGACCACAACTGATCCTACACCTCTGATCCTTGAAAGATCCTACACTCAGATCTGACAACTCAGATCCTACAAGAATTGAAAGAAGTAGAAATATATCACTTATACTCAGATTCTTCAATATATTGAGTCTTCTTGATCTATCTGAATGATCAGACAGAAATCTTCAATAGAACGGCAACAACAAAATGGTCTTCTTGAATTGCACAAGCTGTGATGACTGTTCTTCTTTAGGAAGACAGATTCTTCCTCCTTGACCTTCTCTCTTCAGAAATAATATCAGCACCAGATTGTTGAAGGGATTTCTTCAAGTTAGAACAATTCTGAAAGAGGAGATGGCTTCTTCAGATTCTTCCTCAGATTTCACCTTGAACAACGGAGAAGATGATGTCTTTGAATAAGAATGTTGATTTTTTAAGTCATAGGTCATGCCTTCTATTTATAACCCGCCATCCGCAATATCTGATACGCTCCTCCACGTCAGCATGACATCAGATCCTCAACGGTCTTTAGTTGCTTCAGAATTGACGAGAAGTTGATACATGGTAATCATCTCGACATGGCTCATCTTGCTGTAGATGTACTGTTACACAATTCTTAACTCAGAGCTTTTCAGGAAGAGGGCATTGAGCAATGTGTATCTCTGTCGACGCTTTTTCTATAAGGTGTCGAGCAATGTGTAGATGCTCGACACTTTCTACTTAAACTGAAAATCTGAAAGCCTCCTTCTTAGGCGACGAGCAATCTTTAGTCGTTCAACGCTCTTAATCTGTAGGCGTCAAGCAATGTATAGGAGCTCGACGCTTCTTAACTTTGCCTTCACATCTAGACTCTTTTTGCTGACGTTTGAGCTAACTGAAGTTAGTCGACACTTCTTATTCCACGGCGTCGAGCTATATTCCTTAGCTCGACGCTTCTTGACTTGGTCTCAGATCTTCAGTCAACGACCTTGCCTTTTGAGATAACAGACATGGGTCGACGCTTCTGGGTCACAGGCGTCGAGCGATGTGTAGTGTCTCGACGCTTGTGAACTTAGATGAATTTCTTGAGCACCTAGCTTGACCTGATCTCCTGCACATTGATTCTAGATAATATATCAAATACATTGTGAGGTATATCTTTGACTTAGGAATGGACTTCTCCAAATCTAGGACATTATGGGCAATGGTTCCAACAAGCATGATGAAACCTACTTGTGTGTGTGTGAGAGTGATGACTTTAGGATAAATATTGATTGTAGAATTTTAGAATTGCCCCCCCTAAATACATGCTCCCCCTTAGTGAATGCTCCCCTAATATGTAAGCTATCATATTAATTAATCATGATAGTTTTCCATTTTGATAGCGGTTTATATTTATCATGTTAGTTCTCCCCCTTTGATTATTAGCAAAAGTGGGTAAGAAAGCAAAATACATAAGTTTTTGATAATAAGATGAAGGCATGATCGAGCTTTGAGAGAGAAGGAAATGATAAGGAGTTTTAGAATAATTTTTATAGAAATAGATCATAGTTTTTAGCTTAAAGATAAATAGTATAACATTTGCTAAGTAATCAATATTATCATGTTAGTTTTCCCTTTTATATAAGAATTTTAAGCATAAAATGGTAATGATTTCCAAGTAACCAATCTACCTAGACAATATGTCTAGACACTAGCCCTGTACTAAGTGACGGATGGTCATGAGGAGCTGCATACATGTCGTAGGTTGGGGTGTTAGTCCCATATGCAAACACTAGAAAATACTTAACCTGGCACTCTTTCCCCCAGTGCCTCGCAAGGCCCCACTGGAACCTTCCCCGGTTAAGGACAAGACATGACTTAGAGATTAGATTATCTAATGTATACACCCCTACGCCCCGCTATGGTGAGATATGTAATCATGGGATAATAATAATTGGAAACATTTAGCGTTTGAATCTGAAGATGAGTTCATAGACTATGGGTTTATATTTTTATTTGAATTTTTAAAGAAAAAGTCACATAGCTAAATTGAAATCCATTAATGAATCAGAGTTTTAACATTACACTGTTTTCATGTTTAGAGCAACCAATATAAAGTTTACCAAGCAAGTCTGCCACTTGTTCAAAGATAGGAATTTTAAGATTCAAGTGATGATGCACACACAAGAAAAGACTTTAAATAAGCATGAAAGCGCAAAAAACAATTATATGGTTATGATGCAGAAGACTTATAGAAATACAAGAAAACATCTTTTTATAAACATGACGATTCATAAGAAGATATATGAGTTAAATTCCAAAAATGAAGATGTTTTTGTAAATCAATTTGCATTTAAAATCTTTAAGTTTACAATAAAGTAACCAAGCATGAAATAATGTTTTCAAAAAGAGATCACTACATGGTTATATTAATTCACAAATTCAAAACATACAAAACATTGTAGAGAGCATGTTAGGTTATCTAGTGCATATATATATATATATATATATATATATATATAAAGAGAGTATAGAATTTTAGCATTAGGATCCAATACTCATGAGAAGAAGTGTTATGGAAGATAATGACGTGCATATAAGTGTATTTTGAATAGAGTAAACAAATGATTTAATCAAAAATACAAGACATATGTAGAGTAAAGTGCACAATAAAACACAAATAATTTTACTTCCACACACTTTAATGCACAAAGAAAATGTACAACTACCAAAGTGCTTTGCACACATAATGCTCATTAAGATTTATCAGGGTGCAAAGTAGTGGTTGGGGGATCACATAATTTTATTTTTCCAGTTTTGTTTTTGATCCGGTGTACATAAAGAGTAAGTGGTGTAAAAATGAGGGTTTGCACAAGACACTTTACTAATCTTTCCAAGGTGCTCAACCTCACAACGCTTATTAAGACTTATCAGGAGGTTCAAGTAGTGCTTGGTGGAGTTATCTTTGTCAATTTATTTCATGATTTTTTTGTACAAAGTTCTCCGATTACACTTGCTTTGCAAACCAATTGAATTATGAAAGTACAACCACTTTTCTTTATTTTTAAGAGTGCAAGTAAATGTAGTGTAGATAAAATACTTATGCAAATTTTAATTCATTGTACATTTACAATACACAAGCAAACATTCTTAGATTAAAAGCATATGTAAACTTTGCCAAAATAAGTGAGTGACTGAGTATCATTATCAACCATAAAACATTTACTCATACTTAGAGGCATGCTAAGCTTAGTTTTACACAACTTTTATAATACAATTTTATGCACAAATGAGTAGATATATCAAAGCATGATAAAAACAATGTTCAACGTAGTTTGAAGGAATGAATTGTAACATTCTAGAAGGTCTAAATGATGGGTTAAATCATGCTTGATTTTTAATAAAGTACATACAGTATTTTTGATATTTTGAAGAATAATTTTGATTTAAAGTTTGAACTCATAATATTGATCTTGGACTTCCCGAGGACTACCCTGTGAGGGGATCGCCCGGTACTAGGAGATGTGATGGGATGATAGCCCAAATCTCCCTTTCACAAGATACATGTAAATAGAAAATGTAAGTTCAAAAAATACTTGTTTTTGTTTTGTATTTTTTGTATTTGATTTTTGCATATAGAAATAGAAATCAAACAAATAACCAAAGTAAGAAAAATATTTTTTGTAATTTGGCTTTTGTAATTTTGTATTTTAATTTTTCAAAAATTAATTATAGGCAGAAATGCAAAAATGAGTAGTACATATAAAATAATAAATTTTTAGTGATTTTTCAAAATTTTAATATTACAGAAAATCGGATACTTGAGCTAGCACCGGCGTTAGGTCATAGCGCCTGTGTTAGCTCACAGAGAATGCTTATTTTAATCATATAGCCTAGATTTTCTTCAATTTTGCTTCCGATTTTGCTTAATTATGTTTTTGCAATGTAAGACCTGTCTAATGAAGTGAAGAGACGAGAAGAAATCGCAAAAAGTTACGGAAGTTAAAATTTTAGAACATGGGTTTCATATTCATTAAAGCTCCATATTAATTAAACCTTAATTCTTATGTTTTGCACAACCATTTAAGCTTAATATTATATATTGGATATGCAAACAAAGAAGATATGATTGAATAAAACAGATATGCATGATTTTATTGATAAGTATGAGATGATGATTTTGCAAAGAGTAACATGGATATGCCCTAGATAATAACATATAAAACCTAACATATATATTAATATTCTTTAGGTGACAATGTTAGTATGATAAATTTGAGATTAATATTATGCCAAAGTTTGATAGTGTTTCAACTTATAGACCTAGAATGAAGTGAAGATTCTATTTGATTTGATCTTGTTGATATCAAGATGATTCTAAGGTCTAAACTTGACATAAATCACAATACATACATAATACACCAACCATGATATGTAATTATAATATCAATTGTCATCATATAATTCAAATAAAAACATATTGATAATTGAGCTTTGTTTTAGATCTTGATCTTTCTTTTAGATCATGTTATTTCTCTAATTTGGTTGATGTGGGCTATAAAGCTTAATAGCCTAATCTTGATTTAATTAACATATCTTATTGCAAATTTATAATTCAATTTAAATGAATACTATATGATATATATAGGCAATGAATATAAGAAAGAGAGATAGGTCATCCAAAAATAAAGCATATGATTATGAATTTTGATTAATTTGATTTATAAACTCATTAACTATTAAGAGATAAATCATATTTCCAATAACATATAAGATGACCATTACATGATAGCTTAAAAAATAAGAAAACAAAAAGAAAAAGAAAAAGACATGAAAGCATAACATGAAGTAGAAAATTGTATATTTCATTTTGGAAATATTCTACTTCATGCAATTGGTGAAACCTAATGAATTAGAGATTTAGGTATCCAAAGAGGACCAAGCGTGGTGGTTCTTTTGGGTACCCAAATATATCATGTATGCTTGTGGGTAGTTAGTGATGAATGGGTCCTTTCATGTGAAGTTAATGTTTCATATTTAATTTTGGGCCTCCATTCAAACTTTGGTTTAGTGTTATTCTTATATGTGAAATTTCCATTGTGATAATATTTATATTGATGATTATGATTGTAATGATTATTAAAAGTGTTGTTCATAGGAAATTTGTGTAGTTTTATTTTTAAGTTGGGAGAAACATGATTTTGTAAATAATGGTGATTTTGATTTTGATTTACAAATCCTTTATGTTCCTTACTCTCATTATTAAACTTAGTTAAGATGTTCATATTCATATTCAACTTGTTTTTAGATATAGTCTGATATTGTGAATTTGTATTTACAATTTTCATGAGCATGTTGATTTTGGATTTTAATTCATCATTTTTGATCTTTAGATTATGCCTAGCTTTATTATAAGCTATTATGCTATTTTTAAGAGTAGAAACAATAGAGTCAATATGATTTTGATAGTCATTTCTAAATTCCTCAAATGTTTTGTCCATCTCTTTGATTTCAATTTTATAATTTTGGCACGTAGCGCAATCACTTTTCAAAGATGAATTTTCTAAAAATAATTTTTCTTTATGTCCCATTACAATCAAAACAAAGTTTTGTATTTTCAATTGAAGTGACATGGGTAAAGCTAGATAAATCAAAATTTTATTTTACTTTAACTTTTTCTTTTAAATTTTTATTTTCTAAGCGCAATTTGCAATTCGCATTTTTTAATTTCTTAATTTTGCGCTTTGTAATTTGTAGCAATTGTAAAGTAGAAATAGAGTTGCAAACAATAAGAGGATTTGATTTCCTTACAGTGCTTTTGGATGCTGTGAGCTTTGAGAACAAATTTTCTTTGTTGTCTTCATCTATTTGGCATTCCTCTTCCAAAGATGGGATTTCATTTTTTTCCATTTGTTGTGCACTCCATTGATCCATCATGGAGGAGCTTTCTTAACCTTTTGGGCAATCTTGTATATTCTCCACTTCTTGCATTTGTTCCAAACCTGTAGATGGAGAATCATACATTTCTTCAAGAAGTTTCCATACTTTGTATGCACTAGAAAAACAATATATTAATTTTGAAATTTCGTGACATAAAGCACAGAAAATACTATTTAAAGCTTTTGCATTTAGATGACGTTCCTGTTTATTTGATTCATCCACTGGTCTAATTATTGCTACATCCCATGCATCGATATCTAAATTTTTAATAAACTTTTCCATTAAAAATTTCCACCCTTTATAATTTCTCCCTTCGAATAAAGGTGGTTTAAGAGATTTTTCTTATTCATAAAAATCTACCCCACTAATAGAAGCGAGATCATGAGACATCATTATTCTCGGTTGTTAAGCCGATTGGAATAAAACTGCTCTGATACCACTTGTTGGATCGGTAGTCGCCTTTAGAGGGGGGGGGGGGTGAATAAGGGTTTTAAAAACTTATATTATATTTTGGAGTACTTGAAATAATAAGAGATCAAAATAGTGATTTTGAATAAAGATCTAAATTGTTTTATAATGAAAGAGAGGATAATAAACAATTTAGAGAAATGAAGATCAAATCAATTTTGTTACACAAAGAGAGACATAATTATTATTAATAAAATTGATTACAAAATTCGATTTCAATGACGCTAGAAATCAAGGCGAAATATGAAAGACTATTTTTATTTTCTATACCGACTCGTATCCCCACGAACCGGTTGGCTTTAGCTGATCCTTCACCAGATATGGCCTCGAGCACCCCCTAGATCTACACCCTAGACCTAGTCGCCAACACGAGGCAAATTTCTGCCCTAAGTCCTACCCAGACCTAGTCGCCAACACGAGGCGAGTTCACTAAATGTTTATTAGAAAAGATGTGAAATAAATAACAACAATATAAAAACTCCCTATATGGATCTCTTGGAGAAGTAGACGAAGACCCGCAGAGTATGATCGTAGTCGAAGCGGTCTTTCATCATAATGATGACACATGTTGAAATCTTCTCCACGAATCTGCTTAAGCCTTCATGGATTTGTGGGAGTATCTCTCTGAACCTTCCTCTATATGATGTGGCATGATGCTCTAGAATTTAGGAGTGGAAGATGATGAAGAAGAAGGAACCAAGGGGTCCTTTTTATAGCTTTAGCGCTGGCGCAATCCCGGATTAGGCATTATTCTGCGCGGGGGAATCTTCAATCCGAGGAAACATTTCTCTCTTTCCTTCTGTGCTCCGTGCTACCGCAAGGCGCTAGATCCTTCTATATGTGCTCCAGAATTGCGCTAATCATCGCAAGCGCCGAGCAGTAGGTGCTACCGCCGACGCTAGTGGGCATGCTGTATTTGTTGGCTCAAATTTGGGGGCAACCTTTTTATGTAATCCTTGAGTCATATGGACTTTGTTTCCTGCACACTTAAACACACAAGATCAAATACACATAGGATTTTTTATTCTCAAACCCAGGAGATGCGGAAGAACATGTTCCAACAATTTCCTCTTTTCTTCAATCTCTTTTTGGGCTATTTCATATTCATATTTGTCTCTATCTCCAATTTCCTCTAAAGCTTTGTCGATCTTTGGATCAGTGTAAATTTTCATTGTATTCTCTGGGAATTCAGTCCTCTCATATTTTTTGTGATAGGATTTATCTTTCTTGTATTCCTTCCTCTGTTCTTTTGAATACATTTCCCAAATTGGCAAACTTCCTTTGCCCCATCTTCCTCTACCTTTATATGGAGGTCTTCCTCTGAAGACAGGTTTTGGAAGAATTGGTTTAGCTGTTGGAATTGGAGCAGGTGGAGATGAAAGCTGAGCTAGAGGTGAAAGCTGAGCTGGAGTTGGATCAGTTGGAGCAAGATCCTGATCTGCCACCTTGACTAGAGAAGGTGATGTTGTAGAATCTTCAGAAGACACGCTGAATGCAAGTGCATCAGGGATGGATGGCTCAGTATCTTCATGGCATTCTTGCAGAGTCTTTAGGTAGACCTGATCATCTGAGAATAGGGAAATCCCCATGAAATGAGGACTCTCCCTGTGTTGAAGGGAGGATCCTTGGAGGGGTTGACTCCCCTGAGTTGTTGAACCTTCAAACTGCAGCCTAGATGTGATGGATGGCTACCCTTTAGTGATAAAGGAGATAGGAATTGATGTGGTGTACACTGAGTCTTGGAGAGTCTACCTACTGATACACTCCCCCCTGCTTTATATCACTGACGAAAGATATAAAGATATCGGCAGGCACAACTGACGATCTGATATCTACATCAATAGCCATGATTTCAGACGTAAGGTCGTGCAACCTTCTGTGTTGGGCACAGAGCTTGCGATATCAATCCTTTGAGAAGTCCAGATATAGAGAGCTGAAATGTGAGAGAAGGGTCTCCAGGGCTTGATCAATTACATCGACAACTTCTTGAGGAGATGTCATTGCTGTACTGCGAGTACCTGTATGAAACAAAGAGAGACGAAGAAGGGAAAAAGAGGGAGAGTGATAAGAAGGATTTATGCTTATTTTTATTATAGTATTTAGGTTAAGTTTAATATAATTTTGTAAATATTATTTATATTTTAGTTAAAAATCACTTCTTTTATAATTTTAGTTCTAAATATAATTGTATTTTTGTTTTGCAGATTTTTTGGAGATTTTGGTCAAATTTCATAGTACACGCCCTAGGTCACGCCCGTGACCAAGGGCGTGCAACATTAAGATTAGTCCAGGAGTTGTTGCCGCGCATTTGAGCTAGTCCACAGCAAGTCACGCCTCGGTCACGCCCGTGACCCATAGTCACGCCCGTGACCAAGGGCGTGTAAATTTAAAGATCACTTCAAGCTTTCCACGTGGACCTGTCAGCCACCGAATCCAATGTTGACCCAAGTCACGCCCGTGACCCAAAGTCACGCCCGTGATTTCCCGCGTGATCCCTGCTCCCTGCTGCGCCGAATTCAAGCCCATGCTGCATTGATAGAGTTGACCCCAGTCACGCCCGTGACCCATGAGTCACGCCCGTGACTTTTTGCGCGTGATCGCTTTTCGCTGCAGCGCCGCACTCAAGCCCACGCCGCATTGATGAAGCCGCCCAAGTACACACCCAGGTACACGCCCATGACCAAAGTTACACGGGCGTGTAATGTCCTTTTTCGCGACATAGTCATGCAAGACCCACGCCGATGTCGCAGCCGTGCAGAACAAGTATTACACGCCCTAGGTCACGCCCGTGACCGAGGACGTGCAACCTAGAATTTTTTCCTATAAATTCAGAGGCTCCCCTCCAGCATTCGATTCCCTTCCCCCTGCCCATTTGGGCTGTTCTTGTATAGTTTTCCTTATTTTTCATGTTTTAGGTTTAGATTTAATTTCATGTAATTCTCTTATTTTCTTTTTAATGTCTTGTTTTCTCTTCCATGCAAGGTAGCTTAGCTTTAATTTCATGCAATGTAATGTAGCTTTCAATTTATGTAATCTCCTTTTTTATGAAATGAAATTTTGTTATCTCTTACTTTATGAAAACTCTCTTTCTTCCTCTTTCTCTCTTTTTCTTGTTTTAATTTTTCCTTTAGCAAGTAATTAGTTATTCTTGATTCTAGCAAGTTTTGAATCGAAATTATCTCCACACCTTATTATCGTATCTTCTCTCCTTCGATTTATTCTCGAAATATAACGATATCGAGTTCATTTTCCGGTTATGAATTTCGGTATTTGTTTTCGTATTCTAGCTATCCGAGAGGACGTGCGTACGAATCGATCACTCGAGAATAAAAAGAGTTGCACACACCCCTCGAGAGAGGATGATGTAAATCTTCCAGATAGGAGTCAAATCCTATAGTGGGATTCACAGCGTAAAGCAAGTCTTAGGTAATCAATTATAGGACGAGAGTCCGGTTGATTTTTCCTAAGCTTAGTTGGGCATTAACCTCGAGAGAGGCATGTTCGAGCTTCGGGAATCCCCACGGTCAAGGATTAGAGTTGAATGATAGTATTTATCTTTTAATTTCATTTCAAAGCGAGTTTTAATCAAGTTTTATTTTCTTTCTTTATTTTCGTTCTCTTTTATTTAGTAGCAATTTAGTTCTCTTTTCCGCTCTCTCTCCGATAAAATAATAGTCCGTTTTCTCGAAGTAGAAGTACTCGACAAACCCGAGTTTAATACGACCTTGGTATTTTTATAAAATATCCTACATTATATACGATAAGGTACACTTGCCTTCATCGAATATAGTTTTGGAAAATATCATCAATCTTCTTCGCATTTTTATAAATCATAAACCATAAGAAGAAGTTTAATTTTTCTTATCAAGTTTTGGGCGCCGTTGCCGGGGATATTTTGTCGATATTTTGAAAAGAGAAAGCACTATTACTTTTATCAAAAAAAAATAATAATAATAATAATAATAAGTAACTTTTATGTTTTAATTCTCTTGATTTTGTGTTTTGTCTTATGGTTTTGAAAGAAAATTTTTGCAGGTAATCGTGATGGTCGTCCGTCTCCATCAGGGACGTACTTCTTTTCCTCTCCTTGTTCTTTTTCTTTCATAATCATGCTCTTGTATTTTCTATTTTATTATTCTCCATACTTAGCTTTCAACATTGGGGACAATGTTGAACTTTAAGTATGGGGGTGTATTTCCCTTTCTTTTAAATTATAAAATCGTAGAAAATTTCCAAAAATATATTTTGAAAATCACAAAATTCCAAAAATATTTGTGTACATAGTTTTGTAAATAGTTTATTTCCTTTTTATTGTCTTTTACAAAAGAAAAATTAGCTTTTTCAAAAAAAAAAAAAAATAGAAAACCCAAAAAAATTCAAAAAAAAAATTAGATAATCGAAAATTTAAATTCTCGGAAAGGACGCCTTGGGCTTGAATTCCCATCACAGCCTCTAGTACCTTGCGAGCCCTTCACCGGGTAGACCTCTGGAAGTCCAAGAATTAACAAAAAAAATTTAGGTTTTTTTAGTTTATGTTTAGCATTTTTGTATTTATTTCTTATCCTAAAAAATTCCAAAAAAAAAGATAATATTAAAAATTCCAAAAAGAGATAATATCAAAAAAATTCCAAAAAATTATTACAAAAAAACTTAGAAAAAATCCCAAAAATATAATAAGCCCTTACTTTGGTTTTTGTCATTTCCAAAATCATTTTGAGTTTATTTATAAGCATTTATACTTTTTTATTTGCTAATCATTTATTCTATCATGGTTTGCTAAATCTAATTTTTGTTTAAGTGATTTAGTGTTAAGAAATATTTTATGATTTTAATTTGATTAGATGTATTTCTTTAGCACTTCTTCTCTTTTATTTTAAATAGTTACAAATTTTTAGTAATCTTGCTTAAACACCTTTAGATTTTAATTATTTCTACCTCAAGCTTTTAAAATCTTAGGAAAGTTTAAAGTACTAAAATTTGCTCTCAAAATAATTTAATTTATAAGCTAGAAGTCTTTTCTCTACCCTACGCCTTTGATGGCATAAAAAAAAGTATTTTAAAAGATCATATGTCATGGGAATAAGAGGATAAAATTCATTAGTCCCTAAAACATATGCACCCAAAATATTTGAAAAGATTATATGGCATGAAGTAAGAGGATAAAATTCATTACTCCTAAACCATATACATTTTGGGTTGTTGTTAGAAGAGAAAAAAAAATATATTACTTAAAAAAAACCACTTTGGTGAAATGGAAAATCCATCACCTTCATTCAAAGATCTCTTCTTATGCCAAATTTTATGAAACCCCCCCTAACCCAATATCTTTGATCTAGATTTAAATTATGTTATGGAGAGAGCAATACTTAGTAAGTTACAGTTTTCCTTTAGATTTTTCAAAGTTATGGTTTTTATAAATTTTAAATCTAATTTTGTTTACTTATTACTCAATTTTGTTAACTAGTTAATATTTTTGAGAACTCTTGGCTAAATATTTTTCTCTTATTATTTTAATTTCATAATTTAGGACTTAATTCGTCGATCCTTAAATTTTCTTTTTAGCTTACTTGTGATTCAATAAATTTTTAGTCTTAATTAAAAATTTTATTAAATGTCTTATAAATATTTCTCATACTTTTGCTCTGGAATAGCAAAAGCTTAAGTATGGGGGTATTTGATAAGAAGGATTTATGCTTATTTTTATTATAGTATTTAGGTTAAGTTTAATATAATTTTGTAAATATTATTTATATTTTAGTTAAAAATCACTTCTTTTATAATTTTAGTTCTAAATATAATTGTATTTTTGTTTTGCAGATTTTTTGGAGATTTTGGTCAAATTTCATAGTACACGCCCTAGGTCACGCCCGTGACCAAGGGCGTGTAACATTAAGATTAGTCCAGGAGTTGTTGCTGCGCATTTGAGCTAGTCCACAACAAGTCACGCCTCGGTCACGCCCGTGACCCATAGTCACGCCCGTGACCAAGGGCGTGTTAATTTAAAGATCACTTCAAGCTTTCCACGTGGACCTGTCAGCCATCGAATCCAATGTTGACCCAAGTCACGCCCGTGACCCAAAGTCATGCCCGTGATTTCCCGCGTGATCCCTGCTCCCTGCTGCGCCGAATTCAAGCCCATGCCGCATTGATAGAGTTGACCCCAGTCATGCCCGTGACCCATGAGTCACGCCCGTGACTTTTCGCGCGTGATCGCTTTTCGCTGCAGCGCCGCACTCAAGCCCACGCCGCATTGATGAAGCCGCCCAAGTACACGCCCAGGTACACGCCCGTGACCAAAGTTACACGGGCGTGTAATGTCCTTTTTCGCGACACAGTCACGCAAGACCCACGCCGATGTCGCAGCCGTGCAGAACAAGTATTGCACGCCCTAGGTCACGCCCGTGACCGAGGGCGTATAACCTGGAATTTTTTCCTATAAATTCAGAGGCTCCCCTCCAGCATTCGATTCCCTTCCCCTTGCCCATTTGGGCTGTTCTTGTATAGTTTTCCTTATTTTTCATGTTTTAGGTTTAGATTTAATTTCATGTAATTCTCTTATTTTCTTTTTAATGTCTTGTTTTCTCTTCCATGCAAGGTAGCTTAGCTTTAATTTCATGCAATGTAATGTAGCTTTCAATTTATGTAATCTCCTTTTTTATGAAATGAAATTTTGTTATCTCTTACTTTATGAAAACTCTCTTTCTTCCTCTTTCTCTCTTTTTCTTGTTTTAATTTTTCCTTTAGCAAGTAATTAGTTATTCTTGATTCTAGCAAGTTTTGAATCGAAATTATCTCCACACCTTATTATCGTATCTTCTCTCCTTTGATTTATTCTCGAAATATAACAATATCGAGTTCATATTCCGGTTATGAATTTCGGTATTTGTTTTCGTATTCTAGCTAGCCGAGAGGACGTGCGTACGAATCGATCACTCGAGAATAAAAAGAGTTGCACGCACCCCTCGAGAGAGGATGACGTAAATCTTCCGGATAGGAGTCAAATCCTATAGTGGGATTCACAGCGTAAAGCAAGTCTTAGGTAATCAATTATAGGACGAGAGTCCGGTTGATTTTTCCTAATCTTAGTTGGGCATTAACCTCGAGAGAGGCATGTTCGAGCTTCAGGAATCCCCACGGTCAAGGCTTAGAGTTGAATGATAGTATTTATCTTTTAATTTCATTTCAAAGCGAGTTTTAATCAAGTTTTATTTTCTTTCTTTATTTTCGTTCTCTTTTATTTAGTAGCAATTTAGTTCTCTTTTCCGCTCTCTCCGATAAAATAATAGTCCGCTTTCTCGAAGTAGAAGTACTCGACAAACCTGAGTTTAATACGACCTTGGTATTTTTATAAAATATCCTATATTACATACGATAAGGTACACTTGCCTTCATCGAATATAGTTTTGGAAAATATCATCAATCTTCTTCGCATTTTTATAAATCATAAACCATAAGAAGAAGAAGTTTAATTTTTCTTATCAGAGAGCAAGAGGGAGAAAATTTGAAGAGCAAAATAAAGTTGAATGCTTAAGTTGCTTTAAGTAGATGAATCGTCACAACTTAGGGTTATATTCGAAGCAATGCCGAAAAATAGCTGAATTCAGCACGCCAAAACAAGTCGATTATGCGCGCTTTTGGAAACATAGACGGAGCGTCGAGTTACAATCGACGCAACGTCGAGTGGAAGTTGATGTGGCTCCGAAATGAAATCACCAATGATGATGTTGACGTAAGCATCGATAATTATTTGACGTTACGTCGAGTGCTATTCGAATGATCCATCCCGGGATGCTCTCAAAGCTATCATCGAGTAGAAGTTGACGGTACATCGGTTTGAATTCGACGCAACTCTGAATAAGCAGTTATTTTGTTCTTCAAAATCCTTGCTGTTTTTCCCAGCAATAATTTTCTATAGAAAATAGGTCTTTATACATAAAAATTGTGACCTACAATGCTCCATCAAGCATACCCAGTGCATTGATAAAGAACTTGTGCTTACTTTCATCAAGTGGCTTAGTGAAGATGTCATCCCTATGAGTGTTAGTGGATATGTATTGAAGGTTGATCTTACCCTTCTCTACATTGTCCATGAGAAAGTGGTGCATTATCTCTATGTGGTTAGTTCTACTGTGTAGAACAGGATTAGAAGCAATTAAAATAGCACTAGAGCTGTCACAATAAATTGTGGAATTGTCAAGGGAAAAGTTGTAATCCAACAACTGATTTTGCATCCACAATATTTGTGAGCAGCAGCTTCCTACAGCTATATACTCAGCTTTAGTTGTAGAAGTGAAGACTGTGGTCTGCTTCTTGCTAAACCATGAAATCAGTCGAGCACCCAGACACTGACATGTTCCTGAAGATCTTTTTCTATCCAGCCTACATCCAACAGAGTCTACATCTGAATACCCAGTTAATTCAAATCCAGATTCAGCTGGATACCACAAGCCAATTTCAGATGTAACCTTCAGATATCCGAGAATTCTTTTGATAGAACTCATGTGTGATTCCTTTGGGCCAACCTGAAACCTTGCACAGATACATGTAGCAAATATTATATTAGGTCTGCTAGCTATTAGGTAGAGAAGAGAGCCAATGTCTGCTCTGTATATCTTTTGATCAAAGGACTTACCCTTTTCATCTCTGTCTAAAACAACATTAGTAGCCATGGGGGTTTTCATAACAGGGCATTTTCCATCCCAAACACCATGATGAGTTCTCTGGTATATTTGGATTGAGATATAAAAATGACATCTGCATTTTGTCTTACTTGAAGACCCAGATAATAGGATAATTCCCCCATGCTACTCACTTCAAATCTTGACTGCATTAGGTAGGCAAACCTTTTGCAGAGGGATTGATCTGTTGACACAAATGTATTGTCATCAACATATATTTGGACTAGTAATAGCTGATTCTTATGTGCTCTGGTGAAAAGTATTTTATCCACTTTCCCACTTTCAAAAGAGAATTCTTGAAGAAAAGTGGATAGGATCTCATACCAAGCTCTTGGAGCTTGCTTGAGACCATATAGTGCTTTATCTAATCAATACACAAAAGAGGGATAAGTTGGATTTACAAAACCTGGGGGCTGCTCCACATATACTTCCTCTTGTAGAGTTCCATTTAGGAATGCACTCTCTACATCCATCTGGTAGACTTTGATCTTCATGTGAGCTGCATTTGCCAGAAACATTCTGATGGACTCCAACCTTGATACTGGAGCAAATGTCTAGTTGAAGTCAATCCCGTCCTCTTGTCTATATCCTTGGGCCACAAGTATGGCCTTATTTCTGATTATGGATCCTGTTGAGTCCATTGTGTTCTTGAATACCCATTTGGTGCCAATGACTGGGTAATTCTTTTGTCTTTCAACCAATGTCCAAACCATGTTCCTCTCAAAATGTGTCAGTTCTTCTTGCATAGTAGATATCCAGTGAGGATCACTATCTGCTTCTTCAAATTTCTTGGGTTCATATTGAGAGAGAAAACATTGTAACATTGTTTCATTTGTAAGCTGTCTCCTTTTCTTGACTCCCACTATCAAGTTTCCTATAACCTGTGTTGGAGGATGATCCTTTAGGGTCATCCTTGATCTTGTTGAGTTATCTAGGAGACTCTCTTCTTCCCGAGGAATCACTTGCTCAGTGACAGTGGGGACTTCATCCTCATTCACTAGAATGATCTCTGTTGTTGGCAGCTGAGGTGCTGTGAATTCCTCTTCACCTGCTGCAGAATCTTCAGCTGAATCAGTGTCAATCTTCTGTTTCCCTTTGTCTTGACATACTGATGAATGGTCCATTATGGTCAGCCTTTCAACTTGTTCTGCAAGCTGATCTTCTTCCTGCAAAATAGTGCTGGTGGAAGTTTCCTTCCCCTTATAAAACATGTTAGTTTCATCAAAAACTACATGCACAGACTCCTCAATTTTGAGAGAGCTTTTATTATAGTGCCTATAGGCCTTGATTGATGAAGAATATCCTAAGAATATCCCATCATCAGCCTTCTTGTCAAATTTTGCAAGATGATTTTTCCCATTGATGAGGATAAAGCAAGTACACCCAAAAATCCTAAAGTAAGTGATTATAGGTGTCTTTCCCTTCAATAACTCATAGGGAGTCTTCAACTTAGTCTTTTGAATTAGACTCCTGTTCAGAACATAGTTGGCAGTATTTACTGCCTCAGCCCAAAATGACTTTGGCAAGTTGGATTTATGATGCAGCGTACGTCGCTAAGGAGATCACCACAAGCAAACTCTATTTCGCCAAACAACGCACTCTTGATCGGCCCCACCTACGCAAGCATCTATCGCCCACAAATACTCTATTCTCTCGCACACACACACCAATCCATTCGGAGAAGCGTTGATGTTGGGTATTATAACCACAATAACCTTGATTTGAAGAAGTATCCCTTAAACTAAGATGAATTGATTTGTATTTGATGGTATCTTTAGTTATGTGTTTGCAGGCTCTAAATTGATAAGTGCAAACCAATCTCAAATTACTATGGATCATCAAATGCAGTCCTAGACAATGTAACTCTTCATTGTATAAGACCAAGTGTTGATTCATGAGTAATTTCTCTGTTGGAATGCACTTAGAGGCCAGGGACCAAAGGAAGAGATAAGAAGAGTTGCTGCTAATTTTGGAAGAAAGAAAATATTTCTTAAGAACTTTTCGTTCGACGAATTGGAAAAATTTAATCGATCTCAGTTCGGCTAAATGGAAAAATTTGTCGAACGCAAAATTCGTCGATCGCCGTTTAACAAAACTTTTATACATTGGTTTGCTGTTAGCTGAAGGCATTTAGTCGAGCGTTGTTTGCCTACATTTCGTCGAGTGCAGTTTGGTTATATTATCGTCGAGCGCAGTTTGCTTAAATCTCTGTTATTAATTGATATCAGGTGTGCCGATAGCTGAACAGACTTCGTCGACCGCCGTTCGACTAATATATGAAATTTCGTCGAACACAGTTCCGTTCGATGAGATCCTTCCAGAGCGAGAATTGCCGGCGCTATTTCGCTTATTCATTATATTTCAAATCCGATTGGATTTAAGGAATGTTTCTGTAATTTCTGCATGCAGCCGTTAGAGATTAATTCTCATTAATTCCTGGTGATAGCCATGGAAAGAGATCTTCCTTAATTCTTGCTGTTAGAGAATTAATTCTCCTTAAATTCTGCTTATAGTCGTTGATAGATTATTTCTTTCCTTTATTCAAGATTATAGCCGTTCGAGAAGAAGGTTTCTAAAAGGAATTTGCGTATAGCCGTTGGAGAATGTTGGAGATATATATATTCTGTTCTAATTTTCCTGAACATAATTTGATCGTGAAAATTCTTTCTCTCCTTCTAGTTAACTGTCTGATATTATTCTCATTCAAATTTCTCTCTCACCGGCAGAAAGAATATCTACTGATCTTCTTTGCTAAGAGCATTTGATAGATCAAGAAAAAAAGATTATTGTTGTTCTTCTTCTCAAGGGCAGTCGACAAAGATCAAGATTTTCTGTAATCTCACTAATTTCTTCATGATCCAGTCGACTCAAGTTTTCAGATCAAGTGTTCTTAATTTCCAGAAATTCTTCTTTCTCCATTTAAAAAGGACTGAACTCTATTCAAAGGAAGAAGATATATTTATCTCTGAAGATCTGAATGAAGAAAACTTCATCTGAAGTTTTATTATATTTTGTAAAACCCTTCATTATTTTTGTAGGAGGTTTGCCTCCGAGTTGTAGGAATTTTATTCCGAGTTGTAGGAGTGGTTTGCTCCGAGTTGTAGGAGAGTTTGTTCTCCGAGTTTGTAGGAAATTTTGTTCTCCGAGATTGTAGGAGTTTGACTCCGAGTTGTAGGATTATTTTTAATCCGAGAATAGTGAAGTAGCCTAGTCTAGCCGGTCATGCTAGATAGGTGAGGTGCAAAGTGGACTACCCAAGTACGGGGAACCACTATAAATCTGTGCTCTTTGGTTTTTTGTGTGATTTACTTGTTATATTTTTAATTTTGCGAAAAGCTATAGAAACCACCTATTCACCCCCCCTCTAGGTGATTTATGTCGCAACTAGATACTTTCAATTGGTATCAGAAGCAGGTTGTTCATAAAAGGTTAACACCTTGAACAAGATCTCCAAATCTAGTTGCAAGAGACAGTATGTCTGGAATGGATAAATCGAAGGATTCCGTCAAGTTGCCAGTCTGCACTAAAGAAAATTTTCCGATGAGGAAAGAAAGAGTAAAATTCTTCATGGAAGCTGCAGATCCAAGAATTTTTCAGATTGTGGAAGAAGGCCCTCATGTCCCCATGAAACCTTCTTCAATTAATTCTAATATTCAAATAGCCAAGAAAATGTTGGAATTGACCAAGGATGAGATTGCTCTCGTCTCTTTGGATAAAAAGGCCAAGAACATCATTGCCGGTGCAGTGGATGATTCTATGTTGCGAAATCTGATACATTGCAAATCTGCAAAAGAAATGTGGGATTCCCTAGTGGTTCTCATGGAAGGTACAGAAAAGGTGCGAGATGATCGACGATCTTTGCTGAATCAAGAGTTTGAAGCATTTAAGCAAGATCCGAGAGACTCCATCTCAGACACTTATGAAAAGTTCTTCAAGATCGTAAACGGTCTTAGAAATTATGTTCGGGAATTCACCGTCGGAGAACTGAATGACAAGTTCTTGAGATTCCTGACGAAAGAATGGGATACCGAGGCAATTGCTATCCGGGAATTCGTAAAGTTGGCTACTATGGAGCCAAAGATATTATTAGGAAAGCTCTTATCACATGAGCCTAATCTCAGCATTAGGAAAGCTAAGGAAGAGGGCAACAGGACATCCAGAAAGGAAAGATCCGTGGCTCTGAAGGCTGAAGGATATAAGAAAAGCAAGGTCATAACACCACTGAGAACTCCGTCATCAGAAGAGGATAATGAATCTGTAACTAGCTTGTCAAACTCAGAAATATCCGATGGAGAGCTCTCTCTTCTCTCAAAGTAATTCAAGAGGATTCTAAATAAGAGAAGGCAGAAGAGAGGCCAATCCTCCACTTCTGATCACAGAAGATCAAGACGTGATGGTGAACATCACAAGAAAGATTACAATAATGATAGGTATAAATCTAAACCGAACAAACAAATTTCTACTGACATTATTTGTTATTGTTGCAATAAGCCAGGACATGTAATAGCCGAGTGTCCATACAAAAAGAAGGAAGGATCAAAAAAGGAAGAAAAGAGATCTTTCAAAGGAAAGAAGAAAGAAAAAAGCTTCCTCGCTAAGAAGTCAAAAACTCTGAGCGACAGCGACTCAGAACAGTCAAGCTCAGATGAGGACGCCTATTTTGGGCTAATGGCACAATCAGATGAGGAAGGAAGCGGCTCCTCATACAAGGGGAAGGTAAACACTCACACTCCTCTTTCCGCTTCTGATAATGAGACTACATCCATAGCAAATGAAGGCTATTCGTCAGAGGAAGAATCAGAATTAATAACTCAGTACAAAGCCCTTTTGGAGGAATTCGACAAATGCCGCAAGGTAGTCAGATCCCAGTCAAAAGAGATTGCATCTCTTAAGACTTTGGAATCGAAGCTGAAGGAGGAAATCGAAAGATTGACCCCTTTCATAGAAGAAGTTCAAAACTTGAAAGTTGAACTAAATGGCTCCACTGAATTATTAACTCTGAAGGAGAAAATGATAAATAAACAGGAAGATAAGTTAATGGTGGAAAGGAAGCTCGTAGAAAGCTTCTCGAAGCCAAAAACTATTCTTCCACTCATTGACAGATTTTCTGCTCCTGCGAAGGGTAGTGGCCTTGGTCATGAGGCTGAAAGTAGTAAGGCTGCTGAGAAAAGAGCCATGAAAGGAAAGGGAAAGGCTGATCAAAGTCAACCTTCATTCAGGAAGGTAGTTTTTCCGACAAACCCATTTGACTTGGAAGCATCCTATGGTCACTTTGCTAGACCAACACATGTTGAATCTAGTAACAGATATCAAGGATGGACCAGACCCTGGAACTTTGACGTGTCTCCATTCAAAGCTCCTCATGAAGAAGTAATCCTCAAGGATCATGGTCCATTTGTTCATGGATCAGCTGCTAAGAAAGCACCAAAAATCAAATCGACTGCACCCAAATCTGTTGAGAAGAAGTTGGAACCGTGTGTGTGTTGTAACCATGAGGCTCCTACTTTTAAGAAAGCTACTTACAAGAAAGCTGCTCCTGTCGTACCTCCCATCCAAAAAGTAAAACAGGAGACAAAGAGAAGGTACAATCGATTCGATTGTTGGTGTTATGGCAAGGTTGGTCACTTTGCCATAGATTGCTGGTTTAATCCTAGAAATGCCAAGACTCCACGAGTTAGCAATGCAAGAATGACCCCTCGCAATGTTAACATCCCTAGTGGCAGTCGTCTAACAAGATGCCAAGGACCCAAATTGGTTTGGGTTCCTAAGGGCAATTGATTGTTGATTGCAGGTATGTCCAAAGGCCAATTCAAATCCTATATGGTACTTGGACAGTGGATGTTCACGGCACATGACCGGAACAAGAAGCTTATTACAAGATTATACTCCAGTAAAAGATGGTCCAAAGGTTATCTTTGGCGGATCTGATCGGGGAGTTACTAAAGGCTACGGTGTGATTTCTAACGGTATAGTCTCTTTGACAGACGTGGCTTATGTTAAAGGATTACAACATAATCTCATTAGCATAAGTCAACTATGTGACAAAGGCTATATGGTAGAATTCTACAAGGACAAGTGTTTGATAAAGTCGTCTGATTCGTCAGAAACTATTTTATTAGGCACTCGGAGTAGAAATATTTTCTGCTTGAATTTTCTATGTTTAGACTCTTCTACACCAGTGTGTTTTTTAGCAAAAGATAGTGCATCTCTTTGTGACCAATGGCACAAGAGACTAGCACATATTAATTTCAAAACTATTAGTATGCTATTTTCTCACAATTTAGTTTGTGATGCTCCTGATGTTAAGTGCATTAAAGAGAGACCTTGTCATGCATGCCAAATGGGTAAGCAGACTCGGGCTACCTTTAAGAGCATCATTGGCAAAGATTCTACCAGATGTTTATATTTGCTCCATATGGACTTGTTTGGTCTAATGCCAGTCAGAAGCTTAGGAGGCAAAGCATATACTTTGGTTATAGTTGATGACTACTCACATTTTTCTTGGGTATTCTTTCTGAAACACAAGTCAGACACCTTCGATTCTTTCATAGCATTCGTCAGGCAAATTCAGAATGAACTGGAATGTTTTGTGATCAAAATCAAAAGTGACCATGGCACAGAATTCAAGTCTGGGGCCATGACCGAATTTTGTGAAAGCCTAGGTATCTTTCATGAGTTTTCCTCTCCTCGTACTCCACAACAAAATGGAGTTGCCGAGAGAAAGAATAGAACACTCATAGAGGCCTGCAGGACAATGTTGAGTGATTCTTCATTACCGGAATACTTCTGGGATGAAGGTATCAACACTGCTTGCCACGTGCAAAACAGAGCACTAATCAACAAGAACCATCATAAGTCACCTTATGAACTTCTGAAGGGCAAGAAACCAACCTTGTCTTATTTTAGAATTTTTGGCAGTAAGTGCTTCGTACTTAACAACGGGAAACATTACAAAACTAAATTCAGTGAAAAATGTTTTGAAGGTATTTTTGTAGGCTATAATAGCCATAGTAAGGCATATATGATTTTCAACAAGAAAACCCTGGTTGTAGAAGAAACTTGCAATGTTATTTTTGATGAGACGAGTATGCTTCACAACAACTCCTCTAGTGTATTTGTTGAAGATGCAGGTTCAAAATTCAAAGAACTCAATTTGGAAGAAGCAGCCAATGAAGATACTTCAAGGTTTACAAAAGTAGAATTTCAAATTCCACATGAGGAAGAATCTCAAGAAGAAGAACTCCAAGAAGTGGAAGAAGTGCCTCAAGCAGGTGTACCAGTTGACAATGTACCTGGAATAAATTGGGTGATCAGACATCAAATGGATCATCCTATTGATCAAATCATTGGAGAACCTAATGATGGGATTCGAACCAGGAGAGGTACTACTAATCAAGTTTTACACTTGAGTTTTCTTTCTCAGATTGAGACAAAGAAGTTCGATGAAGCAAAGAATGATGCCTCTTGGATCATTGTAATGCAAGAGTAACTCAATCAGTTCAAAAGTTGCAAAGAATGGAAGCTAGTGCCCAGACCCAAAGGACAAAACATTATTGGAACAAAATGGGTCTTCAGAAACAAGTTGGATGAAGAAGGAGTAATCATCAAGAACAAGGCCAAACTTGTTGCTCAAGGCTACAGACAAGAAGAAGGGATTGATTTCGATCAAACTTTTGCTCCCGTGGCAAGACTCGAAGCAATCAGGTTATTTCTAGTGTATGCTGCTCACAAAGGGTTCAAGGTATATCAAATGGACGTGAAGTCAGCCTTCCTTAATGGTGATCTAAAGGAAGAAGTATATGTAGAACAACCCCCAGGTTTTGTTGATTCCTCTCTACCTGATTATGTATATTACTTACATAAAGATTTATATGGTCTGAAACAAGCTCCCCGAGCTTGGTATGAGACGCTCTCTGGCTTTCTTCTTGAGAACAAGTTCACAAGAGGAAAGATAGATAAGACATTATTTCTTAAGGAAGTAAAAGACTAAGATTTTGCTAGTGCAAATCTATGTCGACGACATTATCTTCGGATCTACTGATAATAACCTCTGCAAAAAGTTTTCTAACTTGATGCAAGGGAAATTTGAAATGAGTAGTATGGGAGAGCTGAAGTATTTCTTAGGACATCAGGTATAGCAATCTGAAGATGGAATTTTCATCTCTCAGACAAAGTTTACCAAAGAGTTAATTAAGAAATTCGGAATGGAGAATGCAACCTCTATGAGGACTCCAATGGGATTAGCTATGTCTCTAGACAAGGAAAAGAAAGGGAAATCTTTTGATGAAACAACGTATAGAAGCATAATTGGATCCTTGCTCTACCTCACTGCTAGTAGACCAGACATAATGTTTTCAACATGTGTATGTGCTAGATTTCAGGTGAACACTAAGGAATTTCACTATGCCGCTGCAAAGAGGATTTTGAGATATCTTAAAGGCACACCAAATCTTGGCTTATGGTACCCAAGAAGTAATGACTTCGAGCTAACGGGCTTTTCAGATGCTGATTTTGCAGGTAGCAAGGATGATAGGAAAAGCACTTCCGGGACTTGTCAATTTCTAGGAAGAAGGCTAATTTCCTGAAGTAGCAAGAAATAGAATTGTGTAGCAATAACAACCGCTGAGTCGGAATACATCTCCGCAGGCAGTTGCTGTGCATAATTACTGTGGATAAAGAATCAACTGGAAGAATATAATCTGAAGTTAAAAGAAATTTCGATGTATTGTGATTCATCAAGTGCTATTGCAATTTCTCACAATCCAGTATCTCATAGCAGGATAAAGCACATTGAAATTCGTTATCACTTCATCCGAGAACATGTGGAGAACAAGAACATCAACCTCAGTTATGTTCCAACAGATAAGCAAGTTGCTGATATCTTCACGAAGCCACTTGATGAGACAAAGTTTAATTATTTCAAAATGGAACTTGGAATGCTTAACATTGAGTAATCTTCAAGTTAGGAAGAAAATCAAGAAATGCTTAAGGCAATCAGTTCTGAAACTGAAAATTTTAGTCTAAGAAAAGATTGAGGGGGAGGACTGCTTGCTAGATAAAGGATCTTATATTGAAGGGAAAGATATCATGAAATCAGAATTAGTGAAGGAAGTGACAGTATTCTCGGATCATCATGAAAATTTACTTAAATTTCGACGATCTCATTCCTCTTACAGAGCTAATTTTAGACAGCAATAAAACGTGGAACTCTTCTATCTTCCCGTCGACAAGCTTACATTTCTTTTATATCAGATATTTCAAAATCTTCTCGAACAACAGTTTTTATTTTTTTTTCAACAATATTGGATCCAAAGATTCCTATATATGTTCTCATCAATTGGATCAGGAGACTTATTTCCTAATAAATCAGAATTCTAATACAGTCGGGCAAAGATTTCCACTTATTCCCAATATATTGGATCTGAAGATTTAATTCCTAATATATCAGGTACGCGTCTCTCTCATTTTTCTTATAAAAAGGTTTTAAGTGTTAGCTGCATCACAACATCTGCTCCATCGCCGAATCCTAAATAAGTTCTGCCGATTTTATACCAAATCTCTATTCTCGCCGCAAGCTCTTGCTGCTTCCTTCCATCTCGACATGGCAAAGCAGAACAGTCACGAGTTTCCTGACGTAGGGGGAGAGATCAAGTGTGCAGATTTCGGCTCTGTTCCAGATAATGGTGGTAATGAAGAATTTAAAGCTTCTGAATCTTTTTATTCTGAAGAAATGGCAAAATCTGAGGGGGAGCAAAGCAGAACAGTGGATTTAAATCAAGAAAAGAAGCATGAATCCATCAAGGATGTCAATTCTTCATGACCAATTCCTGCAGCACTTTCTCCAAATGATTTGCTGCACTCTATTGAGGATCTGTTCAGGACTCAAGCAGATCACATAGAGTTTTCTCTCAAGCTTGTTTACAACAAAATTTCCGAAGTTGAAAAGGATGTCAATAATGGTCTAGCAACTGTCAATCATAATATGTGTGTTCTCAGAAGAGAACTAGATGAAAAATTTGACAAAGCTGTTGAAGCTATGAATCTCTCTGCAAAAGGAATGTTCTCTCTGTATGAACAAGCTAATAAGGTAGACAGAGGTCAAGATTTCTTGCTGAGATCACAAGAAGCAAGTAATCAAATACTCCACTCTACTATCAAATGTTTCTCTGAAAAAGTTATTTAAACCCTTCTTGAAGAAGTCAGAAAGGGGGAGGAAATTATGGCAGCCAAGCTGGTTGAATAAAATAGTTTAGTGGAGAGCAGATTTCAAGAAAGCAACATGTATCAATCTCAAAATGCTGGATGGCATCATGATGTCTTCACAGGAAAGCAGTTTGTTCAAACTCAAGAAGATTATCCTGAGCAAGTCTTTAAAAATCAGCCATCTCTCGTTCCTCCAATAAAGTCTGATCAGGTGGAGATTGAAAAATCCTCAAAGCATCCAGATGTGAAGCCTGTCCAAGAGGAAAGTGCAAAGTCTTCAAAGATTCCAGATTTAAAGCCAAAGGCTGGAAGGAAAAGAAAGGGAGCTGGCATAGCTATTAGAGAGCCAAGGGAGGAAAGAAGAAATATTAATGGAAACTGGAGTCCAATTTCCCAAAATATTATCCTGGACACATATAATCTGATAGAAATTTGAAATGAAATTCCTCAGAATTATTATGATCAAGAAGAAATCAACAAGCTCAAGGCTTCAAAGCTGAAAAGGAAAATTTATTTTAATGAGCATGGCTACAACAACCCAAATGCTCCTCCTCCTCCTCCAAAGTACTACCCCAAGCCCAAGGCTTATTTTGTCAGGTAGTTGAAGATGGCCAAGTTAGAGAAGGCCAAGTTAGAGAAGGACAGGATGCCTTAAGGAATGTGTTGTGATTGTTGTTAACTTATAAAATCTTTTTATATTATTTATGAATAAAATTTTGCTATTTCTTAATCTTTGATAATTATCTTTGCTTGTGGTTATTAGTTTTATGTGTGAAATTCATCTTAGTAGATAGGGTTCTGCCATCTTCAAATAGGGGGAGATTTTTGGGTATTGTAACCACAATAACCTTGATTTGAAGAAGTATCCCTTAAACTAAGATGAATTGATTTGTATGTGATGGTGTACAACCCTCATTCTTCGAGTAGGCCCATTCAAAGCCACGTAGGCTGAAGTCAAGGTCAAAGGGTCAGCACAGGAGCCGGCAGTCCAAGACACAAGGCAACTCAGCCAGCAGGAGCAAGAGGCGAGCTGGGCGAGCAAGAGGCGAGCTGGGCGAGCAAGGGGCGAGTATGGCGAGCAAGGGGCGAGTATGGAGAGCAAGGGGCGAGTATGGCGAGCAAGGGGCGAGTATGGCGAGCAAGGGGCGAGCAGAGGTGAGCTTGGGCGAGTATCTCGCGAGTATGGGCGAGTATCTCGCGAGTATTGGCGAGTAGCCCTTGTAACTCGCGAGCAGAGGCAGTATACTCGCCTGTACCCCCCCTAGGATTTCTCTATAAATAGACCCCCAGGGGTACTAGAAATGGCACTTTGGGAAGTGGTCGAGGTCCCCCCAAGTTGGATACTCGCCAAATCCATGCCCGTCTAGTACCTCGCCCAGCTTTTGGGTGCGGAGGGGAAGTTTCTCCCAAACTTCTGGGTACGTGGTGGGACCTCCCTGCTGGAGCACCTGGGGTGTGCTTAGTCATTTTCTCTCTCCTATTTTAGCTATCAGAGCCGTGGAGTTGGACCGCAGGATCAGTAACCTCGGGCTGCATTGATCCGAATCTTGAGGTCAGGATTTTCCTGGCGTCAACAATTTGGTGCGGTGAGCGTGGATCGTAGTCGGAGGAAGAATTTTTTGCGAGAAGGCTTCATGGCTTAAAGTGGCGAGATGGAGGCCAAAGGCAGCAACTCGTGAGCATTCGACAAGTTGGGCGAGTTCCAGAGGCGACATCCTGAAGGCGAGTTCCAGATGGCGAGATCCCTACTCGCCATAGGCGAGTTCCAGAGATGGCGAGATCCCTACTCTCCATAGGCGAGTTCCAGATGGCGAGATCCAGAGCCGAGTTCCAGATGGAGAGATCCCTACTCGCCATAGGCGAGTTCCTGCAGGCGAGATCCAGAGATAAGTTCAGACCAGCGACTTTACTCGGAAGAGAGGCGAGCTTCCTGGATAGTGGCGAGATCCTTCCTTACTCGCCATCCCTACTCGCCCATAGGCGAGCTTCCTTGTTACTCGACATAGGCGATTTCGTGCAGGCAGGCGAGCTTCTTCAATAATCGGCCATAGGAGAGCTCCTTCAATACTCGCCCATAGGCGAGCTTCTTCCTTACTCGCACATAGGCGAGCAGCATCAAATGAGGCGACTTCAGGCAGGAGAGCAAGATTCTTCTATACTCGCCCATAAGCGAGTTCTCTACTCGCGAGGTTGAGTTTTCTACTCGCAAGGTGGTGAGAACCTGGTGTCTAGTTCAAGAGTGGCGGGTTCCTGAAGGGCGATTTCAAGGTCTGGCGAGTATGGAAAATAAAAAATTTCCCGGGGCGCTGCCCCCGACCCCGCACGGGGCGCTGCCCCCTTGACCCCCGTCCGCTGACCGGGCAGCGGAACCCCCGAACCCTCTGCGTAGGGGGTCTTATGTAAAAAGGGACACTCCTCCCCTCAGTTTCCTCCTTCTTCAATGTCAATGATTTCCACACATGATCATACTTACGGGTGCTTTGGTAAAAGCCCGCAAGTGCTTTTGTCTGACTAACAAACAGGATGATTCATGACGAGTTCGCCACCCAGGGAAAGCATATAAGCTACTCGCGAGGTCTCCAAGTTGATGCTCGGCGAGCTCCTTGTCGCGATGGTATTCTTCAACAATCTACTCGCGAGGTCTCCAAGTTGATGCTCGGTGACCTCCTAATCGCGATGATCTTCATCAAGGGCTTACATTCCACGAGGATGCTGACTCGTGACGTCTCAAAGCTGATGTTCCGTGAGTTCCTACTCGCGATGATCTTCATCAAGGGCGTATATTCCACGAGGATGTTTACTCGTGACATCTCAAAGCTGGTGTTCCGCGAGTTCCTACTCGCGATGATCTTCATCAAGGGCGTATATTCCACGAGGATGTTTACTCGTGATGTCTCACAGTTGGTGTTCAGCGAGCTCATACTCGCGATGATCTTCATCAAAGGCGTATATTCCACAAGGATGCTGACTCATGACGTCTCAAAGTTGGTGTTCCGCGAGCTTCTACTCGTGATGATCTTCATGAAGGACTTATGTTCCATGAGAATGCTTACTCATGACGTCTCCAAGCTTGGTATTCTGCAAGCTTCTTATCACCGATGATCTCCTTCCGTCGGCTATGATCCATGAGGGGTCTTACTCATAAGGTGAAACAGGTTGGGTCGGCATTCAACACCCAAGTGGGATGGAGACCTGGGGATGGTGTGTTCCTTTGGAACCTCCCCGACTGTCAGTCCCCTTCATGGTGTGTTCTATGAGATGAAGAACAGCTCAGAAGTACCTAAAGGCTCAACAAGGAGATCACTTGTCATCGAGAAGCTCGAACTGAACTAGGAGGGATCTTTCATCGTTCAAGAGGCATTCGAGACTGGCAGAGACCGCCTGTAGAATCATGAAGGGGAATCGCTTGGGAATACCTGGAGCGGCAATGACCTGAAAAGGTTCTATCCCTGAGCGGGAAGGTCTATTCTCCCCCTCCTTGTGTTTATTCCATTTAAATAAAAATTCCTCGCCCCCTGAAACATGGGCCGCGAGAGTTGTTTTTCTCTTCTGGCAAGAGCTTTTTGAAGTAGGTGAAACCGATCTCCACGACAGGTTGGGAAACGAGCCTCCAACTTGATTCTCGTAAAACCCAGAACGGGTGATTGTACAATGCCTCGGTATATGTCCCCCTAAGTCCAAGCCTCTGCAATGACGACCGAGATCAGCTCCCCCCTTGCACGTTGGCCGCGGCCCACCGACTGCATTTCTCATCCGACTGGTGAGATTATCAGGAGAAAGTCTGGACGCCGACCTCCCAACTCGTCGAAGTGATGATCGATTTACCTGACTGAGGGACCCTTGTATAAAGGTGTCATTTGACCTCTTGCGACAAAGCCTAATATCTCTTGTATTTTATTCCAATCATATGGGTTGGTGCGGTTAATCCCCTCTGATTGTTGAGTGATAGTATGAAGACTCTTCTGCAACCTGGTGACCGATTGGGGGATAGGTCTCCGACTCGACTCTCGTAAAAACCCAAGTCGGGTGGTGGGATAGCGCCTCGGGAGAGAGTCCTCCTAAGACCAAGCCTCTTCATTGACGGTCGAGATCAGCTCCCCCCTTGCACGTTTGCCGAGTTACCCCCTGACTGCACTTCCCATCCGGCTGGAGAGGTTATCAGAGGAGAGTCCGGACGCTAACCCCCCATCTTGACGAAGAGATGATCGATTTGACCGATCAGCATTCAGCAAACGCAATAGGATGGAGGCCTCGGGATGGTTTGTCCCCTTGGACCTCTCCACCTCTAGTTGAGCTCGGCTCCTGCGAGGTGTCGACCTTCTCTCCGCCTCTAGTTGAGCTCAGCTCCTACGAGGTGTCGACCTTCTCTCCGCCTCTAGTTGAGCTCGGCTCCTAGAAGGTATCGATCTTGTATCCGCCTCCAGTTGAGCTCGGCTCCTGCGAGGTGTCGACCTTCTCTCCGCCTCCAGTTGAGCTCGGCTCCTGCAAGGTGTCGACATTCTCTCCGCCTCTAGTTGAGCTCCGCTCCTGCGAGGTGTCGACCTTCTCTTCACCTCTAGTAGAGCTCAGCTCCTGCGAGGTGTTGACCTTCTCTTCACCTCTAGTTGAGCTCGGCTCCTAGAAGGTGTCGACCTTGTATCCGCCTCCAGTTGAGCTCGGCTCCTGCGAGGTGTCGACCTTCTCTTCACCTCTAGTTAAGCTCGGCTCCTAGAAGGTGTCGACCTTGTATCCGCCTCCAGTTGAGCTCGGCTCCTGCGAGGTGTCGACCTTCTCTTCACCTCTAGTTGAGCTCGGCTCCTAGAAGGTGTCGACCTTCTCTCCGCCTCTAGTTGAGCTCAGCTCCTAGAAGGTGTCGACCTTGTATCCGCCTCCAGTTGAGCTCGGCTCCTGCGAGGTGTCGACCTTCTCTCCGCCTCTAGTTGAGCTCGGCTCCTAGAAGGTGTCGACCTTGTATCCGCCTCCTGTTGAGCTCGGCTCCTGCGAGGTGTCGACCTTCTCTTCACCTCTAGTTGAGCTCCGCTCCTAGAAGGTGTCGACCTTGTATCCGCCTCCAGTTGAGCTCGGCTCCTGCGAGGTGTCGACCTTCTCTTCACCTCTAGTTGAGCTCGGCTCCTAGAAGGTGTCGACCTTCTCTCCGCCTCTAGTTGAGCTCGGCTCTTAGAAGGTGTCGACCTTGTATCCGCCTCCAGTTGAGCTCGGCTCCTGCGAGGTGTCGACCTTCTCTTCACCTCTAGTTGAGCTCGGCTCCTAGAAGGTGTCGACCTTCTCTCCGCCTCTAGTTGAGCTCGGCTCCTAGAAGGTGTCGACCTTGTATCCGCCTCCAGTTGAGCTCGGCTCCTGCGAGGTGTCGAACTTCTCTCCACCTCTAGTTAAGCTCGGCTCCTAGAAGGTGTCGACCTTGTATCCGCCTCCAGTTGAGCTCGGCTCCTGTGAGGTGTCGACCTTCTCTCCGCCTCTAGTTGAGCTCGGCTCCTAGAAGGTGTCGACCTTGTATCTGCCTCTAGTTGAGCTCGGCTCCTAGAAGGTGTCGACCTTGTATCCGCCTCCAGTTGAGCTCGGCTCCTGCGAGGTGTCGACCTTCTCTTCACCTCTAGTTGAGCTCGGCTCCTAGAAGGTGTCGACCTTCTCTCCGCCTCCAGTTGAGCTCGGCTCCTGCGAGGTGTCGATCTTCTCTCCGCCTCTAGTTGAGCTCGGCTCCTAGAAGGTGTCGACCTTGTATCCGCCTCCAGTTGAGCTCGGCTCCTGCGAGGTGTCGACCTTCTCTCTACCTCTAGTTGAGCTCGACTCCTAGAAGGTGTCGACCTTCTCTCTGCCTCTAGTTGAGCTCGGCTCCTAGAAGGTGTCGACCTTGTATCCGCCTCCAGTTGAGCTCGGCTCCTGCGAGGTGTCGACCTTCTCTCCGCCTCTAGTTGAGCTCGGCTCCTAGAAGGTGTCGACCTTGTATCCGCCTCCAGTTGAGCTCGGCTCCTGTGAGGTGTCGACCTTCTCTTCACCTCTAGTTGAGCTCGGCTCCTAGAAGGTGTCGACCTTCTCTCCGCCTCTAGTTGAGCTCGGCTCCTAGAAGGTGTCGACCTTGTATCCGCCTCCAGTTGAGCTCGGCTCCTGCGAGGTGTCGACCTTCTCTCCGCCTCTAGTTGAGCTCGGCTCCTAGAAGGTGTCGACCTTGTATCCGCCTCCAGTTGAGCTCGGCTCCTGCGAGGTGTCGACCTTCTCTCCGCCTCTAGTTGAGCTCGGCTCCTAGAAGGTGTCGACCTTGTATCTGCCTCTAGTTGAGCTCGGCTCCTAGAAGGTGTCGACCTTGTATCCGCTTCCAGTTGAGCTCGACTCATGTGAGGTGTCGACCTTTTCTCGCCAGAAAGACAGCTCATCGAATAAGGGTTGGATGATTCTTTCCGAGCAACTACGTTACTCGCAAAGAGCGGGGATTGTGTACAACCCTCATTCTCCGAGGTAGGCCCATTCAAAGCCACGTAGGCTGAAGTCAAGATCAAAGGGTCATCACAGGAGCCGGCAGTCCAAGACACAAGGCAACTCAGCCAGCAGGAGCAAGAGGCGAGCTGGGCGAGCAAGGGGCGAGTATGGCGAGCAAGGGGCGAGTATGGCGAGCAAGGGGCGAGTATGGCGAGCAAGGGGCGAGTATGGCGAGCAAGGGGCGAGTATGGCGAGCAAGGGGCGAGTATGGCGAGCAAGGGGCGAGCAGAGGCGAGCTTGGGCCAGTATCTCGCGAGTATGGGCGAGTATCTCGCGAGTATGGGCGAGTAGCCCTTGTAACTCGCGAGCAGAGGCAGTATACTCGCCTGTACCCCCCCTAGGATTTCTCTATAAATAGACCCCCAGGGGTACTAGAAATGGCACTTTGGGAAGTGGTCGAGGTCCCCCCAAGTTGGATACTCGCCAAATCCATGCCCGTCTAGTACCTCGCCCAGCTTTTGGTTGCGGAGGGGAAGTTTCTCCCAAACTTCCGGGTACGTGGTGGGACCTCCCTGCTGGAGCACCTGGGGTGTGCTTAGTCATTTTCTCTCTCCTATTTTAGCTATCAGAGCCGTGGAGTTGGACCGCAGGATCAGTAACCTCGGGCTGCATTGATCCGAATCTTGAGGTCAGGATTTTCCTGGCGTCAACAGATGGTATCTTTAGTTATGTGTTTGCAGGCTCTAAATTGATAAGTGCAAACCAATGTCAAATTACTATGGATCATCAAATGTAGTCGTAGACAATGTAACTCTTCATTGTATAAGACCACGTGTTGATTCATGAGTAATTTCTCGGTTGGAATGCACTTAGAGGTCAGGGACCAAAGGAAGAGATAAGAAGAGTTGCAGCTAATTTTGGAAGAAAGAAAATATTTCTTAAGAACTTTTCGTTCGACGAATTGGAAAAATTTCGTCGATCTCAGTTTGGATAACTGGAAAAATTTGTCGAACGCAAAATTCGTCGATCGCCGTTCGACAAAACTTTTATACACTGGTTTGCTGTTAGCTGAAGGCATTTAGTCGAGCATTGTTTGCCTACATTTCGTCGAGCGCGGTTTGGTTATATTATCGTCGAGCGCTGTTTGCTTAAATCTCTGTAATAAATTGATATCAGGTGTGCCGATAGCTGAACAGACTTCGTCGACCGCCGTTCGACTAATATATGAAATTTCGTCGAACACAGTTCCGTTCGATGAAATCCTTCCAGAGCGAGATTTGTTGGCGTTGTTTCGCTTATTCATTATATTTCAAATCCGATTGGATTTAAGAAATGTTTCCTTAATTTCTGCATGCAGCCGTTAGAGATTAATTCTCATTAATTCCTGCTGATAGCCATGGAAAGAGATCTTCCTTAATTCTTGCTGTTAGAGAATTAATTCTCCTTAAATTCTGCTTATAGCCGTTGACAGATTATTTCTTTCCTTTATTCAAGATTATAGCCGTTCGAGAAGAAGGTTTCTAAAAGGAATTTGCGTACAGCCGTTGGAGAATGTTGGAGATATATATATATTCTGTTCTAATTTTCCTGAACATAATTTTATCGTGAAAATTCTTTCTCTCCTTCCAGTTAACTGTCTGCTATTATTCTCATTCAAGTTTCTCTCTCACTGACTGAAGGAATATCTGCTGCTCTTCTTTGATAAGAGCATTTGACAGATCAAGAAAAAAAGATTATTGCTGTTCTTCTTCTCAAGGGCAGTCGACAAAGATCAAGATTTTCTGTAATCTCACTAATTTCTTCCTGATCCAGTCGACTCAAGTTTTCAGATCAAGTGTTCTTAATTTCCAGAAATCCTTCTTTCTCCATTTAAAAAGGACTGAACTCTATTCAAAGGAAGAAGATATATTTATCTCTGAAGATCTGAAAGAAGAAAACTTCATCTGAAGTTTTATTATATTTTGTAAAACCCTTCATTATTTTTGTAGGAGGTTTGCCTCCGAGTTGTAGGAATTTTATTCCGAGTTGTAGAAGTGGTTTGCTCCGAGTTGTAGGAGAGTTTGTTCTCCGAGTTTGTAGGAGATTTTGTTCTCCGAGATTGTAGGAGTTTGACTCCGAGTTGTAGGATTATTTTTAATCCGAGAATAGTGAAGTAGCCTAGTCTAGCCGGTCGTGCTAGATAGGTGAGGTGCAAAGTGGACTACCCATGTACGAGGAACCACTATAAATCTGTGCTCTTTGGTTTTCTGTGTGCTTTACTTGTTATATTTTTAATTCCGCGAAAAGCTATAGAAACCACCTATTCACCCCCTCTAGGTGATTTAGGTCGCAACTAGATACTTTCAGGTGACTCTAAAACAACGATAAAAAATGAGTCAACATATTCCCAAAATTAACGCAAAAGTTGCCAATCCTTTTTGAGGACAAGATCAAGGCTATAAGCCAAGATCCGCTCAAGCAAAGTGGATCTACATGATCCGGAAAATAGAAACTCGGAAAATAACAACATGATTCAGAGATTTGAAAGCGATAGCGATTTAAAGCCGCAGAGAACACGATGGTTCAACCTCCACAAATCTAAAGAAAGAATCACTAGAAGATGGGGGAAGATTGTACCCAACCGTTTGAGGAAAGCACACTTGATAACTTGTGGGAGAATCACTCTCTCCACGATTTCCACTGGCGTCGCAACGAGTGGGGTTGCATTCCTTCTTCCTTGGAGTCGCACCAAGAAACCACGCCGGAATCTCCATAAGAGGGAAGGCCAAAATAGGAGAAGAGGGAGACAAAGGGGTGGGCTGCTTCTCACAAGCTTGGCCGAAATTCTCAAGAGAGAGGGGCTGGTTTTTAGGGTTTCAATAATTCCTTCATTCTCTTAAAACACTCCTATATATAGGAGTTACAAAATTGATCCAACCATCCAAGATTGAGATGATAATTTCATCAATCCGGATGGCTAATAACACACCAAAATGTCTAATATAGCACACCAAAAATATAAAGCATAAAAATAAAATATTACAAGTCCCGCATTTAAAAGAAATAATTAGAAACTTAGAAATATGATTTTGAGAGATCTTAAATAAGCTTTGCGTGCCGCAGACGGAGGTTGTAACGTTGCTTTCCGTTAGCGGACATTGAGTCATCATGCCGCCTGAAATCTTTATGTTGCAGCGTAAAAGTGCACAGTTATCCTCACTAGAATTCTCTAGAGGGGGGTGAATTGAGATTTAAAAGTACTCTGTGCAAAGTTAACAAATATATATATATATATATATATATATATGTAATAATCTCAGATTTAAGTTTCCCACACACACCAACATGAATTAAGTAAATAAAGAAAGAAATAGCAAAATGAAAATAACAGCACAACACAAAGAAATATAGTGGTTCCCCAAACTTTCGGTAGTCCACTCTTCTACCACCTTGGTAGGAATTCACTATCTTGTACTGAGTCTTTTGATAAGGAGACTCTTAGAACCAGCCTGAGTCTTTTGATAAGGAGACTCTTAGAACCAGTACAACTGAATTTTTTGAAAAGAGATTCTAAAAACTCTTTTACACTGTTTGAAAATGAAATGAAGATAAGAAGAAGAAGTAATTGAAACAAGAAAGAATCTTCTTCCTAGCAAGAAGAATAGAAGCACAAGAAATAGTGAATGAAATCTCTCTTCTATAGTGAGAGGGAGATTGTAGGCCTTTTTCTCTTTCAAAGAGAGCTATCAGAGATTGCAGCAGTATGGCTTCAGAAAGAGAGGAAGAAGAAGGCTTGTTGTTGGCTTCAGCACACTATCACTTCTCTCAATTTTTCTCACTTTTCTCTTGGGAGCTTTTCCTCTATTTCAAATGTATGGAGTGGATCACCTCTTGATCTTCTCTGCCGACTTCCCTCTTATTTATAGCTCTGTTTATTCAAAGAATACTATAAGAGAATAATCAATTAGCAGTTAGAGAAATGGTAAGAGAGGAAAGATTCCATAATCAATATTTCTGTAGAAGGAAAGAGATCATTCTGATTTCAAATAATATCCATAATAAAATTAATCAACTTAGCCAAGAATCAATTAGAAGGAAAGACTGATTCAGAACGGCTATAAAAGAATAATATAATTCCATAAGAATCAGATCTACAGAAAGAAGGAAAGAGATCTGGCGTGTTTTGAATTTGACATAGAAATCGACGTACGTCGATTACTATTCGACGTAAGCGTCGATTTCAGACTGGCTGGACGTCGAGAGGAGAATAAGGAAGGTGCGTCGACTAAGGTACATCGACTTCACTAGATGCGTCGACTAGAAGTCAGAGTTACGTCAACATAGGTTACGTCGAATTTTGTTTAGAGTTACTTTGACTCATTCTGAGAGGAACGTCGACTACACTTCGACGTTGCGTTGAATACTATTCGACGCATACTTTCTTAGACTGATTTTTCATTCTTAGAATTTATATTCTACTCATTTTTAGGGGTTAAGATAAATCATTTCCCCAACAATCTCCCCCTATTTGTCTTAACCCTATTCAGGGAGAAATTGTACCAGCTTATAATCAACACAACAAGGCATTTATATAGAAAAGAAATATGTTAAGTAATCAGAAGAAAGTAGAGAAGGAAATCATGTAACATGTAAGTATCTTTCACAAGATTTAAACTAAGAACTTCTTGTTATACATGAAGTTGACAAAGACAGAGTAAAGTTTCTTAGATAAATTTTCAATAGCTTCAAAAATGTAGGGCCTGGCTTTATCAGGATGCTCCTGAACATTTCTGATAATTGTGTGCAGCTTTGCCAGGATCTTTTTAGCATCAGGAAGGGTGTCATTTATGGAATAGCCCTTGCTAATGATAATTGCTGCCTTTTCATCAATCATTTCAATTGTAATGCTATGAGGTTTCTTTTGTGTAGATTTGGGCTCAGATGGTCCCTTGTTGTCAACCTTGGGCCTATATTTTGTCTTCTTCTCTGATTCTTGTTTCTCAGGGATCTCAGACACTTTTCCTTTCCCTTTCCAGGGTGAACTATGCCATTTGTCTAATCCTTCTGGCTTTTTAGGCTTTTTATAGGGAATGTAGATATCTTCTGAACACCCTACACCCCTTTTGTGCTTTTGTCCTTTGTCTAGGATAAGCCCTGCCTGAGGATTTTTCTTCTGATATGCTTCAACATCATTCTTTGGAAGTTTGATGGAAGATTCAGCAAGAATCTGTTCTTTGATCATCCCCTTCTTGATCTTTTCCATCCAGATATTCCTCTTATCCTCTGTCTCTTTCATTGCTGCTTCAAATTCATACAACTCTCTTTCTCTTATTTCTTCATGCCTCTTTTCCATGTCAGGATCATGGTACTCATTTACAGGACTGTTAGGAGTGATATTAGGCATTCTTTCAAACCTTTTTATCTCCTCAACAGCTTTTCTATATTTATTTTCCTTTGCATAGTCTTTCCTTTCTTCTTTGGAGAATTTTTGCCAATGAGGGATGGCTTCTCTTCTTCTTTTCATTTGTCCTCTTGGTCTTTCCCTAGGTAGCATTTGTGGAGGTAAAGGTAGTAGAGGAGGTAGAGAAGGAGGTTGAAGTGGTGGAAGAGGCAGAGGTGGAGATGTAGTTTTCTCCTTAGAAGGAGAAGGTGGAGAAGGAACTTTTGTAGGAGAGGGAATTTGTTCTGTAACAGGAGGCAGAATGTCCTCTGGTAGAGTAGACTGTGCTGAGGACTGTTTCTCTCCTTCAATCTCTTCTGGAGGAATATCCTCAAGTGGGGGTGTCTTGAGTTTGATATAGCTAGCAGAGAAGCCAGGAGAGTGATGCTGATATTCTTCCACACATAGGGGTACATCAATCCAGACTTGCCCTTCCAGGTCATCAGAAGTGGCTGTTTCTTCCTCCCCCTGGACTTCTGTATTTTGTATTACAACAGTCTCCCCCTAAACATATGGGGCATCTACTCTGAATGCTGAATCCACAGCATGGTCTCCTTCTGTATGGTAGGATGAGGATTCACTAAAGTGTTTGTTGAAGGTGTAATCAGAGTGCTTTGAGAAGATTTGAGCCTATGGTTAAAAAATATGAAGTTGGTCTAATACTTAGAGATAATATTTAGAGATTGGAGAAGAGTTAGCCCTGAGCTTTAAGAGAATATAGAACCTGGATAGAGGGGCTTCTGGAGCAACTCTCCCCCTGGTTTATATCCTGCAGAAAGGATGTAAACCTTTTTGGCGACAGATGTTGTTCGTGAAGAAGAACATGAAGCTCGGGAAGAGAAGCGGAGAGGTCGGCCAGTTTGGCTTCACAGGTAGTTAGCATGGCGGCACACTCGTTTGAGAAGTTATTCAGTGGTGTCTGAAATTCATTCACGAGTTGTTCCAGAGCATCGTTTATTGCTTGGATGATGGCAGATTGAACAGGAGTTGGCGCCATTGTTGCAGGTAGAAAGGTAGAAGATGAAGTTTTTGGCGGTTTGGGAGAGTAGGAGTTTATGAAATATGAGGTATTATTTAAAGAAGGTGAGACGTCGAAAAGGAAACAGAAATCGAGGTATATTAGGTAATCCAATCGTCAAAAGAGGAAGTAAAGATTTGTTTCCAGTTTTATCATGAGGTCAATGCATGCGTCGATATGGAGTCGACGCTCCGTCGAATTTTTGTCAGCCTAGTAACATGTCGACGTGTTCGCAGATTTGCGTCGATATCAAGTCGATGGTACGTCGAGAAGGGATCGATGTATCTTTGTATGTTAAGAAATCAATGCTAGCGTTGAGTTCTTTTCGACGGTGTGTCGATAGGTAATCGACGTATCTTCAAGGCTCTCTTAGTTTTTCTGACTTCTTTTAGATTTGCCCAACAATGATGTTTACAAGCTTCCATCAAGCATTCCTAAGGTGTTGATGAAGTAAGTATGCTTAGTTTCATCCAAGGGTTTGGTGAAAATGTCTGCTCTTTGGCTATCAGTAGGGATATATTCTAAGGTAATCTTGCCTTTTTCCACATTGTCTCTAAGAAAGTGATGTCTGATTTCTATATGTTTGGTTCTACTATGAAGGACTGGCTTGGATGCTATGGATATAGCACTAGAACAATCACAATAGATTTTAGAGTTATTGACTTCCAGTTTATAGTCAAGAAGCTGATTTTGCATCCATAGGATTTGTGAACAACAGCTCCCAGCAACTATATATTCAGCTTCAGCTGTTGAGGTTGAGACTGAGGTTTGTTTCTTACTGAACCATGATATTAATCTGTCACATAGGAATTGTCAAGTACCAAATGTGCTTTTTCTATCAACCCTACAACCAGCATAGTCTGCATATGAGAAACCTATTAATTCAAAGTTAGTTTCTGCTGAGTACCATAATCCTAGTTCAGGTGTTCCCTTTAGGTATCTAAGAATTCTTTTTACAGAGGAGAGATGGGATTCTTTTGGATCAACCTGAAATCTAGCACATATGCAGGTGGCAAACATAATGTCAGGTCTGCTAGCTGTTAGATAGAGAAGGGAACCTATGATTGCCCTATAGGTCTTTTGATCTACTGATTTTCCCTTATCATCCTTTTCTATGATGGCATTAGTTGCCATAGGTGTTTTCATGGTAGATGCTGATTCCATACCAAACTTTTTGATTAACTCTTTATTATATTTAGATTGTGAGATAAAGATCCCCTCACTGCTTTGTTTTACTTGTAGCCCTAAGAAATAAGAGAGTTCTCCTATATTACTCATTTCAAATTTAGATTGCATTAGATTAGCAAATCTTTTACAGAGTTTGGGATGGGTTGAGCCAAAGATGATGTCATCTATATAGATTTGAACAAGCAGGAGTTTATTCTTGTGGGTTCTAGTAAAAAGTGTTTTATCTACTTTACCTCTTTCAAAAGAATTTTCTATCAGGAAGTTGGAGAGAGTTTCATACCAAGCTCTAGGTGCTTGCTTAAGACCAATAAGTGCTTTGTTAAGTTTATAAACAAAGTTAGGAGAGGAGGGATTGATAAAACCCGATGGTTGCTCTACATATACCTCTTCTTGAAGGTCATCATTCAGAAAAGCACTCTTGACATCCATCTGGTAGACTTTCATCTTCATGAAAGCTGCATAGGCAAGAAAGAGTCTGATTGCTTCCAATCTGGCTACTGGAGCAAAGGTTTGATTGTAGTCTATTCCTTCTTCTTGTCTGTATCCTTGTGCTACAAGTCTTGCCTTGTTCCTGACAATTACTCCAGTGGAATCTACTTTGTTTCTGTATACCCACTTTGTACCAATAACTGGGTAGTTTCTTGGTCTCTCAACTAAGTTCCACACTTTGTTTCTCTCAAATTGGCTTAGTTCTTCTTGCATGGCTATAATCCAGTGAGGATCATAATTTTCTTCCTCAAACTTCTTTGGTTCAACTTGTGATAAGAAGCATTGGAGCATCATCCCATTGGAGACTTGGTGTCTTGTTCTTACTCCAGTATTGGGGTCTCCAATTACTTGGGATTGTGGATGATTTATCATATTGATCCCTGTCCTGCTTGGATTTGTCAGATGCTCTTCTTCCTCATTAACAATGGGATCATTATCCAACTGTTCCTCCTGAACCATGTTCTCTTGTGTGAGTTTGTATTGATTGCACTTTTCTGAACCTTCTTCATGTTCTTATTCAGACTCCTCACTTGGTTCCTGTATCTGGTTTTCTTTCCCATTGTCTGTGTTCTTTAGAGTCAGATGTTCAAGCTGAGTCACTATGCTGCTGTTTTCCTGTGGAAAGGGACTGGTGGAAGTTTCCTCCCCCTTAAACAGCATGATAGTTTCATCAAATATAATGTGCATGTATTCTTCAATTCTGAGAGTTCTCCTGTTATAGCACCTATAAGCTTTACTAGATGATGAGTACCCCTGAAATATTCCATCATCAGACTTCTTGTCAAACTTGGCAAGATGATCTTTCCCATTATTTAGGATAAAGCAAACACATCCAAAAATTTTAAAGTATTTAACAATGGGTGTTTTTCCCTTCAGGAGCTCATATGGAGTTTTTGACTTAGTTTTATGTATGAGGCTTCTATTTAGAACATAGTTTGCATTATTGACTGCTTCAGCCCAGAAGGTTTTTGGTAATCCTGATTCTGCAAGCAAGGTCCTTCCTGATTCAATTAAGGTTGTATTCTTTCTTTCAGCAACTCCATTTTGTTGAGGAGTTCTAGGTGCTGAGAAGCTTTGTTTGATACCTACATCCTCACAGAAACTATAGATTAACTGATTTTCAAATTCAGTCCCATGATCACTTCTGATTATGGAAACATGAGTATTGAATTCAGATTGAATCTGTCTTATGAATCTTGAGAGAATCTTGTGGGTTTCAGACTTAGCCCTTATAGCTAAATCTAGAATAGTCATCCACAATGACTAGGGTATAAGACTTTCCACCTAAGCTCTGAGTGGATATGGGACCAAAGAGATCCATGTGCAGTAGGTAGAGAATCCTGGGGGAGTCATCCTTACCAATTGGTTTGAAGGATGATTTGGTCTGTTTTCCTAGTTGGCAAGGTCTACATGGAGAATCCTTAGAGTACCTCCCCTTTGGTAGGCCTCTGACTAGGTTATTCTTTGCTAGTTTACTAATGGTTTTGTAGTTTAGATGACCCAGTCTCCTATGCCATAATTCACTTTTATCAATAATATTGTTGAACAAACAAACTTCTGTGGGTGTGGAGCTAAAGTCTACTATATATACTTTCCCTTTTCTAATTCCATTGAGTACTATGGCACCAGTCTTGACATCAATAATATGGCAAAATAGTGTGGTGAATTTTACCTCATACTTACCACTGTCACATATCTGACTTATACTTATCAGATTGTGCTTCAGTCCTTTGACTACTGCCACATTCTTGAAGGTAACTTTCCCTTCTTTGAAATCTCCAAAGCCCCTAGTTTGCCCACAGCTAGAGTCTCCAAAGGTCACTGATGGTCCATGTGTATCTTCAAAGTTGGTTAATAGATTGTTGTACCCTGTCATGTGCATGGAGCATCCACTATCCAAGTACCACACCAGCCTGAATGTGTGATTCTTCTGCACATAAGATGTTAAACATTAGTTTGGACCCTGCTAAGCTGGGGTCCCTTCCTCCCAACAGAAAAAAGTTCAATGAAAGAGTAAGTTGGTTTTTCAGAGTACCCTTTCTTCTTTAGGAGTGTTGGCTTATCATACCAACAGTCTTTAGTAATATTGCAGAAATAGTATTCATAGTAAAAAGAAATGGACTGAGAAGACTTTTTGGAAAAGGAGATATTTCTGTTAAATTGGTTGCGTCGATATGAATTCGACGTATGTTTAAGGTTGCGTCGAGTCGAAGTCGACACTTCCTTCATTCTGTGTTCTCTTTTAGTCGAAGCATAGGAGAGGTTGCGTTGATTGGGAGTCGACGTATTATTTGAGTTGTGTTGAGTAGAATTCGACGCACGTCGATACTGATTCGACACAAATTTGTTTCTTTTCAGAGGATATTTACCTAGGATTCCTTCATACATAGTGAAATTATTTTTATTGAAAACAGTAGTTGTTTCTGGATTTTCTTGTGGTTCTTCTCCTATGAGATTATTCTTCCTAGTGAAGTGGATAGGATGTCTCCAGACAAGTTTGCTGGGTGACTGAGGTCTGGGTTCTAAGTCAGTATTAAACTCTAGTTGTCTAAATCTATCAGTGAGATTTTCAGAGATTTTCTTGAGTTTTTGACTTCTGCCATTTAGAGAGTCTTCAAAGGCTTTTGCCTTTGCTAGCTCATTTTTCAGTATTTGATTTTCAGTATTTATTAATCTAGTTGTTCCTCTGATCTAGAGAGTTCTTGACTGAGCTCATAGTTTTTATATTGTGAGTCCATTTGTTTGAGATTGTTTAATTCATTTCTTAGCCTTTTTATTTCTTTCTCAGATTTGACTTGATCTAAACAAAATTCTTTGAAATTATTTTTGAAATCAGTAGAAGAAAAATCTATATCATCAGATATATTTACCAGAGATTTATCATCATGCTTCTCAGTGGCCATTAAACAGGTTTCCTCTTGCTTAGCCTCTTCTTGATCATTTTCAGATGAGGTACTTCCTTAAGATTCTGAATCACTCCATGATTGAGCAATGAATCCTTTCTCTTTCTTCTTTTTCTTTAGATCTGTTCTTTTCAGATCTTTCTTATAGCTGAGTTCTTTAAGACATTCAGGTGCAATGTGTCCAGGTTTCCTGCAAGAGTAACATATAATCTCTTTAGTAGGGGTTTTGTTATACCTGGTTTTTGAGTCTCTCCTTCTGGACCCTTCTATTTTGATCCACTTTTTGAACCTTCTGGCCAGTATACTGATCAGCTCCTCATCACTTGTAGAGGGTTCATCTGCAGTGGCCTTTAAGGCAATACTCTTTTCCTTTGAGAGTGAAGGAGTCTTTTCTTTCACTTCTTTCTCAGCTCTTATTTTCAACAACTATTCATAGGATCTTAATTTACCCAACAGAACATCTGTTGAGATTTCATTTTGGCTTCTGGAGTCTCTAAATGGCCAAATTCTTGAGTCCCAAGGGCTAGGGAAGCATGTTAGCAATTTGTCATTTATCTCAGTGAGAGATATGTCCTTCTCAAGTGTTCTTAACTCATTTGTTATAAGGCTGAATCTGGCATACATGTTAGCAACACTTTCACTATCTTTCTTCTGGAAGTTTTCATATTGAGAGATGAGTAATGCCTTTCTATCTTTTCTCTCATCAGCACTCCCTTCTACCATTTTAGTGAGAGCTTCCCATATTTCCTTAGCTGACTCATATTCAGCAATCTTTTGGAAGGTTTCATCTGAGAGGGTTGAGACTAAGATATTCATAGCCTTGGCATCACATGCATGAGCTTTCTTTTCTTCATCTGTCCATTCAGCCTTTGGAGCAAGTGTTTGTGTGACCTTTCCACTTGAGTCCTTCTTGAATGGCTTGGGAGGACCTGTCATAATAACATCAAATAATTCTCCATCAATAGAGTTTAGATAAATTTTAATTCTTGTTTTCCAAAGTGCAAACTTTTCAAGGTTGCAAATTGGTGGTCTGGTGGAAGCATAATCTTTGATTTGTGCCATGTAAACAAATAGTTTTTAGAAATATATATATATGAGGTAGGATCTTTTTGATCAAGGAGTTACCCCTTTTTGATCAACCTCCCTCTGATACCAATTGAAAGTGAACAGTTAACCTCACTAGAATTCTCTAGAGGGGGGGGGGGGGGGGGGGGGGTGAATAGAGATTTAAAAGTACTTTGTGCAAAGTTGACAAATATATATATATGTGTAATAATCTCAGATTTAAGCTTCCCACACACACAAACAAGAATTAAGTAAATAAAGAAAGAAATAGCAAAATGAAAATCACAGCACAACACAAAGAAATATAGTGGTTCCCCAAACTTTGGGTAGTCCACTCTTCTACCCCCTTGGTAGGAATTCACTATCTTGTACTAAGTCTTTTGATAAGGAGACTCTTAGAACCAGCCTGAGTCTTTTGATAAGGAGTCTCTTAGAACCAGTACAACTGAATTTTTTGAAGAGAGATTCTAAAAACTCTTTTACACTGTTTGAAAATGAAATGAAGATAAGAAGAAGAAGTAGAAGAAGTAATTGAAACAAGAAAGAATCTTCTTCCTAGCAAGAAGATTAGAAGCACAAGAAATAGTGAATGAAATCTCTCTTCTATAATGAGAAGGAGATTGTAGGCCTTTTTCTCTTTCAATGAGAGCTATCAGAGGTTGCAGCAGTATGGCTTCAGAAAGAGAGGAAGAAGAAGGCTTGTTGTTGGCTTCAGCACACTATCACTTCTCTCAATTTTTCTCACTTTTCTCTTGGGAGCTTTTCCTCTATTTCAAATGTATGGAGTGGATCACCTCTTGTTCTTCTCTGCCGACTTCCCTCTTATTTATAGCTCTGTTTATTCAAAGAATACTATAGGAGAATAATCAATTAGCAGTTAGAGAAATGGTAAGAGAGGAAAGATTCCATAATCAATATTTCTGTAGAAGGAAAGAGATCATTCTGATTTCAAATAATATCCATAATAAACTTAATCAATTTAGCCAAGAATCAATTAGAAGGAAAGACTGGTTCAGAACGGCTATAAAAGAATAATATAATTCCATAAGAATCAGATCTACAGAAAGAAGGAAAGAGATCGGCGTGTTTTGAATTTGACATAGAAATCGACGTACGTCGATTACTATTCGACGTAAGCGTCGATTTCAGACTGGCTGGACGTCGAGAGGAGAATAAGGAAGGTGCGTCGACTAAGGTACGTCGACTTCACTAGATGCGTCGACTAGAAGTCAGAGTTACGTCGACATAGGTTACGTCGAATTCTGTTTAGAGTTACTTTGACTCATTCTGAGAGGAACGTCGACTACACTTCGACGTTGCGTCGAATACTATTCGACGCATACTTTCTTAGACTGATTTTCATTCTTAGAATTTATATTCTACTCTTTTTTAGGGGTTAAGATAAATCATTTCCCCAACACAGCGCATCTAGTTCTGGTCTATCATCCTCTAGCGGTGGAGATGCCGCGACATCAATCCACCCCGCTCAACTTCACGTATCACCAATGCGTGGTCCAGGAGATAGCGGTGGAGAAGGGCAACATCTAGACGTCGAAGCTCCGACTCGAGTACCCATTAGTCATCGGAAGGATGGCGATCTTGCCAACGGATGAGAAAGCGGCGAGTAGCACCATCGTCAGTAGTAAGTGGCTCAGCGTCAAGGGTCCTGTCAGGTATAAGAAAGGTTTTTGGAAACCTTGGAAACATGTAGCGGTAGGAAAAGAATGCAACTTACCATCCGACGCTAAACCTGTGGAAACCATTGGAGAGAGATCATTCGTACTACCACTCCCCAACCCCTTAGAAATTTGAGTGGAAGGAGGAGACGACAAAGAAATCAACTCTTGTGGAGGCGAAACAAACATCGATAAATCCGAGACATTAAAAATGGGTGAAACACCCCAATCAGCAGGCAAATCTAAGATAAAAACGTTATCGCCTAGTTTCTTTATAATCCGGAAAGGGCCGGCTCGCTTTGGCGCTAACTTCTTAACGGTGCCGGTTGGCATTCACTCGGGAACTAGGCGGACTAAGACTTGATCGCCGACTTTAAAGTGTGACGCTCTCCTATGTTGATTAGCATGCGTTTGATAGGATTCGTATTGGGAGGTCAAGGTTGCTCGGATATGTGCATGCAAATCATGAATATGTTGGGCAAAGGATTGTGCAAATTGACTTGCTTTATTTGTAGGTGGTAATGGAACCAAGTAAAGGGGCATCAAAGCCTTATACACGTGAACAATCTCATTAGGGGACATACCCGTGGACCTATTCTTAGAGTTATTGTATGCCAATTGGGCATGGGGAAGGAGTAGATCCCATGTGCCATTGTGATCGCTCACAAGACACCGAAGAAGGTTCCCCAAGCTCCGATTGACCATATCAGTCTGCCCATCGGTTTGCGGATGATAAGCAACGGTGAATAATAATTTCTTCCCCATTAAGATCCATAAGGTCTTCCAAAAGTAGCTAGTGAATTTCACATCCTTATCCGAGACAATTGTCTCCGGCACTCCGCGATGGCTAACGACCTCTTTAAAATATAATTTTGCTTCGTGAGATGCGTCGTTGGTCTTGCTACACGGGATACAGTATGCCATTTTGGAAAACCTATCCACAACTACGAGGATAGAATCGTGACGTCGAAGGGTGGGGGAAGGCCTAATACGAAATCCATGCTCATGTCTTCCCATGGTATGGAAGGAATAGGTAGAGGGGTGTATAACCCAACATTGGATTTTGTGCCTTTCAAGACTTGACATGTATGACAACTACTCACTAACCTCCCAACCATCACCTTAAGTTTAGGCCAGTAAAATTTCTCCTCAACGAGAGTAATGGTTTTATCCCGCCCAAAATGTCCACCCAAGCCTCTGCTATGTAACTCCCAAATAATGTGGAGCCGTAGAGAGGACCGCGGAATACATAGCTTCCCGTGCTTAAAGAGATAACCGTCCCTAAGGGTAAAGTCCGAAATAGTCGTGGGAGAGCTGTCCTGGGCGGACAAATACACCTCTTGAAAATCTGGGCACGTGGCGTACTCGTCCTTGATGCGCTCGAACCCTACAACGTGGACTTGCATGGTGGATAGCAATAGGGTGAGGCGACTAAGTGCATCGGTAACTCGATTATCGGAACCCTTAAGGTGCTTATGATTAAATGTGTATCCTTGCAAGAAGGCTACCCACTTAGCATGACACGGGCTGATTTTGTGCTGGCCATTTATGAATCGCAAAGCATCATGATCGGAGAGGATCACAAATTCTTTGGAGAGGAGATTGTGCCTCCAATGATGCAAACACCTAACAACCGAATAGAACTCTCTATCATAATTTGAATAATTTAACTTGGCGCCCGCTAACTTCTCACTAAAATAACTGACCGGGTGACCTTCCTGACTTGAGACACCTCCTATTCCCACCCCAGATGAATCACATGTAAGCTCAAAGACTTTGGTGAAGTCTGGTAAACGTAACACCGGTGCCTCGGTCAAAAGCTCCTTAATAAGTTGGAAGGCAAAGGTGGCGGACTTCGTCCATGAGAACTCACCCTTCTTCATGCAATCACTAATAGGTGCCATAATGCTACTAAACTCTCGTATGATACGGCGATAGAATGTAGCTAATCTGTGGAAACTACGCACCTCTCGTAGGCTAGTCGGTTCGGTCCAGTCCCTTATCACTTGAACCTTTCCGGGGTCAACTTGTATACCCTCAGACCCGACTATATAACCCAAGAACTCTACCTCGAGGACATAGAAGGTACACTTCTTACAGTTTAGGAATAATGTTTCCTTTCTCAAGGTGGAAAGAATCACTCTCATGTGGGAGATGTGCTCAGCAGTGGTGGTGTTATAGACTAGGATGTCATCGAAATAAACTACCACAAATTTCCCTATATAAGGCTGGAAGACATGAGTCATCATCCGGGAGAAGGTGCTGGGGGCATTGGATAACCCAAAGGGCATCACAAGCCACTCATATAGCCCATCCTTGGACTTAAACGCAGTCTTCCACTCATCTGCCTCACGGATCCGAATCTGGTGATAGCCACTCCGTAATTCTAACTTCGAAAAGATAGTGGCGCCAGATAAGAAATCTAAGAGGTCATCTAATCGTGGGATAGGAATCCTATACTTGATAGTAATCTTGTTGATAGCATGGCTATCAACACATCCGCCATGTTCCATCCTTCTTGGGGGCAAGCAGGGCTGGAACAACACATGGACTCATACTAGTCCGAATGAACACCTTCTTCAATTGGTCCTCAATCTGGATCTGTAACTCCTTATGGTTGGCAGGATGGAGTCGATAATGGGGATGGTTGGGCAAAGAGGAGCCCGTGATCAGATCTATCACATACTGAATATCCCTAAGCGGGGGTAATGACGGCGGTAACTCTTCCGGGTACTCATCCCTATACTCTTCCAACAGTACCCGTAACTCTCTAGGCAAGTCATCCAAAATACTAGAATCAGGATTCACACTCATAAGTACTAGTGCATACAGCACTCCATCAAGAAACAGATCCTTCATAAACTCCTTCCTACCAACTAGGCTCAACGTCTTCCTCTCTACTGGGATAGTGGTGTCCTTAGCCAAAACTACTGGCTCCTTCGGGATGGTCGGCCTCAAGGTAATGGTTTTGCCATTGAATTTAAATTCATGAGTGTTGGCTCTACCAAAATGTGTCACATCACGGTCATAGAACCAAGGGAGGCCTAATAACACGTGACAAGCTTCCATCGACATGACATCACACCAAACCTCATAAGTATAGGATTTGAATGAGAGGGGGACCAGGCACCGCTTGGTGACCGGGACGATGATCTTGCTAATCCAAGCTACCTGATATGGGGTCGGGGGTGGTTCCGTCATCAAATTCATACGTGTGACGGCGCTCTCAGAAATGACATTCACACAATTACCACTATCGATAATCAGCTTGTAGAGTTTCTCACCACTCTTAAAAATCAGAGAAAATATGCCCGTCCTCTTCCAGTCATCTAACGGACGAGGAGTAGTCAAGATACAACGCATCACCATAAGATGGTGGACGCCCTCTAAATCACTTGGGACCCCTTCTGGGTCACTCTCCTCAGCAGCCTCATATACATAATCAGCGAGAACGGTAGTCGAATCTAAAAGGGCTATGGCCTTAGTCTTCGTTGGGCACTCAAAGGCATAGTGACCTTGAATGCCGCAAGAGTAACATGTAGTGTTGGCCTTGCTCACCTTCCCTATGGGGACACGCTCACTCGCGGGATTCCCTAGCGTTCCTAGAAGTGATCACGACAGACTTTGACTCGGTGGTCCTACACTTTCCCATATCCGGATATGTGGAGGAAGACGCTCCAACAGTGGACTTTTTCTTCGTGTGGGAATAACGGGAATGGGCCTTCGAGGCTAGGTGCTTTTCAATGTCGAGGGCGGCATTGAAAGTTGTGTTTAGGTCTGTATGACCATAGCGCAGGAGCTTCCTCTGAATATCGGGTTAAAGCCCCTTACGAACTCGAGACAAGGTGACCTCAGGAATCTCCCTAAGATCACACCGCACCATACGGTCCATTAGTTCTCCCATATACTCAGCTACCGATTTGGAGTGCTGCCGCAGGGTGGCAAGCTCATCGAACATCTGTATTCGGTGGTACGCAGGGACGTATTGATCGGTTAGCAAATTATTCATCATCGGCCAACCTATAGGTGGGACTCCCTGCCCGACTCTTAATCTCTGCTCCTCATTCAGCCAAAAAGTTTTTGCACGACCCGTTAATTTCATCCTGGCAACTTGGACCTTTTGAGGGTCTGTCAGGTTGTGCCATTCGAAGTAGCATTCCATATTCACTACCCAAGTAAGGAAGACCTGGGGATCTCCCAAACCATCGTAAGTGGGGGCGTCAATCTTAACGGCACTAGTAATATCAAACCCACGCTCGTGGCGGTGTTCTCGAGGGGGCACTCGGGGAGAGTTCCCATCAGAATCTGAATCATGGACCTGTTGGTGTCGGTTGGGCTGCCCAACATTAACGGGTGGTGGCGGCCCTCCTTGATTCAGAAGGATTGTGCTAACATGGTCCTAAACTCGGTCATCTCGTTATGTAGCTCCTCTATGGCCTCAGCGTTATGATCCCCGTGCTCATTCGCAGCCATCCTAGACGATGAAGGTGTGTTATACTCCGTTCCTAGTCTAGTGCGCATGCAGTTTTGGACACAATAATAAGAAGTGAATTTTTGTAGTGCAGATTAAAAATCAAAATTTTGGCAGAAAAATATTTTCGGGATGTGAATAACACTGAGAACTTCCAGAAATATTTTGGATTTTTTTGATGAAAAATAAAGATTTTAGCCCGCTATTCGCAGACCACCAAATTTTTTATTTATTTTTGGTTAGTTTGCGCCACCGAAATGAGTATCGAGGTTGTATCAATTGAGAAATTGATACGACCGGCTTTGATACCAAATAGATGCAGCGTACGTGGCTAAGGAGATCACCACAAGCAAACTCTATTTCGCCAAACAACGCACTCTTGATCGGCCACACCTACGCAAGCATCTATTGCCCACAAATACGCTATTCTCTCGCACACATACACCAATCCATTCGAAGAAGCGTTGACTCTAAAACATCGATTAAAAATGAGTCAACATATTCCCAAAATTAACGCAAAGGTTGCCAATCCTTTTTGAGGGCAAGATCAAGGTTATATGCCATGATCCGCTTAAGCAAAGTGCACCTACCCGATCCGAAAAATAGAAACTCAGAAAATAACAACTTGATTTAGAGATTTGAAAGAGATAGTGATTTAAAGCCGCGGAGAACACGATGGTTCAACCTCCACAAATATAAAGAATGAATCACTAGAAGACGGCGAAGATTTTACCCAACCGTTTGAGGAAAGCACACTTGATAACTTGTGGGAGAATCACTCTCTCCACAATTTCCACCGGCGTCGCACCGAATAGTCCACCGGCGTCACACCGAGTGGGGTTGGCGTCCTTCTTCCTTGGAGTAGCACCAAGAAACCACGCCGGAATCTCCACAGGAGGGGAGGCCGAAATAGGAGAAGAGGGAGACAAGGGGGTGGGCGGCTTCTCACAAGCTTGGCCGAAATTCTCAAGAGAGAGGGGGCTGGTTTTTAGGGTTTTAATAATTCCTTCATTCTCTTAAAACACTCCTATATATAGGAGTTACAAAATAGATCCAACCATCCAAGATTGAGATGATAATTTCATCAATCCGGATGGCTAATAACACCCCAAAATGTCTAATAGCACACCAAAAATAAAAAACATAAAAATAAAATAATACAAGTCCCGCATTTAAAAGAAATAATTAGAAACTTAGAAATATGCTTTTGAGAGATCTTAAATAAGCTTTGCGCGTCGCGGACGGAGGTTGTAACATTGCTTTCCGGTAGCGGCCATTGAGTCGTCATGCTGCCTGAAATCTTTATGTTGCAGCGCATCCAGTTCTGGTCTATCGTCCTCTGGTGTTGGAGATGCTGCGACATCAATTTTGCCAATAATGTCCTTGCTGATTCAATTAGGGTTCTATTTTTCCTTCCAGCTACCCCATTTTGTTGGGGGGGTGCTCTAGGAGCTAAAAAGCTTTGTCTTATCCCTTCATCCTCACAGAATCTACACATTAGCTTATTTTCAAATTTAGTACCATGATCACTTCTGATCACAACAACCTGAGTGTTGAATTCAGATTGAATCTGTCAAATGAATCTTGAGAGGATCTTGAAGGTGTCAGACTTAGCTTTTAGAAAGAACACCCAGCTGAACCTAGAAAAATCATCAACAATGACTAAAGTATAAGCCTTACCTGCTATGCTTTGAGTGGAGATAGGACCAAATAGGTCCAAGTGCAACAAGAATAGGATTCTGGGTGAATCATTCTTACCAATTGGTTTGAATGATGCTTTGATCTGCTTTCCTAGTTGGCAGGCTCTACATGGATGATCTTTATTGAACTTACCAATTGGTAAGCCCCTCACTAGGTTGAGCTTGGAGAGTTTAACAATTGTCTTAAGATTAAGGTGACTAAGTCTCCTATGCCGCAGCTCACTGTTTTCTAACTGGGAGTTGAATAAGCAGATCTCAGACTTTATGTACTCAAAGTCTACAACATAGGCCTTACCCTTCCCAAGACCAGTTAAAACTATTTGTTCATTTCTAGAGCCAACTATATGACACAAGGACTTAGTGAATACAACTTTGTATTCACCATCACACAGCTGGCTAATACTGATTAGATTATGTTGAAGTCCTTCAACATAAACTACCTTAGGAAAGGAGACTTCCCCAATCCTGAGCAAACCATATCCTTTTGTTTGACCAGAGTGGGAATCCCAAAAATTACCTTAGGCCCTTTCTTGGCCTTAAAATTCTCCAGCAGTTCTTTTGCTCCAGTCATATGCATGGAGCAGTCCATGCCCAGATACCACTACTGGTTTGTGGTTGAACAGTCTTCCCTCTGCACATTGAATCTAACATTAGTACAGACCCTCACATGCTGGGGTCTCTTTCTTCTATCATCATATGGAGTTATGAAAGAATGAGATGGTCTTTCAGTATACCACCTTAGGTGAAGAAGTGCTACATAATTATGCCAGCAATGTTTGGCAATATGTCCTAGTTTAGAACAGCAAAAACATCTAGGAATAGAGGTAAAAAGAGGTTTAGATGTTTGGTAACTTTGTGTAGGAAACATGCGTCGAGAAGAAATCAACGCATCTTTAGAGTTGCGTCGAGAAGAAATCGACGCATCTTTAGAGTTGCGTCGAATGTAATTCGACGTGCCTGCATAGTCTTGTCGATAGTCATTCAAAGAATGGTATTGGTTGCATTGAGTGTAATTCGACGGACACACATAGTTGATTCGAAAAGATGTCGACGCACATGCTGAACTGCGTCGAGTTGCATTCGACGCATTCTTAAAATTGCGTCGAGTTCTATTCGACGTATGATTCTTTTTATTATGATTTTTTGTGATTTTTATTTGATTTTTCTATGGGGTATTTGCCTAAGATCCCTGGTTGATCACTAGTGTTTGCCCTATTAAATATGGTGAATTTATTAGGGTTACTATCATTATGATCTTCACATGATTCTGAAATATTATTAGGTATAGACCTAAATGATGCTATAGGATTTTCCCATGCATGTTTGCTAGGGAATTGGGTGCTAGTGGATGGTTGTGATTCCTGATCAAGATGATCAAATCACTTGGAGAAATTTTGTGACATATATTTAAGCTTTTGACTCCTTCCATTTAAGGAGTCCTCAACGGCTTTTGCTTTAGTGAGTTCTTTCTTTATGTCTGAATTTTCAATATCTATTAAGTGTATTTCTTTTTCATTCTTAAGCAATTCACCTCTCATATTGTAGTTAACTGAGTACTGGTTATCTCTCCTAAGTTCTTCTAGTTCTGATCTGGTTGTTTTAAGTTCCTTTTGGTTGTTAATAAAGTTTTGACAAAATTCTTTAAAACAATCCTAAAAATCTCTTGATGAAAAATCAAAATCATCAAAGATTATTACCTCATTCTCTGCAGTGGAGTCTTCTAGAGACATTAGGCAGGCTTCTTCTTGTCCACCATCTTCATCATCATCAGATGAGGAGGAGCTTGATTCAGAGTCTGAATCACTCCAGGTTTCAGCAATGAAACCTTTTCCTCTCTTCTTGTCCTTCCTCCTGAAGGATTTCTTCTTGTGCTCCTTCCTCTTCTTGATGTTCTTGTTCTTTTCTTCCTCAGGACATTATGTAAAAAAGTGTCCATGTTTTCTGCAAGAGAAACAGATAATCTCCTGTTTAGGAGTTTTGTCATACCTTGGCTTGCTAGAACTCCTTTCGTTCCTTTTGGAGTCCTCTATTCTGACCCATTTCTTGAATCCTTTTGCCAAGAGATTGAACATCTCTTCTTCAGTGGTGGAGGACTTTGCTTCAACAGCCTTTAATGCAAGAGTCCTTTCTGTAGGAGTTGATATTCTCTCCTGGGCTTCTGACTTAGCCCTTCTTTTTAGTAGAAGCTCATAGGACTTGAGCTTTCCCAGTAGAGCATCAGTTGAAATTTCTCTGAGGCATCGAAAATCTCTATTAGACTAGATTCTAGAGTCTCATGTGCTTGGGATGCACATGAGGAGCTTATCATTAATTTCTGTCAGGGAAATTTCTTTGTCAAGCCCTCTCAGCTCATTTATGATGAGACTTAATTTGTCATGCATTTCTGTTATGCTTTCTTCAGCCTTTTTCTTGAAGTTCTCATATTGGGATATGAGAAGTGACTTTCTGTCTTTTTTTTTCATCTGAGCTCCCATCAACTAGTCTGGACAGAGATTCCCAGATCTCTTTGGCAGAGTTGCAATCAGCAACTTCTGGGAATATGTCATTAGACATGGTTGAGACCAGAATGTTCCTGGCCTTGGCATCACTTGCCTTGACCTTCTTCTCAGCATCAGTCCATTCTGCTCTAGGGACTGTGGTTTGTATGACCTTTCCACTAGTATCTTTCCTTATTGGGACTGGGGGACCTGTGAGGATGACATTAAAAATTTCTTCATCAATACAGTTCATATAAAGTTTTATTCTTACCTTCCAGAGTGTGAACTTATTCAAGTTACACACTGGAGGTCTTGTTGAGGCATAATCCTTAGAACTCATTTTCTTTATAAAGTATATTTGTAATAAAGAAATAAGAGTAAGAGGTCTTTTTGATCAAGGTGTTAACCTTTTGATGAAGAGCAGCCTTCAGTTGTTCTATTCTGAGAGGGAGAGCAATTCTTGTTTTTCTATCTTTTAGGGTTCCGGGAGGAAGAAGAAGGAGGAAGCCCTAATCAACAAAATGCAGACGATTGTGATGAATGCTCTACTATTTTTCTCACTACTATTCTGTTGGGACCATTGCCCACAATGTCCAAGATTTGGAGAAGTCCATTCCTAAGTCAAAGATATACCTCAGAATGTATTTGATATACTTTGTAGAATCACTGTGCAGGAGATCAGGTCAAGCTAGGTGCTCAAGAAATTCATCTAAGTTCACAAGCGTCGAGACACTACACATCGCTCGACGCCTGTGACCCAGAAGCGTCGACCCATGTCCGCTGTCTCAAAAAGGCAAGGTCGCTGCTGAAGATCTGAGACCAAGTCAAGAAGCGTCGAGCCAAGGAATATCGCTCGACGCCGTGGAATAAGAAGTGTCGACTAACTTCAGTTAGCTCAACGTTAGCAAAAAGAGTCTAGATGTGAAGGCAAAGTTAAGAAGCGTCGAGCTCCTATACATCGCTTGACTCTTACAGATAAAAAGCGTTGAATGACTAAAGATTTCTCGTCACCTAAGAGGGAGGCTTTGAGAGTTTCAGTCTAAGTAGAAAGTGTCAAGCATCTACACATCGCTCGACACCTTATAGAAAAAGCGTCGACAGAGATACACATTACTCAACACCCTTTTCCTAAAAAGCTCTGAATTAAGAAATGTGTAACAGCACATCTACAGCAAGCTGAGCCATGTCGAGATGATGACCATGTCTAAACTCCTCGTCAATTCTGAAGCCACTAAAGGCCGTTGAAGATCTAACGTCATGCTGAGGTGGAGGAGCATCTCAGATGTCGCGGATGGCGGGTTATAAATAGAAGGCATGACCTAAGATTTAACTGTTCAATATTCCTATTGAAAGCCATTATCTTCTCCGTTGTTCGAGAGAAAATCTGAGGAAGAATCTGAAGAAGCCATCTCCTCTTTCAGAATCGTACTAAAGAAATCCCTTCAGCAATCTGGTGCTGATATTATTTCTGAAGAGAGAAGGTCAAGGAGGAATAATCTGTCTTCCTAAAGAAGAACAGTAATCACAGCCTGTGCAATTCAAGAAGACCATTTCGCTGTTGCTGTTCTGTTGAAGATTTCTGTCTGATCTTTCAGATAGATCAAGATGACTCAATACATTGGAGAATGTGAGTCTAAGTGATATTTCTACTTCTTTCAATTTCTGTAGGATCTGAGTTGTCAGATCTGAGTGTAGGATCTTTCATGGATCTGAGGTGTAGGATTAGTTGTGATATGAGTTGTAAGATTCAGGGGTGAATCTGAGTGTAAGCCTATTGTTATAAAGGCCGAGGTAGGATCTGTTGAGATCTGAGATTGTAGGATCTATTGAGATCTGAGAGTGTAGGATCTGTTGAGATCTGAGACTGTAAGATCTGTTGAGATCTGAGTCGTAAGACCTTTTTGGTGGTCTGAGATCTGGAGGAGATATAAACCCTATCTAGCACACTACTAGAGGGGAGAAGGGGGAAAGTGGATTACCCAAGATAGGAGAACCACTATAAAATTCTGTGTGTTTTTGTTTGTTTCTTGAAAGCTCTGATCGTCATTCACATTCATTTAGGATTTAACCAAGAATTGCAAATAGATTTTAAAATAACCCATTCACCCCCCCCCCCCCCCCCCTCTAGGTGATTAACTACCCTTAAATAAAGTCTTTCAAGTGGTATCAAAGGAAGGTTGTTCAAGAAAAGGTTTAACAGCCTGAACAAGACCTCCTAAGGGTAGATTTGTTAAGTCGTGATGGCTAACAGTGAAGGGAACAAGGAATTCACATCAATGAAGTTACCAATCTGTAGAAAAGAAAACTTTGGGATTTGGAAGGAAAGGGTCAGATTATTCATGGAAGCCTCTGACCCTAGGATATACATCACAGTACTAGAAGGACCTTTTGTTCCAATGAAGGTCTCATTCACAGATGGAAATATCAAGACTCCCAAAACATATTCTGAGATGATTAAAGTTGAAGTGATTCTGCCACCATGGATAAGAGAGCTCAGAATATCGTTGTGAGTGCAATTGAGGATTCAACCTTCCAGAATTTAGTGCATTGTAAAACTGCCAAGGAAATGTGGGATTATCTCATTGTCTATATGGAAGGAACTGAAGAGGTCAGAGATGACAGGAAGTCTCTTCTGAATCAGCAATATGAGGCTTTCAGACAAGACAAGAAGGACTCTATAGCTATTTGTTATGAGTAATTCTTTAAAATTGTCAATGGTCTGAAAACCTATGGAAGAACATTTACAAACTATGAGCTAAATGATAAATTCTTGAGATTCCTTAACAAAGAGTGGGACATCAAGATCTGTGCTATCAGGGAAATGAGAAATCTGGGAAATATTCAGCCCCAGAACCTATATGGGAAACTTCTGTCCCATGAACTTCACCTGAACACCAGAAAAGCTGAAGAAGGACACTGCAAAGAAAACCCCATTGCTTTAAAGGCAGAAAGTTCCAAGAGAAGCCAAGAAAGGATGTCATCACCCCCCCCAGGATACCATCTGAATCTGAAGAATCAGAGACTAGTAATTCTGACTCTGAAATATCAGATAGTGAACTGGCACTCTTCACCAAAAAGCTGAAAAGAATGCTCAGAAGAAAACAACACTAGAAAACTAGGCCTTCTCAGTCATCCAATTCCAAGAAGCACTCCAACTACTCAGAAGGATCCAGACCAGATTCCAAGAAGGACAGGTATAACTCTAAACATAATAAATCTAATTCAGAAGAAATTGTGTGCTTTGGATGCAGGAAATTTGGGCACATGATTGCTGATTGTCCATCAAAAAGAAAGAACAACAAGAAGTCTGATGAGAGGAGGTACAAGTCTGACAAGAAACATGACAGGAGCCTAATAGCCAAGAAAGGCAAAGTCGCTCTCAGTGACAGTGAGTCTCAATCATCTGATTCAGATAGTGAAGAGGCACTCATAGCACTGATGGCTGTCCATGAAAGTGAAGACATTCTGAACCAGAGACCTATGATAAGAGCCCCACAATCAAAGTCTGATATTGAGGAGGATGAAGAAGAAAAAATAGGACTCATGACCCTTAGTGATGAAGAGGATCAGGAGACAATCTCCAATGTAAAGGTACTTGATAGAACTCCTTTATCTAATTCTGAATCTGAACATAAAACTATTTCTAAACCCGAGGCAAATTCACTTTCTTCTGATGAGAGTGACTCAAAATCTAACTTTCATGAAGATGAAATTGTTGAGAAATACGAGTCACTTCTTAAAGCCCTCAAAAAGAGTAAAAGGCATAACAAGAAGCTACATAAAGAAATATCTGAACTAAAGAAGACTAACTCCCAATATTCTGAGGCATCTGAGAGGTTGAATCAGGTAAGCAAGGAGCTTAGCAAATTGAAAGTTATGTCTATCATTCACATTCAGACTTTATGCACTAAGGAGAAATTAATAAAAGAATTTGAGGCAAAACTCCTAGCTGAAAGGAAGCTTGTGGCAAAATTCTCAAAACCACAAACTGTCCTTCCCATAATAGACACATTCTCTGTGCAATACGGATGTGGCATAGGATACAATGGGAAGGCAGAAAATAAATCTAAAAATAATGACAAGGCACCCATGCAACCTATAAAATTCAACAAAGCCATGCTTATCACAAATGAGCATGATCTAGAGGGTGTGCATGAGCATTGGAAGGGTGAGTGTTCCACTAGCAAAGCTCACACAATTCAACCAAGCATTAGTGATGCCAAATCTCTATACAAAGAAAAAGGATTAATTCATCTTGACTCCTTTGTATTTGGAGCAAACACCAAATTCAAAGGAGAGGAACTGAGACCAGTAGTGAAAACTACTACTATCAAGAAATCTGAATCAACAAATTTCATTGAAACACTTTACAAAACTCCATTGAATAAGGCGACTAAAAAAATGTGAGTCAACCCAAAGAGGTGAGAAGACCTCAAAGGAGATATAACAAATATGAATGTTGGTGCTGTTGAAAGGTGGCCATTTTGCTCTTGACTGCTGGTTCAACCCAACTGTTCCAAGAATTAATTCTGGGAAACCAGTACTCAGACCAGTGGCAACACACATAGCATAAAGGATCAAACAACAAGTAAAGATACCAGCTAATACTAACAAGGTTCTAGGACCCAACTCTGTGTGGGTTCCTAAGAAAAAGTAATTTTCTTATTGCAGGTTTGTCCAAAGACCAATCAAATTCCTATCTGGTATTTGGACAGTGGGTGTTCCATGCACATGACTGGAATAAGAAATCTACTGAATGACTATACCTCTGTGAAGAATGGACCAAATGTTGTATTTGGAGGATCTGACAGAGATAAGACTAAAGGATATGGTAAAATCACAAATGGAATTGTCACCATCACCAAAGTTTCTTATGTTGATGGATTGCAACACAATCTCATCAGCATAAGTCAATTATGTGATCTTGGGTATGACATTTCATTCCACAAGGATGAGTGCCTAATTATGAAAAAGAATGAGATAATTCTCTCAGGCACTAGGAGTGGCAACATTTACTGCTTAAATTTTATATGTTCTGAACAAGTAAATCCCATATGCTTAGTAGCTGAAAATAAAGTCTCTAGTAGTGTGCAATGGCACAAAAGGTTCGCCCACATAAACTATAAGACTATAAATTAGCTCATTTCAAGAGATCTAGTGAGAGCAGGGCCTAAGTGGAAGTGTGTGCAGGAGGGTCCCTTCCATGCTTGTCAAATGGGTAAGCAAACCAAGTCATCCTTCAAACCAAATGGTGAGAAGGATTCCATTAGATGTATATACCTACTTCACATGGACCTATTTGGACCAATGCCAATTCATAGCCTAGGAGGAAAGATTTACACCCTTGTAATTGTTGATGATTATTCTAGATTCGCATGGGTATTCTTCCTAAGACACAAGTCAGATACTCTAGAAGTATTCACTAGCTTTGTTAGGCAAATCCAAAATGAAATAGGAAATACAGTAGTCAAAATTAGAAGTGACCATGGGACTGAATTTCAGTCAGGTGCAATGACCAAATTTTGTGAAAATCTAGGCATCTCACAAGAGTTCTCATCTCCTAGAACTCCCCAACAAAATGGGGTTACTGAGAGAAGAAATAGAACTCTCATTGAAGCCAGTAGGAGTATGCTGAGTGACTCCACTCTTCCTGAGTATTTCTGGGCTGAAGCTGTAAACATAGCATGCCATGTGTAGAATAGGGCACTTATCAACAAAAGACTGAATAAGACCCCTTATGAGTTGATGAAAGGTAGAAAACCCACTTTAGCCTACTTCAAAATATTTGGAAGTAAGTGCTTTGTATTAAATAATGGAATGCACCATCTCACTAAGTTTGCTGAAAAAGCCCATGAGGGAATCTTTGTTGGCTATACCTCTCAAAGTAGAGCCTATAGAATCTTCAACAAAAGCTCAAATAAGATAGAAGAATCTATACATGTTGTATTTGATGAAACCAGCCTTATTTATAAGGATCTGGGAAGTCTCTCTAGTAATGCAGGTTCAACACAGAAATTGAAGAAGATGAATATCAATGAACAGCACATTGAAGACAATGAAGAAACTAATGGGACTGTGATTGTGACTAGAGAGGATGAGTCTCAAGAAGAAGACAAACATGAAGAACCAATTGCTGTTGAAGAATCACAACATCCAGAACCTCTAGAACAGCCAACTCAAACAGATGCACCAGAATCACAAGGGGAGAATGAGAGGTGGAGGAATGCAACCAAGCACCTGAAGGATCACCCCAAAGAACAGATTATAGGAAATCCAAATGAAGGTGTGCAAACCAGAAGAGGGAACTCAATACATGAGGCATTGCATCACAACTTCCTATCCAAAATAGAACCTAAGAAATTTGATGAAGCCAATAAGGACCCTTCATGGATATTGGCTTTGCAAGAAGAGCTAAATCAATTTGAAAGATGCAAGGTCTGGATATTGGTTCCAAGACCAAAGAAACACAAAGTCATAGGGACCAAATGGGTATTTAGGAATAAGCTGGATGAAAATGGTGTGATTATCATGAACAAAGCAAGGTTGGTTGCCCATGGATATAGACAGGAGGAAGGCATTGATTTTGATCAAGTGTTTGCTCCTGTGGCAAGATTGGAGGCAATCAGGCTATTCCTGGCATTTGCAGCACATATTGGATTCGTAGTATATCAAATGGATGTGAAGTCAGCATTCCTTAATGGAACAATACTGGAGGAAGTATATGTAGAATAACCCCCATGTTTTATTGACTCTACTCATCCAAACTATGTTTATCTTTTACTAAAAGCTTTGTATGGTCTAAAACAGGCACCTAGGGCCTGGTATGAGACATTATCTAGATTTCTCATTGAGAACAAATTCTCAAGGGGAAAGATAGACAAGACATTGTTTCTTAGGGTAGTTAAAGGTCATATTCTACTAGTACAAATATATGTAGATGACATAATTTTTGGCTCAACTGATAATAACCTTTGCAAAAGGTTTGCAAGCCTTATGAAAGGAAAATTTGAAATGAGCAGCATGGGTGAGCTCAAATACTTCTTGGGACTCCAAGTGAAATAGTCTGAGGAAGGAATCTTCATTTCTCAGACCAAGTACACCAAGGAGATCATCAAGAAGTTTGGAATGGAAAATTCCACTGTCATGAAAACCCCAATGGCAGCCAACATGTCACTGGACAAGGATGACAAAGGGAAACCTATTGATGAAACCTTGTACAGAGACATCATTGGCTCATTGCTCTACCTAACTGCTAGCAAGCCAGACATTGTGTTCTCAACATGTGTGTGTGCTAGGTACCAAGTGAAACCTAAAGAATCTCACTACACTGCTGTCAAAAGAATCCTAAGATATCTGAAGGGTACTCTTAATATTGGCCTTTAGTATCCTAGAAGCAATGATTTTGAACTGACTGGTTTTTCAGATGCTGACTTTGCAGGATGCAAGGAGGACAGAAAAAGCACATCAGGCACTTGTCAATTCCTTGGCAAAAGGCTAATATCTTGGAGTAGCAGGAAGCAGACCAGTGTAGCTATCTCTACAGCAGAATCTGAGTACATCTCAGATGGAAACTACTGTTCTTAGCTACTATGGATTCAACACCAACTCCAAGACTATAAAATCCAGCTAAGTAAATCTCCTTTATATTGTGATTCAACTAGTGCTATTGCTATAGCTAATAACCCTGTATCACATAGCAGAACAAATCACATAGAAATTAGATATCACTTCATTAGAGAACATGTAGAAAATGGAGACATCACAATTGAATATATCCCCACAGACAAACAAGTGGTTGATATATTCACTAAACCCCTGGATGAAACAAAATTCAATAACTTCAAAATTGAATTAGGAATGCTAAAAATGGAATGAAGTTGTTTTGAAACAAAATAAAATAAAGCTAGAATAAATGACAATTCTCAAATAAGTATAGAAAATGAAATAAATAAATGAAAATAATAATTATGTCCTAAAAGGTGAGTGGAGTTATAACTGGCGTCGAGCAAGGATACCTGGCATCGAGCGAAGATACCTGGCATCAAGAGAAGATACCTGGCGTCGAGAGAAGATAACTGGCGTCGAGCGAAGATAAATAGAGTCGAGCGAGGATAACTTACGTCAAGCAATCTCAATGCTTGTACGGAAAGAGCAAGGCTGTCTCGACAGGGTGAATCTGAACCATTTGATCAATTTTGTTAAACAAGTCTAGCGCGCGGCTATTCATCTTCTTGAACTAGAAATTCTATAAATAGGGAAGACACTTCGTTAGTACCTATGCCCTAGAATTTCCAGTTCGAAATTATCTGCCCTAGAAAATCTCTCCATCAACACTTTCAATAAAAAAATCAACAACTACAATGCCTCCCAAGAGCAGTGATTACCTTTACGAAGGAGGCGAGCTCGTTCGCAATGGATTCCAAGCAGCACCAGAGGAAATCAAGACAACCATCGAGCTAATTTTCAAATCAGGGCTAGAATTCATTCTATCTGAATCGTCTCTAATCTGGAAACGAGAGGTTTTAGAACTATCCTCCAATGCAGTAATAGACACCGCCAACTCGAAGCTTAAAACTACTGTAAATGGTAAGAAGATTAAGATTTCTCCTACAAGACTCGCTAAGGCACTAGAACTGCCAAGACTCAAAAGTAATGAAGAAGAAGAAGAGGTGAGTTCTGAGCAAATAAGATTAGCCCAAGTATGGTGTGGAATTGAAACATCACACGAAATCTCTGGTAGTGTGTTGAGGAAAGGGATGAACTCAAGAGGAAAGATGCTGACAGATATAATAGGAAAGGGACTGCTATGCAAAATAGGGTCCCATGATAAAATTTTGAGGAAAATGTTCGTCTTACTGACCAAAATTATCCATACATTAAGAACTGATTGGGGAAGGGTAGTGTTTGATAGAGTGATCGAATGTATCCAAGCACCCAACATGGCTAGGATACTGTCTTTGTATCTAGTAAAGATAAATCCAGATTCTTTAAACAATAAACTTGGGTCAAAAATAAATCATATGAAGATAATGTACATCAGAATGCTAGAAAGATGGGAAAGGATTTTGTCAAGTCATCCACCAGCAGAATCTTCCCCAAGCAGAAGAAAGTTCAGAAGAAAAAGAAGAAGAAGGTCTCTTCTAGCTCTTCAAGCTCATCATCCTACAAAAGGAAATTGAAATCCTCCCCAATCCCCAATCCCTATCTCACAACATTTGATGAAAAGGAAGATGAAAAATCCAGGGACAGTATTCCTGACACACAAACAGGTACTGATCCAATACTGAAAGGGGTTGACAAGATCAACAAAGTACAAGATGAGAAAAAGAAGGAAGAAGAAGAGAGAGGAGGTCAATCTGGATCCCCTGCTAGAAATGAGGGGGAGGCTCAGGATGAGATCTCTGCTCCTAAGAATATTGATCCAGATAATGCATCATTTGAGGGGGAGGCTCCAGATGAGATCCCTACTCAAGATAATACTGATCTCTACAATGTACCAGATGAGGGGGAGGCTCAGGATGAGATCCCTGCTCCTAAGAATCTTGATCCAAATATTGCATCAGTTGAGGGGGAGTCTCAGCATGAGATCCCTTCTCCAGAGATCCCTGCTCTAGAGATCCCTAATCTAGAATTTCCTAATATTGATGCTATGAATGTGGGGGAAGGATCTCAATCTCAAAAGAAAAAAGGCTGAGAAAGTTATCAAAATAGAATCCTCCAGCTCACATATGAGCAATAGAGAAGACTCTTTGCTCAAAGAAGACAGCAGTACCAATGTTGATGTAGCAAGAGAAATTAATGTGGACCTAAGTCCTTTACTACCTCAGCTGGAGGAGTTGCTTAACAATCAAAGAAGATTACTAGAGCAGTACATTGAGGAAAACAACACAAAAATGAAAAATGATGTAGATTTTCAAATGAAATTGGTCAGGTTTGAAGTCAACTTTCAGATGAATGCACTGAGAGAGGAAATGGTCAAATTCTTCAAAAGAGCTGGTGCTTCTATGGATTATACAACTGAACAACTAGATTCAATCAAAGAGACTTCAAAGGCTATTAAAGCAACACAAACAGATATTGCAAAGACTACAGATGATGTTCAAAAGAATCAATGAAGCTTGAGCAACAATATGCAGGTGTTATACAAAGAACAAGTTGCTCAAATTCTAATAGGCACTGCCAAAATAGAAGCAAGGTTGCAAAAACATGATGTTGATATGCTAGCCAAGGTTGATGAGAGTTCCTCTACCCTAAAGGATCAAGTAAAAATAACTACAACTACCATTGATGATCATCTTCTTAAGGTTAAGAAAACTATTGAAGGAGGAGTAAATCATCTGGAGGGTCAAATTAGATTTCAGAAAAATGTTCTAAGAGATCATATAGTAGAATAAGTCATAAAGGGGGAGAGGTCAATGATTAAAGACAGCACTGAGCATGCTGTTTGGACCTCCAATTCTATAAGAGAAACTTTAGGCTATCCTCCCATAAACTATGATGATCAATGCTCTGAAACCAATCCCGCATCTCCTACACAAATTCAAAAGCAAATTGCAAAGATGTACAGTCCTGAAGACAATCACAAGAGAAAGAACATTACTTATGAACAAGTAGAATCTAGCAAAGGAAATTCAGAGAAGAAGTTGAATCAAGGGATGATTATGAACATTGGTCTCCCTTATCAAGGGAAATGATTCTGGCAGCATGGAGAGCTGTGAAAGGTAATCTAGGAGAAAGGGGTAAATGGTACTCTGAAGCTGAGTGGTTGAAGCACAAGGATCATGAGGAGATGAAGATAAAGTTCAAAGCTGACAGGTTGGCTGGGAAAGTTCAGGCAAGTGATAAGGAGCCAATCAGATATTACCCAAAGCCGTTTGGCTACTTCAAGAGAAGGAAAGAAGTTGTTGAAGCCCTATCCAAGAAAGTCAAGAGAGGAATAGATATCAAGGAATCTGAACAGCAATCGGATTTGAATTTTTCTTAAGAAGTTCTCAGAATGTATTTGATATATTTTTGGACAATCTTAATGAGCTTCCAGAGCAAACTATTTCTTATTATCATCATATATATATATATATATATATATGCCTGTGATGTGATTCTTCCTTACATTTACATGATTTATTCTGAATTGCTTGTGATGTAGATAATGTAATTTGTGACTTTGTGCTCATGTTATAAATCATGTCTGAGATAATTTCTTTTGTTAGAATGTTATGGTAATCTGAGTTTATAAAGTGTTATATTCATCATGTTGTGATTGCTTGTGTAGAAAATATTGTTTATCTTTGGAAAAAGGGGTATATCATTGACAAAGGTTATGACTTCTTCAAATAGGGGGAGATTGTTGGGACCATTGCCCACAATGTCCTAGATTTGGAGAAGTCCATTCCTAAGTCAAAGATATACCTCAGAATGTATTTGATATACTTTCTAGAATCACTGTGCAGGAGATCAGGTCAAGCTAGGTGCTCAAGAAATCCATCTAAGTTCACAAGCGTCGAGACACTACACATCGCTCGATGCTTGTGACCCAGAAGCGTCGACCCATGTCTGCTGTCTCAAAAAGGCAAGGTCGCTGCTGAAGATCTAAGACCAAGTCAAGAAGCGTCGAGCCAAGGAATATTGCTCGACGCCGTGGAATAAGAAGTGTCGACTAACTTCAGTTTGCTCAACGTCAGGAAAAAGAGTCTAGATGTGAAGGAAAAGCTAAGAAGCGTCGAGATCCTATACATCGCTTGACTCCTACAGATAAAAAGCATTGAACGACTAAAGATTGCTCGTCGTCTAAGAAGGAGGCTTTGAGAGTTTCAGTCTAAGTAGAAAGTGTCGAGCATCTACACATCACTCGACACTTTATAGAAAAAGCGTCGACAGATATACACATTGCTCAATGCCCTTTTCCTGAAAAGCTCTGAGTTAAGAAATGTGTAACAGTACATCTACAGCAAGTTGAGCCATGTCGAGATGATGACCATTTCTAAACTCCACGTCAATTCTGAAGCCACTAAAGACCGTTGAAGATATAACATCATGTTGACATGGAGGAGCATCTCAGATGTCGTGGATGGCGGGTTATAAATAGAAGGCATGACCTATGATTTAACTATTCAATATTCCTATTCAAAGCCATTATCTTCTCCGTTGTTCAAATGAAAATCTGAGGAAGAATCTGAAGAAGCCATCTCCTCTTTCAGAATCGTACTAAAGAAATCCCTTCAGCAATCTGGTGCTGATATTATTTCTGAAGAGAGAAGGTCAAGGAGGAAGAATCTGTCTTCCTAAAGAAGAACAGTCATCACAGCCTGTGCAATTCAAGAAGACCATTTCGCTGTTGCTGTTCTGTTGAAGATTTCTGTCTGATCTTTCAGATAGATCAAGAAGACTCAATACATTGGAGAATCTGAGTCTAAGTGATATTTCTACTTCTTTCAATTTCTATAGGATCTGAGTTGTCAGATCTGAGTGTAGGATCTTTCAAGGATCTGAGGTGTAGGATCAGTTGTGATCTAAGTTGTAAGATTTAGGGGTGAATCTGAGTGTAAGCCTATTGTTATAAAGGCTGAGGTAGGATCTGTTGAGATCTGAGATTGTAGGATCTGTTGAGATCTGAGAGTGTAGGATCTGTTGAGACCTGAGACTGTAAGATCTGTTGAGATCTGAGCCGTAAGACCTTTTTGGTGGTCGGAGATCAGGAGGAGATATAAACCCTATCTAGCACACTGCTAGAGGGGGGAATGGGGAAAGTGGTTTACCCAAGATAGGGGAACCACTATAAAATTATGTGTTTGTGTTTGTGTTTGTTTCTTGAAAGCTCTGATCATCATTCACATTCATTTAGAATTTAACCAAGAATTGCAAATAGATTTTAAAATAACCTATTCACCCCCCCCCCCCCACTTGGTGATTTGCTACCCTTAAATAAAGTCTTTCATATTCTTTTTTATTGTCCATGATTTTATTTGAATTCCTTTCCTCTTTTGGGTTGTCTTAAAAAGGTATTGTCTTGGACAATTAATTTCTCTTCCTTCTTTTGTTCACGACCCGTCTGCAACTGTTTGATTCCTTTCCAAGAATGATTTTTTTGTCTTCTTGAATGCTACTCTCCATTCTAGGAAATAAATAAGCCGTTGTAGAATGGTCTTTAGTGTTTTGGGCCCTCAGAGAGAGTGCAAAAGAAACAATTGAAAATGTTTCCTTTTCAGACTATATTCGATGCTGCGTCGATATCATCTTCTCTCTTATCGACGCACCTTCGAGTTCTTGTAAGAGCAGCTTTGAATACCTTCTTGCTCTGATTGAACCCTGATGTCGACGTTGCGTAGATTACTTATCGATGTTCTTGTTCAACTACCTCTTTTCCCCTTTGCAAAATATCAATGAACCTTTTCCTCTTTTCTTCAATCTCTTTTTGGGTTGTTTCATAATCATATTTGTCTCAATCTCCAATTTCCTCTAAAGCTTTGTAGAGCTTTGGATCAGTGTAAGTTTTCATTGTATTCTCTGGGAATTCAATCCTCTCATATTTTTTGTGATAGGATTTATCTTTCTTGTATTCCTTCCTATGTTCTTTTGAATACATTTCCCAAATTCGCAATCTTCCTTTACCACCTCTTCCTCTTCCTCTACCTCTATATGGAGGTCTTCCTCTGATGACAGGTGTTGGAAGAATTGGTTTAGCTGTTGGAATTGGAGCAGGTGGAGATCAAAGCTAATCTGAAGGTGAAAGCTGAGCTGGAGTTGGATTAGTTGGAGCAAGATCCTGATCAGCCACCTTGACTGGAGAAGGTGTTATTGTAGAATGTTCATAAGACATTCTGAATGCAAGTGCATCAGGGATGGATGTCTCAATATCTTTATGGCATTCTTGCAGAGTCTTTAGGTAGACCTGATCATCTGAGAATAGGGAAATCTCCCCCTGAGTTGAGGACTCCCCCTGTGTTGAAGGCAGGATCCTTGGAGGGGTTGACTCCCCCTGCGTTGTTGAACCTTCAAGCCACAGCCTAAATGTGATGGTTGGCTCCCCTTCAGAGACAAAGGAGATAGGAATTGTTGTTGTGTACACTGAGTCTTGGAGAGGCTGCCTGCAGATACACTTCTCCCCCTGCTTTATATCATTGGCGAAAGAGATAAAGACATCGGCAGACACAACCGACGATCTGATATCTGCATCAAGAGCTTTGATTTCAGACTTAAGGTCGTGCAACCTTTTGTGTTGGGCGCAGAGCTTACGATAACAATCCCTTGAGAAGTCCAGATATAGAGAGATGAAATGTGAGAGAGGGGTCTCCAGGGATTGATCAATTGCATCGGCAACTTCTTGAGGAGACGACATTGCTGTACTGTGAGTACCTGCACAAAATAGAGAGAGACGAAGAAGGGAAAAATAGGGAGAGCAAGAGGGAGAAAATTCGAAGAGCATAATAAAGTCAATGGCTTAAGTTGCTTTGAGTAGATGAATCGTCGCAACTTAGGGTTATATTCGAAGCAACATCAAAAAATAGTTGAATTCAGCACGCCAAAACAAGCTGATCATGCGCGCTTTTGCACACATCGATAGAGTATCGAGTTTCAATCGACGCAACATCGAGTGGAAGTTGACGTGGCTCCAAAATGAAATCGCCAATGATGATGTCATCGTAAGCGTCGATAAATATTCGGCATTGTATCGAGTGTTATTCGATTGATCCATCCCGGGATGCTCTCGAAGATGTCGTCGAGTAGAAGTCGACAGTACATCGATTTGAATTCGACGCAGCTCTAAATAACCAGTTATTTTGTTCTTCGAAATCGTTGCTGTTTTTCCCAGCAATAATTTTCTATAGAAAATAGGTCTTTATACATAATAAGTGTGACCTACAATGCTCCATCAAGCACACCCAGTGCATTAATGAAGAATTTGTGCTTACTTTCATCAAGTGGCTTAGTGAAGATGTCAGCCCTTTGAGTGTCAGTGGATATGTATTGAAGGTTGATCTTACCCTTCTCTATATGTAGAACAGGATTGGAAGTAATTGAAATAGCACTAGAGCTGTCACAATAAATTATGGAATTGTCAAGGGAAAAGTTGTAATCCAACAACTGATTTTGAATCCACAATATTTGTGAGCAGCAGCTTCCTGCAGCTATATACTCATCTTCAGCTGTAGAAGTGGAGACTGTGGTTTGCTTCTTGCTAAACCATGAAATCATTCTTGCACCTAGAAACTAACATGTTCCTGATGTGCTTTTTCTATCTAGCCTGCATCCAACATAGTCTGCATCTGAATACCTAATTAATTCAAATCCAATTTCAGATGGATACCACAAGCCTAGTTCAGTTGTACCCTTCAGATATCTGAGAATTCTTTTGATAGAACTCATGTGTGATTCCTTTGGGTCAACCTGAAACCTTGCACAGATACAAGTAGCAAACATTATATTAGGTCTGCTAGCTGTTAGGTAGAGAAGAGATCCAATGGCTGTTTTGTAAGTCTTTTGATCAAAGGACTTACCATTTTCATCTATATCCAAAACAACATTAGTAGCCATGGTGGTTTTCATAACAGAGGCATTTTCCATCCTAAACCTTTTGATGAGTTCTCTGGTATATTTGGATTGGGATATGAAAATGCCATCTGCATTTTGTCTTAGATGAAGACCCAGGAAATAGGATAATTCCCCCATGCTACTCATTTCAAATATTGACTGCATTAGGTAGGCTAACCTTTTGCAGAGGGATTGATCTGTTGACCCAAATATAATGTCATCAACATATATTTGGACTAGTAATAGCTGATTCTTATGTGCTCTGGTGAAAAGTGTTTTATCCACTTTCCCTCTTTCAAAAGAGTGTTCCAGAAGAAAAGTGGGTAGGGTTTCATAACAAGCACTTGGAGCTTGCTTGAGACCATATAGTGCTTTATCTAATCTATACACCAAAGAGAGATAAGTAAGATTGACAAAACCTGGTGGCCGCTCCATATATACTTCTTCTTGTAGAGTTCCATTTCAGAATGCACCATATGTAGAAAATAAATATGAATAGGTGCAGGTGGAGGTGGGGGCTTCTCACACATATACTACCTCTTGTAGAGTTCCAAGCAAGCTGCAAGAGCTGGGAGCAGCCCCCATCTGACGTTGCGTCGACTTCAGATGGCTTCGACAGATTCTTCCTTTCGCGTTGAGTTGAAGTCGAAGCTGCGTCGACTTCTAATGATACTTCGACATGCTCATTTCATCTACGTCGATATCCTTTTGACGTGTTGTCGACTTGATCCTCTTTGACATAAAGGTAGAGTTGCTTGTACTTCTAGTCTAAGTTACGGCAACATGAAGTCAAAGTTGCGTCGAATACTATTCGACACAATTGTTAACTCAACCCAATTTATGCTTGTCTTACTCTGGTCTTGACACTCCAAGTTGTGTGTGATATCCTAAGACACCTAATGAACAAATTACCCTCATTATACAATTGGTAATTAAAACCTAAGAGTTAAAATCACTTTAGATAATTTGTTAAGTTAAATCCAAGGAGTTTTTTCCAACAACATATATCCCCCGACTTAGAGTTCTTACCCTATAAATCCCTGTATCGACGCACTTGTATATCAACCGTGATGTAGAAAATCAAATTTTTACGGCGACGAACAAGTTGCATCACATTGTAATGAGAGCATGCACAAATAACATCCAATCAACTGGTATATTTTATATATGTTTGAACTTGACCTAAACCAAGGTACATGGTTCGAGATGATTTCCCTTCGACACGGGTCATGAAGACTAACAAAAGTAAGGCATAATTCACATTATGATAAACTAAATTGAATCAATTCCAAGCGCCCTACCATCTCTGCCAATGATCGTTCATACTAATCGTGTAATCCTCACCATGAACGATTACCGATTAAACTTCTAAACTTAATGGAATCAGGCTCCCCCAGCAAATCTACCAATGTGGAGCTCTTCTTAAGGCAGGTACGATGATATGTAACAACTCCCAAATCCTTGGGTAATTATCGGGAGAGGAATTCAAGATGTAAGTTCCTGTTATTTGTACCTTAGGTATGCATAGCTTCTCTCTAGGTCAAAACCTCAAGGATTAATGTCGTTTTAAATCCCTAGTCTCACGTTACCACATCTTTATTACTGATTAAATATAGTCATCATCACACCAATCGCCCATATACAACATTTTTATTTTATCCTTTTGTATGTACAAAATTTCATCAAGTCCCAAATGATTATGTTATTAAAAGTTCACGTGTAGACAAATACAGATTCATACCCCCCAAATGGTTAGATTACTATTCTCATCATTTACTTATCCACAAAGTCTCAGGGAAGCATAGAAAAACAATGGTCATCCTTGAAATGCTCTATTTTCTTATTCTGATTGTGAATTTTCTCTCGATCAAAACATGGTTTTAGCAGTCCACCCTGGTCAAGATGTTCAAGGATTATGACTTTCCAGTGTTGAAAAATTGTGAAGATTTTCTATGGCCTGTAAGATGAAAATGAAAAATGATATATATATAAATTTTAAAAACTGGGCATGCATATAGCCAAAACCGGCCTTCGTTTAACATCACTCTTTTTAAAAAGAATGTGGCATGCATATAGCCAAAATTGACATCCGTTTAACTTCGCTCTCTCTCTCTATATATATATATATGAAAAATTAGCGTGTTTATGGATTGACAAAGGTGGAGATGATCGCCTCCCCTAGTTGATAATTAAATTGTAATGAAATATGCATGCATAAAATGATAATGTGTGAAAGTATATGACGAGTCAACTGGCCCTACCGGTGGGAGACTCCAGAGGGTTAGGACAGTGACTCTTAGATATCATCATAGTATAACGACAATGTGTGACTTAGTCTAGTTGTTTTTGTGTAGGTGTTATCCACCTTGAGTTCAACATAAGCTATACCTTGGTTCTTTTGGTTACACTACTAGTATGGGTAAAGAATAAGTACGGGCTCGGATAGCTGTTTGTAAGGCCTAGAGATGATTATGCATAAATGACATAGAAGTGGCAGGGCGTGCCACTGCCATCGTTCGATGTAGGTGATTGCGTGCTTATCTACCCCACAAATATGTGATCCCAATCATTAGTCTATACTCAATTTTGATCATTAGCTTATAACTCAACACTGTGTTTGTTAATCTGTGCCTACACAGTAGATTTATGCACTTGATTTGAAAGGATGATGCGGTGTGTGTGTGGAGTAGTTTGGGTGTTGTTTTTCTTACTACTAGGAGTATCTCATTTTGATGGTAGCTTTTCATTACAGTTAGCGGTTGACATCGTTGGGTGCATGAGTTTGGACACTACTAAGTTTGAAAATGTAGATTATAAATAAATTCTTATATTGATAGCATGGTAGTCATACTTTCAATTCTTACTATGCATATTAGTATTATCATATGTTATTATTGTGTACATATTGCCTGACAATTTCTGTAGCGTGATATTTTCCTTCCTTTGAGCATTAGGTCTTGGAGCGGAGCAAGAAAACCACTCAGTATTTTTGACTGAAGCTTTCGTATTGAACAATTTTAGGCAGATATCTTGTTGATGTAGGAGCTACAGGAGCATGAATTCTCAGATGGGCACAAGGTGATGCTGATAGTTCTCCATCAGAAGGTTGTTGTTTGCTCGGAAGTCCGCGACCTCTCGATGTCAGTTAGAAAAGTTAGTTCCAACGGTCTCAGTAGTGGGAGATCGCCCAGACCGTCCATCCACTCTTCAGCAATTCTCTTAAGGAACAGGTGAACAGAATCAACTTAGACCGCTAGATCGCGCGGTCTGATGTTTTTTCTCCTTTTTGTTATTAACACCCCAAATCTCTACCCCGGTTTTCATGTACCCTGGGCAGCCCGTAATTTTTGGATCTGCCCGTTTGGGCAGCCTCCGCGTCTATAAATAGAGGGGTGGGGGGACCTGAAAAAGTAAATTTGCTTCGAGCCTCCAGCTTACGACCTGTGTATCACTCCGACCTGTTTTAGATCTCCTTCCTGTAATCTCTTCTTGTGATTAACCAAAGCAGTTTTTCTCTCAGAGGTCTCTCCTCTGGCATCCTCCGTCCTAAGTAACCTGCACTCCGCAGTCTCCCCGATCTCCCCCATCTCTTTCCAGTGTGAGTTTTGGAGATACAATTTTTGTATCAACAGAACAAACAAGCGACCTTCAGATCCGAAGTGTCTAGGTGAAATCAGCAGACAATCGAGATGTCAGACCGCGATGATCAGCCCGGTCAGTTCGCAGATGGTTTCCCTTCTTTAGGGAGTACGACCTCCTTGGAATCCCTTAAGCTTAGAATGGAGCTTCACCTCACGCAAGCCCACCGGGAGGCCGCTCAAGCTCGCCAGGAGACCGCTTAGCAGATTGAGTCCATGAATCAATTGTTGTCCAAGATATCCTAGAGGATGATTCCTCAAGCCGATCAATTCGTGACCCCTTATCGGCTGGACGCCGGCCACCCTCTAGACCGCACGACCCCTCAGCCCGCTGCTCCCATGCGGTCTCAAGGTGAAGAGTTCATTGCCCGTCAAGCTTTTTTCCCGGGAGTAACCCAGTGATCTCCATCTCGAGCCTTGAAATTCCAAGAGGATTATGTCTATCCTCCTGCTCCCGCTGCTGTCCCTCTTGCTCCTTCTGGTAACATTGTAGCAGAAGATCCCTCTCATTTTTTCGATAGATACTATTGGGAGCCAACTCCCCGCGGTTTTAGAGAGACAAGACTACCCATGTTTACTAGAGAGAGCGATCCCATTTCTCATCTTCACGATTTTGAATCCGCAGTCGCTCTGTGGACTCTCTCAGATGCGATGAGGTGCAAGTTGTTAATCACCTCTATAGATGGGCAGACAAGGAAGTGGTTGTATAATTTACTTCCCCAGTCCATCTCCTACTTCACCATTCTGAGGCAGGAGCTTCTTTTGAGATTTGCCACCTCAAAGAAAAGGAGGAGTGGTCTTGCGGCCCTCTTCAAGATTAAGCAGAATGAAAGCGAGACTACATCCCGCTTCATTGACTGCTTCCAGAGAGATTTTGGAAATAAAGGATGCAATCCCTCGTTGTATTTGGTTGCCTTGATAAATGGCTTGTTGGAGGGACCTCTCATGTTAGAGGTTACAACCAGGGAGCCAAGCTCTTATCAAGAGCTGATCAGCATCGTAAATAGGTTCATATAAGGGGAAGTCAACAACCCCGTCTATGTTTCAAATTTAACATGCAAAGCCGTTCAATAAGGCCCCGCAGGCTTTCCTCCAGCCCCTCCATCATCAAAGCCGCTGCGTCAATAATTCCAACCTCCAACTCAAAAAGGGAGGAATTTCCGTCATCATCGTCCTCACCAGGGGCACTAGTATTTCCAACCTCAAGTGCCTCTACTGCCAGCTCCAGTCACCCCAGCTCCCCAACAAATACCAATCCATCAAATTCATTTTGTTCATCCACCTCCCCTGTTTCCTCAGCCATCCTATAATGATTCTCAAGAGTCATTTACCAAACTCAATGTCCCAATGAGTGAGGTAATCCAGGTCCTCCAGAAGCAACATTTTTTACAAAAGGCCAGCCCCCATGCAATCTGACCCAAAATTCAGGAATTCCTCTCTCTACTGTGAACATCATTGGGAGAAAGGTCACCTGACAGAAAATTATAGGGCTCTCTGAATGTTGGTGGAGAAGCTCGTGAAGGAGGGAAAACTGCAGGGGCTCGTGCAGAAAGCTGATCCTTCCAAATCCTCAACCTCCAAGAGCAAGGAAGTGGTATAGGTTCACTGGGAATGTGAAGAGGTTGACGACGATGGCCCCTTTGGCAACATTGGTTATCCTAGTGAAAGCGTGGATACGAACCATGAGGGAACTTTAGGTTATCTATTTTGCATCCACGGGGGATCAGACCTAGAATCCTCGAAGAAAGATAGCCTGGCAAGAGTTTTCAGATCAGAAGTTGTCGTTACCTCCTCCTCTACTCCGGTCCGAGGGACCGTAACTTTCAGACAAGAGGATCTTACTCCAACCACCAACCCTTTCAACGAAGCAGTAATTATTATGGCGGTTATTGAAAATTATACAGTTGAAAACATTTTGATCGATACTGGGAGTTCATTTAATCTCCTCTTCAAACCAGCCTTCGAATCCCTTAAGACTAGAAAGACTCTCCTTTCCACTGAAGGGCCTCTCTATGGATTTTCTGGAGAAAGAAAAGAGGTGGAAGGAAACGTCACCCTCTCGGTGACTCTGGGAGGCATAACCAAGCTTTTAAAATTCATAGTCGTTCAGGCTCTGAGTAGCTACAACGTGATTTTTGGAAGGCCAATTCTTAATGAATATCAAGCTGTGGTTTCTACTTACCACCTCGTGTGAAGTTTGCCTTGAATGGCAAACAATACCGGATCAGGGGCGATCCAAAGAAAGCTCGGGAATGTTATGTTAAGTCGGTCAATATGACCGAATCTTTTCCCCTTCAGGTAGCTGAAGCCTCTTCAGTCTCTCAAGTCTCCAATCCTGACGAAGCTATGGAAGAGGTCATAGAGGAAGAGACAAGAGACGGAGTTCGCTTAGAACCTACCTAAGCAACTCAAGTTGTGCCCATCAACAATGAAGTTGAGAGCAGGAAACTCTCAATCAACGCTGGATTGCCCGAAGCTGAAAAGAGTCAGCTCATCTCCTGCCTCCTGCAGAATCTGGATGTATTCGCTTGGTCAGCATATGATATGCCATGAGTTGATCCGGACGTCGCTTGCCACTACCTCAACATCGATCCAAAATTCACTCCTGTCAAGCAGAAGAAAAGAGCGGTGGCGATGACCTTAGCTTAACCCATCCGGGAGGAGGTTGAAAAGACTTTGAAGGCCAAGCTTGTTCAAGAAATTTAATATCCGCAATGGGGGTCAAATGTAGTGATGGTTAATAAATCTAGGGAAAAGTGGAGAATGTGTGTTGATTTCACAAAACTTAATAAAGCTTTCCCTAAACAGTGCTACCCCTTGCCTCATATAGATTCATTAGTTGATTCTGCGATAGGGTATTCTTGCATGAGTTTCTAAGATGCATTCTCTGCTTATCACCAAATAAGAATGTATAAGCCCGATATCCCTCACACCTCATTCATCACGAATGACGTTGTTTCTGCTACCTTGTAATGCCTTTCGGGCTAAAGAATGTTGGTGCTACCTATCAGAAAATGATGGACACCATTTTCAATACTTAAAAAGGAAGAAATCTAGAGGTCTATATCGATTATCTTCTAGTAAAAGCAAGCTTTTCTCAGCTCACCTTAACGAACTTAATGAAACATTCGCAACCCTCTGAACCTTAAATATGAGGTTGAACCCCTTGAAATGTGTTTTTGGAGCTAGCAAAGGAATGTTTCTGGGCCATCTCCTCACTCCGGAAGGGTTGGAGCCGAATCCCGATAAGGTGAAGGTTATCCTAGAAATGTCACCTCCCAAGACCCCCAAGGAAGTTCAGCATCTAGGTGGGATGATGGCAAGATTGAGTCGTTTTATCTCTCGCTCAGGAGATAAAAGTGCTCCTTTCTTCAAAACTCTTCATGGAGGAGCTAAGTTTGAATGGACAAAGGAATGTGATGATGATTTTAACTAGCTTAAAAAGCAGCTAACACCTACCCTTTTACTCCAAATCCCAAGAGAGGGAGAAGATCTCTTCTTATATCTTGGAGTTGGTTCTGATGTTATCAGCTCCGTGCTGGTAAGGGGAGAAAAGAAGAAACAATTTCCGGTTTACTACGTAAGCAAAATCTTGAAGGACGCAGAGGCTCGGTACCCAATCGTTGATAAGTTGGCCTTAATTCTTGTGATCTCAGCACGAAGGCTAAGACATTATTTCCAAGCTCACTCTGTTCAGGTTGTCACTGATCTCTCGTTAAAGAGTGTGTTGGACAAACCAGAACACTCGATTAGATTGGCAAAGTGGGCAATAGGGCTCAGTGAGTTCGATATCTACTACATTCCTAGAGTGGCGATCAAAGCTTAGGTGTTAGCATATTTCATGATCGATGCAAAGGAATCTAGCTCAGAAAAAGAGGTTGGAACACCCTTGGCATGGACAATCTACGTCGATGGAGCTTCCAGAAAAAATTCGTCGGGAGCCGGAGTAGTGTTAATTAACCCCAATGGGGTTAGATTAGTTCAAGCTCTCAAGTTCTACTTCCCGACAATGAACAATCGGGCGGAGTATGAAGCCTTGCTCGTTGGTCTTAGATTTGTAAGAGAGCTAGGGATCGAGGATGTTCAAGTTAAAACTGATTATCTCGTGATATCATCTCAATTGAATGGAACCTATGAAACTAGAGATTCTATTTTGAAACAATATCAAACGTTTGTGAAGATTGAGATAGGAAAGTTCAAGAGCTTTGCTATTCAACACATTCCAAGAGAAGAGAACGCGGAGGCTGACGAGTTGGCCAAATTTGGTCTCATTTCAAGAGGAACTACTTCAGAATTATTTCATCCGGCTGTTGAAGAAGGAGACATCATGCTGATAGATCAACGACCATCCTGGATGGATCCTCTTTTTCTCTATCTCTCAAATGGAGAATTTCATCCTATGGTAAAGGATAAGAAGCGGTTTAAATTAAAAGCAGCTTATTATTATCTTCTTGTAGGAATCCACTACAGGAAGACTTTTCTCTCGCCTTTGGCAAGATGCGTCTCTAAAGAGGAAATTCCAGTTGTTCTTTGAGAAGTTCATTCGGGAGAATGCGATAGTCATTCAGGGGATAGAACCATAGAAAAGAGGATTCTAAGGCAGGGTTATTTCTGGCCTCAAATGAGGAAGGATGAAGAGAAGTTTGCAAAGAAGTGTGTTCAATGCCAAAAGTTCGCTCCTCTTCAACATCAACCAGCTCAGCAACTTAAGTCAATATCAACTCCATGGCCGTTTGCGGTTTGGGGGATGGATTTGGTTGGACCTTTTCCTTTGGCTAGTGGTCAGCGCAGATTTATTCTAGTAATGATCGATTATTTCAGCAAATGGATCGAGGCAAAGACGTTGGCTAAAACTACTATTCAAGTGGTGATGAATTTTATCTAGGGGGAGATACAATGCAGGCATGGAATTCCCATGGCGATTATCACAAATAACGGTCCACAATTCAACAACTCAAGTCTTATAAATTTCTGCGATCAAATCGGCACTGAGTTGCGATTTGCTTCTGTGCATCATCCTCGGAGTAATGGTCAGGTAGAATCCGCCAATAAACTCATAATCAACCTTTTGAAGAAGAAAGTGGAGAATCTCATAGATAATTGGGTAGAGCAATTACCTTCGGTGTTATGGGCTCTGAAGAGAACTGCAACCTCAGCTACCGAAGAAATCCCCTTCAAACTGTCTCACGGCACGGGAGCTCTCATTCTAGGGTATTATTATCTCAAGAACATCAAGATATCTGGATGGAAGGAAATGATGAAGAGTTGAAATGCAGCCTTGACCTCATTGAAGAGCTAAGGGATATATCAACCATTAGGCAAGAAGAAGTAAAAAGGTGAATGGCCAAATATTTTGACAAAAATGTTAGAGTTAAGGAGTTTACTGTTGGTGATCTTGTCCTTAAGAAAGTAGACGCAGCAGCAAGATCTGGCTCGGTTAGGAAACTTAATACAAATTGGACAGGGCCATTCATTATCAAAGAATCACTCAAGAATGGAGCTTATCGTCTCCAAACATATGAAGGAAAGATCTATCTCACACTTGGAATGGGGATGATCTCAAGCGTTTATTTTCTTAAAATACTAATATTTTTTCCGTTTCATTCTTTCCCTTTTTTGCAAGCATTGTGATGCCATGATTGTAACCCCTTGCATTGCATATATCGGAAAGGAAGCATCGAGATATATTGGCTGATTATCGAAGGCTAAAAATTCCACCAAGCGGGATATTGACGGATCCTATTCGTTACCACTCGACTTGATGCTTGAGATGTAAATCTACCATGACCATATGTAGAGGGGAGATTTTGCACTTGTGTAGTAGTAGCTCTCCAAGCTCGTGCAGAGGATCTTTAGGATATCGGGTCCTTGCTAACATCTGACACACCTCTGCATCAAGGGAGGTCCGGGTGAATGTTCAGCTATGTTATGCATTTCAGGACATCGTTACAGTCTTGATGATCCCCGGGGGAAAAGCAATGTCAGTATAGCCTCAGTGGTATAACAACACTTGACCTACTGATCATCATGCCCTATAATCCATGAATACTCATCAGTATAAGGATAGACAAGAAGCGGTCAGTTGAATCTACGACCGTAGTCTGAGCCCTTGAGTGGCTAGGTTGTTACAACCTTAATGATCTCTTGAGGAAAGTGTTGGGGAAATCATTTCTCTTAACCCCTAGAAATGAGTTAAAGAAAGAGTTTTATGAATGAAAAACAAGACTAAGTAAATATGCGTCGAATAGTATTCGACGCAACGTCGAATTGTAGTCGACGTTTTCTTCAGGATATGTCGAAGTAACTTTAGGAAGATTTCGACGTATGTGTTGTCGACGCTACTCTGATTTTTAGTCGACGCATCTAATGAAGTCGACGCACCTTAATCGACGCACCTTCCTTATTCTTCTCTCGACGTCCAGCTAAGATGAATTCGACGCTTACGTCGAATAGTAATCGACGCACGTCGATTTATATGACAGATTTAAAAATGCGCCAGATCTCTTTCCTTCTTTCAGTAGATCTAATTTATATGGAATAATGTTAATATTTTATAGCCGTTCTGAATCATTCTTTCCTTCTATTTGATTCTTGGCTAATCTGATAAAGCTCATCATGGATATTATTTGAATTTGGAATGAATTCTTTCCTTCTATTGGTATGCTAATTATAGAAATATTTCTATTTTTCAAATTCTCTGACTGCTAATTAATTATCCTCCTATAGCATTATTTTGAATACACAGAGCTATAAATAAAGAGGAGGTCGGCAGAAAATACAGGAGTTGAGTGATCTACCACATACATTTTGAAATAGAGGAAAAGCTCCCAAGAGAAAAGAGAGAAATTGAGAAAAAGCTCTGCAGCAATATTCAACCATTTCTCCTTCTGCTTCTGAAATCTCACTGCTGCAAAATCTGATTGCTCTCACTAAAAGAGAGAAAGGCTACAAATCTTCTTCTCTCTATAGAAGAAAGATTTAATTCACTTCTTGTGCTTCCAATCTTCTTGCTAGGAAGAAGATTCATTATTGTTTCATTCTTTCTTTCTTTCTTACTTAAATATTGTAAAAGAGTTTTTAGAATCTCTCTTCAAAAAATTCAGTGTACTGGTTCTAAGAGTCTCCTTGTCAAAAGACTCAGTTGGTTCTAAGAGTCTCCTTGTCAAAAGACTCAGTTGGTTCTAAGAGTCTCCTTGTCAAAAGACTCAGGGTGGTTCTAAGAGTCTTCTTATCAAAAGACTCAGTACAAGATAGTGAATTCCTACCAAGGGGGTAGAAGAGTGGACTACCCAAAGTTTGGGGAACCACTATATTTTCTTGTGTTGTGCTGTGATTTTCTCTCTTGCATTTACTTTAATTACTTGTCTAATTCTTGTTGGTGTGTGGGAAGCTCTAATCTGTGATCATACACATATATATATATTAACTTAGCACAAAATATTTTAAATCTCTATTCACCCCCCCTCTAGAGAATTCTAGTGAGGTTAACTGTGCACTTTCAATTGGTATCAGAGGGAGGTTGATCTAAAAAGGATAACTCCTTGATCAAAAGATTCTACCTCTTATATATATATATATCTTCAAAACTATTTTTCACATGGCACAAATCAAAGATTATGCTTCCACCAGACCACCAATGTGCAATCTTGAAAAGTTTGCAGTTTGGAAAACAAGAATCAGAATCTATATGAACTCCATTGATGCTGACTTGTTCAATATTACTGTAACAGGTCCCCCAAAGCCTTACAGAAAGGATGCAAATGGCAATATCACACAAACACTTGTTCCAAGATCTGAATGTACAGAAGATGAGAAGAAGGCAAGAACTCATGATCTAAAGGCCATGAACATACTTGTCTCAACTCTCTCAGATGACATCTTTCAAAAGGTTGTTGACTGTGAATCATCCAAAGAAATTTGGGATTCCCTCACAAAGATGGTGGAAGGAAGTGCTGATGAAAAGAAAGACAAGAAGGCCTTATTGATCTCTCAATATGAGAACTTTCAAAAGAAGGCTGAAGAAAGCATCTCTGAAATGTATGACAGATTCAGTCTGATCATTAATCAACTAAGAGACTTGGATAGAGAAATCTCTCTCGCTGAGATTAATGACAAATTGCTAATGAGTCTCCCTAGTTCATGGGACTCAAGAATATGGGCAATAAGAGACACAAGAGGACAAAAAGAGATCTCAACAGATGCTCTCTTAGGAAAACTCAGATCCTATGAGCAGTTGCTGAAAACTAGAGAGGAGAAGGAAAGAAGAGAAAACACCTCAACTTCCTCAAAAGACAGGAACATTGCCTTAAAGGCAACAGAAGAAGGGACTCCTGTCACTGAAGAAGAACTATTCAGTTTCCTAGCAAGAAGCTTTAAGAGATGGGTCAAGACTGATGGATCAAAAAGGAGGGAGTCAAAACCAAGGTATGACAAAACCCCTACTAAAGAAATTATTTGCTATTCTTGCAGGAAACCTGGACACATTGCCCCAGAATGTCCAGAGAATGCTGAAACAGGAAAGGATCTGAAAAAGAAAGATCTAAAGAAAAAGGGGAAGAAGAAAGAAAGAGGCTTCATTGCAGAAGTCTGGAGTGAAACAAACTCTGAGGATAGTTCATCCTCTAAGAGTGATGATGAAGAATCTAGGCAAGAAGAGCTATGCTTGATGGCCTTTGAAGACTCAAAGAATGATGATAAATCATGGAGTGAAACAGGATCAGAAGAAAGCATATCTTCTGATGATGAAAAAGAAAAGAATCTCATTCTCATTGAGGAATCTGAGGATGAGGATGAGGTAAGCATGTTTGATAAAATAGATTTTCAATGTGATGACTTTAGAAATGATTTTATGGGAATGTACATAGATCAACTAAAAACAAAACAAGAAATCAAAGATCTAAAAGAACAAAGTAACATGGTTAAGAACCAAAGTGATAAAGAGAAAATATGCTCAAAAGATTATGCACTAAAAGCTAAAGAAATAGAAAGGGCTAAAATAGAAAACCAGTTCCTTAAAGATAAAGTAATCCAGGCAAAGGCCTTTGAAGAATCAATAAAAATGAGAAGCCAAACTCTTAAGGAAATCACTGAAAAACAAAAAACTAAGACACAAGAATCTTGGGCTAGGGCTGATCCCTTAATCAGCCTAATTCCATCCAACAAACCTGCTTGGATGAGCCCTGTAAAATTCACTAAACCTGTTAATTTGTTAAACCCAGAAAAAGACCCACAGGAAGAAAACTCCTTCAAAGAAATAAAAGAATTGGATGAAACATCTTATTATTCAGCTGATGACTCACAAACTTCATCTGAAGAAACAATCAATCCAAGAAAAACAACACATAAAGGAGTAAAAACAGAGAAAGGCAAAATTTGTGAAGGCACATATGCGTCGACTTCATATCGACGCATGCACGATAGTGCGTCGACTTCTACTCAACGCAATCTCTCAGATGCTTCGATCTCTTCTAGACGGCTGAACAAAAGCACGTCGACTTCCAATCGACGCAACCTTTTTTATGCGTCGAAATCAGATCGACGCCATCTGGAGAAAGCGCCGAATACAAATCGACGCGACTATCAACATGCGTCGAATAGATATCGACGCACAAAAGTTCAGAGCAACTTAAATACCTTTCATCCAAAACCCTTTCACCCTAACCTCCATTCAGGACCCATTCATCCTGATCATGATCAACATCTCTATTCTAACCAAAATTTCTACCCAAAACTTAGTAAACAAAATTCTCATCCTAATTTTTTTCATAACCATAGTTTCTATCCAAAACAAAACTTCCATCCTAAACAAAGATTCTATCAAAATCAAGACTCTTATTCCAATCAATACCACCATCCCTATCTAAACTCAAACTTTCAAAATCTCAAAATACTCAAATGTTGTATATGAAACAAAAATGGCCACCTTGCCAAACAATGCTGGTATAATCAATCAAACTATCTGTAAATTCTAGTCCTAGGCTGACTTAGAAAACATTAGGATTAGGAAGAGACAACAAGAAATAAGAACATAGAGTGGTTCTGAAAAACCAAAAGTCACGTCGACTACTATCGACGCATACGTCGATAGAAAACCCTATCATACCAAATCAGACCATATCGACGTTTACGTCGAATCCCACTCGCCATAACATCGACTTCATTATAAAGAGCGGCAACATTAGAATATTTTCGGTCACATCCACTGAAGTACCGAAAAAGCCTCGAATTGAGCCCTGTCTTGACGTTTCACCTGGCTTAAAAAGACTCTTCAGAAACCTCCACTACTCTGCATCTTTTATCCTTCGTGCTCCTTTGTCCAGCTGATTCTTCTTGCTTCTCTCTCACTAATCTTCAATGGCTCCCAAAATAAATTCTGGGTTCGACATCGATCTCGAATCCTTCCAAGCAGCAGCAGAGAACTATAAGAGCATCATTGCTCTCTTCACTGAAGCAGGACTGAACAAGCTCATCTCAACTAGGTGCAAGCTCCTGGAAACTGAGCTAACTGAGCTCATAACTCATGTTCAGATTTCTGAACAAGGAGAAATCCAAGGAACACTCTATGAGACACCAGTCTCAATCTCAGAAGACCACATTAGGGCCACCTTTGATCTTCCATCAGGTATATCCTACTATCATCTTAGTTTAAAAGAAATAAGGATAGACAATGAGCTTCTAAAAGAATGATTAAACAAGTTTTGATTATTCCCCTAATAGGTGATGAATCCATTGAACTCACACCTGATGAAATCAAGCATTTGCTCACCACCATGAAATTCTCAAAAGATAGACCAATCCATCTGAAAAAGGTAGACTTTTCTGATGAATATAGGCTGCTGGCTGATATAGTAGGGAAAGTTCTACTGTGCAAGATCTCAGCACATGATGCAGTACCAAAACAACAACTGAACATCATGGGGGCCCTTGTGTTGAAGAAGAAGGTAGACTGGGCCACATGGCTACTTAAGATGATAGGCTCTAAATACTCTCACAAAGAGAATGCCTACATGAGAATGATGAGTCAAGTACTGTTCCATTCCTTCCCTGACCTATGTAGGTCAAAAGGAATTTCCATCCCTCCAGGAAAAAGGATGTCCATAGCCCTATTTTCTAAATGGGCCAGGCAAATTCCTAAGCCTGGTTCCATCCCTGAAAGGACTCCATCTCCTCCTATCTCTCCTGCTCATCCTACTCCTCCTCCTCCTTCTCAAACAGTCACATCTTCTGTACCTTCTTCATCCACACAAATACCACCTCAATCACATGCCCAAGTCTCATCTATTCCTCCAACTCCTCCATCAAATATACCTCCTCAAGATGATAGAATCCCCTCTCCACATCCATCATCTCCTCATCCTCCACCATCTGCATCCACTGAGGCTCTACTTACTCAGTGCATCCAATCTGCAGCCCAAAAATTCCAGGCAATGCTAGATGAGCATTGCTCCCAGATTCATTCCTCCATCCTTCACATGCACACCCAAATAGATGGGGTCAATGCCTCTGTGCAAGATCTGAAGTCATCTCTCTCTTCCTCTAGAGTGACTAGGTCTTTCTTAACCTCCTTAGCCAAGAAGGTCAAGAAGGGGGAGAATCTAGATGAAGATCAGCTCTCCAATCCTAAATCTCCTTCTCACAAATCCCTTCCTACCTCAAAAACTAACAGTCTAGCACTGCTCAAAACCCTTGGGAATGAGATAGTACCTGAGCTCCATATTGATGAACAAATAATAGAGATACTCAACATAGAAAGAGATGCTGCAAATCAAATGACACCACTACAGGGGGAAGGAAGCAGAGCAGTAAATGAGGCTGAAAATGAAGCTGATACTGGAAAAGAAAAAGAGACAGATATTCTGTTGGCTGAAGAAGAAGTCTTAAAAGGAGCTCTATCCCAGGGGGAGCTACCTGCTCAGGGGGAGCTAAATGAACTTCTTACAAGTGGGAAAGAAAAATCCTCCTCTCCTCAAACATTAGTATTCAAGAGAAAAAGAAAGACTCCTCCTACCCCACCTGAGTAGTATTTGAAAACATTGCTGATATATCTCATAGTTGAAAATGAATTGGTATGAAAATGAAATCTGTTTATATGATTCTGGAATATTTGATCTCCTTATCTAAATTTCACTTTTTAAAGTGACATACTTCTTATCTCTTCTTATTATGTGCTGAGTTGATTTTATGCTAATACAATTTCTCTCTAAATAGGGTTAAGACAAATAGGGGGAGATTGTTGGGGAAATGATTTCTCTTAACCCCTATAAATGAGTTAAAGAAAGAGTTTTATGAATGAAAAACAAGTAAGTAAATATGCGTCGAATAGTATTCGACGCAACGTCGAAATGTAGTCGACGTTTTCTTCAGGATATGTCGAAGTAACTTTAGGAAGATTTCGACGTATGTGTTGTCGACGCTACTCTGATTTTTAGTCGACGCATCTAATGAAGTCGACGCACCTTAATCGACGCACCTTCCTTATTCTTCTCTCGACGTCCAGCTAAGATGAATTCGACGCTTACGTCGAATAGTAATCGACGCACGTCGATTTATATGACAGATTTAAAAATGCGCCAGATCTCTTTCCTTCTTTCAGTAGATCTAATTTATATGGAATAATGTTAATATTTTATAGCCGTTCTGAATCATTCTTTCCTTCTATTTGATTCTTGGCTAATCTGATAAAGCTCATCATGGATATTATTTGAATTTGGAATGAATTCTTTCCTTCTATTGGTATGCTAATTATAGAAACATTTCTATTTTTCAAATTCTCTGACTGCTAATTAATTATCCTCCTATAGCATTATTTTGAATACACAGAGCTATAAATAAAGAGGAGGTCGGCAGAAAATACAGGAGTTGAGTGATCTACCACATACATTTTGAAATAGAGGAAAAGCTCCCAAGAGAAAAGAGAGAAATTGAGAAAAAGCTCTGCAGCAATATTCAACCATTTCTCCTTCTGCTTCTGAAATCTCACTGCTGCAAAATCTGATTGCTCTCACTAAAAGAGAGAAAGTCTACAAATCTTCTTCTCTCTATAGAAGAAAGATTTAATTCACTTCTTGTGCTTCCAATCTTCTTGCTAGGAAGAAGATTCATTATTGTTTCTTTCTTTCTTTCTTTCTTACTTAAATATTGTAAAAGAGTTTTTAGAATCTCTCTTCAAAAAATTCAGTGTACTGGTTCTAAGAGTCTCCTTGTCAAAAGACTCAGTTGGTTCTAAGAGTCTCCTTGTCAAAAGACTCAGTTGGTTCTAAGAGTCTCCTTGTCAAAAGACTCAGGGTGGTTCTAAGAGTCTCCTTATCAAAAGACTCAGTACAAGATAGTGAATTCCTACCAAGGGGGTAGAAGAGTGGACTACCCAAAGTTTGGGGAACCACTATATTTTCTTGTGTTGTGCTGTGATTTTCTCTCTTGCATTTACTTTAATTACTTGTCTAATTCTTGTTGGTGTGTGGGAAGCTCTAATCTGTGATCATACACATATATATATATTAACTTAGCACAAAATATTTTAAATCTCTATTCACCCCCCCCCCCCCCCCCCTCTAGAGAATTCTAGTGAGGTTAACTGTGCACTTTCAGAAAGCAATGTCGGTATATCCTCCGCGGCATAACCACACCCGCCCTTTTGATCATTTAGAGTTGTTAGCCTCTCTTCTCTCCCCCTTTTGTTTAGGGTGTTACAACTCTAATAATCTCTTGAGGAAAGCAATGCCGATATAGCCTTTGCGCCATAATCACACCTGCCCTTTTGATCATTTAGAATTGTTCACCTCTCTTTCTCTTTTTTCTGAAAAGTGTTAGAATTATGATGGTCTCTTGAGGAAAGCAATGCGGGTGTAGCTTTGAAGCATGACCACACCTTCCCTTTGATCATTACAGATTCTACACCTCTCATGTTGTCTTTTATTTGAATGAGATGTCTGAGGTTTGTAGAGACCGCCGGTTTTAAAGTACTCAACTATTTTGGAAATGGGGCGGTCTAGAACATTTGAGACCGCCGCCTAGGTTTTTCAGAGCTTTATAATAATCAGAAGCGATCTGAAACACAACTACTGTATGATTATGGATCTGATCTATTGAAGGGCGGCCTAGAAAATTTGAGACCGCCGCCTGAGTTCTTCTGAGTTCAATTAAGTATTGTCTTGAAAAATCAGATCATTTACAACCTTTCTAATATCTATTCTCACAACGATCAGACTGGAAAAATGAAGACCGCGAATCCAGTATATCTCATCTCTTCCTGAAAAGTATGAGACCGCTGATGATAGCCTCCTTTACTCCAGACTCTGACACTTGAATAAACAACCTTACAAATATCCTCATATAGCGATCTGAAAAATATGAGATCGTTGGTTATCTACCTTGAAAGGGTCATGTTCCTCCGATCTAATTATCATCCGAGGAAGGAGCGGTCTAAATTATAAAGATCGCACCTCCTATTCTTAAGGACATTTGAGAATCATTATTTATGAATTATGATTTTTTATCTCTGCAGATCTTAAAAGCTGGAGATTGCAATATGACAAGCGATTGACACAATTGTGCTATAATGAAACCATCACACATTCCTCATAATGTTATAGGCGGTCTGGCAAGTACGAGACCACCATTATTGGTTATCACATTCTCTAACTGTTGTACAACATTTGCTCTTATATAGATTCCTATTCGAGCTCAGTAATACTTAAGGCATTGAGATCGAATGCCGCTCCTATCTCGCAAAAATAAGATCGCAAATAATAAAAATTACACTGGTACAAGTCCAAGAAACCAGGTTGTAGACCGCTGAGATCGACTCTTCCTCGCTAAGAATTATAATGAGATCACAAATGGTAAGATCGATACAAACATACAAGAATAGGAAAGGATTCATCCATAAAAAAGATCAAGGTATGACAAAGAATTTATATATTCAGTTGTCTAATTACATTAGCTCGCACCGCCTCACACCCGGCAGTCTCAATTCAAAAACAAAAAATTACAAAATAGATCGGTTTTTAATCATTCTTGGACTTCTTCGGAGACAGCTCCTCAGATGAAGAAGAGCTAGTCCCTTTAGAAGATTCCTCTGAACTTTCTGGAATTCTCGATCCTAAACTTGAGGCCGCAACAGAGCAGAGATCATCACCTTCAACATAACGACTCACACTCTCTTCATCCGTGTCCCCATCGATCTTAATATATTCTTTTCCCCCGACCTCATTTTCGGTGATCAACTGTTCATCTATCAATGTGGCAGCGTCGGGAAAGAGATCGGCGAATGTTATATCTTTTGATTCTTCAGTAAGACAGTCGCGATCACGAAGTTCAGTGATCATCATTTCAGATGTTTCTTTTACATACTGCATCATGGCATTTTGGAAATCTATGTTGTCCACATGATAAGCTTCTTTCTTTAATCGCTGCAGAGAAGAAAGATAATTAGATTGCGCGGTCAAAAGAGAAGGAAGATCGCAGGTAAGGAGAACTTACATGCAATTTCTCTTGTAGCTGTTCATTTTCTTTCAGCGCTCTTCAAAGAGATCACCCTATATGATGATTCAAGACCGTGCTCCTAGCGGCCACCTGCGCGCAAATGTCAGGGAGCATGTTGGTCTCCAAGTCATATGCCTCCCGGGCATTGACTTTTTTGCAAAGGGTGGAGGTGATCACAAAGGCGTGACATGTCAGCTTTCCACCACACAATGGGAGGTTGGTATACACCTTCACATTCTTTCCTTTTGCACTCCACTTGGGGAGGGGCTTGCCCTTCGTGTCCTTCAGCTTCTTCCAAAAACCGGCCAAAGGAAAGGGAATGTTGGCGGTCTCCGACACAGGCTCTGTGGTCTCCATCTCGCGGGCTCTTTTCTTCCTCTTTTCTCTTTGAGTAATCACCTCCTCAGCTGGTGCCACTGGATCGATCTCTGGGACTACAAAGGTTGCTGAAAAAGGAATGTATTATAACAACAAGATACGTGAAGAGACCGCGCGAGACCGACAGAAATAACTTACTCTCTCTAGGAGTAACCTCTGCGACCGCTGGCCAGATCGCCAGGTAGTGGATAAGGTCGAACCGTTTGTCTGCCAGGAAAGTTAGAATTTTAACCTCCTCCTCTAGAAAGTTTTTTGGGCTGCGGAAGACCCCTTCAGATCGGCGGGATGGCGTAGGCTCGAGACCGTCAAGATCGCACTCAAACACTAAGAACCTTTATGTCCATAAAAGAATCTTGTTCGGCAAACTGAGGACCTTTATCCCATTGCAAGAAAAATAAAGAAGGCCCTTGAAATCCTCCTTCTTACCCTCCTTCAGCGACTTCATAGAGAAGGTCGTGCGGAACAGATCGACGGTGAATATAACTCTCACCGATCTCAAATAGTTGATAAAAACGGTCATGAGACCGATGGAGTTCGGCGACAGCTGAGCGAGCACCAAACCATAATACTTCATCACTTCCAAGAGCTCCTAGGGGAGAGGTAGCGTTAGGCCCCAATCGAAGTGATCGATTGGGATGATAAACTTATTGTCCTCTCCAAAATTTTGACCCTCTTCTTCCGTCGGTGGTTTCATAATGATCTGATTCTGAACCATATGCTTCAGCAGAAAAGACAAGTATTCATCTTTTGAAAGACGGCTGGGCTTGTGATCGATAACAAGAAAGATCTCAGCAGCTAGAGCACGAGAGGTCACCATTTTATGAGATAGCTGAGATCGGTACTTTGGTCGTGTTAGAGCCAAGCGGTCTCGAAGGTTTGAAGCCCCGTGATCTGAAGCCAGCGGTCTGTGCGGTCTCCAATAATCAGACCGCGGCTTCCCCTCTGATGTACCAGATTGCGCCAGATAAAGATAAGTTGAAGCTGCGCGGTTACAAGTCAGCGGTCTGCACGGTCTCCCAGAATCAGACCGTGACTTCTCCTCAAGTATGCGAGGTCGCATCTTGTGAAGGTTAGCATCATTCCGCCTCTCCAAGCGGTCTAGAGCCAGCGGTCTCAGCGGTCTCGAAGTACAAGACTGACGGTTCATCTCGGATATACCAGATCGCTTCTTATGGAGAGAAGCGGTCTGACCCTCCCGATCTCTCCCTTATGGGGGAGTGTTCGCCACAATGGTCTAACCACCAGACGATCTCCTCTGTCACACGACCTTCCTCCTGTCGTGTGACCGCCCGATCTCACTCCAGATCGCAGAGGTCGCTGCGGTCTCAATATTCATGATCGCCCAGACCGCCCAGCTCTCTTGTGTATTTGTATTTGTATTTAGTCCCACATCGTATATTTGTATTTTACTGTTTCCCTCTTAGTCTATATAAAGGAGGCAATACACTTGTAATACTTGGTTTTTGGAAATAAAATTTCTGTTATTTTCAAATTCTCACATGGTATCAAAGCGATCGATCTCTTCGTCCGGTCTCGTTTTCTTCTGACCGCACCTTCTGTGCGATCTCCTCTCTTCCTCTTCTTGTTCGCGCGATCTCTCTTATTCTCGAGACCGAGCGGTCTCCCTTATATCCGCGAGCCCCCGCGATCATGGGTACCCCTTCTGTGAATGCTAGCCCACCACCCCCCCCCACCCGCCCACCCCTGTGGCTATATCCACCTCTTCCTCGGGCAACCTTGGCACCACGTCAAAGCTCACTGGAACTAACTATCCTGATTGGAGTGTCTCCTTCACCTTTCTCTTACGCTCTCAACGCAAACGCCACCATCTCACCGATGATCCTCCTCCCACAGGATCTGCTACCTTTGATGATTGGGATGCTAGCGATGCTCTTGTCCACACCTGGCTTGCTAACAGTCTCTCTGATGAGTGTCTTCCTATTATTCGTCATGATGAGACAGTCAAGGCAGCGTGGAAGCATCTTGCGGCCCTTAACTCCAAAGGCGCCAAAACCTCCCGCATTTACACCTTGTATGCTGATCTCTTTGCCCGCCCAACCATGGATCCCACCACAGCATATCAAGCAGTTCAGGCCCTTGGGGCTGAACTCCTTCAGCATCGCCCCTTCTCTGCTGATCTTGTCGAACAACATAAACACTTCCAAGAGCTCCTGGTTGTATATTACCTTCTCCGTCTTCCGGAGTCTTATGATATGATACGACAACAAATCCTTGGAGAAGCTGAGTCTCCGACTCTTGATGCCACCGCTGCTCGGGTCTCTGCTGTTACCTCCCTTCTCCAACGACCCTTGTTGTCTTCCCCTCCTCCTCCAGAGATCTTTGCTCACCGGGCTGAACGTGGTCACCCTGGTGGCCGTGGTGGATCTCTTGGTGGTCGTGGACCTCCGCGACACATCTGCTCTCATTGTGGTCAGAGGGTCACCCAATTGATCGTTGCTATCTCAAGCATCCTCACCTTCGCCCTCTGGATGCTGCCTCTCACCCGGATATTAGCTCACCATCTGTTTCTGTGGCTACCTCCTCAGGTAGCGTGCACGTGGTTACTGAAGGTAAATGGCTTATTGATTCTGGCGCAACAAATCATATGACAGGGAACCCTCACCTTTTCTCCCAATTACTAGAGCACAAGAATTTACCTCCGGTTCTCACCGCTGATGGTTCTCCCTCACATGTGTGTGGGACTGGAATAGTTCAAGTCACTCCGACTATCTCTCTTCAGAACACTCTTTATGTGCCTACTTTTCCGTGCAACTTACTATCAGTCAAGGATCTCTCTCAACAATTACATTGCTCTATTATGTTTACTCCGACTAACTGTTATTTTCAGGATCTTCATACGAAGGAGACAGTTGCTACTGGGACTGAGAGTGGAGGCCTCTACTTCCTTGACGTTCTTGCTGCTCACTCTGCCTCTACCGTCTCGAATTCTCTCCATCAATGACACCTCCGTCTTGGTCACCCTCCACCTCGGCTGCTGTATCAACTTCTACCTCACCTCGTCAAAGATACTTCTCCTCTCAACTGTGAAGCTTGTCATCTAGGAAAGCACCATCGGGCTTCCTACCCTGCCAAACCTGGACGTAGCTCGACTCGTCTTTTTGATCTCATCCACTCGGACATCTGGGGTCCCTCTCCTACCAAGACTGTAGGTGGGGGCAGTTTGTATTTTGTTACTTTTATTGATGACTTCTCTCGATGTACTTGGGTGTATCTGTTAAAAGAACGCTCAGAAGTTTTTTCTGTTTTCAACACCTTTTATAATGAAATTTTCACTCAGTTTGGAGTGTCTATCAAGACTATTCGCACTGATAATGCTAAGGAATATGTTTCTCATCAATTTTCCGAGTTTTGCATGAATCGTGGTCTTATACATCAAACTAGTTGTCCTTATACCTCTCAACAAAATGGGATAGCAGAACGTAAGAATCGTCACCTCCTCGACATGGCTCGCACCTTACTCTTTCAGATGAATATTCCCAAAACCTATTGGGGTCATGCCATCCTCATCTCCTACTATCTCATTAACCGCATTCCCTCCACTCTTCTTCAAGGCTCCACCCCCTTCTCTATACTATATCCCACCTCACAACCCTTCTCCTTACCTCTCAAGGTGTTCGGTTGTACTGCGTTTGTCCACACTCCTTCCCCAGGTGATAGGAAAATTATTTTCCAAAAACTTGATAAGAAAATAATTTTACGAAATTGCTAGAGGCAAGCGCACCTATCGCGTGTAGTATATATATGATGAAAATATCATAACATAGTCGTATTGGTCCTGGGTCCCGTCGAGTATTGTTACTTCGAGCTACGCGTATTGTTTTATCCGATATAAAAATAGATGAAAGTTTATGCATTAATTAAAAACAATGATAACAATCGCGGGCTTGGTGTGCGTCTAGCAAAAACCAAGAAAAGCGATAATACAATAATAAGTGCATTAATTTGAAAACAAAAAATGATAACATAACAATCGCGGGCTTGGTGTGCGTTTAGCAAAAACCAAGAAAAGCGATAGAAAAGACAAAAAGGACGCACTAAATTAAAACGCACACACTCTACGAAATTGAAATGAAAGCGATAAATTGCAGGAATTAAAGAAATGCAATCCCTACCCAAATAGGTAGAGGGGAAATAAATGCGTGAGCAAGTTCTACCCAAACGGGTAGACGGGAAATAAATGCAGTGCAAGTTCTATCCAAATGGATAGGCGGGAAATAAATGCATTGCAATAATGAAATAAAACTAAGCTATTAAACGAAATAACGAAAACAAAAACACGAATTAAAAAGTAATGACAACGAAAAAAATGACGGAAACGAAAATGATTAAAACATAAAACAACAAAAACACGAATAATAAAAAGATAAAGTGAAAATACGAAAACGAAGAAAGCATTACGAGAGAAAAACGCTCGCTTTGAAGCGATTTTAAACGCAGCCCGAATATCCCATTCTAAACTACCGTGTCAAGGAAGAAAAGAATGAAAAATTATGACGACGCATAAATTCGAATATAAGCGAGAAAACCGATTTTATGGCGACGAATAAATCTAGCTAAAGAAAAATTGCGAAAATTGAAGTGCGGAAATAAAGCTAAGTTATGAATTGAAATACGGTGCAGAAATAAAGCTAAGTTATGAATTGAAATACGGTGCAGAAATATGAAATTGCAGAATTTGAAATTACGCTACGAATGCACGAAAAAACTAAATTTATTTATTGCCATAATAACGGGGTTTACAGGAAATAAAATTACAAAATTAAAAACATTTAATTACAACATTTATATTACTAAAAGAAAATAAAATAAACACCTAATTAAAAAAAAATACAAAAAGTGGACAAAATATTGTGGAAGATCACCCAAAAGGGCAATCCATTAGGAGCCAAGAGGTTCCAAGAGGTTCCAAGAGGTTCCAAGAGGTTCCAAGAGGTTCCAAGAGGGGGAATTGATGAGGGGGTCGGCCTTTATTTATAGGCAAAATTTTGGAATTACACGCCCTCGGACACGGGCGTGTCTTAGGGCGTGACACGGCTTGGGGTGCGAATAGCCAGAACAGCTGGATCCAGGCTGGCATCTAGAAGGTTTGATCGGCGACTTTGGAAGTACACGGGCGTGTTCGATGTCGGCAGGCTTGAGCTTGAACTGGGCGTGACACCTGGCGTGTCCTTTGGTTTTCTGGAAGCTTTGTTGAGTCACGGCCTCGGTCACGGGCGTGACCCGATCACGGCCGTGACATTGGGCGTGACATTGACATTTGGGCTCGAATCTGGCTGAACATCCAACACGGGCGTGACCAAGTACACGACCTCGGTCACGGGCGTGACCAAGGGCGTGACTTGATGTTTGAGCTGGAAAAAAGACAGAAATGAAAATTATCAGAAATTATTGAACACGCCCTTGGACACGGGCGTGTCCGAGGGCGTGACTTAACAAAATTACAGAAATTTTATAAAATGAAAATAAAACTAAGTTAAAAACAAAAATAGCAAAAACAAACATTTTATTCATTAATTTACATATATTATTTACAAATTTAATTAAAACTATACTAAAAACTATATAGAAAAATGCGTATATTTTCTATTTATCAAACACCCCCATACTTAAGCTTTTGCTATTCCAGAGCAAAAGTAAGGGATACCTATAAGACGTTAATAAAATTTCTAATTTACTAAAAATTTTATTTAATCAAAAGTGAGATCGAAATAAATTTAGGATATTTAAAGAGGTAAGTCCTAAATTGTGAAGATAATTTAAAAAGAGCGAAAAAGTTTTAGCGAAACTTCTAAAGTTAGTTAAATAGCGTCGAATATTGCAGTTTTTGGCACCTTTTAATTAGAATAGAATTATATAAAACTTTAACTTTTTTAAGAAAATTTTAAAGAATAAATAAAACCTACTAATTATGCTCTCGCAAACTTTTTAAATTAAAATCTAGCTTACAATTTTAGTGGCTAAGGGGTAGGGGAAAAAGGAAAGCTTTGGCAAAGAGAAGAGTGCTTGGATTAGGGGTGATGGATTTAATCCTCTCACCCCACCTTTTTGGTGGTTTTGCTTTGATTCCCAACGTTGGTTTACGGGGGATAATTGAAATCTTTTTAAACTTAACCCAATGCCCGTGTTTACGGAATTTATTCCCATTGACACGAGATTTCTTTTAACAATATTGGGTGCCTGTGTTTACGGAATCTTTTTATTCCCATTGACACAGGATTTCTTTTAAAACGTCTTCTATTACTTTTTATGCCAAGCTAAAGGGGTGAGGGTTTCAAAAGAAAAACTAGAGTAATAAAAGAGTATTTGAGAGCAAAATTTAGTAGATTAGAATATTCCTAAAGTTTCACAAGTTCGAGTTAGAATAATTGAATCTAAAGATGGTTTGCCAATATAATACAAAAACAAATCTATTTAGGGTTAACTCGAGGTAGTGCTAAAAGTTTTGTTCTCAAATTAAATTAAAATCACAAGAAATTCTTTACTACCAAAATTCCTTGATTTAAATTTACAAACTATGATGCAAATAAAATGGTTTTAGCAAATCAAAAATAGTGAAAACGCTTAAAGATAAACTCTACATAGCCTTGGAAATAACAAAAAGCTAAGTAGGGGTTTTTATTCTATTTTTGGGGTTTTTTTTTTTTAAGTTTTTCTTTTCATCAAATTTTTTTGGAGTTTTTAAGATATGATATTTTTTTTTATTTTTTGTGATTTTTTTGATTTTTTTTTATAACAAATTACATATATAAACACTTAATTAAAATAAAGTAACAAAAAGAAAGAAGAAATTTAAGAAAAGCAAAAATACATACAAAAATTTTTTGGTTTTTTTGTAAGAATTATTTTTTTCATATATTTTTTTGTGATTTTTTTTTAATTTTGATTTTGGTAAAATATATACATTAATACTAAAAAAAGAGAAAAAGAAAGAGAAAGAAAAATAAAACTAAAAATTTATATAAAAATTTTTGGGTTATGACAAAATTTGTGAGGATTTTGTTATAACAAATTTTTTTATAACTTTTTTTCATCAATTTTTTTGGATTTGATTATATATAAAAAAAGAAAGGTTATTTATATATAATTAAAAGACAAACATAAAAACATTAAAATTTTTTTTTTTTTGTTTTTTGTTTTCTAAGTAAAAAGAGAGGGGCAATAATTACAAAAAAGGGCTAAACACCCCCATACTTAAAGATCAACATTGTCCCCAATGTTGAAATTAAGTATGAGGAACAAATCTAATTATATATGTATAAAAGCATAATTAAGAGGAAAAAGAAAATACAAGGGGGGAAAAGCAGGGGGAAAAAGCACGCCCCTATTTGGGAGACGGATTACCGGAATAATACCTGCAAAAAATGTTAAAACAAAATAATAAAATGTTATTTTCAAAAGGGGGGGGGGGGGGGGGGGAAAGTAAGAATGATAAAATCATATACGTATATATATAAATATAAGTTTTTTATTTCTTTTTCTTATTTTTCTAAGTTACAAAAATAAAGTAAAACTATATATATATTTTTTTGGATTTTAATATTTTCATTATTTTTTTGGATTTTGAATAAGATAAAAATATATAAAACCTAAAAATAAAAATAAGAAAGAAAGGAAAAAGATATTTACAAAAAGAAAAGAAAGATACAAAATTATATTAATTTGTTGAATTTTTCTAAGATAAGTTTTTATCATAATAAATTTTTTAGATTTTTAATTTTATTACATATATACATATTAAGTAAAAATAAGGGATAAAAAAGGAAAAGAACAAAAAGAAAAAGAAAATGAAAATACATTAAGTAAATTTTTTTTTTTGGATTTTCTTTAAGAATTTTTCATCATATATTTTTTTTTTCTTATATGTACATTTATATACATACAAAAATAAGTACAAAAAAAAGAGAAAAAACAAAGAAAGAAAAATCATATATGATTTTGGGTTTTTCTATATTTACAAAAAGCATGAAATATATAAATAAAGTAAAACCACATATTATCATTTTTTTGGAGTTTCCTAAATATATTTTCATCATTTTTCAAATATGCATATTTATAAAAACCTTTATACTTTATAAAAATAAAAAATAAAGAGAAATTTTAAAATAAAAATCAAAGAAGAAGAATTGAAATCCAAGGATAAAAGTAATAGGGTTTCCCCTTTTCAAAATATCGACAAAAATCCCCTCGCGGGTCTGCCGAGTACTCCTACTTTGAGAAAACTACCTATTATTCTATCTCAAAAATTCCAATAATTCTTTAAGATTTATGTTTCAAAGTTTTCCATTATTTTGTTATTTTAATTAAAATATTATTTGATTTTGTTTAAATAAGCATAAATAAGCTTTAATGAAAATAAAATAGAAATCATTTTTTTTTTTTTTGGGGTTTTTTTTATTTTTTTGAAGGTTTTAAAGAAAATAAAGAACAAATATTTTTGAGTTTTTGGGTTTTTTATTTTTTTGGATTTTTTAAAGATGATTAAAATACAAAAGCATATATTTTTGAAATTTTTAGTGTTTTTTAATTTTTTTGAGTTTTTGAAGATGATAAAAATATAAAAGCATATATTTTTTAGTTTTTGGGGTTTTCTAATTTTTTTGGCTTTTTTTTTTTAAAGATGATTAAAATACAAAAGCATATATTTTTGAAATTTTTAGTGTTTTTTAATTTTTTTGAGTTTTTGAAGATGATAAAAATATAAAAGCATATATTTTTTAGTTTTTGGGGTTTTCTAATTTTTTTGGCTTTTTTTTTTTTTTTTTTTTTTTTTTTAAATATGATAAAATCAATAACGTAAACTTTTTTCGCAATATCGATGAATCTCCCCGGCAACGGCGCCAAAAACTTGATAGGAAAATTATTTTCCAAAAACTTGATAAGAAAATAATTTTACGAAATTGCTAGAGGCAAGCGCACCTATCGCGTGTAGTATATATATGATGAAAATATCATAACATAGTCGTATTGGTCCTGGGTCCCGTCGAGTATTGTTACTTCGAGCTACGCGTATTGTTTTATCCGATATAAAAATAGATGAAAGTTTATGCATTAATTAAAAACAATGATAACAATCGCGGGCTTGGTGTGCGTCTAGCAAAAACCAAGAAAAGCGATAATACAATAATAAGTGCATTAATTTGAAAACGAAAAATGATAACATAACAATCGCGGGCTTGGTGTGCGTTTAGCAAAAACCAAGAAAAGCGATAGAAAAGACAAAAAGGACGCACTAAATTAAAACGCACACACTCTACGAAATTGAAATGAAAGCGATAAATTGCAGGAATTAAAGAAATGCAATCCCTACCCAAATAGGTAGAGGGGAAATAAATGCGTGAGCAAGTTCTACCCAAACGGGTAGACGGGAAATAAATGCAGTGCAAGTTCTATCCAAATGGATAGGCGGGAAATAAATGCATTGCAATAATGAAATAAAACTAAGCTATTAAACGAAATAACGAAAACAAAAACACGAATTAAAAAGTAATGACAACGAAAAAAAATGACGGAAACGAAAATGATTAAAACATAAAACAACAAAAACACGAATAATAAAAAGATAAAGTGAAAATACGAAAACGAAGAAAGCATTACGAGAGAAAAACGCTCGCTTTGAAGCGATTTTAAACGCAGCCCGAATATCCCATTCTAAACTACCGTGTCAAGGAAGAAAAGAATGAAAAATTATGACGACGCATAAATTCGAATATAAGCGAGAAAACCGATTTTATGGCGACGAATAAATCTAGCTAAAGAAAAATTGCGAAAATTGAAGTGCGGAAATAAAGCTAAGTTATGAATTGAAATACGGTGCAGAAATAAAGCTAAGTTATGAATTGAAATACGGTGCAGAAATATGAAATTGCAGAATTTGAAATTACGCTACGAATGCACGAAAAAACTAAATTTATTTATTGCCATAATAACGGGGTTTACAGGAAATAAAATTACAAAATTAAAAACATTTAATTACAACATTTATATTACTAAAAGAAAATAAAATAAACACCTAATTAAAAAAAAATACAAAAAGTGGACAAAATATTGTGGAAGATCACCCAAAAGGGCAATCCATTAGGAGCCAAGAGGTTCCAAGAGGTTCCAAGAGGTTCCAAGAGGTTCCAAGAGGGGGAATTGATGAGGGGGTCGGCCTCTATTTATAGGCAAAATTTTGGAATTACACACCCTCGGACACGGGCGTGTCTTAGGGCGTGACACGGCTTGGGGTGCGAATAGCCAGAACAGCTGGATCCAGGCTGGCATCTAGAAGGTTTGATCGGCGACTTTGGAAGTACACGGGCGTGTTCTAAGGAACACGGGCGTGTTCGATGTCGGCAGGCTTGAGCTTGAACTGGGCGTGACACCTGGCGTGTCCTTTGGTTTTCTGGAAGCTTTGTTGAGTCACGGCCTCGGTCACGGGCGTGACCCGATCACGGCCGTGACATTGGGCGTGACATTGACATTTGGGCTCGAATCTGGCTGAACATCCAACACGGGCGTGACCAAGTACACGACCTCGGTCACGGGCGTGACCAAGGGCGTGACTTGATGTTTGAGCTGGAAAAAAGACAGAAATGAAAATTATCAGAAATTATTGAACACGCCCTTGGACACGGGCGTGTCCGAGGGCGTGACTTAACAAAATTACAGAAATTTTATAAAATGAAAATAAAACTAAGTTAAAAACAAAAATAGCAAAAACAAACATTTTATTCATTAATTTACATATATTATTTACAAATTTAATTAAAACTATACTAAAAACTATATAGAAAAATGCGTATATTTTCTATTTATCACCAGGTCAGGACAAACTCTCTCCTCGGGCAGTTAAATGCATCTTTGTTGGTTATTCACCAACTCAGAAAGGGTACCGGTGCTATGACCCCATTCTTCGCAAACAATATGTTTCCGCTGATGTCACATTCTTTGAAAATGTTCCATACTTTTCTACCTCTTCCACCTCGCTGCCTCCTGCGCCTAGTCCGACAACACCTCTGATTTACTCTCCACCACCACCACCTACTCTCCCAACTCTACCACCTCTTCCTTCCCCTCCACCGCCTCCAGCATCTCCTTCCACCTGTCCTCCTACTCCGGGGCCTTCTCTCCCAACTCTTGGGCCAGCACTATCTTCTTCCGATGATGACTCTCCTGCAGATACAGTCACCACTGAAGACCTTCCTATTGCTCTTCGCAAGGGAGTCCGCTCATGTACGCAACATTCTATTCATGATGTTGTAACTTATGCTCAACTTACCCCCTCTGCTAGGGCATTTTCTATTGCTATTACAGATACTGCCACCCCAACCAGTTATCAGGAGGCTCTTGCCATCCCACAGTGGAAGGCTGCCATGGATGATGAAATCTCCACCCTTCAGGACCGTGGCACTTGGACTCTTGTTCCTCCACCTATTGGGATAGATGTTGTTGGGTGTAGATGGGTCTTTGTGATAAAATATCGTGCTGATGGCTCTGTTGACCGCTACAAAGCTCGCTTGGTTGCCAAAGGTTTTACTCAGACATATGGAGTAGACTTCTTTGACACCTTCTCCCCTGTCGCTCGTCTTACAACCATCAGGGTCCTCTTCTCTGTGGCCATCAACAAAGGTTGGCAACTCTCTCAGCTGGATGTCAAGAATGCTTTTCTCTATGGTGACCTTCAAGAGGTTGTTTTCATGGAGCAACCTCCAGGGTATTTTGCTCCGGGGGAGACTCGTGTATGTAAGCTTAAGAAGGCTATCTATGGTCTTAAGCAAAGTCCTCGCGCCTGGTTCGAAAAATTTAACGAAGTTATCAAGATCATTGGATTTGTCTGAAGTTCTGCGGATCACTCTCTCTTCATTCGCAAGACATCTCATGGAATGGTTGTTCTGGCTGTATACGTTGATGACATCCTTCTCACAGGTAATGACGTTGAAGGTGTCTCCCTTACAAAGAAACATCTTCTTCAACACTTTGTAACCAACGATATGGGGACTCCCAAGTACTTTCTGGGCATTGAGATCTCAAGGAAGCATAGCTCAATTGCTCTCACAACGGAAGTATGCTATTGATCTTCTAAAATAAATAGGTCTTCTGGGTTCTAAACCCGCTAAGTATCCAATGGCAATTGGAGAAGACAAACTCTGGACTGACAACTCTTCTCCTCTACTTGATAGCACCAGATATCATCGTCTTGTTGGCAAGCTCATCTACCTAACTGTAACAAGACCTGATATTTGCTATGCGGTTGGGAAGGTCAGCCAATTCATGCAAGCTCCGAAGGAATGTCATCTTCAAGCTGCTTTAAAAATATTAGAATACGTTAAGGGATCTCCAGGGAAGGGACTTCTGTTCCAAAGGAACAACCATCTCAAGATAGAAGCCTACTCAGATGCTAGCTACGCTGATGATAAAGGGGACAGGAAATCCACATCTGGGTTCTGTACCTTCGTGGGAGGAAATCTGGTGAGTTGGAAGAGCAAGAAACAAGCAGTAGTTTCCAGATCAAGTGCTGAGGCCGAGTACAGGAGCATGGCCCAAACTACATGCGAGTTGAAGTGGTTACGAACTCTCCTTCTTGACTTAGGAGAAGTTTACAATCATCCATTACCAATGTTCTGTGACAACAAAGCTGCAATCTATATTTCTCAGAACCCAGTCTTTCATGAAAGAACCAAACACATTGAAGTGGACTGCATTTCATCAGGGAAGAAATCTTGAAGAAACAAATCTGCACTCCCTTCGTAACTTCGGATAAAGAGCTGGCTGATATCTTCACCAAACCTATATCTTCGTCCTTCTCTGATGTGTGTAACAAGCTAGGCATGATTGATATATATGCTCCAGCTTGCGGGGAAGTGTTAGAGCCAAGCGGTCTCGAAGGTTTGAAGCCCCGCGATCTGAAGCCAGCGGTCTGTGCGGTCTCTAGTAATCAGACCGCGGCTTCCCCTCTGATGTACCAGATCGCGCCAGATAAAGATAAGTTGAAGCTGCGCGGTTAAAAGTCAGCGGTCTGCGCGGTCTCCCAGAATCAGACCGCGACTTCTCCTCAAGTATGCGAGGTCGCGTCTTGTGAAGGTCAGCATCATTCCGCCTCTCCAAGCGGTCTAGAGCCAGCGGTCTCAGCGGTCTCCAAGTACAAGACTGACGGTTCATCTCGGATATACCAGATCGCTTCTTATGGAGAGAAGCGGTCTGACCCTCCTGATCTCTCCCTTATGGGGAGTGTTCGCCACAACGGTCTAACCACCAGACGATCTCCTCTGTCACACGACCTTCCTCCTGTCGTGTGACCGCCCGATCTCACTCCCGATCGCAGAGGTCGCTGCGGTCTCAATTATCATGATCGCCCAGACCGCCCAGCTCTCTTGTGTATTTGTATTTGTATTTAGTCCCACATCGTATATTTGTATTTTACTGTTTCCCTCCTAGTCTATATAAAGGAGGCAATACACTTGTAATACTTGGTTTTTGGAAATAAAATTTCTGTTATTTTCAAATTCTCACAGGTCGCATTCAAGAAAGCATAGAATGAAGACTCTAAGGTGATGCAGGTTACGCTCTCCGACACGATCGCTACGATCTTGCACATGTTTCCTCTCAACGCTCCCAAATTTAACGCTCGCACAAAATTACTCGCAACGTACATGCAACACAATATTTATCAATTAGATGCTAACGTATGGGTAGTCACGCCGCTAGAGGTTGAATAGATGGCTATAGGCCAATATTCTTCCAGACTAAAAGGGCCCACCCAGTCCGAACGAGCTTGAGTTGTACCAAAAGAGATCCACCAAAAATTATGATTTCAAAAGGGTAGATCTCTCCCAACAAAAAGACGAGGTTCGCCAATCCTCTTCGAAAATTAAAAGAAATAAGAAGAGTGCACAAATCGATCGAAGAAAACCTCGACTATTCAAGTGATTCGAAGATCACGCCAAAATTACCACCACAAGAAATTAACAAGAGGGAAATATCACGAGTAGAAATTTCGTTACCCCGCTTGAGATGAGATTATCCTCAAGCATCCACTCGCCCGAATCATTCTTCAACGGATCCACTGAAGATGCATTGTTTGGAGAAAAACTCGTCCGTCATAGTGGCTTCACGCCAGATCCAAGATCCACACGAACTAACACCAAGCACCTTGAATGAAATCTTCAAAGAAGAAGCTTTTAGGTTGGCCGAACTCTTTGAAGGAAAAAGGATAGGAGATCCTTCGTGTTGCAAGCAAGAGAGAACGAGCGAGGGATGTGAGAGAGAGTCATAGAGGAGAACAAGAATGAAAGGAAGAGAGGGAGGGGGGGGGGGGGGGTGGGCGAAATTTTGGAGAGGGAAGAGAGAGGGGGCGGCTAGGAGGAGGGAAATCCAATAGAGAAGATTAGGGTTTTTTTTTTATCATTCAATAATTATCAAAATCTAATACAAGAAGGACTTTTATAGGCTAGCCAATAATCATGGCTAAACGCAGACCGAAATTAAAATAAACTATGAGCATGCCTAAACGCAGTCCAAAATTAAAAATATAACATGGACATAAACAAAGTCAAAAATAAAAGACAAAGCTAAATAATATTTTAATTAATAATTATAATAAAATAATTATAATTATTAATTATTAATCTTGCGCCGCGGATGAAGGTTGTAATGGCGATGGCGTTCGTCATGACGGTGCGGCGATGGCAATCTTCAAAATGCTTGTCACGGCGATGGCGTACACCATGATTGTTGTTGCGGCATCGTCCATCCGAGTCATCAAATTTAGTGTTGCGGCAGCGATCAAAATAATGCGCCGAGTCGGCATCGTCAAGGAACTGGTCACAAACATATGGCGGGGCGTCGTCGCCATCAATCCTCCCCCACTCAAAATCACTCATCACCGATGAGTGGGACATCAACAAACACCTGTCAGACAAAGCAAAGGTCTGTGGAACCCTTGGAAATGCGTTAGGCAAATAAGGAGAAAAAGTTTCATCATCAACATTAGATGTACCTCCAGTAGGAACCAAAGAAGAGAGCGAATCGGGCACAAGCTCACCCCCCAACCCATTAGAAAATATAGTGGAACCAAACAGATTGTCGGTTAGTTCAAGTGGTGGAGAAATATATTGCGTTAAATCCGAAACATTGAAAATATGGGAGATTCCCCAATCAGTGGGTAACTCCAAAAGAGAAATGTTTTCTCCTAATCGGTTTAAGATTCGAAAATGACCTGCTCGCCAATTTGCTAACATTTTTATGGTGCCCGAAGGCAACCGTTCAGGGATGAGACGCACCATAACCAAATCGCCAACTTTCAAGTGAGATGCTCTCTTAGGTACGTTAACATAAGATTGATAAGATGCGTATTGAGCAGCTAGCGTGTCCTTAATGTGTTTGTGTAAATTATGAACGTGAGAGGCAAAGTCTTGTGAAAATTGACATGACTTATAAGATGAAGGTAACAGAATCAAGTCAAGTGGCACTAGTGCTTTATAACCGTGCTCGATTTCATTCGGCGATAAATCCGTTGATCTATTTTTGGAATTATTATTCGCTAACTGAGCATGAGAAAAAAGTAAATCCCAAGTACCCATGTGGTCAGCTAAAATCATTGACACGTGTAGGTGAATGTGGTAAACAACTGGATTAAAAATATGCGCAACTGGACCGGATGAGTAAGTACGTCGTGAAGAAACTAAGTCCAGGGGTACAGTCGCCACAGAATCATAATCGCTCGCGATCGCCAATAAATCTGTAGACGGCCACTCACAAAAATTGTCCATCAAAGGTGACGCGTAGTCAGATCTACGAAGGGTGGTGAAAAGACCAAGTACAAAATCTAACAACTCAACAAAACATGTTCGACGGGACATGACCAACGGAGGGGCTAGTAGCATAGGCAAAACAAACTGGCTAGGACGAGGCATAAGAATTTCATGTCCTAAAAATTTCGCAGGTCGATTCCACGGGTCAGGATGGAGGACCGACAAAATTGAACCAGACAAAATTTCTAATTCACAATGAGCTTTAGGCAAAGGTGATAACATCAAAGAAATATCTTCCGGGTTCTCAACGTCAAAGTCACCCAAAGTTAACCTTTCCTCACAAGGTAAATCTTCCAATGCACTAGGTACGTCCTCCAAATCAGAATCATCAGACGAATCTAAAACCGGATCAGAGGGGAGGTCCTCTTCCATATCACTAGGGTAACCAATCTCCTCGTCTTTGCTAAGTTCTTCCTTAATAATGACATCGCCCTCAGCGGTAGGCTCAGTCAAGGGCACATACTCAGTATTGTCAGAAGGTTAAAAAACTATATCAGGAAGTTTGGGAGGAGACATTCTCGATGCATTATGTGTAGAAATTATGGGAGGAACCTCACTAACCGGAATACTCTCACCGGGCAGTCTCATGGCATCCCTAGCCGTAATGACAACCGAGTTCGAGTCAGTGGACCAGAACTTACCCTTATCTTTCTGGGATAACGGAGGGGGAGGTCCTAAGATGGACTTGCCCTTCTGCAAAAAAAGAGACTTGGACTTGTGAGCAAGATGCTTCTCAACATGCAACGCGGCATTATAGGCGGTTCTTAAATATGTGTGTTTATAACGAAGGAGTTTACCTTGAATGTCGGGGTTAAGCCCCTTACGAAACCGTGAAAGGGTGACCTCAGACATCTCCCTAACATCGCACCTAGCCATCATGTCCTTCAGGAGGCCCATGTACTCTGCAACCAATTGATTCCCTTGTCTAAGGGAAGATAACTTATCAAACATTTGCGTTCGATGGTATGAAGATAGAGGAGGGGTTCGGTTGGCCGAAAGTTGGGCAACCATTTCCCGAATCTCCCCTAGTTGTTGATTCATCTCACGTCAAAAATCATCAACCGGCGAGTCATTTTGAATTGGTTGTCGCACGTCACGAGGCAAAGTTGGGGTGCGATTATCCATAACTTTGGCATACAAGTAATCTAAACGGGAAACATAAACGTCATGAGCCATACCCAAAGAATATGTGTGTACTCGGGACCAGAACTAGTCAACATGCAATGATAGAAATTTTTTGAATCTGAACTAGACAGATTTATAAAAAAGAATTTTATAAGGAGAAAATTTTTGAAATTCCAGAAAAATTTGAATTTCCAGAAATATTTGAATTTTAAATTTCAAAAATTTGAATTATGAATGTGAAAATAAAAAATTTGAATTTCAAAAATTTGAATTTTGAATTTGAATTTCAAAATTTTGAATTTGACTATCCAGAATTTAATTTTTTTTGTTATTTTCGCAGAAAAAATAAAAATTTTAGTCCGCTATTCGCAGACCAGAAATTTTAAACAGGTTAAAATTTTATTAAAGATAATTTTATTCCCACTTAATAACTAGGGTAATTAAAATATTTTTTTGATTTTCTTACTGAGAAAAATATGGAGAATTCCCAGAATTTTTTTTTTATTTTCACAATAAATAAAAATTTTAGGCCGCTATTCGCAGACCACCAATTAAAAGTTTTGAAATTTTGAACACGAAATCATGTGAAGATTGTGTGTGTCGGTGATCTAAGAAAACTATAGGAATGCGTCAATTAAGAAATTGACACAAACCTAGCTCTGATACCAAATTGATGCAGGCTACGCTCTCTGACACAATCGCTACGAACACGCACGCGTTTCCTCTCAACGCTCCCAAATTTTACGCTGGCACAAAATTACTCGCAACGTACACGCAACGCAATATTTATCAATTAGATGCTAACGTACGGGTAGTCACGCCGCTAGAGGTTGAATAGATGGCTATAGGCCAATATTCTTCCAGACTAAAAGGACCCACCCGGTCCGAACGAGCTTGAGTTGTACCAAAAGAGATCCACCAAAAATTACGATTTCAAAAGGGTAGATTTCTCCCAACAAAAAGTCAGAGGTTCGCCAATCCTCTTCGAAAATTAAAAGAAATAAGAAGAGCGCACAAATCGATCGAAGAAAATCACGACTATTCAAGTGATTCGAAGATCACGCCAAAATTACCACCACAAGAAATTAACAAGAGGGAAATCTCACGAGTAGAAATTTCGTTACCCCGCTTGAGATGAGATTATCCTCAAGCATGCACTCGCCCGAATCGTTCTTCAACGGATCCACCGGAGACGCGTCGTTTGGAGAGAAACTCGTTCACCGTAGTCGCTTCACGCCAGATCCAAGATCCACACGAACTAACACCAAGCACCTTGAATGAAATCTTCAAAGAAGAAGCTTTTAGGTTGGCCGAATTATATGAAGGAAAAGGATAGAATGAGAGAGGGATGTGAGAAAGAGTCGTAGAGGAGAATGAGAATGAAAGGAAGAGAGGGAGAGAGGGGGGCCAAAATTTTGTAGAGGGAAGAGAGAGGGGGAGGCTAGGAGGAGGGAAATCCAATAGAGATGATTAGGGTTTTTTTTTTTGTTTTATCATTCAATAATTATCAAAATCTAATACAAGAAGGCCTTTTATAGGCTAGCCAACAAACATGACTAACAGCAGTCCGAAATTAAAATAAACTATGAGCATGGCTAAACGCAGTCCAAAATTAAAAATAAAACATGGACATAAACAAATTCCAAAATAAAAGACAAAGCTAGATAATATTTTAATTAATAATTATAAAAAAATAATTATAATTATTAATTATTAATCTTGCGCCGCGGACGAAGGTTGTAACGGTGATGGCGTTCGTCATGACGGTGCGGCGATGTCGTTCTTCAAAATGCTTGTCGCGGCGATGACGTGCACCATGATTATTGTTGCGGCATCGTCCATCTGAGTCTTCAAATATAGTATTGCGGCAGCGATCAAAATAATGCGTCGAGTCAGCGTTTTCAAGGAACTGGTCACGAACATATGGCGGGGCATCGTCGCCATCATAAGGTTAGCTGTTTATAGAAGTCCGGGAATGATTTCATAATGATTATTTTTCTGGAGAGACCGCTCAGTAATCCATGAAGATCGCTGAACCTACATAAGAAGAGAAATAACAAGCAATTTGGTCGGTTCCAACAAAGAGAGATCACACCATCTATCCAAGCAACAACATAGAAGTATGCAAAAAGAAAAGAGATCGACATCACAACATTCACAGAGATCGCATAGAATGAAAATCAAATTGTCACAATGTATTACAAATTCGAATTATTCAGAATTAATGTCTCCAGATCGCAAGAAATCAATAAATTAAAAGTCTATCTCCTAGGTTGGCATTTTCTTCTGATGAAGGCCGCAACATCTCTGATTTCATTGACCGCAGATAAAGCGGTCGCCAAGATCTGGTTCGCTGACATTGCAGCTCGATGGATCTTCGCGACCTCTTTATCTACATGCTTCATAGGAATGACCACGATCTCTGAAGCTGGCCTCTCTTCTGGATGACTGCCAGAAATCACCGGCTTTATATTAATTGGAACAGAGCCGGCTCTGAGTGTAGCGACCTCAGCGGCCAGCGCAACAGACTTTCCCATGTAATACTCAGCATCCTTCTCCGCCCTCCGAAGTGCCCTGGTGAGATTGGCAATTATCAGATCACCCTCTTTGCAGACTTGCTTCTCCATAGCTCGCAGCTTCTCCTCAAAACCATCGGTCAAAGCCCAGAGTTGTTCGTCGCGTGCCCTCTCCCGAGCTCGCATTGTCTTAACATCATCAAATATAAGTTTGAGGACATCAGCGAGCTGAGGAGGAATCATCAGCGGTTGTTGCTGGATTTCCCCCACCACAGGAGTTACATCGACCCCATCAACGTCTGTGATCAGAAGTAAAGAATAGTCAGCTCAACTACAAATAAACCAAAAGTAAAAGAGCTCGCGCAAAGAGCATACTTGGAAATAAATCAAGACCGTTGTGGCACAAAGCATTCTCAACATCTTTTGAGACCACATCGTCAGCGGTCAGCAAAAGGTGGTCCGAACCTCTTAAGCATTCCAGGTTCATTCTTTCCAACTCCCTTTTTTGCGATCTCTCTCCTTCTTTTCTTCTCCTTTTTAATTCCGCATTACTGACAAGGATGTCATCCGTTTCAATAATGATGATCTCACGCTGCTCTTTTGGAGACCTAGGTCAAGGAGCAGCTAAGGGAAAGAATTCAAGCGGTCTCACGACTTGCTTTATCTTACCAATTCGTAGGGCAATGACCGTTGTCGCGCGGTCTGCAGCTGCTTTATCCATTAGAGCTTCCAGGTCGACGAAGATGTTCGTCAAACCGCCGGATAACGCATCTTCTCCTTTTTGACCTGCTGGATTTTTTCTATCTTCTCCTGTTCTTCCTCCTCCTCGGTTGCCTTTTTCTTTTTCTTCTTCTCTCCCTTAGCAACGATCAACCCTGCCTTTTCCTTTTTCTCCTTTTCTTGTTCTGCAGCAACCCGTGCAGCCTTCTCTTCCTCCTCTTTCTTCTTCTTAGTAGCGATTTGCACTACCTTCACCTCCTCTTCTTTCATTTTCTCAGCAGCGATCTGCGGCGCTCTCGCTTCCTCCTCCTTTTTTTCAGCAGCAATCTGCCTCACTTTTCCTCCCTTTCTTTGCTCTCCTTATCTTCCTTTTCCTTCTTCTTCGCCTCAGCCTTTTTTCTGATCGCCTCTTCCACGATCTTTCTTTTCTGTTCCTCAGCGGCCTCTCGAAGGCTCTCAGTTTCAAAAGGGTCGATCGCCGACAAGATCAGATGAAAAAGATCGTTAGAAGAATCACAGTCAAAATAAGCGATCAACTCTGGGTCCGTTCCCTCAAAAGAAAGAGAGACCGCAGAAGAAAAAGGAAGGCCGATTGGTTTTCTGACCTTCTCAGGAGTTTTCGTAGAATGTTGCTGATCCCCACTTTCAGGGAGTGTGTCCGCCTCTTTGTCGGTCACCGCTTTACTCTTGTTGGGAATCTTGCCCATATGATTCCTGATTTGAAGAAGTCACCAAGTCAAGAAAACTTAACTTTGTATTTGATTACTTAAAGTTAAGGAAATGTCGTCGAGAAGAATAGGCAATATCGTCAACAAAGCGTGCTTGTCGTCGTAATGACTGGCAGAGCAGCAGCCGCTGAGAATGCCGATCGCCGAACACTGAGACGTGGCGAGATCGTCGAACGAAGAATGGAGATCGTCGAATGAAGGATGGCAAGTTCGTCGATCGCAGAATGTTGTTCGTCGAACTCAGACACATGACATCGTTGTGTGGAACTCATGTCGTCGAGAGAACATGATTACGACGACATGATGCAAGTAAGAAGATTGCGACGACACTGTCAGAGAAAGAAGATCATCGTATATACAGAATCACCAGGATATCTTGTATCGTCGAGATACCTCCATCAGTGGCAGAAGGAAGATCGCGACGACAAAGTGAGAGACAACTTGTCGTCGTAATGATACAGTTCTTCAAGACAAAATTCAAATCTTGCAGACGTGATGTCAGCAATTAATGCCGCCGCCTGATTGTCCAATCAGGGCCTGCTATGATGGATGGGCTTCTGACAGTAAAGGAAATTGTATGTGACCATTATACGGCTTGTTCGTCCTATAAAAGGGAACAGTGTTGCCCTAGAAAGAGAGGCTTGCTGTGCAAGAAAAAGAACGTGAAAAAGAATCCCGCCGCTCTTCAATAGAACAATACTTTTCAGCGGAGAAGAAAGAGAACAAGATTCAAGAGTTCTTACAAGAATCAATCATCTCCATTGACTGAGAAATCACAGTTCAACATCAGGCAAAAAGAAGAAGAGACTGAAGAATATCTAGAGCTGAAACTCAAAATCAAGAAGCATCTTCTTCATCCTCAAGAAGCCGATCTTCATCAAGGCTAAGTTGTCAGATTTCTTCTGGCTAAAGAAACAGTTTATTTTATCACTGTAATTTCCTTGTAAGGCTTGCGGGCCAAATTTTCTAGCTTGAGGGCTGGAGAGCTGTGAAGCTTGAGGGCCAGGGCAGTGCACTTGCGGGTGCATCTTGTCGAGCTTGCATGCTCGGGGGCAGTAAGGGCTTGAGGGCTTAGGCTGTTGGGACTTGCGGGCCCGTGTTGTAGGGCTTGAGGGCCTGAGTGTCGAGCTTGCGGGCTCGAGGGCAGTAGGGGCTTGCGGGCCTAGGCTGTTGGGACTTGCGGGTCCGTGTTGTAAGGCTTGAGGGCCTGAAGCTTTTGGCGGCGTTTGCCGAGCCTAGCACACTGCTGGGTAGGCGCAGAGGGAGAGAGGACTACTCAAGACACCCGGTCTTGAGGAACCTCTATAGATCATTGTGTGCTTTCTGTGTTTTGCTCTTTATGTCATAAAGCTATTAACCAGAAACGAAGAAAATTCTAAGGGGGATAATATAAACGGAAAATCCTATTCACCCCCCCCCCCCCACTCTAGGTGATAAAGTAGACACCCCCTTAAACAACAAGTGGTATCAAAGCGAGGTTGTTCAAATAAAGCTTAACAGCTTGAACAGATCTGCCAGCGGGTGTCTAAGCATCATTAGTATGGAGTCAAGAATAGCTAGGTGGTGTAGAGAAAACTTTCCCCTGTGGAAAGTTAGAGCCAGAATATTCATGGAAGCTTTGGATCCCAGGATGTTTCAAGTTACTCAATAAGTGCCATATACTCCCAAGACCACATCCAAGACAATGACAGAGGATGTAATCAGTCTAGACAAGAAAGCCAAAGACATCATAGCTGATGTAGTTGATACTCACACTTTCCATCAAATTACTCACTGCACTATAGCCAAGGAAATGTGGGAGTCACTGACAATCCTCATGGAAGGATCACCAGGAGTAAAAGACACTGTCACAGAAAAGGGGAAGATCAAGACCTTGAGTGATAGTAAGTCAAGCAATACAGATACAGAGGAAGAACATCTCTTTGGACTTACTACCCTATCAGAATCAGAGGAAGAAGTTCAGAATGAAGTCATCCTTGAACAATGTGGAATAAGAGCTCCCCTGTCGAACACTGATTCAGATTCTGAAATGAGTCCCTCAGAAACTTATGAGGATCTTCTAGAAGAGCTCAGAAGGAGCAAAGAAATCTTAAATCTCTAGGACAGAAACTTTGACCTCTCGGAAAAGGCTGAAAGGCTGACTCTAGAGAACGCAGATTTTTGCCAGCTCAAGAGAGACTACAATGCAAACTCAAACATTGACCTGATGTGCAAGTTTGGGAAAACCATGAAGGCGCTGGTAGATAGCAGGGAAGCATGCTACTCTCTCAGCAAAGAGATCATGCTCCTAAAGAGGGATAGAAATCAGGCTGGTTTCCTGAAAACGAGGGCTAATAAAGTTAGAATAATGGAGAACAAATCCTTCATTAAAGGAAATTCAGTAGCAACCTCCTTTAAACCAAAGACCTCTCCTCCACTGGTTGATGGACGGTGCTCCACTCAAAGTAGGGAGCTGGAATGCCTTAAGAAAGGTAGATCAGATAGACCCTGCAGGATTCTGGCTAGCTTGAGGAAGGTAACTCACCCTCCATCTAGAAGGCTGGGCAACCCGATCTTGGGAATCTCAAAAAATGGAGCTCCACAAGTGAACTGGCTGAGTTCAGAATAGAGAAGAGATCAATAAAGAAGAGTGCATCTAGAAGGGAAATTATGAATGGTGACAATCACATCTACCATTAACATAGCTCGCCTTCTTTCTCATTCATTTGTTCACACACAAAGAACCCCAGTACACAAAGTCAGTCAGAAAAGGTGATTCAACAAGTTTGAATGCTGGTACTGTGGCAAAACAGGCCACTTTACAATCAATTGTTGGTACAATCCAACTGCTCCAAAGGTAACGATTGATAAGCCTGCAAAACGCTTTATTCATTACAACTATATATAACCTGGAGTAATTGAATCCAGTATGCCTATTAATGCTAACAAATTCCAAGGACCCAAATTCATTTGGGTTCCTAAGGGATTGTAATCTTGTCTGATAGGTAGCCCAAGTGCCCACCAGAAGCAAATCTGGGCCTTGGACAAGGTGTATGTTCTGACCCTTGGGCAAAATAGCAAATTTGGCACACTAACAATCTTAGTGCAGGTTTGGTACCAAAAGAAAACACCCAAGCAGGGCGTGAGAATGCCTTAGGTAGAGGCGCTAGGAAGAATGGGTATCCTAGACGTAGTTCAATGACAAAATAGTACCGTCGGAACTGCGTCTAGATAACATAAATATTATTAAATTAGATAAATCAGAGCCGCTCGATGCAGCATACATTGATGCCTCGATAAACTCAAAAATGAGTGCGCGCCCCTTCACCTACCGCCCTATAAGTAGAGTCAAGGCCAAGGTTGGAGCTCATTTGCCCTAATACATTCCTCGACAAACCACCTCTTCGTCTTCGATCTGTCGTCCTCCAAAGAACAATGTCAACCGACAAAGGACCGACGAGATTCTGTGGGAGCGGATGGAAGCTCTTATAGAAAAAGCATTAAACAAAATCAGGGAAGAGATGAAGGAGGAAATAAAGTCAATAAAGGAGGACATCACTCAACTGAAAACTCAACATGCGGAGTCCACAAACCTCATCATGAACAGACTCGCCAACCACGAGCAAACTCTAGACGCTCGTCTTATGGAACTAAGAAACTTTAATGATGTCGGGGATCAAGAAACTCTTGAACAGATTTTCGAACTAAAGGAGTCTGTGAAAGAAGTTCTCCAAGACAGGGAAAGAAGAATTGAAGAAGACATCCGGGAAGAGATCAAGGGAAGCATAGCTTCTTGCTCGCATCAAGCGAAGTGGGTAAGTAATCAAGTACAACGAGCGCTTCAAGTTCCCCCCTCCGAATACATACCCACTGAACCATCCTCTAGCTCCGACTCTGAAACCGATTTGGGTGAATCCACAACAACTAGGAAGAGAAGGAGAACATCCAGAGCGGAGTACCGGAAGAAGAGGCTATGTGAGGTTGAGTAGGACCCAGAAGCTGGTAGATGGAGTCATCGTTCAAGAGAGATCATCACAGAATCCTGGATAGCGTTTGGACATGGTCAGAAGGACCATGAAAGAGTGTACTCCTCCATCGAATGGAGTCATCACATAAAAAATCTGGAATAAAGAGCAAGACATAAGATGGCTTTTCCCCATGGTCCCCCTCCTCCTCCAAAGAAGATTCCAAAGCTACTGAACTTCTATAGGCGAAAGATTAAGAAAGAAGCAAAGAATGCCAGCTCCAGGAACGACGCACCGCTCATCAACGACTGAAAGACATTTATTTCCCTTAAGTTTATTTTATGTTAAGAACAATTGGTCTAGTTATATGACTAATCTCATATATGAACAATTCTAATATGAGAACATTTATCTATGAATGCGTATAAGGCATATGCCTGTGATGTTATTGCATCATGGTATCAATTGCTGCTATTGACTGCTGATAACGTGCCCTGCACCTTGTGTGCTTAGCTAGCAAAATATATTACATAGGTATACGCCAGAAATCAAATGCTGGTTATGCAGGTTATGCTAGACATTCAGATACAGATTATGCAGGGTGCAAGGAAGACAGGAAAAATGACAGAAAGGAAGCAGTAAGAAGCAGACCAGTGTGGCAATCTCGACAGCAGAATCAGAGTATATCTCTGCTGGGAGCTGTTGTGTCCAACTGCTATGGATTCAACATCAACTTGAAGACTACAATCTAAAGATGACCAAAACACCCCTATTTTGTGACTCTTCAAGTGCTATCTCAATTGCTAAGAACCCTGTATCTCACAGCAGGACTAAGCATATTGAGATTTGGTATCACTTCATCAGGGAGCATGTGGAAAATGAAGATATCACCCTTGAATTTGTCCCAACTGACAAACAAGTGGCCGATATATTTACAAAGCCCCTAGATGAAGCTAAGTTTAACTTCTTCAAATTCCAATTGGGAATGTTAAACTTAGAGTAACCCTCAACTTTACTATTTACTAATGCACTTCTAGATGAGTGGTTAGAAAATCTCACAGGATCTTGAAGAATCATGCCTGAGCAAGGGGGAGCTTGTGCTACTCCTTGATTAGAAGAGCAGAAGGCAAGAAGTCAAAAAAGGGGAGAAATAGGGCATCAGATGTTCAAGAAGACGACCTCAAAGATAGGGGGAGCCATAAAATAAGATACATCAAATTTAGGGGGAGCTATTATCTTGATGATGTACTCAGAAAGTTCAGCAAAGATAAGTACAAATCTCACATGCTCAAAGTTAAGATTATAATACTTATTGTCCAGTGAAATAGTCTTGAATTGAGATTCCGACTTCTTCAAATAGGGGGAGATTGTTGAGAATCTTGCCCATATGATTCCTGATTTGAAGAAGTCACCAAGTCAAGAAAACTTCACTTTGTATTTGATTACTTCTCTAGCCTATAATCTCAGGAAGTTAAGGAAATGTCGTCGAGAAGAACAGGCAATATCGTCGACAAAGCGTGCTTGTCGTCGTAATGACTAGAAGAGCAGCAGCCGCTGAGAATGCCGATCGTCGAACGCTGAGACGTGGCGAGATCGTCGAACGAAGAATGGCGATCGTCGAACGAAGGATGGAAAGTTCGTCGATCGCAGAATGCTGTTCTTCGAACTCGGACACAGGACATTGTTGTGTGGAACTCATGTCGTTGAGAGAACATGATTACGACGACATGATGCAAGAAAGAAGATCGCGACGACACTGTCAGAGAAAGAAGATCGTCTTATATACAGAATCGCTAGGATATCTTGTATCGTCGAGATACCTCCATCAGTGGCAGAAGGAAGATCGCGACGACAAAGTCAGAGACAGCTTGTCGTCGTAATGATACAGATCTTCAAGACAAAATTCAAATCTTGCGGACGTGATGTCAGCAATTAATGTCGCCGCCTGATTGTCCAATCAGGGCCTGCTATGATGGATGGGCTTCTAACAGTAAAGGAAATTGTATGTGACCATTATACGGCTTGTCCGTCCTATAAAAGGGAACAGTGTTGCCCTAGAAAGAGAGGCTTGCTGTGCAAGAAAAAGAACATGAAAAAGAATCCCGCCGCTCTTCAATAGAATAGTACTTTTCAGCGGAGAAGAAAGAGAATAAGATTCAAGAGTTCTCACAAGAATCAGTCGTCTCCATTGACTGAGAAATCGTCGTTCAACATCAGGCAAAAAGAAGAAGAGAATGAAGAAGATCCAGAGCTAAAACTCAAAATCAAGAAGCATCTTCTTCATCCTCAAGAAGTCGATCTTCATCAAGGCTCTGTTGTCAGATTTCTTCTGGCTAAAGAAACAGTTTATTTTATCACTGTAATTTCCTTGTAAGGCTTGCGGGCCAAATTTTCTAGCTTGAGGGCTGGAGACCTGTGAGGCTTGAGGGCCAGGGCAGTGCACTTGCGGGTGCGTCTTGTCGAGCTTGCGGGCTCGGGGGCTGTAAGGTCTTGAGGGCTTAGGCTGTTGGGACTTGCGGGTCCATGTTGTAGGGCTTGAGGGCCTGAGTGTCGAGCTTGCGGGCTCGGGGGCAGTAGGGGCTTGCGGGCCTAGGCTGTTGGGACTTGCGGGTCCGTGTTGTAAGGCTTGAGGGCCTGAAGCTTTTGGCGGCGTTTTCCGAGCCTAGCACACTGCTGGGTAGGCGCAGAGGGAGAGAGGACTACTCAAGACACCCGGTCTTAAGGAACCTCTATAGATCATTGTGTGCTTTCTGTGTTTTGCTCTTTATTTCATAAAGCTATTAACCAGAAACGAAGAAAATTCTAAGGGGGATAATATAAACGGAAAATCCTATTCACTCCCCCCTCTAGGTGATAAAGTAGACACCCCCTTAAAAAACAACTCTCACCACTTTTCTTTTCTTGATAACTTGGATGGAAGGACTTGTACCCTTTATTTTTGTTCCCTTCACAGCTTCATGTTTATCCGCGATCTACTGCCTCAACTTTCCAGCTGAAGCCACCTTCCCATGTAGTTGAGTTTTGATAACCTCAATAGATGCGGTCTCTCCGGTCTGTCCAGCGGCCTGCCTGAGTGCCTCCTTTGATATGTGGCAGTCAAAGGTTATGGACATACCTAGAAGTTCAAGCACAGGAGGTCTTGATGAAGTGGCCGACAAGTCCACAACATTTGAGACCGGCAAGACCGCATCCCTCGGCAACTCAGCTGGTTGTCCTTCAGAAGCGTTGACGGTCACCTTAGCCATTTCTATCATTATAGCATCTTTAGAAGGTTTGACCCCTAACATATTTTTACAGTTGGTGGTCCCCTTCTCTTTTCCTTTTACCGATGGAGAAGCCATCTTAGTCAGCCTCTGGTCCTGTCCACGCTTGGACAAACTCTTCAAGATGGCCGCCATTCTGAAGTCATCGCGGTCAGAGAATCTGTGATAGCTGATAGCTTGAGCTCGCAGTTCTTTCTAGAAGGTTATGGATTCTGAATCCTTGAAGTCGTATTTATAGATTCTGGCGCATTTATGGCGGTCACGGTCTCAGTGGTCAAAGCGAACATTTTCGAAGTTCCAGCGCAACTTGAAAATGTGTGGGGATCATGTTTGCCCGAAAGTTCGTGACCTCTCACTGTTAGTCAGAAAAGTCAGTTCCAGCGGTCTCAGTATTGGGAGATCACCCATACCGCCCGTCCCCTCTTTAGGAATTCTCCTAAGGAACATGCGAAAAGACTCCAGTTAGACCGCCAGACCGCACGGGCTGATGTTTTTTTCTCCTTTTTGTTATTAACACCCCATATCTCTACCCTGGTTCTCTTGTACCCCGTCAACCCGTAATTTTTGGATCTGCCCATTTGGGCAGCCTCCGTGTCTATTAATAAAGGGGTAGGGGTCCTAAAAAAAGACTTTTGCTTCGAGCCTCCAGCTTACGACCTATGTAAGCGGTCTCAAATTCTGTCACATTTCTATCTCTCACTCCGACCTATTTTAGATCTCCTTCCTGTAGCCTCTTCTTGAGATTAACCGAAGCAGTTTTTATCTCAGCGGTCTCTCCTTTGGAATCCCTTGTCTCAAGTAACCTACACTCCACAGTCTCCCCCATCTCTTTCTAGTGTGAGTTTTGGAGGTACAATTTTTGTATCAATAGTTGTAGTTTAGTATATTTCATTTACTTGTACTCATGGACTATACAATCCATTATGGGCAATACTCCTGGATCTATTTTTGTACTATATGGGCCATCGAGCCCTCTTTATTTATTCATGCACTATCTCTTCCTTTTATATACTTCATGGTACTGCGGACTTGTCTTCCACATTTATTTCTGCTTTTATACACTTGGATGAATGATGTTTGATTATTCTTTTAGCGTCGTGATCAGATTTGGTGGTTGAAGTGTATAACAAGGGAAAGGGTGAGACACCCATCTATATTCTCTTCTATTAGCCTCTTTGATTATGTGGTTTGGTTATAGTGTCTGATAAGACCCACTTCTATTCCTTTTTCGGGAGGGGGTCTTGCAAAGGAATATTAGAGTATACTTTGATTCTTATGGCAGTACCAACAATTGATCGAATATTATGTTGTCGATTCATAGACGAATTGATAGCGGAGGATGGTGGGACAAATAAGACAATTGTTGAATAAATAATAATGTTCAAAATGTTAAAAAAAACTCACATTTTCAAGTTCTTTAAAAAAATTTAAATTACCTTAAATTACTTTAATTTAAATAAATACCCGAGAATAGTACTAGACGTGCTAATCCTCTAGTCCACATTGCATGCACCCAATGTCTGAGCATGCCGATTCATATAACATACACAAACTCTACTCTGACTACATCGCACCATGCGACCATGTCCTTAATGTAAGTAGGATAGATTTTGACGGGCATCCTCAATGCCTTCGAGAATTTATTAACACGATAAAATATCCCAACTATGGCCACACCTCCATTGAGGCCACCACATTACTGAGGCACAGAGACTCCAGCACAGACAATGGACTGGCTAGACAAAATTGAGGAGCTCATAGTGGGCATGGAGTGCCTTATCGACTTGTACATGTTGTTGGCATCTACCTTACCGAAGATGAATGAAAGGATGTTGTGGAGATACACATGCCTAAGAAATTTTGGCGGTCAACCTATGCAAAAATTACATGGTTAGAGTTTGCGGATGTAGTGATAGAGCATTTCATTTCTTATACCAATATTGAGGTGCTATCGGACCAGTTCCTACACTTCAGATAGACGGATCGATCAGACACTATGTATGAGAGAGTTTCTCCAGCTGGCAAAGTATGATGGGTACTTTATGACATCCGAGTAGGAGTTGGCTTAAAAGTTATCCAGAGGAAAGAGGGACACCTTATAGCTATCGATGATCGCATCATGTGGGAATTCATTCACTGAGATAGTAGATGCAGCAAGACCACTAGAGGCCGACCTTGACATCGTATATAGAAGATCCTGCCTTGTCTCAAAGTGAACTACAGAGGCGCAACCACCATGGGATGCTTAAAGGGGTAGGAGAGACCATTTGGGTCACAAAAATGGATCGATCACTACCCCACCCTTAATTCTCCCCTTCCAGCTCTAATACTACTTCCTCCACCTCCAACAAATCCACTAACACAAGGAGATAGGTTTGATAGGTGGTTTTAGGGGATTTGTAACCACTGTCGTCAGTACGGTAACATACAAGCCCATTACCCAACACTTATGAACCTACCACAACAATAACAACAACAACAGTACCATCATCCCCGCCCACTCATGGGACCTGCATTAGGTCATGGTCAAGGTCCTCCTAGCTGGATGTTACTGAGGCTCCTCCCACCACAAGTACTAGCAGATCCAAGGGCATATGCGCTTGATCTAGAGAGAGGTCCCGCATCGTCCAACGTGGTGACAGATACACAGTGTAATTTTGTTGCATTTATTTTATATTGTTGTCATAATTTATTTTGCAACTCTCTCTCCGAGAAGGAATTTTATACAATATGAAACGTTAACATGCAACCAATGTAAACATCATGATGGTGAATGGACACCATTCTAGGACCCTCTTTGACAATGGTGCCTGCCACTCTTTTGCCACTTCAAACCTCATTCTAGAAGTGAGACTTGTGCACCAGTGGGATGGTGAGCCGCTCCTAGTCCGTATACCCAATGACGCAACAATGATTATGATGAAGAGGTGTCGATTCATGGCGCAGGTAGATAATGTTGTATTCCTGGTCGAGGTGGTGATTCAACGACTTACTATGTTTGACCTCATACTGGGCATGGATTTGCTAATGGAATACATGTAGATCAACTACAGGATGAAGGAGATCGTAATGATACAACCAGACCTTCCACCATTTCTCCTCTGAGGTATACTGTTTACACATTATATTTCTATTTTTGTTATTCAGCAGGCCACGGTCGTACGGTAGAGTACAAATGCAAAAGCTATTTATTTGTCACGAGTGGATAGTTACTGGGCAGAGATTGGAGATGTCCAGATGGTATGAGATTACCTCAATTTGTTTCTAGATGTGCTTCTAGGATTTCCACCACCCACACAACATAAATATTGCTATTATGCTATTACCAGGAGATAGACATGTATACCGACCCCCATACTACATGGGACCAATGGAGATGGCATAGTTTAGTATATAGTTGTTGAATCTTGTGGAGTCGTAATTTGTGCACTCTAGTTCTTCTCCTTGGGGAGCTTCAATGCTCTTCGTGAAGAATAAGGATGGGTCTTTGAGACTATGCATCGATTAATGGAAGTTGAACCGTCAGATGGTTCGGAACACGTACCCGATGTCTAGGATTGATGTCCTGTTTGATCAGTTGTGAGGGGCAGCATCTTTTTGAAGATGGATCTATGATCCAAATACTATCAGTTGAGGATATGGGAGGAGGCATTTTAAAAATTGCCTTTAGTTCTAGGTATGGGCACTATGAGTTCAACATCATGCCCTTCGGGCAGACAAATGCACATTTGCGTTCACAACTCTCATGAACTAGGTGTTTGAATTGTACTTGAACAACTTCTTAATAGTCTTCATCGATGATATTTTTGTCTACTCAAAGACCAAGGAGGAGCATCTAGGCTACTTGGAGGACGTTTTGTAGATAGAGAGCACTTGTTGTACGCAAACTTTAGTTAGTGTGTGTTCTTCTTGTCGGAGGTAGCATTTTTTTGGGCATGTGATCAGTATGCATGGGATAACAGTAGACATGGTGAAGGTTGCTGTAGTGAGAGAGTAACTATAACTTAGATCAGACGCCAACATTCAGAGTTTCCTGGGGTTGACCAATTATTATTAGAAGTTTGTCGAGGCTTCTCCCGACCTTGTCACTAACTATATTGACAAAAAAGAGCATGCCATTCTCATAGTCACCAGAGTGCGAGCCAGTCTTTGATGAGCTCAAGACTCAAGTTACTTCAGCATTGTCCTAACTGTTATAGAGGGAACCGGTTTTAGATTTATATTGATGCATCACGCTGAGGATTGAGGTGAGTACTGATGTAGCATAACAAGGTAGTCTCTTTTGACTCTCGACTATTGAAGAAGAATGAGAGGAAGTACCCTAACCATGATATCAAGCTGAGAGAAGTCATCTTTGTCCTGAATACATGGGGACATTATTTATGTGGGGTGAATTGTGAGGTCTTCTTTGATAACAAGAGCTTAAAATACATATACCGGCATAAGGAGATCAATTTGAGAAATCGACGATGGTGGGAGTTCCTACGTGATTACAGGTTTACTATATACTATCATCTGAGGAAGGTGAATGCAGTGTAAAATGTTTTGATCTAAAGAATACCTTATGTGGCATGTTGGATCAACGAAACTTAGTAGAGGATGATTGGATCTTTTGAGAGGCTCGGTATTTAGGTAGTATCTCTCCTGGTCAGGACCAGAGAGACAACCCTTTTGCATTGGATAGAGGCGGTGCCAGAGAACACATGGACATCGTTAGAGTCATACTTCAGAGATCAAATTCGGTCATCTTTACCATTATATCGACTTCTATCAAAGATCATATTGTCCCTTTCAAAAGGAACTAGGAGGATTTCATGTTATATGCCATGCTACTCTACTCCAGGTCTAGATTATGCATTCTAGATGGTGACGAGTTGATGTAGGAGATCCTTTAGGAGGCTCATGATACAAAGTATTCCATTCACCTGGATATTACTAAGATGTATGTAGACTTCCGGTGTACATTTTGGTGGTCCAGGATGAAGCATGATATTATTTCATACGTCTCCAACTTTAGGACCTATCCATTGATGAAGGATAGGTGTAGGAGACTTCCAAGACTATTACAACCATTTCTGATTCCTAAGTGGACGTTCGAGGATATATCTATGGATTTCATGCACAAATTGCCATGCCGAGGAATGACTCCATCTAGGTGATAGTTCACCACCTGAGAAAGGTGGCCCAGTTCATTTTGAACCAATAGACCGATGGTGTCGAGGTAATAGTATGGCTCTATGTTGAGCAGATGGTCTGATTTTATGGCGTTCCGAAGAACATTGTGTTATACATAGATAGTCATTTCATGTCGAGTGATCGATGAAGAGTGCAATACAATATATGATCCATACTTACTTTCAGTACTATGTTTCATCCGTAGACTGATGGGCAAACAAAGCATACATACCACACTATGGAGGACCTCCTCAAGATGTGTATGGTGGATTATGGGGGACCTTGGAAGAGAATGCTCCCTTTGATTGAGTTCTCCTACAACAACAACAACAACAATTAGTTTAGTATCAAGATGGCTCCCTTTGAGGGTCTTTACGGTAGGCGATGTCGTACTACGCTGTCATGGGTAGAGGATGATGACTATTATGCATTGTGATACAATTACATCGACGAGGCGATAGATTCTATGAGTATGATATGGGAGAACATGGTGGATGCACATAGAAGGCATGCAAAGTACTATGACCCTAGGCACTGGTCAGTGGAGTTTGTAGTGGGGGATAATGTATTTTAGAAGATCTGACCCATGCATGGATCTTCGTGAGTCCGTGGACATCGACAGCTAAACCCTCGATACATGGATCTATACACTATTCTGAAGAGGATAGAACCAACGACCTGCGATCTAGAGTTTCCTATTGAGCTGAGTAGACAACATGATGTGTTTCATACTTCTCCTCTACATAAGTCCCAGATAAACCCAAAGTAGAGAGTTTAACTGTTGATTTACCTATTCCGACATATAGATCTATATTGATAAATCTAGTTGCATTGTCGACACCTTAGTTATATGACTATGGAGAAAGGATGTTACCATGCTTAAGATTTAGTAGATGAACTATGGATGAGAGGAGCATTCTTGGGAGATAGAGAATTTGATGTAGAATAAGTATCTGAGACTATTTCCTTCAGTTATCTTCCACTCTCACTGTTAAAACCGTAGTTTATCTATATTTTGGGGGATGGAAATCCTTTTAGTTTTATTGGATTGTTACATCCGACTTTTCAATTGAACCATCTAGGAGTCTAGCTGGTTCAATTAACTCGCGTGAGAGGCTTAGTAGAGTCTGAGTGACTCATTACTCGACTATGAGCTAAACTTATCCATTCGTCACAAGCTATGAAATGACTGCATATTTGATCATAATTGGTTTTATTAGACTCATAAATTCAATACGTGTTCATTGGAGTCGATCAATGATAGTACAATATTTCCCTATATTTTAATATAATATTTATGTATTAAATAATTATTTTTTATATATTTTATATTAATGATAGTCTAATTTCTTCCCTTTTGAATTTTCAGGTAATTTGGGCAGCTGATATCAATTTGAATCTCATGGCTAAGTTCTGGAGTCTTTTTGGAGCATTTTGGAAAAAGTTTAATATTACACACCCTAGGTCATGCCCGTGTAATTAGGAGTGTACTTCTTCATACCCTTGGATCGACCCATCATGCCATGACCATGCCAGTGCCATTTTTAAGATTACACACCCTTAGGTCACGATGTGACCTTAGGCCGTGTAACCATGTCACGCCCCCAACCTTTCCTTCCCGTGATCCAGCATCCAACTCAGTTTAAACATGACCCAAGCCACGCCTGTGACCCATGGGCGTGACTTCAAAGATTAATGCAAAACGACAACATTTGATTACCAGATCATGGCAGTTTCCTCTGATGTAGTACACACTCTAGGTCACACTAGTGAACCGAGGCTGTAGCACATGATTATGACAAAAAATGATGCCATTCTACTCCTACGTTTCACGTGTTTTTAATTGGTGGTTTTTCACCAAGTCACGCCCCCATGCCAGGGAGTGTTCTTGGGGAGTGTACTTGGAAAAATTTAGCTATAAAAGCCAGCAAAACCCAGATGTTTGGAGTTCAATTGAGAGGTTGTCATAGGCTATAGTTTACTTGTTTTGATGTATTAGCTACTTTTTCCTTCCATTTCAAAGTTGTAAGCTTTCCTTTTCGTTTGCAATTTCAATTCAAGTTTAGTCATTTTTATTTTCTACCTCCCTTCAATCGTGTCTCTCTCTACCTCTACTTGTATTCCCTCCATCATGAGGAGTAGCTAAACTTCATTTAACACTAAACTTTGGAATAAAATAAAATATATTTTGATTAGTCTAAATTAGCAAGCTCTCTTCATAATTAACTTTGATTTATCTTTAATTTAGTTTCTTTTGATTTAACATGTCTGGAATATGATTTTTAATCCATGATTCGTATTCTAGATGACCTAGAGATCCGTGCATACAAGAAGATAACTCAAAGATAAAAAAGAGTTGATTGCACTCCTCGAGAGAGGACAACATAAATATTTTGGATTGTAGTCAAATCCAATAGTGGGGTTCACTTCTTTAAGCAAGTTTAGGAGCTTTGACTGATCGAGAGATCTTAATCGATTAACCTAAGGTTAGTTGGTAGTATTCCTCTAGTGAGGTGCTATCATGTTCTGAGAACCTCCAAGGTCAAAGTATATTTATTAGAAGCTTGTAAATTTATCTTTTATAAATTTCTATTTTATTCCAAGGGATTCTAGATCAAGTGCTAATTCCCTTAATCATCAAATTTTGTTAGTCAACTTGCTTATTTACTCTTTCTTTTTCCAAAACAAACTCAACTTTCGATCGATAAAATAATAACTTTTCTTTGTGAGTAAAAACACTCAATAACCCGGAAAGAATACAACACTTGATCTAAATATCCTATACTATAAAATGATAGGTACTCTGGCCTAATCAGATTATTTTTGAATCGCACCTAAAGTATAATCATTAATTGCAGTCTATTCTGATGAGTATTGGAGAATTTGACTTGCCAACACAGCTTTATGTAATGTTTTTACCCCAAAAGAGGAAATTGATTATATCACCTTAGAATCGACCTTCATTGATTTCGTTAGGTTCGTAAAGTCAGTACAAGTTCAAAGAAGTTGGCCACTTTCAATTATGATGAGTTTAAGAGAAATTATCATGCAGACGCGAGTTTTAAGTTACATAATTATCCAAAAAGGTGAAATTGAGTAAACAAGCTCAGAATTGATCTCAATCATTTTGTTAGACTCATAACAACAGTATAAGTCCAACGGAGTCGTTTGCGTATCACTCCAATATTGTTAGGAGAGTTTTTGACGTCAAGTAAAATTTGCCATAAATGCTCCAGAAGCGAACGATGAGCAAAATGAACTCGAAATTGACCTAGGATCATTTTAGTGGTTGTGTATCAACGAGATGGTCGTAACAAGCTCATCCCAGACATATTCTGAGTCGTGTATAGAAATTTTTGGATGTTTCAAAGCAAAGGAAGATGAGCCTACTAAAATTCCTAACCTAATATTTATTATTATAAATATAAGTTAAAACTTAAGGTTTATATTACTTACCACATCTGCTAACAGCTGGGAATAGTGACCACAATGTTCCTGATTTGAAGAAGCCCTCAAAATATAGATGAACACATCTGTATTTGATGCATGTGCTTTCTTGTCAAAGTGATTTCAGGTTCTTGACAGTGCAAGTCTAATATAAGGCTAGACTTTGTGTCATCAGACATAGTTTTGCCAATGTAATCTCTCATTGTGCAAAACACCATGTCGATCTATGATCTAGACTATATTAGACTTGACACTAACTCTTAATAATCAAGAACAAAAATCTATCAAGTGAGCTGAAGCAAAGGGTTTGTATTGAGAAGATCAGAATTTGCTTAAGGAAAATATCGTCTTGGTAAGCTTCAATATCGTAGAGTGAAGGTCTCGATATCGTCTTAAAGACTCTAAGCTCCAAGACGATATCATCTTGTAAACTCACAACATTTCCTTTATCGTCTTGTCGAAGAAGAAGTAGAATATCCAAATATTGTCTTGGTGAAATACTTTTCAAGACGATATCGTCTTGACAAGGTTCATATACCTTCTCATCGTCTTAGAAGTGTGCTACATATAGTCTTAAGGATTTATATGAAGGAAGAAATTGACTAAGTAAACTATCGTCTTGGTCACTCGAAATGTCGTCGAGGAACCAAGACGACATTTCATGAATACCAAGATGATTTGGTTACAAGAACTTAAATATCATGTTAAAGAGTATGAAGATATATCAAGTCAAATTGTGTTGAAGATTCAAATATAAGATTGAAGAAACAAAATATCGTCTTGAAGAAAGAACAAGTGGATTCATGGAGAAGATTCAATTAGAAGAGTAAAGAAACAAAATATTGTCTTGAACAAAGATCAAGTCAATTCATGTAGAAGAATCGATTAGAAGGCAGAAGGAATGAAATATCGTCTTGAAATGATTCGTGCAAACAAATCATCTAGAAGAATAAAGCTTGAAATATCATCTTGTAGACTATCAGTCACCAAGACGATTAATATAGACGATTCGACCAGAATAATACACTATGACAGATCGTCTTAAGGATTATAAAGGCATCTAGACGAATCATGCATATGAACTGAAGTAAAGCTTTACAGTGCAAAATCATCCAGAAGAATTAAAATTGACTAGACATCTAGTCGATTGGCTGAAAGATGTGAATTCAAATTAAAGCGTGATTTTGGCATCATGTCAATTATTGTCGCCACAAATTGAGCAATGAATCACACTTGTTAAAGAAAGAGATCTCTGACATAATGTCAGTACTAGAATCGACCGTTAGACATTCTTGTCTTATAAAAAGGAATGCGATACTGATGTAAACCTTAATCGACAAATAAAAAGGAAACGCTTTACCGCCACTAAAAGCTCTTCTCCATTAAAAAGCTTAAGGAAGGAGAAGACAAACAGAAAAAAATCTTTAATCTTCTCCAAGAAGAAAGGTCGATCACAGTTGTAGATTTTGATCAAGGATCATTCAGCTAAAAGAAGAATCTTCATATGCGCGGAAAAAATTTCACTACATCATCTACAACATATGCAGGAAGATTCTAGTCGAAGCAAATCTTCATCAAGGCTTCAAGAAGACTCAAAAGCATTCAAACTTATTCATTTTCAGTCTATAGAAATGTTTGTAATAAGACTAATTAAACTATAAGTGTTGGAACATGGTCTTCCGCATCTCCTAGGTTTGAGAATAACAAATCCTATGTGTATTTGATCTTGTGTGCTTAAGTGTCCTGGAAACAAGTCCATATGACTCAAGGATAACATAAGAAGGTTACCCCCAGATTTGAACCCAGAATTCCAACATGCCCACTAGCGTCGGTGGTAGCACCTAGCGCAGGCGATAGCTATGATTAGCACAATTCCGGAAGCATCATCAGAAGGCGCTAGCGCTAGGTGGTAGCTGATAGCGAAGGCGATAGAGGATAGCGCATGCGATAGCACGATGCATAAGAGGAAGGCGACTGGCTTGCATAAAATGAAAGATTCTCACGCGAAGAATATTTTCTAAACCGGGATAGCGCTAACGGTAGTGATAACACATGCGCTAGTTCCAAGGCTATAAAAGGACCCCTTGGATCCATCTTCTTCATCCTCTTCTACTCCTAAATTCCAGAGCTTCAAGCCACATCATATAGAGGATGGTTCAGAGAGATACTCCCACAAATCAGTGATGGCTTAAGGAGATCATTGGAGAAGATTTCAACACGCTTCATCACCATGATGAAAGACCGCATCGACTACGATCCTACTATGCGGGTCTTCGTCTACTTCTCCAAGAGATCCATATAGGGAGTTTTATATTGTTGTTATTTATTTCACATCTTTTCTTGTAATCATTTAGTGAATTCGCCTCGTGTTGGCGACTTGGTCTGGGTAGGACTTAGGGCTGAAATTCGCCTTGTATTGGAGACTAGATCTAGGTTAGGTCTAGGGGGTGCTCGAGGCCATATTTGGGGAAGGATTGCCTAGAGCGGCTTGAGGCCGTATCCGGGGAAGGATAGGATAAATACATCGCTTCGTGGGGATACGAGTCGAGATAGAAAAAAAGGATTTATTATTCTCTTTCGATTTCTAGCGTCATAGAAATTTAGTTTTGTAATAAATTTAATTAATAGTAATCAAGTCTCTCTTTGGGTAATAAAATTGATTTGTTTTTCATTTCTCTAAATTGATAATTATTTTCTCTTTTATTATAAATAAATTTAGATCTTCATTTTAAATCTCTATTTCAATCTCTTAGTTTTTCAAGTATATCAAAATATAACATAAGTTTTTAAAACCCCTATTCACCCCTCTAAGGGCGCCTACAGATCCAACATGTGGTATTAGAGCTGGGTTATTCCAAATCGGTCTAACAACCGAGAAAAATGGCGTCTCATGATCTCGCTTCTATTAGTGGGGTAAATTTTTATGAAGAAGAAAAATCTCTTAAACCACCTTTATTCGAAGGGAGAAATTATAAAGGGTGGAAATTTTTAATGGAAAAGTTTATTTAAATTTATATATCAATGCATGGGATATAGCAATAGTTAGACCAGTGAATGAATTAAATAAGCAGGAACGTCATCTAAATGCAAAAGCCTTAAATTGTATTTTCTGTGCTCTATCTCAAGAAATTTTCAAATCGATATATTGTTTTTCTAGTGCATACAAAGTGTGGAAATTTCTTGAAAAAATGTATGAATCTCCATCTACAGGTATAGAACAAACGCAAGAAGTGGAGAACATATAATATTGCACAAATGGTCAAGAAAGCTCCTCTCATGATGGATCAATGGAGTGCACATCAAGTGGAAAAGAAGAAATCGTATCTTTGGAAGAGGAATGCCAAATAGATGAAGATAAAAATCTATGCTCAAATCTCACAGCATCCAAAAGCACTGTAAGGAAATCTAATCCTCTTATTGTTTGCAATTCTATTTCTACTTTACAATTGCTACAAATTACAAAGCGCAAAATTAAGAAATTAAAAAATGCGAATTGTAAATTGCGCTTAGAAAATAAAGATTTAAAAGCAAAAGATAAAGTAGAATCAAATTCTGATTTATCTAGCTTTACCCATGTCTCTTCAATTGAAAATACAAATCCTTGTTTTGATTGTAATTGTGCGAATAAGAAAAATAAGACCGGAAAAATGGAGAATAACAATTTTTATTTCCAAAAACCTTGATTATTACAAAGGTATAACCTCCTTTATATTGAATGGAGGAGAGGGGAGAGATTACAAATAAACAATATTGGACTAAAAACTATACAAGACAAAATACAGAACTGGACAGTCAGACATAGGAAGACCGCCGAGACCGCTCGATCTGAGATAACAGATCTCGCTCCTAAACCCTCCAGAGAACAAGCGGTCTGTAAAGGACAGACCGCAGGAAGCAGGGCAAGACCGCCTGTCTTCATCTTCAACCCGCCAAGATTTAGAGAGCGCGCGGTCAGAAACGAGCAGACCGCCAGAGAGAAAAGGAACCTAGACTGCCCGGTCACCAACCAAACCGCCCAGTCTCAACACTTCAACAAGGCCGCCCGGTCTCCAGACAGACCGCCCGGTCATAACACTTCAACACTCCCCCTCAAGCTGGAGCATATATGTCAATCATGCCCGGCTTGTCGCAAATGTTCAAAAAAGAAGTAGACACGGGCTTGGTAAAAATATCTGCTAGTTCATTGTCCAAAGTGACGAAGGGAGTACAGATTTGTTTCTTCAATACCTCTTCTCTGATAAAATGGCAATCGACTTCAATGTGTTTTGTCCTCTCGTGGAATACCGGATTCTTAGATATATATATGGCAGCTTTTTGTCACAGAACATCGGCAGAGGATGGTTATAGACTTCTCCTAAGTCCAGCATGAGAGTTCTTAACCATTTAAGTTCACAAGTTGTCGACGCCATACTTCGATACTCAGCTTTAGCACTAGACCTTGAGACAACAGATTGTTTCTGGCTTTTCCAGCTTACAAGATTTCCCACAACAAAGGTGCAAAATCCAGAAGTAGATTTGCGATCATCTTTATCATCTGCATAACTAGAATCTGAGTAGGCCTCAATCTTTAGATGATTGTTGTTCTAAAAAAGTAATCCCTTTCCTGGAGCCCCTTTAACATATTCTAATATCCTTAGAGCAGATTGTAGATGACATTCCTTAGGAGATTGCATGAACTGGCTGACCTTTCCTACAACATATGAGATGTCTGGTCTGGTTACTGTAAGATAGATAAGTTTTCCTACTAGACGTCTGTACCGAGTAACATCTGTCAGAGGTGGTGAATCATCTTGCCATGTTTTGTCTTCACCAACGGCCATGGGACATCGAGCCGGTTTAGCCCCAGTCAAACCAGTTTCTTGCAGAAGGTCAAGAGCATACTTGCGTTGTGAGAGAACCACTGAGTTGTGTTTCCATAAAATCTCTATTCCCAAAAAATACTTTGGAGTGCCCATGTCTTTGGTAACAAAGTGTTGACCGAGATGTTTCTTGGTTAACACAATTACAGTTTGATCGTCACCTGTGAGAAGAATGTCATCAACATAAACGACAAGAACAACCAGACCCTGGGAAGTTTTGCGAATGAATAGAGAATGATCTGCAGAACTTCTTGTAAAGCCAATGATTTCGACAATGCTACTGAATTTTTCAAACCACGTCCGAGGACTTTGTTTAAGACCATAGATAGCTTTCCGCAACTTGCATACACGTGTCTCCCCCTGAGCAACATACCCTAGAGGTTGCTCCATATACACATCTTCTTGAAGATCGCCATAGAGGAAAGCATTTTTGACGTCGAGTTGAGACATAGACCAACCCCTGTTGACGGCTACCGAGAAGAGGACCCGGATAGTACTGATGCGAGCGACATGAGAGAATATGTCAAAAAATCTACACCATAGGTCTGAGTGAAGCCTTTGGCGACAAGGCGAGCCTTATAGCGATCCACACTACCATCAGGGTGGAACTTCATAACAAAGATCCAGCGGCAGCCACGACATCCATTCCTAGAGGAACCGGAACAAGGATCCAAGTACCTCTCTCAGTGAGGGTTGCCATTTCTTCATCCATAACAGCCTTCCATTGAGGAATGGTAAGAGCTTCTTGGTAAGAGCATGGAGTGGCAGTGGCAGAGAGAGACACGGCAAAATTCCTGCAAGAGGGCTTAAGAAGAGCATAGGAAACCACATCATTTATCGAATATTGCGTACATGTCCGAACTCCTTTGCGAAGGGCAATAGGAACATCCAAATCGGCTTGTTCATTAACATCTAGTGCATCCATTGCAGGGAGTGCTGGCCCGAGAGCTGGGAGAGGCTGCCTCAGAGGGGAAGGAGGATATTCGAGGGGAAGAGATGGGGTCGGGGGTGGTGGCGGTGGTAACAGGTTATTGTCAGTGGGGATAGCTGGTATGGGGAGAATAGGAGGAAGATCAAACAGAGCAATAGATGAGACTTTGGAGAAATAGGATACGTGTTCAAAGAACGTAACATCAGCAGAAACCACTTGTTTGCGAAGAATGGGGTCAAAACAGCAATAACCCTTTTGAGAAGTAGAGTAGCCCAGAAAGACACACTTTGTGGCACGCGGAGAAAGCTTGTTGAGAGAAGCAGATGGAGAATGAACAAATGCCGTACAACCAAAAATATGGGGTGGAAGAGGTAAAGCTTCCTTGCCCGGATATAGGATAGAGAACGGTGTTAGACCATGAAGAACAGAAGACGGGATACGATTGATGAGGTGACAAGAAATGACAACGGCATATCCCCAATATGAGTGAGGAACATTCATTTGAGATAGAAGAGTTCGAGCTACATCAAGAAGGTGACGGTTCTTGCGTTCAGCCACGCCGTTCTGCTGAGAAGTATAGACACAACTTGTTTGATGAATAATACCATTTTGCATACAAAAGACAGAGAATTACTAATATATTCTTTTGCATTATCAGAACGAAGAATTTTGATAGAGACCCCAAACTGGGTTTTGATTATTTCATAAAAAGTAGTTCATACAGAGAATAATTCAGAGCGATCGTTTACAAGATACACCCAAGTACATCTAGAGAAATCATCAATAAAGGTTACAAAATAAGAGCTACCCCTCCCAACAGTGGGAGTAGGGGAAGGACCCCAGATGTCGGAGTGAACAAGATCAAAAAGACTGGAAGATCCACGTCCTTGTTTAACTGGGAAATACGAGCAATGATGCTTGCCAATCTGACATGCTTCACAGTTGAGGGGAGGAGCATTCTTAGGTAGATGAGATAGAATTTGACGAAGAAGCCGTTCAGGAGGATGACCAAGACGAAGATGCCATTGCAGAAGATTGTTGGAAGACGAAGAGAAATAGAGAGAGTTGATACATTGTCCAAGAAGTAGAGGCTGCCGCTCTCAGTCCCAGTAGCAATCGTCCGCTTGGAGCAAGGATCCTAAAAAGAACAAGTAGTAGGGGTGAATTTTACAGAACACTATAGCTGCTTGCAGAGAGAAGTAACAGATAGTAAGTTGCACGGGAATTTGGGCACATATAGAGTATCTTCCAGGCGAAGAGACGGAGTGACCTGGATGATACTCGTACCATTTATCAGAGAAGGAGAGCCATCCATAATGAACACTGGGGGCAACCGATCATGTTTCTCCAAGAGAGAGAAACATTGAGGATTACCAGTCATATGATTTGTAGCACCTGAATCAATCAGCCATTTACCTTGGTGACTACATGGACACTACCCGAGGAAGTGACCACCGAGGCTGATTGCTTGGAGGTAGAGGCGGAAGAGTCAACGGTAGGGTGAAGATGGGGATGCTTGAGCCAACATAGAGAAATGGAGTGGCCTGTCCTCCCACAGTGAGAGCAAAGATACTTGGAAGGTGCACGGCATTCAGGATGGTTGTTCCGAACTCTAGTGTTACCCTTCTGAGTATGATGAGCATAGTTGTTAGGTAGAGGCGGTGAGACCAACAGAGGTCGTTGGAGAAGAGTGGTAACATCCGCAATACGGGCAGCAGTAGCATCCAAAGTGGGAGATTCAGCCTCTCCAAGAATCTGTTGACGGATCATGTCATATGATTCTGGGAGGCGCAGAAGATAACACATGACCAGAAGTTCCTGGAAGTGTTTGTGTTGGTCGTCCAGATCAACAGAGAAGGGTCTATTCTGAAGAATTTCAGCCCCAAGGGCCTGAACTTATTGGTAAGCAGCAGCATGAGTCATGGATGGACGAGCAAACAAGTCCGCATATAGGGTATATATGCGAGATGTTTGAGCTCCCTTTGAGTAAAGGGCTGAAAGGTGAAGCCAAGCAGCTTTTACAGTTTCATCATGCCTGATGACAGGGAGGCACTCATCTGAGAGACTGTTAGCAAGCCAGGTGCGAATGAGGGCATCGCTCGTATCCAAATCATCAAAGGTAGCATAGGTGCGAGGTTGAGGGTCATCGGTAAGATGATGACGCTTGCGTTGCGAGCGGAGAAGGAAGGTGAAAGAGACACTCCAGTCGGGATAGTTGGGACCAGTAAGTTTGGATACGGTGCCAAGGTTGCCCGAAGGAATGGGAGGAGAGTGGTGGGTAACAACAGAAGGAGTGGTGGTAGTGGAGGTAGAGTCATCAGAAACTTCCATAACAAAGGGTGACCGCGCGAACTCAGGAGGGAGATCGTTCCAAAGAAGAGACCGCACGAACAAAGAAGAGGTCGCGCCAAAGAAGAGACCGCGCAAGCAGAGAAGAGGTCACGCCAAAGAAGATACCGCGCGAACAGAGAAGAGGTCGCGCAAAGGAGGAGACCGCACGAACAAAGAATAGGTCGCGCCAAAGAAGACCACGTGGATAGAGAAGAGATTCACGAGCGAGTAATCACAACGAAAGATCATTATGGCTCTGATACCATGTGCGAACAAGAAAAATAAGACCGAAAAAATGGAGAATAACAATTTTTATTTCCAAAAACCTTGATTATTATGAAGGTATAACCTCCTTTATATAGAATGGAGGAGAGGGGAGAGATTACAAATAAAAAATGTGGGACTAAAAACTATACAAGACAAAATACAGAACTGGGCGGTCAGACATAGGAAGACCGCCGAGACCGCTCAATCTGAGATAATAGATCTCGCTCCTGAACCCTCCAGAGAACAAGCGGTCTGTAAAGGACAGACCGCAGGAAGCAGGGCAAGACCGCATGTCTTCATCTTCAGCCCGCCAAGACTTAGAGAGCGCGCGGTCAGAAACGAGCAGAGCGCCAGAGAGAAAAGGAACCCAGACTGCCCGGTCACCAACCAGACCACCCAGTCTCAACACTTCAACAAGGCCGCCCGATCTCCAGGCAGACCGCCCGGTCATAACACTTCAACAGTAATGATATTACAGAAAAATTTAAGGAACTTGAAAAAGAACTTATTTTTGTAAAAGAACATAATGAAAAATTATCTTTAGAAAAGTCATCTTTGAAAAGTGATTGTGCTACGTGCCAAAATTATAAAATTAAAATCAAAGAGATGGACGAAACATTTGAGGAATTTAGAAATGACTATCAAAATCACATCGACTCTATTGTTTCCACTGTTAAAAATAGCAGAAGTGCCTATAATAAAGCTAGCCATAATCTGATGATCAAAAATGATGAATTAAAATCAAAAATCAACTTGCTTATGAAAATTATAAATACAAATTCACAATATCAAGCTATATCTAAGAACAAGTTGAATATGAATATCTTAACCAAGCCTAATAATGGGAGTAAGAAACACAAAGTTTTTGAAATTCAAAATCACCATTATTTACAAAATCATGTTTCTCCAAACTTAAAATTAAAATTACACAAAATTCCTATAAACGATACTTTCAATTATAATCTTCAAAATAAAAATAATCACAATCGAAATTTGATACATAAGAATAACATTAATCCAGTGTTTGAATGGAGGCCCAAAATCAAAAATGAAACATCAATTTCACAACAAAGGACCCATTCATCACTATCTACCCACAAACCAACAGGTTATATTTGGGTACGCAAAGGAACCACCACACTTGGTCCCCTTTGGATACCTAAAATTCTTATTCATTAAGATATCATCAAATGCATGAAGTAGAACTATTTCAAAAAGAAATATACAAATTTCTACTTCGTGATATGCGTTAATATCTCGTTTTTTCTTTTTTCTTATTAAAGCTATCTTGTCATGGTCATCATATATATTATTGGAAATAAGATTTTATGTTTTAACAATATAAATCAAACTATCATAATTTCAAAGTCATATTTTTACTCTTGATGACCTACCTATCGTTCTTAAATTCATTGCCCATATATATCACATATCATCCACATAAATTGAACTCAAAATTTGTTATGAAATCTCAAATCATAAGAAATCCACCAAAATATGATTGGATACCAAAATGCTTAAACATTTCCACTTTATATAATTTTAAATTTTTACATAAGGATGTAAGACAAAATTACTAAAAATTACTGAATGAGTTTATAAGAACCAGATAAATAGATCCACTAATCCAAAAGCATTATAACTAAAGATAACAGATAGCGTCGACGCTAGCAGGTAGAGCTAGGCGGAAGTGAAGCATGTTTTAAATTCGGTTCTCAAATCCTATATTATTACAAAACTCAAAATTCAGTATCCCCCAGGACATCACTCATCCTCTACTCAGTCTCATCTATCTCATCCACACTAGGACTTGGGGATCATCGCCTGCGACTCCTTTGAATCGAATGATGTGGTGGATCTTGTGTTGGGCTATCCCACTCCCTACACTCCGGTGTCAATGGATTCAACTTTATGACCTTAATTATAAACTTCACCATCTTCTTAATACCAGAAACATCTTTTTCCACTCGTGTCATATGCTCTCCCATATCTTCTCAAAAACATTCAAATGAATCATCTCAAGCCCCTCGAGATGACGCTCCTCGTTGGAGTGGTGGTCGAGTGGATGTAGATGGCTTATCCGAGAGTGATATCGCTCGAAGGTGTGTGGTGCTGTAGATAGAAAGAAAGCAATCCGTCAGATAAAAACCAATCTTAATAGAAGGGTACATCGTTAGAATGACCCTTTGTATGATGCCACCAAGGGGCAAGTACTTGTATCACTGGCGGGAAGGATGCTGCAACTTATATGAGTAATGAATCAATGAAAGTAACAGGTCAGCCACATCAAATATCTCCTCCTCCAAAATGAAATAGGAGACATAGCTGAGCTGTGTTGTAACCTTCGTTTTATCACCTAATTTTAGTAGAATAGTATGGCGTAATACGCCCTGAACTACAAGGGCATATATTGTAAGTGTCGACACATACGAGATTGGACTCATGCATGCCCTATTATGTAGTACCAAATTCACCTGAGTCCAATCTCAATCAACCCTGAACTTCTCAACTATCTCCAACCTATTGGGATGCTCTGTCAATCCGAACACCGCCCTCAAGTTTTCATGTATGATAGAAACCATGCGCCCCTGCACTTGGGACTGCACTCCCATCCAGATCAGTCTGCGATGGGTCTTCCAAATGTCTATAAAACTCTCGAATGAACTCTGAGGAAAATGCCTTTTGAATGAAAAACATTTGATACTTCTGACATTGCAAACAATTGCATTATACGATGGTGTCGAGGCAGGGAAAATTCCCAAAAATAGGGGACACCCACCGCTGCAGCCTCCACTGCCAGTTCTGCACTTTTTTTCCATTTAGATCCAGGAGCCATCTACCACAATATTATAAGAAAAAAATAAAATTATACAAAAATCACTAGCGCCAGGCGCTAACACTAGCGCCTACAGTACCGCTGGCGCTAGCCCTCTAATCTAAAACACTAGATCTACCTACTATGAAATGTTACCAAATCCTAACCTACTCAAACACTTACATCCATCATCAAAATCAAAAGTTTTCTAAAATAAATTCATAAATCTTCATCACAAACATCAAAGTTAATTTTTTTGAACAAAAATCATAAAAATGATGAAGATTTGTCCTTGTTCCTCTCTTTAAAAATAAAAAGATCAAACATTTCAGATCTATCATCTAAACCACTTGATAACTTCAAAAATCTTCATCTCTAACATCAAAATCAAAGTTTAAAACAAAAACCATAAGAAATGATGAAGATTTCCCTTAGATCTATCCGTGGGCTGTGCTACCTGATAGGGTTTTTCGGGAGAGCTTGAGTTAGACTGGCCAAAACGACAAGGAAAAGGGGGATTTAACTAAAGCAGACTAGCGACGGCGCTAGCACTAGCGCGGGTGCTATCAAATTATGTTAAATATTTATATTTTTAAAATATCATTAAATCACTACAAATATATTATTTTATATGTACTACATAATTTTGCATTTCTGCCTTTAAATGATTTTTTGAAAAATCAAAATACAAAAATACAAAAGCCAAATTACAAAAAATAAAATTTTCACTTCCTTTCTTTGTTTATGTGTCTGATTTCTATTTCTATATGCAAAAATAAAATACACAAATATAAAACATAAAAATTATCAAAAATATCTTTTGAACTTAACTTTTCTATTTAGATGTATCTTGCGAAAGAGAAATTTGGGCTATCATCCCATCACATCTTCTAGTACCGGGCGAACACCTCACATGGTAGACCTCGGGAAGTCCAAGATCAATTATAAGAATTCAAACTGTACAACAAAATTTTTAAATATAAAAAACTGTATGAATTTTATTGTTCATATCAAGCATAGTCTAATCTATCATTTAGTCCTTCTTCAATGTTAAAATTTATCTTTTCAAACTACCTTGAACAATGTTTTTATCATGCTTTGATATATCTAATCACACGTGCATCAAATTGTTTTGTAAAAGTTATGTAGACCTAAGCATAGCATGCCTCTAAGTATGAGTAAATTTTTTATGGTTGATAATGATACTCATTCACTTACTTATTTTGGCAAAGTTTACTTGTGCTTTTAATCTAAGAATGCTTGCTTGTGTATTGTAATTGTACAATGAATTAAATTTGCACAAGTATCTTACCTGCACTACTTTTATTTGCACTCTTAAAATTAAGAAAAGTGGTTGTGCTTTCAAAATTTCATTGGTTTGCAAAACAAGTGTATTCAGAGAACTTTGTACAAAAAAATGAATGAAATAAAATGACAAAGATAACTCCACCAAGCACTACTTGAACCTCCTAATAAGTCTTAATGAGCATTGTGAGGTTGAACACCTTATAAAAATTGTAAAGTGTCTTGTGCAAACCATAAATTTTTTCTTTACACCACTTGTTCTTTTCTTTGTGCGTTGCAGAGCGTGGAAGTAAAATTATTTGTGTTTTATTGTGCACTTTACTCTACATTTGTCTTGTATTTTTGATTAAATAATTTGTTTACTCTCTTCAAAATACACTTATGTGCACATCATTATCTTCCACAACACTTCTTCTCATGAGTATTGGATCCTAATGCTAAAATTATATACTCTCTTTATATATAAAATGCACTATGTTAACCTAGCATGCTCTCTACGATGTTTGGTATGTTTTGAATTTATGAATTATAAATAACATTGTGGTAGTTTCTTTTTGATATGCTTCTTTCATGCTTGGTTACTTTCTGGTAATCTTTAAAGATTCTAAGAGAAAAAGAATCTACAAAAACATCTTATCATTTTGAACTTTCACTTATAATTCTTCTTATGAATCGTCCTGTTTACAAAAAGATGTTTCTTGTATTTCAATAAGTCTTCCGCAACATTACCATATAACTTTTACCTTGCATTTTTTTATGCTTATCTCAAGTCATAAAACTCAGAAATCCTTTTCTTCAACAAAGTGGTAGACTTGCTTGGTAAATGTTATATTGTTCTCTTTATGCAAAAAAACTCTGATCTATTTCTATGAAAATATTTATGCTAAAATCTATGATCTATTTCTATAAAAAAAAATTATGCTTTGAACTCCTTATCATTTCATTTCCTCTAAAAAGCTCGATCATGCCTTGTCTTTTTATCAACAAATCCTCTTTTTATGTCAATTGCTTCCTTGCCTACTTTTCCTAATAACAAAAGGGGGAGAACTAACATGATAAATATTAAATTGCTATCAAATGGGCAAACTAACATGACTAATGATTAAGATGATAGATTACATATTAGGGGAGCATTCACATAGGGGGAGCATGTATTTAGGGGGAGCAATTCTAAACACCAAAATCGACGACTATCCTAAGTCATCACTCACACGCACACAAGTAGGTTTCAAAATGCTTATATATTAATGCTCTGATTTATCATTAATGGATTTGTTATTATAAAAAGCGGGAGTTTGTTGGAACATGGTCTTCCGCATCTCCTAGATTTGAGAATAACAAATCTCATGTGTATTTGTTCTTGTGTGTTTAAGTGTGCAGGAAACAAGTCCATATGACTCAAGGATAACATAAGAAGGTTGCCCCTAGATTTGAACCCAGAACGCATGCCCACTAGTGCCGGCGGTAGCACCTAGCGCAGGCGCTAGCTATGATTAGCGCAATTCCAAAAGCATCTTTAGAAGGCGCTAGCGCTAAGTGGTAGCAGATAGCGCAGGCGGTAGCGCGAAGCACAAGAGGAAGGCGACCAACTTGCTTAAATTGAAAGAATCTCACGCGGAAAATATTTCCTAAACCGGGATAGCGCCAGCGGTAGAGATAGTGCAGGCGCTAGCTTCTAGGCTATAAAAAGGACCCCTTGAATCCATCTTCTTCATCATCTTCTACTCCTAAATTCCAAAGCTTCGTGCCACATCATATAGAGGAAGGTTCAGAGATATACTCCCACAAATCCATGAAGGCTTAAGGAGATCATTGGAGAAGATTTCAACACGCTTCATCAAGGTGACGAAAGACCGCATCGACTGTGATCATTTTCTGTGGGTCTTCGTCTACTTATCCAAGAGATCTATATAGGGAGTTTTATATTGTTGTTATTTATTTCACATTTTTTCTTGTAATCGTTTAGTGAATTCGCCTCGTGTTGGCGACTAGGTCTGGGTAGGACTTAGAGCTGAATTTCGCCTCATGTTGGAGACTATATCTAGGTTAGGTCTAGGGGGTGCTAGAGTCTATATCCGGGGAAGGATTGTCTAGAGCGGCTTGAGGCTGTATCTGGGGAAGGATAAGCTAAAGCCATCGGATTGTGGGGATACGAGTTGGGATAGAAAACAAAAAGGATTTATTATTCTGTTTCGATTTATAGCGTCATAGAAATCTAGTTTTGTAATCAATTTTATTAATAGTAATCATGTCTTTCTTTGGGTAATAAAATTGATTTGTTTTTCAGTTCTCTAAATTGATAATTATTTTCTCTTCTATTATAAATCAATTTAGATCTTCATTCTAAATCTCTATTTCAATCTCTTAGTTTTTCAAGTATATCAAAATATAACATAAGTTTTTAAAACCCGTATTCCCCCCCCCCCCTCTAAGGTGCATATAGATCCAACAATAAGATCTCTCTGAGTTCTGAGCTGTAGGATTCTCGTGTAAAATCTGAGTTGTAGAGCTCTGTCTAGCCTGAGTGTAGGAGATGTTGTCTCTGATGTAGGAAGCCAGGAGTCTTTTTGAGTTGTAAGATCTTGCGGGATCTGAGGTAGGAGACTTGGTCTCTGAGGTAGGAAATCAGACAAGACTTCTGAGTAGTAGGGTCCTTGGGACCTGAGGTTGGAGATGCTGTCTCTGAGTAGTAGGATCTGTGGATCTGAGGTTTGGTGGAGATTGTCGAGTCGAGCACAATGCTAGATAGGCGAAGGGGGACATTGGAGTACCTAGTGACACATTGTCATGGGGAACCACTATAAATAGTCTGTGTCTATGTTGTGTTTGTTGTGTGATTGTTGCTTTTATACTTACTATTCCATAAAGTTTTAAAATATCCAACATCACATATTCACCCAACCTCTAGGTGAAGAAACCCCTGGACTTTCATTATGTATCACAGGTAGGTTGTTAAAAGAAAGCTTAACAGATTGATCCGATATGCCCTAGGGAGTGTCGACTACTCATCATGAATTCTGAGGAGAACTCGAAGGAGCTCAAATCCATGAATCTTCCAATCTATAGAAAGGAGAACTTTGCTATATAGAAGGAGAGGGTCAAGCTTTTCATGGAAGCTTCTGATCCAATGATCTTCATTACTGTTGATGAAAGTCCTTTTGTGCAACCAAAGTTTCATCTATTGATCCAACCAAGCAAGTTAAAAAGAAGTACAATGAGATGGATAAGGATGAGATCATCTTGGCCACTATGGACAAGAGATCCAAGAACATCTTGGTAAGTGCCATAGATTATTCAACCTTTCAGAATCTGGTGCACTGTAAGATTGCCAAGGAGATGTGGGACTCCCTGATTATCTATATGAGGGAACTAAAGAAGTTAGAGATGATAGAAAATCTCTACTAAATTAGGAATATAAAGCCTCTAGGTAGGACAAGAAGGACTCCATCTCTGAGTGTTTTGAGAAGCTCTTCAAAATTATAAATGGTCTGAGAACATATGGTAGAGATTTCTCCAACTATGACTTGAATGACAAGTTTCTCTGATCACTGAACAAAGAACGGGACATCATGATTTATATCATAAGAGAAATGATCAACTTGGCCAATTTGCAGCCCCAAAACCTTTTTGGAAAGCTGCTGTCCCATGAGCTTTAGCTGAACACCAGAAAAGCTGAGGAGGAGAATAACAGGTCTCTCAATAGGGAGAAATCTATTGCTCTCAAGTCTGAGAGCTCAAGAAGAAGCAGAGAGGAGTCTCTTATTCCTCAGAGAAGACAAGCTGAATCAGATTCAGAACCCAACACTTCTGGGTCAGAATGGTCTGATTGAGATATGGCCCTAATCTCAAAGTAGTTCAAGAAGATACTTAATAAGCGAAGGGAATGGAAGAACAGACCTTCCTCCTCCTCCAGCTCAAGAAGGTCAAAGTACCACAATGACCAACCAAAGAAAAGCTCCAAGGAGGAAAGGTATAATGCTAAACACAACAAATAATTTTCTACTAGTGTTGTGTGTTATGGATGTAGTAAGGCAGGACACATCATAACTGAATGGCCCTCAATAAGAAAAGAGAATGAGAAGGAGGAGAGGAAGTCACTCAGAGGCAATTAGAAGGAGAGAAGCTTCATTGACAAGAAATCCAAGACTTTGAGTGACATCAGCAACAACTCATCAAACTCTAAAGAAGAAGCCTATATTTGGCTATTCACTATGACTGATGACTGGGAGGAGGATGAATATCATGTTGAAAAAATGGGGATAAGGGCGCCCCTTATTTTCTCAGACAGTGAGTCTGAGGATTAAGACTACAATGGGCTTGTGTGACTATCTATTGATGAAGATCAGGATGACTCACATCCTGATCAGGTATGCCTCCCTTCCACATTTTCATTACCTGAGTCAAGTAGGAAGGCCAAGAGTGCAACAGATGCCAACTCATCATCTGATGAGGGGATTTCTGATGGTGGAATTAGATGATTGCTCATCATGTAATAATGAGAATCATTCTGATCTATTGGATCAATTTGGTATTCTCTTGGCTGCTCTCAAGAAGAGCAAGAAGTTGGTCAAATCTCACGCTGAGGATATAGGAATCCTTGAGACATTCAGATCATAAAAAGATGAGAAGACCAAGGAGATCACTACGATGTCCTATGAGCTTATGGTACTTCAAAAGAAGTATGAAGCTCAGAGTAAAGCATTCAAACATTTGGAGGCCATGCTCCTTGCTGAAAGGAAGCTTGTGACAAGTTTCTCAAAGCCAAAGGTTGTACTCCTAATTATAAATATCTTCTCTTCTCCCTATAGAGGAGGGATTGGATGTAATAAGGAGAAGATGAAAAACTCCAAAGAAACAATCATCTTTCAGAAAGTCATTTTGCCTTCCAATGCATATGATAATGACATAATCAATGGATGCCTCTCCAATGTATGCTCCACTAGTGGAACAAATGCACAAATCTCAGGAAGGAGAGCAATAATTGGACAAGACTTCAGGGCATCTCATAAGGAGATCCCAAAAAATATCATGGGTCATATGCTTGTGGCTTGACAGCACCAATAACCAAAGGACAGGAAAAGGCACTTCCTCAAAAGCCCATTCCTACGGTGAAACATGTGACTGTGCAACCCATCTTCCACCATGCACAGAGTCACAAGATCCATCCAGGAAATGCTAAGAATGTAGCAGTCTGCTCCTCTGATCACCATCACCCTCACTTCATTCAGAATGTGACCTAGAGGAGGAGGTTCAATAAATTTGAATGCTGGTGTTGTGGCAAAATTTGCCACTTTGTCTTAGACTGTTAGTTCAACCCAACATTGTCAATGGAAAAGAATGTGAGGCTTGCTAGTGGTCGTGTTTTGGAGCAGCCCGTATTTATGACTAACAATGATCTAGGGCCCAGAAAAATCTGGGTTCCTAAGAAAAGATAATCTTGTTTTGTAGGTACGTCCAAATACCACCCAAACGCTAAAATGGTATTTGGATAGTAGGGAGTCTAGGGAGAGGTTTGAGTCGAAGCCAGGACGATCGCGTAGAAGCCTTGTCGAATGCAATGCTACATATGAGACTTGAAGCTTATTGGAACAAAAAAGACTTCTTGCTAAAATGAAGTAATCCTGGTCGTCCATCAATATCATAAAATCAGACGGTCCAGATCTACGTGAAAAAGGTATGCGCATGTTGGCTTCCCCAAATATTTATGTATAAATAGAGTCGAATGTTAGATTAGGTCAAACTTTGTCATTCCTAATATTTCCCATCGAAAACCTTCACAAACGCAGGAATAGATTAGGTCAAGCTCTCTCAAGAATCTGTCATAAATGATGCAAAAGAAGTCAGTAGAAGCATTCAATGTCGAATGTGAACTTGTAAGGGGAGGATTTGAGAATGCTGAAGCAGATATAAAAGAGGTAATAAATCTGTACACGAATGCGGGATTAGAGTTTGTCCAATCAGAATCTACCAATTTTTTTGATCGAGAAGTTATGGAGTTTTTCCAAAACGCAAAAATCTCCTCAATAGGAATGGTAGTCTGATCACATGTTGTTGGACAAAAAATTAACATCACCGCACATGGTCTAGAAAATACTCTTAAACTTTTGGGAGTTCTGGAAGGAGAAGCAGAAGAGGGAGT